>CM051831.1:122986859-124186859 GCA_028451465.1 Erethizon dorsatum
CACCAACAGTGCAGGGCTCCTTCAGTAGGGTCCTTCAGTAAGGCCTTGCGTTCTTTACCCCAACTGGAAACGTCGCTGTCTGCTGCCGTCCCCGTCTACACTGGCGCGCGTTCTTTCTGATGCTCCGTGGCACGGCTCTGCAGTCCTCCCCCTGGCAGCATCGGGAAGAGGCTGCCCTAACATCTCTGTGCCCACCTAGCGATCCCTCCCAGTGCCCCCACGAGCCCCGATCTGGTGCCTTCTCCCGGCGCATCCCCTCGCTGGCACTCCACAGCGTGCGGCCCTTTCATATCAGCCTCTTTCACGCTGTGACAAGGGTTCAAGGCCCAGCAAGTCTTTTCCTGGCCCCACAGCTCCTTTCTTTCCAGCATGGAATAATATCCCGCTGTCTGGCCGGGTCGCAGTTTCTGTATCCATTCACCTAACACGTGGCGGGGTCACGCGTGCTGGGCGGAATCGCTCAGCACCGAGGCATTAGAGGACAGTCGCACCGGTGCGGTCCTTCCCTGGGGGCCAGCAGGGAGGGGTCAGCCGGCTGTCTGATGTGTTGGGCCACAGACAGCAGCACCAGTTTATAGTTCGGCCCTCCTGCCTCACCCCACCACGGAGCACTGTTACAGCTTCCCGGCTCTTCCTGAGTGACACATGCCTGATGCATCCTGCAGCGACTTGGCTGCATTTCTGCAGCCACTGGAAGAGTATCCATGGTAACTGGTGACGCGGGAGGCACCTCGAGTTCTGCGGGATTCGGTTCTGTTCCCTTGCCCTGCTCTGCTTGTCCTCTTGGATGTCCTGTGCTGGGCATCTCACACACGAGATAGGTTCAGGGTGTGAGTCTTTGTGCCCGGCTTCCTTCTCCTGCCACAGTGTTCATTCTCAAAGCCCCTTCACATCATGGTGCGCGTCAGAGTTTGTGCCTGTCTGTGACCCGTGACATCCCACTGCATGTCTTAGATCTGCCGTGTTTCCATCCATGGGGCACAGCTGGGCATTTCCAGGCTTTGGCTGTGCTGGAGGGTGCTGCAGGGGACATTAGGATAAGTGTGCATCTGGATACCCATCTTCAAATCTTTTTTGTAGTGAATGTGAAAGAATTTTAAGGGAATGATGTGGCCCCCCTTTGGATGTGACAGGAGCCAGCACCGACTGCCACCTCTGGCACCTGGCTGTCTGCATGGCAGCGTGGGGCCCAGTGGCAACCAGGACAGTTGGGCCGGGAGCGTGCAGGGCACTCACGTGGAACCTGGCTTCTCTTGCAGTTCGCCTCTACGGACCCAACTTCATCCTTCAGGTCTACTCGTCGCAGAGGAAGTCCTGGTACCCCGTGTGCCAGGACGACTGGAGTGAGAGCTACGCCCGTGCAGCGTGCACAGACATGGGCTACAAGTGAGTGTGCGCTGGGAGGGACAGCACATCAGAGCAATGGTCACACGCCGCAGCGACTTAGAGACCATGTCGCTCTGCGCACCTGTGGAAGCACAGGCACTGGGTCCTGGGGACAGGTATCAGCTTCCGAAAGCTGACGCACTCCCTGGCGCATCAGCCTTGCCCTCTCCTCAGTCTGAGGAAAGATGCTCAGCTGCCCTGCATCCTCTCAGTTGCTAGGCAACACCTACCCAGCACAGGGGTCCCCAGGGGAGGGTGTGAGCATGGGGCAGCTTTTGGCCTGCTGAGCCTTTGTTCCTCTTTCTCCGCATGTGGGAGCCATTGAAGGCTTTGGAGCAGAGGAGACAATCCTTAGGTCCACATGTGCAGTGACAAGGACGGCATGTCCCCTGTCCAAGGACTCAACCACAGGACCCTGTTCCTCTTCCGTTTTGGCTGCTGTAGCAGAGTGCCTGAGCCTGGGTCATTTGTAAAAAAGAGTTTTATTTGGCTCAGCGTTCTGGTGGCCGGAATTCCAAGAGCTTGGGTTGGATCGGAGAGAGCCTCCTCCCACTGCCTCTTCTTGTGGTAGAAAAGAGAAACGGGTGTGTGGGAAAGAGTGGGCCTCAGGCATGGGGGAAAGAGTGGTACCATTTTAATGTCACATTCTGTCACCTTGTGACTCTGCGCAATATTAGGAAGTTCTTGGTCTGGTGAGATAGCTCAGTGGCACAAGCGCTTGCTCGTGAGGTCCTGAGGTCGACTCCCGGTACCCATGTGAAAAAAAAAAAAAGGAAGTTCTGGATTCCTGTTTTCAAAGGGAATTATGGGTGGAGAAACTCTTCAGAATGATGTCCCCGGCCAGCAGGGTTGAGTCACACAGCAATGGTCATCACGGCTCAGGGAGCTGTGGGAATTTCATAACAATGGGGAGTATTTTAACATCCATGTATTTTATTAGTATTGTATGGGTGGGATCAAAATATACAGTGAAAATTTAAATTAAAAAATTTATTACAGTAAAAGACACATTGCCACGAATCTCCCTCAAAACCCGCCCTCCTCTTGGAACACACTCATCCCGTGGTCCTGGCCACTTTCTGCAGCAGCTCTGGAGTGCTCTTTCCTGAGTGTCTTTATGAGGTGTGATCAAAACTATGGTGAATCCTGTGGCCAAGCACCATCCAATGGAAAAGCAGCTCATAAAAACACAACGCTGTGTCCTCATCCGCCTTATTCACCAGATCTGGCACCGTGTGACTTCTGGCTCCTCCCCAAAGTCAAAAATGACCATGAGAGGGAAATATTTTGAATCCATTCAGGACACTGAGGCAGCCAGGATGGCACAGCTAAAGACACTCAGGGGAGAGGACTCCAGAGCTGCTGCAGAAAACTGCCAGGACGATGGGGTGAGTGTGTTCAAATCGAGAGGGAGGATTTTGAGGGAGATTCATGGCCGTGTGTCTTTAGTATAGTACTTTTTAAAACTTAAACTTTCATTGAGCTTTTTGATCGCACCTCGTATGTTCCCCTGCATCTTTAATCTCATCCTTGTCCTAACCCACACTGGATTAGAAACCCGATCGCTGGAGGACGTTAACCTCGGGGTACAAAGTTACTGGATTGAATACACTGGTTGTAGTACCGGGTCTCATGATCGGAGCTTCCGGTTTTGTTTTTCGTTGCTAAGGTGACCCCTCTTGTTTCCGACACCACCTGGACGGGTTTCAGGGTACGGCACAGGATCCGTGTAACACTATTGTGCGCATTTCCCACCTTTTTAGGAACAGTTTTTATTCTAGCCGAGGAATAGAAGATGACAGCGGGGCCACCAGCTTTATGAAGCTCAACACGAGTGCTGGCAACATCGACCTCTATAAAAAACTTTACCTCAGGTGTGAGCCCGTCTCTTCTCTCCTTTGCGGAATCTGACGGGGAGCAGGACCAGGAGACCTGCAGGTGCCGGGCCCTGAGCCGCGGTTCCTCTGGGCTGTGGTTCTGGGCTTGGGGGCTCCATGCCAGGGGTGGGGAGCACTTAGAATCCTACAGGGCCTGGCTGCTCTCACAGATGAGGGTTTATTCCTCAGATGAGGCCGAGGCTGATTTGTTGCTATGAGAAAACCCCAGAGGCCGCCTCCTTTACGGAGAAGGGACATTTATTTTGACTTGTGGCCCTGGAGGTCCAAGGTTCACATGCTGTGGTGCTGGCTTTGGTAAGGACCCCGCGGGCCACTTCACAGCATGGTGGGAGAACCATGTCCCGTGTGGTCTCTCCCTGTCCTTACAAAGCCACCAGGACCCAGTGGTGGGGACCCCACTAATGGAAGACTTTGAGGCGCAAACCCCATTCACACCATAGCAGCGTGGCACCAGGCGCCCAGGCGGCAATCTGGGGATCCCAGCCGGGGTGATCAGCTTTCCTGGTTGACCCAGGACTTTGCAGGTCTCAGCGCCAAAAGTCCTCCTTCCTAGGGGACGTCCCAGACAGCTGGGGTTCCTGAGTCCTTTGGCCTCGACCCACGACAGTGTGGGGACGGCGTGCTGGCCCTGGGGTACAAGCATCCAGTTCAGTTTGGCAAACATTTCTTGTACCTCGAAGCTGGCTTGTGACCCTGAGCAGGTCGCCGTGCATCCAGTGGGGGAAATTAACACAAGCCAAGGGAGACGTGAGTACTGATGGCTAAGAGGGTAGGGAAGGGCTCAGGCCACCCAGTTTGTTTTGTGTGTTTCGGATACCTGCAGGGCACTGGTGTGCTCGGGGTGGTTTTTGGTGGGGAGGGTGCACAGTGTTCGTTTTGCAGTCTGTTTTCCTCACCCTGGGTCCCTGGGGCTCCTCTCCCAGTGGTGTGGCCATCGCCTGTGCTGCCAGCTGCCAGGTGCTGGTTCTAAGTACCCACCTCTCCTCCAAGCGATTGCACTGAGCGATCACACCGAGCACAGCGGGGGGCTCCTTGCCAATGTGGGCAGCTCTCTGTCTCCTCTCCTGGGAGACTGGGAGCTGAGTGGGGTGGTGGGGGAGAGGCTGGCATCCTTGGCAGGAGACTTGGGAACTCTCGAGGTGGCAGCGGCTTTGGAGGAAATAAGAGAAGGTCCTTGTCTAGAATGTCGTGTCCTGCCTGGTGGCAGGATTGGGGCATGAGGGGAGGCTCAGAGCCACCCCTGGGTGCTTGAGGCTCTGCTGGCTCCTGGCCAGGCTCCTCTGTGAACCCCTGGTTCCCATACTCTGGTGGCTGTATGGTGGTGTCCCTGTCACCTCAGGGTCCTTAGGAAATGTCACCTTTCAAAGAAATGTGCTTTTCCGCTCGGCCTTGTGAGTGGCCCAATGCCCAAGGCCAAGAGGGCTACATCTTCAGTGGCTGGGGAACCACGTGGGGGTGCCTCAGAAGGAGGGCCCCGAGGGCCCCTGGATGCCACCGAAAATGGGAGCTCTGCGGCTCACTGTGCTTTCCACGTGTCCTTAGGAGAGGGTTAGAAAGGAGCCAGGGTGAAGCTGTGGTTTGTATGGAGGCACCAATCGCCCAGGGAGCCAGGAGGGGCCACGCAAGTGCACTGTACGAAGCCCAGACAGGTTCTGCGGAGCTGGTCCAGTGGGTTGGGTGCCCTCTGTCAGAAGCATTTGTGACCAGAAGTGTTTCAGATTTTTCAGATTTTTCAGATTTAGAATATTTACATAAACATAAGGGGACATCCTGAGGAGGGGGCCCAGGTCTAAACAGGAAGGCCATGTACGTGTCCCCTGCACCTTAGGCACACGACCTGCAGGAATTCGACATCTTCAGCACACCTGCGGTCCGACTGTGCCCCCTTCTGCCAGGGGAGGTGTGGAATTTTCCACTCGTGACGTCGCTGGGAGGTGCTGGAAATGTTTGGAATTCGGTGCAGGTCGGAGTTTGGTTTTGCAGGTTGGGGATGTTTAGCCTGAGGAACTCTTTTCATCTCATTTGACTGGGGAGAAACAGGTACTGAGAGGTTAAGCAGCTTGCCCCAGGTCACACAGCGGCTCCGTGTCCCTGTCCCCATGTAGATTTTGTCACCATGCTAGGGTCTTCAGTAGGGGACCCTTCTGTCCTGGAGAGACAGGAAAGGGGACGCTGGGAAGGATGCGCATGTCTGCGTGCTGCTGTGCACCACGGTGACCCGAGCTCTGTCTTTCAGTGACGCCTGCTCCTCACAAAGCGTGGTCTCCTTGCGCTGCATAGGTGAGTTCCTCCTCTCGCTTCCTGCTTCACTTTTTTTTTTTTACTTTTTTTGGTTTTTTGAGACAGGGTCTCACCACATAGCCCAGGCTAGCCTTGAACTCACGGCGATCCTCCTGCCTCAGCCTCCCGAGTGCTGGGATGACAGGCATGCGCCAACACGCCCAGCTTCCCTCCTTACGTCTGTAACTAGGAAATGCTGCACCCCTTGAGATGGGTCTCTGGGGAGGTGGCGAGGGAGGGTGTGGGGACCAGGGGGACTGTGCCCGAGTCTCTTGCACAAGGCAGCAGCTAACCAGAAAGCCGGTGATGCGAGCTGGGTGGGGGCTCACCAGTGGTTCCCACACTGGGCACCTGCACCCCCACCCCCTTGTCCTGTGGCACTGCTCGGGTCCCTGGGGAGCTGCATTGCACCCGGGCTTCCTAAATGGCCTCCTAGGCCACTCAGCATGGGCCCTCTGGTCACCAGCGCAGGGGCGCCATGAGAGTCTCCTTCCTTCTGGAGGGTAGCGCTGGGCAGTCCCAGAGAGGTGGCTCTGGGGCCACCGCACCCCAGCCCCCACCTCGCCCTCTCCAGCCCCACCTGCCTTCCCCGTCGTCCTCCTGGACTCTCCAAGCCTCTGAGGGGTCATCAGCCACTGTGGAGCCCAGGGGCCCCAGGCTTTCGGCGTCCAGGCCCCAGCTGGGCTTGGGAAGGCTCTGCCATCACATGCGAGGCCCAGGACACGGGCGTCGGGGTCAGGGGAGGAGACGGGGGTGAGAGGTGGCCCCCGCCGTCCCCTGCCTGCTCACTGCCCGCTGGCCCTGTGCTTGTCCTCAGAGTGCGGTGTCCGCTCGCTAGGCCTCCAGAGCAGGATCGTGGGCGGGTCGGCCGCCTCGCCGGGCCAGTGGCCGTGGCAGGTCAGCCTGCACGTGCAGGGCACCCACGTCTGCGGAGGATCCATCATCACACCCCAGTGGATTGTGACCGCCGCCCACTGCGTGGAAGAGTATGTCCGTGTCCTGTGGACCCCCCCACCAATGTCCTCGGGCTGTGTGACCCTGGGCAGGTCCCTCATGTCTCCCGGGGGCTGCTTGAAGGCGAAGGAGACCGCCTTTCTCATCCGGGGGGGGTCCCTTGCATCCCTCCCTTTACCCCCAGATCTGAGGGCCCTCTAGAATTGGGGTTGTCTTAAAATCCCCAAAAAATCCCCAATCAGAGTCGCGCCTTGTTCCTCAGCACCTTTATTAGGCATCTATTATGTGTGGAGACGCGCTCTAGCATAGAAAGGAGGAGAGGGGTCCTCACGAGGGAACACAAGAGCAAACACAAGAGCACAGGGGGGGACGGGCACAGGAGGAGAGGGGTCCCCCACAAGGGGACACAGGAGCACAGGGGGGGACGGGCACAGGAGGAGAGGGGCAGGTGGGAGGGGCCAGGTGGAGCCCTGCTCCCACCCTGCGCTGCGTTTTGGGGAGTCCCGGATGTCGCACCAGTGTGTGGCTTTCGGGGACCCTCGGGGAGGGTGCCCGCCTGTGGCCCTGAGGCCCGCGTGCTGTCCCCGCCCGTCCAGGCCCCTCAACAGCCCGCGGTACTGGACGGCATTTGCGGGCATTCTGAGGCAGTCCTTCATGTTCTACGGGGACAGCTACCAGGTGGAAAAAGTGATTTCGCACCCCAATTATGACTCCAAGACCAAGAACAATGACATCGCTCTCTTTAAGCTGCAGACGCCACTGACTTTCAGCGGTGCGTGGGGCTTGGGAAGCACACGCCTTGGCGGGGACGGGAGGGACCAGCGTTGGGGGGGCCACACGTGTTCTGCGCCCCGCGGAGCATCAGTGCCATGGACCCGGGAAAGGCTGATATCAGGATGTCTCTGCCACAGTGCTGGGGACGTTGGGGGCCCTGTGACTTAGCTGCAGCTGTCGGTCCTCTTAGGTCCGAGGTCTTTCAGCCGCATTCCTGATGCTGCCCACTAGAGGGCAGTAGCGCTCCCAGGTGTGACAAAGATCTCCTGCGGTTACCAGTGTTCCTGGGGAGCATTAATTGATTTCTAGTTTTATTTCTTCACCTACATTCTGAAATCAAAACACTTAAAAGTCATAATTCAAGCAAACATGGATTCCCTACCTTTGTTTTCTCTTTTTGCAGTTCTTGAGCGTAGGGGCTCACACATCCAGGTGGGCGCTGTACCACAGAGCGACATTCCCAGCCCTGTTTTTATTTTATTTTAAGGCAGAGTCTAAGTGCCCAGGCTGGGCTTGAACTTGCAATCCTCCGGCCTCAGTCTCCCAAGTAGCTGGGATTGCAGATGTGCGCCACTGCGCCTGCCCTCCTTAGCTTCTCATGGGGGCTTTGCTGTGTTCAGGCAGGGGTCAGCTTTGGGACAATTGCTCATGTCCCATCCACCCTCGGGGACAGTCGTTACATGTTTCAGAAGCCGACTGGCACCCGCTTCTGTTCACAGTAGCACAGCTCCGGAGGGAGCTTCTCGCCTGCTAGAAGAGGGGTGGGTGGGAGCCCAGGGGAGCTGGACCCAGGTTTCAGGCCGGTGGTGAGGGGCCGTCGTGGGCAGCCAGGGGGAGACCCTCGCCGAGGCCTTCGCCAACCAGGCTTTCCCTCCTCGAGACAGACAAAGTGCAGCCCGTGTGTCTGCCCAACCCCGGCATGGTATTGGACCCTGAGCAGCAGTGCTGGATTTCCGGCTGGGGGGCCACCTACGAGAAAGGTGAGGCTCCCGGGCACGGGGGGCTGCAGGGACACGGAATGGGGGAAGGGCTCGGACATAGAGGTCCCGGTTTCAATCCAAGTTGGGTGACTCAATGGTGGATGATTTTGGGCAATTGCCCAGCCTGTGCCTCAGTTTCCCCATCTGCTTCATGGAACAATCACAGTGGCCCTACCAGACATCAGGAGAGGGCTTGGTGCTGGGGCGGGAGGAGGGGAGACTGGGGCAACCTCTCTTTCGGTGAGAGCCCCTGGCTATTGTCCCTGTCCCCAGGGAAGACCTCGGACGGGCTGAACGCCGCCTGGGTGCCCCTCATCGAGCGCTCGAAATGCAACCACAAGTTTGTCTACAACAACCTGATCACACCGGCCATGATCTGCGCGGGGTTCCTGCAGGGCACCGTCGACTCCTGCCAGGTGACCACCAGCTGTGTTCTGACCCTGGGGCTCGCTGGCTCCCGCGGGACAGGAACAGTCTCCTGGGGACACGGGGCCAGCTCTGGGAGAGCTGGTGAGCGAGGGCTGCCAACCTGGAGAATTCAGACAGCAGAAGCCACACACCGCGGCTTCCTCGAGGAAAGCTTCTGCTTGGTAAAAGCAGTGTGGACCAGAACGAAGCGGTTTAGCCATTCGGAACTGCGAGCACTCAGTGACCTTTGGCTGGTGTGGAACGAAATCTGCCATGGGTCCACACCTTTGCCTCCTGGGTGGCACAAAGCTGGCAGGTTGTGACTTGACTTTCTGCTCTCTGTAACTCGTTGTGTCCCCGCAGGGTGACAGCGGAGGGCCACTGGTCACGTTGAAGAATGACATCTGGTGGCTGATTGGAGACACGAGCTGGGGGTCTGGCTGCGCCAAAGCTTACAGACCCGGGGTGTACGGGAATGTGACAGTATTCACAGACTGGATCTACCGACAGATGCGGGTAACGCCCCCTTCCCCCCTCACACCACGCTCTGCTCCCAGAGCGAAGCCCTTGTCTCCTAAGCGAGCTCCTGATGTGGGCTCTGGGCCAGCCACTGGCAGCAAAGCCCACGCTGTGGGCCCCCTCTGTCCGTGCCCCCCGTCCTGCCCCTGCCCCATCTCTGAGGAGCTGCCGCTGTGGGTGACAGACAGGGCTTGGCCAGTGGGAGCAGGTGCAGCCGGCCCTAGCCTCGCGTAGTCCCCAAAACCCAGCCCTGGGTGAGCAACCAAGCAGAGGGCTGGGTCAGGACAGGACCCTTCCCGGAGAGGCGCTTGAGGCCCAGGCTCTGTCCCTGCCCTCCCGCCCCCAGAAGCACTTGCGCCCCCTGGTGGCAGAACCGCACCTCTCTTCCAGGTGTGGGGGGTGGCTGTGAGCGCCCTGCCCTGTCTGTTCAGGGTCTCCCTCCTTGCAGCAGGGCCAGGACTGGGGCATTTGCACAATGCTTGATCTGTGTCCCCTCAATGTCACCAGGGTCACATTAGCACAAGGCCAGCACCACCCGGCCAAGGGCAGGAAACAGACAAGGCCGGGTGACCCTGGGGGTGATGAGGAGGAGGACACTGGAAGCCAGGCATGGACCTTTGGGAAGAGGGAGCAGGTGACAGGTGTGTCGCACATGTCCAGCTGGCAGGTGGCTCAGGGGGCAGCCATGGGAAGAGGACAGGCCAGGCCAGGAGTGCAAAGCACCCGAAGTGCATGGGTGGCCTCAGCCAGCATGGTTCCTTGGTGTCCCCGTGGCCAGCACTCGCAGCCCCTGAGCTCCACGTTGGAGGAATAATCGTCCTTGCGTGCTAGAGCTCGCTGGCCCCAGCCCAAAGGCCCTCACGTCATCCTGGGGAGAAGCAGCTTTTTACCTCCGTGTGTCCTGACAGTCACCCCGTTTCTTATCCTTTTGAACAGGCGAACAGCTAATCCACGGGCTCTACCCTGACGTCCAGCACAGGAATGGGGGGGGCACTGACTTAATTCCCGATAGCGGCCCCTTCCCTTTTAGTAAACAGTGATTGCTGACCCCACTGTCCCTGTCCTATGCAGGCTCCGGCGCCCTTTCCCTGCCTGCTGTCCCTGACCCCTGCCTGGAAGTGGGGACCGGGCCTGCCGGGTTCGGGCCAGGGCTGAGTCAGAGGAGGGGTGGTGCTGCCCTCTGGGTCTTCCTTCCAAACCCGTTCTGTGAGGGCCTGGATGGCGACTTCTCAGTGACTGGATGGCCTGAGCAGGAAGGGGACAGGCCAGGCAGGTCCTTGGGCCAGAGACGGCCATCTCAAGGGATGGCCACCTGGGAAGCCTGTGGCCTGGCTCTCCATAAGCAGTCTGGTCTGCTAATTTTTTTTTTTTTTTTTTTTTTTTTTTTGTGGTACTGGGGCCTTTGCACTGAGCTACATCCCTAGCCCTTTTCAGAAATTTTTATTTTGAGTCAAGATCTTGCTAAGTTGCCCAGCATGGGCCTGAAGTTGAGATCCTCCTGCCTCCCAGCACGCTGGGATTACTGGCGTCCACCACTGTGCCTGGCCTGGTCTGGTCATTTCTTTTGTGGCTTCTTAGCTGCTCTGGGTGGACACTGGCTGGAAATCAGTTGCAAATAAAAGGACCAGCCCTTCATGGTGACACCCGATAGTCATTTGTGAGGACAGCAGAAACCATCTTCCCGCAGGGCTGAGACAGGAAGTGAAGGCAAAAGTGGGCCTGCGCCCCATTTCTGCCGCAAGGCTCGGTGGGGGCTCCCCTTGGGGACACCCAGCCTGGCCCCCGCCCTCCTCCCCAGTTCTCCTGTAGCCCCAGCTCTTCCGGGCAACAGGCAGGGCCCGGTGCCTTGCGGACCCTGTCATACTCTCGTCGTGTGGAGACAGAGCCCACCCCGGGTGCAGGCTCCCGATGCCCTGGGTCCCCATCGAGTTTCTCCTCTCACTACCTCGGCACCTCCGGAGCCCTGGCCGTCGCTGCCCCTCCGGGAAGGTTGGCAGATTTCCGTCTTTGAAGCTGTCCCCATCGGCGCCGCTCCTTGGCAGCTCTTGACCTACGGTTCTGCACAGGGCTGGGGAGGACAAGCCCAGAGCCGGCGACAAAGACCAGGAAGCGTGCTGCGTGGGTCCCTCCTGGCCCTGGGCTCCCATGGAGTGAGGGGCCACGCTGGCATTGCCATGTGTGCCTGTGAGCCCCCGACTGCAGGTGTGGCCCTGCACTCTGCTTCTTCCCCAGCACACGGCTTCCGGGGTGCGATGTGGGGGCTGTGTCTTGGGGACAGGGTGCTCCTGTGCTGGCCTCTGTGGGAGCAGCCCCTGGGCCCTTCCTGAAACGTAGCCCCCCAAGGCACCTGCCCCCCAGGCCATGGGCGCCAACCCATGGAACCGCAGTTTGTCCCCTGCTTGTCATAGATCTAAGTTTCAATTGTGAAGTATTTGTGCAAATAAAATCTCTAATGTTTCCAGTACCTGTCGAGTCTGCGGCTATGCCCGGTGTGCAGAGCCAGGCTGTGTCTCATTGTTCAGGGGTGACTGGGGGTGTCTGGCTGGTCCCACTGCCTGTCCTGCAGCCCGGGACCCTTCAGTGTCACCTCTCCTGGAGTGAGACACTGAGACCCACCCTGTCCTCTCTGCCCACGTCCCCAGATCCTCAGGCCCTGCCAGGTTGGTTTGTGGAGCTGGAAGCCTCTTTAATCCGCATTCATCCTGTTGCCCTATTGTCGAGACAGCATCCGAGCGAAAGCCTGGCTGTGTTTCCCTGGGGGAGGACAGAAGCCACTCTTCCCAGCATGCACCAGGCCGTGACAGGGGACAGAGGAAGTGGTGGCCATCGGCTCCAATACCTCAGAATGTGTTCAGGGCATTGGGAAAAAAAGAGAAAATGTAAAGTTCACGTTTTGCATTAGATAATCGATTCCTACCAGGATGCGGCTCTCTCTGGCTAAGTGCGGTGAGCACGGCACTGCGAAGCCAGGCTGCTGCCCTGCGGGAGCAGAGTCAAGGCCCTCCCCGGGCGTCTTGGGCGCCACATGGTCACAGGCTGGGTCACAGGCACCTGCACTGGGTCCACTGGTGTTTCTAATTAGATTCTGCACCTAATATGAGGAGTGATCGAAAAATACTTTGAACTTTGAAAATGTTTGAATTCAAAATTGCTTGGAAGGGGTGAGGACCAAGTGTAGCACCCAAAGCCACGCCCCTAAGGCACACCCAGGCGTGCGTGCCACCAGTCTCAGAGGCAGATCGAAAGCCGATCGGGCAGACTCACTACCTAGCCAGCCCAGTTCATCTGGTGCTCACCGCGCCGCCCAGAACCAATGGATAACCAACGCCAAGGGCACTATATATATTTCATATTGGAAATGATTTTACTTTGAGATGAGGCTGGATCGCACAAGAAAGATGTAGCCAGAAATCTAAGAGGTGAGGAAAATATCGACATTTGTGTGTTCAAACACAATTACCTTGCATAATATAAATGAGCCCGGGCTGCTCGTTAGCGCGCAGCTCAAGTTGGTAGGGATGGCGCGCTGCTCCTTGGAGCTGGCTGAGCCCCACACCCTGCATTGTGATGAGTGCTGGAATCACCTCTGGCTGAGTCCCTGGGGAACAGCTGTACCCTGAGTGCAGGTCCCTGGGGTGTTCAGGGGCCTTTCTTCCCACTCTGCTATGACTCACCTGACTTCAGAGCCTTTTTGACTTCAGAGCAAGGCTGTGGCCCCAGAACGACGCCCATGCCCCGGAGGGCGGGTCCTGCCCGTGGACACAAGGCTGTCCATGCGGTGAGGCGCAGAGTGAGCTCATGTCCAGTTAGCCTATGTTAGAAGACGGCAGCTGGAATTAATTCTACCTGGAAAATAACACTGGGAAAATCCCTCATGTCACCAGCAGCTCCTTAGAAATGCATCTCCCAGGGCTGTGGGTGCCTCAGCCTCCCAAGCCAGAGACCCTGGGGATCCCCCAGTGGGAGACAGAGTTGCACCGCAGCACTGCCGAACCCTCTGTGCCCGCAGCAGCGGCTCCTGAGGAGACATGGAAGGACCAAGCCAGCACCCAGGCCGAGTCCCTCTTGCGGCGCTCGTGGCACCAGGGGAGGGTGGCACCAGGGGAGGGTGGCACCCAGCTCAGCTTCCTTTGTGGGGCCAAACCTGCTGTAGGGACCCCTGGAGTCAGTGGCACTGTCTGCTCCCAGCCTGGGCGCAGAGGCCCAGCTATGGAGGTGCAGCCCTGGTCAGGGACCCCCCGGAACGAGGTCCACAGCAGCACCTGCATGCAGGCCAAGCACCCGCGTCCTGAGCATGCAGCCCGGTGCCCTGGGATGACCGGGCAGGTGGGCACAGGTGGACAGCAGCAGCTGGGTGCAGGCTGTCTCCCTGGGTGCCCTCCCAGGTGGGGTGGCCCAGGAGAAGCTTGAGCCCCGGCCTGAGCTGGCCCCTCCCCAGCAGGAGTCATACAGGGGTCCCCATGGCACCCCTCAGGGTTCTGACAAGAGGTGCTTCTGCCGGTTACTGGCAGTCAGGGTCAGTGACCCCCACACTCGCTCTCTGTGGCTGAAAGGAATGCGCTTGGGCTCCTGGGTGATCCTAGCCGGGTCACCCCAGGTCATCCCCTCTCGGGAGCTGGGGTCCCCACTTTCCCGTCCTCCTGTCCAGGCACCACCAGGAAAACTGTCCAGAGCAGAATCCACCCAATGCCTGGGCCCCGACCCCCTTTCTGGAGTCCTGGGAAGATGGGGCAGGGCTGGGGCTGGGCTAGGAGGGGAACGCGGGGGACAGGGCGGACAGCAGGGCGGGGTGGCCGTGTCTGCAGGCTCACCAGGGCAGGGCCGGCAGCTCTGCCGCATGAGGGGACAGCCCTTCCTTGAAGCTGTAGGCCACCAAAGGCTCTGTGTGCTCTGGGGCCCTGAGCCCCTGCAGGTGACAGGCCACACGGGGAGGGGACCAAGGAGCTACCTACCCATGACCACAGACAAGGGTTCGTGCAGCACCTGTGTCCTCCTTCAGTAAATGTACTCCCTCGCTGCCTTTTCTGTGTGTCCTGCCCAGTTCATTGAGACACCAACAGGGGAGAGAAGCCCCAGGGACCCTCCATGTGGTGACGTAGTGGTCCTGAGATCGCTCAGCAGTGACAGCAGATGGCGTGACTATCCCAGGACCCCACCAACTGGAGGGCCCATGTGAATTCCACAACCATGTGTATTTCCTGCCTCCGGAGTGACTGTCATCATCTGTCTCATCCCAGACCTGGTCCCATCTATGTCTCAAGAAGAGGAGGAAGTGACAGAGTGACACACTTTGTACACTGGTGTCCCTAGGACATCGCCTCCAAATAGGAGGGCACCATGGGAGGTGAAGCTTGCTCATGCGGGCCCAGGGTAGCTCCCAGCCTGGCTGTACCTATTGGGACTTCTGGTTGGTGCTGGGAATAGAGCCTCTCCTTACGTTTGAGGCTTGTGCTGGTTGTGTGGCCTCGGCAGGTTCCTTACCCTCTCCTGCTTCCCTTTCCCAGCCAGGAGGGGGTGCTAGTGTTCAACATGGCAGGGCTCATGGGCAAACGAGCTGAGCTAACTTTTGTAGGAGTCCCAGGCAATGCCTGACGCATAGGAAACACCACCTGTGATGGTTATATATTTTAAAACAGGGAGATTAAAATTTGTGATATTTTTCCAGTTTGTCAAATCTTTTGGCTTTGGATGTATTGGTTATGTGTCTATTTTCTGTTTTGTTTTCACCTTTGAGAAATGTATACACATGTAGACATGTTCAAATTTTGCTAGAGTTTTTTTAAAATAAGGATAATGGATTTGGGTCCATTAAAAAAGGCTTTCCCAACTCCAGGTTTTGAGAGAAATGTCCATGCTTTTTTCTAACGAGCTACGGTTTCATGTTTAATATCTGAATCTTCATCTGGAATATATGCTCGTGTGGGCGGTGAGGTCTGGTCTTATCCTACTGTCAGATATGTCCCCATGTTTCTACAGCATATATCGATGAGCTCATCTTTTCACTGGGTTCAGGTGACACCTTGACACAGCCTTCATTGTTGTGGACCTTCTCTTGCCTTTATCTCCTTTCCCTTCCCTTCTTTCCCCTGCCCTTCCCTTGCCCTTCCCTTCCCTTCCCTCTTCTTTTCTTTTTTTCTCTCTTCTTTTTGTGGTATTGGGGGTTGAGCCCAGGACCCTTCACACTAAGCTAAATCCCCAGCCTTTAAAATTTTTTACTTTTTGGTTTTGTGAGACAAGGTCTTGCTATATAGCTCAGGCTGGGCTTGAACTCTCTATGTAGCCCAGGCTGGCCTCAAAGAGGATCCCCCTGCCTCAGCCTATCAAGTACTGGGATTACAGGTGCGCATCACCACACCTGGCTAAAACTTTTTAAAAAATTTTGATACAAGGACTAGCCGAGTCACGAAGTTGCCCATGCTGGGCTCAAACTTGATCCTCCTGTGTCAGCTTCCCAGAGTGATGGGATTACAGGTGTGAGCCACCATGCTCAGTTTTCATTTTTTATTTTTGAGTGGCTAGGTTGCCCTGTCTAGACTTGAAGTTGCAAAGCTCCTGCCTCAGCTCACAAGCGTGCAGGAATACAGGCGTGTGCCCCCACACCTGGCTTCTTTTGCATTTTTGTTTCTCTTCTGTTGGGCCTGTCCAATCAGTACCACAGGTACTAAAAATTTATCCTATGCTTTAATATCCCTCATGGTTACTTCATCCACATTACTTTCTTTTTCAAAGTTTTCAAAATGGCAACTCTTATTTTTTTTATGTAGGCGTTCCTTTTTTTTTGGTACTGGGAATCGAACTCATGAACCAGGCAGGCACACTGTGCCACTGAGCTATATCCCCAACCCATTTTTTTATGTAGGTATTATAGACCTAATATGGGATCTCAATTTTTATTGAGATCACATAAACTTATATCTTAACCTAGGGAGACGTGACAACTTTCTGATTTGGAATTATCCTAAGAGGCAGAAATATATTTCCATTGGTTAAGTTTTTCTTTCTTTCTTTCTTTCTTTCTTTTTGAGCCAGGGTCTCACTATATAGTTCAGTCTGGCCTTGAACTCACTATGTAGCCCAGGCCAGTCACAAACTCAGTGATCCTCCTGCCTCAGCCTCCCAAGTGCTGGGATCACAGGCATGCACCACCACTCCCAGCTTACTTTCATCCTTCTTAAAGGCATTCGAAAGCTGTCTGCATATTGGTTGTCATGGCTTGTGTTTAGATGTCTCCTCAAAGCCTCAGGCAGTCAGAGGTGGGGCTTCTTCAGAGGTGCTGGATCTAGAACGTGTGACACTGGGATTGATCCATGGTGCAGTACTAGGATTAAGGGTGTGATTGCTACCTGATCTAAGTAGCCTGGATAAGATACCAGGGATAGAAAGAGCTGTTCCTGCTTGTTTTGCTACATTCTGCCCTCCATGAACTGTTTTTCCTCTGCCACACCACTTAGAGCCAGCCCATTGTAGACTAAAACCTTTACAAACTCTGAGCTAGATAAACCTTTCCTCTGCATTTTGCTCATGTCCAGAGACTTTGCCTGAGACTGAGATTAAGAGCAGCAGACTAATTAATCTGGCAGAAGAAATTTCAAGGCAGTCTAATGTTGAAACAGTGGCATGGCTACTGTTGGGGGCTTTTAGTGAGATTTATGTTGAGAATCAAGAGCAAAGACCCCAGTAGAATGATTAAAACATTTTGAGTTTGGCCAGAAAGGAAGCTCCAGTAAAGCTGTGGGCTGCAAAGATAGAGCAGAGATCTTGATTGCTGAGAGGGAACAGAAGAATAGAAAAGATGGTCTGAGGGCATCACAAGAAGCAGCAGGACTCCACCCTTTGCAGCTGCAGAATTGCAAAAGTGAAAGACTTTGCTTTGAGAAGAGAGCCCCAAAGCATCGTGTTCCAGAATGGCAGTGGCCTAGGGAAGTTGTTCCTCGGGATTTGGTTCATAGGCACTCGACCCCTACAGCTAAGAGAGAAGAAAGACTGGCAGCAGACCTTGGTATCATCTGCATGTTGTTGGTTTTAGATGCATGCAGAATGCAAGAGTTGTGGGGTCAGAAAAGCTTCCACCCAGACTTCAGAAGGCCTAGGAGATCAGGCAGTGTGCCCCGAGAGGGCAGTGTGTGAAGCTGTGAGTGTGAAGTGAAGGTGCAGTGGAGACTCTAGAAGGTTGGAGAACCCAGGAAAGCTGCAAGGAGGGAGCAAAGCCAGCAAAAGAAAGAAGTCATGGGAATCACAACTGTGGTTCTCATGTACCATAGGGGTGGAGCCACCCAAGCCCTTTGGAGCTCACAACTTGCCACAGATTGCTGGAAGATGCTGGAAGTGGAACAGTGGGATTTAATGTTTGCCCTGTTGGATTTTAGTCTCAGCTTGTTCTCATTCTTTGCTATCCCCGTTTGTAACTTTTGGACTGGAAATGTCTATCCCTTGCCATTGAATGTTGGAAGTGTTTCACTTTCTTGTCATTTGTACAGGAGCTTGCAGCTAAGAGTTTGCCTTAAATATCAGAGGAGACTTTGAACTTGGACTTTTCAGCAATGCTAAAACAGTTAGGACTTTGGAAACTCTTAGAGATGGACTAAATCCCTTTTTAATAAAGGGATGTGCATGAGTCTCTGGGGGGCCAGGGGTGGAACACTATGGCTTGTGTCTAGACGTCCCCCGAAGCCTCATGGGCTCACAGGTGGGGCTTTTCAGAGGTGGCTGGATCTAGAGTGTGTGACACTGGCATTGATTCATGGTGCAATGCTGGGATCAAGGCACTAGGATTAAGGGTGTGAGTGCTACCCGCCCTGAGTAGCCTGGATAAGATATAAGGGATAGAAAGAACTGTTATCATACCTTGCTCATTTTGCCACCTTCTGCCCACCATGAACTGTTTCTCCTCTGTGATGCCCCTCTGCCATGCCACCCTGCCTTGGAACCAGCCAATTATGGACTGAAACCTCTAAAAAAATGTGAGTGAAATAGCTAAGTAAACCTTAACTTGCAGGTGTCAGATATTTTGTCTCAGCAATGAGAAAAGTAACTAAGTTTGATCTTTCTAGTTTCTTATTATTTCTAAGTATTTCCCTTTTTATTGTTATTGCAAATGAAACTTTTATCACATTAAATCTCTTAACTGTTGTTTGTGAACAATGTGATTTCTATTAGTTCATGATTTCTATTAGTTTTGTATCATGATTTCCTGGTGAATTGTTTTGCTCAAGATTTTTCAGATGAATATTTTCAAGGTTTGCAGGCGTTCAGTTGTATTGTGGGTAGTGACCGTAATTTTTCCAATTTTAGGCCTCTATTTTCTTTTTCCTGCCTGATCGCATCGTCCAGAGCCTCTTGCACTGTGTGTCATAGTAATGGATCTTCTTATTTTGTTCCTAACTGTAGACACTGATGCTCTGAGCCAAGCGATACACAACTTACTATAATTCCTATTTTATGAAAAATTTTCTGATTTCCTTAGATAACTTTGCATCCTCTACGGAGGACATCCTGATTCCCCTAGATTTAAGAACATGGTGGATTACCTTTTTAGATTACTGGAGTCCTACGCCACTCATCCCAATGAAATCAAACAAAACAGCAATGGTGAGGGCAGGAAAGGAACTTTCATCCGCACAGCTACAGCAGGACGACAGGGAGTGCAGCATATGCGGCTCTGGCTTCGCGAGGTCACGCAGGCGTGGTCGCTGTGGGCACTGCTTCCTGTTCATCTCAGCCTTGGTCAGGCCTGGCCTGGTCCACGGGGGCAGGAAGGCAGTTGCCATCAGCTGGGCGTAGTGATCCATGCCTGTAATCCCAGTCACCGAGGAGGGGGAAGCAGGAGGGTCGCAGGTTCAAGGCCAGCTTTGGCTTCCTGTAGGCTCTGCATATGGAGCTGTGGGCTCTAAAAAGCTGCTGGAATTTCCCTGAGAAACCCAGGTCCTGGTGTGTTTGAGAGGCAGTTCCTTGACAACTTTCCCCATGTTTTCTATGGAAATAATTTGTTTAGATTTTCTCTATGTACTGAATCAGTTTGATGAATTATATTTTCTTATGAAATCGTCCATCTTAATCTGAGCTCTGAAACTATATTTAAAAGGCAAGTAAAGCAGTCATGATTTTTTCCATTTCTTCTGTTTTCATAGTTATTTTTCTTTTATTCTTAGGTTGTATGTTTATTCTCATTCTCTTCCTCTCTCGCCTTTAAATCAGATTTGCTTATGACTTATTTTTCATGGTTTACTTTAAGGTTTTTGTTTTTTTTTTTAGGTTGAATCTGGGGCTTTCACACTGAGCTACATCCCCTGGCTGTTTGTTTTGATTTTATTTATTTATTTATTTATTATGTGGGTACTGGGGGTCGAACTCAGGACCTCGCACTTGCCAGGCAAGTGCTTATGCCGCTGAACTATCTCACTGGCCCTGTTTTTATTTTTTAATTTGTGAGGCAAGTTCTCCCTAAAAGGATGTGTTGTCTGGGCTGGGCTTAAACATGCGGTCCTCCTGCCTCAGCCTCCCAAATTATTGGGGTTACAGACATATGCCACCACTCCCAGCTAGGATTTTTTTTTTCTAAAGATTTAACGTATTAATTCTCTTGGATATAAATATTCTGGCAATACACGTTACTATGAGTGCTGATTTAATTGTACTTCTTAATTGCAACATAGTATATCTTTATCATTATTTTCTAAAGAGAAATATTGTCCAAAGAGAAATTTAGGAGAGGTTTTGGTTCCTGAAGTTGTACCTGGGTGGCCCGTGGGTGTGATCGTAGCTGCGACATGCCCAGTCTCTGGCGTTCGAGACTTTCATTGTGGCTGAGCAGTGCCGTGATCTATGCTTACTGGGGAAGTGGGCGGTGTCTTTCCTTCTTGTCCGCCCTTGCCCCTGTCCCATGGCTTGTCTTGAGGGACGGTGGCCCCACAGCCCAGAGTCATTCTGACCTCCTCCATTCCTCCATCCCTACCCACGCTCTGATCCTTTTCCTTCTACTTTCTTCACAGCCCAACCTGCCTCTTGGACTCTGGATGTGGTTCCCTTATCTCCTGGCCCTCAGCCTCCTTGACATCACCTTTGCCACGCCTAGTTTAAGCGCTCCCTTGGCTCCCAAGGCCCTGGAAAAAGTCCACGTCCATGCGCTCAGGGCCACAGGTCTGACCCAAATCCACCCCTCCCACCACATGCCTGCCCCCCGCCACCCCCAGGCCCCTGTATTCTGGCGCTGACCCCAAGCTGGGGGTGGCAATCATGTACTTGCAGGTGCATAGCACCTGCAGCTCTGCCAGCTGCTGCAGAGGTGGGGGCATTACCCTACCTGGGACAGATGTCCTACTGTCCCTGGTGCGGCAAGGGTGGAGGGTGGCCCTGAGTCCAGCACTCTCCAAGCCGTGGGTCCCAGTGGAGCGGGTTCTGAGCCATGCTGGGGACAGGATGGCTTGTCCTAGCTGCAGGTGTGAAAGAGCAGAAGCCCCAGATCCTCCTGAAACCGTTTCAAAGCACAGCAAAGGTTCTGACTGTTTGGACAGAATCCAAGAGCTGCTCACATTCTTTGCTATCTCAGCGTCGTCCTCTCTGCATTTTCACTTCCCTCTGATCGCTCGGACAGCACAGGTGCTAGCTGATTCGACAGCATCCCTGACTCAGATGCGCCGTCCCCTCAGAGCCTCACCGGACACCCCTCCTCCCGGGAGGACGCCAGATTGGCCACCTGATGGAAGAGGTGTGGTTGAAAAACTGTGAATGTTTAAATTTTTAGAAATGTATAAAGTAAAAAACAAATCGCCATTAAACCCCCTCAAAATACTCTTACACACTCATCCCATCATCCTTGCCACTTTCTGCAGCAGCTCTGGAGTCGTCTTTCCTGAGTGTCTTAGCTGCACTGACCTGGCTGCCTCGATGTCCTGAATGGATTCAAAATGTTTCCCTTTCATAGTCATTTTGACTCTGGGGAAGAGCCAGAAGTCACACGGTGCCAGATCCGGTGAATAAGGTAGATGAGGACATGGTGTCACGTTTTTATGAGCTGCCTCTCTGTTGGATGGCACTCAGCAGCATTCACTGTACTTTTTATCACACCTCACAAAGACACTCAGGATGGAGCACTCCAGAGCTGCTTCAGAAAGTACAATGGGGGCCGGTGAGATGGCTCAGCGGCTAAGCGCCTGCCTGGCAAGCGCGAGGGCCTGAGTTCGACTCCCAGAACCCACATACGAAAAAAGGGTCGGTGATATCGCTCAGCGGCACAGGCGCCTGCTGGCGTGCGAGGTCCTGAGGTCGACCCCCACTACCCACAAAAAAAATAAATAAAAGAAAGTACAATGGGATGAGTGTGTTCAAAGCAGGGCAGGGGGAGTATTGTGAGGGAGGTTATTGGTGACATGGCTTTAACAAAAAAAAAACAAATAAATAAAAGTTAAGCATTCACTGTATATTTTGATCACACTTCATACGTCAATATTGTGTATTATGTCCTTGGCAATGTTAGAGGCATCCACTTGTTTTATTTGTAAAATTAACTTTTTTCTTCTCAACATTGTAACTCTTACCTCAAAATGGAACTTTGAAAGTTAGATTTTTTTTCCCTTAGAGATAAGCAACTTGTCCAAACTTCCCCGCTGAGCACACGGCCAACACCTCCTCTCCTCAGCCCAGGAGAAGCGACGGAACACGCCGCCGCCGTGAGCCCGGGAGCCGGAGCCTGGCGTCCTTTCCGCTAGAAAGAGGAGCACGGCCGAGGATGCTGCAGGCGACTCGGCAGTGCAGGGGCCACGCCTCTCCGTGCGCCTCCCCTCTGCTCCCTGCCATGGAAGACCCCTGCCCGCCTGTGAGGGGGATGGGGCCGGAGGTACACAGCTCCTCCGCCTCCTCGGAGCCAGCGTTCAGTAGCTCCTTTTCCCTTCACCTGGACGCATGGCCTCCTTGATTTGGTCAGCGGTGTACGTGTGACCCCGAGTGGCTGGGACCCTTCCGAGCGAGCTACCCCTGCATTTCCTCATTTCCTTGACCCACATCGGACTCGGGTGCCGGTTTGCCAGGCCCTGTTCCCTACACACCAGGCCACTGATGCTGCGGTTGCTCAGCTAAGCTCTGTGCACACACGGCCAAGGCACCGGCAAACAGAAAGAAGCGCACGCCCGGGCCGCCCACTGAGTCACTCCTGAGGAAGCCGCCTTCTCCTGATGATGCCCGGCTCATGCTCTGATTTTATTCAGCGTGGCAATCACAGAACCAAGGGCAAAGGGTAAATCGCTGACACACAAGAGTGTCAGCAAACTTCAGTCCCTGGGGCCAAGTGCACTTAGGAGGAGAGACAGACAGCAGGGGCCAGGACAATGGCTCCCTTCCCACCTTTCTCCTGGTCTCACTTCCTGGCCCACGAGGCCCAGGACTCCCTCTGGCCGCCAGGCCCTGCATATCCCTTTGTGCAGAATTCCCCATCAGGCTCCTCACTGTGCTTCTCAGAGGATCTTGTTAAAATGCACTTCTGAGCTTCGCATGGTGGCGTGCACTTGTAACCTTCACACTTGGGAGGCTGAAGCAGGAGGAGCTCTGTCAGTGCAAGGCCAGCCTGAACTAGGTAGGAGACCCTGTCTTAAAAAATAAAAATAAAAATAAAAATAAAAATAAGAAGAGAGTGAGTCGTCTTGTCTTTACTGGGAAACCCCAGGTTGCTTTTTAAAAAGCAGGTAAATTTGCGGTGAGACAAACCGAGGGGAAGAGGAAGAAGGAAGGAGGAAGAGGCGGTTCCCTCCACTGAGCCTTAAACGCATCTTGGTCTGCGTGCTCACTCATTCATTCAGTCTTCCCACAAATATTTACAAGTGCCGAGTGCCCAGGCCTGGCCTGGGCCCTGGGATTCAGAGTCAAAGACCCTCTCCTCCTGGAGAGAGAGACAACACAGCGAACGGGGACATCTCAGATCGCACAGTGGTGCCGGGCACCACAGAGCCCTGCGGGACAGAAGAGGCAGAGAGTGCTGGGCGGGGGGCGGAGACAAATGACCACGACACTGCCAGGGCCCATGTCCACTCTGCCCTGAGGTAGGAGACTAGAAAGACAGGTATAGTGGAGTGCTACTTGGCCATAAAGAAGGGTAAACTTCAGACATTTCTAGCTAAATGGATGCACCTTGACACCATACTCTTAAGTGAAATAAATGGGACACACATGTGTAAATATCGCATTGTCTCTCTGGTACGAGAAAGTGTAAATAAGAACCAAATTGTATAATAGATATTGTGAAATAGGAAGAAATTGTTCAAAAGGAAAGGGAAACTGGGGGGGGGAGGTAAAAAGGAAGGAAGAGAAAAGAAAAATGAGAAAAGAAGGGGAAAATGGAAACAGAGCTTTGTAAATATGGAGGGGAAGAGGGGTTGAAGGGAAGGGAGGGAAACGGTAAGAAAAGAGAAATCAAGGTATATCATGTATAAGTACAAATTCCCTGTGATGAATGTGATCATTGTATATACCTAAACTGTACCAATACACTTATTTAAATTAAAAAAGAAAGAAAGAAAGAAAGAAAGAAAGAGAGAAAGAAAGAAAGAAAAAGAAAGAAAGAAAGAAAGAAAGAAAGAAAGAAAGAAAGAAAGAAAGAAAGAAAGAAAGAGAAAGAAAGAAAGAAAGAAAAATAGAGATAGGTAGAGAGGAGAGGAGGAAAATCAGAATTTTAGAATTGTGTTTTGGGAAAAACTGCAGCTTCGGAACACAAAAGTTACTTAACCCCTTTTCCCTTCCAGGGATCTCACTGGAAATTCCGCCCCAGGGTCTAAGACTTCGCTCTGGGCGTGATTTTCACCCGAGGGCCATGCTCCCTCCCGCAGCCTCCGCCCTCCCGGAAGCAGCGGCGGCTGCGGGCGGCGGATCCCAGCTTCACACGGGGAGATGGTTTGCACCGTGACACGGCCGCCAGGCGGTGAGCTGACGGACAGCAGGACGCACACCCCACACTGCGCAACCTGAAGACACCCCAAGCCCCGTAAATACACCCTGCCTGCCTGGGGTCATAAGGTGCCCCCCCTCTTGGGGGCCCACACTACTTCTTTGAGTGCACACTTTTTCTTTTTCTTTTTTTTTTTAAGTTTCTGCCTAGTAAATCCCTTTATGCTGCTTACTGATGCATCCTGAAAACTTTTTCTGCAACTTAATTCTATGGTAGGATGGGTCTAGGGATCTCCTGGGACCCTGTCCTCCACCTGCTGTCCTATAGGCCCTGCAGTGGGTGTGGCCGCCGTGCTGGTGTCCCCAGGGCTGTGGCCGGTCCGCAGGACCCAGAGCCCTGGGTCATCCTGACCCCAAGGCAGCCTCTCATCATACAGCGGGAAGCGGAGCCCGGTATCCCGAAGGGCAGGGTCCACGAGGAGGGGCTGTCTCCGCCACAGCAGCCAGCTGGCCAGCCCGGTCCCTGCCAAGGTCAGCCCCGGCCATCCTCTCCAGCAAGGCCACCTGTACCCACGACCCGGCCATCCTGCTGCCCATCTGGACCAGCTCGGCTTCAGTGAGCCGAGGTCACCAATCTCCTGCCTGTAAGACCTCTGCGCCTGGACATTTCTCACCGTGGGGTCATATTTTCCCAGATTCTGGAGGGGAATTGCCATTTTAACCAACTAAGCTTCCTAATCTGTGCTTCCAGGGTTCCTGTGCACTGATTGCGGGGGGTCTGCGTCAGGGGACAATTCCAGGAGGGGTGCGGACTTGGGCGCCCAGGCGGCGCTGGTCCTGGGACGCGACTCTCTGTGTGAAGGGTCAGGGTAGCCTCCGTCCTCCCACCCTTTCTTGTTAACCTCAGTGGTTTTCAACCATGGATGATTTTGCCTCCTGGGGGATAGTCCAGTGGCACAACCGGGGCATTGCCACTGGCCGTCCAGTGGACGGCGACCAGGGCTGCTGTTCAACGTCCTCGAGCCACAGGACAGATCCTCACAGCACAGAACATCACGGTGTGCCTGCGGAGACACCGCGCAGGCTCGCTCAGTGGGACCTTATTTTTCTCTACGTCAGAGTCACCATCGTCCTCTTGAATGATGTCAGCTGCCGGGGCTCCTCCCACACAGCAACATCGTATCTGCAGGGCTGGCACCTTGATCCTGCACTTCTAGGTTATGCCCTGTGATGCCAGGGTGACACCCCAGCTGGGATCCAGTGGTCTCCACCAGCGGTGACACAAAGGGAGGGAATCAGGGTCAGGTAGAGAGTTGGTCCCAGGGACTTCTAATGCTCCCTGCAATCACCCAGTGACACGGGTTGGGGATATGGGAATCTAGGCCTCCCTCCTCACACCCATGGTTCCAGCTGTGCCCCGGGGCCAGGGAAGGGGTCAAAGGTCTCCTCCCTCTCTCCAGGGGACAAATCCTGCCTTATCTTTGTCACTGCTGGCTTTGGGGGATTTTTTTTCACCTCATCTCTTCCAAAAGGCTGGAGGTAGATAAGTTCATCATCATCATCACCATCATCATCATCATCATCATCATCATCAACATCATCAGCCAACTATAGGTATGAAAAGTGGCAAAGTTAGAACCCAGAATTTATAAATTCAGACCAAAAAACGTCATAGCCATTATTTAAAAAAGCAATATGGAGGTTTCTTGAGAAGTTAAAAGTGGAATCACCACGTGAGCCAGCAACGTCACCTCTGGGTGTCACACCAAGGACACGGGATCAGGGTATGGAGGAGGTGCCTGCACCCCACGGCGCTCCCTGCAGCATCAAGCACAGCGGCCAAGGCGTGGACGCCACTGAGCGCCTGTGGACGGAGGAGTGGGTCAAGAAAACACGATGTGTGCACAGAAAAGACACCACCGTTCAGTTTCACAGGAGGAGGAAATCCTGTCATCTACGACCACGGGATGAACACAGAGGACATTTTGCCAAGTACAGAAAGCACTCACGTGACCTCCCCAACCTGTGTGATCAAAAAGCCAAACCACGAAAGCAGGGAGAAGGATGGCTGCTTCCAGAGGAGAAAGGCAGAAGTTGGTTAGGGAGATTCACTGCCCCCAAAAGCTCACAGGTCGCAGGCCTGGTCCTGACACAGCAGAGTTCAGAGCTGGGGCCTTCGGGTGGTGACTGGATCACTTGGGCTTTACCTCACGAGCGGATTAATCCATTTGGGGGCTCAGCTTAGTGGGCTATCGGGAAGGGTGGGCACTTCAGGTGGCCAGGCCTTGTTGGGAGAAGTAGGTCACGGATGAAAACCCTGGGAAGGTATCTGTCCCCAGCCTCTCCCTCTGGGCTTACTTGCTGGCTATGCTGAGGCAAGCAGTGTCCTCACCCACATTCCTACTGCCATGACGCTATGTCTCATCACGGTCCCAGGGCAACTGGGCCAACCATGGACTGAAACCTCTGAAACCATGAGCCAAATCATCCCACCTCCTTGGAGCTGGTTTTCTCAGAGATTTTGTTACAGCCATGGAAAGCTGACCAATGCAGGAATAGATGTAAATGTTCTTGCTACACACACACACACATACACACACAAATAAGCATGTGAGGTGTTGGATATGTTAACTAGCCTGGCTTTACTATTTCACAATGTGTGCCTATCTCAAAACATCCACAGACTGCTGCGAAGATACGTGACTTTTATTAGTCCATTAGCTGGGGTAAAAACCAAACGAGGGGGCCGGTGAGATGGCTCAGCGGCTTAAGCGCCTGCCTGGCAAGTGCGAGGGCCCGAGTTCGACTCCTGGAACCCACATACGAAAAAGGGGCCGGTGATATTGCTCAGCGGCACGGGCGCCTGCTGGCGCGCGAGGTCCTGAGGTCGACCCCCCGGTACCCACAAAAAAAAAAAAACCAAACGAGGTCTTCAATTTATTCCATTGCTCTCCACTGAGCTCATTTGTTTGTTCATTCATTTGTTCATTCAAAATGCACTGAAAGTCTGCCACATTCAAGCGTGATTTTAAAAGCCAGAAGCCAGAAGCCTTGGAGAGCTCTCGCCCACAAATAACTCAGGGGCTCTCGGGTGGGGGAGATGACTGGAACACGTAATTACAACACCGTGTGATCAACGCCGGCGGGAATGACTGAGTCCTACCACTCCTGCGACCCCGAGCCGCTCCAGACACATCAGACCCTCCCCGTCCACTTCTGTCATGTGGGTGTAATTCAACCTTCCCTGAGTTGTCACGGTGGGTCGTCAAACGGAGTCCCTGAGGCTGCAGATTCCGAGTCAACACCTGCTCCTTCCTGCATCTGCCTAGTTATGCTATTGGAAGGAGGGAGGGAAGGAGGGATGGAGGGAGGGAGGAGGAGGCCCAGGCCAGTTGATTCAATGACAAAGTGGAAACGACCTTGGTTTCTCTCTCTGGAAAGAAGGCAGGCATTTTTATTGAGTAGATTTTTTTTTTTTCTGGTCCCTCTTCAAAAGAGGTGTGCCTCAGTCACTTTCTCCTTGCTGGAGCGAATTCCCAGCACCCACAGCTCTGAGGAGGAGAGGTTTGTTTCCGCTCGCGGTCGGTGGAGGTTTCGGTGCACACAGCCGGCCGGCGCTGAGGCAGGGCGGGGGCAGAGGGGCCTGGTGAGCAGAGTGGCACCACGGGGCAGCAGGAAGCAGAGAGCTCCAGGGAGGGAAGGAGCGACCTTCCCTCGCCCCCAGCGACCACCTCCTCCGACCAGCTCCACCCCCAACCTCACACCCAGCTATAAACCCACGGGACTGACCCACTCACCAGCATCACGCCCCATGCTGCCCTCACCTCCCAAAGATGAGTGCGTGAGGCTTCGGGGCGTCTCGATCTAAACCACATCAGCGTGTGTGTGGGGCCCACACGCTCTAACCTTGGCACTTGGCAGAGAAACGCAGGCTTTCTCAGTAATGTCTAGAATGGACATTTCCACTGTAAGATCAAAACCAGCCAGGCTCACGGACACGGAGGGGGCCGTGTCCCCACGGGAGGACGGTCCTACCAGGCATCCGACTTCTGCCCTGCATGGTGGGGTCCACATCAAGCTCTGAGAAGACACCGAGTGTGGCATTCTTATTTCTCTCTGCAAACTGCTTTCTCCGGCCAGGTCTCGGGCTGGCACACACCCTGACACCTGCCCGCCTTTCTGGCTCTTGTAGCCTGAACTCGAATTGTCACTGGCAGGAGCCAAGAGCACTGTTTCCTGCCACCAGTGCTCGGGAAGTTGGATTTGAGTTCCTCCTGGGGAACCCAGTTCGAGGTCTGTATAGACACGAGGTCCGCATAGACGTGGTGCTCGAGGGTGCAGGGCACAGGTGTGGAGCATCACTCCTTGGAGCCATCAGACAGAGGTTTGGTTTGCATGGCAGAAGGGCAGTGCCCAGGGGCCTCCCCGGGCTCCGGGAATGTTCAAGAATGTTCCGTGACTCTAGGTTTGGACACTTGCTGCTGTGGAAGGACGCGGGTGGGAGGTTGACACAGGAGACGGCCTGGGCCACAGCCAGCTCAGCACAGGTGCAGGATTTTAGCCACAGGCACCCAAGCCCTGGGTGGGACACGGGAACCAACCACAGCCCTGCTCCCCAGCGCACAGGTAAGCAGGGGCGACAGGGGCCAGGAGGCCCTAACCCCCTCTGTGACAAGGACAGGGTCTTCTGTCCCCAGGAACGTGTTCATAGAAACATTAGTATAGAACGGAAATGAAAGTCTTTCTACTTACACTCATTTCTCTTTCTCCTGCTGGTACCGGGGGTGGAAGCTGGGGCCTTTGCACTGAGCTACCACCAGCCAACCCTTCTTTGTATTTTATTTTGAGACAAGATCTCCCTAGGTGGCTAAGTTGGCCAGGCTGGGCTTGAATTTGCGATCCTCCTGCCTCAGCCTCCCAGAGTGCTGGGATTTCAGGCTTGTGCCACCAGCCAGGCCTTTTTGGTGGTGGTTGTTTTTAATGAGATGCGACTACCAAAAGCTGGAGGATCACTGGAAGGAGTCAGGGCTCCCCCGCAAGAGGGGGCCAAAGGGCCAGGGCGTGGGGGAGGGGGGCCGCGGGAGGGCGGGAAGACGGGGCGGGGAGAGCGGGGGCGCGCGGAAGGAGGAGAGGCACAGCGGGGACCAGATTGGGTGGGACATGCAAGGCGGAGTGCACAGAGCCCGGAGCTGCAGAGGCGGTGAGAGTGGGGGCGGGGTGAGAGTGGGGGTGGGGTGAGAGGGCCCCCGACAGGTGGGGAGGGTGCAGGAAGTGGGTGTGGGTCAGGATTAGGGATGTGAGTGCCCCAGTCCGGGGAGACCCAGACTTCTGAGTCTCACCCCGGGACCCGAGCCCACCCCTTTGTACATGACCCCTACAGCGACGGGGTGTGGGGGTGCGGGGTGCACCTGAGGGGCAAATATTTTTTCCGTCGTGGTTTCCTAGTAACGCCGAAGCTCCGCCTGTTTCTTCCATGATTGCTTGAGAGAGACAGGGTGACTGCCGGCGCAACAGCAGCGCCCTTTGAGGGGCTCTTTGCATCCACACCGTTCTAGCCCCTTCCCTCTCCCTTCGTCTGCACAGCACCCTCTGAGGTGAGCACCTGTCTTCCTCTGTAGCCTCAGAGGACATTGATAGCTTACCCCAGACTGCCCAGCACTCTCGAGGCTGAGGCAGGAGGGCCCCTGTGAGTTGAAAAACAGAACAGTGACTCTGTGTCCGGCTCTACCAACTTCCGTGCTCTGCCTCCTCCTAATCGCAGCCAGCACGGCCAGCAGAAGTGGCTTTGTAAAGAGTGAAAACCAGCAGAGGAGACGAGCTTGGGTGTGGGTATGGGTTGGTTTTGCTTTTCACACGTTGCATTCCAGACAGGTGAAGGCATCCAGGGGATGGCAAAGTCAGGAGGAGGAAAAGAGTGGGGACTCAGGGACACCACCTTTCCTTGCCCACGGTCCAGGACCTGGGGGCCTCCGGATTGGACTTGTCTGCAAGGACACATGGGGTGCACGGCAGGGACCTGGGGCTACAGGAGCAGGGCCAGGAGGTTGGAGACCCAGAGTCCAGTCCAGTGGCCGTGGGCTGCGAAGGCCCCTGCGGGTGCCGCAGCTGCCCAGTGACCAAGCTGTCCAGGGCTCTGGGCAGTGGACAGCATCGTGTGCCAGGGCTGCCACGCAGGTGACCCTGTGTCACTTTGTCCATCTTCCAGTGGACGATGTCACTTCTGTGCCACCCAAGGTCATGACTGTTGGGTGTCTTCCTCCCTGAAGATGGGTCACCCCACTGTCACTTGCAGGGACCTTCAGTGCTTCAATTCTGCTCGAATTCAGCTTCCTCTCCCTGCCCACACCTCTGGCCGAGTGCGGAAGGGCGCTGCGGAGATATCTAAGAACCACGTGGAGCGCAGGTGTCAACACCTGGCGCTGTGACAGGCCGCAGAACAGTCCAGATGCTGGCACCTTCCCCTGATTTCTGCAGCCGAGGGCCAGAGCCAGCGCTCGGTCTCTGGGCAGTGCCTGCTCCATCCGCAGCCTCCAGGTCGCTTCGCGTTTTTTGCACTGACACGTCAGCACCTTCAGAAGACCTGCCGAGAAACTGTGACGGGCAGCTTGGCAGACAGCGAGCAGCACATCTGGAAGCTTTGGTGCCCTGCCCGATGCCAGGCCATCCACACACCCCGCCGTGTGGCTCGGAAACCTGACGTTAGCGTTGCTGTCTAGACACTGGGTTGCAAAGGGAGTGGCCGCACGTGGCAGCTGTCTGACCCTCCGTTGGAAGTCGAAAGGGGGGTGTGTCACAGGGTCCCTGGGGCTTCTCTCCAGGCATTTGGTATCCCAAACAAAGAACCGAACAGGACACACAGAAAAGGCAGTGAGGGTGCACATTTTCTAAAGGTAGAAAAGAAGTGCGCTCAGCGGGATGACAGTGGGCTGGTGAGAAGGCTCACAGCAGCCTGAGAATAGGGCCAAGGGGTCTTTTGTATCCAAAATGCTAGAGTCATCACCCTCTCATGCAAATAAGGTGTTGGATGGTCATCCTATGGAACACTCGCTTGGGGTCACACCCTGTGTAAACTGGCCTATCAGAAAGCTCCCTTGGTTTCCTGCCATATGTAAATAAATCAGGAAGTGTCTTTTGATTGGTTGTGCCCGTATGCAAATGAAGGATTGGAAAGAATATCTTCTGATTGGCCCTGTGTAGAGCACCAGATTTAAATGAAGGGTTGAAAATAGCAAGTTTCTGATTGGTCCAGAATGGCACCTTTCTGACTGGTTCTGTGTGCAGTGATGATGGGAGTGTCCCTCCCTCTGCTGCCCTGTGCTTGGTGACCGGCTTATACTGTCAGCTCATCCTGGCAGCTTCTGTTGGGCGGGTTCTGCCGCAGGGGTTTCTAGACTAATTCCAGATCCTGCCAGGCCGGGCTCGCAGACCCTGGGTTTCTTCTCCACTCACCACAGTGCTGCATAGAAGCCGCTGAGGGTTCTGATTTAGGAGGCAGGGCTGGAAGATCTCAGCACCTCAGTCTCCTCCCTCTCCCCTCTGGTCTCCTACTGTCCTGTCACCAGCCCAGGCTGTTTACGGCCCCCAGCACTAGCGGTGTCTGTGGCACCGTATGACCCTGTCCTGAAGGGCTTGGGGTCCCCAAGTGCACCCACACCTTTGTGTTGCAAGGGACCTGTGCGCTGGTGCACTGAGTGGCCCGCCGCCGGCCAAGCCTACCTAGGGACCTGACTTTGGGTGGGCTGTGAGCTGCATGTGCCTCGGTCTCACCCGCCTCATTCGTGATGTGTACCTGGGGCACACGGGGTGCCTGGTGTCCAGTCGGTGCCCGCGAAACACTTAGCCCATGGGATGACTTGGATGAGGACCTGCGTCTTCCACCGAGCAGCTGCATCCTGGTTTCTGGTCCTCAGAGTGTGCGTGGCAGCCTTCAGGGTCAGAAGGGCCCTGCACAATCAGCCCCTGCCGGGCTGCGCTGTCCCGGTGTCTGGAGCGCTTTCTGCTGACCTCACAGTTGCACAGCTGCGCGTGGCTCTGAATGACGTCACCTCTAATCAGCCGAGGCTCTGGCCGCCTGGAAGCTGTAAGGGCAAGCTGCCGTTTACCTGAGCCTGACAGGAAGCGCCCCCTGCTTGGAGGTTGTCAGCCCTAATGCGTTCTATGCATCACCCATCCAATCTTCCAAGAAAGAGGCGTCCCAGTTCACAGATTTTTAAAAAATGAAATTCAAGAGTATTAAATATGTTGCTTCAAACTAGGTGTGGTGGTGCACACCTGTCATCTCAGCACTGTGGGAGGCTGAGGCAGGAGGATCACAAGTTCCAGTCATGCCTGGGCAATTAGTGACTTAGCAAGATCCTGTCTCAAAACATTTGAAAAGGGCTGGGGATGTAGCTCAGTGCAAAGACCCTGGGTTCAGTCCCCAGTACCACCACTGTCACCACCACAGCAGCAACAAACAGTAACATAAAAAGCACCCAAATCCGACAGTGTGGGCGGAGCCTTGGCATCCAGAGAGTCGGTTCAGTGTCCCCGCCGGAGTCTGCGGCAGCAGTTCTCAAACGTTTTTGGTCTCAGGCCCCATTTTTACACCTAACCTGGCTGAGGGTATTGTGCGTGCTGTTGTTTTGGTTCTGTCTATCGCTGTTTAGAAGTTAGAACACCTGGGCTCCATCTCCCTCTCCCCAGCCGGCCTCGCTGTTGTGTTAGTTGCAGGTATGGAGAGGGTCTGGCTGCCTGCAGATCTGTGGTGGAAATGCTTCTCAGACAACCCTGGCTATTTTTTCTTTGATACTGTCCCCAAAGCGTGACCTAACTGTACAGGGTCTATTGAATGATGGCCTGTATTAAGTGACTGGGCCACCCAGGGACTGCCCCAGATGGTAGTGACCCAGCCTGGTAGCAAAAGCAAACACGCATTATTTCTGGAGAAGTTACTCTTTGTTTTAAACAGAGTGCTCAGCACACAGCCAGCCAACCAGGAAACCCGGTGAGACACAGGCTGTCAGCTCACTGGGGACTATGGGGAAGGAATACGGGCCAGCCAAGGGATACCTACAGGAACCAAGAAACTACCAAAGCAGTAGTTTTTTGTTTGTTTGTTTGTTTTGTTTTTCTTCTTTTTTTTTTTGTGGGTACCAGGGGGTCGACCTCAGGACCTCGTGCGCCAGTAGGCGCCCGTGCCGCTGAGCGATATCACTGGCCCCTTTTTTGTATGTGGGTTCCGGGAGTCAAACTCAGGCCCTCGTGCTTGCCAGGCAGGCGCTTAAGCCGCTGAGCCATCTCACCGGCCTGTTTGTTTGTTTTTTGAGACAGGGTCTCACTGTGTAGTTCAGGCTGGCCCTGAGTTTACTGTGTAGCCCAGGCTGGCCTCGAACTTGCAGTGATCCTCCTGCTCCAGCCTCCTGAGTGCTGGGATTACAGGTATGCACCCCCATGCATGGCTCCAAAGCACTTTTGAGCACTTTCCGAATAGAATTTTTGGAATTAAAAAAATATATATATCAACAGCAAGGACAACACTTTGAATAGGTTCAGTGACAACAGATGACACAGCTGAATGTGTAAGAGTGAGCAAATTGGAGGGTAGAGTCAGGAGGAGCTAAACGGTGCAGCACAGAGAAACAGGTGAGATGGAAACAGAAGAAAGAGCAGGTGATGCTGAGAGACAGTGTGTGTTGGTCAGCTTTCCCACCACTGAGATGCAGTACCAACACCCATGACTTAAAGGAGGAGAGGTTTAATGTGGCTCACGGTTTCAGGAGAATCAGTCCGTGGTCGCTGGCTCCAAGACAGGATCATCATGGTGGAAGAGTGTGGTGGAGCAAAGCTGCTCAGTTCACTTCGTGGTGGTGGGGAAACAGCAGGGGAACAACACCAGAGAGGAAGAGGTGAGGGGCCAGATAAAGACTCAGAGTCACACTTCCATGACCACCCGGACACACCCAGAAATGTGCTTTACTAATTCCCTGGGCATTTCTTAAGTCAATCAAGTTGACACAGTGAAGGTTAACCACAAGCAAACAAAGTTGGCCACCTACAGAAGGACAGGAAAGGAAGGTAATGTCCAGGAACTCCTAGACATTGCAACACAACTAAGATGCTAAATCTAATGCTTTTGCAAAAGGTGATAGCCTTTTATGTGGTAGGGTGTTCTGAGGTGGCTAGGTAAGATAGGAAGCTTGCATCTCCCGGATACAAGCAGACAGGAGAACTTGAGGGTCATGACTATTAAGACGGCAGTTAGTGGACCCTGGAGCTGTCCTGTGGTTCAAGCAAGGGAGAGAATAAACTCTGGGAGAGCATAAGCGTGGGATCACAGGGGTCCTGCTGGAATCCTCGGTCTCTGTCTGAGGGACTTTACGACATTCAAGATTTCATGTCACCATTCTGAGGCCATTACAACATCTTCCCTGCTGCATGGCTTGAAAAGAGATTTCTAAGTCCAGCTCCGGCAGCCCGAGTGAACAGGCAGTTCTCACACTGGCAGCGGGGGTGGAAGGCGGTCCCACATCTGTGGAGGACTCTGGTCAGTGTCTATTCAGATGTAGAATTCATGTACCCTGTAATTCAGTGACCCACTTCAGAAATGTTTTTGTTTATGCATTCTTCATGGCGGTCTTTTCTTGTCACTGAACCTACTTACGCCTTTTTTCCTTTGGGGTTGTGTGTTGTGTCTGGTTCAGGCCATGACAGGACGTGGATGCTGAGGTCAGAAGTGTGCATGGTTTGCGCTCTACGGCACAGCTGCTGCGGACTGAATCAGGCCCTGGTCCCCACATTCACGTGCCAGGGACCTAACCTCCTGGGGGATGGGATAGTACATACCACAGAGGACTCAGTCAACGTGGAGAAGGAATTACTGTCCAGGATACATGAATGTATACCACTCAACAAAAAATAAATAACTCAATTTAAAAACGCAAAGGACTTGGCTAGATGTTCCTCCAAAGGTGCTGTGAGAATGACCAACAAGAACAGAAAAAGACGATCAACGTCATTCATCCTTGGGTGTGCAAATCAAAACCGGAAGGGTGATCACCTGGCATCCACTGGGGTGGCTCCTGCGGAAACCCCAGCACACAGCCTGTGCTGGCAAGGGTGTGGAGAAGTGGTGCCTTGGGCACGGCCGGCGGGACTGTGAGGTGCTATAACTCCTGTGGGACCCTGAACGGCAGCTCTTCAAACAGCTAAGACGGCAGCTACCCTATGACCCAGCAATCCCATTTCTGAGGATGTGTCCAAAAGCATCGAAAGCAAGGTCTCCCAAAGATATTCACACACCTTTCTCCGTAGCAGCATTATCTGCAGTAGCCAAGAAGTGGAAGCAGCCCACATGTCCATGGATGGGCGGATGGACAGATGGACGGATGTGGCGCGTGCATACAACGGAACTTTCATCAGACTTAGGAGACGAACGCATGCTGTAACCCTGAGCATGCTGAGCCATGCGAAATACACCAGCGCACTGAGGCAGACACCCCAGGGCCCTGCCTACGTGAAGCACCCGGAAAAGCCGCATTTATAGAGACAGAAAGCAGCATGGTGGTTGCCAGGCACTGGGCAGAAGGATGATGACGAGTTAATGTTTAACAGGCACATAGTCTTGTTTTACAAGATAAAACCATTCTGGAGGTCAATAAAGTGAGTTTACCTTCCTGAACTGTACACTGATGAGATGGGACACTTGGTATTATGCTTTTTTTTTTTTTTTTTTTTTTGGTAACCAAAACTGTTTAAATAATGAAAAGAAACCCAGAGACAAAAGCCCCACTTCTGAAATCAGGTGAGCTAATGACACAGGTAAAATTCTTGGCAGAGGAAATCAAGACTCAGTTTCCTGGTCTTACTCATGATTGGGCACAGCTAGAGAATGGTTCTTGGGGTGTTGGTGGGCGGCTCAGCAGCAGGGACACTGAGATGGGCCACGCCCAGGCCTGGTGTCAGTACAGTTCTGAGTCCCTAGCAGGACCATCCCCGCCTTCCGACCTCTCAGGTTTGGGAGAACATGGATGGCATGAACCAGAAGACGGCAGCTGCGTTGCCCACAGGACACACGACGCTCTATGGTGCTTCTCAGGAGCCACACGGCTGTGGAGGGAGGGTCATGGCCAGCGTAGAAGGATGTCCCCAGCAAGCCCAGGGGGCCAATGTCATGTGGCTGAAGCCCTGGGCTCCTTGGGAGAGGAGAACGGGTGGAGCCAGCTGTAAAAGCTGCTTCTGGGACCTCTCATTCTGCAGAAGGGACACGTTTCCCTTGGAGCCTTGACCTCCCCTCAAGACTGGACTTGCTCTTGTGTGAAGCCGCCGTGACCGTGGCTGGTCAGAGCACGGTAAAACCTGGTGAGTGTTTGCACTGAAAGTGTGCTCCCAGGTGGCAAGCGCAGGCTGTTCTGCACAGGGTCCGGATGTCGGATGTCCTCTGGGACGATGATGCCTTGGACAATGATGCCTTCACGCACCCACAACCCCGCCCTGGGGCCTGTGGAGGGCCCCCCCACAGAAGTGCCCATCCTTCAGTCAGCAGAGCAGGAAGCAGGAGTGGGCTTGTTGCTGGCTGTGCCAACAGCACGTGGGCACTGTGCCGTCCTGGACAGATCAAAGGGCCTTGGAATGGTGGCCTGGGCGCAGGGGACTTTGACTCTCGGATGGTGCTTGGAGGTTAAAGTGCTCCACCAAGCTTCCTTTTGCAGCCGTTTCCTTTTGGAAGATGTCGGCTGGCAACCCAGGTGCTCCCCAGCATCAAGGCACCTTGATGTCTTCTTTTTGGCAGGGCTTCTCAGGGCATCTCCAGCCCGGGACTGGGTCAGCCCCGGGGAAAAAGCTCTGCGTGGCCCGTGACCTGAGCTCTAGGGCGCAGCCCTAGACACCGCCCTGTCCGCACCTGCCTGGCCCGCTGCCCCTGCAACCTGGCCGGTCTGCACCTGGCGTTTACCTGTATCCGGCCCGCCCCTTACCTGCGAGGAGGAGAGTGAGGGCGGGTCTCCTCCCATGTCCCCTTCCTAAGCCTCAGTGAGGCTGAGGCTCCTGCAGGTGCTGGGCGGGTGGTGGGGAGCGGCGCCTGGAAGATGCGCCCTGGGGCTGCAGGTGAGTAGGACCCCCGTGGCAATGGGGGAGGGGCTGCCTGGAACCTGACACAGGAGTCAGATGGTGGGGTCACCAGGGCCATCTCCTGTTCAACTGGGCCTGGGAATGGGGGCTCAGAGCTGGAAGAGGGGGTGGGTAGCTCTCCCCACTTGTTCTCTGCCCCTCCCTGGGTGCATGGTGGGGTGGGTGTGACAGCTGTCTCGGAGCACAGGCTTGGGTTAGGGAGGGCCAGGGCCCCAAGCCGGCCCCTTCCCAGGCAGATGTCCTGGGCCTGTGCCAGACTGGGCTGGCCCGCTGCCCTTGGGGGACACCCCGGGACCCCGGGTGGGGCATCTGTGGCTGGAGTAGGCTTTGGAGCCACACGAGCAACCCGGGAACCTGACGAGTGAAGAGGACAGTGCGTCATGCTTTTTCAAGGGGAGGGGAGCTCAGAGGGTGCCTGGTGACAGTGGTTGGGACAGTCCCTGAGCGTCCTTTTATTGGCTGGTCTTACGTTTCCCATCTCTCCGAGTACCTGACACTACAGGCGATTTGGAGAGGCAGCAAGGAGAAAAGGAAAGCCCCTTGCCCCCACCCCCACCCCATGGCGCAGAGCCTGTCTTCTCCCTCCCTGTCCCCTGTGCCTTGACTCACCTGGCACCTAGCCTTGGGCACACACGTCCTTTACACTGGAATTGCCATGCCTGCTGCAGCCCCAGGATGCTGGCCCCCGCCCTATCCTGCACCAACATGGAAGGGTCGCTTCCACTTGGGCCTGGGGTCTCTCACACTCCGGGAGGCTTGGCTGCATGTGTGGGAACCCCACCTCTTAAGATTTCCGCCTTTGTATAAAATACATTCTTCATTTTTTAATGCATGTATTTATTGGTCTGTGCTGATGTCTGTCTGGTGCCTCTGTCCTCTGTCCCTAGGCGCCTTCAAGGCCTTGTTCATGGTCTTCGCCTCCCTCTGCGCCTGGTACTGTGGGTACTTGGTGGCGGGGCTCATTCCCGACACGCATCTGTCCAGCGCTGTCTACAGCATTCGGAGCATCGGTGAGAAGGCTGTCCTCAAAGGTGAGTGTGGGACTGCCAGCAGTGACCCCAAACCTGCCGCCTGACCCATACAGGATCTCTTGAGGGCCCCCCTACACAGCCTTTTGAGGCTGTAATCCTAGTACCTGGGAGGCTGAGGCAGGAGGATCGCCACACATTCAAGGCCAGTCTGGGGTACATAGTGAGACCCTGTCTCAAAAAAGTAAAATCTAAAGGAATGAACATCTTGAAAACCATCTGTGAAGCAGCAGTGAGTTTTGGAAAGGACTTGAGAAAACTATCAGGCACCTAGAAGGAGTTTCCAATCAGTACCCACAACAGCGTCTCAGCCCACAGCCCAGGACAGGTGGACCTGTCTGCCCTGCAGCCCTTCTGTCACCCGGTGCATCAGCCCTGAAACCCGGCTTCTCTTGTGCTGCCACACAGGGCACAGGCAGGGCACAGGAGGAGCGAGCCAGGCTCTCGTGTTCTGCAGAGCGAACAGCAGCAGCCATCAGAGAGAGGGTGGCGGGCGGCGTCCCAGGAGGTGACGCTCTCTGGCCTGTTTCCGAGTGCAGTGTCCCAGTCCCTGTGGCTGCCGTGACAACGGCACAGTCCGGGCAGCTGGTCAACCACAGAAATTCCCGTCCCATGGTCCCAGAGGCTGAGATCAAGGTGCCGGCGAGGTGGCCCTGGTGACAGCCCACTTCCTGGTTCTCACGTGGTGCCTTTCTAAGGGTCACTGTGTTCTTTATTTTCTGATATCAAATTTATTTTATCATACCCATTCCCAGAAAGACTGAGTTATCGCAGAAGGAAATGCCCTTCACCAAAGCCCATTTATTTATTAATTCACCAGATGTTGAACCATCCCCTGACCCTGCCTGTGTGGCCGAGGTCCACCCTTTATACCCGGAACCCTCAGAGGGGACTGGGCCAGAGCCTAACAGTCAGGTAGGAAACGGACCAGAGAAACTTGATGAGCTGGATGCGTTATGGGAGAATATTTGTTTGGAGTCCAACTGGAATGGGGAATAAGTGCTATTATGAAATTATATTGGAACCCTGCGGGACACCAGGGAAGTAAGTCAGCTGTACCCTTTCTAAACATTTGTTGGAAGTCGATGCCTATATATTTTTAACACAGAAAGCATAAAAAATTAATTTGCACAAACTTAAACTATAAAATGTTTAAAAAACTTTTATGGAAGCTGTTTGTTTTGTGGGGGAAAAAGGAACCTTATAGGAACCAACTGTGGCTGAAGTGTTCTTTTTTGTTTTTGGGGGGTTTTTGAGACAGGATCTTGTTATGCAGTTCAGGCTGTCTTGAACTCACTATGTAGCCCAGGTTGGCCTCAAACTTGTGGCAATCCTCCTGCCTCAGCCTCCTGAGAGCTGGGGCTACAGGTGTGTGCCACCACGCCTGGCTGTGAGGTGTTCTTTATTAAGATCTTTGCTATTAAGATCTTGGTGTCAGCTTTGCCTGCACTCGTGCCTCTTTCCTGTAGTGCCTCCAGGGCCTGGAGACACCGCTGCACAGGGCTGACGGTCTCTTGCACGGGGCCCACTTCTGGGTGGGACTGCGGTTCCTGCCAGATGTGGGAGACACAGGCGTGGTGGCAAGGTGTGGTGGGTGGTGGCCCGATCCTGGCTGGCTGGCTGGGTCCCAGCTCTTTCTGGCTTGGAATCTGTGTTTGGAAGGGAACGCTTGGGGCTGGGGGTAGCGAGTCCTGTTCGGGGCCCCAAGGATGAGAGCTGAGAGCAGGACCCCGCCTTCCGGGGTTGCCATGCCCTGCCACGGTGCTTGCTATCACCCCGGGCAGGAGGCCACGGGGCCAAGTGACTATGGGCTGGAACCTTGGAACCAGGAGCCAAAGCCAACCTTTCCTCCCCAAGCTGCTCTTGGGCCCTGGTCACAGCGACAGAAAGCCACCTCACACAGCATCTCGGTCCCACGACCTTCGCCGCGCTCGGAGGCCCCTCCGTGGTCCGTGTTCCCAAGGGACAGGGAAGGACTCGAGCCTCAGAACAGCTCCTGGTCTCCACGGCTGTGCACTAGACTTTACTCTCATGGGGAGGTGATTTGAAACGGCAGAGTGCCATCGGCATGGAGACAGGGCCACCCTTTCTGTGTGCCGGGGACACAGCAACAGGATCGGATGCCATCCTTCAGTGTTCTGGTGACCAGCACGGCCCCTACACCCTGGAATCATCTGGCTCACTCAAAGGGGTGAGCCAGATCCTAGTCCCCAAATCAGGAAGTGTCTTCAAGAACATGAATTCTTGGACCTCCACATCAGGACTTTAAAAAAAAAATGTAGGTGTAGATCCGGGCATGGTGATTCCTGGAGGCTGAGGCAGGAGGATCACAAGTCCGAGCCTAGCCTGGGCAACTTAGTGACTTAGAGAGACCCTGTGTCAAAATAAAATATAAAAAGGGCTGGGGATGTAGCTCAGTGTGATGGCCTTGGGTTCAATTTTGAGTACTACAAAAAAAAAATAGTCATAAAAACTTCAGGTCCAGGTTGAATCTAAGAACGGTGTACCTGTTTTAAGCATAGTTTCTTATAAAGCTCCTGCAACAAGAAGGAATTTCTCCTGGTGGGGGTTTGGGAGCCCTTGAGGCTCTTGCCTCCAACAGGGGGCGCCAGTGCCCCCTTCCCAAGCTCCCCCACTGCTTGTGGCTGGCTCTGACCATAGCGATGTCCCTGTATCTTGTTCTAGTCATAGAGAAAGTGTCCTTAGCTGCTCACCATTGAGCGTGACGATGTCCCTTCCCTCCCTTTAGGATCAGCTTGCTCTTTTTTCTATGATACAAGGTTTTTTACTTGATTTTTTTTTTTTTTTTTTTTTTTTTTTTTTTTTGATGTGAGCATTTCTTACTATGACCATTTCATTGTGTTGTGGGACATTCCTGCTTAACCTAATCTGTTGAAAAGTGTTATTCTTTTAATGATGCAAGGATGTTGAATTTTTTCACAAGATTTGTTTCTGAATCTATTGATGTAACCAGTGTGTTTTGTCCTTCACTCTTAATGCCAGCAGATGACATTTATTGACTTTCACACATGAAATCATCCTTGTATCAATTATGCTGAATGAATGATTCTTTGAATGTGTTGCTGCCTTTCGTTTGTTAATATTTTGTTGGGAATTTTGGCATCTGTGCTCATCAGAGATACTGGCCCATCATTTACGCCCTTTCAGTGCCCTCATCTAGCTTTGGTGTCAGGGTGATGGTCTTGTATGGCGAGCTTGCACGTATCCCTATTTTTCACTCCATTTGGGAGAGTTTGAGGAGGACAGGGATTATTCCTCTGAATGTTTGGTGGAACTGAGCAGTGACTCCTTCAGCCCTGGGCCTTTGTTTGGCCGACAGGAGGTTTTCGTGGCTGACTCAGCATCATGACTTGACTTTGGTCTGTTGGAATGTTCTATGTCTGCATGATTCAGTCTCGATCGGTTGTATATTTCTAGGAATTTACAAAGTTCTTCTAGGTCATCCAGGTGGTGACTTGACTTGTTCAAATTACAGTCCTTTGTACTTCCATGGTGTCAGTTGTGATGTCTCCTCTTTCCTTTCTGGTTTCATTTGAGTCTTATTTTTATCTTAATTTAGCTAAGGGGTAGTCAGTTTTGTCCATATTTTTTTTAAATCAACTGTTTGTTTCGTCGACTCTATTATCTTTCTAGTCTCCATTTCTTTCTTCTCTGACCTTTATGATTTCCTTACTTCTCCTCCCTTTAAGCTTAGGTTGTCCTACTTTTTCTAGTTTCTTGTGGTATAATCTTAGGTTGTTTAAGATCTTTTCTGTATTGAATGTAGGCATTTATTACTCTGAACTTTCTTCTTGGAACTTCTTTTACTGCATTCCATAGGTGCGTTCCCATTTTCATTTGTCTCAAGATATGTTTTAATTTCTCTTTTAGTTTCTGTTTTGATGCATTGGTTGTTCCAGAGAGTGTTGTTTAGTTTCTACATATTTGTGAATTTACTGAAATGACTCCTAATAATATTATTATTATTAATTTTTTTGTATTTTTGAGACAGGGTTTCACTATGCAGTTCAGGCTTGCCTTGAACTCACTGGGTAGCCCAGGCTGGCCTTGAACTCACAGTGATCCTCCTGCCTCAGCCTCCCATGTGCTGGGATTACAGGTGTGTACCACCACGCCTGGCCAGTTACTCCTATGATTGATCTCCAGTTTCATATCCTTGTGGTCGGGAAACATACCTGATGTGATCCTAATCTTCAGTTTGTTGGGCCTGTTTTGTGGCTTTCCGTGGGCTGTGTGCTGGAGAACACTGTGAGAAGAGTGTGGTCTGGTGCTGTTCCGTGGACAGTTCTGGGTCTGTCTGTGAGGTCCGTTTGACCTAAAGAATAGTTCAGAGCTGCTGGGTCTGAAGGTTCCCGTCCACCAGGATTCATCGTATTATAACTTAATCGCTGATGCGACCAAGAGGGAAGGCCTTTTGGGAGATGATGATGTTGCAAGGGTTCTCCCAGGGATGGGGTCAGTGCCTTTGGAAAGAGATGGAAGGGAGTGCGTTGGGCCCTTTCTGCCATCTAAGGTGGGCAAAAAGGTGCCACAGATGAGTGCCTGTTCCACCCCGAATCTGCCGTTCTTTTGAACATGGAGCCCCAGCCTTTAGGATGGTAGGAAATCAATTTATGTTGTCTACAAATTCCCCAGTCTTGGATATTTTGTTTTAGCCTCCTTAAGGGACCAAGACAGTGTCCCGTGTTTCCGTATTATTTCCTGTCTGGATGGCTTGCCCCCTGTGGAGTCTGGAAGCCACACGCTGTGACAGCTGTGCAGGCCATCTGTCCCTTCCAGCCTCTGAGTGTTTATTTATCTAGGTGCTTCGATTGGGGGGTGAACATATGTATTTAGTTGTTACATCTTTTTTATGAACTGACCCCTTTATTATTATTTAATGATCTTGTTTCTTTGTACAGTTTGACTTAAAGTGTGTTTTCTCTAAATGTGGCCACTCCTGTTGGCTTCTGTTTGCCTGAAATATCTTTTTTCCACCCCTTCACTTTCAGTCTCAGTGCACCCTTAAAGGTGACATCTCTTGTTGACCCTGTATAGTTGGGTGGTGGTTTTTCGTTTGTTTTGCAGCCCATGATCTTCCTACTTCAGCCTCCCAATGGTCTCTGTCTTTTAACTGGAGCATTTGGTCCATTTACATTTAAGTGACTTTCACAGGGATGGACTTACTCCTCCTCTGCTGTCACCCTGTTAATCATCTTCCAGGTGTCTTGCAGACCTCTTGTGCCCTTCTTGAGGTCTTTGTGACTGGGTGATTTTCTTTAGCGGCATCCTTCGATTTCTTCATCTTGTCATCTAATATGCTCTGTACCTCTTGCCTGTGTTTCCTGCCTCGTGTGTACTAGATCAGAAAAGCACAGTAACCCGCAATGCAGACAGCCGAGTCCCAGTCTCGCCTGCAGGCTGAGGGTGTTCCTGGAACCTTCCTCTGTGCACCCGGGGTTTCATAGAAGCTGAATACATGACCGAGCAGGAGGGGCACAGGGTGAGTCAGGGACTGAGGGTGCCAGGGCCAGCTGCCCCCTCACGTCCCAGCCTTGGGGGCCAACCCTCCCAGCTTGCTGATCCCTGGGGCAGACATCTGCAGGCCCGTCTACACTGACAGCACTGCACCCTGGGCTGAAGGGCTGAGGTCTCATGCTCCGGTGGGAGGAGAGAGGGCCGCATCGTCAGTGTGGCCATCAGGTGTGTGTGTGTGTGTGTGTGTGGTGCCTGTGGTATGTGGCACGGTGGGTGTATGTGTGCTAGGTGCAGTGTGTCGTGTGCTATCTTGTGTTTGTGTGGTGCAGCCTGTGTGTGAGCCTGTGGCGCAGTGTGTGTGGAATGCTGTATGCATGTCCATATGTGTAAGCTGCACACATCCCTGCACATGGCTGTGCCCGCCAGCACTCTGATTCCTTGGAACCTCTCTTACTGTTACACAAACACGCCTCGCCCCCAAGAACGCGAGGTAGGAGGAGCGTCCATGGGCAGAGATCCCCAGCGCTTTTGAAATAGTCGTGCCTGCTCACCCTCTCTCTGCAGGTTCGTTGCTGTAAGACAAAGAGGATGATGGGAACTGTGCCTCTGCAGGGGACCCCGTGACCCTGCTGAGCTGGGAACCGCCCCTCGGGCTCCCCACCTCCGGGGCACTTGCTGGATGAGCTGTGGGCCGGTGTGCCCACCAGCGGGGTCCTCTGGTAAGTCATGGTGTCGTTAACTGCTGTACTCTTGTTTATTGCAGCCCCACCCCCCAGAAGGCAAAAATGCGACCACTGGACCCCGTGTCCCCCCAACACCTATGCCTACCGGTTACTGAGTGGCGGGGGCAGAGACAAGCACGCCAAGATCTGCTTTGAGGATGAGCTGTGAGTATCAGCACAGTGCTGGGGGGTTCTGTCCCCTCCTCGGAGCCGCCCCAGAACAGAGCCGCACGTCCCTGACCAGGCTGAGGCCGAATGGGGGAGGGAACGCCATGCTGTGTCCCCAGGCCAGGGCGCTGATGGTCCTGCACGGCTGTGGGCGCTGTGTCCTCCTGTCTCGGTTTCATTTGGTTTATGCTTCGAACATGGGGCAAAGCCCTCCCAAGTCATAGGCACCAAGCCTGGCTGGAAGGGTTTCCCAGTTGTGCTTCGTGACCTTCCTCCTCATGTGTCACGTCTCTGCCACCCGCACCTCAGACAGAGCCAGCTAGAGATGCAGATTCCCAGGGAAGCCACCATGCCTGGGGGTTTCCGCGTGAGGAGAGTTTTAACCACAAACTCCATTAATTCGGTCAACGCAGTTCCTCGCGTTACCTGCTCGAGCGACCCGCTCTTTCCCGCACTGCACTGCTTTCTAGAGAGCTCGGCTCACCTCATCTTGCTGCTTCAGACCTGCAGTGAGCCGTGTTTCGGGAGAGACGGTTTGTCTAGCACGGGACCTGGGCCCTCGGTGTGTCGAGGCCACGAGACAGTGCTGCTGCGAAGCACGTTGGTGGCAGGCTGAGAAGGGCATTTTTTTCCCAAAGAGGAGTTTCTACCTCTCATATTAGTGTTTCTACCCCAACTTAACATTGAAGGACCCCCTCCCCCCAAGTGCTTAGATTTTACATTTTAACTCATTTCCTTCCATTACATGGTTCAGAAATTGGTGTTATGTATCAAAAAAGCATACTTGGAGAAATCTTCCCTAAATGCTCCAATTTTTCTCTTGTTCTCATCTCCATTTTTTTGGTGTTAGTTTCTGATTTACCATTTCAGTGCTTCATTAATACATATATATGTCTATGTTTCATTTATGCACATATGCATGTATACATGAGTGTATACGTATATGAATACAGGTGTACATGTGGCATATGTGTATATGTACACACAAACATACCCCATCTTACATAAAAGGTTGCAAGCACTACACAGTTTGCACTTAGCTCTCTTTACTTAACAGTATAATGGCGATTACTCCATAACATTATATATAGATTTTTCTCCACTTCTTTTTACTGGTGCAGAATATTCTGTAGCATGGATGTAATCATAGTTTATCACTGATGGGCATTTCTAATGAATGCAGTTTTTTACGTTACAAATAATGCTGCAGTGAGCAAGCTCATGAGTATGCTGTCTTGTAATGCAATTAGTTATACTAAAGTAGACACTTGTGTGACCATTGTCCATCCCTGAGTCCGAAGGCTGATACCTGCAACTTAAAGGAGGAGAGCTTTATCTTGTTCACAGTTTTCAGAGGGTGCAGTCCCTGGTTGGTTGGCTCCAAGGCAGGAATAGCACAGCAGGAGGGCATGGTGGAGGAGAGCTGCTTACCCTGTGGCAGCCAGGAAGCAAGAGAAAGGAAGAAGGGAGGAGCTGGGAATGAGAGCACACCCCTCTGGGTTGCCCCAGTGACCCACCTGCAGCCAGCCCCATCTCTAACAGTGCATCCAGCCGCGACCTCAGGAGTGGAGGAACCCACTGATGAGCACAGCCCCCCATGATCCAGTCGCCTCCCCAAAGCCCCATCTCTGAACACAGGAGACTTTGGGGGGACAGTCTAGTGTAAACCTGAACATTATCACCAGTACTCCAGAGCCCCTGTGTGCCCCTTCCTGAGGGCATCCCCTCTTCCCTTACTGCCTAGTGTTGAGTGCCCTTTATTCTCTCCTGTGGTGATCATTGCTTTTCTTAGTGGTTTTACTGCCAAAGCCCACACTGTGAAAACCACTGTTGCTTAATTTTGTCTGTCTGAACTCTGTATAAACAAAATGGTCAAAAGCACTAAGCCTCTAGAAGGAGAGAAGAGGGGCCGTTAGGTGAACCTGTCAGGGGGAGAATACTGAAGTCCCGTACCCGCTCTCCCAGGGTGCAGAGAAGAGAAGGGCTTCCAAATTTTCCCCAGAATGCTCTCTTATCACTGATGCTAGAACCTGGCAGAGAGTGCGTTCACACTCGTGCACACACACACACCCATGCGCACACTCCTACGTGCCCCCACACAGCTCCAAGAATCATTCATATAATTACCATCCCTATGAAAGCCATGTGGTCTTTCTGGTTTTAGGATAAAATCCCCTTAAAATTGACATTTTTTGAATCCATTTAAAAAGGAAAAAGTAAGTGGTGCAATGTAAGGTGATAATTTTAGGAGGTAAACTGGATTAAACTGGGTGGTGGGGTGGAAGGCCCTCCAGGGGTGACACAGGGCTCTGTCACACAGCGAGGGACAAGGAGGAGCAGGAGGAGGAGGTGTTGGGAAACCACACTTGAGCTGCAGCCACCTGTCCCGACCCAGCTCTTACAGCCTCACATGGACAGTGTAGAAGAGCGGTGTTCACGGCCGGTGAGCGGTGAGCGCCCCGGCGAGCGTGAAGGCTACGAGCTCCCCCGCCTTTTGCTTGCGCTGTAAGATTCAGCGCAGCCGTCACTGGGCTCGGAGTCTGCAGAGACGGGGCAGGTGTGTGGGCAGCGAGGGTGGCCGCCTTCCCTGGGGCGCACCCAGCCCTGGACGCATCTGCGACAGTGGCCGGACAGGCTGTGCCCAGTGCGGCCCCGCAGAGCCACAGCCCGGCAGGAAAGGCGGCCTGGGCCGACGCTCGCTCCTGTTTCAGGCTCATGGGAGAGAAGATGGGGAACATCGCGAGAGGGATAAACATCGCCGTCGTCAGCTGTAAGTCAGTGCGTTTTTCTCCAACCTCCCTAAAAGTCCTGAGATGGGATTTTCACAGAAGTCTTGGGTTTTCAGGCACCTTGGACAGCCAAGTCTCGGGCTCTATTTTAATGCATTTTAAAATTACATATTTATTTTTACAAGCTCGCTTTTCAGACTGTTAGTGGTTCCGGTGACCATAAAAAATTAACTGAAAACTGAATATAAAAAAGACTGTGCAGTGAGACCGAAGACGCTCAGGGCAGAGCCTCCCCGCAAACCCAGATGAACGGCCGGGCTGGGCCCAGGGCAGGGTCCCGGGTTGCCGCTCACCTCCGCCCCCAGATGCAGTGTCAGAGCCGAGTGACACCATCCACCTGCTCCTCTGTGTGACCCAGGGCTCCATGGAAAGCGAGCCTTGGATTCCTCCCAGGTGCGATCGCCATTGTGGGTCCTGGCAGAGGAGCCACGGCACCTCTGGGGACAGAGTCCTCTACAGTGTCCCCAGGTGGGGCTGGCCGCATGGGCGGGTGACAGCAGGCGTGTGAGACAAAATGCAACCACGGGACCCTGATGTTGGAGGCCGGAAGGACCGAGGGGGCACATGTGCTTCCGGGGAGAGGCGGAGGGGAGGAGAGAGTGAGAAATCCATTCTGTCGAAAGACCGCACATAGCAGTGAGCCATGCGGGGGACCCACGCTGACAGCAGCACAACTCACAGTAGCTAAAGCTTGGAAGCAGCTTCCATGTCCATCAGCAGATGAAGGGATAAGGAAAATGTGTTTATCCACCATGGAGTACTACTGTGCCATAAAGAAGGATAAACTTGAGTCGTCTGTAGGAAAACGGATACACCCCGAGACCATAATGTCAAGTGAAATTTATCAGACACGCAAGCTTAAATGTCACATGGTTTCTTTCACATGAGAAACCCAGTGTATGAATAAATCAAAGATCAAAATAAAAGATAGATAACAGGAAACAGGGAGATAGATCTTTTGTAAAAGGGAAGGGACCAAGAGATGGAGGGGGGAGGGGAGAGAGGAGAAAGGGAAGAAAAAAGAATTGACGTGTGTTATGTCCGTGTGCCGGCTCCCTATGAGGGATGTGACCAGTATGTCCTGCCAGCATGCACGAATAAAAATAAAAGTGAAAAGAGCACCTGTCGGATGCAGACGGGGACAGCTCATGAACAGCTGCCGGGCACTGTCCCTGTCCCTCTGCCCCTAGCTGGTCCCCGCTCGGAAAGTGGCCAGCTCCGACCCCCGCTGTCTCGCCGTGGAGTTTCCCCGCAGGGACGCAGGGAAGGAATGTGCCCTCGAGGGCCCGGGCCCCCACCGCACTCCAGGAGCTCCCTTTAAAACACTGTTTCTTTTACTTTCAGATGTGACAGGGAAGGTGACAGCGACACGATCTTTTGATATGTACGAAGGCGGTAAGGAAGCTCTCTTCCTGTTGAAGTTAAGATGAATTTTAAACATAAGGTAGACCCTGGAGAGAAACTGAGGCACCAACTGAGTAAGAAACAGAGAGAGAGAGAGCGCACACTTCAGTCTGCACCTCTCATTTGCAGGCATGAGGCTCCTGCTCTAAAATGTCACCTTCGAGCTGGGCATGGTGGTGCACACCTGTAATTCCAGCACTCTGGGAGGCTAAGGCGGGAGGATCTCAAGTTCAAGCTCAGGCCGGGTAGCTTAGTGATTTAAGAAGACAGTATCTCAAAAATTACAAGAATAATTGTAATTGTAAGGGTTGTGGATGTAGCTTAGTGCAAAGGCCCTGGGTTCACTCTCCAGTATCATGGGGAAAAAAGATGTCACCCTGGGGTCTGGCTTCTGGAGGTCGTGGACAGCTGCAGAGGTGGGCACAGGGCTGGCTCAGCACCTTCAGGGTCTGGTTTCTCCTGGGGCATCTCCAGAAGAGCTGCTGCCTGACCCCTTGCTCAGGACGCGCTTGTCCTCTGGGTCGCCGTCACTCACCCCAGCACTCCTGCCAGCTGTCTGTGCAGCGCGCCCCCAGCTGGTCCCCAGGCGTCTGTGCAAAGCAGTGAGGGCAGCAGTTGCTGGTCAGGAGCAGCTCTGGTGGCCAGGGGTTGGGGCGCACGAAGAGGCCGAGGCAGGAGGGAGCCCCGGCTAGGGCAGGGCCCCCATGGCTGGCGAGGACCCTAAGTGCCTCCGGGTGACACTGCAGATAACTCCACACCCATGACCCGGTTCATTCAGAGCGCACCCGCGAAATCCCTGCTGCTCATGGTGACCCACGACGACGGAAGCACCAGGTGAGAGGGGACAGCGCCACCGCTGGGGTCCCTGCCCTCATCCTCCGGGGAGGGCAGGAAGTCCGCGGGCCAGAGGCTTCTTCCAGGCAAAGGAATGGCTGGTGGTGACCAAGCAAAGCAGGTGTCTAACATCAGATCGCTGACCAGAATGCATAGGAGCACAGGGCCTCGCCCGCCGCGGTCAGCGGACACAGTGGGCAGACGTGGCTCGGCTTCTCCACGCAGGAAAACCAGCCCCGGGTGGGATGTATGGAAAGGGGAGAGGAGAAGGCATTTCTGTACGTGAGGAGCCCGCAGAAGGTGCAGACATGCATGCACGCACACATGCACACACACATGCACACACACCCCTCCGCACCCCAGCATTTACCAAACGTGTCTTACCTCAGATTCCTTGAAGATTTTTCTCCCCTCACACTCACTTTGCTGACGATGGGCAAGAGGCCCTTCTGACCTTCGCTTTCATCATCCAGCAGCTTCTGCTTATCTTATCTCGGGGTCAGCAAGCACAGGGGCAGCAAGGACTGACAGTGGTGCTGGCTGAGTGTGAGGCTGGGATCGAAGCCCGAACACGAGGGCCTTTCAGAATCAAGAGCGAAGATTCTGTGCCCCAAACTGAGGCCCAGCTGACGTGGTGTGCAGGCCTTGTCATTCCAGCACTCTGGAGGCTGAGGAGGAGGATTGCAGGTTCAAGCCCAGCCTGGGCAACTGAGCGAATTAATGAGAACTGTCTCAAAATAAAAAAGGGGGTGGGGATGTAGCTCAGTGCAAAGGCCCTGGGTTCAGTCCCCAGGACTGCAGACAAACAAACTGAGGCCGGGGGGCTCTGGTTACGATCCACTATTAGCCAGAAACGTGAGGCCCTCCCCCAGCACACCTGCCTGTTTAGCTGCCATCCGGCGCTCTTCCAAGGACAGTGGCGGGACACAGCAGGGCAGAGGGTCCTGCCCCTGGCATGCATTGTCTGGAGGACCCGTCCTCATGCTGCCCCCTTCGCCCCCAGACTGAAGGCTGATGCCAAGAATGCCATTGAGGCGCTGGGAAGCAGAGAAATCCGCAACATGAAGTTCAGGTCCAGCTGGGTGTTCCTGGCGGCCACGGGCTTTGAGCTGCCAGCAGGACTTCTGAGGGAGAAGGTGAGCGGTGTCCAGGGCCCCTCCCCAAGTAGCTGTCACCCACAGTGTAGGTCCCCGTGTGGGACACGGCTGCTGGGAAGCCAGGCCCGCTAGGTTGTGCGCAGCCCTGGCTGTGGGTTCCCGCTTCTCAAATCTGCTTGAAAGTGAGGCTCGGAGTTGTCTCCCCACCTGTACCCACTGCCCCCACCCTGGCCTCTCCACTCGCTCACAAGGTCAGGCTCCCCTTGCCCCTGCTCTGGGGACAGGGACAGCCCTCTAGTCAGGGTGGCAGAGGTGACACACTGAGGCATGCGTGTGAAGGCGTCAGAAGAGTACAGGCACCGAATAAACACTCGGTAATCATAAATGCAGCTTTCATCTTCATGGTGTTTTTTGATTGCTTGTTTTTCTTTTTTGAGACAGAGTCTCGCCACACTCACTAGCTTGGCCTGGAACCCACTATGTAGCCCATGCTGGCCTCAAGCTCATGGGGATCCTCCTGCCTCAGCATCCCGAGTGCTGGGATTACAGACACCTGGCTTGTGGTGCTATTGTAGTGACTTGCCCCATGACTGGCTGTGCCCTCCCATTATTTATCAAAGCAAAGCACAAAAGAACAACATCCTACCGTGGTGCAGAGCGGCCTAGCACGGAAGCAGCGCCAGTGCCTACTGCACACAGCTGCAGGGCTCAAGCTCGGCTCAGCCGTGCCACGGGGCAGTCTTCGTCCAGAGAACTGCAGGTCTGACCCTCGCCACCACTGGGACGAGTCTTGAAGACACTGTGCCTAGTGACAAAAACCAAGCACTCCCAGCTCTCGGGAGGCTGAGGCAGGATCACTGTGAGTTCGAGGCCTGCCTGAACTGCATAGAGAAACCTTGTCTCAGGAAGACAAAAACAAAAGATAAAAAACAAAAAACAAAAGCAAGCACAAAAGTTAATATGTGGAAGGAGTCACGTGAGATTTCCAGGGTAAGCAGTGGTCTACGAAAGGGACACAGTGGCTGCTGGAGGGTCTGCGGGTCCTCATCAGGTGAGGAAATGTTTGACCAAAGGGGTAGCTGCACGTCTTACCAGTATACAAAACCCTGTGGTGTTGGGATTGAATCCAGAGCCTTCACACTGCACTCCATGCCCAGCCTTTTTGTAAGTTTTTATTTTGAGACAGAATCTTGCTAAATTGGCCAGGCTGGCTTGAACTTGTGATCCTCCTGCCTCAGCCTCCCAGAGTGCTGGCATTGCAGGCATGCACCACCACACCTGGCTTTAAGGGTGAACTTTACAGTATGTGAATCATATCTCAATGACGTTGTTCTGTTAGAAGCGAGGTATATAGCTAAAATCCCAGAGCAGAACGCGCACTGTGTCACTTCAGGTGCTTCGGTATATGAAGGAGTTGACTCTGTAAAGGGCTAACTGCAGCTCGCGTGTGAACACACACATTGCTGAGCTGCAAACTCTAAAGGACTTTGAAAAATACAAGCTGGGGAGGGGATGGGGAACGCAGAGCAAATGGAGGCGCGTTTACGTGCGTACTCCAGCTCCCCGTGAGGAGTTCGTTATGCACTGCAAACCTGGACTAAAAAATTAATTTTTTTAAAGACTGAAAGAGAAAAAAATGCATCCCTGCTCCCAGAGTTGAAAACTAAACACCACGGTTGTGTTTTCCAGCACAGTGTCTACCAGCAGCCAAATTTGCGTTTACGTTTTAATTTATTAAAATTAAATAGAGTTTCACATTCAGTCCACCAAGCCACATTTCTTAGTTAAGTGTGGCTGGTGGCCACGCGGCGGGACAGCATGTAGAATATCTCCGTCCTCACAGAAAGTCTGAGGCCTCATTCACACATCATCATGAATCATGTTGGGAGAAAATCAGCTGCCCCACTTGGGCCAGTGGACTGCGTGCCAGGAAGTGGCTCTGTTCGTGTCACTTTGCTCACAGCTCACCCAGGTTAAATATCTGTCTGCTGGCTTAGTGAGTAATTAAACTCTTTCTTTTTTCTCATGCAGATTAACCACTTTGATGATTCCAAGAACAGGTACTCAGGCTGGCCGGCAGAGATCCAGATTGAGGGCTGCATACCCAGGGAGCCAAGCTAGCATCGTGTGGCCCTCAATAAATGGTTGTGTGCACGAGGCAGCTGGAGGGGCCCGAGAAGCCTCCAGGTCCAGTAGTCTGTATTTGATGAGTATTTGGAGCTTGGTATCAGCCAGCAGACTGCTGCTGGCTGTGTGAAGTCATAGCACATGACGGGTTCACACACATCTGAGGCCTCCTCAGTGTGGCCCAGATAGCTCTGCTGAGAGCCCTGCCTGCTGTTGCAGCTCACCTCACCCTGCACTCCTCTCCTGGGGCCAGAGCAGCAGTGGAGAGGGACAGGCAGGGTCCTGGTTGGCTCCCGCTGTGCTCTTGAGCGCCCCCTGTGGGGTGCAGACTCATTCCTTGGCTCCATCTGGGCGCACCTGCTTCTGGCCCGGCCCCTACTTCCTGCTAGCTGGCGATGGGCTGGCAGGGTCTCAGGAAGGCAGCCTGCAGCCTGGACACTCGGAGAAGCATCCTTCCAGGATGCAGCCTGTTGGGTGGCCAGTGTTGGGGCTGAAGGCCCAACATCACCCGGCCGAACAGTGCTGCCCGGAGTTGGCCGAATCTCCTTCCCTAGCATGCACTGGAGAAGCTGAATCTTTGGTAGCAGTGCCGTTGCCTCTCTGGCCTCTGCAGCTCATCCCCTAGGTAGAGGAGCAGGGGCAGATGCCGGGTTCCCGGAGATTTTGTTGGTGGGACTCCTGTGGAATCATAGGGGCATATGGCACCCCGAATCCCAGAGCCGTTCAGTAACAAACTCCCCAAACTGCTGACATGAGCCTCTTGTGAGGGGACAGAGCTGGGCCATTCAGGTGCAGGTGAGTCCAAGAGTCTGGCTTTGGGGTTCTTACGGGGTTCACCCCATTCCCAACAGCCCTGTACCCAGCCTCTGCTGGCCCTGCAGGTCTCATTCCTTGGGAGGGAGGGGGCCACCCAGCTGCAGGCTGCGTGGTTACTTAGTTTTTATGGAGCGTGGAACCCACTACCAAAACAAAGTGACCCAGTGAGAGATCTCCGTGGTGGGACAGAGGGCTGGGGTGACAAAACAGCCCTTTGGGGAGACAGGAGTGTTAGTTCCTTTTGTAGCATGGCGTGTTCTGCAGACCCAGGGTGAGATCCTAATCCATCCACAGAAGCAGAACGTTTGCATGGAATGGGGAATTGGTACCCAGGAAAAAGCGTACACAACACCCCAGCCTCCTCCACCCTTAGTCAGCTTAGAAATCCTCAATTCTGCACGTTGCACAGTTGGGCGATGCATGTTTCATTTCCCTGACTTTGCTTAGAGAACACCTCAGATGTGTGGGTTAGGGGAACTTTGCCCAGGTTACTTCTAGGGGACCTGAAAGGCCGATTTTGCTAAAAACACTGATGCTGCTTGGGCCTGCAGGTGTCTGAGAGGTGACTAAAATGGGCTAGCAGTGTGGCATCTCAGTCTTCATGTGGCATCTCCATCCCTTTGCCATCTTACCCCTGTGGTCAGATTCAGCTGAGCCCAGCATGTAGACAGGTTGCTCATTTAAAACCATGTTGTCCCAGCCTGTAACACAGGGCTAACTTGGCTCCTGCCATCGGCCACACTGCCTGAAATAGGAAACACAAGTAGGAAATAGGACCAATCAAGCGAGGCATGCTCGGGGGCTGTGTCACAGCACAGAGGGGTCCGCACAGGAGGAGCCCCCTGGGCTGACCCATGGGGTGTAGGGGGGAGCACTGCTTACGTAGAGGAGGAGCAGGCCCACCCATGGGCAATCTCCTGCATTTCACAGACCTATTTGGGGACTTTTGAGGGCCATCTGGAGGTTACAGGGCAGAGTCATCTGGGTTAGGACCATGTTTCAAGCCTGCTTCAGATAAGCAGATATCTCCCCGAGTGGCCATGGGACCTTGGCTGTCATGGTGAAGTTCGACCCTTTGGAAGAAAAGTGGCTGCTTCGGTTCCTATTGTTTCCTACAAAAGTGACAGGGTGGAGGGCTGGTAACGGTAAGGGCTGTTAGCGCTTGAGAGCTTCAGAGCCCAGCAGAGCAGCTAAGAAGCAAGAGTGGCAGAGTCCAGTGAGGACCACAGAGACCAGAAAGAGCAGAGAGGCAGTGGAAGCTGCTCGTAGAGCTCAAGAGAGCCGCCAACAGCCCCAGCTGCTGAGGAGCTGGCGGACATGGTGGGGGCTATTGGGAGCTGCAACACTGAGAACTAAGAGATACTGGCATTTGGAGCTGGAGGTGTAACACCAGGGGTTGAAGGACACTGGCATCTAAAGCCCAGAGCCACTAATGTCAAGAGAGCTCCACTTTGCCAACTTGTGATTTCTATCTAAATTGAGCCAAAGAACCCTGAGCTGATTGGTGACAAACACAGTAAGATGCTGTTATGGCTTATATCTAGATGTCCTCCCAAAGTCTCCTGCACTCGCAAGTGGGGCTTTTCAGAGGTGGCTGGATCTAGAGTGTGTGAATGTGGGTTAGGGGGTGTGTGCTAATTAAATTAGTCCATTGATTGTTTTAGCACAGTTTTGGGTGTAGGTAATGGGAAGGCCCACCCTGGGTGTGGGTGGCACCAATCAATAGACCTGTAGCCTGAATGGAATAAAAGGAAAAGGGAGGCTTGCTGCTGTCTCCCTCCTGCCTACTCTGCCATGGACTGTTTCTCCCTGCCTTCCCCTCTGCTGTGGAGCAGCTGAGTATGGACTGAAACTTCTACAAACGGTGAGCTAAAATACCCCCCCCCTTTAACTTGTGGGTGTCAGGTATTTTGTTCCAGCAACAAGAAAGTAACTAAGATGTCAAGGAAAGGAAGGTTTTGAAAGTTGATTTTGGGCCGGTGAGATGGCTCAGCAGCATAACCACCTGCCTGGCAAGCACAAGGTCCTGAGTTCGACTCCCAGTACCCACATACAAAAAAAGGGCTGGTGATATCGCTCAGCGGCACGGGCGCCTGCTGGTGTGCAAGGTCCTGAGGTCAACCCCCAGTACCCACAAAAAAAAAAAAAAAAAAAAAAAGTAACAAAAAAGAAAGTTGATTTCACAGCTCTCCATGATGAGGGCACTGAGCTCCTCCAAGATCCTGGAACCGGCAGAGTCCAGGGAGCTAGGAGCGGATAGACTGCAGGCATTGAAACCATACAGACCAACTGAGACTCCTCTGGGGCCCAGGGAAAGACACTAAAAGGTTGAAACACAAATAAATAAGAACAGTCAAAAGGAAGAGAAGGGGGAGGAGCTGGTCTTGGTGTCTGTGAACTGACCATCACTAACGGGCATATATTTCTAAAACTGAAATAACGTTGATGCCTCTCCCTCATCAGAGCCAACATTGTTCACGAGAACCCCAAATGCGTTGCTTCCCAGCAGCGAGACTATGCCCAAGCTGCTTAACTTGCCCAGGTGCCACGTCCTCTTACATAAAGACAGGGTAACATCACACCAGTGCCAAGTGTGGCTGCTTGAGAGACAAAGTGTGGAGGCAGGGGACCAACTTTATGCCAAAAGATGACTAGAGAACCCCGGGGGATGCTTGTCGCAAACACCATCTTTCTGGGAAAGCTGCTATAGCATGCTTTATACAGCAGTTGGTGGGTGTTTCCTATCTGGTAGACGGCTTATCACAGCTGAATGGTTCACATCCAACTCATAGCGCCTAGTTATGGGATGTTTATCAGCTTTTGCAAATTTTAGAAACAAAAATACTTCTTTCCTCAGGCTATTCCTGTCCCCAATTAGTTATGCATTACTGAATGGATAGGTTGAGGGCAGTAATTGCCCTAAGGCCTTCTTGCTGATGGCCAGACTCCTGGTAATGAGGGAAAACATTCTTCCTCAGTGAGCTGTACACTACAAACCCCCTATAATCAGTGAAGACACCCTAAGGCTTGGTTTCAATATCAAAGAAATGCATGGTGGTCACACCTGTATTTCCAGCACTTTGGGAGGCTGATGTAGGAGGATCACAAGTTCAAGCCCAGCCTGGGAAACTTAGCAACTTACTGAGACCCTATCTCAAAATTAAAATATAAAAGCATTGAGGATATAGCTCAGTGCAAAGATCTTGGGTTCAATCCCCAATATGGGGGAGGGGACATAGTACCATGTATCATCTGGGGGTCATGAAAAGCATTATGGGGAGACAAGTTTGATCCCCTAAGCATGCTGCATTCCCACACTCTTGCCCCTTTCCTTTCCAGCCCTTCCCCACCCATACATCTCCCCATCCATGCATCCATCTCTCCATCCATCCGCCCATCCATACATCCTCTAACCATTCACCTATTCTCCCATCCATTCATCAGTCCATCTATCCTCCATCTCCCATCCATCCATCCATCCATTCCCCATCTATCCACTAATCTTTCCCCCATCCTCCATCCACCCATTCATCTCCCCACCCATCCACCTCCCCACCCATCCATCCATCCATCCATCCTTCTATCCGTTCACCTATTCCCCTATCCATCCCCCATCCATCCATCAATCCATCTATTCTCCATCTACCTCCCATCCTCCATCCATTCATCCCCCATCCCCATCTATCCCCCCATCTATCCTTCATCCTCCATCCTCCATCCATGCACCCCTCCACCTCCCCAACCCTCTCACTACTCCTTATTCAACCTGGGCTTGTGGTTACTTTTGCTAGCTTCTCCATACACATACACTGTTGTAATCAGGGTTTGTAAGGGAATAGATTTAATACAGGACACATAATTTATAGGATTACTTTATAATATTCACCCAAAAAGTCAAATGCAGAAGGGTACAAGAGATCTGTCCACACACTAAAGACCCAAAGAATCCAGCTGAGGGCCTGGATCCCACAGCAGTGTCTTGCACGAGTCCAGCTGGAGGCCTAGAGCCCAGGACAATGTCTCATGCAAGTCTGTATCAAGGATCTGCACTGGGAAGGCCCAAAGGTCAGTTGTGGAAGCTAGAAAGTCTGCACCAGCGGGATGAAGGATCTGTGCCAGTGGGCTGAGGGATCTGCACCGGAGCCAAGAAGTAATGCTCAGGGTAAGGACCAGAGCTCCCCCAAAGAAAACCACAGCCATCCTCAGGGACAGCGAGGACTCAAGCTCCTTCAACAATGAGAACAGCTGAGTTCATATCAGGAAAACCAGTGTGGGACTCGGGATGTAGCTCAGTGGCACAGCACCCACCTGGGAAGCTTAAGGTCCTGAGTTCAATTCCCAGTACCAGAAAAACAAAAAACAAAAAAAACAGTGTGACAAGCTTCTCCAGGAAAATCAACAGCACGCCATCTTCCCCTCCAGTTCTCCTTTTATGCTGTTGACAATTCGGAGGTGGGCCTTCCACACCCAGCACTACACTAACTCAGTTCAGCTATGTGTTATAAGTTGACCATTATTTAATTTACTACAGTCCACCCTGGTCAACTTGATAACCAGCTACATTTCCTTAAACCGTAGTCTCCAGCGGCTGATTTGTGAAAAGTTAACATATCTTGGTCTATTCAGATTTACATTAATATAACAATTACATATATATACAATTCTTACTGCACTCGTTTCTACACCAAAAACAAATATTCGGGCTGGTGAGAGGGCTCAGCGGCGTAAGCGCCTGCCTGGCAAGCGCAAGGGCCCGAGTTCGACTCCCAGATCCCACATACGAAAAAAGGGCCGGTGATATCGCTCAGTGGCATGGGCGCCTGCTGGCGCGCGAGGTCCTGAGGTCAACCCCCCCCCCGGTTCCCACACAAAAACAAAACAAAACAAAACAAAAACAAATATTCAAGGGGATCTCAAAATTCAAGGTTAAAACCACAATACTTTGACTAAATAACCTGATTACAAACATGTATCTAAAAATTACATTCGAATCATATTAAGAGAGCCATTACAATCACAATCCTTGCTTCCTATTAACAGCAGGGCCTGGCAACACTAAGAAATGCCCCAAGGGATCTCCTGCACTTCGCATACACTCTTCCCTTCAGGTGAAAGGCCTCAGGTCATTTTTCCATTGTCTTGTCCCTCCTCAACAACCACGTTCTCCTCTGTGTCATCCTTGTAACCCACAGCTCCACTGGAGCCTCCCCTCTGGCCAAATGCTTCCAATCCCCCTGTTCTCTCTCCACTCTTAATTTCCAATGTAGATCTGGCTAAAAGCCCTCACTAATAACCAAGTCACTGTCCCAACAGGAGACTGCATTGAGGTTTTTCTGTCACCAGGCAGTATCTCTAAACACAAGCAAAATGCAGACCAACTTCCTGTCAAGGCATAATATACACCACCTGGGATCCAGCAGCCAATGCTGTCCTCCTCAATAGAAGCCTTGAGCCTTGAGCCTCGTCCTAACCGGCGGCATTTCCATCAGTGCTCTGATGTTCCTGGCTCTGACCAGAGTCTCCCATATAGTTCACAGCTTCCGGGGGCTGCTTCTTTGGCCAGTCTCTCAACACCTTTCCAAATTAATTCCCAAGGCTTATAAAAGCCACGTGGCCGGGCAGCGGCACAGCAATGGCCCTACTCCTGGTACCAATTTCTGTATCAGTCAGGGTTTACTAGAGAAATAGCTATAACACAAGATACACAAATGTGTAAGAAATTACGAGGTTGGCTTATGATGGTCACCCACAAAGTCAGATGAGGAAGTGTGCAGAGGTTGTGTGCAGGCTGGAGACCGAAGGTTTCAGTCCAAGGTCTGGAGCTCACTGCAGTGTCCCGTGCAAGTCTGTATCAGGAGGCGGATGGTTCTGCAATGCAAGGCTGAAGGATTCACGGTGGAAGCTGAAAAGTCTGTGCTGGAAGCCAGGAGATGATGTCCAAGATGAAGGCAACTACTGGAGCTCCTCTGAAGAATGGAAGCCAATCCATCCTTCCTCATTTCCCCTTCCTCATTCAGTTAAGCTTCTAAACTTCTCAAGTTCACACAATCAACCAACCATTACATACACTCTTGCACTCCCACCTTTGGTCTTATAGGAGAGAGCCCCAGACTTTTCCATTCATAGTGCCCTGATCAATTCAGTAACTCATCCATGGTGCTGCCTGCTACAAAGAAATACTTGATGATCTATTTATTCATTAGGTAGGTCCAACAACTCAATAATAGTACGCTGGGTGGCACCCAAAAGATGTCTCTGCATCCTGGACAAATGTCCCACACAGTCCTGTGATTTTGTTGAAGTGTCCTGGAGTATCTCCCCACACAGTCTGGGAATCATGGTCTTACAGTCTTGATTAATTTTTTAACCTGCACCTCTCTACAAGGGCTCATCTATGACATAGGCAACTCCATCCGAGTAATTTCAGGGTGACCTCTGTGGAGGGAATGCTGTCACTGTGGACCCAATGCAGTGCTGTCTTTGTTGGGATGAGGCCCCTGCTCCTGAGATCCCAGCCAGCACTCTTCCTTGCCTCCTACTCTCCCAGCTGGTCTCAGACCAGGACTCTGTGGGCGGAGATTCCCAGGGAGATGGCCCTGGGAGGAGTCTGGGTAGGCTGGACTCAGATTGGACCTTCTGAGCTTATGAAGTCTGTGGCCCAAGTAGGCAAAGGACTATGGGTTCCATAACTTGTCCTCAGGTCCACCACGATGCCTAGTTCAGACCTCGCGCCATCTGTCATTATTCCCCACCCAGGCTCCACCCTCTCCCCCAGACACAAAAGCTGCTCTCCTGCCTCCTTCAGACCCCTAACATGCTGCTGTACTTGTCATATTAATAAATCTTTCTGCTTGATTGGTGATCTCTGGGTCCTAACATTCAATCTAATCAACCTAACATTTGGTGCCAAAACCTGAGGGGCCTTCATGGGGTGACAGCTCCATAAGGCTGTCCTTGCCTTGCTGTCCTTCCACACAACACCAGCTGTCCCTTCCAGTCCAGGCAGCCATCCTCTGAGTTGGGTGCGTCTCTAGTTTCCTCCAGAGGACTTCGCCGTTTTCTTCTGTCTGTCCATCTGAAAATCCTAGCGTTAGGTCTTGGTCCTTCCGTCCTGGGGAACTGTCCCTTTGGCCTACCCCTTCAGGAGGCTTGGGACGCTGGTCTCCTGCTGGTAGCCACTGTTACCACAAGAACACTTGAGTCACGGGGATGCCTGCCTCTCGGCTCTTTCCTTTTCCATCTGCCTAGAGACCGCACCCACTCTGCTATGGGCAATTCCAATTCATCCCTCTGACCGCCCACATACTTCTTTTCTTCTATCTCCTTAAAATCCTAAAATCTCTATCCAGGAGGGGGATGCATCAAACCAAAAGAATTATTTTCTTCCACAATATGGTTTAATAGCTAACAATCAATAGCCTAAACATGGGACCTTTGACTTCCAAATACTTCAAAACTTAAACAGATTTATCTAGCACATGACAATCAGTCCAAAGTTCTATATTGTAGGCTTTCTTTTATGTTCTCAACTGTCTCTCAATCTTGCACTGTTTTCCGGATTCTTCCTTCTCACCATCATGTCAACTTGACTCTAGTTATGGCCTTGACCTGAATTCTACCCTGCTAACCTTGCCCCCACGCGACAGGCCCCCAGTCCTCGGCCCCTTCTCACCTCCTCCATCGCAGGCCTGCTCCTGCCTCTTCGCCCTCTCTTTTTCTGCCCACTACCCAGTCTTGCACCCATCAGCTCCCTCCTAACCCTAATCCTCAGCGGGGTTCCATCCTCCCCTCCAGGAGGTGGCAGGGACAGAGGGCACTAGCCACATTCATGTTCCTTTCTCCCTCTTTGACTCTTCCCAAATTAAAAATGCCTGGGTGTCGGTCACCTTCAGGCCTCACCAGATAACTTTCAGTCTCTGTCCCACTCCACACCCAGCATTTCACCCTTTCTGCCTCTAACTCGTATTGGTGTAACTCTGTACTGTTAAAATAACAGAACTATTGCAAAGGATCGCTATCGTGATTCACCTGAAATGCACTACGGTACATCAGTGAGAGAACTGCCTTACGTGTGAGCCATCGGCTTTCTGCCCGTGCATCTGTGTCTATAATAATCAGCCTTGGCCTGGGCCTCCTGAGGGCTGGTTCTATAGGCGAGCACTGCTGCGCCCCGCAGTGGGTGTGATCTCAAGGGTGATTTGATTTAACAACCACAGTAGCAGCAGCAGCAAGAACCAAGTCCTCTTCCGTCAGATTTCCTTTGCTTTTGGCGCCAAGTGAAAGGCAGGCATGATGTGGAGGGGCTGGGGAAAATGAACCGCTCAGCGTGGAGACCAGTGTGCACTGGGGATTGGGGAAACTGAGGCTCCTCGGGAAGGCACAGGAAGCCTTCTCTCAGGAGCTGTGTGACTGGAGTCGCCTTCTGTCTCTAAGGAGGGGATGGTCCCTACCTGTCCCCTCACTCACCGGGGTTCATCCCGAGTGTTTCCTATCTCACAGACTCCAGCCTGGGGGAGCCTTCGGTCCTGGCCTCTCCGTTTCTGGCCTTTCCCTCACTGTCTGAGCTCGCTGCCCCTGACACCTCAACTCCTTTTATTCCAATTTCTCTTCTTCTCTGGCCATGTGACCCTCCCCGCCCACGCGGCTCTACCCAGCCCCATCTTCTGCCCTGTGACCCAGCTTCTGTTTCTGACTGCCTTCTTTTTCTTTTTGTGGGTACCGGGGGTCGAACTCAGAACCTTGTGCGCCAGCAGGCGCCCGTGCCGCTGAGCGATATCACTGGCCCTTTTTTTGTATGTGGGTACCGGGAGTCGAACTCAGGACCTCGCGCTTGCCAGGCAGGCGCTTATGCCGCTGAGCTATCTCACCGGCCCTGCCTTCTTTTTCTTTATCTCCTGAGACATTCTTATTTTGTTTCTTGGGTAAGGATTCCTGGTATTTTAAAAGGCTCCTCATTATTAATTTGGAATTGTGCTTTCTGGGGAGTTGATCTACCCTTCCTATAGGAAATTTCCTGGAGCACCTGGTATTAAAATTTGGCTAAGATTAATCTGAAATTTGTTGCTGTTTGACAACAATCTGGCCTTAGGACTCCCACAGAAGGGTGGGTGGAGGCCCCCAGCCCCACTGATGTGTCAAGATAGCCACTGGGAGGACAGAGCTTCCCATCGTAGGTAGAGGCTCCCAGCAGGGCCCGGCTTCGTCAGCCGGAGTTAAGGGAGCGCTTGGCGGGCTGCGCCTCTTCAGCGCTCGGCGCAGTGGTTCTGTGGCTTGGCCTGCGCGTGTGCTTCAGGATGTCGGACTGCTGGTTCTGGGCAGCCAGGAGCCTTGCACTGTTGGAAGTAGCTTTTCTGGATGGGGGTCCGAGTTCCCAGACTTCCTCGTGTTTGATTTATGCTCTCATCTCCCAGGGACGGGCGGTGCACAGCGCAGCACCTGGCCACTGCAGGGCTCGGCCCCCGCTTCCTCGGCGCTGGAATCCGGGTCGCGTAGGCTCTCCAGGCTCCCTGAACCCAGCCCAGCCGGCTGGCTCTGGCTGCAGTCACTGCAGACCTGGGGGCTGCCCTGAGGACTGGGCGCTGAGCTAAGGGGAGAGCCGTTGGCGACCTGCCGCTGCGAAGGGCCAGGACCTCCCCAGCAGCGTCTCAGGAATGCTCTGCTGAGTTTTGTTTCTGCTCTGCTCAGTTTTGTTCAGTTTTGTTTCTGCTCTGGGCCCCGATAGGTGGTTTCGTTTCTGCTCAGGGCCCGCCTCCTGCTCTCTCCACAGGGAGCGAGTGTCAGTGTCCTTTACCCTAGGTGGGGTGTGACCGGCTTTGCATAAAGCTGAGCCCCTCATCCAGCACTGCCCGGGGACTGGTGAGTGTCACTGCCTGGGGTCTCACAGACAGGACAGGGGACCGTTGGGAGGGGGTCCTCACGCGTAGTGCCTGGGGGTGGGGCGCTGGAGCCTCTGGGTGCGAGTAACGTTAGAGTGATGGGGACATGGGTGATGCCCCTTGGGTGAAGACCCCCCTTTGAGTCCTGTCCCGCCACGCTCTGCCCAGCCTCATGGTGGGGCGTCAGGAGCAGCCCCCAGCTGGACCTTCCAGGAGGGCAGGGATCAGGGCTGGGGGTCCTCAGGGACTGGGGTGGGGTACCTAGTGCTGCTGAGCCCCCAAACACAGACCCCGCTCTGTGTGCTCTGTTGTCTGCTGAGGCAGCATCAGTGGCCTGGGCAGCCGGAGGGGAGGGGACAGAGGGACAGGCAGGGTCCTTAGGGAGGGCTGGCAGTGAGGGGCATGGCAGAAATGCCCAGCTCACTGTCCTCCCTGCCTTGGGACAAGAGACTCTGGGGAGACCTGGGGCACAGGCCTAGGGCATAGGGAGGACTCGGCCTTCAGGTGCCATCCAAGTTCCCAAGGGTGGGTGTAGGTGGGGTGGAGGGAGTCCAGGTGCTGCTGACACCTGCTCCCACCCTGGGGACCACAAGCTGCCCAGATGGGATCCTGGAATTATCTAATCCACTGGGAACGGAGCTTTTCCTAGGAAGCAGGGTCGCTGGTGTTAAGGCACCCAGCCACCCCTCCCTCTGCCCATCCTTCTTCCCCACCCCCAGGGCCTGCCAGCTGTGAAAGAAGTCAGGTGCTCAAACCCTCAGGCCCCTCCCTCTTACCCAAGAACATTTAAAAGCCACTGGGTCCTGTAGGTTGGAACCTGTCTGGGGAAGGGGACACAAGTCCCAGATACGAGTCTAACCCAGGAGGGAACCAGTGTGCCGAGGGGCCGACGCCCAGCATCTGTGGCCTCGCTGCACCTGCCTGGCGAGAAGCCTCTCTTCAGTTCCTGAGGAGGAAGGGGCTGGAGCCACCGCCCATCTGCTCCTGTTTGGGGTCTCTTAGGGGACGCTTGGTGCCCTCCCAGTCTGCCCAGGCCCCTGTGTCCAGTGCTGCTGCAGTGGCCCCAGGAGCCACAGGAAATGCCCACTGCTGAAACCTGGGTGGAGGGGCAGTCATCCTCCACCTGCCCGGAGACAGCAGGAGCCAGTGTGGGTGGAGGGAGGGAGCCCCTGGGCAGTTGCCCTCTCCCACCCTGACTGTGGGGGGATCCTGTGGGAATCTGGCAGACACCTCTCTGCCTGTGCACATGGGATCTGCAGCTGGAAGGGGGGGAGAGCCAGCTAGAGGAGGGCTGGGAGGTGCTTGGTGCCCCTGCAGCTCCTTTGCAAGCTCAGGGTACAAGGGGACCACTGAGGAGCAATGTGGGGTGTGGGTCAGGGTCACCCCACTCAACTCCACCAGGACCCAACAGGTGGCTGTGCTCAGGGTCATGTGACCCGGCACCCCAGTGCCCAGTGCATAGAGTGGGTGCATAGAGACAGGGTGACTGTGGAGGGCGCCCTACTCCTGCACTGCACCCTGAGTGCCAGTGATGATACAGAGGCACAGATGACATGGCCCCCAGGACTTGGGTTTGTGGGCATGTGGGCTTCCTCCCCAGTGACTACGTACCTGAGGAACGGAACGCAAAGGGCTGAGGGTCGCCCGCCCTGGGCCACTCGGCTCTGTTGTCCCTACGTTACTGTGGCACGGGGGTGTGCATGGTCCCTCAGAGCCGCTCACTTCAGGGCGGACAGGAAGCGAGGCGAGAGAGAAGGAAGAAGGGGCTGGGGCACTGCACCCCCAGGGGCCTGCCTGCAGTGACCTGCTTCCTCCAACCTCGCCCACCCGCATTAATGGGTCCCGCACCCTAACAACAGCACCAGCTGGGCAAAGCTTCCAGCTCATGAGCTTTGGGGGACATTTCAGATGTAAACCACAGCACAGATCTCATTTTACGAAGCAAACCAAGGAAGTCAGTAGCCTCCCCATGTCCTGTTTGGCCTGGTCCTGTGGCACCCATGGGTGCTGGCCTTGGGGCCAGCGACACCACCTCACAGTGCTTGAAGTCCACTGAGGCAGTAAAGCACCCATGGGAGCACCAGGTCTTCCCACTGGCCAGTGGAAGGGGAGGTATTTTGGGAACAAATTTCCAGATTGCCACCATCCATGGACCCCTCCTGTAACTGCCGGCCTCTCACAGTCACTGCTCTACTCCCACACAGGAAGTGCATCCCACTGTCCCTTTCCAGGCGCAGCAGTGAGGGAGCTGCTGCCCTGGACACACATATCTGGGGTTGGGATGCAAAGAGGGCAGCTGGAGGGTTGTGTGAGGGATGAGCTCTGAGCCCCAACCTGGCAGCCACTCAGGGCTTCCAGACTGTGCTCGCGTGCTGGGTGCCATCTTTCTTTAAGCACGAGTGCAAGAAGAGAAGCAGGAAGACGATGGATCATCCTTCAAAGAAAGCAAAAAACTGCCATGTGGCCAGTCTACCCAGCCACCTCTCACCTAGCAGAGATGCTAACGAGGAAGAGAAAGCCCCAGTCATGGTAAGTTGCTCTCCATGTGGACAGGAGCTGTGTCCATCTGAGGGGTACAGTGGGGGAGGCCAAAAAGGAGGGTGGGAGGCTGTTTTCTTGAGATGGCATCTTCCTCATCCTTCTCTGGTTACTCTGCTTGGGACAACATGCAGTGGCATGGAGGCCTTTTCCCTCGGCTGAATGCAGCTGCGGCACCATCTCGGTCCGGGAGAGCAGGCGAGATGTTGACCGGCTCGCGTGGGAGCTGGCTGGACCCTAGGTCCAGGGAGCACCGTGCTGGTCCTATCCACACCATGGATCATTATCCAATCACAAACCCCATGAGGTCTCATTATGACATTTCCTCCCCAGGGACCCCACGTTGTATCTGATTTCTTACCATCAAGACCCGTTTTTGGTGGGAAGTAAACATGGGCTCTCGAATGAGTCCCTCCCAACTTTGGTCCCAACACTGCCCTTTCAGCTGTCCGACCTTGGGAAGTTCTTCCCCCACTCAGCAGCCTGGTTTTCCGTGTGTAAGACAGACTCAAAGAGCACATGGTTATTGAGAGGAGGAAATGCCACTAAGGTCAGACCCCCAGGAAGTGCACTATTTATGATAATTAAATGTTTTAAACCCTGGTCCACCGGCCTGTTTCATGTTATCTCATTTTCTAGGTCAACAGATTTGCCAATGATATTAATAGCAATGTTGACGATCAGAGACCAGTGAGAACGGCCACCGTCTCTCCATCTCCATGAAGTCCCTGTTTCCATTTCCCTCTTTGCCTCCCAAGCCTCTCTCTTGCTGGGCTGTGACCCTCAGGGTGTGGGGCAGGATGACCTCACAGCCTTGTGTTAGTCAGCTTTGTGTTACTGTAACAAAAAGTCCCGAGATAATGAACTTGTAAAGAGAAAAGTTTTGTTTAGCTCATAGTGTCAAGGTTTCAGCCCATGACCCGTTGACTTAGTTGCTTTGGGCACCTGGTGGCATGGCATGGCTGGAGAGTGTCACTGAGCAAACTGGGAAACAGAAGCGAGAGAAGGGAGGGGCTGGGGTCCCCTAATCCACCTCAACCTCATCTGCCGGGTGATCGGAGTCCTTCCCGTGGGGCCGCCTCTTCTGGTCCCCGGTCCTCCCAGCAGCCCCAAGCTGGGACTGAGCCTTCCCCACCTTGCTTTTGGGGGTGTTTCAGCTCCAAACTGAGCAACCACTCACACCCGCATGCCTTGGACGCAGCCGACCTTTTCCCGTCCAGGCAACATGGTGCATCTGCGGTACTGGAGCTCCGCCGCTAGGTAGATGGTCCCGGTTCTCAAAGCGGGGCCCAAGGCCAGCAGCCTTGCACAGCGTGGAGGGAGGAGGAGCTGCAGGTGCTCAGCCCGTCCGCACCCTCGCGCCTGCGGTTAGCCGGCCTGTGCGTAACAGCGCGGGCGTGAACGTGCTGTGAGCTCCGAGGAGCGAGGCGGAGCTCTTCACCTGTGTGCAGAGCAGCGCTGTCCCCCCCCCCCCCGCAGGAAAACCGGAAGCGGTGGCAGGGCCTCACGGTGAGGAAGGACTGTCCTAGCAGCGCGCTCACCTTTCATATTTAACACGTTCACGACAGGGCCGTCATTCAGGCAGCTTGTACCACGATGGTGCAAACAGATCTAATCACTTTCATTGGTCTTTTCACTACCAGTAATAAAACTAATAAAAAGCCACCCAATGGGACAGGCATGCGCCCACCACCAGCGGCTCCAGCCGGCAGGAACTTGTTAATGTGACTCGTTAGGCTTGGGAATACGACGACGTCGGTATTTGTTTTCTGTTTGAAGCTTTTGTTTTCTCTTCGCCCCTTCTTGATATTCTGCCTTCTTTGGTTAAACCTGTGTGTTTTAGGAGTGCTCTCCCCCTGTGTTGGCGTGTAAATAACCTCAGCATCTTGTGGTACATCTTTAACCAACACGGTGTCTTTGCCTGATCGAAACCACCTTCTGTGTGGTGCAAGAAGCTCCCAAGAGCGTGCGTCCGTCTCTCTCCTCCTGTTTTGTTGTGCGTCTTCTTCTCCTTTGTATCAGGAACCCCACGACACATTGCTATTGTTTTTATTCAAGAAGTCAGTTACCTTTAAAGGATATTTAAATAATAAGAAAACACACAGTAGTTAGTGCTTGTGGTGTGGAGTCCATGGTATAGACGCTGATTTTCAGTCAGTGTTGTTCCCTCTGCTGTGCGGGGCATGAACTGGTCCAGCTTTTGCATGTCTAAGAAAGTCTTGATTTTCTGTTAATTTTTAATATTTTTGATCTTCTGTTTGATTTTCATGAAAACACCTCAGGAAAGCAGTGAAGAGCGAGCGACAGATCACTGTGTCTGAAGTCCACACTGGCTGCTACCTCTCAGCCACGTTGCTTACACCTCCAAGTCTCAGTTTTCTCATCTACAAAATGGGCTGCAATAGCCCTAATAACCTAATGTGCTTCCCAGAGCGGTGGGAGAATGGCACGAGAGAAGGTGCATTAAGTGCTAGGGATGGAGCCTGACACCGATAATGTAAGCTGTCCCCCATCTTCTTTTCATAAAAGAAGTGGCAGCGTAATAAATACTATTTAAAATAAAATAATCACAACCCCACTGTTTATAGTATAACAGTCAAATGTGACCCTGGAGACACACAGTCCCTAAACATCTCCGTTCACCGCCAATCCTCCAAGATAAACATGGGCCACTCCTGCCTTCATTTCTAAACGTATTTTTTCTGGTTGTAGAATCGTCAGTTAACGGTGTTTTTTCAGTAATTTAAAGATGTTGAGAAATGAGGTTATAGCTCAGAGCTAGACCTTTTTGTTGTTTTGTTTTAAGACAGGGTCTTACTATGTAGTTCAGGCTGGCCTCTCACTTACTATGTAGCTCAATTGGACTCGAACTCACAGCAGTCCTCCTGCCTCAGCCTCCTGAGTTCTGGGATTACAGGCATGTGCCACCATGCCCAGCTCTCATATGTAAACTATATTTTTAGCACATCTGGGACCCTAGGTTCAATACCGTTATGGCTGTGTCCAGATGTCCCCCGAAAGCCTCATGCAGTCATAGGTGGGGCTTTTTCAGAGGTGCTGGATCTAGAGTGTGTGACTGATGCATGGTGCAATGCTAGGATTAAGCGTTCTGGGATTAAGGATGGGAGATTACTAAATCAGCCCACTGATTGGCTTGGCACCACCCTAATCCCGGTGTCCTTGATAGAATATAAAAAGGGGCAGAAAGAAGCTGCTAAAGTCGGTTGTTGGTTTCCTTGCTTGCTTTGCTGCCCTCTGCCCACCATGAACTGCTTCTCCTCTGCCACGCCACCCTGCCTTGGAGCCAGCCCATTATGGACTGAAACCTCTATAAACTGTGAGCTAAATAAACCTTTCCTCCCTTAACTGTGGGTGTTGGGCATTTTGTCTCAGAAACAAGAAAAGTAACTAAGACAAATACCAACACCAACAAAAAATTTATTGGAAAAACTATTGTCTCATTGTCTTCATAATGACATCGTTTCTGATTAGAAGTCTGCTGTCCAGCTTGTCTTTGTTCCTCTGTGTGTCATTTGTCATTTCCTGACTGCTTTTACACTTTCCCTTTATACCTGGCTTGAAGCGTTTTGATGTGATGTGTCATTATGTGGTTTATATCATGTGTTCCATGTTTGGAGATCATTTAATTTCTTGGACATTTGGGTTCACAGTTTTCATCAGTTGAGGACTTTGTGCATATTATTGTTTCTTCAAATGTTTTTTCTATTTTTCAATCCAATTTTGGAATTCCAGCAGTCTGCTTGTCACTGTTCTTGAAGTTGGCCATCTTCAATGACCAGGACAGGCCACACAGAGGAGATTCTGCATTGTCGCCCGCTCCAGGTGTCTGAGAACAACCTCTGCAGGCAGTACGAGGAGAAGGTGCGGCCCTGCATCGACCTCATCGACTCGCTGCGGGCCCTGGGCGTGGAGCAGGACCTGGCCCTGCCCGCCATCGCCGTCATTGGGGACCAGAGCTCGGGCAAGAGCTCCGTGCTGGAGGCTCTGTCGGGAGTCCCCCTCCCCAGGGGCAACGGTGAGAGCTACGTCCTCTTTAGTCAGAGTGAGCTGCCCAGACTTGGGGAGGGTTCTTAAAGGACAGAAGAGGTCCTCCCACAGCTCTGGCAATGCAAGCGCAAGATCAAGGTTGTGGTCTTTTTTGTGGATTGCAGGCAGCCAGCCCCTCACTTGCCTCTACCTGGCCTTTCCACTGTGCAGGTTCCTGGTGTCTCTGCCACTTCTCATAAGGGCACCGGTCATAGTGTTAGAGGCTCCACCGTTGTTATCCCTGCTACCTCCTTTAACTTGAATGGCCCCCCTCAAGGCCCTGTCTCCCACACAGGCACCCTGGGGTGAGGGCTTCTGCAGACGTATTTGGGGGATGACCGTGCTGTCAGTAGCACCACCTCACTGAACTTGTCTCTGTGAGCTCTGTGGAACCTGCGGTGTGGGCAGGTCTGAATAAAAGGATGGGCCCCAGCTGTGCTGTGTCCTTGTGGGTGACCGTCCTGAGCCCCTCCCTGGGGAGGTACAGACTGGCACTCAGGTCAGTGGTGCTCTGTGAGGTGCAAGGCCAAGGGCGCAAGTGAAGGCTCAGGGGAGGAGGTCAGAGCCCAGGTGAGAGGCAGAGCTCAGGACACGGGGGGCTGTGAGAGTGGATCTGGGAGAAGTTGACAGTAGGGGGTCGTGGGACTGTGCTGGGGGAGCGGTGAGTGGAGCACGTGTCAGGGATGCTGGAGGACAAGTGCAGGGGCTGCAGGCGTTCCCACTGCATTTGTCCCCTGAACTGGCTGCAGACAGTGAGGGGAAGCAGAAAGTCTGATGCAAGTGGTGGCTTTCAACCACGAAGAGAAAAATCCCTTGGGTGCCTGTTGGAAATGCAGAGGCCTGAGGTCACCCGGCCATGAGGTCTCAGTGCATCTGAGGGGGAAACCAGGGAGGTTTCTGTTTCTGCCCCCGTCCCCGGGACTGTGTGAGGCCCCATATGGGGGCTCTGAGACCCGAGGAGAGGACTGACATGGGTGTGGCTCCTAGGCATTGTCACCAGGTGTCCACTGGTGCTGAAACTGAAGAAGCTGAGGCAAGAAGAGGAGTGGAGAGGCAAGGTCAGCTACATGGGCACTGAGGAGGTCATCCTGGACGCTTCCGAGGTGGAAAGGGCAATCATCAAAGGTCAGTGACCCTGTGTGTCCGCCATCTGCAGAACGCTTGCTCCAGCTGTGCTGTGGGGCCTGTGATGGTCCCCACTCTGTCCTTCCTGGGCCCATCCTTTACCCTCAGGGTCTCCACACAGGCTCCCAGTGACCCTTGTCCCATGAAGGTGAGGGCTCCAAGCGGCAAGGGAGGGGAAGCCCGATGGCAGCACCCGCAGGCTCCACCCATCACATTCTGTGATGTCCCGATGGGCTCTGTCCACACCCAGCTGGAGGGACCAGCTCTGTAGAGGGGACAGGGCAAGGCAGGTGGGAGGCAGCGCGTGTGCCCAGGAATGATGGGAACCCTAGAGGTGGGCAGCACGTGGCAGACATGGTGGTGAAAGTGAAATGACAGGGCTGTTTCTTCAGTCACACAAACATCTGCCAGGCTCAGAGCACAGCTGGGTTGGGAGCTGGCTCAGGGACCATGTCTCCTGTTTCTGTCTGTCTGTCTGCTCTGAGTGTGGCCTCTGTCCCTGGCCCCTCATGGTGGAGCCAGCAAGGCCACATTCCACTGACCGGGCAGTGACAAAGCACCAGTCACTGCCTTCTGCCACCTTCTGGACATTGCAGGTGATATTTTCACACCTGTCTGTGGCCTGAGCTCAATGTCATGACCGTAGCTCCCAGACTTGGAGATCTGGGGACAATTCGCAGCTTTCCCAAACCTGCCACTGCCGCTATTTTCCGTCTGTGCTCTGGTCTAAGCCGATGTTTCAAACAATGGGGAAGCAAATGCGAGCAAAGGGTATTAGCGAACAATCAGATGAAGCAATTTCCCAGCCTGCACGTATCATTCCTGAGGGAGACTCGGGACATGGAATTCTTACGAGGACACCCGCAGCCAGGGCTCCTCCTGCCTGAGCTGACCCTTCCCCGGGTCAACCTGCAGCTCCGGTTTGGGGATCCCCTGTGTGTCCACTTCTTCCCATCTCCTCCCTTTGACTGTCACCCCAGCATGGAGGGAGGGACACGGGGAGTCTGGGTTCCACTGCTCACTGCTCTGGGCTGGGGTCCCTGTGGACGGCATCACCAGGCCTCTCTGGGGACAGTGCTGGCCACGGCTTGGAAAGCGTGGAGTCTTGCTCGGCAGAGCCTGTCTGCTCTGCTCTTGGAAGGTGGATTCTGCCCGAAAGGAGCTGCCATCCAGGAGCCCGGCAGTGGAGGTGCTTTCCAGGCCTCCCTGGGACAGGACAGCCCCTCCACACCCCGCGGGCTTCCCCTTTTCCTCTCTTCCAGCCCAGGACATGATCGCAGGGAAGGGGCAGGGGATCAAGGACGAGCTCATTAGTCTGGACATCGGCTCCCCCAGCGTCCCGGATCTCACGCTCATCGACCTTCCCGGGATCACCAGGGTGCCTGTGGGCAATCAGCCCGCTGACATCAGTCGCCAGGTGAGACTTCAGATGCCCTTCAGACCTGGCCCGAGGGTGGCTGCGAGTCCAGGGCTGTGTCAGAGAGGGACGTGAGGAGGAGCGGTGGCCTTGGAGAGGCCGCTGCTCATCAGCTCCTCCAGGTTTCGTGGCGAAAATTAGGCAAAAGGGTACAACTGGAAACCGATTTCCTGTTTCTTCTGTGTTATTCGGTGACTCAGTTTTGGCGACGGTTCCGTCGCGGCACCTCCACTCAGGTGTGTGATGAGAACGCGCTTCTGCCGGAGGGGAGTGTGAGCCGGGTGTGAAGGAGACTCGGGGATGGGTGGATCTCGGTTCATGGGTACAGGTTCGGGGAATGAGCCAGGCAGCGCTTTTGGCATTGTGTGGTCCATTGTGATCACCAGATCTGAGATTTCAGGGGAAGAAGTTAAGTGGCTCAAACCTCACGGCTGTCCGTGACCTCTTCGCCCCTGTGACTGCTGCAGATGAGTCAGTCATCTGTCTGGCTTGGCAAGTGCCACCAGGGTAGTCTTTGTGGGGTGACTTCTCTGATCTTACTTCCCGGGGGGGAAGACGCCCCTGGAGTCCAGGAGTAGAGCAAGTATATGCAAGGCCGGGGGGGTGTCTGACTGCTCCCTCCCATCTCAGGAGCCCGCGGTGTCATTTTTCATAGGTCAAGCAGCTTATTATGAATTACATTAAAAAGGATGAGACCATCAACTTGGTGGTGGTCCCTAGTAACGTGGACATCGCCACAACGGAGGTGCTGAGCATGGCGCAGGAGGTGGACCCCAAAGGAGACAGGACCATAGGTGAGGAGCGGGGCTGACGTTAGTCAGTGGGGAGCCTGTGGGAAGTGCCCCTGAATCCTGGGCCAGGCTCTGTATACACAGAGGGTGGGGACATGCACCCCACAGGAGGAACCGCCAGGATGCCCGCAGCGCCTGGAGGGGTAAGCCCTCCTTGCTCCTCGTTGGCCACCGTTTGCTTGGGTCCCTTGACCATTCTGCATGGATGGCACAGGGCAGTGGGAAGGCAGAGGGGCATTGGGTTCATTGGGAATCAAGGCAGGAGGAGCAAGGCAGATGTCCATAGGGATGCAGGGATTCACAGTGGGGTTCCCCCCACTCAGGACTGGAGAAGGAGGTCAGGCGGTGCCCCGTCCACTCCTGGCTGCCCAGCAGGGTTCTCTGCCTGGGGCTCAGCTTGCCCATGGCTGCTGTGGGGACCCTGTCAGCCCCCCAGCTTAGTAGGACCAAGACCTGGGCCCCTGGGGCCAGGACAGGAGCCACCCTTGCCCTCTATCTGGGGACTGTATGTGTCCCCTGATCACAAGACTCTCATGCAGGAATCTTGACAAAGCCCGATCTGGTGGACAAAGGCACAGAGGACAAGGTGGTGGACGTGGTGCACAACCTGGTGTGCCCCTTGAAGAAGGGCTACATGGTCGTCAGGTGCCGTGGGCAGCAGGACATCCAGGAGCGCCTGAGCCTGGCTGAGGCCCTGCAGAGGGAGCGTGCCTTCTTTGAGGACCACCCACACTTCAGGTGCGCTGCGCATCACGTCCTGGGCCGATGCCGCTGAGGACGCCTGTCCCCGCCAGGGAAACTTACCCTGGAAGGCGGATATCAGGGGTGTGCGGGAGTGTGTGTGTGTGTGTGTGTGTGTGTGAGAGAGAGAGAGAGAGAGGAGAGAGAGAGAGAGGGAGAGAGAGACAGAGAGATACTGTTTGCTCCCTTGAAATACCAGGAAACTGGCCTGGAAAAATAAGAGGGAAGTTCACAAAGTATTGCAAAAAATGAAACAAAACATGGGTGAAAATGAGGAGGCGACACAGCACAGTCATTTAAACAGTGTGGTGCTGGAACTGGAAGAAACACACAGAAGTGAGGAGAGAAGAGTGGCAAGCCTGGGACACCCACACACGTGTGCTTTACTTACGGAAAATACGCCAGCTCTGACCAGTGTGCCGTCGCAGTTCAACAATCTGGTGTGGGACAATCATTTAATATGCTTAACGCATCATAGCAAAATAAATACCAGTTGAAGATTATAAACAAAAAGAGCCAGGGGCAGCTGCCCACACCTGTAATTTTATCACTGAGGGAGGCTGAAGAAGAAGGGTCGAAGGTTCAAGGCCCACCTGGGCAACTTAGCAAGACTGTCTCAAAATTTTAAAAAGTAAAAATAAACTAGTACTGTGAGGGCCTGGGAGGACCGGGGATATAGCTGAGTGGTAGAGCGCCCCTGGGTGCAGTTACTGGTACTGCAATATTGACATGAAATACGTGTGTACGTTACACACTTGTCTGTAAAGCAGTGACACACATCTCAGAAATCATGTGGGTGGTGGTTTCCCGTGCTGGGCTGCAGAAGACCTTTCCAACCTTCACATCCAGGGCAAAACCGCCTCAAAAGCACAGCCTGCAAATGGGTTTGGCCCCCCTGATGGGCACACAGAGGTGGAGCTGTTGGGGCATCCGTTCTCCCATAAGGCCGCAGGGAGGCAGCCTCAGAGGACAGGTGTGTCGCGCAGGCCTGCACGCACTGTGGTGCACAGCAGCACTCTGCATACAGCCCCATGGAAGAACCCGGGGTCTGCGCGCAGAGAAACACACTGGGTGCTCGCAAGCTGGAGTTTTCCAGCCTCAGGAAGGAGGAGGTTCTCCTGCGAGCCGCAGCATGGTGGGGCCTTGAGGATGCGACGCTGAGCGAGGTAGCCCATCATAGCAGGACTGACGCTGGTGACCCACTGAGTACCGCCCCAAGGGCAGCCACCTCACAGGGACAGGTGAGGGCAGGGGCCAGGCTGGAGGAAGCAGGGGTGCGTGTGACATGCAGAGTCTTGTCTCTGCCAGACTAGGAGGTGCTGGAGGACGGTGGTGATGGTGAAGGGACTTGATGACACTGAACTGGCACTAAAATGGCTAACAGGGTCCATGTTACCTCCTACGTATTTTATTTTGTTTTTTTTTTAAGTGATGAGTGTGCAGGTCAAACCTTAGCATGAGTGTGCTGTCCCAGCCGGGCTGGTGCTCCACTTCCTGCGCTGTCACTCTGAAAGTCTGTGTCAACGGCAGGGCAGCCCGCAGCAGCCCACTGGGCACAGAGTCGGGCAGCACGAGAGGACGGCGCGGCCTCCTCCCTCCCTGCGTCCTGGTTTAAGTGCCAGCCAGGGTGTCTCCCTGCTCCACCCTCCTCACACAGGGCTGCATTTGCATGCTGCCCGCTCCTGTCCACATGGAGGGCACGCACACCTACCTGCCTAGCACTTGAAAGGGTCATGTGCGGGTGCGCATGCTATGGAAACACGCATGCCGTGGTGTGGGGTTTTAGAGACACGAGTCTGGTCTTGAGACACTTTCCATGCTGAGCTGGACAGGATCACGTGCCGGTGTGGAAGGATCTGAGCTGGCTCTCTGCAGCCGCAATGTGCTCGCCCGCTCTGTGTGTGCCGGGGGTCAGTTACGTGTCAGCCATTCCCTCAGGAGCAAGTGACGTGGGCTTGACCTCCCCACGTGCCCAAGGAATCTCTCTCTGCTCTCTCTCAGGGAGCTGCTGGATGATGGGAAGGCCACGGTCCCCTGCCTGGCAGAGAGGCTGTCTGCCGAGCTCATCGCACACATCTGTGTAAGTTGGGCTGGACTCTGTGTCCTCCTGGAGGGGACCTGGACACCACGCTGAGCTGCACAGCTCAGCCACCTCCTGTGCTCGGTGACCCTGAGGGATGAGGTGGAGAAGGCCTGGGCTGCGGCTGAGGTTCTGCTTTTGCTGCAGCCCTGGAATGCGGGTGTCCAGGCAGAGCCAGGATGCACACAGCACGCCCGTTGGGAGGCAGCTCGTGAGCACTGAGGCTCACAGGACCTTCTCTCCCCTCCACCCGGTGCCAAGGTCAAGGTCCCCCTTCCCAAGCCGGGGCTCGTGGAAAGCAAGGTGACATCTCACGGACCATAATGGCAAGGGCAGCGCTCATCAGGGCTACTGTAGCAGAAGAGCTCGTGCCCCTGTCGGACCGCAGCCCGGAGCGAGCCATGTGGACTGCTCTTTTACCCCTGCACTGCTCAGGCTCCTCACCCCGAGCTCGGGTTTTCTTCCCTGAGGTCCAATCTGGCGTCCATGCTGCTGTCTTCTTGCCCCTGGGGTGACCCTTGTGCCCTAGCTTCAGCCTCCTAGTGACCCGCAACACCTGGCACCTGTCACACGGGAAGGGACAGTGCTAACAGCCGGCCAGCGTGGGCTGTACACCCAGCCAGCCACGGGGGTGGGAACACGATCGCTGCTAGCTGTGCCCAGTTGAAAACGGTGCACAAGTCACGGAATCTGCAGTTGTCCCAACGGCCACTTTTCCTGACAAAGGCTACGGTTCTTGCAGAGGGAGACACAGAAGGAGCTGCCCTCAGTGGCCCTCAGTAGGCTGGGCACCTCTGCATGGCTGTGGCTGGGAGCTGGCACAGGATCATGGGCACTGGGGTGATGAGGCCCTGCTGTGGCTCTCTGCCCAGGAAGCCAATGAAGGGACACTGAGGTGTCCCACAGACCAGGCAGCCCCTCTGCAGAGCAGGCCTGGGCCTCCCTTCCATTCCTAGTCCATACTTACAGGTTCCACTTTCTCTCCTTTTTTCCCCCAGAAATCTCTGCCACTGCTGGAAAATAAAATAAAGGAACATCACAAGAAAACAACAGAGGAGCTACAGAAGTATGGCGTGGACATCCCAGAGGATGACAACGAGAAAGCGTTCTTCCTGACAGAGGTGGGGATTGCTGTGGGCTGGCGCTGGAGACTCCTGCATTGCTGTCCGCCCAGGCAGTCTGTGCCGACACCTGCCGTCCTTGCTGGCCCGAGTCTCCTCCCACGCTCTGCCCCTCGGCACTGAGAAGGGCGTCGGGGGAGATAGGTCAGGGAGTCACACTCAGTTGCAAGGACTCAGAAAGGCCCTCACCAGGGTCCCGAGGGTAGCTGGCAGGATGGGGTGTCCTGGTCCCATGGCCTTTTCCCTCCCTATTCCAGAGGGGCCACTGGGGGGAGAATGGTTTAGCCACCCTAAGGCATACGAGACCTCCAAGCCACCTCCACCCTGCGTTTGAACATCTCTGCTGATATGACGTTTCTCTTCCTGGCAGAAAATCAGTGCGTTTAATCAGGACATCAGTGCTCTAGTTGAAGGGGAAGAAAACTTGGGCACGGAAGGCACCCGGCTGTTTGCCAGCCTCCGACAGAAGTTCCAAGAGTGGAATTTCATGATTGGAGACCACTTTAAGAAAGGTAAGTGCGCTGGTTCGTTTGTGTTGCTGTAACTGCTTGCCTCAGCAAGTGGACTCACACAGGGCGGAAATCACTGCTCACACTTCAGGATGCTGGAAGTCCGAGGGATGGCGCCAGGCTGCCGGGTGTCTGGTGAGCCCAGGGCTCTGCCTCTGCCACCAAGGAGGTGACATCCGGCTGGTCCTCACATGGAGCAGGGCGTGCAGGTCCTCCTGGCTCTTTTCCACCACACATGGTCTCTTTATGGAGGTGCGGTTCTCATGACCTGGTGTCTTCTTAAAGACCCACCTCTGAATGGCGCCACACTTGGGTGAAGTTTCAACTTCTGACCTTGGGGGACACATTCTGACCACATCAGTGAGTTGGGGCTCAGTCCAGCATCTGGCGTGGTCTGTGAGGACACCGAGGAGTGCGACGTGAATGGCGAGGAGCATGGCTGGAGTAGGGAGTTATCGACACAGAAGCTATACTCGCTGTGTTCTTTGTCACTAAATGAGGCCATAGGCACCTGTAACTGATTTCAAGGGACATGTAGTATACTGGTTAGCTTTCCCATTGCTGATACCCACAATTTAGAGGAGTTGGTGTGGGTGGGTGGGGTCTACCTGGCTTATGGTCGAGAGGTTCTAGTCCATGGTCAGCTGGCTCCAAGGCAGAAGCATCATGGCGGAAGGGCCTGGCAGAGCAAAGCTGCTTCCTTCACGGTGGTTGGGAAGCAAAGCACTGGGGAAGAACACTGGAGAGAGATGTGATTTCCCCAGGTGCAGCCAGCAACCCGCCCCTCCAACTAGGCACGCAGCACATTCATTGATGAAATTAGTAGATGAATCCAGAGGGGCGCAGCATCCCGTGATCTAATCACATCTTTGGAAGCCTGTTATTCCAGACTGGCTGACCATTAGGAGACACTGATTAGGTGTCGCAGTGCATCGTGGCTGTAGAGAATCTGTCCCACTGGTTGGGGTGGATGGGCAGCGTGAGCTCCCTGTTCTCCATGTTAGGAGTGGAGGCCTCGCTGGAGAGATGCTGGCCACGGTTATTCATTCCACTAACGATTTCATTTCAACTTAATTCCTGCCTAGAGTCCCTGTCTATGGCACAGGGACATTCTGAGGTACTGGGGTTAGGGCCCAAAACAGCAGTTTTGGAGGACACACTGGAGCCTGTAATACTGTTCAGTGTGATGTATTCAGTCCCAGAAAGCCAGAAGCATGGACATCCGCTGAACATGGCTAAGCCTTGAAATCCTGATGTGGAATGCGAGAAACCATCACAAAGGAGCACATACCATGAGATTCCTTGGCTGTGAAATGTCCAGGGGAGCCATCGAGACAGGAAGCAGAGGAGGGGCTGCAGGGCTGGAGCAAGGAGATGTGGGAGGGACCTGCAGGTGTGGTGTGGGGCATCCTCCAGGTGGTGGAAGCATCCTGGAATCACTGGAGGGGTTGCACAACTCTGTGAATATACCAAAAATCACGGGATGGCTCCCTTTAATGGGATTGTTTTATTGTATACGAATTAATCTTGATAACGACTTTCCAGTGGGGAAGGGGGAGCCAGACTACCCATTCCCGAGGGCAGGAGGCAGGGCCCTTCTGCATCCCCACCCTGATGGGGTCTCCCACAGCCCATGTCACACTCCAGGGTGCCCTGCACTGTGTGGTCCCTGTGAGGAGGGACACTCCCTTCTCCTGCCTCAGCTCAGAGCAGGTGACCTGCAGGTGGCTCCAGGTGGTGCTCAAGGTCATCCTGCATCCTAGAGGCCACTGGTTCTGGGTAAGGAGTATTTGCTATCCTGATCCTTTGTGTTTGGTAAAATCGAATGGGTTTCAGAAATACCGCGCTCAAGCACTTCTCCAAGACCCGCTTCCCCTGAGTTCTGCACTTGCTGTTGTCCGCCTGGCTCGGATCTGCACGTGCCAGTCAGGCCTGGGGAGGTGAATTTTCTTGACATTGCTTTCTTTACTGCAGTCTGAGGGAAGCTGTCCATTTGAAAATCAAGATTTATTTTTGATTGGGAGATTGTTATGTGGGATGTATGGGGTTATTATAAATTTGCTTTTGTAAAATAATGCAAAGCTAACCTTTCCTGCTGTAGTTTATGAGAGTTCACAAAGAGATGTCTGGAAATTTGAAAACCAGCATCGTGGCAGAGAGCTGCCCGGGTTCGTGAACTATAGGACATTTGAGAAGATCATGAAAAAGCAGCTCCAGGACCTGGAGGAGCCGGCTGTGGACCTGCTGCACGAGGTCACCGGTGAGCGCGGCTCCGTGTGATGGTGTTTATTGCTGGGGCAGGGAAAGGCTCTGACAGTATCGGGAGTTGGTGCACACTCAGTGAGGTGAGGGCTCAGTCCCCAGGGCTGTCCCCGAGTTCATAGCTCCATCCAAGTCCTGAGTGACCATCTGTAAATCATGCCTAGATGCCTCCCTCTGCTAGAGGTGTGTCTCTGCCCCAGGCCACGCTGCCTTGTGCCTGTGGTCGCTTCCACTCGCAAAGGCTCTGCTGATGGGGCGGCTCTGAGGAGCCAGGTCAGGGCTGAAACGCCTGCACCAGTTGCGAGTCCCCTGGGTGTCACTGTGGCCAGAGCAGAGTCAGAGCCCCCAAGCTCCCCGAGTCTCGTCCTCTGCTCACACCTTCTTGAAATGTGTTGCCTGCTGGATTCAAATCTGAGTGGATCTCTCCCCTGCCTGGCTTCCTCCCCAGACTTCACCTCCATTTCAGCAAAGCCCAGTCCTTCACGGCTATTCGAGGCGACAGGGGTCAGGGTGGCTCTGGACACCTTGTGCCCAGGTGTGCCCAATGCACTTTACCTCCGGGCTGCAGAATAATGCACCTGCCTCCCTCATTCCCACACTTTCATCGTCCGTGCTCCCTTTCTTCTGCCTAGAGGAAAGTTTGCAATCCTTAGAGCTGCAAAGACATACAACGGAGTTAGAAATCAGTATGTGGACACTGCTTTTCAGAAAGTTGTGATTTGGTGCTGGGTGTGGTGGTGCATGCCTGTGATCCCAGCACTCAGGAGGCTGAGGCAGGAGGATCACTGTGAGTTCGAGGCCAGCCTGGGCTACACAGGGAGACTCCATCTCAGGAAAAAAAAAAAAAAAAATATATATATATATATATATATATATATATACAAGTATAATGATACTCAGCAATGTGACAGCAACACCCTGTAAGAAAGTAGAATAGGAGCGTGACTTCCAAAAATAAGAAATGATGTCAATGTGTTTTGTTTAAATCAGAACGTGTTCTTGCGATTGTTTTTCAAATGAAGAATGTGGATACATAGATTTTATCGGTAAATTGAAGACTGATGTGCTGGTTTTATTTTAAAGTGTTATTATGTTTGTAATTTACAAGAAATTACCTTCTTTGAAAGGGTATCTACTTGGGATAGAAAATGACATGTACGGCAGAGCTGTGCAGGGGATATTTAGCTGGGAGTCCTCCCTGGGTGCTGACCCCACCGAGTGTGCGGCGTCTGCATGGGACGGGGAGGGAGGGGAGGGCGGCAGAGTGGGGACAGAAGCCCGTCTTCCTGACCATCGTAAGTCACACGTTCGCAGTCCACGTGGAGTAAAAAGTGGCTGTCGACACTGACTTGCTTTTCCCCCTCTGAACAGATATGGTTTTCAACGCCTTCAGATCGGTTTCTGAAAAGAACTTCAGTGAGTTTTTTAATCTGCACAAAACCTCCAAGGTAAATCCCAGGATGTGCTGTGAAAGCAGAAGAAATAACGTGACTGTGGAGTGGGCGTTTCATGCGCTGAGTCTTTGCAAGCATCCGGTCTGCATCTGGAGAAGTGGACACTGGCGCTTGCCTGGGAATCTTCCCCACAGTGTCCCCAGCAACGTGCAGCGGAAGCAAGGGGGTGTTCAGAGATGACAGGGGTGAATCGGGATCCAGGGACCCCACTCAGTGCAGACGACTGACCCTGTGGGAGGGACTGACCTCACGCGGATGCTCAGGAAGGAGGCTCAGTGCAGGAACGGGGTCTGCAGAGAGGGACAAGGGACAGGACAGGTGTGGCCAAGTCCACACACAGGCGGGTTCCCGGCAGGCAGGATGGGGCTCCCGACACAGAGGGGACCCAGGCTCTGCCACCTTCCAGCCTGAGGCTGAGGGTGGCCACCTTGCTGGCCTGTGGCCCTGAATGGACAAGTGGCAGGTCCTGAGGTGGCAGTGACAGGAGGGACATGGTCGGGACCCACCCAGCACCGAGCCTCCCACGCGGTGGCTCGCGAAGTGGAGGGTGTGGGTGCTTTCTGGGCAAGCCATCCTCTCTGGTGGCCTTGAAAGCCAGGGACAGGGCATGTGTGGGGTGGGACAGACCCCAGCAGAGCCCTTCCTGTCCCTGTGTGCTCCCTGGGGGACACTGTCACCTCCCCTCAGACAGCAAACCCGCAAGGGAGCAAAGAGAGAAACTGAGTCCTGGCTGAGGACAGAACAGGCAGGGCCCAGCTTGGGGCGAGGTCTCCTCATGCACTGTCGGTGGGGACATTCAGTCGGGTGGCCGCTGCTCTGGGCTCTCGGGTGACCTGTTCACCGCAGCTGTGGGTTCCCTTGCTGAGGGATCTGTAGTTGTCTTTCTCTTCTCACAGAATAAAATCAAAGACATTCGATCGGATCAGGAAGAAGCAGCGGAGACGGTGATCCGCCTTCACTTCCAGATGGAGCAGGTCATCTACTGCCAGGACCAGGCGTACCGAGGCGCGCTGCAGCGGACCAGAGAGAAAGCCACGAATGCGAAACTTTATGGCTTTCCAAAGGACTCTGCAGAGGCCGAGATCCTCCAGCACTTGAACGCCTACTGCCAGGTGCCTGTGCTCTCGCTGCGGACGTGGGCTGAGTCCTCCTTCCCTTCTGCGAGCCCGTGTCCAGGCTGCGGGGTGCAGGGTGGCATCGCCCAGCTGTGTGGCCCCAGAAGCAGCTTGCCTCAGCTAGACTGAGGACATCCGGCTTGCATCTGAGACTGAGCCTCTTGGAGCTGGCTTCCTGATGCACCAGCCATCTGTTCCTGCAGGACTTCCCATGGGGTGAGGGTGGCGCGGACCCCAGTCCTGCCTGGAAGCCACAGTTCCCACCAGCAGAGTCAATGCCCGTGCCTCTGCTAGCCACAATTCCACATGGCTAGGCGCGTGGAGAAGGCAGCCGGGCCCAGCCTGGGGACCCGCACAGGTGGACAGGGGCATCTCTGGGTGGCTTACTCAGCTGCGTCGAGGCCGGGCTTCCACACCTGGACCTGGCACATGGCCCCGGAGGGCGCAGGTGTGGGGATGCTGGTTGTGATGGACCCCAGGCAGCCCTGCTGCAGGGCAGAGCCACCTTTGGAGCCCTGGCCTGCAGCAAGGGTCTCTCTGTGGGCCCCGCGGGCTGGTGATGCAGCGGGAGTGATGCCCAGGAGTGAGTACAGGGAGCCCTGTGGCCCCTGAGCCCTGGCTGTCTGCCACCCCCGGGGACTCAGCAGGGCACAGGGAGGCAACAGTGTGGCGACCCAGGTGCCTCTTCCATGCATCCCTGACTACCAGCTCGTCACACCCTGTGCTGTCCCTTCCTGTACACAACTTTTCTTCCATGTCTTTATCATGGCACAAAGGACAAAAGATAAATTTTACCACCTAACCACTTTCAGGTGCCACAACCTAGGGACACAAAATTCCGTCATGTTGTCGGGCAGCGACCCTGCCTCTGCTGTCCATCTGTAGAACTCTCCATCCCGAAAGGGAAACTGTCCCCAGTAGCGCTAAGTCCCCGTCCCCTCCTCAGGCCCAGCACCCAGCACCTTGCGTTCTGCCTCAGGGATCTGAGCCCTCAGGGACCTCTCAGTGCAGGGCTGGCTGAGGTCTCTGAGCAGAGGCATCCCCAAGGTCACACGAGTCAGAATTCTGTGCGGTGGCTGAGTCCTTCCTGACAGCTGCGTCCGTGTCCTCACCTGGGGTTTCCGCATGTCCTGCCACCAGGAGCCACCCTTTGCCGGTGCCCTGTCTCCTCTCCTCCATGGCCCTTGGGGACAGGCCACGCTGGCTCACTTGCTCTGCCCCCTCTTGCTGACCCTGCTGGAACAGTCCCTGGGTGCTTGTCACCTGCCTGGCTTCTTCCAGAGTGGGTGGCTCTTGAAATGTCCTCTGTGGTTCACCATATGGGGAGATCAGTGACCATGTTGTCCTTGCATCCCAGAGAAGGAAACTGAGTCACAGAGGGGCAGCAGAACTTGATGGGCCACCAGCACATCACAGCCCTGAGATCAATGTGTGTCAGAAAGAGCTAGTGCAGGAGGACAGATGGGCAGAGGAGGAGGCGCTAGGGACTCTGTCCACGCTGGGACTCGGGCTCCTGCCTGGGGCTGTCACAGCCCAGACCCTGCTGCCAAACAGCCCGAGGCTTGACCCAAACAAGAAAGTGTAGGGCGCTCTCCCCGAGGTGCAGGCGTGTGTGGATGTCCCTCTGGGACGAGTGGGCCCCTCACTGTTGCAGAGCAGATTTCACCCTCTTCCTTCCAGGACTCAGACAATGGTCAGGGAAGCCAGGGACAGAGGCCATGGCCACCATGACCCCTGTGGGGTCCTTCTCTGTCCACACAGAGCCCCTTCTGCCCCCAGCGCTGAGAACACTGAGTGTGAACCCGGCTGGGGTCTCCCTCCCTGGAGACACGGGTCCTCCAGTGCTCGCGTGGTGAGATCAGGGTCCCTCCTGCACAGCCTTTCTGAGATCTGACCTTTCTTTCCAGGAGGTCGGAGGGCACCTGGGCAGACACATCCCCTTGGTCATCCAGTACTACGTCCTGCAGCTGTTCGGCCGACGGCTGCAGAACGCCATGCTGCAGCTGCTGCAGAACAAGGAGGACTGCGCCTGGCTCCTGAAGGAGCGGAGCGACACCGGGAAGAAGAGGAAAATCCTGAAGGAGCGGCTGGCACGGCTGGGCCGGGCCCGGCACCGGCTGGCCAAGTTCCCCTGTTAACCTGGCTCCTAGGCCTCTCCTGATGGCTGCCCCAGGGTGATGCAGCAGCTTAGCAGATGCTCAGTACGCAGAGGTAGCGGCGCGCTCCCTGCTTCTCACGCAGTAGCACGTGGGGACCAGGAGTCGGGACAGCAGTTTGATTTCCAGCCGGAAGAGCACAGTGGGGAAGGGGACTGTCCGCTTAGAGCTCAGCCTGGCGGCCTAACCTTTCATCCAGGCTCACACAGCTTCCAAAAGGCCATTTACGAGCTGCTCCTTCCACTCCCCAGCTCCAGCTCCCCCGCCCCTCCCCCTAGGGTTAAAGCTGCAGCCCCGCCTGGCCACTTGCCACAGTCCTTGTCTGGCTAATAAATCTTCCCGCTTGGATCGATGGTCTCCGGGTCTTAAGTCTATCTAACGTGGACATGCTCGAAGACGCCCATGCTGGTTGTGCCACAGTGGGCTCTCACCCCGCGAGGGGAGGGGTTGTTTCCTGGACAGGGGCCCGGCAGCAGGTGACAGCTGGGTGCCAGGTAGAGGAGCCCAGGAGGGCACTGTGTGCTGAGCTCTGCCGGGGGTCTGGGCTGAGGGACAGTGGCACATGAGCCGTGTCGTCCTTGGAGGACTCTCGGGTGCCCTGGGCTGTGTGGCCTGGATGAGCCAAGGCTGGGAGATGGGCGACAGCAGCCACACACTCACTCCTGCCCCTCCCAGAGCCTGGCTCCAGTCCGCAGGTCACACTGGCCTCCCTGCAGGAGACCTGTGGGAGGGAGGACAAGGGACACAGACAGGGGCTGGGGTCCATGGGACCTGACACCGTATCAGGGAGAGACCCTGACACCGTGTCCTTCAGAGGGAGCCCTGGGGCATGGGGACTACATGGCCCAGAAGGGACCAGGAGGAGGGCTGAGGATCCGGAAGTGCAGGATGACGTTGGGGGACACACATGGGACAGTCATGTGGGGACTGGGGCTCTGTGTACAGAGACCCCGAAACACAGAGGCCACCTCAGCGGGGGTTCAGGACTTGCTGGACAATGGGGGGGGGCTGGACCAGAGTCCCTGTCCCCTCCCTCCTGCTCTGGACAGTTTTCCTGGTGGTGCCTGGACAGGAAGATGAGAAAGTGGGGACCCCACCTCCCCAGAGGAATGCGTTTGGGCTCCTCGGTGTTCCCAGCCAGGTCACCCCAGGTCATCCCCTCTGGGGAGCTGGGGTCCCCACTTTCTCATCTTCCTGTCTGGGCTGCCCCTGGACCACCCCACCTGGGAAGGCATCCAGGGCAAGAGCCTGTGCCCAGCTGCTGCTGTCCGCCTGTGCCCACCTGCCCGGTCATCCCAGGGCACCGGTCTGCATGCTCAGGACGCAGATGCTCAGCCTGCATGCAGGTGCTGCTGTGGACCTTGTTCTAGGGGGTCCCTCACTGGGGCTGCACCTCCACAGCTGGGCCTCTGTGTCCAGGCTGGGAGCAGAGAGTGCCACCGACCCCTGGGGGTCACCGCAGAAGGTTTGGCTACACGAAGGAAGCTGAGCTGGGTGCCACCCTCCCCGGTGCCATGAGCACTGCAAGAGGGACTCGGCCTGGGCGCTGGCTTGGACCTTCCATGTCTCCTCAGGAGCCGCTCCTGTGGGCACAGAGGGTTCGGCAGTGCTGGGGTGCAACGCTGTCTCCCACCAGGGGATCCCCAGGGTCTCTGGCTCAGGAGGCTGAGGCACCCACAGCCCTGGGAGATGCATTTCCAAGGAGCCGCTGTTGACATGAGGGACGTTCCCAGTGTTACCTTCTTATTTTGGTTTTAGTGTATGTAACTGTATTTCACCTTCTTATTTTAGTGTATGTAACTGTTTTTAGTGTATCTAACTGTGATCAGCGTGGTGACTTCGTACCACTGTACTGAAGTAAACACTGTTACTTGGCCATGGTGGGCTCTCATCAAAATTCCAACCATGGCTATTTTAAATCTTTTGGTTTCCACCCACAGCTCTGAGTATTTGCAGTCAGATTATAGAAGAGACTCTAACCAGAGCCCTTGGATACAACTGTCTGATGAAACTCAGCTTGCTTTGCAAATTTGGCTTCCTTTATCCTTGATAAACATCGGAATGGTTAAAAATCATGTGTCTATGTTAAAGGTGAGTTTGTTTTGCTCTTGGTTTTGTTGTATATTTCCCTTTTTGTTTTATTTATTTAATTTTTGAGACAGGTTCTTGCTACATAGTCCAGGCTAGCCCTGAACTCACTATTTAGCCCAGGCCGGCCTCTAACTTGCAGCAATCCTCCTGCCTCAGTCTTCCAAGTATATTTTCCTTTGATGACTTTATACTGTTGCCTCGCAGAATTCTGCAGAAATAGCCCCCTTAGAAAGTGATGTAGTTAGGATTTAGGATGATGGGCCTCCCCCAAAGGACAGGTAAGATTAAACTGAGTGGGTTCCAGCTCACCTTACCCTGAGGGCCACTCTTCCTACATCTCCTTGTTGCTCAAATGTGACCAAAAGGCTTAGGACACTGCATCCCAATCATTACTCAACTCCTCCCAGCGTGGGCCCAGATACGACCCACAACCATAATACACAGCTCAGCCACAGGGACAGCAAAACCCAACTACAGGACGGCTGATCAGCAACGTCTTCGAGGAGACTGTCAGGATAAGAGCGGCTATGGGGACAGTGCTGAAGCTGTGGGAAGGAACGTGGAGTCACCTGTGTGTAGCGCTGAGGGGCGTGAAGGGCGGCTCCTCCGCGGGTGCCTGACAGTAACTAGCACGAAGGGCTCTGCCCAAATCATGCCTGTCCCGGGTGAATCTGAGCCAGATGTGACATAACTGTTATAAAAATTTCTATTACGATATTTGTAGATTTGCTGCCTGGTGACTGTTGTTTTCTGTCCTTTTATTCCTTACAAGTATTTCCCCCAATATTTCACTCTGGTGGTTACTTGGGTACAGCACATTTTTAATGCTTCATTTGTAAACACAGTTTTCCTTTCAATTTCCCATTTTTCAACTTATAAAGGCCTAGGATAACGGTTGAGATCTCAGACCCGATAACCAAAACACCTGTCGTCTTGACTCTGCACTGTGTCACTGACAGGAGAAGCTGGGGACAGCACTGTCTCGGTTTCCCTCCTGGGGGCTGGAAATGCGGATTTGGGGGTCACCCCGAGGACTTCCTGCTGATGCAGTGCACGGCTGCCTGATTCTGTAAGAAGCACAGCGGAGGAGTGGGCATCCTTGGACACTACAAAAAACCCACGAGCACGAGGTTGGGCCATAAAGCGTCCCAACAGCACCACCTAGTGACAGACCTATGAAATCACACCTGTGAGGCTGCCCAGGGCTCAGGGCTGGAGAATGGGGTTCCTGGACTGGAGCCTAGAAAACGAAACTGAAACCAAAGTCTCTCCCTGGTTACTAGAAAGAGCATTGTGCTGTTTCTCCAGTAACTGTTGCTTCTGCCCCCAACGAGGCTTGAAGGGTTTAAATTGATTTGTTTTTTTTTCTTTCCTATCTGGGTACTGTCAAACAAAAAGTGTAAGCCAGGTGTGCTGGTGCATTCCTGAAATCTCAGCATTGTGGGAGGCTGAAGCGGGAGGGTTACAAGTTCAGGCTTAGCCTGGGTAACTCGGTGAGACCTTGTCTCAAAATAAAAAATAACGAAGGCTGGGGATGGAGCTCAGCACGAAGGCCTCTGGTGCACTCACAGAGGAAGAGAAGAGCAAAGGGCCGGTGTCGCCCTTGTTCACTGGGTGGACACTGCTGGGTGGTGTTGCCTCGTCCACCGTGTGTTCTGCGTGTCCACGCAGTGCCCTCTGTAGAGACTGAGCCGCTCGGCTGGGTCCTCACCACACGAACCACACGCCAGGCTCGGGATGCAGATGGGCGAGTTTGGGGTATGGAGAGAGAGCTCACCTTCGGAGCGGACAGAACCGGCTCCGAGCCCAGCACGCACACTTTCCCAGCTCTGTTCTCCCGCGCAGATGTCTCAGAGCTGGTCTCCTCGGTAACAGGGAGAACATCATCTCTACAGGGTCCCTGGAACTACAGGCGGCCAGCTGCTCCCAGCCCCATCCTGTCCGTCCCCAAGACGGGGCTAGACTGTCCCACCCAGTCCTTCAGACCAGCTCACTGTGCCTTTTCGGTGTATTTTAAAATATTTTTCATTTTGAGATAAGGTCTCACTAGCTGGGCTTGAAGTTGGCTACCCTCCTGCCTCAGCCTCCCGGAGTGCTGGGATTACAGACGTGTGCCGCCACACCCAGCTTTCAGTTTTGTTTCTACAGGAGGTTTTCCATGTAGTTTCCAGCCTCTCAAGGTCTTTATTCTTTCCAGCATGCTGTGTCTTAATCACTGGGCCTGAGCCCTGCTCCACGAAACTTTGTCTGGCGTCCCCCAGGACCTCTGCGGAAGCTGTGGAAATGACAGCCCATGACATGTCACCTGGAGCTATTTCACAACTCAAGAGACGTGTTTCAAAAAAGGTCCCAAGCCCAACAAGTTAGAAGTATTATTTATTCAAATAATCCAACAGGGTTTATTTCCTTTTCAATGGTATACATCTGAAATCAGTGGAACATACAAGTATAAAAATAAGATTATTTTAGAAAACTCCAGTTTTGAAGAGCATGATTGTTGGGACGCATGTCCACGGCTACAAAGCCACTTTTAAATGGGCCGGACACCTCCATACGCCATCTCTCGCTCTGATCACAACTTTAATTAAAGCCACTTCAGGGTCCCGGAAATAGAGCAGACTCCCAAAAGGGAAATATAAAATAATGTTCAGCTTTTTCAGAAATACAGGTTACAGTTAAGGATCATATAGTAAAGGATGTAAACCCAAGATATACACAAAATACATTTTGCACAGCAGCGCTTTTGGCATCTTTGAAGAATTCAGTGAGGAAAGATGGGTAGCTCAGCTCAACACCTGGACACAGGCATTTTAAACTTCTGGAATCCTTAACAGTGCAAATTTACAGAAACAGGAGGAAATTCAACATTTTAGGTAACAGCAAGTCAGCGTTTGATGAGCAAACTCTCTATGGTCTTCCTTGTACGGAGTCACTGCTATGAGACGTTATGCCCACAATTTGGAAAACAGAAAGAAAGAACTCCAAATCCCGTTCTTACATCCATACCAACAAAAACCATGAAAGTGCATAAAGAATTGTTCAGAAATTTTATTTTGTGTGATTTTTACACAGATTAATAGATCCTTACTTTGATTTGTTCATTTTCCTCCCTCCATTTAAACACACTCATCCCACTGTCCTGGCCACTTTCTGCAGCAGCTCTGGAGTCCTCTTTCCTGAGGGTCTTTAGGAGGTGTGATCGAAAACACAGTGACTGCTGCTGCCGAGCGCCATCCAACAGAGAGGCAGCTCATAAAAACATGGTGCTGTGTCCTCATCTGCCTTATTCACCAGATCTGGCACCATGCTACTTCTGCCTGTTCTCCAAAGTCAAAATGACCGTAAGAGGAAAACATTTTGAATCCATTCAGGACACTGAGGCAGCCAGGACAGCACAACTAAAGACACGCAGGAAAGAGGACTCCAGAGCTGCTGCAGAAAGTGGCCAGGACGGTGGGATGAGTGTGTTGGGAGTGAGGGGGAGGATTCTGAGGGAGATTAATGGCGATGTGTCTTTTACTGTCATAAATGTAAAGACTTTTAAACATCCACCATACTTTCTGATCACACTGCGTATGATCTGGTGCCAGCCGCAGGCGCCCTTTGTGGCAGTTTACTTTTCCTGGCTGATGTTATTCAAATCCTGCTCCATCTGTACAGGGACGTCTCCCTCTTGTGCCGCTGTGGTTTCCAGAGGCGAGATCCGCATCTGTCGCCATGGGCTGGATCAGAACCAATTAGGAAGCCTTGTGGCGCCTCCTGTGTCCTCTTCACAAGGAAAGGCACTGTGCAAACCACAGAGTAGCACGTCTTAGAAGGCCTGGGTGTCCGCATGTCACATCTGATCACAAGAGACCCCAGGGAAGCTGGCCGGAGGGGAGAACCACTGCGTTTGCTGGGGGCGTGGTGACTTCTCAGCACACCCGTGAGGAACCCAGGTCACTGGATGACCTGCCCCGGGAGACACACAGCGTCACCAGGGGGTCAGCTCTGCTCTGCATCCTACCTCCCGCACTGTGGCAGAGGCCTTCACCCACCCCCGGTGACCCTCGCCGACACTCTCACTGGCCCAGGGTGCTGGCCCAATCCAAGAGCTGGGCTCTGTGTTCACGAGACACCAGGAGCTCACTGCGGTGCGGACTCCTGGGCTCTGTGCTGACCCTGAGCAGGACTGGGGTGTGTGCAGGGGCCTCCTGGACCTGGTCATGGCACTGAGGCCCAGGGCCACCCTGAAAGGAGGGTGTAAAGGCTGACAGCAGTGATGTCCCCTTCCTGGATGCTAACGCCCCAAAGGGAACTGGGTGACACCCCTTGGGCCACCATCTTCCGCCCTACAAACTTTCCAGGCTGCAGCCTGGAGCCCACACCCGAGGCCCGTGTCCTGCTCCAGGAGTCCACGCGCCTCTCAATTTATAAGGACAGTCACACCCTAAATATGCTGCAAGGTGAGCTTCCTTTTGCCTCATACCTCCTCTTTGATCAACGGTCGCTTGGGAAAATCCCTAAAGAATAGGGAGTGTTAAACACTTGGTATGAAGAGAGTTGTCCATAGCGTCCTGGGGATATCCGAGGTGTCCAGACCGTGGTGACGACCGCGGACTGAGGGGAGCAAGCTCTCTTCCGGCTCCTTTCTGCCCGCTTCCCAGACTCTGGGATTTACCAAGTTCCCACAATCCTTTACTCTGGAAGGAACTGGCCCTTGGCGGGCTTGAGCTATCAGCCCAGGTTGTCAGTGTTGTCCTCCGTGCGCGGTTCCAGCTTGAGTATTCTCGAAGTCTGAGGCTGTGGCTCTGTGAGATCAATCTGATCTCCACCAGATTCAGCAACCTTGAGGGTTAAAAAAAGAGTCTGTGGATGCTTGGAATTAAAGTATGTTTCCAAGAGTCAATCTTGTGTATTTTGCTACACACTTTTCACTGCATTTTTAGTTTTCTCCCCCCAACTCTCAAAATGTATTTTTCTGGGTTGCTATTTAATTTGTAAACTGCTTTAAGTTGAAATCTAAAATCCTTCAAGCCCAAGAGAGATGTACAAAATAACTTCTGTTATGTGGAGTTTTCCTGGCACTAAAAATGTAGTCTTTCTTGGCAAACCCCGGAGTTTTACATTTTATGGTGTTTGTTTTTTCCTTAAAGATATTCTAGTGGCAGTGTTACCTCTGAATGGTTCTCTAATCAATTCTAGCAAGTTTGTGCACGAGAAGACACACGGGGTTCCACTAATAAGGATAAAGTCTGTGGACTCAATTGTTCTTGGGACTGCCGGGCGGAGGCTGATTCCCAGGGACGCAGCGTGGCAGGAAGCCAGAGCTCAGGACCGAGCCGTGCGTGCCCGCTCCACCGAGTGGGGACGCAGCGAGAGGAATTTAATAAATCCCCATTTTTAATTAAGGAACAAAATAATCCCTCTTCATCTCTCACATGAGAGAATGGGAGCCCCAATCACAACTGCCTTTCAAAATCTATCACCCCGAGCTCTGCAGAGCGTTTAACGCTGTCTTGCTGCGAATTCCTTGCAAGATTCTGATCCGTTACGGACCCCAACTTCTCCAGCCGAAACCTCTGGGTTTCAGGACAGGTCAGGCAAAGTCCTTCCGAATGTCCGGGTGTGGGGTGGCCCGGAAGGACGGTCCCCGCGCCACATGCAGGGCGTCTGCTTCCTTTACGCTGGGAGCTCCGTGGTAGAAAAACAACAGGATTGATCCCGGGCTCGTTTCTTGATGTTTTTAACAACAGTTTTAGTTACTGAAGGCAGGATTTCATCTCTGACTTCTAAATAAGTTATCAGGAAGGAAAAGCATCGTCCTATCTCAATGAAGACTGTCCACTTCGAAACACCCGTTTCCCACCAGACGACGTTTCCAGAAACAACAGTCTTCTAGCATTTTCCATGGTGAACTGCAAGGGGAAAGGACTCCTCGAAGGGTCGCCACTCTCTTCTCCATTCAGAGCAAACCGCCCTGGAGGCCTGCTAAACGAAGGATGCGCTGGCCCAGCTCGAGGAGGCTGAGTGTCACTATCACCCTTTTGACTCCAAGTCTAATTTTCGGTGACAAGGCACACCAGGAATATGCCCCCAATTCAACTGTCTAATTCATTCATATTGCTAAGGGACATTTTTGTAATTTAAGTGTCCCATTCAAATGTCACATCCAATGGCATCTGAGATGTAAAGGTAGAGAAATTTGATATGGAATTCAGAGCACGGTGTCAAACATCATCGACTCCCCTCCCTGGAACGGGTCTAGCTGGCGTCCTGGATTCCGAGGAGGAGGACGGAGCCCTGAGCCTGCAGATCAGCACCAGCCTGGCCGCACCGCGCCACTTCCTCCTGTTGTTCAGGGCCTCAGATTTCTCGCAGCAAAGCGGAAGCACCGCCTTGGGGGACCACATGAGGCCGGCTACGGAGTTAAAGGCTCCCCCTTCCTTTGGCAAAGGCCTCAAATAAATGCTAGGACGTGCTGTCTCCCACACAGGGACATTACTGGACCCTCACAGCCGAGCACACCAGAGGGAAGAAGCCAGCGGTCACCCCGGCTCGCTGAATGGTTCGGATGGCACCCTTGAGCCTGGGTGGGACGCACAGGGAGCTGCGGAAACGATGCCACGCCTCGAAGCTTCCTCCCTGACAGCCGGTCGGAAGCCAGGGCAACCGGCCGTGTCTCTGTCCCCCAAGGGTAATAACCAAGCCGCTTCCAGACAAGATTTGGAGAGAGAAACGACGACACTAGTGACATAGACTTTGTGCTCCTCAAAGCGCCATTTAATCTAGAGCGAGAGTAAGTGAGCGTGGTCACGACCAGCTCGGCTGCGCCGGGAGGAGGGATCCTGTGGATCCGACGCCCGCCCCCACCGCGCCCGGGGCGCTCCCACTCCACACGACCCCGCGGCAGAGCGTCGTGCAGAGGCGGCGGCGGTCGTCCCACCCCCGCGTCTGCGGGAGGGGCTGGCGCGGGTGCGCTGACGTCTGCGCGAGGGTGCCGCCCCCCGGGGCCCAGGGACCCTCCGAGGGGCCGGGCGAGGGCAAGGCGGCTCCGCCACCGGCACCTCCAGGCTGCCGCCCGGCACAGGCGGCCCTGAAAGGCGGTTACTACAAAAGCGTCCCGTGGGCGAAGCGGGTTAGGAACCGTGCGCACCCGGGGCTCCGGGGCCGCAGCGAGGGCGACCGGCGCAGGGCGCTGCCGCTTGCTCTGCGTGGCACGTCTGCAAAGTCTGGCGTCACCCGTGCCGTGAGCCCGAAGCCCAATTCACTCCGTTTCGGTTTAGAATAAGGCGTTTTTCTTTTATTATTATTATTATTTTTTTTTTCTTGGAAGTAGGAAAGAAAAAGTGGAAGCTTAAAATCAAGACTAATCAAGACACTGGGAACGCGGAGGCATCTGGGAGCAGAAGTGAGCTGACACCCACGCGCGGAGGGAGAACCTCGCCGGCGCCCGCACCACCTGCCGCCCCGGAGTCGGAAGAGCGGGGGCCCAGGTCCCCAGTCCGACGCCGCCGCGCTTCATTTCCAGCGATGCCTCACCAGGGAGGACTCGTCGTTGACGACCTCGGGGTCGCGGGGCGCGTGGCGGCACCGGCAGGGGAGCAGCAGCAGGACGAGGAGGACCAGGAGGATGAGCCCGCACGAGCTCATGAGCGCGTAGGACACGATCCACAGGACGGGCTCGTTCTGAGAGTGCGAGGGGACACAGTTGCTGGCGATGCCGTCGGTGGAGAAGGGCCCGGAGACCTCGGACACGGGGACGCCTGCCATCTCTGCGGAGACAAAACGGGGGCCACAGCTGTGAGACAGGCCCGACGCTGCCCTCCGGTCCCAGGGCTACGACAGCCGAGGGAGGGCTGGCGACAGCGGGTTCCAGGGTCTGGGGCGCTGAGCCCCGAGGCGGAGGTGCTTCCTGAGAGCCTAGGAGGGCGCCAGTCCTGGGAGGGATGGGGGAGGGGCAGCGCCCACCGAGCTGCTGCACTGCTTCTGGGGAACAGGAGGGGAGAAGTGGGAAAGAGGGGCGGGTCCTTCGGCAGATCCCCAGGCACAGCCGGCAGCAGGCATCCCTTGCAAAACCAACCTGGCTCACCCTCCACACTGAGCCTGCCAAACCCCCAAATGTTTTTATTGTGTGGTATGGGGACTGGAGGGGCTTCGCACTGAGTTGCATCCCCAGCCCTTTTTACTTTTTATTCTGAGACAGGATTCTCGCCTATGCTGTGCAGTAGCCTGGGCTGGGTCTGAAGTTGTAATCCTCCTGCCTCAGCCTCCCAGAGTGCTGGGTTGACACACTCTTAATGCGAGCTCCCAGGGCACCAGGTCAGATGGGCTCCGGAGACCCTCCCTTGGCCACTTTTGTCCTATGTCACACCTACCAGGTCTTCAGGGCCCCAGACCTGGAGTGGTCAATGAGTGCAACATCTAATCGTGAGAGGGAAACCCAGGTGACGTCACCTGGCAACTTTCCTTAAGGAATTTGGCAGAAAAAGAAGGGAGCAGATGGTTTCTTAAAGCAGGTTTGGGGAAGATCCGTAGATTTCGCGTACCTACATTAGGCTTATCAGCCCTCTCTGGAGTACAGCAGCTAGAGCTTTGCTTGGAAAGAGAAAGAAGCAGGCTTCATTATTCACCCTCCTCACATGAATTGCAGAAATGACTGCATTAGGTTAGGGAATAACGCCACTCAGCATTTAATTTTTCTCTGAATAGAAACATAGGAATGTTAAATCCTGTCAAATATGAACCTTTTTGGTTGACCAAAGAAAAAGTCAAAAGATGTGGCCTTAAAAGAATGGTTTTAAAATGTGGGGGACATGGCTGGAAGTAGTGGTGCCCACCTGCAATACCAACACTCTGGGAGGCTGAGGCAGGAGGACTGCAAGTTAAAACATAGTCTGGGCAACTTAGCGAAACCCTAGGGCTATAGCTCAGTGCAAAGGCCCTGGGCTTAATCCCCAGTACTGAAAAAAGAAAAGAAAAGAAAACAAACAAACAAAAAAGTGGAGGAAACAAATTTGGTTCATTGGCGAAGAGGACACACTTTCTGGCTAATGGGGATTCTACTATGTATGTTTTTCTAAGGGCTTGGGGAGAGAGAGGCAACGGGCAGGAGCACAGCACAGTGCGGCCCTCGGTTACCTGGGCTGCAGACGCCAGCAGCAGAGGGCGCAGGCACCCCCGGGCCAAGTCCCCTGCCGCGTCCTCCTGAACTCGAAGTCTCCCTGGGACGCTTGTGCTCCACCCCGCGGTGCCCATGGTCCCTCCGGTGCCGCGGTGGTGGAGGGGGCACACGGTCCACGGGGCGTGTGGTGTGGGAGGGGCATCTGGCCCTTCACGGAGGGAGGTTGTCAGCCTCCTGCCTATGGCAGGAACAGGCAGATAGCTAACAAACTTTTTATTTTTTTAAATTTTTTTGGTACCGGGAATCGAACTCAGGACCTCACGCTTGCCAGGCAGGCACTACGCCACTGAGCTAAATCCCCGGCCTGACACACTTTTTAAATAATGCAAAGCAGTCCTGTTCCTTACTGCAAAGGCAATACATATTTATGATATGAAAGCTGAAATACAGAGAAATAAAAGCACACTCATAAATTCGTCTCTCAGAAGTAATCAATAATATGCGTATCTTCCTTTTTCTACGCATCAGCTTTTAAAAGCAAAGACGGAACTAGTAGAAGCTGATGTTTTGTCAGCTATTTGCACTTTTCACAGGATAAGAATCATATTGTTTAAGTCAGGCTGTTCTGATGACTACCCACGAAACCCTATCAGGGCTGGATCAGGCGTGGTTACCGATCTCCCATTTGCTGCCACAGTGGGGTTTTCCAATGGAAGACAGCATTTGGGCTGGAACCTTTGCTCCTATTCCTTTTTTTTTTAAATGGGGGTACCGGGAGTCGACCTCAGGACCTCCTGCTTGCCAGCAAGCGCTTGTGCCGCTGAGCAATATCACTGGCCCTTTTTTTCCTTTATTTGGCTACCGGGAGTCTAACTCAGGACCTCACGGTTGCCAGGCAGGCGCTTATGCTGCTGAGCTATCTCACCGGCCCTTTGCTACTATTCTTGACTTCTTGATTTTATTTTGAGTGTCCTGACTTCCGCCAACCCAGCACCCATTGGGAAAACTGAGATGGCACTGCACCCCCAGCTCGGCATGGCGATGCTCGCTCCCACACCTCAGCAGCATTGAAGGGCACAGAGCGTGTCCTCCACCTGACTTCGTGCGGTTTACAATTCTTTGCTTGCGAGAAGGGCACAGCCGGAAAAGCTTTATCGGTCATTTATGTTTTTATGAGATGCCTATCTTTCTGAGCGATTTGTAAGAACCCTTTACGTGGCTAAAACTTTCTCAGGTTGCAAAAGTCTTTGCATTGTGGTCTTTGATCTTTTTTCCTTTTTAAATTTTCTAAATGGAGATGCTTTTGCCAGTAAAATGCTGAAGAGGAAATGGCCTTTATGGAAAGACACACGGCGCCCCAGTGCAGAATAGCATAAAAACCACTTACACTTCAGGCAAGATGGACTCAGAGGGTCTGGATTCACCCTCCCAGTAGAAATAACTAGAACACTGGACCAAATACACAAAAAGGGATGGGAACAAATGAGGAGGAGCCTGGGACCGCCCCAGTGCACCTCCTTGAGTTCCTAGGTGGCAACACAGGCAGCTGCTGTCTGCTGAAGGGACAGGTGGAGACCCAGGACAGCCGTGGCCCCGAGAGCTTGCAGAGTGGAGTCACACCGAGGAGACAGCTGTGCCCAGAGAGACTCTGAGTGCCTTCGGCCCCCGGTCTCTGGCTGTGTGCAGTCAGCCTCCTTGCCCACCGGCCCCGCAACCCCAGGTGTAACCAACCACAGACCGAAGGCACTCAGGAAGAATGGACTCTGTCCTGAACAGGTGCACGCTTTCCCCATCCTTCTTCCACAAACAGGAAAGTATAATGATTACTTCCATAGCATTTGTGTTGCTTTAGGTACTATAAGAAATGCAGAAATAGTCTGAAGTACAGGAAAGATGTGCGTAGGTTCTAAGCAAATACCACCATGCCATTTTACATAAGGGGCTGCGCATCCTTGGATTTGGTATCTGTTGGGTCCAGGAAACAATGCCCTTGGACACTGCTTGACAACTATTCTGGCCATGACAACGGTACCAGAACACAGAAAGCCAGTGCAAGGATTTGCTGGAATAGGGGCTGGAGCCCATGCAGGGCTGGGAAGAGTGCACTCCTGGTTGGTTCCTGTTTGCTCTGTTCCTCCGAGTGAAGGCAAAAACAGCAGACGCATACAGGCACCACTTAGAGGTCTTCCCTCTGCATTGGGAGGAATTATAAGACGTTGGTCTGACCCTCCCTGAGAAAGCTTAAAAGCAAGATAAAAAAGCACAAACCTTTTCTAAGTAGCTTAATTGCAACCTAGAACAGATAATCTGGAATATTTTAAAATATTCAGCAATCAGCAAGGGAAAAGTCACAGTGTCCAGCATCTGATAAAAAGTTGCCAAATGCCTCAGCATTCAGGCTGCTGTGAGGACCAAACAGAGCAGCCTGTGAGCCTTCCACACAGTGGGCACCATTTCTCACAGTCCTCGTGGCCAGGGAGGCCAGGACCAAGGCCCTGGCTAATTCTGTGTCTGGCGAGGGCTTCCCGCTTCACAGACAGCTGGTTTCCTGCCGTGTCGCCCAGGGTGGAAGCGGCGGGGACCTCTCTGGGGTCTCTTTCATAAGGGCGCTAAGCTCATTCCCAAATGAGATCATGACTATCAGCTTGGTCACGCTGAAAAAGAGCCAGGAGATGAGTGAAGTGCACAGGCGGGGGGGTGAGTCGGTGAGGGCGTCTCCAGAGATGAGTGCACTCGGAGGCAGCAGAGGAGACCTGCCTGCTCCGAATGTGGGCGGCACCGTCTAATGTGGTAGGGGCAGGGTGGAACAAAAGAGGAAGACCAACAATATAGGCTTGCTTCTCTTCCTCCTCTGCCCTTTCCCGAAACCTCTCTCCCCTCTCCCTGTGTCCTCTACCTTCCTGGCTGCCGTGAGGTGAGCAGCTCTGCTCCGCTATGCCTTCCGCCATGATGTTTCTGCCTCATCACAAGCCTAAAAGCAATGGAGCCACTGACCATGGACTGAAACCTCTGATACCATGAGCCAAAATGAATCTTTCTTCCTTTGAGTTGATTCTTCTCAGGGATTTTGTTGCAGCACTACAAAGCTGACTAACACAGGCCTATCTCCAAATCCCATCTTGATAGGGATTAGATTTCAACATTTTTAGGGTCATAATCATTCAGTCCACATCACCGAGTTGCAAAGAAGCAGGAAGGCACAATATATAATTCCCACAAAGAAGCAGGGAAACACAATTTATAATGAGAAAAATCAATCCACTAAAATTTAACAGGAAATGACAGAGCCGACAGTGTTAGCAGACAGGATATTAGGGCCAATACCATCCCTGTATTCTACTCAGGTGCTAGAGGAAATATTAAACATGTTAGAGCCAGAGAAGATATTAAAAGACCTAAATCAAACCTCTGGTTGCCACACAGAAGATGCAAAACACACTGGTGGTATTAATAGCGCAGTATACAGTGTGGAAAAAGACATCAACTTAAAGACAGCACAGTGGGAACTATGCAAAATGAAATAAAGAATACTGAAAACTAAACAGAACATCGGTATATGGGGACAATTTTAAGCTGATACATCATGTCATCTGAGGACTCAAAGGAGAGGAAGGGGTGGAAGAAAACATATTTGAAGATATAGTAATCACAGTTTTCCAAATTTGATGGAAACTATAAATGTATAGATCCAAGAGTTTCAAAGAACCCCAAGATTAAGAAATACCGAATAGAATACCCCAGTGAATTGCTGAAGATCGGTAGTAAATAGAAAGATCTTAGAAGCTGAAAGAGAAAGAAAAAAATAATACTTGCAAAGGAACAGGAATAAGTATTACAGGAGATTTCGTGTCAGAAACAATGTAAGCTGGAAGACAACAGAGCAACAGCTCTGAGAATAGTGGGTGGGAAAAAACCGATCAAGCTCTAGAACTCTACACCTAGCGAAGGGTTTTTTTTTTTTTTTTTTTTTTTTTTTTTTGTAAGGAGAAGAAAAAAACCAAATCAAAAAAGAACAAATTTTCAAAACAACATAATAGGAGGGTAACAATGGTTAATGCATTACGTATTGTTATCTTTAAGTTAGTTATTCAGGATACCAGACATTAGCATTCAATTGTCCAAACATTGGCACAAACCTTACTCTTCAATGAACTAAGTAAAATTAGTAGTGTATCTATCTTAACCATCTTATACATATATACACAATTTTTTTTCCTTTCCCTTTCTTTTCCCTATTCCCCCATCCCAGTCTCTCTTTCCTTTTGACCAGTGCGAAGGTGTCTTTTAAAAATGAAGATGATAAAAGGATATTTTCAGACGTACACAGCTGAGAGCTCATTTCAAACAGATCTGCAGTCTAAGAAAGTCCTTTGAGCAGCAGAAAAGGGTATCCAAAAAATCTGGGTCTCCACAAGGCACAATGACACAGAAGTGTAACCGTACAGCCAGTAATGAGAGTTTTACTTTTAACGTCATCTATGTAAAAAGATGATCAAGCAATTAAAACAGAAATGATGGCAAGGTACTGGGTGTACATAACACGTGCATGACAATAACAGTACAACGTAGAAAGGGAAAAGTAGAAGTATACTGTTGTAAGGCTCTTGGATTACAGAAAGTGGTCCATTGTGAGAAGTTAAAAATGTACCTCCATTCACGAACTTGATTCTTTTTGTGATTCTTGTCACAAACTGAGTTAGATAAGAACCCAATCAAACTCAGTGGTTAGGTTCAAAGTTGACATTATGGAGAAATTTGATTCAGTTCTTGGCCGGTTCAGTTATTATATTACAAAGCCTCAGGCAATGACTACAAGAGTTATAACTAACATCCTAGTCAAGGGGGGAGAGAGAGACAGACAGACTCTAGATAGATAAAAAGATGGAAAAAAGAAAGAAAGAACTCAATCCAAAAGAAGGTAGTAAAGAAGAAAAGGAGCAGGGAACCTTGTAAGACCAAAAGAAAGCAAATACAGGTTGAACATCCATCATCAGAAAACCCTCAAATCTGTAGTCCTGCAAAATCCAACACAATGCCACAGGTGGAAAATTCCACAGTTGACCTCAGATGATGGGTGACAGTCAAAATGCAGGTGCATTAAAACATCATGTAAAGTAATCTTCAGGCTATGTGAGTAGGTGTATATGAAACACAAATGAATTTCATGTTTAGACTTGGGTCCCATGCTAAGATATCCCATTATGTGTACACAGATATTCCCAAACCTGAAAACATCCAAAATACTTCTGGTTCCAAACATTTGAGATAAAGGGATGCTGAACCTGCAGTAAGAAGCTTGACTTAAACAGAACTGTATCAACCATCACATTAAATATCAGCAGTCTAAAAGAGGGGCTGGCAAACTTTCCCTGAAATGAGCCAGCCAGTAAATATGTTAGGCTTTTTGTGTTATGTACTCAATTTTCATTTTTCCTCAACTCTTTAAAAATATAAAAACTATTCTCAGCTCATAGGTGATATAAACACAAGCTACATGCCAGATTTGGCCTATAGGCCAAATTGTCTGCCAATCTCTGGCCTAAATGCCCTAATTAAAAAGCAGAGATTGTCAAATTAGATAAAAAGACCCAACTTCATGCTGCCTCCAAGAAACCCAATCTCAGCATAGACTCAAATATGTTAAAAGGATGGAAAAGGATTACATACTGTAATACCCAACACCAGCAACTTAAGAAGGACAGGTTTATTTTGGCCCATGGTTTCAGCCCATGGTCAGCTGGCTCTGAAGCTGAAAGGGCGTAGGGGAAGGGCATTGTGACGGAAAGCTGTTCAACCCAAGTCAGTCAGAAAGTAGAGGGTGGAGGGAGGAGCCAGGGAGGGAGCCGTGCCCTTCTAAGTCCCAACCCAAGTGACTACCTCCAACCAGGCCCCACCTCCTGACAGATGAATCCACTGACGAATTCTCCCTTGAGATCCAGTCACCTTCCAAACACATGAGACATTTGGGGACATTTCCGATCAAAACCATAACAATACCGGGACAACATAATGAAAGAAGATTCGACTCATAAATAGGACACAATAATCCTAAACATCTTTATACCTAATAGCAGTTTCAAAATACACCAATCAAGGATGAGGAAACCAAAAAGACACGGATAAATCCACGAATACATTCAAAAGGGCAACATCCCTTTCTCAGTAATAGAGCAAGAAGGCAGTGGGTTACGATACGGAAGACCCGAACAACACCTCCAGCTACTTTCACCTGCTTTGGCTCTGGCCTGTTCTCAAGAGCACACAGAGCACTGACCACGACCAATTATTTTCTGGGTCCTAAAACAAATGTAATGAATTTAAAAGGATTTAATTCATAGGAACTATATTCTCTGACCACTGTAAAACTAAATTGGGGTCAATAACAAAAGGCTATCAGGAAATCTCTTAAATATTTGGAAACTAAACAACACATCTCTAAAACTATAAAACCTCCAGAAGAAAACACGGGAAGAAATCTTTGTGTCCTTGGATAGGCAAAAAAAAAAAAAAAAAAAAAAAAAAAAAAAAAAATTTCATACCTACATCACCAAAGAGAAAAAAAAAACTTATAAATTTGATTTCACCAAAATTACAAATTTTACTTTCAAAGACAAGAGACTGAGAAGAGCAGGAGAAAATACTTGTGAGTCACATTTCCGACACCAGACTTGTATCCTCCATATCCAAAGAATTCTGAAAACTCAACAGTGAGAAAGTGAAGAGCCCAATTCAGGAACCCACAAGAAAGTTTGAAAATATACTTCACCAAAAAGGGTGTATGAATTGTAAGTAAGCACATGAAAATATGTTCAAGATTATTAGTCATTAGGGAAATGCAAACTAAAACCATAACAAGATACTGCTAAATACTTATTACAATAAAAGAATTAACCGCATGGAATGTGGGTGAGGATGTGGCATAACTGGTGGTAGGAATGTAAAATGAAGCGGCCACGCGTCGCACAACAGCTTGGGAATTCTTAGGAAGCGAAGCGCCCTCCCATCTTGTGACCAGCCGTCCCCTTGTGGGTACAGATCCAGGAGAGACAGAAATATGCATCTAAGGCTTTTTCAAGCATGACAGATGGTCCCTGATTTACAAGGATTCGACGTACGGTTTTCCCGACTTAGGCTGCATAAGCGCCAGGAGATTATGGGCACAGCGGACTCTGTGTGCTGCGTTGCTATGCTAGGTGTTCAGTGCCTCCTCCCTGGAGTGGAGTGGAGTATTTGCAGCTCGTGATGGGTTTATCGGGATGTTCAGCAGTTGGGAAGCATCTGCGATGTTCACAGCAGCTTTACTTACGACAGTGAAAAGAAAAAACCCACTTCCACCAGGAAACAATGCAAAAGTTCACCAGTAGGTGAAAGGAAGTAAACAAATTGTAGTCCATCCATAGAATAAAGCACCATTTGGTACTAAAAATGGGTCAACTACTGACGCATTGAACAGCAAGATGAATCTCAAAATAATTGTGTTGAGTGAAAGAAGCCTGGTAAAAAGAAATGCACACCGAGATCCCATTTATATGAAATCCCAGCAAGGGAAATGTAATCAGGAAGCAGGGAGGACAGCTGAAGGGGTGCTGGTCACCTTGCTCGTGGTGATGGTTTCAAAGCTGCAGGCATCTGTAAAAACTGATCGGATGGCGCCCTTCCAACACGAACTGCTTACTTTATCCCAAGCATCTCTCAATAAGGCTGCTTAAAAAAAATCCAAGGGATAAGGTGGTCAAAAATAGATCTGCCATATGATGCAGCGCTCCTGCTTCTGAATATATATCCGAAGGAGATGAAATCAGCACAGCGAAGAGACACCGCGGGTCCTGTCATCGCAGCTCTGTTCACACAGGAGCTGAGACAGGAATCAGCCCAGGTGCCAGCCACAGACGGACGGATGAAAGAAATGGGGAACGCGTACGCCGTGGAGTATTATTCAGCCATTAAGAAGAACAAAAGCCAGGCATTTGCTGCAGACAGCTTGGAACTGGAGGACACCATGTTAAGTGAAATGAGCCAGACTTGGGAGACGAGGACCACATGTTCCCTCTCAGATGGAGAACCTAAAAAAAGTCACCCTAAAAGTAGAAGAGTGATTACTAGGGGCTGGGGAGGGTGCCGGCGTGGGGAGCTTGGGTTTGATCAGTGCACCACCCTGACCCCTTAATACACACAATCTGCTCATGCTAATGATTCTTTTAAAAGCCGAAGAACACATGGAGGACGGTCACATCTGGGTTCAAAAAGAAAAAAAAAGCAACCATCGTCAGCCACGCCAGCTTCAGGGAACGAACGGATCAAGCTGAATGCCCGAGTTCATACACGTTTTCTTGGCATATGCCGTGTGGATAATGAAAACACAAAGGGCCCCCCAAAATCAAAAGTCTTCAACGTACGTGCTATTACTGTTACAGTCAGAAGTGGCACGTGTCTTCCTTTGAAAGTTTTTGAACCCCCCGCCCCCGTTTAAGGTTGCCAGACGGAACACACTAACTGGAGACAACAGTGTTCTCACGTTCGGGAACTCGCTCCCCCACGTTAAAGGAAAGCGGGTTTCAATGCCTGCTCGGGGGCACCTCCCGGGTGGTCTGCACATCCATCCAACTCCGCTAATCTACAGCCCTGAAGCAGGCGCCAGTCCTCTCTGCTGCATTCATGCACGAGAGGCCATCGTGTGCAGCGGGGGCGATGAGACCCCAGGCGAGACTTTCGGGTCTCGGGGCCAAACTCCCTTAGCAGCCGTGCAATCTTGGCTTAGCTGTGAGCTGTGTGATCTTTCTATTTAATGTAATTTACTGATTGATTGGTTTCCATACTAATTGAACCCAGGGACACTCTATCACTGAGCTGTACCCCTAACCCTTTTTATTTATTTAAAAAATTTTTGAGGTAAGGTCTCACTATGATAGCCCAGGCTGGTTTTGAATTTGAGATCCTCCTGCCTCAGCCTGCTGAGTAGGTGGGATTATAGGCCTGCCCACATCACTATGCTCAGCTTGTCTGCTCTTAACTCACTTCTTTAACCTCAGTTTCCTTGCCTATAAAATGGGAACATAATCACCTGGAGAAGTTAGTCTTGCCAGAAGGATAACCAAGTTAATAGACAGATGCTCGGCACTCAGCACAGTGCCCGGGGTGAGCTGCCCCAGCTAACTCTCAGCTCCTGTACTGGTATTTGTAATTCTTTCACCAGTGTCTTGGGTTACAATTTTAATTAGGGGTTTTTCTCTACGTTGTGTCCTGAAAGGTCGGGACCTGGTCGATAATGAGTATCTAGGGAAGATATGCCATTTCAGCAAGCATAAAAATTACACTGGCCAGGACTTTTCCTCTGTAACAGTGGATTTTCCCATGAAACTGACTATTCGGGACTGAGAGTCTTGCTCTGGAGTTGCGGAGGTCCAGACCCAAGGCAGCCGTGTGGGACCACTGACTTCTGGGGCCCCCAGTGCTGCCTTCTGTGAAAGGGGGAACTGTGGCTGCCTGGCCTGCGAAACTCTGTCCCTAACAGCTAACTCTCCTACTTTTAAACATGCACGGGGACCAGATGATCATTTCCAACCCGCAGCAAGAAGAATTCACAGTGAGACGCCTGCCAATCGGCGAAGTGTTTCGAGTTGTACAAGCTGAAATCTATACGTTCGCGAGTGCTAAATGCCTCGGTCTATAAAAAGGGATGGTATTTCAGAAGCTCTGGATACATTAAGGTAACGGGGAGTGGTCGGCTTGATGCCATTATTTTCCTAGTTACAGGTGACACCACCCAGACAACCCCAAGGCGGCTGAAAGCGGCGGCTGTGGGTCCCAGGACTCAGGAAGCCGGCTCCACACAGCCCCGCCTCTGGCTCTGTGGGATTCTCGGCAGGGATGGGGCAGAGTTGGGCAGTGGCAGGGGCAGCAGCAGAGAAGCACGTGGGGGAACTTTTCCAAAATATCCACCACGTCCATGTGTTCTGGAAAAGCTGCTCAGGGGTTCCAGTCAAGGAGCTTCCCCAAAGCCAACCCTTATAGAGAAGCCCAACCCTCTAAGTTAAGAGTTGTCCAACAAACATAAATAATTATAAAACCGAAGCAAAAGATACGGAGAGAGGAGAGAAGCCCCCTTTGGCTCTATCAGTTTCGATGGATGCTGCTAATGTCCTTTTATTTTAACACGCAGACACGAGGATAAAATGTAACCCCCAGTTTTTATTTATTTTATTTCTTTTTGGGTGCAGGGCATCATGCACTCTAAGCATGGGTTCTACCACTGAACTATATCCTCAATAGTTTTTTTTTTGTGGGTACTGGGGGTTGACCTGAGGACCTCGCGCACCAGCAGGCGCCCGTGCCACTGAGCGATATCACCGGCCCTTTTTCGTATGTGGGTTCCGGGGGTTGAACTTGGGCCCTCGCGCTTGCCAGGCAGGCGCTTATGCTGCTGAGCCATCTCACTGGCCCTCAATAGTTTTTTTAAGAAATGGGGTCTCACTATGTTGCCTTGGCTGGCCCCAAACTCCTGAGCTCAAGCGATTCTCCTGGCTCAGCCTCCCAAGCAGCTGGGGATACAGGCACGCGCCACCGTGCCCAGCTCAGCTCCAGTTTCTAAACACGTAGCTGAGCCCAGAAGTAAAAGCCATTTCTTGAGCAGAGTCTCTAGGGCTGGGGTCTCAATGCGCAGGTGGGTGAGACTTCACCCCAGCACCAAGAAGGGGCCTCGAGCCACGATGCCTGTGGAAGTTGGGCCCATCGGTGGAAGAAGCCGTGGAAACTCTACTAACAAAGAAGCTGGCTCTGCCTGAGCTCTGAGGGGGCAGGGGCAGCAGGGCAAGAAAGAAGCTCCCCTGAGAGATGGAGCCCTAATCCTCCACCTTAGGCGTGGCTGGCCTCTGAATTCGTACAACGTGGTGTAGAAATTCCAATGTTCACAGTCTGAGGACACACAGAAGAAACACGCAAAACTGCTTTATGGTAACACTTTTGATAACCCAAGGTTACAGTTTAGATCTAAAATGTCCCCCACATCTCATGGGCTTAGGTGACTGGATCATGGGGACACTGTACTCACCAGTGGGGTCATCCGTGGATGCGCTATTAGGAGGTGGGAAGAGGTGCTGGGTCGCTGGGGTGTGACCTGGAAGGGTGTGTTTCTGTGCCTGGTTCTTCCCTTGTCTGTTTCCTGGCTGCCATGCAGTGAGCAGCTGCCTTCTGCTGTACCCTTCTGCCAGGCCGTTTCTATCCCGGGGCCAAGTGATCATGGACTGACTCCACTGAAACCATGAGCCACATAAACTTTGCTCCTCCTTTAAATTGTGGGTGTCTGGTATTTTGTCCCAGTCATAGGAAAGTAACTAAGACACCAAGGCACACTGTACTCTCCCAGAAGGAAGAAAGCACTGCCACTAAAGATGAGTTCATAACTACAACAACAAAAAAGGCAAAATAAATGAGCAAAGTAGTGTACTGCGAGAGAAAAGTCAGCCCACATAACAAGATGAACTCGTCATCAGTAAGAGCAGTCACACAAGTTCACACTAGAGCTGTGTGTGTTTGAAGTGATTAACAACTTACTAAAATACCAGATTTTAAAATAAACCAATTCAAAAGTTCATAAAAGTTAAGAAAGGAAAGCAGGGAAGCTTTGAAAAAAATAGTAAAAGGAACTAATAATATAAGACAGATCAGTGAAAAAGGATAGAAAATTCAGAAATAAACATCTATCTCCCAAATATTTACTGATTTTGGTACATAATAATTGTGGGATTTCAAATTAGTGAAGAGCAGATGGATTATTGATAAATGTTATAAGAACAATGGGGTGGTCGTCTTGGGGGGGTCAGCATAATCTAGACGTTCTCTGCAAGGTAAATCAAACATAAAAGTATTCAGATTATCAAAAATTACTTTTAGTGAGAAAAGCCGTTTAAAATGTGACAGCAGGGGCCGGTGAGATGGCTCAGCGGTGTAAGCGCCTGCCTGGCAAGCGCAAGGGCCTGAGTTCGACTCCCGGAACCCACATACGAGAAAAGGGCTGGTGATATCGCTCAGCGGCACGGGCGCCTGCTGGCACGCGAGGTCCTGAGGTCGACCCCGGTACCCACAAAAAAAAAAAAAAAAAAAGTGACAGCAAACCCAAAAGCCTGAAAGAAAAAGACTGAAATATTTAAATACACAAAAGTAAACATATTTTACACTTAAATGCATCAGAAGCAAAGCTCTAAAAAATTTACTACTGAGATATAAATTAAAAGGTTTTTGACATTTACCTCTCACAGTCATTTATAAGACAAATACTTCGCATGCTCCTCCCGCAGCAACTGACCTTCAGCACGTGGACACTGCTGCAGTGGTCACTGAGTGGACAGCCGGCAAGCTGTTCACGCGTTCTCCTTCGGTGGGCTTTGGGTTGTTCTTACTTGAGGGGAAATGACAAGCAGTCTCAAGTAATTGCTAAATGGTGTATTATTTGGTTATTTTCTGAATGAAGCTACTGGGAACCTTTTGTCCAGGCTTGGGTAGATACGTGTTAATTTCTCCTCTGTGTATACCTAAGACGGAATTGCTGCGTTGTGAAGCAGGTAATGTAAGTTTAAACTGTAAAGCTGTTTTTCCATCCATCCTAAACACTTGAGGAAACTGTGAATCCTTAACTTTAGGGCTAACAAGGGAATTTCCACAAGTCTACTCCATATATTACACTCAGTGGTGAAGCATGAAAAATATTCCTGCGGATAGACAAAAATGGCCTTTATCACCGCTTCTATTCTATATTATTGGAGGAGTTAACATATACAAGATATATCAAATACAAAATAGATTACAAATGACTGAAAATGTATTATTTGCAGATTATATGAGTATGTAATGGGGAATCCAAATAACTCTAAAAACTGTTTAATAACAGAGGACTTAATAAAAATTGCATGCCTGTACACCAAACCACGCACTAGAAAATGCAATTTAAAATAATGCCACTTACAGTAACAAGTAAGAACTGAGAGGTACCTAGAAATAAGTCTATGTGTAAGGTTTTTTTTTTTTTTTTTGAGAAAACTACAACATTGAGTATGACATAAAAGGAGACATAAACAAATGAAGAAATTTAGCACATTCTTGGGGAAAAGATTTGATATAGTAAAAACTTGGTTTCTTTCCCAAGTAAAGTATAAATTCGATGCTGTCCTAATTAACACCCCAATAGTGTTTTCAGGGATCTCGATGAAATTAATCAAAAGACAAAAATAGCCAAGACAATATTAATGAAGAGTAAGGACAAGTGTCAGTCCCTGGCCAGATACTGCCTTACAACTACTGATATTAAAACCATATGGTGCAGGAGAGAGAGAACTACGGCAGCCCCCAGAGGGACAGAACTGGATGCTCAAAAATAGTCCAGGTATATACGGGGGCTGCTATATGACAAAGATGCTGTTTGTTATGTTTGAGGATCTAAAATGTTCCCTGAAATTTGCAGGTGTTCACAGGTGGGGCTTCGGGAGGTGACTGGATCATGGGCGCTGTACCCATCAGTGGGTTCACCCAAGGACGAGTTCCTGACTGACTGTGCTGTGGGAGGGGGGCTGGGGGGACAGGTGGGCACTGGCATGTGACCTGGAAGGGCGCATTCTTGTCCCCAGCTCCTCCCCTTCCTCTCTGCTTCCTGGCTGCCATGGGCGGAGCCCTCTCTTGTCTCGGAGCCAGCTGACTGTGGACTAAACTATGAGCCAAAGTAAATCTCTCTTCCCTTAATTTGTGGGTGTCAGGTATTTTGTCCCAGTAACAAGAAAGTGACTAATACACCACTGAAACTGAGTGAGTACCTTGAAAATCATGTTCAACTTGAATCTGAGACTTTAGACTTCAGTTCCAGTGTACGGGAAATGTGAGGCTTAATGAGCAAGTTAAACAGTACCATTAGGAAATACTCAAATAAAACTGAATACTGTGCATTCTACAACAAACCAACAGACAAACCAAACCCAGAACCAACCAAATACAAATCTGACCTCTGAAAGAACAAAATAGCTAAGGAAACCATTGGGGACCACTGGAAACATGTGAACACGGCCTAGGTATTATTAGGTAAATACTGGCATTTTAAGAAGATGTGATCATGGCATTGTGATTAGGTAGAAGGATGTCCTTATTTTTAAGATCCATAAGGAAATGTCATCAGATCTGCAACTTATTTCTAAATGGTTTAACAAAAACTACACATACACAATGGTAAATGGGAAAATGTTAAAATTATTAAATCTACATAGTTGGTATACAGGGACATTTTTGTATTATTTTTAGTCTTTCCTATGTATTAACAATTTCATAATAAATTATTAGAAAAATTAGAGAGGGAAACATCATATGTGTAGTAAATGATGCTGAGAAAATTCAGTGCCCTTACAAAAATGAGATACGTAGCTCATTTTTCTTTTTAGAAGAAAAATAAGAACAAAGTAAGCAGTATCTTCAGAAAAAAAAAATTACGTCTCTTTTTTTCTTAGATGAAGGAAGAATTTCTTTCCTCATTTTTTGCCAGTTTTTTCATTGCTGGGGTTGGAACCCAGAGTCTTACATCTCTAGAGAAGCTCTGTCGCTGAGCCACATACCCATCCACGGATTCCTTAAATGAAGCACAGAGTGTGCTAGCAGGAGAAAATTGGTAAATCCATTTCACTAAACTTAAAAAAGTGAAGACACCCAAAACAAATACAAAGTCAGAGAGATTCGAAACTAAAACCCAAAGAAACTCGTATACATGAAGTATTTAGAAAAGCAGAGAAATGTGTACTAGATAGGAAAAGAAAAACCACAAATATCCTGGAAATACATCAACAGTTTTTTAATCCTGAATGTGATCCACCGAAATGTGACGAGGTTTCACACACATCAACTGGCAAAACACAAAAGAAACCCAATGTACAAATCCTTCAAGGGAAAGGAAATCCTTCCACGGTATAATCCTGGTGTTTCAGTGACTTCAAAGACAAATTAAGAGCAGCCAGTAACAGTGAAAACTGGCACCCTAACTCCTTTAGAAATTCCATTTCTGGAAGATCTCGTTCACGTGCATGCAGATGTTTGAGGTAGTACTGTTTATAATCGCAAATATTAGAAACAGCCCGAATGTTAATCAGCATGTGGCGGGGTTAATGATCTGGGAACATTCAGACAGTGGGCTAAGATGCTGTGGTCAAAATGTACCCGTTCAACACGGAAACTCTACAGAACGACACTCAACAATGAAGTCAAGTTGACGAATGATATTCACAGCACCAGAGCACTTGGAGAAATTTAAAACGAGAAGGGACAACTACTGCAAAGCGGTCAATGGACACGCCCACATGTGTCGTACATAATTCTATGGCGGGCAGCTCTCAAGACCACAGGCTCCTGTTTCCTGGTAGCGAGCCTGTGTCATGTCGCCCCCTTCACTGGCACTGCTGCTCTGTGTGGCTGCCATCTAGGACAAAAGGGCTCACAGGTCCCTGCTGGGATCAGGTTACGGAAAGGCTGTGGCTTCTATCGTGAATGTCTGGCTGCTCTCTGCCTCTCTGGTCACTCGCTTTGGGTGGCCAGGTGCCCTCTCCCGAGGCCCTCCAGGCAGCCATGGTGATGCTGTGCACATGGGGGGGGCCCTGCCAACAGCCCAGGAGTGGCCCTGGAACAGGGTCTGCAGACGTCAGGTGGCTGCAGCTCACGAGAGGGACCCTGAGGCAGAGCCGGCCAGCATGACGTCTCCTTCCCCAACCCTCGGAAGCTGCACGAGAAACTGTAATAAAGAGCTGCTAAGAGCTGGGGAGGGTGGCACACACTGGGATCCCAGCACTTGGGAGGCTGAGGCAGGAGGATCACAAGTTCAAGCCTGGACTGGGCAACTTAGTGATTTAGTGAGATTTGTCTCAAAAATAAAAAAAATTTTAATAAAAGGCTGGTGATGTGGCCCAGTGTGAAGGCCCCGGGTTCAACCTGCAGTACTGAAAGAAGAAAAGAGCTGCTCGGTTTGGGGGAAGTTGCTATGCAGCAGCAATAGATAACCGACAGAAGAGCTTATACCAACGTAGTACAATTATAACCGCATGTATTTATGAGGAAAATACATATCAGCTGCAGGATAAAGAGTACTCTGGGGAAGAGGCTGGCACAGAGCATTTCCTAACCTTGTTCTTGTATTTTTATGACAAACTTTTGAAGCAAATATGTCAAAATGTTAACATTTGTGCCATCTGAATTTTCTTATTTTTTTTTAGACAGGGTCTCACTATGCAGTCTAGGCTGGCCTTGAACTCATGGCGATCCTCCTGCCACAACTTCCTGAGTGCTGGGAATCCAGGTGTGCACCACCACGCCTGGCTACATTTGAAAATATTTGAAACAAATATTTTTGTCCTGAAAGTATACCGACTTTTCTCCTCTCCCTAAGTAGTAGAGTAGAAGCGCCGACATCACGTTGATTATTACATGCAACCTAGAGGTGGTTTAAGGTAGATGGAGAGGCGAACACATTATATGCAACACTACATCATTTTGCATAAAAGGCTCAGATTTTGTTGCCCATGGGATGCCTGGGAAATAATTTCCCATGGAAACTGAAGGACACGGTGTGGGTCTCATAATTTATAACACTTTATTACTCAAAACATTTTAGAGTTAAAAATAAAGACTTAAAGAAAGGCTGGGCATGCATTCCATTTATTACAGCACTACCGAGCCCTGGCTGGCTCCTTTAATTGCAGCCCTGGGGAAAGTCTTTACTTTAATGGCCACATAATTTGCACGGAAGAGAAGACGGATAGCAGGCTCTATTCCCACAGCTGGTGAAGTCAAATGTTTAAGTACCAAGACCTTAAATGCATTTGAAACAAATCGATGACAAAAAGCTGTGTACAAGAACACCCAAAAACTCAGGGTGAAACGTGGGAAGCGACGTTCCCCAGCTCGGGATGCCGAGTATTAAACCACTCCCCCCAGCAGCTCACTTGAACAAGGCTTAGTCATTACAACCTCTGCAGGGTTAAGTGGCTACATAATCGCCATTGCCATAGCAGCCCTCACTTTAGTGATAACTGACAAGAGAGCAGAAATTATGGGCAAAATTGCCATAGTTCTTAGATTCCTTAGGTTATAAAGAGGTAAAACATTCATTGTCAGGAACTACAGGGACATTTCAGGTCACCCAGTCCCACTCGCTGCTGCAGAGAGGGGTCTTGGGCACGACCACATCGCAGGTGGGAAGGGTTTGTGCTGAACCGTTGCTCCACAAGCAGCAAGCTTCCAGGTCTGCTCACCCCAAATAAGTCCGAGCTGATGTTTAATAAGGGCCATGGACACAAAAAATAAATGCTCCCCCATTTGTGAGACACAGAGAAACCTGACTGTGCAGGCCCACCTCAAGCTGAACCTCCTTGCTCTATTGGGCCTAGGTGGATAGGACAGACCGAGCTCTATCAAACTGGGCCCCCGAGAGCCCATGGTCATTGCAAAAGTCGGGGACAAACGTGTGACTTTCCTGGTAAACAATGGAACGGAATGCTCTGCCTTCAAAAGTTCCCTCTGTCAAAAAAGTTACCATCACCGGGGCAACTGGGACTCTTGCCTCTCACCCCTTCTGCCAGGCACAAACTTGCAGCCTGGGAGGACATCGCTACCTCTCATTTATGAACACAGGGCTCGGGGGTTTTGTGTAGAATATATCAATTGGTCTCATAGTAGGGATGTACTCTTTTTCCTTTTTTTTTTTTAATGTGGGTACCAGGAATAGAACTGAGGACCTTGAGCTTGCCAGGCAAGTGCTTATGCCACTGAGCTATATCACTGGCCCTCTTTTTCCTTTTAACATCGCTCTCTTCTGGTCTCCAAGTCATTACTGCACTTTTGGGAATGCTAGTGTGTTGACACAAGAATATGCAGTGCCACTTACCTGCTCTATTTACATGTTCAAACACCATGATTTGGGTGTGAAAAGATAGGTGAAATCTCAGCCAGGTGTGGTGGAGCATGCCTGAAACCCTAGCACTCCCAAAGGCTGAGGCAGGAGGATCTCAAGTTGGAGCTCAACATGGGGAATTAAACAATTTAGTAAGACCCTGTCTCAAAAAAGAAAAGGACTGGGGACACAGCTCCATTGGGTTCAATCCCCAGTACAAGAAATCTCTCAGCTGGCCAGGCCAGCATCCCTCCCTGTCCCACCACTCTAATGTTTAAGGCTTTTTGCCTATCGAGTTCGCAATTCCTTTCTCTCAACTGCAAGATCTCGCATCTCACTCTCAGCCCTGAATTTTCTTCTATTCCACCTCCTAGTCATCAGTTCTTTCTAAACCCCACACTGTTTTGCTCTCCTCTCCCAAAGCTCCTTACCAGTACAACTTTAGGATTTTGTTCTGTTCCTGACCCCGGTCCCATGGATCAAAATGTCCTCTGTCCTTTGAAATCCTACTTTGAAATGCCACGGCTGTCCTGGCCACCTCCTGGACGCAGGCTCTTCCTCCATGGGGCTCTAGCAACTCAATTTCATGTCATCTTGCTCCTCTTCTGGGCCAGCTGGGACTGACAGTCTTAAGTCTAATCCTCCCTGTAAACTGGGCCACGTGGACGCCCGCGCTGAGCCCCTGCTCTGTCTGAAGGAACCGCGGCCCAGGGCTCAGCCCCATCACCTTGTGACCCCCTCCCGAGCCCCATGCTGGACCACGACACACCCTGTCAGCCCATGCCAGCCTTTCGAAGGAGCTCTACCCAAAACATGGCTCCAGGGTCTCAGTATTTTAAGATTTCAAGAAATAGCAATGTCGGGTATTTGCAATGGGGTGTTGAAAACACAGTGAATATTTCAATTAAAATTACAGTAAGACACCTTGCCAAGAGTATCCCTCAGAATCCTCCCCCCTCACTTTGAACACACTAATCCCATCTTCCTTGCGACTTTCTGAAGCAGCTCTGGAGTCCTCTTTCCTGAGTGTCTTTAATGAGATCAAAAATACAGGGACTGCTGCTGCCCAGTGCCATGCAGCGGAAAGGCAGCTGGTAACAACAACGAAGCTGTGTCCTCATCCACCTTATTCACTGGATCTAGCACCGTGGGACTTCCGTCTCCTCCCCAAAGTCAAAATGACCACGAAAGGGAAATGTTTTGAATCAATTCAGGACGTCGAGGAAGGCAGGACAGCACAACTGAAGACACTCAGGAAAGCGTACTCAGAGCTGCTGCAGAAAGTGGCCAGGACGATGGGAGGAGTGTGTTCAGAGCAAGAGGGATTCATAGCAATGAGTCTTTTACTGTAATAAATTTTTCTTACTTAAACACGTATCTTTGGTCACACCTTGTGCTTTTTATTTCATAATGAGACTGCTTTGAAGGGAAAATATATGCGATTTATAAATGAATTTTCATCTTTGTTTGGCTTTAACTGTCAAAAAACTAATTAATGGGCTAAGGGTCCCGAGCTCAGTGGGAGAGCATGTGCTTAGCATATATGAGGCCCTGGGTTCATTGCCAGCACCCAAAGCACAAAACTGTATTTCAAAAGCAAGGGCCGCCGAGCACATTTCCAGCTGGTGTGGTATGGGATTTTTAGCTTCCTGTTCAACACATTTGCATTTGCAATGCACCCAGCACTGGGCTGAACGTTTTCTGGGGATGCTGTCATCGAGTCCTCTCAGCAAGCCTGTGACCCATTTTATCGACAGGATGTGATCACAGGCATGCGTGAAACAGTCCTGTGGCACTGATGTGCCATCCGGGACTCATCACGCCAGGACATCTGCACAGTCCTTCTGCCTGTCACCGGCGACGCTTACCTGCACAGGGGCTCGCTGCAAAGCCCACCCTCCTGCGAGCTCGGTCAAAGACCACGTAGAAGCCCTCCATCACAGTGGCCCCAATCACCAGCGCGTTGGTCGACGGGGAGATGCCAAAGCGGTAGCATTCGTAGTTCAGGCCGGCACCCACCATGGGCTGGATGTAAAGCTGTTCGTTGAAGAGAGGAGAAAAATGAGGAAAAGCACAAGTTAGGCCACGTCGGGAAACGGTGGAGGTTGCACATGCTCAGAGCCCCCAGAGTGCACGCAGAGCCTCAGAAAAAGGACGGCCTGTGGACTCAGGAGATGAGAACATGGGAAGAGTGACAATAAGCTTCATCGAGGATGTGGTATAGAAGAAAACTGGGGGGTGAAGGGGAAACACGAGATCACCATGCCATTGAGGGACAGGGATGTGAGAAGAGACACACTTCCTGTAACGTACACAGGCACTTGTGCGTCCTTTGGTCCATGGGTCAGTATGTGACTGACACCCGAGAGAGGAACCTCACAGCACTTCTGTGTGCAGTCAGGTGAGCTGGGACCGTGTGGAGGTAGGTGGTGGCTCCCCAGTGTCACACACACACACCCCCTCTGAATGCCATCATTCCATAAGAAACCCGATTACGTATCAAATATGAGGCGTGACTAAAAAAATATCATGTGTTTCATTTTTTACAGTAAAAAAAACATTCCCACGAGTCTCCCTCAAAATCCTCCCCTTTGCTTCAAACACACTCATCCCATCGTCCTTGCCACTTTCTGCAGCAGCTCTGCAGTCCTCTTTCCTGAGGGTCTTTACTTGGGCTGTCCTGGCTGCTTCCATGTCCTGAATGTGTCCCTTTCACGATTGCTTTGATTTTGGGGAGGAGCTGGAGGTCACACGGTGCCAGATCCGGTGACTGAGGCGGATGCGGGCACAGCTGCCTCTCTGCTGGTGGGGACTGGGCAGCAGCACTCACCACGTTTTTGAACACATGTCATAAAGACCCTCAGGAGTATTCTGAGGGGGATTCATGGCCATATGTCTTTTGCTACAATCACCTTTTAAAATGTAAACATTCACGTATATTTTGATCACCGCTTGCACAGGGCAATGGATACTGATGTACACTGTGCAAACCCGTAGCCGGTCCTCTGTGTGCCCCAGCGGACGCCAGGGAGGACTCCCGACCGCACATCTCTTAATGTGCTGGGAAGCTTCAGTCTTGCTGGGGCTCGGAATAAACTGCCTTAAACCAAAATAGCATGAATAGAAAAGCCTGTGACATTTCGACTGAACGTGAGTACACTGTAAAGGGTCTTATTTATTTTTTTGAAGAGAAAAATCAAACTTTGCCTGTGTGCCAGGTGCTGTTTTTTTTGTTGTTGTTGTTTTCCTGTCTCAGAACAAATGGATTTAACTCACATGTTTGGGAAAATACCATTGGGAACAGAGAGCGAAGACTTGGCGCTGACCTGTTTTCTGCACTGGGCTTGTTTGCCCACCTATTACTGCTGATGCCTGAAGGCTCCACAGAAGGGACCGAGCTCAGAGCCTGGGGACACAGCCCAGGGTCAGGAAAGGGCTGCAGGGTGGGGTCGCCCCTGGGGGAGCACAGCGCAGCCCTGGGACCTCATTTCCCTTTGGTTTTCTCTGCCCTCCCCACCAGGGCAAACCTGAGGTGATGTGGATAAAAAACTAGGCAAACAGACCTGTAAACATCAAAACTGGACAGGGCAAAGCCAACCTCAAAAATATCTTCCACCTCCTAAGTGCAAGTCGTACTGAATTCCTGTGCAAAATGAAACGTCCCCAGATCTCTTTCATGACACTCCCAGGCGCCCCCCGCCTGGCCCTAAACCAGGGGAGGATCCAGCACGAGCCTGCAGCTCCGAAATTCCCAAGGCATGCTGACCTTTGTCCTCCTGCTGGGGGACACAGTGGACAAACCACGCTGGGGGAAACGGCATCCATGCTTTGCTTTTCACCTGACTGAAATGGCAGTGTGAGGAGCCCTGTGTTTCAAAGATGCTGTGAGTTTATCTTTCTAACATTGCTGCAAGCACCCAGGGACGCTGCCTTTGTCTGGAAAGGTCTTTTGGCAAACATTAGTATTATTTCTCTTATAGCAAAAGAGACAGAAACTGGAAGGGCTCGGAGACTTGCTCAAAGTTACAGGGAGTCAAGGGTGGAATTGAGAATGTAACTTCTTTTCCTTTCTTCTTTCCCTTCCTCTCTTTTTTGCCCCTTTCCTTTCCTCTCTTCCCCTTTCTTTTTCTTTTAGTGGTACTGAGGACTGAACCCAGGGCTTTCACAGTGAGCTACACCCACAGCCCTTTTTTATTCTGAGACAGGGTCTCACTAAGTCACCTGGGAGAGACTCAAACTTGTGATCCTCCTGCCTCAGCCTCCCAGAGTGCTGGGATCACACCAGGCCCAGCTGGGAGCTGTATTTCTCTTGAAACTTTTCGTTCTCTCCCCCACTGTGTTTCAGGAGCACGCACTCCCCACACGGGTGCTAAGCATGGGAAACAGGCAGTGTTCCATTGCTGTCCTCCTCTGAAATGGCTCCTTCTTGCATCTCCTTCTGCTCCAGCCCTTTGCCCCCAATCTATCAAATCACAACCCAGACACCACCGTGTCCCAGCAACAAGCGGCTGCTGCACTCCTCCCTCCACTGACTGCCGGCTGGGTCAGCACAGGCCAGATGAGCGTGAAAGCCCATCTTCACCCGGCGGGAATTCACAGTCAGTGGAAGAAGAAATGCAAGATGATTTTTAAAAACACAAAAGCAGAATTCAAAACATGCCCTAAAGAAATGAGCCCACACCAGATGAGTGGTCTGGAAAATATGCACGATGCATTCCAAGGGCATGGGGACAATGGGTTATTTTGCTCGGCGGGGTTTCAACAAAAGCCAGGGTTGTCTGAGCTGTGGGAGAGGAATTTGGGGTGCAGGAGCAACGAGCCCGCATTTCAGACCGGGGTGGGAGGCCGAGGGGTGGAGCAGCATGGCCCAGCAGGGGGCCAGGAGCCTGGGGCTCGGGAGAGGAGCCCGGTGCAGAAGCCACAGCAGGCAGGCTGGGCAGGAGCCTGGGATTCAGATCAAGGGAGAAGGGTGCGGGGGTTACCCCAAAAGTCACATTAACCAGAAGGGAAGCCTGGGACCACGGGAGTGGTGGCCATGGAGACGGAGTGAGAGGGGCACGGGTCAGGGTGCCAGGACCGAGCACGGCAGGCAGCGTGGCACAGGGCAGCCAGCGTCGCGGGCTGTTCTGTCACGTGCTTAGGGTAAAGCAGGAGTCCATGGGGACTGGAATTCTGGGGAAAAACAGTGATGTCTTCATCCCTGACAATCAGCTTTATTTTATTTTTTAAAAATGAAACATGGATATTGGGAAGTGGGAGGAAAATGTTCCAATGAGAAGGGGAAACAAGGGAGGGGGTTGAGGAAAGGAAGGAAGGGACAAGAAAAAAAGAATAGAAGGAAAAAATGCAAACAAAGCTTTGTAAATGAGGAGGGGAAGAGGGGTTGAAGGGAGGAGTGGAGAATGGGAAAAAAAAGCAGCAAAATATATCACGTGCAAGTATAAATTCCCCATGATGAATGTGAACATTATTTATATCTAAAATGTACGAATAATAAAAAAAATGAGACAGGGTCTCACTATGTATTCCAGGCTGGCCTTGAACTCACTCTGTAGACCAGGCTGGCTTTGAACTTATAGTGACCCGCCTGCCTCAGCCTCCTAGATACTGAAATTACAGGTGTGTGCCACCACTCCCAGAAGTTTTATTCTTTTTTTGGTACAAGGAAAAAGTAGAAAATGGTGCTGTGGCAGATGTTACAAAAGCACCCTCGGCTCTTCACCCTTCCGAGGGGCCATGCTGTTGAGATGTGGCCCCGCAGCTCTTCCCACTGCAAAGGCAGTCGCTGTCCCCAGCCAGTATTCTGGGCTTGTCTCAGGCTCCAAAAACTGGGAGCTGGCCTGGCTGTGGACTCAGGAATGGCTCTAGATATGGGCTTGTTACTGTGGCAACAGACACCTGGGAGAGCTGTGATACCCGTGATGCACCTGTTAGGCATGAATGCTTTGACTTTTGCATGTTACATGTTAAACATGAGAAACAGGAAGCCGAGTCCGTACCTGAGGCAGGATAGTTATGCGGAAAGACCGGCTGGAGTTCTCCTCTCGCAGGTAGATGGAGATTTTCGGGAAGTAGGCCCACGGCGTCTCCGAATTCGTCCAGCACGCCAGCTGGGCGCCCGTCCAGAAGCCATCGGAGAATTCTGGAATCTGGACAAGACCCGTCCCGTGAGAAGCGGCCACCGGCCTGGTGCGTCAACAGGAAACACCGCCACTCACCGGATGCCTGCGGGGATGACTACTGCTTCGTGTGGACAGAGCAGTAGACACTGGTCCCCGGAAGAGTGACGTGGTGACAACGTAATAATTACAACTGCAAAGACACTGGCCGCATGGACAGCCCGGGGCAGTGTGACAAATGTTCTGCAGCAACGGTTCCTGCCGTCTTGGAAAAGCCCAGCGGGGGGGACAGCACCCCTTCACTGCACAGAGGAGGAAACCGAGGCACGGAGAGGTGCTGGAACCCCCTCGGGTCACACAGCAGTCAGCGACACCCTCTTGAATGTAAGACAAATCTCAAATGTGGCAGAGGAGAAGGCATCCAAGGAACGGCTGGGAAAGAAGGGGGGGCCCAGCTTGGAGCAGATTTCAGAGACTGGCCCCGCCTTCTGAGTTAAACGCTAGCCCAGGCCCAGGACGCCCAGGTCTGAACACGACGGGACGAGGTAACCAGGCAGCTTAGCGCATACCCAGTAGGTCCCGCGCAGGCGCACAGCGGTCTTCTGCAACTCTTGGCGACCCCAACGCTAGTCACCATGTCATTGATTATGAAATTTGAGCCCTGTGGGCTGTGGACACCATGACAGTTCCTCTAAGGGCCATACAAGGTCAAAACTCCACCCTGATGGAGGGGCTGAGTCAGGCTGCCCATTGCAGGAGTCACACCTCAGACCAAACCCTCGATCCCGCCCCAAACCCTAAGGCTTGAGACCCTCAGCACAGACCTCCCGCTGCGCCCCGAGCTCCTCCCACTGGCCCGCTCTGCCTGGGGAGTGGACCCTGTCTCTCTTTCATGTAGGTCACTGACCCCGCTGCTGCCCTTGCGTGTCCTGCTCAGTTTTGTGCAGGACATCCGGAGCCTGGGAGAGACCCCACCGGGGAACACGGCCCTGAGGTTCTTTCGGGCCCCGCCTGCCTCCAGATGCCAGGGCCCAACCTGGTCCTGGCTCTCCTGGACCCGGAGCACCTCACGCCAGGTCACCCTCAGCCCCTCTCCTGCTGAGGCTCAGTCCTTGTGGCAGTTCACAGTGACACTTCCTGGGTGACAAACGTCTGTATCCTGCATGAGGACAAAGTCCTTTCAAGACAGAGGTCCTTGCCTGTCCCCACGCCGGCCTGTCACACAGGGGAGACCCAGGAAATGTGTGGGGAGAATGGAGCAGCACCCAGGCACAGAACGGCAGCGGCCAGCAAGGCAGGATGTCCACTGTGCCTCTCAGGGGCAGTGACACCACAGGAATCTGAGTGCACTTCCCGAGTGCAGTCCACCAGGCCTGGCTGGGGTCCGAGAAGGAAGGCCAGCGCCTCCTCCAGCCCCAGACCTCCAGGGACAGAGCAGGACTGTGGTGGAGGAGGGGCGTCCCCCAGGGTGCTTTCCAGGAAGAAGATGGACCTAGAGTCCAGTGTGAGAGACGGCAGCCCTAGGAGGTGCGGCAGGCGGAAGCCACAGCCAGGGTCCCCACAGGAACCTGACCGTGTGGCACCATGGCAGGAGACGGCTGGGAGGGATGTGGCGAGTGGGTCAGCAGTCCCGTGCCCACCCACCATTCGTAGGACCTGTGCCCGGCGGCCCTGCAGTGACTGGACTGTCCCCATGAACATGTGGCAGCTCACCTGTGCTCTGGTGCCCTGCCCCAATCGGGGGGGACACCCTGGGTCCCCCAAAGGCACCAGCAGATGAGTGGGTGGGTCTGACACAGGAGTGGCACCGAGATGCTAACCCTGAGGTACAGGGTGGCCAGAACCTGGGGGGTAGAGGGCCCAGGGAAAGAGTCAGGAAGTGACAGGACAGGACTGCCAGGAGGTGGCACCGGAGGAAGCAGGCTGTCACCTATGGGCAGTGTGACCGGCATGGTGCCCAGCTGGGGAGAGAGGGCTTTGTCACCCACTCGCGCTCCCGAACGGTCAGTTTCTAAGGCTGGTGCTCCCGTATTTTTGCTTTTAAGGAAGTGAAGTTGATCTGGAGTGGGTCATAGGGAAGGGCCCTCCCCAGACCAGCTGAGGGGGGGAAGAGGTCACCCTGCTGGACATGGCCGGCAGCCTGTGACCGCGCTGACGTGCAGTGAGGAGCAAAGCTCAGAGAGGCCAAGTCGCTGCTCCAAGTGGCATGGCTCAGATTTGGGGTGCACCTTTCTGTGCCCAAAGCTGCGTCCCTTGCCAGATGTCTAGAGGCCTCTACTGGGGCTGCCCCGTGTCCACAGGGGACAGTCTCGACTTTAGATCAGAATTTTAAACTGGGACGTCACCTTGGCTTGCGCATCCCCCTGGGCTGGGTTCCACCGTCTGGGAGGCGCAGGGCTGGGCCAGGGTGGCGCCCGGCTCCCGACGGTGCCTGCGCTGTGCCATCCCATTCTACACGTAGACCTACAGGACAGGACTCTGACCTCTACCGCCCCACTAAGCAACCTGCACCCAGCCTTGGAGCCCAACATCCTACTTCCTTGAACCCCGAATCCAGCTCTCTCCTTCACTAGAAAGAGAGCCCAGGCCGAGAAAACTGGTTTCAAAGCACCAAGCAGAGAATAGGGTGAGACATATCTTGGCCATGACACAGACAAAGCCCCTCGATGCGTCTCCCTGCCCAAGACAGACAGACAGACAGACAGCTGGGCCTGCTCCCCTCCTGACACAGGCACCGCAGGAAATCACAGCTAATGTTAAATAAGGCAAACAAAAACGCGTTCCTCCCGGGTTGGCAGCTGTGGGGCGCAGGTTCCGATGAGCTCAGGGGTGTGAAGGGGCTAAGTGGGTGGGTGGCCCCGTGGATCCACCTGACCCTTCCAACATGTCCTTGGGCCCTGTAGGGGACAGTTACAGCTGAGGATGGAGTCCTCACGTCAGCTCTGCTAGGACACAGTTTTACCCATTGGGAAGCAGGCGCACTGCTGCTTATTTAAGTGGGGTGCAGTTATCAACAAAGGTTTCATCCTTACGGCTCGCAGGGCCCACGAGGGCTTTTTTCTGACTCAGCAGAAGCTGGAAAAACCAGGGATTTGCTCTGCGTCCCCATCGCAGCTGCTCCAAGCCACTGCCTGCACCTGTGAGTATAAAAAGGGTTCGAGTCCCTTCCTGTCATCCCCCATGTTCTGGGGACATGGTTGGTGTTCCCTGCCTGTGGCTTTAGACTTCTGAAGTTCTAGTTCAGGATGACCGAACCTCCTCTGGCTCCTACTGAAAGCCCTTCCCAGTCTTCGTCTCGGTGCGGGAAGTTTATATTTGTAATCCCAAGTGAAAGTTATTGGAATTCTAGCAAGTTAATTCCAATCTACCACTTCCAGTGCAAGCCATGGTGAGAATAAAAACACAAATGTATGTCTACAATGGTGGGGAGCCAAAGGGGTCCTAAATCCAGTCAGAATAATGGCTAACCGGAACAAAGGTCTCCACCCAGAGCCAAACCCAGGTTTTACTGATTCGTGAGGACAGGAGTGGCTCGGGATGGGTGACTGTGAGAATGGTGGGGAGTACGTGAGTGCCATGGGCTGGGCTAGGTAGGAGGTGAGACAGTTCTCTGGAAAAAGGAGAGAGAGAGAGGGGTAGGGAGAGAGGGAGAGAGAGAGAGGGAGAGAGGGAGGGAGGGAGGGAGGGAGAGGGAGGGAGGGAGAGGGAGGGAGGGAGGGAGGGAGAGAGAGAGAGGGGTAGGGAGAGAGGGAGAGAGAGAGAGGGAGGGAGGGAGGGAGGGAGGGAGAGGGAGGGAGGGAGGGAGGGAGGGAGAGAGAGAGAGGGAGGGAGGGAGAGAGAGAGAGGGAGGGAGGGAGGGAGGGGGAGGGAGAGGGAGGGAGAGAGAGAGAGAGAGGGAGACGCAGGAGTAATCTGCATAACACAGTTTGCGGGAGTATCTAATGTTTTGGGGTCGGTGCTTCAGTTTTGATGTGTTATCTTCATGCCCTGAGAGGTCATAGCCTCTTTTCTTGAGGCTCAATCTTAGCTGACAGTGTGGCGTCTCTCGGCCCGGCTCACACATACTACTTGGGAGCTGCAGGCGGGGCAACACTGACCTGTCGCATTGCTTCGAAGACTACACATCAGCGCCTCGGCTGGACTGATTTGCATTGCTTAAAGCCACTTGAGGGGATAAAGACAAAACTTAGCCAGCTCTGCACATATCAGTACACGGAAATAGGGCCAGATTTAGCCAAAATGGAGACAACTGCTCTTCCTTCTAGGAGAGTGCCCCTGGTGGTCTTCCACAGCTCCTGCATTTCTGCTCCTGCAGCGAAGTGATTGTTCTGCATTTCATGTTTGGAGTGGGGCTACCCCAATGCAACAGTGGGACATCAGCCCCACGCTGGTGCCAGGGAGCAGGTTTTCCAGGAGACACTTGTTTTTGGTGACAAGGTTGACACAAGGGGGCAGATGTCTAGAAAACACTTAAGCCAAAGGTAACGTTTACCTCGCATCCAAGCGCAACGCAGCACTCCATCCAACACAGGCACCTCTTCACCCAGTGCCTGGACACAGCAGGGTATGGGGCTCCTCACCCCAAAACTCTAACAACCAAGAGATGAGAACATGGGGCTCCCTGGGGGAAATATCTCCAGGTGCCCAGCTATGGAGAGGCAGAAACTGGACCAAACCTAATTCCATGAGACCCCCAAAGCTGCCCTGCACTCAGTGCTCCTTGGTCCACTCTGATGGGAAGTTGGGGTGACAACAGGAATACCAGCTGCCAGGTCCCCAAAACATCTGCTTTCCTCCACCATGATTTTAATTGTGTTCCAGAGCATGGCTATAAAATAATTATTAGTTCGGCCAACTGGTCTTGTAAAAAATTCTTGGTATTCTGTAAAAAAGCAAGTGGGAGTTAAGATGCCAGTGCAGCCTGGAGGGAGCCAAAGAGGAGGGAAACTTTGGGTTCATCTGTCTGCTTTAAGGCCACTGATGCATTCTCGACTTGCTGTGTCTTTCCTATGTGGCCATGTGCCAGACAGGCTAATGGGATCCGCCAGTCGAGGGCAGACTGCATGTGCGGTGTGGGTCCCGAGATCCCCGGCAGGTCACGTCACCCAGGGACGCCACAGCCACTGCGGTAGTGGTGCAGTGCTCCACTGTCGAGTGTGTGACGCCGGCGTAAATGCACACACTGCACTGCCAGGTGTACAAACAGAGCAGACGCAGGTACGTACAGTGTGCAACAAATGACTACGGATTTACGTGCTTACTACACTATGGCTTTTATGGGTATTTTAGAGTGTACTCCTTCTACTTATTAAAAACAAAATGTTTACTGCAAAACCATTCGCAGCAGCAAATGTACATCTTGTGCTTCCTGCATCCCCTGGGCAGGGTTTGTGTAAGTGTTCACAAAGATGTTGGCCTAATGACAAAATCGCCTAACAAGGCACTTCTCAGATCACACTCACATGATTGTAGTTATGTGGCGGATTATTTTTATCTCAGATGAAATATACTACACTGTTATGGCTTATATCTAGTGTCCCCCCAAAGCCTCAAACTGGGGCTTTGGAGAGTGGCTGGATCATGGGTGTGTGATACTGGATGAGTCCACTGATTGGTTTAGCACAATTCCGGGTGTGGATGATGTATTTACTAAAGAGGGAAGACCCACCCTGGGTGTGGGTGGCATCAACCAATAGACTTGCAGCCTGCATGGAATAAAAAGGGCAAGAAAGAAGATTTGCCTTCTCCTGACTGCTATGCTATGAACTGTTTCTCCCCTGCCATGCTGCCTTGGAGCCAGCCGACTATGGACTGAAACATCTGCAAAGTACGAGCCCAAATAAAGCTTTCCTCCTTTAACTTGAGGATGCCAAGTACTTTGTCTCAGCAAAGAGAAAGTAACTAAGACATACATCAACTGGGCCAGGTCTTCTGGGGTTAAAATGAAGGCGTTGTAAGTCAGGTGTGGTGGGGCACACCTACAATCCCAGGACTTTGGGAGGTTGTGGCAGAAGGATCCCAAGTTCGAGCCCAGCATGGGCAACTTAGTCACTGAGCGAGACCATCTCAAAATAAAAAATAAAAAGGACTGGGGATGTAGCTCAGTGCACAGGATCTAGGTTTAATCATCCAATACTGCAGAGACAAAAAATGGCATTATTTGCCAATGAATGTCACAAGATTGTGAACTCCCTAAGTAATATTTTATAGAAGCCCACCCTCGAGTGTCCTGAGAGCACACAGAGTGATAGTTCAGAGATTTGAAGCCCACGAGCAGCTGGAGACTCACCAGGGATGTGTGGGCCACGGCGTCCACCACCGTGTCAAACACCTTCTGGGGCAGGCGAAGCAGCGTGGTGCCGCTGTCCACGATGGCCTTGTCTGCATTGTACTGCAACCGGGAGAGGGGAAGGCACTGAGTGACATCCACATCCCACAATGCACCTGTCATCTACAGACTCAGGCAGCCACATGAGCTCACTGGGGACTAGGGTTCATCTCGTGTTCTCAGAACGAGGAGGTCAGGGAAACTGAGGACCAGCGGAGGGAAGCAACGTGACTACAATAGACAGCCATCCCTGGGCAGAGCCAGGTGCTTACTCAGAGCTGCCTGTGTTCCCTTATCGAGGACCCGGCCCCCATCCCCACGGCAGAGGGAGCACCCATTCATTTGCCTTTAGAGGTTGGAAGGACTCGTTATGAGCCACTTCAACAAATTATACAAAAGCCACTCGCTATTTTCTTCCCAGTGCAGAAAGAGAAGGAAGACAACCTCTCACTAGATACTTACACTTGGAAAGGGAATTTGATAACAGACACACATGCAGAACCACGATCACTTCTACAGTTTAGGTCTTGAATGTCTCCCAAGGCCCATGTGGGTAAAGTGCTACTGGGAGGATGTGGGATCATCAACCATCCTAAAAATGGCACAGACAACAGGGGTTCCCTCCAGCCATCGTTATCATAACGTTGTAATGTGCCACAAAGAAGTCAAGATGAAGTGCAGCGCTGTGGACACGGCTGCCCCCAGATGGGGCATCAGAGCTGGGCGCATGGGCACTGCCAGGCCACACACCTATGTAGACCACAGTTTTCTTCAGGTAAAAGTTGTGTACGTAGGAGGGCAGAGGGTTAGCTCTAGCTGGAGGATAAAGCTAATGACATTTTACAGATTTGGCTTGTTTTTGTCTCCTTTGTTCCCTGATTCTGATAAAAATCTGCTTATTTTACTCTTTCCTATAGAGTTCAGGGACCTTCAGGCCAAGAGGACTGGTAAAAGGGAGAACACTGGGACACAGTCCCCCTTGCTGACCACTGGATGTTAACTTTGCCCTATTAAAGCCCAGCAGTGGGACGAGACCACTTTAGAGAGGGGGATGTCCTGACTTCCACGCCCCACTTCCTTCTCTGGAGGGGACTTTTGGCTCGTCTTGCAATGACGTACACCTTGGCCTTCAGGCACAGGGTCCAGCTGTGGCACCAGAGCACCCAGGTCCACTCAGACAGGTGTGACAGAGACACAGGTACATACCTCTCTGCAGTCCAGGTTAAGGCTCTGGCCTCCGATTTCCAGTTTCAGGATTTCTATCTGATAATACCATTCCTCCTTAATGGGGGTATACCAGATGTCTCCTTTATACAGACTTGGTTCGATCCCACCCAGGACCTGGGAAGAAACAATTATAGCTATAGGACAAAAAACACAGATAATCAACAGTTTCCCCACGGAAGCATGCACTTGCAGGGCGAAAGGTCACCAACATCACTACTTTCTCTTCCACTGTGATGTTCTCAAACAAATACAGATGTTGGAAAATTAAACAGGGACTGTTCAGCAGCCATGTCTCCGAAGACCACACAATACCACGCCCTAATCTTGCCAAGATGCTCTGTGCTTTTCTGCGTCTGACAACAGCACGTACACCTCCAGCTGCCCGCACTGAGACTGCCCCCAAATGAACGCAACCGAAGAGCTAAGCACACTGCCACAGTGATTTAGTACCTCAGGAGCCACACAAGAGGAAAGCAGGACACAAGAGCTCTTTGATCCAAGACGCCACTGTGCAAAAACGTATCATGTCACCCCAGAAGCCCTAAGCTGCTCTGTTTCCTCAGAGGGGATAGAAAAGTGTTTGGAGCAGGTGGACCGAGGGCAGATGACAGTGACCGAGGAACTGGTGTGGAGCGGAGGGGCTGGCTACACTCTCCCTGGGAGGGGCCCTTCCTGTGCATTCTTTTTGCCCCCCACTTTGTATGTCTAGATGCAGGGTCCCCAATCAGAAGCTTAGGTGACAGCATATCCATAGGGCTGATGGTCTTGAATCCACTTCAGAAGAAAATGCCTCTCTGCGTGGTGTGTGCACGTGCTGAGAGAGAGGAAAAGGGGAAGGAGGGAGAAGACGAGGATGGGGGAGAGACAAAGGCCGTCCAAGGATCTCTGTCTTCCCCTCAGGTGACATCACAAGCACGGCCCCCCCGGCCACAATCCCCACTGTTCTCGGCTCACCCCTCTGAGAACTGCCGTTTGCTTCCCAAGGACAGTAAAAGAATTTGGGGATGCGATGGGAATCGTATTCTAGACAGCAGGGCGATTAGGAAAGATAAAAACAATACCCAGTCGCATCCATTTTTAAAAGGTTCTATCACAAGGATTATCAAAGTTTTACAGTACCTACACATGCCTGCGTGTCTGAAATTTCTGAGCAGGTTTTTAGGAAAACAGAAATAACCCCCATCGAGTTGTGATTTTTCATCCCTGTAAGACTAAAAGATACCCACAAGACTACCTCCGTTGGTACCCGATCTGGCTACTGGCAATCCGGCCCCGCACATCTGCATGGAGAAAACGTTCGGGATCTTGGCCTGTGTCACCAGGGAATCAAAGAACGTCTCCAGGGAGCTTGATGGCTGCAGGAGGGGAAAAAGACAGACAAGAGCTTAATGGCTTAGTGTAGACAAGGGTGCCACAGTGTAGGGTTGCGGGGCAGAACTCGGCACACTCTCCAAGTGCACCCTGGGTCAGAACGTCTTGTATTTGGATCATGGGGGGCAGTCTCTGAGGACTGGGTAGGCCTGGTGGGGACCCCGTCAGATCTGCCTTCCCAGAAGGGGGCAGGGTGGGTGGCAGAAACGCTGCCCAGAACTGTGGCCCAGCTCCCTCTCCCCCATTATTGTTTCCGATCTGCAAAATGGGATAATCATCGCCTGCCAGACCATCCTGGGCCCCAGGTGGGTCAATCTGTATGAAGTGCCTGGCGCATGGTCGAGGATCTGTGGTGCTGCTGGTCATTCTGCACTGGGGTTGGGCCTCAGGATGCCCCTGAGGGATTTCAAATGGCACAGAGGCTGAGGATCGGTCCCAGGAAGGCCAATCCTGCAGGTAGACGTGGGCCACACGTCTGCGGTGGAGGAAGCCACAGGGTGGCAGCCTCGGAGGAAGCGCCAGGATGAACAGGGCCACCACACACCGCGACCCCCACTGAGGCTCAGCCCTGTTTCGGAGATGCGGCACGTCCCGCCCATCTGCCCCACACAATCCACTCCCCATGGATCGGTTTCTGCCTCCTCCACCCTGGGGTCTGAAGCCACTTGGTAAAATTCTTGGATTACGTAGAAGAAAAGATGAAAGGTCATGTGGAGATGCCGGAAACCCCTTGAGAAAACCTCAAAGGAATTCACTGCCACGGCAGTTGGACACATTATTAATTACGCATTATTAATTATAGATAATCCAGGTTTACTCTGACTTCATCAGGAGAATTAGCATAAAATCCATCCTGCTCACATCTTTCATTTTCAAAGTCACATAAAGAGGAGATGTTTTGCTCAAGGTCACGGATTTAGGACTGTAAATTTCCACCAGTCCGCTGACGTATAGTCAGCCTGGCAGAACCCAAGACACAGGGGCTCCCACGCCTGCGCTGGCTCCGCACCAGGGCTCTGTGCTCTGGCTTGAGTGGGGTGGGGTGCTCCTCTCTCTTGGGGTTCCCCATGTCCACTGTGGGGAGACATGAACACTGTGTGAATGTTCTTGCCCTGTGCCCGATGGGGCTGGGTAACTGTAATCCTTTCTCCCCGTCTGCTCCCCACCCTGCATCAGTTGCTAAGCACTGAGAACGTGCTCCACAGGGTGGGCCCCGGGCACTCCTTTCTGGACCATCACGGGCCAGCAGGGCCCACTGCTCCGCCGCCACTCTTCTTCCTCCCTCTCCGAACTCTGGTGCAAAGCCCGAGGCTGACTCCCGGCGCCAGGGCCAGCAGAGGTGACCCCTGGTGTCAGTTCTGCTGCGTCTGGCCACACTTCCTGGTGGAAAGGCCCCACTTCATCCTCTTCTGCACAGCCAGGGCCCCAAGGCAGAGATCCAGAGAACATCCAGTTCTGTGTCACCCCATTTTGTGAAGGCTCGGATGCTCCCGAGGGCCAGGGCTCCCCCATTTCTCCCTGGCTGTCTGCTCACGGTGGGGCCGAGCATTCCCACTTCCGGTCCCTGTGTCTCCTCTGAGGTCTCCCACATTGACAGAAGACTCCTAAGGAAACTCCCTCATCCACGTGATTCACGTTCTGCTAACATTTTTTTTTTAAAGCTACAGAACTAAAATAAAACCAAAATAAAAACAGCCATGCTATTATTAGTATTTCTTCTAGGAAGGCTCAGAGAATTGTGCTGTATACCTTAAATTTTGTGTCTGTTTACGTGATTTTCCTCGGCAACCGTCTCCAAAGACCGGCCCCTCCCCAAGTGGTTTCGGAACCCCCCCACCATCGTGGGATTTACTTCAATCCGTGGATTCGCCACCTTACCTTGGCCAGGGTGGCGTAAGCGAGTCCAAGGATCCCATTCCACTTAATCCCGGGCAGGAAGAAATTCTCTGACTCAAAGATGGTGGCAATGTTGACAAGAAAGGAACTGTTGAAGGCTTTGGGGATGGTGACCACGTCCTCGCCCACGAAGCCCGTCCAGCTGCCTTGTGTGTACTTCACGGTGACGTCGAAGCCCTTGGACCGGTACGTGCTGGACCTGCAGCAGGAGAAGAGCAGCCCATCACACTCTGACCCTGAGTCCAGGCTCACTGACCCTCAAGACAAGACAGAGGTCACCATAGCAAAGACAGCTGTCCTAACACAGTATGACAAGGTCAACTGTACGGTGTCACTGTTGGCCACAGCAAAGTTCCCCGGACATAATCATTAATACTCACTGACACTCTGGTGACACTGTGACACTTGTGTGCCTTTGAGGACTGGTGCTAACACAGCACTTGAGTTTAATTAGCCCATGCTCCTGTCACAGCCCTGAAGCATGAGCCTTGAAGGACATACCCAACTCCGGCTACTTGCCTGGCTTTGCAGTGACTCTGGCTGCTGCTCTGTGACAAAGGACAGCCCAGGAGGAGGTGCCGCCAGCCTGCCCCAGTGGTGACAGGGGTGCAGATTCATATATACGACCCTTATGACAAAGAAAGACCAAGCCCGGCCCCAAAGCCAGGTCCTGCTCTTCGGAGCCAGCACTGGCCATCGCTAGTGTCACAGCACTCCTCAGGCTTGTCCCAGGGCCTCAGAGCTGACAATCCCCACCCGAATGCGGACAATGAGGCTTGGACCCAGCACACAGGCAACTTCAAGGGCAGAATAACAGGGACCAGGGAGGGCAAGGGGCAGATGGCACCCTCTGCAGGTGTACCCCGAGTGAGCGCAGGCAATGGGTGTGTGCATATACAACTTCGGGTGTGGAGAGGCAGAGTCACCAGGCCTCCAGGCAGGGCAGGGGAGAGCAAGCGACCAGAGGCCTCTTGTAGGAGGCCTGAATGATGAGGAAGAGCTGTGTGGCTCTCAGAGACAGCCCATCCTGGAGAGAAGAGGGCAGTATCAAGGCCTGGGGTGTCCAAGGCCACTGTTACACACAGGTGAGTTTGAAAACTAAGGCAGATAACTGGACATTCATCCAGGTTCCCCCTAAAGAAGCAATCAGATTCCTAGGATAAGCGTCAAAGCACCAAGTAAATACTTGCGAAGGGTTCCGGTTTGCCGGAGTTTCATTTCACTGTTTTGATAGCTAGTGCCACACTGAGATAAGCTGGCATCTCTGCTATAGGAACATAAGCACTAGCGCCCTCTCGCTGGCGGCCAGAGAGGAAGTCAGAAATGATCCGACCTTCTTTATGTGTTTATTTTTGGTTCATCTCAAAAGCCTTAAACATAGCAACCGTGTTTGACTCAGTAAATGCACTTCTGAGAGTCTGATCCTGAGGACAGAGCAGGAGAAAGACAGAGGCTCTTGTACGAGGATGGTCACTGTGTTTCACCAGGAATAGCAAGCCGCAGGGGACAACCCAGAGGCCCAGGAAAAAGGAAGCAACAATTCCATAAATTATGATCAGTCCGTATGACAGATTAGTATCTAGCAATGAAAAATGGTGTTTCCTAAGATGTTTTAAACAACAGAGGAAAAAATGAAGTTAGAAGAAAAATGTACACACATGACAGAATCTACTTAAAAATTACTCATCCCTGTCAAGTGTTAGTGCCGGCTGCCTCTGGGTAGGTGGGGTGGTGGGGGAACTTCCGTTTCTGTGGCTAAATTCTCCCACATTCTCTGCATACAAAACTCTTATAATCAGGAAAAAATATTATTTTGAGAATGTCTGGTAAACAAGTTTTAGAGAAATTGAATTTATTCTAACAAGATAATGAGGTATAGTTGATGAAGAATGCTGACTTTTAATATCTGCTTATTATTTCTGCTCGCTCCACCATGGCCTTAAAGAAAGAGACATTAAGTGAACGCTGAGTGCATGCGTCTCCCGAGGATGAGCAGCACAGAGAGAAGGGTGGGAGTGCACGGAACCTGTTGTGCTGTGCTCCGGCAGACCCGCCAGCCCTTCCCAGGTGGGCTGCCCAGCAGGTCTTTTCCACTGGGTGTTTGATGGTGGGCGGAACTCCACATCTGTGGGTCAATGCAAATTCAGACGTGCCTGGCATGTAGGATGGAATGCACATTTATGTTGGATATCAAGAAAATACTGAATTATCCAGGCCGTCTTGACACTTTAGTATCATTCCTGAAGTTCAGAAATACACTGCTGCTAACCCCTACAAGTGTTTGGAGGATATGATTTAGCAGAGGGGTCGGAGCAATTTTCTTTTCTTTTCCTTTTTAATAAATGTACAACAGAGCTCTTTTTTGGGGGGGTACTGGGAATTGAACTCAGGACCTCACACTTGCCAGGCAGGTGCTGCTGCACTGAGGTAATCCCCACCCTACGATTTTCTATGAAGAGCCCTTCCCCCAGTATTCTAGGATCTGCACACTGTGAGCGCTCTGTTACAACTGCTGAGCTCTGCAGCTCTAATGTGTGAGCAGCCATAGGTGATATAGAGGGAATGTGTGAGGCTGTGTTCCAAATAAAACTTTATTTACAAAGACCGGCAGTAGGTGGAATTTGGCCCATGGCTAGTGCTGTGGTTAGGATGAAGAATGTCCCCCAAAGGCCTCATGGGCTCACAGGTTGGGCTTTTGGAAGGTGACTGAATCACAGAGGTGACGTCACTGACTTGCTGATAGGAGGTGGAGTCTGCTTGGAAGAGGTGGGTCACTGGGGGAGCAGCCTGGAATGGTCTATCTCCTTGCCTGGCTCCCCCTGTTCTCTCTGCTTCCTGTCTGCTACCATGTGAGCAGCTCTCCTCTGCCAGACCCTTCCTGCTTCAAAGCCATCTGACTATGGAGTATGTCTTAGTTACTTTTCTCTCGTTGCTGAGACAAAATACCTGACACCCAGAATTAAGGAAGGAAAGGTTTATTTAGCTCACAGTTTGTGGAGTTTTCAGTCTATAATCAGCTAGCTCCAAGGCAGGGTGGCATTGCACAGGGGCAACTGTTCAAGGCAGCAGAAAACTGCAAAAGCAGCAAGAGCAAAAGGGTTGGGGGGACAAGCCTCTTTTCCTCCTTTATAGTGGTATGCAGGCTACCCGCCTGGATGTAGCACTCACATCATCTCCTTGCCCTCCTCTTGCACAGGCTCAGGATGTTTGCAAAGTGAGGACTCTGGCCCCCTGCTGAGTCACTTAGTTAAACTTCTAAACTTCTCAAGTTGACACAATGAACAACATCCTAGAGCGCTAAGGGCGTGTCCTCTACACCCTAGGATGTAGAACTGATGAGTTCCTTAGTTAAGCTTCTAGACTTCTCAAGTTGACACAACATATCAACCATTACTGAATGAAACTGGGGGCCAAAATAGACCTCTCCTCCTTTAAATTGTAGTATCTGGTAGTTTGTCCCAGAGAGGAAAGTAACTAAGACAGCTGGTGTGCCACTCCTCGGTCTAGTAGATTAGTTCTCTTCCTCAAACCATCTCACCTGCAATGGGTTCCTTTTGAAGAAATGTTTTCTTTTGACTTCCTCCAGCCTATAGCAAAGTCCTTAGAACGAGAAACTGAACCAGCCTGGGTGCTCACTAAGCATGTCCTCTCCAGTTCTCGCCCAGGCTGCTGGCCCCTTACAGAGGGCATTCTGCGTATGTCAGGGCCATTCACAGACAGGAGAGGCAGGGGAGTTACAGTGTCCGTGTTCAAGTACAAGCTCAACTGCTCTTCTGCCATATGACTGGGACCAAGATATTTAAATCCTCTGTGTTTCAGCTTCCTCAACTGAAACGTGGGGATAATCTACTACTACACCTCCTGTTAATTATGCATAGTAAAGGAGTTAATACTGTAAAGCATTTAGACACAGCCTTGGAGCACAACAGGTATGCAACAAAAACAGCTGCTATTATTATAATTATCTAATCATCGCTTACTATCCTTCTCCAATCTATGAGGTTAGAAATTAGAAAACAACTTTTCCCCTAGAAAATGCTCCAACAGAGCGGCTTTGACTGAGTGCTGTCCATTCTAACATCCGACAGCCCCATGAGAAGGGGCACCCATCCCCCCGGTGGGGGCAGCTTTGCTAAGGAGGTGGGGGGGGGCTTTCAAGCCCTCGAGCATCAGGCTCCTGAAAGGTCAGGTTCCTCTGCCATCCGGATCAGCACCGTCCACGTCCCCTGGAACCTGCCAGGGTGACAGCAATGTTCCACACTGGCGCTATCCAATATGGCGCAGTCCTTGAACACTTGAAAATGTGAGGACGGTGCCACCCCAGAACTGGGCTTTTATTTCATTTAACATTAATCAATTTAAATTTAAATAGCCACAGCGATCAGTGGCCACCCTTGTAGAAATACCATCAGAGATAATGTGAGACAAAAGTAATTCCGAGCTCACGTTCTCTGGGTTGCTCTTACTAATCCTTCAAGAGTGCAACCCCAGAGAGGACTTCCAAGCAACTCTGCAGGTTATTAGCATATAGTTTCCAGTTCTCTAAATTTAGGAAAAGGCCCAACTTCATTTTCTAACAGCCTACCTCGTGGAGGTACAGTGCTTTGGTCCTCAAGTTCTTAGTGCATTAATTATGGGCATGGAGAGAGATCCCGGGTGGGCTTCTCATTCGGGTGCTCAGAAAGAGCAATCAGTCAAAAGCCAGGAAAAGTCTGTTCACAGCAAGGAGAGCGCTTTCAAAAGATCTGGAAGATGCTGCCTCTGATCAGGGAGTCCGTGGAAGGCAAGATTAAAAAGCAGAATCAATTGAAGGGGATAACAGAGCCATAGAATATCTTATTACTATTATTTTAAACTCTCCATTGTTTTTAGAAAGCATAAGAGGAGAAGGTAGCAGGGGAGAATTCTCACTTCTGGTTCTCCTGAGCCAGCCCACCCAGGGAGGCTGGGTCTCCGGGCTCTGCCTAAGAGTCCCCTGGGGTTCCTCTGCACTCTGAAGCATCTGGAACCTACCTGCAGGCTTGGCGGCCTGGCTCAGGTGACCAGCTATTCTTCTGGCTCCTCCAGAATTCTGGAAGCCACCAGAACAGAGCAATGGGATCCCTGAGGCAGAGAGGCAGCTCAGTAAGCCCAATGTACCAGCCTCCTGGTACATCAAGACTCAGCAAGAGCTCCGAAGAGCCAGCCCCCTCCTGGACCTAGTTCCACTTCTAAGCATCAGCTGCAAATACTGTAAATGGGGGTTCCCTGTTATACCTTCTCTGTGGGCTTCACCCCAGATGGAGTACAGGAGTGAGGAGCTGTTAATGGAAATGTATGTTTAACTTCCCAAACAGATCAGGAGAAGGTCCAGGATGCACATACTGGACAGACCACTTATCAAGCCAACTGGCTGGACACTATTTTATTGGCTGAAAAGAACCGCATTTTAAAACTACACGACCTTTCTGTTCTTCCTGCCATACAGTGGCGCACCCGCCACCATGGAGAGAGGGCTCTGGATAAAGACAAGCTAGAAGAGTGACTCACAGTAGCCCGATATCTCCTTCCATTAATCAAAGAGAGCTTGTCAAAGAACCCCCAGCCAAACTTCCAATTACTGTAGGATGTTTCAGGAAGCACTAAACCCAAATATCCCAAGACTGGGGACTTGAATCAGAGCCAACAAGCCCAGCCAGAAACCTTATTATAACGAAGCAAGATCAGAGGCTGAAGCAAATGCTGACACATCACAGGACGGGGAGCCATGTCCCAGGAAAGACACCTTTGTCAAAAACTGAGAGCGTTCTCTCGGCTTCCATAAAATATAATAGCTGAAAACAGGCAAAGGTTAAAGTCGGCGAAAGGCATCGGCAAACTAGTATTGTATAATTTGCATGGAGAGAAAATATTCGTATCTTTACAATGGCGGATCAGAACTGTACAACTCAGAAATGCGATGGTTCCTCTGATCGGGCTAAGAAGAAGGCTTACGGCTGTGTTGAAGAGTGGTCTGTTGGAAAAGAAGGCAGCTCCAGGGTCAGGGGCCCAGATGTGGGTGCTGTTTCACACGCAGGAAGTAAATGCCTGCAGAACTTGCTCAGGAAATAGCAAGCAGGAAGTGGCGGGGGGACGCTGGTCTAGAGGGAAGTCCAGGGTCTTCCCCAGACATGGGTGGGCTCTGTTATTTCTCTTTTTATTTATTCGCTAAGAGGGATCGGATACTTCAGCGGTCAAAAATCCAGTGGGGTGATTTTAACTCTGTCGTGAGATTAGCAGAGAGAAGGCTTGGCCATCCAGGGAGCCATGGAGGCCCCAGGAGTGTCCCTTAGTTCTGATGCAGATGGGCCAGAGAAGCCCGATTCTAAGTATGGAAAAAGGGAGCCACCTGACACCTAAGCACACACCTGGCTACAGGCACAACATCCACCTGCTTAAGCTAGGCCAGGTCAGCAGGGCAGTCAGACAGGCGTGTCCTCCCGAGCCCAATGGGAACCACGCCTCATCCAGAGCGGCCACCGTCAGAGGCCCTGAGAAGGAGGCCGTGGTGATTAAACACTGCACACACTGAGGGACAGGTATGCAGTCTTGGTGGTGGTGACTACGATTCTCCCTTGGCTGCTTCAACACTTGCACAGCACGCTGCCTGGGTGGAGAGGCGAACTTCGAGCTTTGTGAAGCCAGCAATGGGCAGCTGCCAAAGGCTCGCCCTCTACCTACTACCAGCTGGAAGAAGCCATCAGGGTTAAATAAAGCTGCACATTTAAATCTGAAGGCATCTGTCCATCTCACCCCAAAGTTGGCTTTCCTGCTTCCTTCTGCTGTATCATCTGTCAAATGCTGTGTGACACGAAAGGACAAATGACTCCTGGTACCAGAAGCGGCAGTGCAAACACAGCAACTTAGTAAGAGCCTGTCTCAAAAAATAAAAAGGTTGGACAAAGCTCATTGCAAAGGCTCTGGGTTCAAACCCCAGTCCAGGGGGGGGCAACCGTGTGGCCACAGATTGAGCTCACCCGAAAGCAGGAACTAGTCACGCACAGTGATAGGTGTTTTCTCATGGTCATTAAAAATCTCAGTAATAAAAGCCATAGACTCCCGGACAAGAACGGCTGCCCATCCCTCCAGGCAGCCACAGGGTGAAAATCTCATCTGAGCTCAGCATACACCTTCCTTTCCCAGATGCATTCAGTGCTCTCTACACAAATTTCAGGCACTGATATTAACTAGTGAGCTAACTGGGAGCAGCTTATACTTCTAAAAGAATTTTTTTTTTTTTTTAAATGAGGATTCTTCACCACTTCAGAAAATTGTATCAGCAATCCAAGCTGCTCTAGGTGTCTGAGTCTAACTCCATCAGCCCTGATCAGTCCACACTGGGTGGTACGTGTCCATGGTGATGCCTACATACCTCCAGACCACTCCTTCCCAGTTTCCGAGTGTGGGTGTATTAGTCAGCTTTCCCATTATCTAATACCCACAACTCAGAGGAGGGGAGGTTTAATGTAGCTCATAGTTTCAGCAGATTCAGTCCATGGTGACTGCTGCAATGCAGATCCATCGTGGTGGAAGGGTATGATGGAGCAACACTGCTTGGTTCATGGCAGCAGAGCAGCAGAGAGCAAACAGTGCCGAAGAGGAAAAGGTGAGGGACCAGAAGTGGACCCCAAGACTATGCCTCTACGATCACCCAGACACACCTACCAGTGTGCCCCACCAATACTCAAGTGAATCTCAAAGCCGACTGAGTTGACATTGCACCCTAAATACCATGGTGGCCCAACCAGGTTGCTTATGTATTGAGGTGCTGATTAGCTTAGTATACATTACTTCCATTTCTTCCTCCACGCAGGGCCCACGATCCTTTACTCAAAATGGCTGAGACCAGAAGTATTTCAGATGCTGGATCTTTTCAGATTTGGGAATATTTGCATATGTATGACGGGATACTCCGGGAGCTGGGACATGGAATTTATTTACGTTTCAGACACACCTTGCACGCATAGCCTGAAGCTAATTCTTTACAGTATTTTTGGTGCACTGTGCTTTGGCTGTGACCTGTCACAGAGGCAGGAGTGGAATCTTCCACTTGCTGCATTAGTTTGGTGCTCAAAAGCTTTGGATTTTGGAGCATTTCAGTTAGGGATGCCCCAGCTATATGACATCAGGACATTGAGAATTATGTAGGTAGGTGAGTTAGATGATGTTTGATCTCATTTCAGCACCTCACAAAGCACTTGACATGAAGAGGGGGTGTGGGGTGGAAAGTTGGGGAACTGCTGGTCTAGCAGCTGGAACATGAGCAGGATCCCGGCAACCTTGACTTCCTAAACTACATGGATGAAAATGAGAGGTTTGGACCAATTCCATACCCTCTTCCACAGTGAGGCCGCCCAGAGCAAGCAATGGGAACTGGGGGGCTGTGTGAGGGAAAGGGCTTGGCAGAGCACCCAGTCTCAGTGGGGAAGGGCACATACGCCACCGTAAAGCAGCTGCTTTCACACCCCCACACGCCCTTTTGCCACAACAGCAACAACTTCTGGTACACATTGGTCTCCCTGGTCCCCAGGCGATGGCTGGCCAGCTGTTGCATCCTGGGGTATCAATGATCAACCCTTACTAGTACAAGGACTCACGACACTAACTTCTGCGAGGGACAAGGGACGGGTCACACACAGGGATCTGTTGCCCCGTGAGTCTCCGTCCGCCACTGATGGCCACACCCCCTCCCCAGAAAGCAGCGGCAGCCACGCATACAGGAGACCACACCATGTGCCATCAAAGTGGAGCCAGGACACAGCGCGGGCGGGAAGGCATGGGTGGGTTTCCTCAGTCATTTCTTTCCCACGCCGCCAGACGGTTTGCTTTATTCACTTGCCCAGCACCTTCAGAAGCCTCCCAGCTTTTATTTCTCCCACCTTTTCCTCACTAAAGCTGGCCTTCAGCTGCTGGAACAAGAGGCCGTGGCTCAGGAAAGTGAGGGAGGGAAGAGATGAAAAGGATTTACAGTAAGAAAGCCCATCGTCTCCAGACAGCTCGTGACCTCAAAAACAGACCATTGCACGCCGGCTCACTGGCTCTGCCTGTTGAGCTTAAAGTTCAGTTACAACAATGCAGATGTGAAGTTAAAATATGCATGGCCTTAGAGTAGCTTCAGGTTCCTGGAGGGGGGGAGCTCAGATCATGGGGTTCCTCCAGGGCTGGAAGGTGACATGAGCCACTGGGAGTCCTCCCTGCACCTCACTTAGTTCTTCCCCAGGCCAAGCTCCCTGTATTCCAGCAACCTCCGGTGGGCTGCAGTCTTTTTTTACAATCTCACCCCATCATCGCCAGGGTGGAGACCTCACCTCTGTCCTCACGGCACTTAGTTCCAAGCGAGTCACACTCTCTCCCTCCAGAGTCGGTTCCATGAGCCGCCCCCAGCAGCCCCTGACTGTGCAAAGGTGGTTCCGTGCCCGCTGCACTCCTGCACAGGCCACCTCGGGCTCCCACAGGACGCTCCCCCTGCCCCAGCCTCCCCGTGAGGACCACAGGGGCTGCAGTAAACGTCAAAGGACCACGATGTCCCGGAAACTCCGGGCTAGCTACAAAACTTGAGTCTTGCTTGAAAGTTTATAACACCCATTTCATGAGAACACACCAAGGCTCTTAGGACGATGCTGCTATGGATTCCCTGGACTGAAGGACACACGTGTGTGTGCATCCACATATACATGTATGCATACATGTGCTCTACATGCACACGCATGTACAGGTCTATATACAAACATACATGTGCATGTATCCACAGCCCCCCTGAAATGGGGCGGCCCTCTGTCTGTTCTGCCCTGGGACATTCGGAAGTGCGCCAATTCACACCGTGCCCCCAAACCCGGCCCCGCCGGCCCCGCCCCCCACTCACCTCGCCGAGTCGAAGTGGGAGTCCACGAAGGAATGCGGCGATCCTGCCACGGCGAAGTTGCTGCTTCCAGTGTCGACGAGAATCTGCAGCTTTTGTGTTATGAGGAGAAAAGACAGACAGCATTGGATTACTTGAGCAAGGTAACATTCTTGAATAACTTCTATTTTAAAAACTAGGTACCAGGAACAATTTATCAGTTGGCAAAAACGTACTGAACCTTAGGAGGCGATTCTATGCAGTAACAGGGCTTCTCTTTTAAGCCGCTGGGACCTGCGAACAGGGAGGAGCTCTGCCACCCCGGGGCCCTGGCCCAGTTCCTCCCTGGATGGAAACACACTTTCTTTTCTTTGCCAGTCTTTCTAGGACAACTAAATCTGACATGGCCACCCCTTCTCAAGAGGCTCCCTAATCTCCTGGCTATTGGTGTCGCTTTGTTTCTATGGGGCATTTGGGGATACCTGCCACAAGTGTCACTTTTGTTGCTTTTATAGCTTTATTGAGGTATAATTTCTGTAAAATAAAAATGTTTGCACAGTGAGTTTGAGTTGTGGCTGCCTTGATGTCCTGAATCAATTCAAAACATTTCCCTTTCATGGTCATTTGGACTTAGGGAAAGAGCCGGAAGTCGCATGGTGCCAGATCCAGTGACTAAGGTGGATGGGGACACAGCGCCATGTTTTTATGAGCTGCCTTTCCATTCGATGGCACTGGGCAGCAGCAGTCACTGTATTTCTGATCACACCTCATGAAGACACTCAGGAAAGAGATCTTCCAGAGCTGCTTCAGAAAGTGGCAAGAATGACGGGATAAGTATATCTGAAGCAAGGGGAAAGATTTTGAGGGAGGTTCATGGCAAAATTTACTGGAGTAAATTTTTTAAAATTTCAGCATTCATTGTATATTTTGATCATACCTCATGTGGTATTCACCTTTTTATGCCCAGCATCTATCCCAACTCCATATATGTGGCCAACTGTTTAGAGAATGAACGTACCTTTAGAAAAAGGCAGAAACTGGTAGATGAACCCCATGAGGTTGAAAATCAAGTTTAAAAAGCTACATAGAGGAATGAGGACAGGCACATTTTTATTTAGGACCATCCATCTCATCAACAATTACGCAGTGGTTTTGCCTCAGTCTCAGTGTTGCTAAGCCCAGCTGTCTCTCTCCTCCTGCTATTTGACCCAACAACAGAATCTGACTCAGCTTCATCATCCTTTCTCCACTTTGGATTCTAGGGTGCCACACTTTCCTAACTCTCCTCCCACCTCTCTCTGATTTGCCCACTTCCGTCTCACAGCTGGATGCTTCTTATCTCTCCACCCTGTGGGTTTCCCAGGGCTCAGCTTGGAGTCATTCCTGATCTATCTACACTGCTCTCGGGCGCCCCACCGAACTTCAAATGCCTTCCATGTGCTACGAGCGCCAAGATCCGCTCCATGGACTCCAGGTTCACCTGCCCAGCACCTCTGCCTGAACTTTCAGAGCTATGTTTTGTTGAAATCCTAGAAGCAGGGCCACTAAACGACGTAATCGGTTAAGATGAAGTCCGTGGATGGGTCCTAATCCACTATGACTCCTGTCCTCACACTTACAGGAAAACACGCGTGGAGACAGAAACACACAGGCAGGCGCCAGGGGACCACAGAGGCGGCAACCAGAGTCGCACAGCCACAAGAACACGGAGGATGCAGGCCACTGTCAGGGGCAGAGGCGGCTCTGCTAGAGTCTCAGAGGGGGCGTGGTCCTGGCCACACCATGATCTCAGACTTTTGCCTTCTAGAATGGTGAGAGGATCTGTTTCCGCCGGGGCAGCCTCCCAGTGTATGGTACACTGTGACAGCAGCCCAGAGAATGAATACACCCTGCCAGGTTGACCGTGAGCAGAATGGCACCTCGGGTCCCCCCAAGCCTGCCCCACCCATGGGACTTGGCCATCTGTCAACTCAGCGTCGCCACGTCTGCGGAGGTGGCTTAGAGCCTTCTCCAACGCTGCCTTCCCTCAGCAATGTGTCCCCCGGGAAGCCATGCTGCTGCCACCTTCTGGAGCCACCGGACACCTGCTCACCTCCAGTGGGACCACTGTGTCCTCGCCTCAGTCCTCTTCTGCCTTTTCCTACCCAGTCTCTCCTTCCTTCTTCTGTCTGCTTCCTGCCGGCAGCCACCACGGGCCTGTTAAGATTCAGATCGCGCTCCCCTGTGGAGTTGATTTTAGATAGGAAAATACGCAGTGATACCTAGGTTCACGAATTTAATTCGTTCCACTATGCTGGAAAAGATGGCCCTGGTTCGCAAACCATGATCAAACTGTCTGCAAACAAAAGTGCTGTGAACTGAGGCATCACCTGAAGAACTCGCCCTTAGCACAGAGGCCTCTGGCTTTATCAATATGTCTTAATGTGGGCTCGTCTGATTCAATTCTCCTAGACAGTGGTGCGTCAGCTTTTGCATTGATTTCCGAGGGCTGAGGTAAATCACCACAAATGCTATAAAGCAATAGGCATTTTACCTCCCGCAGTGCTGGAGGCCATGAGCCCAGAGCCCAGGTGTCGCAGGGCTGCGCTCCTCCAGAGGCTCCAGGGAGCGTCCTGCCTTGCCCCTTCTGGCGTCCGGCAGGGCGAGAGGCCTCGGGCAAAGTGATGGGAGCATTTCTGCAGGCTCCCCTCACTTCGTGCTCTTGGTGCCGACACTCACTCAGGACACCATTCGCCTTCCAGGCCTCTGTCTTTGCAGAGCTGGCTTCTAGGATGTGTTCCTTGCAGTCCCCCTAGGGGTGACACGGGAGCAAAAGCCACATGTAAGATCCACGTAGGAGCAGTGAGGCCCGGGATTTTATCCGTCATTGCAGCAGGTTCCAAAACGCAAGCTGGGCAGCCGCGAACCGACTGCAAGCCCCGGCCCAGGCTTCCGTGGGTGGACATGTAACTCCCATGGCCTGCGCCCTCCCCATGGCCTCCGCGTCCTGAATTCAAACGTTTCCTGGACGTGAGATGAACTTGGAAGTTGCTTGGGCGATACAGAGGATCAGTCAGCGCTCACCAGAGAAACAGGTTTAATGCAAGAAATATAAATACATAAGGATTTACAAGTGGCTGCCTGCAGAGCTGGGTGTGGAACAGTGTGAAAGGACCGGCTGCGTGCTGGAGAGCCCAAGGGTCTGGAGCCCACGGTGGAGTCCCCAGCGAGTCGTATCGGGAGGCTGAGGGCTTTTCCATGGAGGCTGAAGCGTCCATGCTGGAGGCCAGGAGTTGACGACCAAGGTGAAGCTGAAGCCTGGAGCTGCTCTGATGGAACAGGAGCCGCCTCACTTCTTCCTTCCCTTTCCATCCCATTCAGGCCCATTGGTCGCTGTCGCTCACATCCAGTGTGGGTCTTCTGTCTTCAGTAAATTCCTTCAGCCACACCCAGAACTACCTGGTCCAACTAGCTCGACGTTTCTTACTCAAGTTGACACAACAGGTAACTATTATGTCTCATAGTTAACATACAGAGGAGAAGGATTAAGCCCGCCATGTTGGTGCACACCTATAATCCCAGCACTCTGGGAGGCTGAGGCAGGAGGATTGAAAGTTCACTCTCTGCCTGAGCAACACAGCAACTTAGCAAGACTCTGTTTCAACATAAAACATTGAAAAGGGGTGTTGGACAAAGCTCTGGGCAAAGGATCTGGGTTCAATCCCCAAAATGGAAGAGAGAGGGAGGGGGATAGGGGAAGGGAGAGGGGGAGGGGGAGGGACAATTGAGAGGAAAAACGAAATACCGAACCATCCAGGCAAGCAGGGAATGAGGGCTTTGAAAGAAGGGGCCGCAACTGTGTGGCCAGAGGCGGCGCTCACCCTAATGCAGTAACCAGGGCCTGGGATTCAGCTCGGCGGCACAAGCGCCTGCCTGGCAAGCGCGGTGTCCTGAGTTCGACTCCTGGTACCAAAAAAATAAATAAATAAATAAAAGACAAGACCCTGTCTCAGACAGTAACAGCTGCTGAACAGTGACAGACACTTTCTCCTGGTCATTCAAAGCCATAGTAATACAAGCCATAGATTCCTGAACAAGAGCAGCCACCCGTCCCACGCTCACGTCAGCCTCGGAACGTGTCATTTTCAGCATCTCACATCTCCCTGGTGACCGCATGTGCTTGGGACACAGCCTGGCATCCTGTGTCTACACCAAATGCTCCTGCATGTGGTGAGGCCTAGGCAGGGTGGCACGGAGGCCACCGTCCTCCACACAGCAGCCTGGTGACCATCCTCAGAGATGTCAGCTGCACCGGCGGCGTCTTCTCACCCCCAGACTCTCCAGTGGTCTCTGCAGAAGTCAGCTTTTGGGGTGGCTCTGTCCAGAGGTGCTCACCACGCTGGCCGCTCCTGGAGTGTAACCAAGGGGGTCTTGGGGCTGGCGAGCAATGGACGTCCCGGGGCAGAGCACACTCCAGTTGTGCCTCAAGTGTCACACGTGGGTGGAGGGTGGATCGCAGCACAATTTTCTACACAGGAATGCCGGGGATGGACACCTTTTCTCACAATGAAGTCTCCCTGAAACCACTGCCCCCTTGTACAAGCCATGTCAACCGCAGAGGAAAAGTGGGCAGGACCACCACCCACACCTGACACACAACTTGCAAACACCTGGAAGTCAACCTCGCCCTGTGACACCCAAAACGAAACTGCTGCTTCCTGCACCCAGGAAGCTCTGGCCCCAGGCCCTGCCTGGGTCCAAGTCTGCGTGTATAAACTGACACATCTTACACACGTGCGCACACACACATGCACACTCACGCATGCCAACCAGCACCCACACTGTGTCGCTCAGTCACCTAAAGATGAAATGCACACCCAGTCTCCGGGAACGCTTTGGACTTCAAAGCACAGCTTACGACGACTCCGAAGCATCTGAGAGGCAGCAGGCATCTGCACCCTGCCTGCCAAGGGGAGCAGCGCTCTGGTTCATTTCTCCCAGAACCTAGCAGCAAGGAGGGAAAACTGTCTCCAGGAGGAGCTGGGCCCGCTCTTCCCACGCCGATCGGTCTTTGACTACTGTGACCTCCCACGGTGGCCCTGGGTCCCCGAGGCCCCTGCAGGCTGTGAATGCGGGGTGAATGACATGGCAACAGCACCTGCCCGTACAGCTGCGATCCACGCTGAGACACTCAGAAGACAGAGGTGCAGGGAACGAGGAAACCGTTCTGTCAACTTCTTAAACACGATAACCCAAGGCCTGCTCCCTCCAGCTCCTCGTGACAGCCGGTACCAGTTGTTTGATTCCCTTCCATCCTCCATCCTTCTAATCAGCCGGCCTGCAGCTGGTCGCTGGTCCCCCACAAGGCGCTGGAGACGCCACCTTGCTGGCCCTCCCACCATGCCCTTCCTTCTCCGTCACCGACTCCTCTTCCTCTCACTCTGCAGGGCGAGGATTTCACATCCCAGACCTAGGGCGCCCATATCACACTGGAGTCTGACAGCCCCAGTGCGGGGGTGACACGCAGGCCCACTTGGGGCTCAGCACCCTGGACAGTGCCCAGCTGTGGAATACACATCTGGCTCCTCCACCCTGCCAGAATCTCGGGGTCGGGAGAAATGAGAGAGGACACAAACCGCACCTCGTGTTGGCCAAGGTACGAACACGTGTGCCCCGTCCCACGAATTCCAGCGTCGAGACAAGACTGCCAATGTGGGGTCTGAGGAGTGGGGCCTGCCGGGACCGGCTCATGAGAGTGGAGCCGCACAGATCTCTCACTTCTGTCACCTGGGGCCACAGCAAGAAGGCACCGTGTGTGTGTGTGGACAGGACTTGGCACCTTGACCTTGGACTTCGGCCTCCGGAACTGTGAGCAATGAAGGTCCACTGCTTAGAAGCCCCGAGTCTGAGTTTTGTGTTATGGCAGCTCTGAGTGAATTCAGACACGCTCCCCAAAGACCAGATGTCCTTTAACTCAAAGACCATGAAAGAAACGAGCCAGCAGAAGGTCCAGGAAAGCCAGGAGCCCAGGCCAAGACCATTGGAGGAGCTCAGCCCTGCTGCGCAGCTGAAACCTCCCCATGGACCCCACGTATCTCCCACCCACTGTCCCGCCCATCTTCACTCCATGCATCGGACAGGAACCCTGGGGGAAGCCATCTGCTAACTGCTGCAATAAGGTAAAATGTGGCATTAAAGGGAAAAATTGGGTGATTCATCTAGTTAGTGATTAGCCTGAGATTTCTTAGCTATCACTGTCTCTTTTTCAGCAGGTTAATAGATAGGAAAAGTAGCGGATAATTTAAATAATGGCTCATTTAACAGAACTAGTCCTAATTGCGTTAGCAGCCATCTGCTGGCGTCTGCCCCTCCCAGCCCCTCCGTGCCAGGCTGTTTGCCTACAGTCATTACACGCGATTGTGAGAGCTGATTTCCCTAATCAGGATTCTGTGCTCTGGTGCTGGGAATGGATATCACTGACTTACACGCGTCCTGTTGAAGAAAGCAAAAATAATTGCCATGGGACATTTCTCCACAATCTAAAATTAAGGGTTTTTTTCCCCCAACATGGAGTGGGAAAAGAAAATCATTTTCAAAGAGCACCACTTAACACAAACAGATGTTATAGAACTTGGCTAAGAGAGGTTTGACTATACAATTTATTCTGGCTGTGCGAGTCCGCGTGCGGCGCGAGCGAGTCACCCTTGTGGCACGGGCCCCGGGGAGAGAACATGTGGAAAGACACATGGGCCGCAGCTGTTTCGAGGAGAACCACAGCTGCCCGGTGTGTGGCGCAGGGGGACACTGGCTCGGCTGGGGTCTCCAGAGCATGTTCCTGGTTTCCTCTGGATATCGGAGTGCTGGCGGGGTAAAGCTGGCTACAGAGGTCAAAGTGGAGAGAGCAATACTTGGGATGTAGGAGGTTCCTGCTCTAAGAGGTCACCCTAAGCCAAACCCCAAATCAGTCCAATCTGGACACTGCTGCTGCTACTCCCACAACTGAGTACACCTTGGGGGACTTCGGTGGAAGGAGGACCTTACTGAGTTTTAAACTTTGCAAACAAAAGACTCATGATTATGAAGAGGGAAGGAGAAATTTCTAAGGTACATGCTGGGGACTGATCCCACCCTGGAGCAGATGCCCTTAAACATGCTGGCAACGTGTCCAGTCACAGCATTCACCAAGACGACAGAGTCAAGCTCACGTTCTAGCCCCGGTCCCAAGCGAGCCCCTGCGAATGCTCTCCGAAAGAAAGCAGAGTTGAACCAATGAACACGGGCTCTAATCGATGACAGAAGCAGGCAGACAGATCTTTTGCAAATGGGAAGGGGACAAAGAGACAGAGGTGGGGAGGAGACATAAAAAGGATAAGACGTGTCACATATGTGTACCAGCTCCCCACAATGAACGTAATCGTTATGCAAACATGGACTAAGAAAAAGAAAAAGGAAAATTAAAAAACAAAACAAAACAGTGGCTTTAGGGCTGTTGGCTGGGATTCAAATATTTACCTCCCATTGGCTGTGGGGCCTCTGAGGTCTACACCCCCTCCTTAGCCTTGGTGGCCTCTTCTGTGACCCAGGATAAATAAGGCGTGTCACCCTGAGTAGCACACACGAGGCCTCATACGTGTCACGCCCCTGGAAAGTGCTGGGCGCAGCAGTACGTTTTAATTTCTTGAAGGCATGAAGTGGTGGCGGGAAGATGGTTTCCTCCAGAGCCCCTGGGGCAGGACCCCTGGCCGGGGGCTGCTTGGGGACAGTGGGCTGGGAGCCTCCCTCTGCCTGGCTGGCCCCTTCCGCTTGGGACCAGGGTCAGGAGGGGGTGGGGAGGAAGAGAGGAAGACAAGGGCCTCTCTCTGTGGACGTGGGGATGCCAGGCCCCAGACGCCGTGGGGCCTCTGGGGTTACACAGCGGCCTCCTAGCAGGATGCGGTGCTGCGGGTTAAGGAATGAGACATCTCGGCTGTCATGTGCTAGAGTCACAAGGCCGGACTTCAGTCACTGACGCCAATAAAAACAAGGATCCTTTTCCCATGGCCACTTCCCAAGAAAGTCCACACTGCAACACTTCAAAGAAAGTGAACTGTTACAAAGGACAAAGGAAGCTTTGTCCTCATGGGCTGGTGGCGGGGGAAGGGATGGCTAGAAGACATTCCTACCAGCGGGTTAGTTACCTACACCTCCCCAGAGAGCCGACTAAAGCAGCCCCAAGGGCCGCCCAAGCCCACCGCACTCATTCTGGGGGTTTTAGGAGACTTTTGTACCTAAAGAGTAACCCCTTCTGCACACTTTCCAAAGCAGTGTAAAGGGATTCCCTCTTAGGATATTTCTGGGCCCTTATTAAATATCGCCTTCTCCTTCTGAGTTGGTAACTGTTTGAAAAGTTCAGCTCTGAAGTTTCAGAGAAAGGACAGTTAATTTCACCCTGGTACCCAAAGCTTAAATATTGTCACAGTTTTTAGAAAATGTCAAAAAAAAAAAAAAAAAAAAAAAGATACAGGGCATGCATCGGTCGCAGCAATGGGATACATTTTCAAGTTAACACTGTTGTAAAATGGTTTCTCTTTCCTGTTATTCTAATGACTGAGGTTCATTTTTGTAAAACAAAAGAGCAGTAGAATACATACAAAGGGAACCATCTTGACCATTTCGAAACACCCGGGTCAGGTTCACACTGTAGCATGACCGCTACCTCCATGTCCTAAGCTCTTCATCCTGCAAAACTGAAGCTGTGTATCCGGGAACGCGCTCCCCACCTCTGCCACTCCACAGCCCTCGTGCTCCGCTCCTCAGAGTGTGACTCCTCTAGGGACCTCGGGCAGGGGAATCTTACGGGATTGGCCATTCTGTGACCACTGTGTTTCACTTAGCACAGTGTCCTGTATGCTCTATGTCTATCAGAATGTCCTTTCTTCTAAGGGCCAGTGACACCGCACCGCATTATCATGGACTGAGGGTCCGTGTCCCTCGTGTGTTGACGTCCTAGTCCCCAGGGTGATGGTGCGAGAGGGCGTGTCTGTGGGATGGGATTCCTGCTCTTATAAAAGGAATTAATCAGGGCATGAAAGTGGAGCCCTAGAGATGGATCAATGCTCTTATAAAAAAGACCGCAGGGCCGGTGAGATGGCTCAGCAGTGTAAGCGCCCAAGCGCGAGGGCCCAAGTTCAACTCCCAGAACCCACATACGAAAAAAGGGCCGGTGATATCGCTCAGTGGCACAGGCGCCTGCTGGCACACGAGGTCCTGAGGTCGATGCCCGGTACCCACAGAAAAAAAAAAAAAAAAAAAAAAAGACTGCAGACAAGCCAGGTGTGGAAGTGCATGCCTGTAACCCCAGAACTCTGGGAGGCTGAGGCAGGAAGATTAAAATTTAATGACACTCTGTCTCAATATAAAAAATAAAAAAATGGCTAGGGATGTAGCTCAGTGGAAAAGCCCTGGGTTCAATTCTCTGCAACACACACACACACACACACACACACACACACACACACACACACAGATTTCAGACAGCTCCCAGCCTTCGAGGCCACAAGAGGATGCAAGGAGACAACAACAGTGTATGACCCAGAAGAAGCTGGCGCTTGAACCTGACCATGCCGGCTGGCAACTTGATCTTAGACTTTCGGCCTCCAGAAGGATGTGAAATTAATTTTTCTTGTTGATAAGCCACCCAGGGTATGGCACATTGTCTCAGAAGCCAAACTAAGGCAAATGTTCACATCACGTCCTTTTACCCCTTGCCATGTCACAGTGGTCCCTGCAGCTGGTCACTGGCATGGCTCTCACCTTTCTGCTACTGCGAATGATGCTGCTGCGAACCAGCCAACACCTGCCCTCCACTCTCCTGGGAGGATTCGTGTTTTTAGTGAGCAGCTTCCAGGTGCCAGGCTGTGGGCATGAGACCACCTCAGTGCCCAAGGTGAAAGCCCAGGCTTCTCTTCCATGTCGCGTTTCAGCCCCTGCTGACCCGGCAGTGGCTGTGGGGAGGAAGGAAGCAGGCGGCAGGGGATCCACTGACTTCCGGGTTGAATTTCCAAGCCCTTTCTCCTGCCGGTTGACACACTGAGAAATAATGCCTTGGTTGACAATGACTTCTTCAAGGAAACTCGACCGGCTTTAATACTGCGTAAAACACTGCAGAAGTGGGGAGGTGAATTTCCTCCATCACACGGTCCCTTCTGAACCGCACACAGAGTGACTGACACCTTCACTGTACTGAAAAGTGGCCGCTGGGACGCCTGGCAAGCTCAGCCTCGTGGAGTCAATTTGCTCTAGGAAAATACATCTTAGCAAACTTCCACGCAGCGCCCTGGAAACAGGAAACGGATGTAGGCTCTGAGAGTCACAGGGCACAAACACCTCCTAGCAACACAGATGATTGTCTCGCGGACACTGATGGCGATGACTGCTGATCTCGGAACGCCAACACCATCCGAACATGGGACGCCGTGACCCTGCCTTTCCAGTGAATTTCAAAACCTATAACACTACCTCCGTTTTACATTAATCTCTTCACGTGCCTCTGGCTCAGCCCAGCCTTGGAATGTGTCACACAGAAAGGCCGCTGTTTGCAGCCCACCCTTTGCTAATTCCAGGCAGCCATTTAGGAAACTGGCTGTGGTTCATACAAGGCTTTGATGTTTTTTTTTTTTTTTCTTGTTAAATCCACAAGAAGAAAAGCCCCTTAATTGGCATATGCGATCAAAGATGTCCTTCTCTGCTAAAAGGATTTTTAAAAGTCCTTCCACATACATTTCTTTCAAGAAAAAGACATTCACTCTCCCAGCACCTCTGCATTTCTAGGGTGCCTGGACTGCTTTCCAGGTGCTAGGGGTCGAACCCAGGGACTCGCACGTGCTGGGTAGGCGAGTGCTCTAGAACTGAGCTGCAGCCCCAGCCCCAGATACTTAGAAGGAATCTAGGTATCTGCCAACACACTTGGCAGGCCTTCCAACCCCCAGGCTCGAGCCCTCGTCCACCGCTGAGAGCAGCGGGACAGTGGCCTGGCCATGCGCCCTGCTCCAGCCCCGCTGTGGGCTCTGGGCCCGCTCCTTCCAGAAGGGCAGCAGGTGCAGGTCCCCTCCTCTCCTCCACAGCCTCAGTATCGCCCTCTTCTGCCAGGATCTGTGCCCGTTTACTGGTAGGATGCCCTGTTTCTGACACGCAGACCTTCCTCCCCTACGCGCTCCTCTGCCCAGGTGCCCTTCCTCTGCTCTCCTTCGCAGTAAACCCCTGAGAAGAGTGCACTGGGCTCCTGGGCCCCAAGCCTCTCCACTCTTTCCCTTGAGCCCCTCACCCAGTGGTGATAACAGCTCTTCTCTCTGCAAACAACCCTCATGTGCCACAGCGACCCGTCGGCCTCCCCTCTGCCCCTGGCACCTTTCATGACCCCTGGCTGCAAGGATCCCAGGGCACCTTGGTTCCACTTCTGCAGCACCCAGGCACCCTGTTATAGCCACCGTCCTTCCCATGCCCTAAAGCTGTGTCCAGACCCTGGGTGCAGCTGCCCGAGCCACACCCTCCCCTTCAGCCTCACTGGGTAACGCTGGGCTTGTTGGCTGGTGACAGAGACACAGAGAGGGGCTCCGAAATCAGCAAAGAGCACTGGCAGAAACTTCCTTACCTAAACCACCCCAGACCCAGCTCCTGGACTCCATTCTACCAGGAAACAGGACAAATCAAAGGACTAAGGAAATTCACAGGTCGTCATTTTGTCCCGGCTGAGCACTAGAGTCTGCCCAGGAACTTCAAGAAAGTATGGAATAATCTCCAGCCCAGGGAATGGAGATGGGAATGCGTGCTGCACCAGGGCACCCTGTGAGTCACGGCTGGCCAGGTGTGGGTGCCCAAAGCACTCACCCCACGGTGACAGGGACGCATCACGGTCGTCTGTTACCATAAACAGGTGACTGCATTTCTGCTGAAGCCCACAGAAATGGGGCATGCTCACTCGCCCCCATTCAGATGCGCTGGCATCTGAGCGCATCTGTTTCCCAGCACTCTCTCTTGGGCAGTTAATTCAGCAAGTACCACTGAGGACCAGCTCTATGCCAGGGAGTGCGCCCCATCCCGGGGCAAATGGCAAATAAGAGGTGGAAGAATGCAGACAAACAAGCTTCAGTATCATCGCATGGTTTGTCTCATATGAGAAACCCAATACATACATAAATTAAAGGGCAAAATAAAAGACAGATAATAGGGAACAGGGAGGTCACGCAAAAAGAATGAAGATGCGTTATGTACACAACCAACTCCCCACAATGACTGATTGTGATGTACTGCAAACATGTACCAGTGCAAATACAAATCAATACTGAATAAAAATAGTTTCCTGTACACAGGGTGCCGTGTCACCCCAGCAGCAGTCTCGTCCATTTTGTGTTTACTGTGTCAGTTGCAATAGGAAACCAGATCACGGTCTGTGTGAGTCGCCTCGAGGATGTCCCCCAGGGACAAAGGCGCCCAACATATCCCCATCATTAATGATGCATAGCTGCATTAATTCTGTTCATGCAACTAAGCATTATCCATACCACCATACGACACGTGGCTATGACGGCTGACCGTTCAGCACGAAGACCTCTGAAGTCAGCCACAGTGAAGATCGCATCACGTTTCATGACTGCCTAAAACATTGAAAATCACCTAAAAGGTGTCACCATTTATTCTGGTCTTATAGTTTGGCTTTCTCTTGTAAGAGTAAGAAGAAGTAGGGAGATGGATCTTTCTCAAACAGGAGGGGAGGGAAAGAGGAACGAAGCTGCGCTCTGCGCAGGCACTGATGGGATTCGTACTCGGAGATTTCTCAGCGCCGCCCTGGGCTCGCTGGCACTTAGCCCTGGACTGGAGTCTGAACGTTAGATTCGCTGGCGATCAGATCATCCTAAAAAATGCTGCGTTGGTGCGTTTGAAAAATGTTGATTGTTGTTTGAAATGGCCAGAATTAACTCAAACTTTGTCTCCTCCACTGCCAAATAGATTCCCTTCAGGAAAGAGCACGGAGTGCAGTCTGAGAACAACATTTCACCGCACAATTCCCTGCACTCTGATTTACATGCAGAGCCCTGCAGACTCACAGCGGGCGGAGTGTGACATACTCCTAACTAGCCTGCCGTCACACTGCCCAGCTCCCGGCCACCCCATCCTAAATCTCCTCTCCCTCGAGGAGGCTGCCAGGCTCTGAGATCAATGAGCTGCCGAGATGGAGACAGACCACTCAGAGTCACAGCTGAAGTCCTCGTACTCCTCAGCATTCGGTTTCGTACCAAACGCTGCAACCGATCCTGTTTCAAGTGCTCAGAAGCGGGCAGCCAGACGGCCTCAGCTCCTGGAAAACCAGCTCTGAATGAAGTCATCATTTTCTGATTCACCCACAATTTCACCCAAGTGAACATGTCCTGATTTGTGAAAAAAAAAAAAACTTAACTCTATTAAAAGTTTCTCTCAGAACCACCTCTGCTATGGCACGAGCCAGAGGAACAGCTTTTGTGATGTGAACACAAATTTACTGGGGATGAGATTCATACAACGCGTTTCTTAGGGCCCAAAACATAAGGCCAGGTTGGGTGTGACAGCACAGGGACAACTGTCCCCAAGTCCAGTAGGGCGCCCACCCCTCGCCTTACTCCTGCCAAGGAGAAATGATCTGGGGACAGATGCTGCGACGGGATCCTTTAGGACCTGGGTCACCAGAACATGGAAGAGGGACAGAAAACAAGGGACAGAAGACAGAGGGGTCAGGTGCACGTGTCATAACCCGATCAGAACCTGGGATGGAAGTGGGTGTAACTGCTCGGGCTGCCACAATAGGACCCTGGGACCCAGTGGCTTAGGCAGGTGGCCTCCCCCCTGGCTTGCAGTCTGTTGTCGTTTGCTGTCTGCGTGGTCCTCCTGAGGGTGCTGGAGCCTCGGTGTCCACACCCTGACCTCTTCTCAGAGCACCCCAGGCAGAATGAGCTACAGCCCCTGACCGAATGCCCTCATTAGTCACCCTCTACGGACCCGGTCTCCCCACAGCGGCACATTCTGAGGCACGAGGGTTAGGACCCCAACCCTGGAATTTAGGAGACGCAGTTCAGCCATATCAGGGGCCCAGGCCAGCAAGGCACAGGGACAAGGCCCCGACACCCTGCACCCACACGGCGTGGACCAGTCCGAGCATGTGGACGCCCACTCCGCATGCAGAGCCGACCGAGAGGAGAGGGCTGCGAGAGAGGCGATTCCACGCCTCCCGGCCTCTCCGCAGTGTGTGTACATTCTGCAGACTGAGGTCTGAATTGAAGAGATCAAGTGATTGGGACGGACTTGTACACCCACTGTCCCTCCTGTCACCATCCTCACAGGAGCCCAGAAGAAGGACTCCACTGGACAGTTCCGCAGAGGAGGCTGAGGCAGAGCTATTTCAGAGGTGTGCCCTCGGAAAGGGCAGGGCAGAACCATCCCTGCTGGCCAGGCCCAGGGCACGCAGCTTGAAAATGGCTTGGGCCAGGGAGATAGCTCAGCGGCATAGCGCCTACCCGGCAAGCCCGAGGTCATGAGTACAATTCCCAGTACCAAAAAAAAAAGAAAGAAAAGAAAGAAAATGGCTTGGCGTGCCCAGCTGCTCTGCGAATGTGCACCTGCCACCCAGTCCTCCTCCCCCCGTTCATATGTACCCGGGCTCACTGTGGACCAGCACCCTGGCCCGGTGCACGCATGTCTGGGACCCGCCGACTTCCTTTAAATCCTGCCTCTGCCCTCCTGAACAATGTCACCTCAGCAATGTCACTGGCCTGTGCCTCAGTTTCCCCACCTGGACAATGGACACGAGGACTAGGACGCTCTCACCTTCCCTACTGCCAGCTAGTGGCTCTAGGAAACTCGCCGGAAGGAGACACTTTCCTCTCGTAAATAACTGACATTCTCTGGAAGACAGGTGGAAAATTCTGTTTGCAGGTTCGGAGTTTTAGAAGTGCTTTTCTAGGTAGCAAACTAAGGTCATCTGTGGTCGACGCCAGCAATGATGGAAGCACTGAAACACTCATAGGCATCTCCCGACAGCAGGATCTTCCTGGAAAGCAGTGTCTGCCTGTGTCCAGCACCACCTCACAGGGACCCGTGTGGCCGGGTTTATTATTTCTCCCCACGTGGGCTAAGGAGCCCGGCACTGCTGGCCACCCACCATCACAGTGCCGGTTAGCAGGTCTGGAAGGGCGGCTTCCAGAAGCGAAAGCGTTCAACTCATCTTCAGAGATGTGATTTTTGAAAAACCAACCAGAAATGGAGCCATCGACAGGCCACAAGCAAAGGCCCAGCCCAGGGCGGGGTCCTGCTCAAACAGCCCCCACTGGTCCCCAGACCTCCTCCTGCACCATGGTCCCCGTGAGCAGGCCACCCGGCCAGTGGCCCGACGAAGCGATGGTACCCACCACCCCTGAGGGAAGCCTCCTTCCTTACCTCCTTGGGGAGCACAGGCGAGACACTCTAGTATTTGCTTCCTGCATGCCGGTGGCTCATCCTGTGTCCACCCCAACTCTGAAGACCTCTGTCGTGGGCACTTTCCTGAGCAAGGCTCCTTCCAGCCAGACGAGGCACACAGCCTCTTTCTCCACCTTGCTTGTCCCCCTCGCAGGCTCTAAGATATTCTTCCTTCATTTCCACTGTGTCCCGTGATGTCTGCTCGAAGGTCTCCTCTCGGTGAGCAGGTGGGCTCTTTCCCAGTAGCACAGTGGTGAGCAGCCCCGTGAATGGCTTCCCACGCTTTCCCAGAATGACTTTTGCTTACTGCTTGGGCAAAGATCTCCAAGTCGAAGGACAGATGCGTGTGTACGGTAACACCTCTGTTCACGAACGCTTCTGTTCGCGAACAATTCGGTTTGAGAACAGAAGCGTTCGGCAAAATTTTACTTCTGTTCGCAACTCCGCATCGGGTGACAAACACGACCGCAGCCACCTTCCCCGTACTGACAAGTGGTCGTGGTTTCCTCTAGTGGAGGTCGCAGACAGACCTGGGCACACTTGCTGGGAAGCTTTTTGAGTGCTTTTTAGCACATCCAGTACTGTACATTATTATTCAATCCAGCACGGCTCCTGAGAAAGTGCAGAGCAAGCACTTTCTAGTGGAAAAAGAAAGGCAGCGCGGGAACGAGGATGACCAGAATGTGCAAAGCAGCCATGAGTTAAGTAAGGTTAGCGTCCTCTTTTCTCATACTGTACTGTACTGTTTCCTATTTTGCAGTTAAAAATATACATATGATTCAGAATGGATTAACCTTATTTATGTTGAACCTTATGGGGAAATTTGTTTTGGTTCGTGACCAATTCAGTTTGCCACCATAATTGTGGAATGAATTAAGTTTGTGAACCGAAGTACCCTGAGTTAATTCTGCCAGACATTTCCGTAATAAACAAGACATTTCAGCAGAACTTTCTCTTGCTATATACTAACTGCCTTCAAAACCGTTCTCCCCCATCCCTGAGCAAACTCTTTGCCAAAGTCTATTTTCCCAAAAGCTTTATGGAAATGCATTCTTGGTATTGCAAGTCCAGGCCTATCTAGCACCAAAGCTTCTATGTGGCATTGCCTCTGTCCACTTTGTGTTGCCACAGCGGAGGACCGGAGATGAGGTCACGTGTGAAGAAAAGAGGTCTGTGCCCTCGTGATCCTGGGCACGGGGTCCGGCTGTGTGACAACAGAAGGGAACTGGCTGTGCAGAGGGGCAGGGGCCAGGGCCCTTCTCGTGTCATAATGCTTTCGCTTCACGGCAAGGGACCCACTGCTGAGAGATGCAACTTATTGTTCAGACCAGGGCCAAGTCCTTCATGAGGGCAGTCCTGACCCGTCACCTCACAGAAGGTCCCACCCCTTTGGGACCTCACCATGGGCACTATGAACTTCCAGGCGACAAGCCACACCCACACCGCAGCAGACGGCCAAGGTAAGGGGCCCGGCATAGGGTCTGACACCTGAAGCAGAAGCGCAGGTATGACTCGATACACTGCTACTTCCCACCTTGCTCACAACATGCCCCGGATGTCTCCAGGACTTGAAACAGTGAGGCTGGAGTGTGGGGTCAGGAACACCCTCCTGTGACTCACCTTGTTGGCACCCTGGCAAGGCTGGCGTCCGCATGCTAAGCCCTCCTTCATGGGACACTCAATGGGCTCTTTCAAGCCCCTGCCTCTCCTCTCCCAGCACCCACACCAGCTGTCTCCTGCTTGCAGCTCCTGGTGGGGACAGAGCCTGCCCGGCTGGGTGTCCCCTCGTCACCCTGCAACCCAGAGGCAGCAAAGGTTTCTGGGGAGGGCAGACAGGAAACATGTTAGCCTCTGGGAACACAGCACTGGTCTCGACCACTCGCCTCTGTGGCCGCAGCATGGAATCAGCTGGCTAGGGCTGAACATGCACCTAGACGTTCACTCACTGGAAACCCAATCCCCAAATTTGTATGTTAATGCTATTTGGAGCTGGGATGAGGACGAGGTGAGGTCAGGAGGCTAGAGCCCCCAAGACAACACCCCTGGCTTTCCAAGATGAGCAGCAGACATCTGCCCCAGCACTCTTGCTTTGTCTCCCTTTGAGATGCCTCCGACATATTAGGGCACAGCAAGACGGCCTTGCCAGATGGCAGTGCCATGCTCTTCGACTTCCCAGCCTCCAGATCTGTGAGCCAAATGAGCCTCTACTCTTTACAAAGTACCGAGCCTGTGATATTCAGTGAAGGCTCATTCAACTGAGTCCATAAAGAAAATGGACCAAGACACAGCCTCAGACAATATGGGAAGAGCTGAACATGGCTATGTTCCAATAAAACTTTATTTACAAAAACAGGAAGTGGGCCAGGTCTGGCCCAGGGGTCTTCATTTGTCTACCTCTGGTCCAGTCCATACGAACTCCCTGGGTGGTTCTCTGGTGATGACCAAAGTTTAGATCCCTCTAACAAGGTCCCCCGCCAGAGTAAGTGCCTGGCTAGTGACGTCAGCAATGACAACAGTAAGAAGACTGCAGGTTTGTCCTTCTCTATTTTGGCAACTTTGAGACAAGGAAAAGATGGAAAATTTCATCTTCTCTATTAGATTTTCCCGAAAGTTAAGAGGGTACATCATTTGGAATATCCTTGGCTAGACATCAACAGAAAACTCTAGATTTAAGGTGGCTGGAAAAGTGGATTTATTTTTTCCCCTGTAGAGAATCCTCCCATGATTGCTGGTGTTGGATCAGCAGCTCAAAGGAGTAAGGCTCAGCCTCCTAGCTGTCCCCCGACCTTTCTTAAGGTGGGAATGTGGCTGACCCTGACACACACCTTGTGTTTTCATGAACACACACGAGGAGGAGACACAAAGGAGGCACAAAGGAGGAGGAGGAGGAGGCAGACGGGTTATCCTGGCCCCACCTGCACTCTGGCGAGAAAACCAGCTCCCTAAGTTCTTCAGGGGACTCCACTCGGGGCCCATCGTCTGCAGCTGTGATCTGTGCATGAGGGGAGGTCTCTTAGTGCGGCCACCAACAGACACGGTCATCGCCACAGCCATGGTGTGGTGACCCGGCGTCCATGGTGACAATGTGCCCGGACCTTGTCCACACCTGATGCTGAGCTTCCCGTCAGCCCTTCGCTACTTCTCTTCCCCGCGCGGACGACCTGTGATACCGGGGCGAGCTGGAGGGAAGTCCACTGAGTGAGAGGCACAGACCACGACAGGTGCACTGACAGAATCGTACCAGAGGAGGAGAAGACGGCGACTTGGAGACCAGAGCAAGGCGCAGTGAAGAGGAGGTTTCAGAGAGAAAGTGCTCCTGGAAATTAAAATTATCTGGGTAGAAATGAACACAGAGGATGGAATCAAAGAGACAGAGATCGGAACAGGAGAGACCGGACTAGAAGGTCCAACTTCTGCACAACAGCAAGGCCACGAGGAGAGGCGAGGGAACGACCAGACTGTGTCTCTCGACTGCAGGTCGGTTCTCCGTATCCTGCAAAGACTCATCCAGTGCCCAGCATTAAAAAAAGACCCGTCCCCAAACAACACCATGAAACTTCCAAACGCCTAGTCTAAGAATATCCTGAAAGTTTCCACAGAGAAAGAAAATACTCCTTGTACCAAGAATCAGGAATTGTGATGGCAATGAGTGTGTCCACATCCTCAAGGTAGAAGGTAATGTAAAAAGAGCGTCCGGAGCCAAGAATCATGGTGCACACCTGCAGGCCCAGCTCCTTGAGAGGCTGAGACAGGAGGATGGTAAGTTTGAGGTCAGCCTGGATAACTTAGCAAGAGCCTGTCTCAAAATAAAATTTAAAAGGGCTAGAGACATGGCTCAGTGGTAGTACGCCTGTCTGACATTCATGAGGCCGAGTTCAATCCCCTGCACCACCACCAAAAACAAAAAAGCTTCCAAACTGAGAGTTTCATGGAGTCACTGTTTGGCCGGAGGAGCCAGGATTGCTGTGCTCCTGGGACCCCAAGTGCTCCCCAACAGGGTGGGGATTTAAGGTGGTTACAGACGGGACAGCAGGAAATGGGAGGCAGGGAACTAATGTGCCCTGGCAGTGCCAAGACCTGGCACACTGTGAGGAGCCCTGGGGAAGCTGGTTTGGAGTGTGAGGCTTAAGTTCGAGGTTAGATGGGGTCTCACTTACTTTTCTCGTTGCTGAGACAAAATACCCAACACCCAAAGTTAAAAGGAGAAAGGTTTATTTAGCTCACAGTTTGTAGAGGTTTCAGTCCATAATTGGCTCCAAGGCAGGGTGACACATGGCAGAGGGCAACAGTTCACGGCAGTGGAAGACAGCAAAAGCAACCAGAGCAAAAATGGGGAAACAAGCCTCTTTCTGTCCCTTTTATCTTATCCACACCACTGGGATTACCCACCCTTAATCCCAGCACCCTTAATCCTAGCACTGAACCACGAAACAATCACAAACTCTAGATTCAGCCACCTCTGAAAAAGCCCCATCTAAAAGTACATGAGGCTTTGTGGGGACATCCAGACACAAACCCTAACGGATGGCCCTGCCTCCCCCAAGGCCTGGACCTGAAGTTGGGACCTTGCATTCTGGGATCAGCCGTGTGGTGCACGAACCTAGCACAGAGAGGTGCCTGCATACAGAGACGGGGCTGAGCAGGCCCCAGGGAAGTACCAGCTGGGACACGCAGGGGAAGAGCAGGTCACGCCTGGAGACACGAGGACCCCATGCTCCATCAATACAGCCCAGCATGTGGCCTGCAACCTGACCGGTCCCACAGGCATGGGAATCCCTACTATCAGGACAGGGAAAGCAGGAAGGTGGGACGGCAGAAGTTGCCCTGAATGCCACAGGGTTAAGCCAAAATGCACGTCTGTTCACTAATCAAAGGATGATAATGTATCGTAAATACCTTTAAAACCTACGCACACAGCCACGCATCACCTAAGGATGGAAACGTGCCCATGAACAAGCGTCATCAGGTGGTCACATGGTGTGGGCAGCACGGCGTGGGCCCAGCAGCCTCCTAGACGGCCAGCTGTGTGGTGTCGCCACCGCCCCAGGCCGCACGACACATTACTGTCCCAAGTACTCTGGGCCACTGTCACCCAGCGGTCAGCCTTTGTGAGTCAAAATGCACCTCAACACAGGAAGGTAGAGAAAAACATGCAAGAACGAAAACAGTGCCCCCGCCCAGGCACACGCCATGCACGGAGCTCACGGGACCGGAAGTGGCCGTGGGTGAGCTTGTGGGAGTCGAAGGCTTAGGACGTTTCTGTACACAACGGAAGACTTTACGTGCACTGTGCATGTGGGCTTTGCTAAGTTAACACATATTTTTCTTCCTTCCGTACTAAATTAGCTTACTGTAACTTTTAAGCCTTACATATATTTTTTAACTACTTAATTCAACTTCAGCTCTTTTCTATTGTTTAGATTTTCTTTTTTAACTTTTCAACCCTTTCTGTTAAAGACTAAGACACACACACCTGCGCAGGCAAGCCTGGTCCTCCGCAGGGCTGGGCTCATCCGTGTCACCGTCTCACACCATCACACCGTGTCCCCAGGAGCACCGCGTGGACCCTGTGGCAACACCGCCCCCTTCTGGAGCCCTCCTTCCAGAGGGACTGGCCTGAGTTTACTTTTCTATCAGAGAAGCAGAATACGTAAGCTCTAAAATGACAATAAAAAGCACAGAAGCTATGTCAACCGGCATCAAAGTCCTTGCTGCTGTCATTGAGTAGCACACACAGGACCTGCGAGGAGCTGCACGGTGACACACCTGGCAGCCCGTACCCGCGAGGTGTGTTGACATCGGCATCCCTGCCAGCCGGAATGAGGGTGCCAGGATGACCTTACGATGGCCACAGTGTCACTAGGGGATGGGAACTGCTCCACCATGCGCCGTCTCAGGAACCAGCACTGTCTGCAGCCTGTGTCTGACAAAGAGGTCAGCCTGGGACATGTGATAAAACTATGACATGATAAGTTCCTCAGCCCACGGAAGCCACGGGCCAGGTCCTCTGTGGGCTGCAGTTAGAGACCCAGGAAGCTGACGAGCTGGAGCTCCCCACGGGTTCCGCGACCTCAACTGCAAAGTGCTTATGCGCTGAACGCTTGATTTTCAAAGGAGGCTTTGTGGTTGTGTTTAGCCTCAAATGCAATCTCCCTTTGCCCCTGCCCATTTCCTCTTGCTCACGACACCTTCACCCTCCAGAGCGAGTGCCAAGCATGCACGGCTGGGAGCGACACTCACCCACACTCACCATCAGGGCATCCAGGACTTGATCCTAGGCCACGCAAGGAGCTTCCGATTACAAAGGGCATCTCTCAAACCCTGCTCTGGGGTTCCAGGGCTGAAACAATGCTCTCAAGTACACTCGGTGGTGAACAATATCTGTTCTCTCGTTCCCCAAATGCTCACCTGATCTGTGCCAGCTGCGGCTCCAGGCTCACACCAGGACCCACCATCCCTGCACGCACCCCCAGCCAAAGCGAGCCCCTGCCACTCTGCCCGTGATGTCTCCGGCCAGCTGCAGGGCCACTGTGCTGAAGGGCCAGACCCCTCACCACCAGCCCATGATGGACAGGGGTGGGTGGTAACGCCAGCTGCACTGCCTCTCAGTCTGCAGGCCGAGCCTCTCCAGATGCCCAGGGGCTGGGTTCCCCCTGCCCACACCCATCACCTCCTCTGTCCAATACAGTCCCCATCCGCGACGCCTGGGATCACCTCCCAAATGAACCCCTCACGCTCACCCTGGCCCACTCCCGGGGAACCCAGGGAGGACGCAGCTGAACAGCACGTGCCATGGTCTCGCCGTCCCAGCTCCCCCAGCGCTCAGACTTTCCTTCCCCTTCTCAACTGAGCGAGGGATTCTCCTGGACGCCCACGTTAGCTGTCCCCTGTGCCCTGCACCGCTACACACACTGCCCCTCAGCGGTGCAGTACAATGCCGCCATGCTCTCTGCGAGGACTTTGATCTCCTAAAATCCAGCCCCAAGCTCACTTCAACAACAGAGAAAAGAGGAGTTCCCAAGGGAGCTGGTGTCTCCGGCGTGCGCCACGTGTGTTCACGCTGAACACCTCCTGGGGACGGTTTACACCACCCCCAGAGCCTCAAGCGGGTTGTTCTCATCACAAGCGGGTTGATCTCAGGGCAGCTCAGATCGCACCTGCGTGGAAGCATCTTTGCCTACCCCGCCACTGCAGTCTCCTTCTACCCACACCATGCCCGGCTGCACCATCTCTCAGCGCTTCCCGAGAGCGCTGTTTGCTTTCTTTACAATTTGTCTTCCTACCAAGAATGCAGACTGTGTAAAAACAAGGACCATCTTTGTCTAGTAAACTGTTGCCTAGCACAGGCGTGGTACACGGTAGGTGCCCAATAAACACACTGAATGTGCACTCTTTGAGTCTAGTTCAAAATTGTTTCTCTTTGCCAATCCCCAATCACTCCAGTTAGAAACGACTTCCAACCCTCTCTGTGTCCAACTGCACATCTGGTGAGGGATGCCGGGAACAAGACAGGATTGCAAAACTCCAGGGGATCAACAGGTGTTACCTACTGCCATGCCCACCTCCCCGCCCCGGTGCCCACACAGACCCTTCCACGGGACAGTCCCTGCTCCTGCTCCAGGCAGCTGCTCAGCCCTGCCTCCACCATGTCCAGTTACCGGGCTTCCTCGGCCGGCAGTCTTCACTTCGGCCAACTCTTCTCTGGGGCCGGGGCTTCCTGGGTGTCACAGAATGTAGAGCCACAACCCTGGCCTCTGCCTCTCAGAAGCCAGCGGCGTCGCCCCGGTTGTGACAGTCCGCATTGTTGGGATGCAGGTCTCAGTTTCCATTGTTCTGTTTTGCCTTCCCTGGAACGCGCTTTTCTGAGCTAGGACCTGTGGGACACACAACCATGCGTCTGACGCCGGGCTGACGTTGGAACGTCTTGTACTCCGTATGCTTCTTGCGATAACTGTGAAATGCATATTGACTTATCAGTCCAACGCTGGCCTTCTTGGAAGGCAGTAGAGACGAGGAGGGGACGCACACGGTAGTCCCTGTCCCCGTGGCATGCCACTGGTGAAGCAACTCCCTCAAGCCCTCTTCTTTCTGCTTCAAGCCTTCTGGAGGTTGTGCCCCCAAGAAGCACGGCTCAGAGCTCTGTGGAAATTAAGAACAGACAGGCATCGAGCGAGGCCGGCCTCATTTTAGAGCACAGGTGTTCAGACATCTATGCTGCCAGGTGAGCCACTCTGCCTTCCTGCTGATTTCCAGCTGCCCTGTGGTGTCCTAGGAAAGTGGATGCCACACCCTCGAGTGGCCCCAGTGAAACAGTCAGCTGGTCTCAGCCCATGAACACCTCACTTAAAGGAATCTGTGCACCACGTGGAGTTACTCCAGAGAGCGCAGCATACCCCACTGGTCACCACGCTTCCTTTCGCGTAGCAACAACGACCGGCACCTCACTGAACAGAGATGAACCTGGCCCAACCGCAAGGGCGTCCAGCAGAGGGTGGGAGTTGGCTGAATCTCACAATGCAAAGATGCCACTTTATTTTGTGTATCCTTTTCTTTTTCACTCTGCTCTCCTAGCGATTCCTTTTTCTGGGTTTACAAATGATTGCTGCATGACAAACTGGAAATTTCAAAAGGTCGCCTTCAGGCCAGGGATATAGCTCAATGGTACGGCACCTGCCTGGCAAGCGCAAGGTCCTGAGTTTGATTCCCAGTTCCAAAAAAAGGTCGCCTTCAGTGCCAAGATGCTGAGATTCCAACGAACAACTTCAGCACCAGATCTTTGGAGAAGAACGTGCTCCACCCTTCCCACCGCACTTGGGAGCTCCCAGAGCACATTCTGCCCTCAGCAGAGCACGAAGGAAAGAGGGCAACACGGGACTCAACAGCATACCTGGGAAGATGAAGCACGGACCTTTCCTCCACAGGGCGCCATGACCAGGGAAAGATCTGGCCACTGCAGTGAACTCCAAATGCCACGCAAGGGCACAGCATGCGCTGGCAGCTTAGGGAGGCTTGAAAGACAGGGTAAAATGCAGATTCTCAGGTCCGGGCAGAGTCTCGCCCTGGAAGTTGCACTGGGTTTTAGGAATCTGCCTCATTAACCAGCTCTGCAAGGCATCCGTAGTCCTCTGTCTGTCAGCTGGGCTAGGGCAGCAATGACCTCAAATGCCATTCCACCTTCTGCCTGGGACACTGAATCGGATGAGTCTGCATTTTAGCAGGTTCCCAGGCAACTCAGCTGCAGGAAGCCAAAGCAGCACTCATCTGGAGATGAGACGAGGGCTCTCAAAAGTCCTCTCCAACAGAATAGATCAGTCATGGAGTATCGGAGCTTCAGGAAGGATCTCAGGTCACTGGGTCAAATTCCCTAATTCACAGGTGACGAAACTGAGTCCTGGCCAGGTTAAAGGAGGTGCCTACAACACCCGACATCTAGCAAGCAGCAGATCTGGGCTTGGTACCGGAGGGCCGAGTTTCCCAGCCACTGCGCAGGGCACACAGCTGCACCGGCTTCCCAGCCGTTTCCCCAGGGGCGAACATGCACTGGGAAAGGCTGTGGGTGCCCACTGGCTTCTGGAATCTATGCTCACCTTCACCAAGGAGCGGCTTTCCTTCTGGGGACAAATTCTTGCCTCCAAGATGAGTTGGACACACAAACTCTGACGTCACCACTACCTGGAAAGCTGGTTCAAGGTGTCCATGTTTTATCAGCAAGACCTCCCGGGAGGGTTGCTTGGCGGACCTTCTTTGGCTTCCGACAGGGGGCTCTGCATGACAGAGGCATAGAACTCGTCTCCTGCCCACGGCCAACATCTTCCTGAAGGAGTCAGGTACAAATGCTCCTCCCCGCCACTCTGTGGGGTGAACAGAAGGACAACGCAGCAGCCCCACTCCCCGCGCAGAGCGCCCCCTGCAGCCTCCCAGCGTGGCCGCGCTGAGATTGTGTTTCCAGCTCTAGGATGGGCCGTAGAATGCAAATCTGGAGCTGTCCTCGCTGAGCCCAGTGTGGGACAGCAAGCATTCATTCAAAATCGAACTTACTACTTTCATTTCCCTAGTGTGGTTAGGTCTGTGTGCCCAGAAACTTTTCACTTCCCTTGAAAATTCTAAGAGAAGAAAAGTAAGCATTTTGTTGTTGTTGTTGTTACATAACACTAGGAAAGCCATCAAATAACCCATCTGGGCCAGGAAGGGACCAAGGGGAGCAAAGCGACAGCCGATCTGACTGTGCCTCATGCACTGCCTCAGAGCAGAAAAGCACACACTCTTCCTCGGTTCCACCCACAAATGCAATGCACGGCCACAGAAGTGACAGAGGCGAGACAGGCCGGCCACCCGCCTCACAGGTGTGTTCTGGTCTCTAAGTGGCATCTACCATCACTAGCAAACAAGGAGTCCCAGGGTCTGGCCAAGGGCGACCAGAAGTAGGAAGCCACGGACAGGCGGGAGTCCCGGGGCTGGGGGTAAAAGGAGACCCCAGGTTGGCACCTTGTCACCTGCACGCAGGGCCACCTGCTCCTGCTTTACTGTGGGGAGAAAGAGTCAGCAGCCACCAGGCCATGTCCACGGCCCCAGCCTGGTGGACATGGAATCCAGGGATCAAGGCCTGACCTGCTCTATTCTGTGGCTAAGATATGAGTCAGTCCGAAGGCTGTGGTGAGATGCCACAGGGAGGGGAGATACGCAGCTCTACATTCCTGCCCGGTCCAGGGCAGCCACACCCTCCCACTTCCAAAAGAAACTGAGGATGACATTCAATGCCCCTATGAGACAGAGGTAGGACCGGGAGGAACCTGGAAGAGGCGATTTAGACTCAGTGGTCATGAACACATTAATCTATTCATGTGATAAACAGGTTAGCAGGTTAATGAGTTATGTGGGGAGTATTGTGCTATAAAAACCAGTCTAGTTAGGTTAGACTTCCTGCCACCTGATGCCCTGTGCTGCCTCAGGACTCAAAGAAAAGTCGCCATCACCAGATGCGGCCCTTGGCCTTGGCCACAACAGTGAGCCCAAATAAACCTCATTTCTTTAGAACTTAACCAGTCTGTGGTATTATGCTATTTGCAAGAGAAAACCAAGATGGTGACAGCTAATCTTACCCTGCCCCTTTGGTTTTGAGCAAGCAGGGGCCAGGAAGGGTTCCAGGAGAAAATAGGAAGAAAAGCCAGGTAGGCTGGGGCAGGTCAGGGCAAGTCATCTACACCGTGGGAACCAAGGGCGGGGAGAGCAGGTCCCTCAGTCCGGACGTGGGCGGGACAGCAAGAAGTCCAGGAGGGGAAAACATCTATCTACTTCACATTAAACACAACCAGATTCAGAGAGGTGGCAGGTACCTCATAAAGTCCTTTGCATGAAACGCAGAGCTTCTGCCTCCGCAGTGCTGGCAGTGGGGGTGTTTATGAGGGTATCACTGACCTGTGCTCAGATAGGCTGGATGGGATTCTCCCATTCCACACAATTCCAGCTCCCCTGGAACAAAAGTGAAATGACAAGTGCCATGGTAAAATTTTAAGCAATTCCTCCAATGAGGAAGCCAATAGTGAAATACAGAAAAGTGCGGGAAACCTCCCTCTTCCTTCTCTCCCCGCCCCCAGGCACAGTCTTGCCAGATCCCACATTAATGCCATGCCAAAGGCAGCCTTACTCAGCACTTCTCACGAACATTACACTTGAGTTCCACATTGAAATCACTGGCGATTTCAAAGTGGAACAGAATAAAAGAAAAACAATTCCACAGAATGATAAACCAAAAATGAACTTGTGGATTAAACCGTGTCCCCCCAAATGATGCAGATGTGTGTATCATTTTACGACGGGGCTCCATGCAAAGACATACATCCTTAGGCAATTTTGGCACTGTGCAAATATCACAGAGTATACTTTAAGAGAGCTACAGCCCCACTAGACAATACAGCTTTATGAGACTGCCATGGTATATGCAGTCCGCCCTGAACCAGCACATCCGTACACGGCAGTATGACTGCACGCTGAAGGCCACACCCTGGAACCTGTTTTGAAAAGCGGGTCTATGTAGGGGTAAGCAAGTTAAGACGAGGTCAGGTAATCTGATGATGGGTGTCCTTATAAAAAAGAGAGTAGCCGGGCGTGGTGGTGCAAGCCTGTAATCCCAGCACTTGGGAAGCTGAGGCAGGAGGGTCGCTACAAGTTCGATGCCAGCTGGGCTATGAAGTGCGTGTAAGGCCAGCCTGAACTACACAGCAAGACCCTGTTTCAAAAAACAAACAAACAAACAAAAACAAAAACAAAAAAACAAGAGAGGAAAGAGAGGAATTTGGCCAGAGAGAGACACAGAGGGAAGATGTCATGTGGAGATGGAGGCAGAGGCTGAGCTACGAGCCAAGGAGCGCAGCTGGCAAGGCAGGCTCCTTCTCGAGTCTTCTGAGAGAGGATGTTCCTGCTGACACCTTGATTTTGGACTTTGGGTCTCCAAGAACCATGAATACATAAATTATTTGAAGCCCCCAATTTGTGGCCATTGTTATAAGCAGCCAGAGGAAATGAGTGCAGAATTTAAAAGGTCAGGCTTCGAAGCTCAGAGTGGTCAGCCACTGGCCTGTGGTCACAGGTGTGACCGTGCCACACCCAGGAGGCCTTTAGTGACACCAAGTCATTCACAAAAACAGGAAGACTGCTCTTTTTTTTCTTTTTTATATGCGGGTACCAGGAGTCGACCTCAGGACCTCGCGCTTGCCAGGCAGGCGCTTATGCCGCTGAGCTATCTCAACGGCCCTAAGTTACAGTTACTGTTAAAAAGAGCAGTCTTGGGCCAGTGAGAGCTCAGCGGCATAAGCGCCTGCCTGGCAAGCGCGAGGTCCTGAGGTCGACTCCTGGTACCGCATTAAAAAAAAAAAAGTTACTGTAACTAAAACAGTGGCGCACACAGGGCTGCAGGTGACAGAGCAACATTCCTACTCTGCCCCTCCCGGGCATGGCCTCCGACACATGACCTGGCTCGCTGAGTCTTAGTGTCCCGGGTCTGAAAATTAGGTGAAACGACTACAGACTTCAGGAGACCTCGGGAAAATTCAATGAGGCGAGCCGCGTGGGCGGGGCGCGGGCTGGGGCGGGGCTGAGTGGTGGGGCGCATGTCCGCCATGCACCTCGCACTGGGCCCTGCAAAGATGCTGAGCTTGGCGCCTCTCGCCTGCACACAGGACACAAAGGGAGCTGTAATACTGTGGTCCACTGTTTCTCCAGCTCTGTCCCTCCACGCTGCGGGGAGCCTGGAGCGTGGCTTGCTTGCACGTCCTCTGCCTTTGAGCCTTTGATGAATTCTTTTGCTAAAGCTCAGGAACGGCCGCTTTTCACCTGGAGAAGATGGTGGCAAAGCAGCTATGACTTCCTTGCTGTTTGAACCCCGGCGATCTTCTCTTTCCCCACCGTCCTTGGCCGTCTGCCGTCTCAGTGTGTTCCTTCACACCTCGCCTTGCTGACGCTGCCTTCCTTTCTCCAGCCACACCTGTGCTCAGCTCAATGCAATGTGGGGACCCTGGACAGCTTATTCTGAAAAAGGCCACCTCTTTAACTGTATAGGCTCAGCGCACGCTTTCTACCCAAAGTCTCCCAAGTCAATATGGGCCCAGAGGCTGAGAACCAAGCATGTGAACCAAAATAATCCGTTAGCTATTTGCATTCCAACGCTCAAACGTGAAAACAGCGTGGCCGTCTGGTTCATCCACGCTAGTGGAGGTGACAGAGTCTTTCACCAGAAACCCCAAAAGCCTTTTCCTTTGAAGCCGGTCTAAGGTATACAGCCGCAGATCTTTCCTATCTTCAGTTAGGTTTATTGTGTTAGCATGAAAGTATTTTTTGATATAATGGAAATTGCTATAATTATAATCACCTGAGGACACCATTATTATTATTACTAGGACCAAATTGCAGGCTTCTGGCAGAGGCTGGTCCTCCTGTTGGAAAGAAGTCACACAATGGTGTCCACGTGCACCCCGGGCTCTCATCTCCATGCCAACGTGGACCTGCCTGCTGGCGCTAGGCTCTCACTTGGGCTTCTGGGCAGGCGCCTGTGACTCCGCAGAGTCTGCGGGCAGAACAGTGGGCCCCCAGTTCTTGGTGAGAGCAGCGGGGACAAGCACACTGCCAGAGCTTGGCTCTTCTGCAGCAGACAGAGCGCCTGCAGAGCCTCCTGTTCCTCTAGCGTCCTACCTGGACCCAGTTATTCACTGTGTGGCTCCTTAACCCCCTCCTAAAGCAAAGAGGAGATGGAGCTGCAGTCCTGGGGTTCAGGGGTGTAAGTTCAGGGGTGTCAGGCTGGAAAGGGTAGTTTGAAGCCAAAACCGAAGAAAAGGCAAGAGGTAAGCGGGGAAGGAAGCAGAGTTCCGGTGTTCTGGAGTCCAGCTCCCTGAGATCCATTTCCGGCACTTCCTCTTTCAGGCCCTGTTGCCCTGCCAAGGCAGTCAACTTCCCTAAGCCTCAGCACCTGTCCCTATGCGCAGGAGAACCCCAGAAGGAGGAGAGGGTGGGGACTGCGAGGGCACAAACGCCCGAAGCCACGACACTCACTTGTACTGGGACCTCCTGGACAAGTCCTGGGTATTTATTGCTTGAATCTAATCTTCTTTTCCTCTCCACCTAAGCAATTTTTATTTTAGGCTTCGGAGATTCAGCAGAGAATAAACGCATGACTCCTGGCCAGTAACAGTGCAGGGAAGCTCACTGGAAGTCACCCCCCTGCTGCCCTCTCAAGCCAGCTGCTAACGCCCTGCTGCTGGTCAGGGGATTTCCGGGAGGGCAGCGTGGGTGAGCAGTGAATCTCACGCGCCGGTCACAGGGCACCAGCACCGAGGTCTGCAGTGGGCACACGGAAGGATCATGGGCAGGGACTTGGCTGCAAAGCATGGAATCTGGCCCGGACAGGGGTGCAGAATATCCCACTCCCGTCACATGTACAAGTGAACCTACTTGGAACAAGCAGTCTTCCCTGGGACACGCTACTGTTCAATGGACAAGGACAACCTTGAACACCAGTAAAGGCATAAGCACAGGCACTTGATACGTTCCAGTTAATGAAATTAATTAAACTTCATCATTTTAAAGTACAGGCCATTGCATTCATCAACAAAGGCAAGCTATTACTTATGAAAGTTTTTTTTTTTTTTTTTTTTTTTTTGAGAGCCAAGAGAAGTCTCTTTTATTCCTTCTTGAGTTTTCCTCATCTTCCTCAGAGGGAGGCTCAGCCTGTGGCCAAGTCAACCTCGCTTTAGCAGGGAAAATTCCCTTCCACTTGAGAAAACCAACAGGTACTTTTTTTCTGGGAAGCAGGAGTCCCCCAAATGGGGAGTCACTGGGGACCTGTTCCAAAGGGTTTCATGGGACACAGATGAGTCCCCTGCTGTTCTGCGGGTCTCGCCTGTGCAGGCGCGCGTGTGCTCACGTGGGCCGGCAGCTGGGGCCCAGGAAGCTTGCTCAGCTGACTCCGCTGCCCTCCGGCCACCAGCCTCCCCGGGATGGCAGAGAAGGCTCACGTGGTTTCCCACCAGAGCAACTAGAACCAAACTCTGGTGCAGAATAACACACTTTGGAAAGGTTTAAAAAAAAAAAAACACAAAACCATCCAATTAAGCAACTACAGAAGTTATTCAGCAGTTTCCTTTTTTAAAAAAGAATTAACATGGCATATCTTTCCTCTTAAAGTCTTGAATAATTTAATTAGAATTATAGAGAAGTCATGAGTATGTTCTATTTATGGGCAATCATAGCAGAGTTAAAACCCGAATGACAACGTTAAAAATAAAAACAAAGGCTCTTCACACGGTGTGTGCGACAGATGAGATAATCTGACCTCGAATCGCACGTGGATTAGGAAATCTGCAGGGAGGAGGGTTCTGAGCAACTCCCGGAAATTTCTTTTTTTAGATGACTGTGCTTGGGGACATGTATTCCTTGCTACCAAAAGTGCTAGAAAATGAACATCGGAGTAAGGGTAAAAGAAAGCTGCCAGGCTTCGTTTCTGTTTCATCATCGCCTGGCTCTGCCCGGATTTAACCCCAGTTGCTTGAGCGCCCTTCCTACTTTCCAACCTCACGCGCGTGGACGCCCCGCTCTGTGCCCAGCGGCTGGACAGCTGGCGGCGCGGAGGACGCGCGCACGATCCAACTCTCCGCTGCACGGGCGGCGGCCAACCGGTCACTTTGGAGCCGGGCCGCTTTGGTTGAGCTCATGGATACATCCCTTCTAAGGGTGCTGGCCACAAGCCTCTTTAGCCAAGAGACAGCATGGGACAGGAAGGGAGACGAACCCCAGGGTCTTTCCCCCCACTTATTCCAACAGCATCTCGCCCTAGGTCCGGATACCTTGCTGAAACAGGGTGTCGCTCGCCAGAGTCCAAGTTCTAAGCCCCTCTGAGCGCGCACCCCGACCGCCGACCCCACGCCCCCCCGTGCGCCCCCGGGCTCCTCTCCTCTCCCGCGACAGCAGCTGCTGGCGGGGCGACGCTCCAACCCCGCTACCAGTCCCCGCAAAGCTGCAGCCGAGGGGACGCCGGGACCGCGGGGCGCCCACCCACCTACCTTCTGCGGCGGGGTTCCGATCAGCATCTCCAGGTAGTAGCCGCGACCGGAGTCCCCTTGCAGATTGTCCACCATGGCCAAGAAGTTGGCGGCGGCCCCGGCGGGCTCCAGGGCGAGCGCCAGGCCATCGGCGTGGGGCAGCGCGGGGGTCCCGGGCGCGGGGGCTGGCGAGGCCGGGTGAGTCGCGGCCACGGCCACTCGGAGGGGCAGCGTGAAGGGCGGGGGGCCCGCGGCCGCGCGCAGCAGCAGCCACTGGGCCACCAGGGGCAGCAGGAGCGCCCGGGCCAGCGCGCCCATCCCCGCGGCGGGGTCCGGACGGGGCGCGCGGGTTGCGGGGCGCGCACGGGCCGGCGGCGGAGGTGGGCGGAGGCCGGGGAGGAGCCACCGAGCGAGGCGCGTCCCAGCGTGCAGCCAACTTGAGCAAGTTGGCGCCGGGCCGAGTCTGGGGGCGCGCGGGGTCCCCCGGGGTGCGCACCCCACACACGCGCCGGTCCCGGGCCGCGCCCCTCCCTTCCCCGGGAAACTCAGGTCCTGACTTTGCTCGGAACGCGGCCACCGGAGGCCACGGCCAACGGATGTGACGAGGCTGATCTGCTATCAGAGGGAAAGTTTCGGGAACCCTTAAAGGGGCAGCGAGGGCCCGAGCGAGCCCCAGGACCCGCTGGTATCCCCTCGCTCTGTGCGATGACTTGGGGGCCAGGGACAACAGCCTGGGGTTGTAAAGGGCGAGTTGGAGCCCCCGCCGCCCCTCGTTGGGCGCACCCCACCCGTGCCGGCTGCTTCCCTGCGCCCCTCCCTTTTCCTCCACCCCCACGCGGGGCGCCGGAGGAGCCTGGGCCGAGCTGGGGGTCTGGGGGTGCTGGAGGCAGGCGAGGCGGGAGCTTCGCCAGACTGGGTGGGGGGCTGGGCTGCAGCCTGCGGGAGCCCGGCTTCTCCCCTGGGCGGGTGGTGCCTCGTGGTCCACCTCTTCTGTGCTGCAGACACGGTCCTGCTAAGGGCTGCGCTCTCCATTCGCCCCAGGAGTCCCCTCAGCCCACCTAGTGAGTGGGTCGCTGTGTGATCCAGGATCGGGACCGCCACGTGGACTCCGCTGCCACGACCCTCCCTCACCCGGATCAGCTAATTAATACCCGCTTAGCCATGGACCCCGAGTCGGCGGACTGCGCTCAGTAATGCAAGCAGTGAGGGTTATTTTATTTTAGGTGTGTGTGGCAGGGACAATTGCACAAGCTAATGCCTTCGATTTCCACTGAAATCTTACTGTCTCCTCCATCTGAATTATGGTGGCTGTTTTTGTTTTTATTTTTGTTTTAAACAGCCCATCTTCAAACAGTGAGGAGGTGGAAACCAAGTTTCCTTTCTCGATGCAACTTCCAGCGACTTCCGCGCAAGACTTGACCTTTGTTCCTGCCGCCCCAAAGTTCGCATCGCATCTTGCTTTGCAAGAGACGCTCATGTCAGACATCTCCGGCTGCATTGATTTTCAGAAGACTTTAAGTATAAATCACTTTTCCCCCAACTGAATCGCAACTCTGACAAATCCCCAGCCACACGAGGAAAAGCCTAGTTGAGTTCTAGGGTAGAACCTAAATTGATATTCTCCATAAATCTGCATAGTTATTCCAGAGCTATTACATTCATATATTCACATTTCATATTCAAGGTTGTAAAGGAAGTGCAATTTTAAAGAAATGATTACTTATACTCCCTGGTGTCCAGTCTTGAGGGGTTCAAAAGACATTCAGACGGCTCTCAGAAGGATATAAGCCTTGCAAAAGTACATGGAATTTATCAACGGCATTGACATAGAGGCCACGTGATGTATATGCTCAATATTAAAGACGTTTGCTCTCTCTAATAGTTAAAAGCCACAAGGGAAATTTGTAAAAACTCTAGTTTAATTAAAGTTTGTACTTGAAATTGTAGATTCTATGTGGTGCGTACATTCCCGAGCTTTTCATGGTGAGAGGATGGCTCAGGTTTTCAGGTAAACGGGTGCGTCAAGACTCGGGGACAGAGGAGCACATGCGGTTTCAATGAGTGGTTGAGTCCTCTCATGGGGGAATGATGTGAGCTGAAGTGACAGCATTTGGTGACTGCGCCCTTCTTGTCCCTACAAATGGTCTTTCTTGATCCCTACTCAGGACCGTGATGCTGGCCTGGGAGATAATGGTTTCAGCAGCCAGATGTTCGAATTGAAATGATGTTTGGCAGGGCTGTCTTGGGCGCCATTGGTTTTACTTTTTTAAGCCTTGAAGCACTTCCCCAAGAAAGAGTGCCCTCCCATAGTAAGGATGAGCAGGAGCAGGGAGAGAGAGGTGCACCCCGCACTCCCTGGTGGCACCCAGCATCCTCCTCCTGCTGGCCTCCTCTTCCCTCCTCCCTCCCCTTCCTCCTCTCCTGCTCTTCCTCGAAGCCTCTGGAAGCCTCTGGAAGCCTCTGGAAGTACCTCCACTCCAGCTACAGTCTCTTGGTCCTCTCGGGATAGCAGAAGCCTACAATTAGAAGGCCTCGCTCCTTGGAAAGAACATATGAGCTTGGTGTGATAGAAAAAAAATACAGTCAATGCTTAAATTTTAAAAATTTATTACAGTAGAAGACGCATTGCCATGAATCCCCTCAGCATACTCCCCCTGGCTTTGAACACACTCATCCCATCTTCCTGGCCACTTTCTGCAGCAGCTCTGGAGTCCTCTTTCCTCGGTGTCCTTCGTTGCACTGTTGTAGCTGCCTCAATGTCCTGACTTCGTTCAAAACGTTTCCCTTTCATGGTCATTTTGACTTTGGGGAAGAGCCAGAAGTTACACAGTGCCAGATCTGGTGAATAAGGTGGATGAGGACACAGCGTCATGTTTTTATGAGCCTGCTTTTCTGCTGGATGGCACTGGGCAGCAGCAGTCACTGCATTTTTAAACACATTGTAAAGACACGCAGGAAAGAGGACTCCAGAGCTGCTTCAGAACATGGCCAGAACAATGGGTTAAATATGTTTGCAGCAAGGGAAGGTGTGGATTTTGCCAGTAATTATTATTTTGAGGGGATTAATGACAATGTGTCTTTTACTATAATAAATTTTTTAAAATTTTAGCTTCAGCATATATTTTGATCACCCCTTGCAGTCTTTGAGCATGTCCCTGGAGGGCAAAAGGTGAGGAAGTTGGCATTTTTTAGCGCTAGGAGCTAACCAAGTCCTCCTGTGGGAGTCCAGGGCTGTCAGCCAGCATGGGGTTGGCATCAGTGTGTTCTGGTGGTGATTATTGGCTCTTACTGCCAGCTCGGAGTTCCTTTTACACCAGCAGTTCTCAAACTTTCTGGTCTTGGGACCCCTTTACACTCAAAAATTACTGAGGGCCTCAAAGAACTCTTGTTTACATGGATTACATCCATCCATATCGGCTAACTAGGAATTCAAACTGAGAAATGTTAACAACACCTAATAATATATTGTTAGGCTGTACAATGTAATATGTAATAACACTAAAAAACATATCACACAGCAAAACCACTACCATGTTAATGAAAACTGTTTTTCACCAGAAGTACTGAAAGCAGTGGCATTATTCTGCATGTCTGCAAATCTTTTTAAATGTGTGGCTTAACAAAAACGCCGGAAGCTCCTGGCTGCTTCTGCACTTAGTCTGTTAGGCCGTACATGTCCTGAAGCCTCACATTTCAGAGTTATCATGAATATGGTTCTGGGCTAATGGACCATGAAGGGGTCACACCACCACTTCCAGAACCAGTTTTCTGTTCTCTTTCATCTGTGTCTTAGGTCATTTTCAGCATGCCGTGAATGAGTCCTATGTACCAGGCACTGTGTCCACAAACTGGGAAGAAAGTGTCAAATAAGATCTGGTCCTTCTCTGAAATATGCAGACTGGACCTGGAGCATCCTTCCTTCTTGTCTGTCCCAGAAGCTGCCTGACTTTTCAGAACGATGGCAGCTGCCTGCAGCCCTGACGCATCTCTGTCTGCTGTAACTCCACGTTCTGCCTGCCTCCTGGATCCACCTCAGCAGCTCGTAAACACACGCACGCTCTCATGTCTTATTTACATTTTAAACCTTTCCTGATCTAACCTCTCTGCGGATTACAGCCTCCTGTCTCCCTCCCTCTGTAGTGAGCTTCTGGAAAGCTTGAAATTGCTGTCTACATTCCTTATCAACTTCCTGCTTCTTCACCCACTCCCCCATACGCCCTGCGAAACCCCACTAAAAGTCAGCACACTGCACAGACGTTTCTCAATCCTCACCCTTCCCGGCCCACGACAACATTCCACACTGGTGACCGCGCTCTCTCCTTGACTTCATGTTCGTTGGACGCACCAGGGAGAGCCTGCCTGCAGCTCTTCTCTAGCAGGTTCCTGTGTATTCCTGAAGTCTCCTACCGTGTAAATGGCTACTTTTTTGTTGTGTTTATCGAGAAGTTTCACCAACTTCAGGCATCCTTAGCTCTCAAATTAGAGTTTTTAACTATTACTTTCCTTTAGAGTGAACCAGGGTTGCTTGGAGAAGGCTGATTTCATAAACGGATGGGATAACCTCGAACGTCACCTCACACGGGAAAGCCAGGATGTTCTCAAAACCTTCTGAGGTCTTGTCACAGCTGAGGCAAAACTGGCACAGCTTAAATGTCACTAAAAGCAGTAACTGCAGTGGCTCAAAAACATTTCAATTACGTTGAAATCTATTTGTTCATAATGTTCTCTTCCAAAATACATTGACCACCTTTGACGAGTGCTAAGGAACCCAACTGATTATTTTTAAGATCTAGCAAAGGAAACGAATTGAGCATTTGTCATCTTGACTTTCTGGTACTAATTATCCCCAAACTATAACCAAATAATTGATGATAGCAAGTTTCTCTTCATAGATGTAAGGCAGCTAATAAATGAGGAAGGGATGTTCGAATATTACAGTTTTGCCGGCCCTCGTGATTTAATGGATCTAGCATTGAAGGCATTGAATGTACATGGCAGAGAGAGAGAGAGAGAGGGAGCCCACCCCAGATGGAAGCCCACCGTGCTACCTGTAGCTTGTCCTTCCCCACAGAATCAAACCTGAATCAGACCAAGCCTGTCCGTCACAGGTTGGATACTTCCTGGGGCCCAAATCCGGCCTATGCTTGTAAAAGTTTCTCAGACACACTGCCATATTCACTTGCTTAAGTAGTTGTAACAGAGACAATATCACCCACGAAGCCTCAGGTGTCTACCATCTAATCTTCCTTAGTGGAGTTGGCCGACCCCGTAACAGATCCGAAGGGCCCCGGAATCCCTGCCGATCCCCTGCAACACCTGGACCTTATTTAGACTCAGATTGGAACAAAAAGACAAAGTCATTTATGAGACACTTACAGAAACTAAACAGTGGTTGATGATCTCATGGAATCCTGGTTAATATTTTAAGATATGATGCCGTGTGTGTGTGTGTGTGTGTTCTTATCCAGGGGAGATATGTGCTGCCACACCCGGGTGCAGTGAGATTTGTCACACCATAATGTTTGCAGGGCAGTGTTCTCAGTGGATCGTGTCACCCTGGTGGCCATGTCAGCCAATCCACTGTCAGGTGAGAAGTTGAGGCACAGTGAGCAGTGGGAATGGTGCTCAAAACCCTTGGTCCAACTTTAGAGCTTCTGCTGCTCACTGTGGGGGCAGGGCCACCCAGCGGACTTGCCCTTTCTGGCGGTCACGGAGCATCCGGCTGGAGACAACCTGCAGAGCATCACCTGCCTGGGGAGCAGGTTACAGACAGAAAACCCATTTCCTCTTTGGGCCCCGACCCCACCCGGGCTCTGCGGTGCTGGAGAGTCGGGTGGTGAGGCTGCAGCCAGGGAGGCCTGGCAGGATGTGGTCGCAGAGCCTGCCACTGGGCCATGCTGAGGAGGAGGTGGCAGAGGGTGTGGCCAGGGAGGGCCCTGTGTGCTGTGCTGAGGAGGTGAAGCCGCGGTGGGCTGGGACAGAACTGCCAGGACCACGCCGTCTGCAGATACCTGGATAAGGCTCCTTCTGTCTCCAGTGCTGCTGGCGGTCAGTATGCAGAGCAGTGCCACCAACCCGCATTGTGTCCTCAAGAAGCAGGAGGCCAGGTTGGCAGACACCTGTGTCCCCATCTATAAAGGGAAACCGAGGCGAGGAGCACGAACATTGAGCTGCCGCCGTGTCCCGGGACTCTAATTGCTTCCCAGCTTCCTCCACACCTGCTCTCGTTGTTGTGTCCCCACATCGCAGGAGGACGCCAGGGTCCCGGAGTTGACTGCTTGTCTAAGGTCTCAGACAGCTAATATCAGTCTGGATTCGAAGCCAGTCAGCTGCCTCAGAAGCCTGTGTTCTTTTTCCTAAACCAGGATGACTTTTTCTTTTCACTACTGGGGATTAAACCCAGAACCTTCACACTGAGCTATGTCCCAGCCCTCTTTTATTTTGAGACAGGGTCTTTCTAAGTCACTAGCTGTCCAAGCTGAGCTTGAACTTGCAGTTGTCCTGCCTCAGCCTCCCAGAGTGCTACACATCACGACGCCCAGTAAGGTGCCCTTCTTAGAGTGACTAAGGAGGCACATTTTGGGACTGAGGAAAATAAGGATTCAGCTCAGACTTCCTTTAAACAACAACCTTCCCTTGTGCACTTAAAATAGATTCTCGTTTGTGAAAGGCCACACACACTTTCAAGACACACCGGTTGGTTAAGTGGGGCCCAGCAGCATCAGAGAGCTTTGGCGGGGCGCCTTGGCCAGCTCCCCAGGACAGGTGGGCTGCTGAAATCCCAGAGGTTTCCAGATGTTGCCCATGGCATGCTGCTCTCTCCACAAAAGTGGAGGTTGTGGGGGTGGGGGAGACTCAGGACTCAGCCTGAAGCCTGAGACCCGATTCTGATGTCCCTGGCTTTGGCGAGAGAGGAAGACGGCCTGAGGCACAGGTATGGGCAGGGAAATGAAGGCTCCTCTAGAGCTACCAGAAGGGAAGCGGTCCTGAAGACACAAGACGCAGCCCACGCAGGACCTCTGACCCAGAGCTGTGCGAGATGATGCAATCCACACTGTTTAAAGTCACCACATTTGTGATTTGTTATAGCAGCAAAGAGAAACCGATCAGGAAGCTCTGTGTCACGGGATCTAATGGCACAGAGGGTAACGCTGGATGGAAAAGCAAGGATATCGAGATATGTCCTAAAGTGACTCTGAAGAATTAGCCTGAGTGTGAAAACTTGGGGGAATAATTTACCAATTACTGTCACCAACATCTTATGAGACGGAGGGAGAGGGAGGGTGAGGAAGGGAAAGAGATGTAAAAAGAATGAAGATGTGTTGTGTACATGCGCCAACTCTACACGAGGGGCGGAATCATTATGTCCTGCAAACAGGGACTAATACAAATTAAAAGAAGGGATGTCTAAATGGCTAGAAACCATTTCCCTGTACATGAAGCAAAAATCCTAAAAGACGGCAAAGCATCCTGGTTTAACAGCAGCATTCTTCCTGCTAGTGCACAAAGGAATGGTTCTTCCTGCCCAGGTGCAGGGTGCTCATCTTTCCATCGTTAGAGTTGGTGAAGTGGGCACCAGTGGAGCATGGGTCATCTGGTAGTCATTCAACCACTACTAGACTGGCTCACCTTCCCAGAAAAGGCTGTCTTGGGTTTGAGGCCTGTCACCCTTGACTTGGTACTTCTGTGACCTCTACAGTTCCTGTCCTGATTATTTTCTTCCTTCGTCCTCGTTTCCAGGGCTTGCTTTGCAGATTGCTTCTTCACTCTCTACAGCTCTGCTGTCCCTCCGTCCTGCTGCACCAGGAGCGGCTTCTTCCTCTCGCTCTGCAGGCTGAGACCACGTGATTATAATTTCGCAGGTGACAGCATCATCCCAGAAGTTGCAGCTCTTGGGTCCATTGACTTAAACTGGGGTGATCATTAGTTTGGACAGGGATGCCAGCCGGAAGCAGGAAGCCGGGAGAAGCAGAGTCCGGAGAAGGCCCTGCCCAAGGACTGACCTATTGGGCTGCACTGCATCTTCCTCAACAGGCTGTATTCATTTTGCTATTTCTGGAAGTCTTCATCTCCTCCCTTCCCTGACAGAACTCTGGAAGATGCCAAATTCAAACCTAGTGCCTGCAAAAGTCAGTGTTGACAGTGATCGCTTAGAGAATGGGCTGTCCTTTGTATGGATCTATGAGATTTTTGGAGAAAAACTACAAGAGCATAAAGAAGGCAAAGAAGGCAAGAGGAGGAAATGCAGGTCATTCAGGGTGCATCCAGGAATCTGAATTTCCACACCCATCACCGGTGAAGTGGAGGTTCTATGTCAGGGAGATTAGTTTCCTCTCCTGCTGGGGCCTAGAAACCAACACCCCAAGCTCAGGGCCCCAACGTCCCTCTTCCAGGCAGGAGTTGGAGGAGAGGAGGGCAGGGGTCCTCAAGAGAGGATGCATCAGGCAGGGCTCTCCCTGCACGCAGAGCAGCCGCAGCAGCATGTGACCTCACAGGCTCTGTTGGGTGACAGGGACATGTGACCTGCAGGTCATTCAAAAAGGGTACCCAAAAGGCACCATGCTAAAGTGGTCCACTTCCGGATGCTATGCCATGCAGCTGGGGAAGAGGGCCTTCTCATGCCCAGCCTGCTCTGTCCTCTCCCTCAACCTCCCAGAGCTGCCCCAAGACCCTGCCAGAAAGAGGCGCAAGGGTGCAAGGGTGAACCTGGCATGGTGTGGAAACTCGTTGAGAGGCTCTGTCATCGCACCAGAAGTGTGTGCTCAGAACCTCCCACTGGTTCAGACTGGCAGCCAGCAAGTCAGCCTCTTCCTCCCTTCCTGCCCTCCATCCTGCTCCGTTCTCTACCCTCTCCCAAAGATTCCATGCCCTGGTTACACACAGCCCCACTAGCTGCCAGCATCCATCAGCCAGAGCCCCCACTTACCTGTCTTTATGTGTCATTGATGAGCAGCCCCCTGACGTGGAGGATGATGGGGAGCTGCAGAGGTCTCTAGGCTGAGGGGCAGCGGAGCCTCCCAGACAACCCCAGCCTTCCCCCAGGAAATTTCAGAAGCTATGCATCAAGGAAAGAAGAGCTCTTACTGTTAATAAAATGAGCAGCTGGTGCTCCAAAGAACCATTGGAGATATAAACATAATTTTTGAGCATAAAAGACAAACTCAGCAGAGGCAGCAAAGGGCAGGAGAGATGGAACTAAAATCTAATATGGTAGGCAAGTGGCTCGGTGCAATTCATTTCAAGGAATAGCAGCCCCAGGGCAAAAAGAGAGAGACAGAATCGAGGAAGGAAGCATCTGTGACAGGGAGTCCCGTTCTTTCACATCCCAGGAGGCCGGGGGTAGAACAGGGATGGAGGAGACAGAGCAGCCAGGGCCAAAGACACAAGGCTTCTCTGAGCTGAAAACAAGTGAGAGATGCTCACCACATGCTAGCGAAATTATTTAAAAAGACACATATGGAATTCCAAAGACAGAAATTGTTTAAACTCACAAGGCCTGGGAATTTGTCTAGAAAACAAAATGATAGCAGACAATAGACCAGCACATTGGAGGTGAAGGGGAGGCGGTTTGCCCTGAATTCTATACCCAGCCAAACTACCTTTCTGGAGGGCATGGACAGAGGGGAGGGTAGTGTGCCTTCCAGCACTAGGACCAAGACAATCCCCACTCTTGAAATACCTCAGCCTGGTGGACAGAAGGAGTCTGAGGGACCCGAAACAAGGAAGAAGAAGCATATGAGAAACAAGCATGGATAAAACAACTGAATCTATACAACGGTTGGTGATAGGACTGAAAAACGTAATACAGTGGTGAAGAAGAGATTCCTGAAACAGAACAAAACCAAACCACGGAACAACTAAGAGTGATTATTTCAATTCACTCTTTCAGCTGGAGGTAGGGTGAGGATGAGGGAAAGGGAAGAGACAGAGCCCCTTAGTGTCGCCTGGGAGCAGGGAGCAGGGAGAGGGGTTTAACTGGGACAGATCTCCCTGATCGCACAGTAAGGATGGGTCCCAGCAGCCACCCCAGCTGAGACTGTCCCACCCCTTCATAGCCTGGCTTCCTCCACTGCAGAACGGAGCTCAAGCCCATGACACGAAGTACTTGTGAAATTAAGCAATGATGCATGTCAGTCTCCTCACGGAAAGCTGCTGTGTTTTCAGAGATGAGTTATTATTTTAACTAAAAATAATTATTGTGGATAGATAAGTTTAGACATATTCTAAAACCATTTTCCAGAAACCCTTCCTATTTGCCTCCGGGGTGTGGAATGTTGATGCTCCCCATGCTGGGAGGTTTACAGCCTGTGACCCCAAGGAGGGGAGACCCCAAGGTGACTGGTGTCAGGCCGTACTTCTGTGAGAAGCAAAGCACACGGTGCCTGGTATCTGCCCAGGTTGCGCTGGTCTGGGTTTGGAGGGTGGGCTCGTTTGTTTTTTCCCTGGGACACTGGGGTGCCTCCTGCTCAGGTGGGTGAAAGCCAGGCCCAGCATACATCAGAAGCACCTGGCAAAGGAAGTCGCCCTGCTGATATTCTTCCAGACACAGCAAACAGGATGTAGACCTGTGTACACAAGGCTGTGACTGCTGTTTGCTTTTCAACTACAGACATGAGGTTGGAATCGCAAGTCAGCTCTGTTTCCACCTGCTTCCCCAGCCACTCAAAATCCTGGAGAGCCTTAGCCCTTTGGAGGATGAAGAGGATAGGTCCGAGCAGGCTGCTCCGAGGGTAACATTCCCTTGGGAGTCATGCAGGAGGCTGGGGAGGGCTGGGCTGGGTTCTGCTGTGACCTGGACCGTGGGGCTGCCATCCCCATTGCCTCTTCATATTGTGGGAAGCATGTTTGTTGGAGATTCATCTTCTTGGAACATGTATTTAAAGCAAATTAGTCATGTTATCATAGTGTTTATCAGCCACCATGTGCCAGACTCTTATTCAGTTTATGTCATTTAATTCTTAGGCAACTGTGGGCAGTGCTTTTATTGTCCTCAGTTTATAAGTGAGGCCACTGAGACACTGAGGAGTTAAGGAACTTGTGGCCTCATCGCTGGAGACCTTAGATTCCAGCACTGGAGAAATGAATTCATGGCATAACTTCTAGGGTACTTGAGGGTAAAGAGTTTCTTCAGGTTTTTGGCTTATTACTATTTGTAAGTTATTTCCACTTAAGAATTTCTTTTATTTGCTCTTGAAGGGAAACCCTCTAATGTATCTATACTTGATATAGAACTGTAATGTCCTTTCCATGAAATGGGATCGAGCTTGTCTACTCTCCTCCTGAAGACCGGCCGCCTTCTGAAGTATGAATGGGATGAAGAGGTCATGAACTCATCTCTTCTTCTGCTTGGGAATCTGAGGCTGGAGTGTTTTTACTTTTCAAATTCCTGTGATAGAGCTTGGGCTGGGGTATTCTGTTCCTGAAACTCGAAGGTAAACACATAAGCTCTTGTCCTTGGGTCTCTGGCGTCACCACACTGGACACTGAATTCAGTGGAATCTCTTGATGGAAACAAAGAAGTGTGAATCCTGAGGTGAGCCTCCACAACCCATGGAAAGACAATCAAGGGGATTAAAATAATCTTGGTTCCAGACCCCAGAATGGAGGGGTAGTTTCCTGTGTTCTCTGGACTGAGCCCTCTGCGATGTTTGATGCCAGGGCTCACCACTCCACCTCCATTCTCTTTGTTTCTTCACCTCTCACTGGGTTTCCTGTGTTCCTCTAGTCTCTCCTTCCCAAGTCCTTTTGCTGGGTTCTCCCCTTCTCTCAACCTCTTAGTATTGGAGATACCAAAGTCCTTGGTCCTTTACTGTGTCCTGCTGTGTTAGCTTTCTGTTACCCTAACAAATATCTGAGATAATCAACTTATAAGGAAGGAAGGTTTATTTCAGTCCAGAGCTTGGAAGGTTTTAGTCCATGATCAATTGCCTCTGCTCTTTCTGGGCCGTGGTGAGGCAGCATATCATGGTGGGAGTGTGTGGTGGAAAGAAATCACTCAGTCTTTTCCAAGGGCATGGCCCCAATGACCTGGAGAGTTCCCACAAGGCTCCCACTCCTAAAAGTTCTACAGCCTCCCAAGAGTGCCACCCTAGAGACCAAGATGTCAACCAGTGGTCATTAGTGGGACTCTTAAGATCTAAATTATAGCACTGTATTAGCTAGCTTTTCATTGATGGGACAAAGTACCTGTGCAAAGCTTGAAGGAGGAAAGATTTACTTGGGCTCACCTGTTTCAGAGGTTTCAGTCCATGGCTGGCTGTCCCTAGTAGAGGGACAGGCAAAAGAAAGTTTCCTACCTTATGGCAGACAGGAAGCAAAGAGAGAGAAAGAGAGAGAGAGAGAGAGAGAGCAAAGAGAGCCAGAGAGCAGGGATGGGGCTGGGGACAGGATGTACTCTTCAAACATATGCTCTCAATGACCAACTCCCATCTGCTGGACTTTGCCTCCTAATAACTCATTCAGCTATGAACTTATCAGTGGGTTAATTCTGATCCATTGGAAGGTTAGCACCTTCAAGATATGGGTTTTGAAGGAACACTTCACATTTAAATCACAACATTCTGAGCCTGGTTCGCAAAGGCTCATGTCCACCTTATTATGAGAAATGCATTCCATATCTCAAGATTTGTTAGAATCTCAACAGTTCCAGTATTTCTCAAAAGTTCAAGTCTTAAGTCTCTTCTGATACTTGAAGCAGTTATTAGCTATGAGCCCCTGTTTACAAAAAAGAACATAATCTCAAAATAAATGACATAGAGTAAGCATTCTCACTCCAAAAGGGAGAAGAAGGGAAACAAAAAGGAATTGGATCAAAGAAAGTCTTAAAACCAGCAGAGCAGGCATTAATCCTATGGCTTCATGTCCAGCATCTGGAGCATACTGTGGCAAGATATGCAAGCCAAAAGGCTTAGGCAGCCCCACCCTTTTGTCATTGCTCCTTGAAGCCCACATGGCCTCTCTCTTGGGCTGGATTTGCTCATTATGTGGAGTTTCCTGTCTTCTCCAACTTCCTAGAGTCTCCATTGCACTCATTCCCATAGCTTCACACATCACTCTCTCAGGGACTCCCAGAAGGAAGGGACTCCAACCCTGTCACACATTTTTGCCTGGCCTCTCAAGCTTTCCTTTGAAATCTGGCTGGAAGCCTCCATGACCCCATAACTCTTGCACTCTGCATGCCTGCAAAACTGCCATCACATAGACAATGCCAAGGTCTGCCTCCAGTTTGAGCATTAGCTGGGCCCCCTTGAACCACAGCTGCAGTGGCCTCTGAGTACCTAGATTAAATGCTTCCTTAGGTGGCTCTGAGTGAGCAAGGCTCCTTGTGGCTCTCTTCTCAAAGCAAAGTCCTTTGAAAAAATCTTCACATTTTTGAGCTTAGAGCCTATGATGGGAAGGGTCTGGTGCATTCTTGAGATGCCCTGGAGGCATTCTTCCTATAGTTCCAGTGCGACATAATTGGCTTCTTTTTTAGTGACTCTAATCTCTTCATCAAACACAACTTCTTTGGCTCCAACTTCATGTGCACTTTTTTTCTGGCCAAACAGCAAGTTTTTCAAATCTTTCAGCTCTGCTTTTTGCTCCCAGTTCTCACTGTAAATCTGGCTAAAAACAGCCAGCAATACTTATACCACAGTCTGAATGTTGTGCTGCCTTGAAATTTCCTCTGCCAAATAAACTATCCTGTCACATTTAAATTCAGCCTCCCCTAATGTCTCAGGACTCAGACACAATGTAGGCAAGTTTGTTGTCTGAATGTGATGCCTAGTTAAGTCTTCAAATTTTGCAACATTAAAATGGTAACAGAGCAGGGATGACAGTGCCACCAAAGGCTCCAGAGTGACTCTGGAGTTCTGTCCATGAGGCAGGTGCGTGGACACATCCTGGTGCCCAGGACCCAAGGCACCTGCTATCCTCAGTCACAGAGGAGGGAGTTGAGACTCTGGGGCTCCTTTTGGTGGGGTGCTTTTCCTGGAGCCCTTCAAATCATGTCCACCTTCCCCATTAAGGAAGCCCTGCCAACTCTTCCTGTAGTGAGAGGCTCCCTTGAGCAGCCAGTCTGGGGTCCCCTGGGTCCTTCATGGACACTCACATACACATACACACACACACCCCCTCGTACATACACACTGTACATACGAAGACCTACCACACGCATACACCAATGGACACACAATACCAAGCACACACATATCACACGTATGCAACACACAGCACACACAACACTTCCCCCACCACAGATCAATCCCTGGGGAATGAATGCTAGCCACTGGCCCCAGGGCATCTGCTCAGCAGTCCTTCCTGCAGTCCCAAACCCAGTACCTGCAGGACAGGCACTGTGTGTCACACGGGTGCCCCCAGGCATGTGAATGTCCTGGGCCGTCCCAGCTTCTTCACGCTCCAAGCTCTGCCCCTGCTTTCCTGCTGGATGCTGATGAGGGTCCCACGCCACTGGATGGATGAGGGTGTCCACAGGGGGTGGCCCTTGGGCTGGGACCTAGTTACTTTCCCACTGTTGGGAAGCGATACCTGGCACCCATGCCTTAAAGGAGGAGGGGCTTATCTGGCTTGTGGTTTCAGTCATGGTCAGCCAGGTGCAGGGCAGAAAAAGCATGGCAGAACATCATTGCAGAGGAGAGCTGCTCTGCCCACGGCAGCCAGAAAGTAGAGAGAAGGAAGATCTGGGGACAAGAACCCAACCTCCAGGTCACACCCCAGTGACCACCTCCCACCAGGCCCCACCTCCCACAGCACCTTCAGCCGTGAACTCAGTCATAGATGGATCTACTGATGGGTACAGCGCCCCATGATCCAATCACCTTCCAAACACATGAGACTTTTGGGGCCTTTTAGATCCAAACCAGAACAGGCTGAGAAATTTTGGGACACAGACTCTGACTGCCTGCTTGTGGCTGGTGGCCCCTGGCATCAACTACAAGAGGAGCCATTGGGCACTGACTCAGTTTCCCCAAGACAACATGATGGGGAGGGGTTCCCCTCACTCTGGCAGGTTTCTCTCTAGTGCTCCTGACCTTTCTTGTTCCCCCTCCTCACCCTGCCTGGAGAGAGCAAAACTCACACCAGCCGCAGTGACCCTGGCATCTGGAATCCCGTCCTGTGCTCAAGGTGGAGGCTTTTCTGATTGCAGGAGGGGGAAACTGAACACCTGCAGCTTTGCCCCCACTCCACGCAGGAGCTGTCTGTGTTACACCGCGGGTGAAACATGTGTGAGACCCTTGGGTTCACACTTGGAGTCCTCTCATGTCAGACCCATGCTCGTCCCCGTGGTGGGACACAGCCTTCAGATGCCTTGGAAGGTCCTAAAAGCTGAAGTGCATGCGCCCCACGGTGCCCAGCTCTCCTAAGCAGTCGCCAGGTGTCGGCTCACTGAATCCTCACCGCATTGCAGGAGGCAGCTTTGTCACCCTGTTCACAGATGAAGAACTGGGGCACGACTGGCAAGTGGTGGAGCCCAGTCGAGTGTTCAGGAAGTCCTTGTGACGCTGGAGTAGAGAGAAGGTGGGTCAGCTAAGCAGCTCCTACAGGGAGCCACCCTGGCCCGCCCACACCTTGAGCATGTGGGCCACATCTGGAATAGTGGGGTCACCTTCCTGTGGGGAGCTGCAGTCTCCCTGGGCACACTGACCTTCCCAAGAAGCAGCACTTGCAGCATGCAGAAGGGGAAGGGACAGTCACATCTCCCTCACTGGCCTTTGCCACCTTCCCTTCCACCATCTGCCACAGTCACGGCTGCTACTGGACGTGCGTGAAATGCCTTGTGTATGTACAGGAAAATGTGCACCAGTTATCCAAGACGCATCTACCCTGGGGAGATAAGAAGTTACCAGCCTTGGGCCACACTGCATCTGCGAACACATCTCCCTGCTTTTAGCTGAGCGTGGGAGGCTCTGCCTGCTGAGTCCCGGTGCTTCCTTGCCCTGTGGTCTGGTGTCTGCAGCTGAAGCGATTCTCTGGGTCTCCTTGGCCACCCCGCTGCAGGAGTCAGGGAGCAGCTGAAACGAGCTTTCTGTGAACCTCGTGCCAGTTTGTAAGCAGGCCCCATCTCAGAAGGTCCCCGTGTCCCATGTGTGGCAAACATTCGCTTTCTGCAAGTTCCCTGGCTAGTGTGGGCGGGGTTTTGTAATTCATAAAGTTTCTTTATTCAAACCTGGATGCAGATATCAGATCTGTTTGAATAAGTCAAGACTCTGGTTGATTTTTCTTTCCGGGCTACAGTATTTTGAAAGAAAAAGAGAAGATGTGTGTTGGTTTGTCGCCTGTGTGCATTTCTTTCATGGGGTCCATGAATCCCTCATTGTTTGCTTCGACAAGCCTGGGCTTTTATCTCCCTCTGTTGTGTTCGTGTGTAACACTGTACCAGGTAATACAAGGATTTTTCTTATGTTTCTGCTCTTTGTTTCCAGGGAACAACAGAGAAAGGGTATTTCCGGACCAGCAAATGTGTCCAAGAAGCAGGTGGAGAAGGAATGTGGACATTGGGGGCACAGAGAGGAGGAGACCACGCCCTGCCTTCCCTACTGATGGGTCCTGCCCCTCCTCCCCAGAGCTGATAGTCACACTCTGCCCTTGCAGGTGTCCCCAGGGCCAATTTTACATCCCACATGGCCTTAGCTTGGAGCAGCCCACTTCTTGCCCAGCCCAAGTGGAACCAATGGGAACAGGACACCCCTAGGGGGCACCATTCCCAGCACAGACCATGGGAACCAGGACCTTGGGCTTGTGTGGTGCGCACCATGCACTTTGCTAAGCTGCCCCCGGCCTCTTTGGCTTCCTTGAACTCCTGGCTCAGAGCCACATGAAAGAGGCACAGTCTTTTTACTCGTACTAGTTATATTAACAACCCACGGACCTTTTGGTCCTCCCTGCTCAGCACGACCAGAATAAGGGAGCTTTCAGGAGATAACAGGTTCTTGGGGAGCCCCAGCAGCCTGTCAGGGCCCCATCAGGAGGAACATGTCCCGAAGTCATCAGCTCCCGAGCCCGTGGGGGCTGTTATCGGGCCTGCGATCCTCTCAGGTGTCACCTGCTGTGCTCTCCTCCCCTGGCAGGGTGCGCTGGCCTCCCGAGAGTCTGGGTGGGCGCCAGGCTATAAAGGCGACACGGTAATTGCATTCGTCTTGTACAGCTGGATCCGCTGGAGACAACACCCAGAACAATGACGTGCTGTGGCCGCTGCTGTCTTCAGATCAGGAAGTAAGGCAGTTCGCGCCTCTCTCAGGAGTGCAGCCTGACGGCTGGCCGCGCACACCGAGGTAGAACAGGTGTCCCAGCAACGCACTCTACGTCCTGACTGTGCCAGCCCCCTGCCCCGGGCTCCCTTCCCTCCTGCCCAGAGACTTGCTTAGCGGCCTCTGTGAGCTTGGTCCTCTAGGGACAGGCAAGGGTGTCCATCCGGCTGGGACAGCAAGGGTCCTGTCGAGACCTCTCCCACACTGAGCATGGACATCTCTACACACTGTCCCTGTCTTCTCACGCCTGTCCCTTCCGTCCTCTGCCTCTATCCCCCTACCCTCTCTGCACCTCCCATTCCACCCTCAACGATGCCCTCAGCCTCTGTGGGGCTGTTTGCCTCCCCATGCGGACCCCGGCGGCCAGCTGCTGCTTCCCAGCCTTCGCCAATAATAACCTCGGCCACACTAACTCACGAGCTGCTTCCCAGAGTTCGCAGACGGCTTCTGGTTTCACGGTGCCCTCGGCTCCTCTCGTCAGCTACCTGAAAATGAAAGCGGCAGGAGCTGGGTTACTTTTATAAAGATGCGTTTATTTGGCTTTAGTAAACATTGTGCTTTCTCATGCATCACATATTTTTAAAATGATTTTTTTTGTTGATCAATACACAATAAAGCTTTTTAAGGGCTTGTGCCATCTATGTGGCATCTTTATTATCACAGAGCCTGGGCGTAGGATGTGAAAATAATAACACCACTTACTCTAATTTTCTCCTTACCACCAGGCAAGAATAAATGCTCTGCATTTTTACAGTGCTTTATGCTTTAAAAAAAAACAACGACATTCCATTCCCAGTATAATTGGATCATCTTAGCAAACTCTCAAGGTAAGGATGAGCAAGAATTATTATCTCAAGTTTACAGATTGGGGAAACTGAGGCTCATATAGTCTAAATAATGTGCTGGGAGTCATAAATAACAAAGGCAGCAAAGGCAAAATTGGATTTTAGAATTTCTGATTTTTTTTTTGCAGCAGGATTCAATTTATTTCCTAAAATGATAGCTTCTGGATAGAGATGGAAAAAGACAAAGACTTGCATCTGTCCCGCCACCAAACGCAGCCCCTTCCCACCCATTTGTCACACACCCTAGAGTTCGAGGTCCTCCTCCTGCCCCAGCACCCAGCTTTGTGGCTGATCTCTCCCACACGTCTCTCCATGTGCTCCAGGGAAGTTGATACTGTGGCACACAGGCTGGCCGTCTGTGACCTGGGTGTGGCCCTGGGGATGGAGCTAAGACAGCCCTGTGGGGGCAGGTCAGGGACTCCCCTGAAGCCTGGGAAGAGGAGACTTCCTGGACAACTCCCCTGCAGGACAAAGGGCAGCGCTGCTGTGAGCCCACGATTCAGCCTGCTGTGGACGGAAGGCGGTCATCAGGGTCTTGCCTGCTCAAGGCCTTGGGGAGGAACTGTCTGAGCGCAATGATAGACTGGGCCATGACGATGATACCGTGTCCACTTAGAGACATGGAGCCCTGTCTGCATGAGCTCCCAGAGGAGGGACAGTGCCCTCTGGGTGGCCTCATCCTCAGTAGGCTTAGAGAACCAATGTGGAGCCCAGGATGCAGGGAGGGCCCTGGAGCAGTATTCGTGTCGTTTCCACTCCATAGCTGGTGACCCTTGCAGGCGCCCCACTCCTTCCAGCCATAACAAGTGGGTCGTCTGGTCCTTCTCCTCTGTGGGATGGTACGTGGAGCTTCTTGCCCTCATTGGGCCTCAGTCTCCTCCCCTGTGAATCTGGGATAGCAAGAGGGAAGGTGTAATCTGGAGCAGTTAGGTGACAGTAACATGGGCCCATGCCCAAAGCCCCATCTTCCTGCCACATTTACCCAAGGCCTGAGGACACGAAGCCACTTACACTTGACCCAAACCGTATGAAGACTGTCCAGGCTAACATGGCCAAATCCAGAGCCCAGGTCCACTCCCTGTGTCCCTGTGCACAAAGGAAGCTTGGGAAAAACTACTTTTAGACTGAAAATCAGCACTGTCAGAGGCCGTGGCCAGCAGGATTGTGCTATGGAAAAAAGATAACATGGGCATTTATGTTTTTAGTCAAATGTCTGCTTGGATTTTCTCCCGAGTATCTGGGGACACACAGGAGGAGAAAGCTGGTGTTTGGAGACCAAAGGCAGGGAGGCTCGGCCTGATCCCAGCACAGCCCCCAGCAGCTCTTCGGACATCTGTCCACTCCTGTCCCCTCTTCCAGATGCACAGAAGGAGTTTCCCCCCTCAGTTCTGGGGCTCGGTCTTGCCAGGTGATTTCAATCTTACTATTTGATGAATCATTTTCATTGACGCCATTGCTTACTTCCAAGCCCTACAGCTCATCTGGACTGAGTCAAAGCCTGGCCGGCCACACTGGTGAGTGGCCAGGAGGGCTCACACTCTGCAGAGCGTGGAGCACCTTCAGGAGGAGCTGTGTTTTTCCCTGCATCGCAGGTGGCTGTGTTTGTGGCCAGATGTGCACAGCTATGGCTGTACTCAGAGCACAGGGCTGCCGCAGAGCTTACAGCTGGGGTTGCAGATGAAGGCAGATGATGGGTGGCTGGATAAGCAGCCCCAGGGGCAGTGCTGGGATGGATGGAGGTACCCTTGGGGCTCATCCAGTTTCTGCCCCTGAGGAAGGCACCCAGCAAAGCTCCCCACACTGGAGGCTGGACCATGTGGGATTGATTCTGAGGGGTGCTCTCCTAGAAGCACCAAATAGAGTGATCTTAGACACAGGATATTATTAGTCACTTCCCCATCCTGGGGGCACAATACCCAGTTCCCATGTCTTAAAGAGGAGAGGTTTATTTGGCTCACAGTTTCCAGTGGGTTCAGTCCATGGTTGCCTGCTCCAAGGCAGAAACATCATGGTGGAAGGGCCTGTGTAGAGGACAGCTGCTCACATCATGGTAGCCAGGAAGCAAAGAAGGGAGGAGCTGGGGTCAAGACTACAGCCTTCCAGATCATGCTGCCAGTGACCCAGCTCCAACTAGCCCTACCTCGTAACAGCATATTCAGCCATGAACTCATCAGTAAATGAATCCATTGGTGAATGTGGCACCCCCATGATCCAATCACCTTCCAAACACATGGGACATTCAGGCAACATTTCAGATCTAAACCGTAACACACACAAAGCCCAGGTGCACTCAGAGGCGCCCACAGAGGTTTGTAAGGGCTGGCATAGGAGGCCCAGGGCAGTCCCCGAGTGAGATCGTCTAGTGTCTACTCCTATTTCCTTCAAGAGTTGTCCCATTTTGTTAGTTTTGCACATGGGCTGTACAGAGAGGCACTCAGCCAGACTCCCCTGAAGGTCTGAGGAGCCTCCACACAGCATGTCTCATTTTACTTTCTCCTGGGAAGGAGGTAGCGTTACTAGGTTGTGACAAGAACCATTGTTCTCAATTAAAGGACAGGGAAAGTCTATATGCTCCATTCCCAGCCAGGAGTGACTGTGGGGAGTCCTTCTTTATTTAGAAATTAAACTTCCTGCTTCTTAACAAAGAGAAAAAGCTTCCTACTCTGTTAAGGAAAAGAAAAAGAAGCCCCTGCCCCTCAGTCCACGAATGAGGTAAGAAAGTGGGGATCAAACATTTCAGTCACGTCTGTCCCACTTGCTGGTTAAGCATCGCTAGGGGCTAGGCCCCGGGGTGTGGCTCAGTGGTAGAGCCCTTGCCTATCATGGCCAGAGCATGTTTGATCCCCAGCACCCCCAAAATAAAGAACTACTGTGGCTGAACTGTGTGTACCACTAAGTCCATGTGTTGAAGCCCTAACCCCCAGGATCAGAGAACAAGACTTATTTGGAAAGCCGGTTGTCGTAGCTATCACTGGTTAAGATGGGGCCATCCTGGGGTGAGGTGGGTCCACTGCTGACCTTATGGTCACAGACGGGCACACGGTGGCTAAGCCACAGGAAGGTGGAGCCAGAACCCAGGAGATCCTTCTACAAGCCAGGGAGTGTGGAAGGTCGCCAGCGGCCACTAGACTCCAGGTGGCCTGATTTGCTCTGCACCTCCTCTGAAGGAAGCAGCCCTGCCAGCCCCAGCGGTGGACTCCTGACTTCCAGAAATTCAAGACAATAGAAGTCGGATTTTTAAGTGAAGCCACTGGTGGTACGCAGTTACGACAGCCCCGGAAATGGACATGAGAACCATGTGGGAGTGGCTCCTGCCCCTCATTCCAGCCCTGCAGAAAGAAAATTGTACAAAGCCTGGTCTGCCTGGAGCGGGCGTTGCCTGGCCTCTGTCCAGCCACGGGCACTCATGCCAGGAATCTGTGACACAGCCCTGCCCCTCTGACCACAGCCTCTGGGAAGGGCAGCTTTCTGGGACTGTGGGCACAGCAGGGACGTCAGTGGGGTGGAGCTGGGCACCGTGGGTGTCCGGACATAGGCGTGTGAGAAAAAACAAAGAAATGGTAAACATCCTGCCTGGCATCTGGTGCCGAACCTGTGGGACTGGCCGAAGTCCGCCCTCTGGTGTGGGCTCCCGAGGAGGAGTAAGATTTCCTGTTGTGAAAAATTTCTCAAGGGAGCAAGGAGATTGCAAATGCCCAGGTGACACCATGACCTGCCTCTCACAGGTGCACTGCCTGCTGAAGAGCTCTGGACCCCTCCTGTTGTCTTTCCAGAGTGCCTGGGGCATGCCTGGCCTCCACAGCGCAGGAAGATGTCACCAGCCAGTTTTCCTCCCCAGCCCCCAATGTTTCCAAGGCCCTGCAAGTGCCTACTAGCACTGTGGGAAAGGGTGGGCATTTTCAAGCAAGCTGGTATAGAGATTATTCACGAAGCCAATGGGAGGACCATCCCTCTCGTGTGCTCTGCACAGGATCTGCCGCTGCCCACCCCTGGGCTTGCATGTGTGGTCAGAAGACCCTGGCTTCTAAGGAGGCAGACCCTGCCCCACCTGGCACAGCCCTGGGACTGAGCAGGGGTGGGAGAACTGTGAGCCTTTCTGGAATGTGCATGGTGCTCAGCGTGTGTGGTTATGGCAGCTAGAGCGCACCCTCCAGGCACAAGTGTGAATGGAAGGGTCAGTCCAGAAGGCCCTGGGTGGAAGGCTCTGGTGCCTGCCTGCTAACTCCACGCTACAGGAAGACAGTTGTCAGCTCAGCACACTGTCACGTGGGCTCTGGAGAAAAGAGTGACAGGCCATCCAGGCCACGGTAGTGAGCACTGCATGCTGGAGGAGCTCCGGGAGTCCTGGTTGGGTGGTGTGGCCTTAGGCAAGTGCCTTAATCTGTCTCTCCATCTGTCAAATGGGTGCACCATAGTCCCGACGTAACAGACTGCGGAGTTCTACAGGAAGCACTCACAGTGGCTCCTGGCAGACGGGCATTGGTGAAATGAGTGGATTGAGCCAGAGGCTGGCCGTGGGCAGTGTGGGGCGCAGGCAGTGCCTGGGATCGCCGGGTGACAAGAGGTAGCGTGGAGGGAGTAGTGCCCTGCTGGAGGGGCTGGGGGAACCATGCCTGTTTCCAGCCCTGCCTCTCTCCGGGGCTGGGGTGTTGGGTCGGACTTGCCCCGCGGACTTTTTCCTGCCAGAACGCCTCTTCCTAGCAGCGAGCACTGTGCCAGTGCAGGCGGCCAGAATGCGTTTGGCAGGAGCGCTGTTCTGGAAGATGCTCGGCCGCGTGGGCTGGGATGAGGTTTTCACTGCTCCCATGATGCTCGGCTTCCTGCACCCTGACCCAGCAGTGTGGGCGGGAGGAGCCGGACAGCAGATGCAGGGAGGTTTTCTCCCTCTCCTTTCCAGGCCAACTTCAACCTTGTTTTCCCTTCTCAGCTTTGAGAGGCTTCACATGCAGGCATGATTTCAAAGTTTGTTTCTTTCCTAATGAGGTGTTCAGAGATGGTGGTACCGGAATGGGAAGGGAAATGTGTGTCCCGAGGGACTCCTCTGTCCCCTGCTGCACCGTTTCACTGCCTGTACATAGGAAATGGGAAAGACAGAGAGACAGAGAGACAGAGAGAGACAGAGACAGAGAGACAGAGACAAAGAGGGACAGAGAGACACGTTGGGTAGTATGTCTAAGGTAAAACCCAGTTTTGGGTTAATTCTGTGATAACAATGGGCAAAGTCAGGCATTGTGGTTTCCACAGTTCTTCACCAGAGGCCAGCCTTCCAACTGACTGACTGATTGATTGATGATTGGTTCATTCAAATACTTCTCAGTATCTGTGAGCCAGGCATTGGCCCAGGCCCTGAGAATTCATCAATAAAGGAAACAGGAAACGAAGGATGCCCTTGTGGCCCTGATCCACTCTGGCAGGGGATGGAGAGGGGCCGCTTCTCAGGCAGCTGTCAAGAGCCTGTGGGGGACGCTCAGGGGCCTCTGGGGACATCCTCCCACACCCCTGCTATCTTCGGTTTCTCTGCAGGGTCCCTGGCCCTGGCCTGCACCCCTGGCTCTGGTGCAGACAGAAGCCTCCGCTGCTGCATTCTCATGGGAATTAGATGCACCAAGCTCGGACCCAGGCTCTGCTACTTACTTCCTCATGGCGTCACTGGGCAAGTCAAGTCCCCTTGGGGACCCTCGGTGTCCACAGGGCAACGTGGAGCTGGCATCTTGGCGAGAGAACAGGAGAGGCTAAGATGCAGTGTCCAGAGTCGGGATGGCACACAGATTATGCCTTGAGGAAGCAGGAGAGACAGAAGCTCCACCTGTCTGTGCGACTGTAACAGAATACCCGAGGCTGCTAAGTCACAAAGGGTGGGGTTCTTTCTCCCGGTTCTGGAGGCTGGGACATCCAAGGTCCAGCGTCCAGCGTCTGGTGGGGCTACCTTGCTGCCTTATCCCAGGGCAGCAGAGGAAAGGCAAGAGAGCTGCACACGTCCAAGATATGGACCACTGACGGGCACCAACACACCAGAGGCCCCGGCCTCACCACCTCCTATCACATCCCGGAGTAAGTGTGTGGCACTTGGGGGGATGCGGTCAGACAACAGCAGAGAGCCTTTGGCCCCCAGCTGCTGCAAGATGCTACCCCCCGCCCCCAGCCTGGACAGGATTTGTCATTTGCCTAGAACGCAGAGACAGTGTGGACAGAGCTGTGCCTGTTGTCCTCTGTCTGGAAAGTGCACCAGGATGTCACAGAGGGGCCGCATGGTGTCTTTCAGGTGGTTCCATGCATCTCCCTGCCTTGCAGCAGCAGGCTGGAGCAAGGAGCCCCATGGTTCTCAGCCAGGGAGCCGTCAAGCCCCTGACTCTCAAGTGTGAGCCTCTGTGTCCGTCGCCCAGGGGCAGGAACTACGGGTGCTGAGAGAGCACCAGGTTACCGGGTGCAGCTCCACCTCTCCCTGGGGAAGAGCCAGTGCCGAGACACCCGGATGTTGCCCCACTGCCCAGGCCGGTCGTGGTCCTTAGGGCGCGGCAGGGAAAAGAGCGCAGACAGACGACCCCGCCCCTTCCCCCGGCTTCTCTCCTGACGGGAAAGGTGCTGTGGAAGTCCTAGAGCTCCTCCCCGCTGGGTGCTGCTGGGTGAGGCTGTGCCTGCCAGCAAAAACCCCTCTGGGTGGTAAATGGAGGAACTCAGGGGACCGTGCTCTGCACCCCGATATGGTGCAGCTCCCCGCCCAGCAACAGGGAGACCCAGTTCCCATGACATGAAGTCAGTACCCTGTGCCCAGGGGCCGATCTCCTGTAGAATGAGTGCCGTGGGGCTGCAGCATCCTCCCGAGTACACTCTTTCCACAGAGCAGCTGAGAAACGTGGCCATGACAGAAGTCAAGAGAGAAAACCAAGCAGAGTAGGCCGGCAGTCACCTGGGAGCACCAGAAGTGAGGGTGTGCCAGGGCCTCCTGGGCTCCCATTCAGACCGGCACCTCACTGTCCCATGTTCTTTCTGGGCTGGGTCAGTCTGGCTTCACACATGTGCACCCCAGCATTGCCCCAGCCTCCGCTTAGGCCCGAGCCTGTCACCCTCCTCCTGAGGCTTCCCCATGACCCACCTGCAGCTTCTGTTCCGCACGGCTCTTTGAGGGGAGAAGGGCACAGGATCCCCTCCAAGGGATGCTCCTGGGGGTTCGTCAGGCTTCTGGGGCACCACCCAGAGAACCACTGCCTGCTACACAGCTCAGTAACTGGCGCTCCTACCAGCACTCTCCTCCCTTGCCTCACCCCTGTACTTCACCCCTGCTGCCCTGGACAGGACCGCACTCGTCAGGAGGGCTGTGCCTGGGGACCTCGTGTGGGGTCTGATGTGTCCAGCCTTGGCGGTCAACTAGGGAGTGGGCACTTCAGGATCACAGAGCACGGAGCGTTCACCAACATTTCTGTAATTCTTACTGCAAATCTGTCAAGTGCAACTGATCATTTTTTTTTTTTTTAATGTGGGTACTGGGAGTCAAACTCAGGACCTCATGCTTGCCAGGCAGGCACTTATGCTGCTGAGTTACATCACCGGCCTAGTGCAACTGATCTTGCCCATTCTATAAAGGGGAAGCCGAGGGACAGAATACTTGCCTAATGTCCCAACACGGCTGAGTGCAGGGCTGAATAACAGAGCCCTGGACACCACAGCTTTCCTGAGAGCAGACAGGGCGTGGTGGGAGGGAGGGGCCTGTGGACCCCACACATGCTGGAGTGGCCTGTGGACCACAAGCACATCAGGAAACCATGTGTGTTTTGTATATGCATGCATGTGTGATATGTGTGCACACACGTGTGTTAGGTGTGTGTATGTAGGGCTGTACACATGCACTGTGTGTGTGTACCTGTGTTATGGGTACGGTGTGCTGCAGGTTCCATATACACGTGTGAGTTGTACATTGTATGTGCATTACTGCGTGTTTGTGTGCTATGCGTGTGTGTGCTGTGCATTGTGTATCGTGTGTGTATATGTCGTGTGTTATATTTGCATTTTGTGTGCATGTTTGTGCCAGGTTGCATGGATGCATGGGGCATGTGTTGTGTGTGCACTTGCACATTGCATGTTGTATGTATAGGTGTGTTGCGTGTGTGTTGCATTGTACATATGTTTACATGTCATGTGTGCTCACACACTGTGTGTATACGAGATGTGTGTCTTGTGTGCACATGTGCATGCATAGCACATGTGTGTGGATGTGTCCTTTGAAGTGCGGAGATCACACGTGGGGGGATTTAGCACCCCGGGGAGACAGAAGTGGCCTCCAGCACGGTAATGGAGATTCAAGCAGAGACCCACCAAGCCTGGGCCATGAGCTGTCTGGGGCAGAGTGTGGGGGTCCGTGCCTGGGGAGGCAGGGCCAGGAGTGGGGACGTGGGGCCCTTCAGAGCCTCTTCTGCAGGGGGCACCTTGTGAGCCGCTGTGCCCGAGGCAGGTGGAGGCAGTCAGAGCTGAGCAGGGGCAGGTGAGGTGTGAGATGCTGCCACGGCCACAGGGATGTTCCATGGCACCAGCAGGAGGCCACATGTGGAGCCCAGAGAGGGCACGCTGCACTCACAGAGGCGGAAGGGGAACCTGCCACATACCCTGCTACAGGCCCTTGCCCCCGACCTGCAGGCCTCTGTGCCAAGGGGTACTGCTGACACTTGTCCCCCTCCTCAGAGCTCATGATCAAGTCCCCAAGGGCTTCCTGACTTTTGAATGAGCTTGGGAATTGACTGTAGGAAATTCAGGTTCCCAGGCCTGAGCCCTGAGGCCTGATTCCAAGGCTCCAGTTGGGCCCCTGAGGTCTGTGTGGTGACCTCCTGGGGTTGCAAGAAGTCCTGCTGCACCTCGTGATGTGTGACTGACCCCAGGGGAAACCAGAGATAGGGAGCTGGAAGAATTGTGGAAAGAAAGAAAGAAAGAAAAGAAGGAAGGAAGGAAGGAAGGAAGGAAGGAAGAAAGAAAGAAAGAAAGAAAGAAAGAAAGAAAGAAAGAAAGAAAGAAAGAAAGAAAGAAAGAAAGAAAGAAAGAAAGAAAAGAAAAGAAAGTAAGGGTAGGTGATAGAACATGTCACCCTGCACCCAACTATGAAATTCCTGTGTTTCCACCTTAGTTGCCCAGACTGAGAACTCAGGAATCTCGTCCCTGCCACCTGACCAAGGTCTTCACTCTGCCATGGCTTGGAAGTCACTTCCTGCCGGGCTTTTCCTGATGCTTCTCCTCCCGTGCTCGGGCTGGGTCAGGTGGCCTCTGTGATGCCTCGGGTCCCTGCTCCCACTGAGGGAGGCACCTAGGGCTTGTTACTGTGGCGTCGCTGTGCCTGGCCGGGGGCCATGGCTGTTGTCCCCTCTGTGAATGAACCGTAAATGTACCACACTTCCTCAGAGCAAGGAAAGCACTGAGCCTGGAAACACCCCTGTCCAGCTGCATGAGAACCGTGTTTGTTATTCAGGAGGACTCATTTTCCAAGGAGTTTACCACAAAACCTGCGATTGCTGATGTCGGGGGCTTATGTGAAGGAGTTCGGAAGGCATGACAGTGTGGCAGTGTGTATGGACAACGAGGGGACAGGCGTCCACAGAGGGCAGCTTGTGGGCTGGGCATCCAGGAAAGAGGGACTGTTGCTGGGCGTAGGTGGTGGTACAGCAAGGAGGAGAGGGAAGCAGGTGCTGTGGCAGGTGGTGGGGCCCAGGGATCCCTGAGGACACGACTTTTGCTTTGGCCTCCGCCGGACAAAAGAGAGCAGCCGAGTGGAGCGCAGCCCCGAATGGCACCGTCAGAAGACAGGGGTCCGAGCAGAAAGGTCTGAGGTAGGAGCGTGGCAGGTTCGGGCAATGGCACCTCAGCGAGGTGCCAAGGGTGTCAGAAGCCGAGTGCTCGGGTCTGGTTCTGGTTCCAAGTGTGATAGGCGCATGGGAGGGCATGAGCAGGGCAGCAACGCGGTTCTCCTCGTACTGCAGGAGGTCCCTGGGCTGCCCGGTGGAGGCGCTGAGGCGAGGTCGCAGGCCGTGGTGACTGGAGGGGGAAGGCGGGCAGATGGGGCAGAGTTCGGAGGCTGAGCTGGGAGAGCTGCTGACGGCGGCGGTGGGGGCGCCGGGCTGTGAGGAGCTGACCTGCCTGGGCAGCTGGGGCTCCGGGCAGGGAGATGGAGGACGAAGACGGGGCAGGCGAGATGGGGCTGGGGAGCAACCTTCTCTGCTGTGTTTGAGGGGCCCATTACACGTACGAGTGGGCTTGGATTCCCCTCAGCAGCGGACTCCGCGACAGGAGCAGAGATACCCGTGGTCTGCTTGGGGAGCCGTCCCAGGCCTGGGGACAGCGGGACAAGGAGGAGGGAGTCACTCCAGTGATGTGCACTCCAGTTTCCTCCCCGGGGAAAGGCTCTTGCTTGCCTGGGGCAGTGGGCTCCCCCGGGGGAGAAGACGAGAGTTGTGCGACCACGGCTCAAGGTGCTGTCCGTCCTTCTGTGTGCAGCTGGCTGACACAACAGCGACTGGAGCCAAAAGATGGAGCCAGAGGATGCAAGAGGCCCATAGTAGATGTCCAGAGAAGGATCCAAAAGAGATGTCCTGTAAATAAGGCCATGCGCTGCTTAGGTATGTTTTGGCCCATGATGGAGCGTGTATGTGTGGGCCCCTAGGGTTACAGCTTCTAAAGATGCGGTAGCCATTTTGCTCGGTGCAAGTACACTCCAGGATGTTCGCAGGAAGATGAAATGAACCAGCAATGCATTTCTTAGGACAGGTAACCCCAGCTGTAAGCAACACAGGACAGTGGCTGGAGCTCGGGGAGGAGTCCTTCGCACAGAGGTGACACAGCTTTAAGACGCCAACTAGAGGGAGTCTAAGGAGCATCGAGGAGAGAGTCGAGGGCTGACCTCTGGGCTTTGCCACTCCGAAGGGGTGAGGAAGACAGAAAATCACCCCCAGGTCACTGGAGGGTTTGCCCAGCGTGGCTTTCATGTGGCAGTGGGTGACATCCTCGTGGAGGGGAGTGGGAGATGGAGTCTGAGGTTTGGGTTCTACCTGGAGCAGATCGAAGGGCAGGATGGAGAGGGCAGGGCTGGATCCCCGCTGGGAGGCTGCGGAGGGGAAGTGAATCCGCCACCTTGGTTTGATGTTGTTTGTATTCCACAGAAGAGGAGGGTGACACCTGGAGAGATTTCACCACTCACCAGAGTTCAGAGGTGTAAGGGGCCGAGAGGGGATCTGAACCAGCTCTGTGGGGCTTTCTTTCTGGGACCACACTGTCGTATCAGGGGTGGCACCAGGGGGAGGAGAAGGCACAGGAGCTTCTCTGGGGGTGATCCTCTCTGTAAGAACTGGGGTTCTGGAGTGTTAGCTTTCCACTGGAAGCTATTTTCCAGAATGGTAGGCAGGAATCAGTTTTCTGCCCTGAAGTTTCTGCCGTGGGCCTGAGAACTGGAACGTTCCGAAAGCCATCGGAGCAGAGCAGGATGGCGCAGGCATCTAGCACAGGAACCCTCACAGCTGTCTCTCCGTGTTCTGCCTGCCTCCCACTCCTTATATTTGTCCTGCTGAAGACCTAAGCTCAGGCCCTGAGGGTGACTTGTGACCACAGGTAGATGGGTGACAATTTGTGTCAGTTTTCTATTTCTCACCCAGGGTAGTGCTGGGTGATTATCGCTGGCCCAGCAATTGCGAGGAGAAGCAATAGATGAAATGGAACTGGAGAAACAATGTCCCAGTAGATATATGTCTATCAGAGGCATGGCTGCCCGGAAAAATTAGTACATATTTTGGTTTAAAGTCTTGGAAGACAAGCAAAAATCAAGTTCAGCATACTCGGGACAAACAACTTGGAAAGCCTCTCTTTGAAGACCATTGCTGACAGCGACCTCCAAATGGCCAACAGGTGTCAGTGTAATGTCGCTGGGGCAGGACCCTGTGTCCAAGGTTGAGGTTAGTGCTGGCTGGAGCTTGTCCTCAGACATTCAAGGCCTTAAGGACAAAGGACAAACCCAGCCCTGCAAAACCCTGATGTCTTGTGTTTTTGCCTTGGTTATAACATCAGTAAGGACTGGAGAAAAACATCATCTTATTTCAAAGAAAATGCAAGAAGTATTGAAGAGTATGAAGAAAATAGAAAGCAAATTTGTGCTTGCATTAATCTTATTTAAAGGTCACCAGGTTTAGGAAGTCAAACAAATCTGATAAGTATGGTAGTCTAGAACATTCTAGAAATATGTCTGTGTATATAAATGGTGTCTGTAGCATACTGTTGATTTTTAAAACATATGTCTAAATTAGCATGTATGATGTGATTACCCTTACAGACTGCTCTATATTCTATACAAATTAATATTTTTTAGAAATTAGTATATTTTCTTTTATAGAAGAATAATGAAATTGTTCAAAACCCAAACTCACAGACTCACTCACTCAAAGTTACACCACAGGAAACTTTTGAAGTTTTCTTTGTGGTGCTGAGAATTTTGTCTTGGTCATTCTTTGTTAGCGGCCCTCTCTCCAGAAGCTAGGAAGAGGTAGGCCAGTTGCCTCCTTCACACCTTGTTCTGTATTTGTTCATGGTAGATTTTTCTAGTCCAGCCCAAATGGAGAAATGCTTGAGGGAGATTAGTTGAATACAAAGATAAATAAGACCTAATCATTGCCTATGGGAATTTACTCCAAATGGAGCAAAAATGCACACATAAGTAATTCTAGGATATACGGTCAGCAGTGTTCTTACTTGAACACTCTGTTTTTCCTCCCTCTGACCTTTGCAGTTGGTCCTCATCTTCTGTACCAGCACTTCCAGGAAGCTTCCTGAGCTCCACATTTCCTGAGGGTGGCATTGAACTCTTGTACCTGCTTCTCTGCCAAGAGCCACCTTCTCCTGGCCTAGATCATGTGGCCAGAACAGAGAGCTCGCTCACTGTGCCACTGGATCGATGTGTCCAGAGCTGCCCTCCATCAGGGGTGGCTACACACGCAGCCCCTCACACCTGGGGGGATGACCTGGGGTGTGCAGTGTTGTGTTTTGGACCTGGATGTCCCCCAAAGCCTCATGAGCTCAGGAGAGGAGCTTGCGGAAGGCAATTGGATCATGGGGCTTCAGCTGGTTTGCTGTCAGGAGGTGTAGCCTGAAGCCCCCGTGATCCAGTCACCTTCCTTGATAATTAGCCAGCGTTTCCTCCAGTTCTTTATAATTCTTAGCTATGTACAGAATGAAATGACGACTGTTCAGAAGACCGAGAGCTGGGGTAGCAGGAAAGGGGTGCAGATGGTGCAGGTGAGCCCAGGGGGAGCTGGTTCATCCTCGCACACATGGGGCAGGGGAGGGGCTGTTTATGGGCTTAGTATGATTCAGCCCCTTCCTTCTTATGCTAAAATAATTCTTCTCTTCCAACACCCATTTTCCAAATCCCAGCTCAGTCTCCTGGTGTCAGAAGGTCAGAGATGTGCGATGCAAGAGTCCCAGAGAAATGAAGTGTATCAGAAGTAAAGGAAACAAACTATGGTCTAGATATATTATAACTTATGGATACATTTAAGTGACTTGATAAGCTCACTTAGAGGTTGCATTCAACTCCCGACTTATCTGACCCTTCACTCACGCCTGACCCCAGCATCCATGCCCGATGGAGAAGCGGGACCGTGAGGATGCTCTTCCAGGTGGCCTTCAGCACTGCCCAGGTGGCTGCCGGTCACAGGTAAGTATGTGCATTCATCACTTGGGAAATAAGCTGCATGCCTATTTTACTTCCCAATTTTCCCTCCTTGGAAATAAAACCCAACTCTATTAATGTGAAAATCCTCTATCTTGTTCCTGTCACCGAGCCTCTTGTCCCTCTCAAGTCCCTCTTTTGGTGTCCACTCCTGTCAGGAGCTAAAATGCTCAGTATGGCAGGGTGCTAAAAGGAGGCAGGCTTCAACCCATGCCCAGGACAGTGGTGGGAACTGCTAACAGCCGAGCCCCACACAGTGTCCCCCGTGGAGGCTTGGCGCTTTCTCTGAGGCCACAGCTCACAGGCAGTGGCTGGGTGGGGTGGACTGCTCTGTCCCCAAGTGAGAGCTGTCCCTGCCCAGCATCTCCCTCGATCTCTGAGCTAGACCCTAGGATTTCTTGGTCCTCATTCACGCCGCCCTGAAGGCTCCCTGCAAGTATAAATAGCTCCCTCTGCTCCAGGACGACTCTCATGCTGGTGGCCTTTGGACCGTAATTGCATTAACACCTCTGCGGCCCGGCGTGAGTTTCCAAACGAAGTGATGCTTATCAGCCATAGACGCTCAGGGCCAGTTCCCTGGTGAAGGTGGCTGTGTTTCTTCTCATCCTCCAGAAGTTGCTCTCTGGCCAGATGAAGAGTGGTGTTGGAATTTTATAGCTAAGATGAAGAGCCGATCTTTTGCAGCAATAACTGAAACCAGGCAAGTAGGGGCGGTGTGGAGTTTCCAGGTGGAGTCACATGGACGGGATCCGGGAGGATGCGGCACCAGCTTAGAAAACTTGTCATGTACATGGTGCCTTTAAAATTCCTAGGTGCTCAAGTTTTACATGCCTTTGCAGATTTTATTACAGGCATCTCCTAGAAGCACATATTAGTTTAGCATTTGCTTTCATAATGAGATGAGGGTCAGGTTCAAGGTTCTCTTTCTGGCTAGAGTGAAAAGAAAACAGCAATTTCTAAGATAATCATTTTGGCTTAATGTAGGCTAATTCCACGTCAGCATTTACAATTAATTTCTTATTTTGATTTAGTATTAAATATTGGGTGCCCTCACCGTCCAAGAGGCAGAAAAACTAATGGGAGAGACAACCCCCGTGGACACCTGATTGGCCCACCCCTGAATTTGATGTAAAAGCATCATTGGTAATAACTCTTGAAAATGTTCTTTCAAAGATTTATATTCTAATTTTTACAAAAGAAGCAATAGGCTGCCGAGTTTCCTTCCTTCCTTTCTTTCTTTCTTTCTTTCTTTCTTTCTTTCTTTCTTTCTTTCTTTCTTTCTTTCTTCTCTTTCTTTCTTTCTTTCTTTCTTTCTTTCTTTCTTTCTTCTCTTTCTTTCTTTCTTTCTTTCTTTCTTTCTTTCTTTCTCTTTCTTTCTTTCTTTCTTTCCTTCTTTCTTTCTTTCTTTCTCTTTCTTTCTTTCTTTCTTTCTCTTTCTTTCTTTCTTTCTTTCTTTCTCTTTCTTTCTTTCTTTCTCTTTCTTTCTATCTTTCTTTCTTTCTTTCTTTCTTTCTTCTCTTTCTTTCTTTCTTTCTTTCTTCTCTTTCTTTCTCTTTCTTTCTTTCCTTCTTTCTTTCTTTCTTTCTTTCTTCTCTTTCTTTCTTTCTTTCTTTCTCTTTCTTTCTTTCTTTCTTTCCTTCCTTCTTTCTTTCTTTCTTTCTTTCTTTCTTTTTCTTTCTTTCTTTCTTTCTCTTTCTTTCTTTCTTTTTCTTTCTTTCTTTCTTTCTCTTTCTTTCTTTCTTTCCTTCTTTCTTTCTTTCTTTCTTTCTTTCTTTGTTTCTTTCTTTCTTTCTCTTTCTTTCTTTATATCTTTCTTTCTTTCTTTCTTCTTTCTTTCATGCTTCTTTCTTTCATTCTTTCTTCTTTCTTTCATTCTTTCTCCATTTGGACAGCTGCTTCTGCTACCGGTCTTGGAGGGCACCAGGCACCTCACCACCTAGCCCATAGCCTTCTTGGGAAGGAGCCCTCTCGCTCAGTTATTCATCTACCCATTCATTCATTCAATAGCCACGGAATACTGTTTGCTCAGCCATGCTCCAGCCCCGACCGAAGCGCCCCAAGCCCCAGCCCTCACGGAGCCTTCAGCCCCACGTCCAGCTTCTCCATCTGCAGGGCCTGCAGCGAGCTGGTCTCACACAGCTGCAGCGATCCTCGGTCAGAGGCATCCCATGCCCTTGCCGTGCGGAGAATGCCAGGATTTTACTGCCATTCTGTGTTGTGCCCCCTACAAGGGTTGGCTTTGCACACTCACCCCTGGCCACATCACAACTGCACACGTTTGCACACCCCTTCTGTCATTTTTACTGACTTGTGCATTTATTGAATGAATTCTTCCTTTTTGTTCTTGTCTCCCACGTTCACCCCGTTCTTCTCCACAGATGATCAGGCTGACGTGTTCAGTGGGGGTCATGGTTTAGATCTTCAATGGGTGTCGTCTCCCAAAGCCTCATGGGTGCCTAGGAGGGGCTTAAGGAAGGTCATTGGATGATGGTGCTTACACCTGTTGTGCTATTGGGATGTGGGGTCGGGTTAGAACCAGGGGCCACTGGGGGCGTGGCCTGGCAGAATTTACAGTGTTTCCCTTCTGGACTCCTCCCCAGTCTCTCTCTACTTCCTGTCTGCCATACCGTGAGCCCCATCTCCTCCGCCAGGCCCCTCTGCCATGCCACCCTGCCTTGGAGCCAGCCCATTATGGACTGAAACCTCTACAAACTGTGAGCTAAATAAACCTCTCCTCTTTTAACTTTGGGTGCTGGGTATTTTGTCTCAGCACTGAGAAAAGTAACTAAGACACATTTCCTCCTTTAAACTGAGGGTGTTGGGTATTGTGTTAGGTATTAGTCATGAGAAAGTGACTAATATTAAGGGCATCTTTTAATTAGAAGGTAACTTATGAAATTATCTGTGTCTCTTGCTGTGTGTGCACATATTTTAATTTCATGCACATGATGGGGGAATGCAGACTGTTGAAGCAGCCAGCTGGGGTCCACGTGTGAGTTCCGCCACTCACCACCTGTGTGGCCTTAACATTGCCCATGTGCGTGTCTTGGTTTCATCATCTGTAAAGAACTGAGGCAGCCATCTAACCCTCAGACTGTCATGAGGATTACATTAGTTAATATTCACGCGGTGCTTAGCACAGGCTCTCGCGGGTCAGCCAGGATTGTCACAGACTCTGGCTGCTCTTCTTTCATTCCACACCAAATTCCAGATAGAGACACTGAAGAATCCAGCTGCTCCACATCTGTCCCGGAGAACAGGTCCCCGTAGCCTAGTGCCAGCTGTGTGAGCCACTCTTGGACCACTTGCTCAGCCCATCAGGGCTGAATCAGTGGCTTCGTGGAGGCAGAAAAGCTGAGTGATGGTTTCCAGAGCAGGGTTTGGGGCCGAGTCACGGATTCCAAGAGGATTGTGGTCAGCTGTAGCAGACCAAGTCCAGTGAGGGGAGAGACGCCTACTGGTGGGCAGAACCAGGGAGTGTAACACAAGGAACTGGTGACTGTGAGCAAAGGGTGGCTGGGAGTTGCAAGAAAGCTGCGGAGCAGCCTGGGCACAGGGCGGTCCCCAGGGACGGACGGGCGGGAAGGGCTCTGCGGGGCGGCTCTCCTCTGGAGCCACAGGTCACGGACCTCGGGGCGCAGTGGCCGTGTGGGGAGGATGCATGGGGAGGATGCCGCATCCGTGTCAGGAGGACAAGGAGAGGTTGTGACCAGGCTGCAGTTCCAGGAAGGACCCCCTCTAGAGACTGTCGCCTCAGGTGTCCTCACACCTACACCCGGGGAGAAGGGGAAGAAGACCAACCACCGCTCTCCTGCAAACCAACCTCGTCCTGCGTGGCTCTCCAGCGCCCTCTGCTGAGAAAGCGCCATGCAGGGACAGCTGCTTTGCAGAAGCGCTTGGGCCGGTGGTGGGGCTGGCCAGGGAGGAAGAGCTGAGCTCGCTGCGGAGTGGCGGGAACTCCACAGCGGCACACAGGCCGCCGCACCCTCTGTCTCCTCCCAGAAAACGGTGCGAGCCGAAGCCACCGGGGAAATCACCCACCAGCATCCTGCCCTCGGCTCCTCCGGAAAAACTCGAAAGTTCATCGTCACCTGCAGCATGCCAGGAGCGTGCTGGGTGGCTAGGGGCTACAGGGCTGAAGAGGGACAGCGTCCTGAGCTCAGGGAGCTCCCGTCCCAGAGGGAGGAACCAGACGCATGGAGGAGCCTGCGGGGAACATCAGGGAATGAATGACCAGCTTGGCGCTGCGTGGCACGGGACAGCGGAGCGGATGGGCGGCCAGGGGGCGACACTGGATGCCAGGCGAGGTGTCTGGAGAATGCAGAGGGAAGGAGTCCGGCAGGAGCCTGGACTGAAATTCTAAAATGCAATCCTGAAACTCCAAACATTTCTAATTCCTCCACCCTTCTCACTGATAGCTAAAAAAATAATTGGATGCATTATATTGTGAATTTATATTTAACTATGATGTGCATTTTTAAAAAATAAAAACCACGTTGCTGTATTTCCTGGGGAACTCTGAGGTTCGTCTGGGTGAAGATCACCGAGCCTCTGTGGCTGGGCTGCCATCTGCGGGAACGAGGTCCTTTAGGAAGCCCCCACCCTCCACGTGCCGGGCGGGGCACTGGTTCCCGCTCGCACTCTCTCGTCACCCTCCCATGCGAACCCGTCTTGGAGGTGCTGTGCGCTTTGGCCCCACTGCCCGGGTCTTCGTGGAGGAGCTTTCCCCCGAGAACGCCGGGATTCAGCCTCTCCGTGCTTTCCCTCCACCTCTACCCACGGATTCCCCGAGCTAAGGGAAGGCCGATCCTCATGCAGCGTCACGGGGAGGGCCGGACACGGCCGCATCTCTGCACCTGTGTGAGTCCTTCCCTCCCGCGGCCCACGGGATGGGTCTGTGGGGCTAGGACTTGGCGCGTGACTGACGCCAAGGCCCCTGTCCCACCTGTCTTCCTCAGCGGCCCTGCAGCACTGCACAGGTGTGACCTTTTTCCTCCAGAACTGTCCTGCCTCAACGTGCAGGGCCCTCCTCCGTCCTTGCTGTTCTGACCTGGCAGCTGGGCCCTGTGTCCCTGGCTAGGTCCCCTCTCCCTCCAACCTCTCAAGGCACCTCTGTCCACATGTCTGCCACGTCCTCCTCCCTGCTCTCGCCAGCATGGCTTCTTCCTGGTTTAGCTTTGATGTTCAGCGGAGGACTTTTGGTTGGGTGTCTGGTCTCCGCCCAAGACCCAGCGGTTCACTTTCCTTTGGGCTCCTCCAGTCCCACTCACTGATACCCGGTGCTGTGGCTTCAGGGTGGCCCCCTGAAGCCGTGTGCTGGAAACCTCATCCCCATGCAGCCATGTTGGGAGGCGGGCGGGGGACCAGGGCTCGGCTTCCCGAATGGGTCAGTGCCTGTTATAAAAGTCCTGGAGCCTGCGAGTTCCACCTCTTGCTTTCTTTCTTTTGCATGTGCTGTCGCCCTGTGGTGGCCCATGGTGTGGTCGTGTAGCACGGAGGCTGTTGCCATGTCCATCCCCACCATCCCAAACCTCCCAGCTCTGGGACCACTGCGCCAAAGACTTCCACTGTCATTACCTGGCTTTCTGTGAGAACAGTGCAAAAGGGACAGAGACAGCAAGCTCTCTCCTGCTTTCCCTGCTGGACAATCTCAGTCAGACACACTTGACTCTCCCTCTCCTCCCATGTCCCCATATGCCCCTGTCTGTCACTTCCTGTCCAGCCTCACCCTGAGATCTTGCACCTCCTTGGGCAGCTGGCCTCTCTTCCCATTCCCACCCCGTCCCTGGAATTCGGAAACTCCTTACCCTGCCTGGGTCCCTCGTGACCTCCTCATTGCTTCTCTCAGCACCCGGGGTTCGTCCTCATCTCCATCTGACACGCTGCAGCATGGCGAGGTTTCCAAAGCACACACCCATGGCGTTACTTGCTTGGTCATCACTGCGGGTGGGTCCCCTTTGCCCAGGAAGATGGCTGTGCCCTACAGCTTACCTTCAAGGTCTTCAGATGGAATCCACACACGGACTCCAACCTGCTCCCCCACCGCTTCCTACCTGTGCCTGCGTCCAGCTGAACACGCACCCTGTGGTCCCAGACACATCTCAAGCTCTCTCCAGCCAGCCCGTCCTTACTTTGTTGGCCCGGCATGAATGTCCTTTTGCCAACTCCACCCACCTACTTCTGTCCTTCCTCCTCTACCTCCCTCCTTGGCTTTGCCATGCAGTTATACCACCCTCCTGGGGCTTCCAAAAAACATCCTTATGCTTTGTAGAAGACAGAAGGGAGTAGAGAAAAGAGAATGCACTTTCTGGGCAGCTGCATTTAGGTTTGGAACTCAATTTGCCACTATCCTAGCTATGTATGTGAACTCACAAAAGTGACTTTCTTTTCCTCTCTACAATGACAGTGTGTCACAGTGCTGTTGGGAAGACTGAACGGGATGACATGTTTGGCACAGGGCACCCGGCGCACTAGTGTCCATCCTTCCTAGAACCTCTTATTTCTCACTCAGCGTCATCACTTAGACACCTCTCTCGTCTCCACGCAAACAGCGTAGCTCTGAGCCTGCCTTGTGCTTAGCAAGTTTTGCTGTTTTGCCGTGAATATTGTTATCACAGGTGTGTAAGCTCCCAAACTGTGAAGTCTGTGTTTTATTGATTGTACCTAAATAGCAGACCTTATTTGGGAAATGTAGAAGCTAAGCAATGGTTATAAATACATCACTGTTTTTAAACTTGAATATTTACATTTGAATTTCCAACTTTAACTCTGCCCCACTTCATTTTTCTGTAAAGGCTGTGGGTCTGACAGTAAGCCCAAGCTCACCTGCAGTACTCTTGTTGTGGGAAGCCACAGGGACGTCACTGTCCCAAAGGCTGTGGATTGCTAGAATCACACGGCCACAAAATGGTCACACATTACTTTACAGAAGTATCAATATATGTGGGCTCAAAGACATGTTTCCAGCAGCATGACAAACAATTTTCATTCTTCTAAATTCTCTAATTCTCAAGGGCTAGAAGAGGAAATTCTAAACACATAGTTATTTGCTGCCAATCTATATGTGATTTCAATTTCAATTTGTAAAACACCAAGAATTTGAGGTGACAAGTATTTCTTGTTTTTGGTATTGTGCTAGCCAGCTTTCCATTGCTGTGACAAAGTGTCTGAGACAAATCAACTCAAAATCTTCAAAGATTTATTTTGGTTCATGGTTTCAGAGGTTTCAGTGTATAGGCATATGTTAGTTACTTTCCGAGTTGCTGAGACAAAATATCCAACACCCAAAGTTAAAGGAGGAAAGGTTTATTTATGTAACAGTTTGTAGAGGTTTCAGTCCATAGTTGGTGGCATGGTAGAGAGGAATCAGAGAGGAGACATAGTCCATGGCAAGCAGCAGGTGAGAATAAGAAAGAGACAAGACAAACCTCTTTGTGTCCCTTATATTTTACCCAGGCTACTTAGGGTGGGTAGCACTCACACCCTTGAGCCTAGCACTGCACCACGAATCAATCCCAATGTCACACACTCTAGATCCAGCCACCTCTTAAAAGCCCCACCTATGAGCACACGAGGCTTTGTAGGGACATCTAATCACAAGCTGTAACATTCCACCCCTGGCCCCCCAGAGACTCATGCACACCCCTTTATACAAAAGGCATTTAGTCCATGTCTAAGAGTTGCCCAAGTCCTAACAGTTTCAGCATTGCTGAAAAGTCCAAGTCCCAAGTCTCCTCCGAGATTTAAGGGAAACTCTTAGCTATGAGCCCCTGTACAAATGAAAAGAAAGTTAAACACTTGCAACATTCAATGGCACCAGATAGACATTTCCATTCCAAAAGGTACAAGGAAGGGGAGAAAGGAATGGGAACAACGCCAGTACAAAATCCAGCGGGGCAGACATTAAGTCTCACAGTTCCATGTGCAGCATCCGAGGCAATCTGTGGCAAGTTGTGAGCTCCAAAGGGCTTGGGTGGCTTTGCCCTTATGACACTGCCAGTGGCTGCAGCTCCCATGGCTTCTCTCTTGGGCCTGTTCTGCTCCCTCACTTGCTCTGCTACTTTCTGCCTGCATGGACTGTTTCTCCTCTGTGACGCCCGTCTGCCATGCCACCCTGCCTTGGAGCCAGCTGACTATGGACTGAAACCTCTACGAACTGTGAGCTAAATAAACCTTTCCTCCTTTAACTTTGGGTGTCAGGTATTTTGTCTTAGCAAAGAGAAAAGTAACAAAGCAAGGTGCTCAGTTCCATAGTTTTGGTCCTGTGGTGTGACTTTCATGATAGAAGCATGTGGCAGAGGAAACCTGTTCACTTCATGGAGGCTGGAAAAGAGAGAGGGAGGGAGAGGGAGAGAGAGGGAGGGAGAGGGAGGGAGAGGGAGGGAGAGGGAGGGAGGGAGAGGGAGGGAGAGGGAGGAAGAGAAAGGGAGAGAGAGGGAGGGAGAGGGAGGGAGAGGGAGGGAGAGGAAGAGAGAGGGAGAGAGAGGGAGGGAGAGGGAGAGAAAGGGAGAGAGAGGGAGAGAGAGGGACGGAGAGGGAGAGCCCAGTGACCTAACTTCCTTTCACTAGGCCCTACCTGGGTTCCAGCTGTGTAGCAGGCTGGCAACCAAGCCTTTACCATGTGGGCATTTGGGGGTTGCCTGTGATCCAAGCCATAGCGCTGTGCCTCTGGCCCTGAAAGACTCATGTCTATCCCACAATGCAAAATGTATCCAGTTCCTGTCCAAGAGTCCCCAGTGTCCTAACCACTTCAGCATTGCCAAATACTACAAGTCCAAAGTCTCCTCTGAGATGCAAGGCAAACTCAGCTGTAACCCAATGTAAAAATAAAATATAAATTACATACTTCCAACATTCAATGGTGGAACACAGTAGGCATCCCCATTCCAAAAGGGAAGAACAGGAAAAGACCAAGGAGGAAAGCAAGCAAGCAAGCAAGCAAGGAAGCCGAAAACTCGGTAGAGTAAACATTAAATTCTTAGCTCCACCACTGAAAACTGGGAACATGGCGGCATGGTGTGAGCTCCCATAGGCTTAGGCAGCCCAGGTGGTCTCCCTCTCAGGCTGGCTCTGTTCATTGCTTGCAGCACAAATGTCTCTCACTGATTCCTTAGGTGGATACCAGAGGACCCCTAGAAAACTTTTGAGCCTTGATTGGACCACTGACATTTCAGTAAGTGCCAAAAATAAAGACTAGCATATTTAGGAGAGGCTCTGGAGGAGGTCTGGTTTAGTGGAAGAAATCCCCATGCATCAACAAGAGACCCACATGCTTCTGCAGAATTTTCTATAGCAGAAACACTGCCAGTTTACATGCAAGGGAGATGATATGAAGTGAAATAGAGTGCTGGGCCCTGCGAAAGTGGATAGGAAAGGAGCACACCAATAAAATCCTCTAATTCAAGTGCAACTACTTTTTATGCAAGAGGAAGGATAACGTAGGGGACAGAACTGTACTTGCAAAGGATGGAGGCTGAAGTGCAGAGGGTGTAGTATGAAGTCCAGAATGGAACCAAGAGACACAGATTATTCCGGGGATAAAAACCCTGGCTGGATTTCAGAATTGCTCAGGACTGTGACTCCCTTTCCTCTTTCCTTTCCGTGTTTTCCTTCTCTTGAGTCAAGTGTCTATAATTGGCAGCCTACTCTTGTCCCACAGTTGCATTTTAGGAGCAGACACCTGGTTTTACAGATCTATAAATGGATCTGACCCTTTTGACCCTTGCTGGATTATACCCAAATTATCTCCCACATCTTGTTTAGATGATGAAATTTGAGAATTTTGAGTTGATTAAATTCAGATGAGATTCTGGACTTGGGCTGATTTTGTGATGTGTGGAGACATTTGGAAATAGGGGTGGGGAGAAGTTACCCTTCACTGTGATCTACAGAGGGGCTGGGCCATGGCAGAGCTGCTATGGTAAAGGGGGCTGGGTGGTGGTAAATTATGGGATGTGGTAAATACCAGGTCAAAGAGGAAAAATTCATCCTGCTTAAAGGGGGGGGGTGGAAATGGATGGGATACATGACTATCAGTGGAATTTTGGAACAAAAAACCCTGGATAGCCAGGTCCCAACTTCAGAAAACAACAATGAATGTCCAGAGAAAGTGGCTGGAGTGCTGATCTCGAACTCTGGGGTAACTGAGACTCTTGCCCGACATGCCCAATGTGCAGAGTAGATGCTCCTGTCTGAAGTTCTGGAAGTGTCTGAGAAAATAAGCAAGTGTCCTCTAGCTTTTTTTCTGAAGAAGGGAGTGACTTTGATCACGACTTCTAAGCGACGGTGCAGAGGCAGGGAGGTGACCGTGGGCCTCAGGCCCCTCAAACACGTGCTACTGCTTTGGGCTTCGGTGCACCTTCCGGTGCTGCACCGTGTCACAAACGGTGTTTTCTGCAGCTTCCAGCCACAGCTTTCCTGCGGCTCACCATAGTTGATGCCCAGGACGTTAGTCAAGCATGACGTTTTATGACTCCTACATTGCTCAAGTGAATGGAAATACATATTCTCTACGACGCCCTTCACCCTCAGCTGTCTTCTCCACCCCACACACTTCTAACTGCTCTACTGAGCGCACTTCTCATCTCTGGTGTTGGTCCAGGCTCCCTTTCTGACCTGCATGACCTAACGAATCCCACCTGGGCGAGAAGATAAACTGCGCGTCCAAGATGCTCAGCCTCCACCTCCCACCTTGCTTCAAACTCACGCTCTCCCTATACCCTAATTCTCTCATTAGTGCTGTCTCCATGCATACGAGCTCCCAACTCGGAAAGCCAAATGCCATCTCTTCTTCCTCTTCTCTTTTATGCACTTTACTGTTAATTCTGGTCTTAAACATCTCTCCATTCTGAGCTAGTCCTTTCTCCTAGTGTTGCCATTATATCCCTCTTCCTACTCTCTTTCTTGGGTAATTTCTGTAGACTCATAAATGCTCACCAGGGATTGATTGTTTTGCACCACAGTCTTCCTTCTCCTTGGTGCTGCTCACTCCCGTCCATTCTGGCTCCAGTGGGGACAACTGACTAGCCTTGCTGTACGCTCATGGATGGGCTGTGTCTCATGCTGAGATGTGACACCAGTTTCCTGGTACTTCTTCTGTTAGTATGGCTGGATGAGTACCCTATTGTTGAATAGCAGGATTTGTTAGATGGGAGCCCGGGGGTGTGAGCAGCTCTGGATCCAGCCCCTGGCATAAGCGGGGGTGATGGATAAAATGGATTAGAAACAATGCAAAGAAGCTGACCAGAGAGCTCCAACAGGGAGGCAAGCACAGTGCCCTCATCCTCGTCTGTCTGCTCTGTTCCTTTATGCAAAAGCTGACATATTCACCATTTTCCTACAAGATTTAAATTGTGGGCTGGTGAGATGGCTCAGCAGCATAAGCGCTTGCCTGGCAAGCACGAGGGCCCAAGTTTGACTCCCGGAACCCACACACGAAAAAAGGGCCGGTGATATCGCTCAGCGGCAGGGTGCCTGCTGGGGCGCGAGGTCCTGAGGTCGACTCCTGGTACCCACAAAAAAAAAAAAAAGAAAGATTTAAATTGTACTTCTGTCCAAGGTATTAATTTTGATGTCTCTCCTCCATTCCTAACCATCTCCTATACTTTCCTTTACTAGTGGGGAAAGTTCTGTCATGTCAGCCTGGCAAAGGTTTCTTATTTCCTCTTGACCTTCACATCCTTCCATATCATCTTATATTTTACACTCTAGGAAGAAAAACAAGCATTTCTGCTTCTCTGAAAGTTTGTAAATGCTTCTTCCCCTGTTGATGCGGCCCTTCCTGTACAGTGCTCCCCAGTATCTGCCAGGGATGCCCCGAGCCCTGTCCTCTGTTGGGAAATAGTTTTCTCTTCAAATTCCAGCCCAAACATCCTCTTTAGGAAGCTTCCTTTGACCATCTTCTTTGGCCCTAGTTCCTCAGATAAAATAAATTAATCACGCTGTGTAATCTCTGCTACGTGCGTTTCCTTCTTTCGGTTCTTTTTGCATGGTAGGTTCTTCTTTGCGTAGACATCTGATTCTCTGATGAGAATGTAAACTCCCTGAAGCTGGGCCTGCACAAAGGTTGGCATGGAGCAGGTGCTCAATGAATGTTCATCAACTTAAGAATTTAACTGGAAAGGAAAGTAATCAGATGGCTTTTGCATGATTCCCTTGAATTTGTTGGCCCTGGAGAACTTGACTTCTTTTTCCTAAGTGCTTTCAAGGATAGCGTGTAATGATGCATCCTGTAACTTTTCTCAGGCTTGGAGTCAATGTCACTGATCTGTATTTTGCATGTCTATACCTGTACAAACTGCAGCTGCTGCCATGGTTCCTATTCTGACAAATCCCCTGACTAGATTCACTCATGCAACCAAGGTGGCTGACAGGGTCTGAATAGTGGTCCCCCAACCCCTACCCAAATTCATATGCTGAAGCCCAAGCCCTCAGTACCTGAGAATATGACTGTGTGTGGACACTTTAAAGAAGTGATTCAGGTAAAATTAGGTCATATGGGTGGGGTCCTGTTATGGTTTAGATCTAAAATGTCCCCAAAGTCTCACATTTGGAAGTGGGACCTGGTCATCAGGGTGGGTCACTGGTACTGTGGGACTTGGAAGGGTGTATTCTTGTCCCCAACTCCTCCCTTCTCCCTCTGCGTCCTGCTTGCCATGATGTGAGCAGCTTTCTTGCAACAGGCCTTTCCACCATGCTGTTTCTACCAGAGCCGGCTAACCATGGACTGAACCCACTGAAACTGTGAGCTAAATAAACCTCTCCCTCTTTAGGTTGTGGGTATTGGGTACTTAGTCTTAGTGACATGAAAGTGACTAACACAAGCCTTAATCCAAGCTGACTATGTCTTTATGAGAAGAGGATGTTTGGACACCCTGAGACACCAGGCAGGTACACACACAGACAAAAAGGCCACATAAAGACACAGGGAAAAGACGTCCTCTACAAGTCTGGAAGAAAGGTCTCAGGAGAAGACAACCCTGACAATCCCAGGATCTCACTTTTCCACAGGGCCCTGTGTACCTTAAGGACAAGGAAAACCACTCTATGTATCAGCACAGAGCTTGTAGGACCCAACACAAAGTACAGTGTCTGCTAAATACTTGTTCATTAATGTATGAAAGAAAGAAGTAAAGAAAGAAAAATGAATGGGAGAAAAATCTTTAAGAGTTATTTACTCATTTATGTTTGTTGTTACTGTTATTATTATTAATTAGGAAAAAGGCAATCATGTTTGAATTTAAGGATTTCTACACAGTCCGCTCAGAGACCAGCAGTGTGCCACGGGGATGAAGTCTGAGAAGCTCTGCTGTAAGCAGTGCATTACCTACTGCCCCTCACCTCAGTGCAGCGGCTTTATCTGCACGGCTCATGGATCCCATTTTCCCACGTCCAAATTCTTCCCGTTCTTCAGAGGAGGCTGGGCAGTTTCCCTGATGCCCCATCCCAGTGGTTCTCCCACACAGTCGCCTCTGGCACACCTGAGCCAGGTGTGCTCTTCCCTTTAACAAAAGTTGGGGGTCAGAGACCACTCGTGCATTTGGAGGGACGGAGATGCCGTTTTGAGGAATCTTTTAGTCAGCTTCTGCCACAGCGGTTTCCAGATGATGTGGGGAGGCCATGTGGTGGGGATTCTGTCCACAGTTGAGAGTCCCTGTGCCCAGCCCGTCTTTATCAGTCCCTTCTCAGATTCCCAGTAAAACCTTCTCAGCCATTGTCTCACAACAGTGATCATTTTGTACCCTCAATAATAGTTAGTTCTCTAGGCAAGTTAATTCTACCACCACAGCAAGGGGTCCCAAACAGCTTTACTTACAATAGATTGCTCTTCCCACACACTCATCTTGTTTTCTACAGCCAGGGGCATCATGACCATACCTTGTCTTCGCTTTCTTAACCAGACGTCTTTCCATAATGTAACCCAAAGCCTGACTAAAATGTTGCTTTTGCACAGCAAACTGGGATGGAGTAACTTCCTCGGCATCTGATGAGTCTGGGTGAGGAAAAGTCAAATATAAGTCAAGGACCTGGCCCATCACTGAAGGACCGATGGTCCTGAGAGAACAGAGAAGTTTCACAGGGAAGAGGGGTGTCCCTCTGCTACGTGGCTTGGTGTACTTCTTTCTAGGACCTTATAAGTAAAATACTAATTCTATCGTCTTATTTTATTGATGTTATTTTCTGCACAGATGGCCATGTTTATAATCACAGTAGTTCTTGCTAATCCAAAGGGGACTTGGTCTAAGGCCTCCACTATCTACCTGAAACTATGAGTAGTACAGGATGCGCTATGTACCACATGTTTCCTATGCATACATATCTATGATAAAGTTTAATTTATAAGTTAGGTACAGGAAGAGATTAACAGCAATAACTCAGAACAGAACAATCCTAACCACACACTGTCATGACGGTGACGTGAATGTGCTCTTTCAGGGGCTCTGTCTCTGTCACTCTCTGACAACCGGATGGTTACCAAGGGACCATGGAATGGAAGTGCACACAGTGCGCCATGCTGTACGAAGCGGTGATTCATATCTTGAGCAAAGTAGGGTGGGTTGGTAACAGATTTCATCTTGCTACCCAAAGCAGTGAGCAATTTTAAACTACAAGTTGTTTATTTCTGGAATTTTCCACGTCATAGTTTTCAACCATGGTTGAAACTGTTGCAAGGTGAAATCATGGATAAGGGGGACCACTGTACATTGTGTGCACGTGTGTGTACGGAGAGAGGGAGAGAGAGAGGGAGGAGAGACACTGGGAGAGCGAAAGAGTACCCTGCATTTGATTCTGAAATCATCAGCTGGCTGAGTTGCAGAGCTGCAGACTGAGGAACGGGCTGCCTCTGTTACTTCCTTTACTCCATGCTTATCATTGCAATCTGCTAGAGCAAGTCCACACCAAGGATTGTAGGAATGACTGACTCACCAGCCTAGCCAAGTAGCCTGAGTGGATAGCCAACAAGAAAGCTATTTCAATGCTTATAAAAATATTTTATTAAAAAATTTCCTTTCTTTGGGAAAAAAAGGGAAATGTCCAACGATTCTATTTCCCGAACACTTTACTGTCACATATGAACTTGGCCGCCCGTTTTCTCATTCCGAGGAAGGGCGTGAGTCTAGTCACTCGTGTGTCTCCTTCCCACTTGCAGGCTTTTCTTGCAGGACCTTGGGCGGGGTTATGCTAAAGGGCGATCCATCTGAGCTGCGGGTGAGACCTGGAGGGTTATGCGCACTATGCATCCCATGGAGAATATTTTCCGTGATACAGCATGTTCATTGTAGCCATCTGCAGAAAGACAATGCATTCCTGATGGTTTTTAAAAATGGTGTTAAAAGGCTTTGTTGCAAAAACAGTGATTTTATAGAAAGTAATGAGTCCCGATCCTGTCCAGGAGGGTCAGTTTTCAGCATCTGTGTGCTGGCTGCCGTGGATGGACATCTAACCCTTTCCACTTGGCTGTGGCCTCCCGGAAGCCCTTTTCTCCTGCTGCAGAGTTGAGGAATGGGCTGTCTCCGTTACTTCCTTTACTCCATGGTTGCCACTGGAAACCTGCTAGAACGAGTCCATGCAGAGGGTGGTAGGCCCAACTCCCGCGGTGGCTCCTGCCCTCCAGGCTAGGGAGCTGGGGCATCCCCTGGCTGTGCTTACAGACCCTGGGAGAGGCAGGTCCCTGTTGCAGAGCAGCGCTCCTTCCTGCTTCTTAGAGCGCTCTAGTGACAGGGTCGCTGTCCTTCCTTCCGTAAGCCAGAGCCACGGATGTCTCAGCAGAAAGAGACAGGGAGACAGTGAGGCCCGTGACAGCCCCGGGCCATCCTCAGAGCAAACACAATGAGGCTGGCTTCCTTCCTTGTCCTTTACTGGCTTGCAGCAGAAAAGCCCAGATACGTGGAGGGGATTCTTTTGCCACCTTTCTCTGGTTTCAGCTGGACCCGTTTATTAATGGTCACCGGTGCATCCACCTGGCTTGTTTTCCTGAGCATCCCAAGATTAGGTTTCCTGATTATTCTAGAGCCTTCACGGGAGATGTGTTTTGTATCATAACAAAATGCTGGCCAGTTGTAGCACCCACTGGTGTTAGCCATAAGGAGCTCAGTACCTCAGGAAAATACTTTAGCTAGCCAGGGGCAGGTCTGGCTGAGGATGAATGTATTCCTGTGTAAAAAGGCCCACATTTGAGCTTTTAAAAGTGTGTTGTAATGCAGAAGTTCTGGAAGTTACACATGAAAACAACTGAACACCCTCAAAGACAAAGACGACGAAGACAAGCAAGTTGACACTTACGCACATTTAAGAGCATTTTTCAACCTTTCCATGTCACACTCCTTTTTTGGATATAAAGATTTCGTAAGTGTGATGCATGGGTCTCTACGTGGTCACACAAGCCATGCTTGTGGGTCCCTGGTCGGAGGCCAGGTGCTGCTCAAGCTTTGGCTGAAGAACTGGGGGAGGTAAGTGCCTACGTTCTTGGTGAGGGATGGCTCTGGTGGCAGAAAGCAGCTCTGGAGGTGGTGACAGACAGCTTTCTGGCAACCCCAGACTTCTTCCTCTTGTCTGGACATTGGCCAGGGCTCAGTGCTCAGGGAGACCCTGCTAAGGCAGCCTGCAGCGTCCTGAGCAGCTCTCAAAGTTCGGGGGAAGGATGGCAAGAGGATGGAGAAATAAAGAAAAGAGACAAAAAGCTGAGGTCAGGTGGAGCCCTCTCTCCTGAGGGGAGGAAAGGAACTGCTCCACGAAGGCAGTGCGTTTATTTATATATTTAGCAAGTTGGTGTCACGTGACACCCCTTTTCCTAGCAACCCATTGCTCGGATCGCCTTGGGACTAAGTGTTCTCTGGGCTGGAACATCTTGTTTACGTAGCCCCCCTCGCCTGGCCCGTGGCTCTTTGTTGCCTCTTTGTTGCTCTTTGTTGTGTCTGGCCCATCTCGCCAGTCTTGGAGGGGAGGTGGAGCAGGAGTGCACGTGCGATCAATTTCCAGCTTCAGCCGCTCCCCACAGCAGCCTGGGGTCCCCTGTGCTTGCCTCAGCCCCCACTCTTCCTACTGCTCCTCCTGCACCAACTTTTCTTCCCACCACCCACAGGCTGACCCGGCTTCCCTGCCTTGGACATCTGGCCAGCCCCCAGGGATCGTGACTTCATCTCACGCGGACGTCCCGGGAGGGGTCTTCCCTCTGGCCCGGGGAGTGAGATTTCCTCACGTTACATCTGGGTCGATTCCTCGCACACCTCTTCTACTCGCTGCTTCTTGGCTTTCTCTACCCATGGATGGAATATTTTGTGGGCATTTCTGAACCTTTAGCTTGCAAACAGTTATTCTTCCAGGGAAGGAAATCCATGTCTATTTCAAAAGTGGGTGGGTGAACCATAGCTCTGAGGTCCTTAATCAATACAACATCCGGTTTGACGTGGAAAGTGAATGCTATTGCAGAGCTACCAAAAGCCTGTGGCTGCTTGGGGGTAGGAGTGTAGTTCAAAGATATATACCTATGCCTATGAGACAATATACTGAGTATTCAATGCGTAGAGTCTTGCCCTCGCACGCCTAGGAAGGAGTAAGTGTACCCATGCAGTAGAAGTTTCATTATCCCTGTGTCCTGACACTAGAGTGTGGGTGCGGGTGAAAGTTTTGGGGCGCTATCTGCCGTGTCCATTCCGGGCAGGAAGTTCCACTGGGAAGGTTGTGCTTTAAGCCTTCTGACTTGCTATGTGGGTGCGGCTGCCCAGGGCACACATCCAGGCAGCTCTCGATGCATCCTGGCAGGAAAATAACTTCCGCACAGAATAGCGAAAGTTTTCCATCACAAGAGCAAACCATGTGGCCCTACAGGTCACAAATGATGGTTCTTCGCCTTCCAGGAAGAAAGGCTCCTTCCGAGTCTTGGGGTCTGAACTTTAACAGACTTGATTTCTCAGCACACAAACATCGGCTTCACCTTCCTTGGAGGCTTCCAAGAAGGCAGCTTGAATGTTGTGTCACTCTTTTTAGAGTGTCACCCTCTATGCTTGGACACTGAGACTTCACCTCTCCTTAGATCCACTTGCGTATCCCATCTAAGCCACAGGTGCAGGGCGGGGCAAGTGGATGGAGGAGACGAGTTTGAGGGGAAGCTGAGTCCAGCCACGCACCGCTCACGTTGCCTGGCAGCCTTGCTTTTGGGTGAACATACCCCCTTAGGACTAATTCTATTATTCAGTTACATCATGGGTGCCTGGTGGGTGGCTATTCCCAGTGCCTGCTACCCAACCTGAGCCACTCGCCTCCTTGCCACCTCCCCAAATATAGCTGGATCAGTCAGCTTTCCTGTTGCTGGGAACAATAGCCGACTTCCACAGTTTAAAGGGGCACAAGTTTAATTCAGCTCACAGTTTGGGGGATTCAGTCCATAGTTGGCTGCTCCAAGGTAGCAGCATCATGGCGGAAGGATGTGGTGGAGCCACGCTGCTTCGTCCATGGGAGCTGGGGAGCAGAGCTGGGGACAAGGCCAGAGAGCAAGGTGTGAGGGACCAGATACAGTCCTGAAGGCCACACCCCTGAGACCCACCCAGGCACACCAGGACTGTGCTCTACTAGTCTACAGGTGTTTTTTAACCCAATGAAGTTGACATATCCTGATTCATGGTCACAACAGCCCTTACTGCAAGGTGTGAATGCTTCACCAAAGTTGAGACAATGGGAATCTTTCCTGGAATAGTCTAGATTAGGGGTTGAGGGTAAAGAGGGGCTGAATATCTTTGTCTTCCTTTTGAGGCATGAGCAGCTGGAGGTTGGTTTGGGATGGTAGTGGCACAGTTCCTGCCAGGCAAGCAAGTTTTTTTGTAATGATGCTGGGTGGAAACTGGGACATCCGGAAGGTACATGGGGAGAAGACACCTTCAGGAGGGCAGCCCTGAGCCCAGGCTACAGCTCCTGACACACAGATCAAATAACAAGAGCGCCTCTCTCACTCTGCCCCTCTCAAAGCTGAGGGTGTTCAAAGATTCTTGTGATTCTTTCCAGATATGCAGGCATCCATATATTTAGTGCACATTCGACTCATACAGGGACCAGAATTCAGACTCTGTCTTGTACCTTGATTGTCGCTTCATGAATATCTTATAGATTTTCTTCCACTTCAACGAATACACACTCACTTTATTCTTTTTAAACATCTTCTTTATGCTCTGTTTCACTCCATTTTATGCTGCCATAACAGAATGCCACAGATTGGGTAATTTATAATGAACAGGAATGAAGTGGGTTGTGGAAACTGGGACGTCCAGGAGCAAAGAACCAAGGGCAGATGGCTAGGGACGTTGGCATCCTCACTTGGTGGAAGGCGGAAGGGCAGGAAAGGTGAGACCAAGAGGACAAGAAGGGGCTGAGATCATTCTAGACCAAGCCCACTGTTGTGACAAGAAACCCACTCCTGAGCAAACGACAGTACACCCTCCATGGGGCAGAACCCTCAGTGCCTGGTCAGCACCCATTGCACCCCATCTTTGTCTCTGGGCACCGGAGGTTGTTTCCAATGTGTGCCTTTTGGGGGACACAATGAAGCCACTGCACATTTCACTCTGTGGAAGAGAAAGAATTTATTTAACCAATTTCTCAATGAACAGCATGTTTGTTAACAGTTTTTTTTTCATTTTAAAGAGAAAAAAATATAAATAAAACAGATTTTCAAAATAGGCTAACAGGAGAGTAACAATAATTAATACATTGCATATTATTATCTTCATAGTAGTTACTTAGAGTACAAGATATAGGCATGAAATATTGTCTAAACAATATTAGCACAAACCTTTCTTTTCAATGAACTAAGAGAAACTAGCTGTATAACTATCTTAACCATCTTGTGTATATGTATATATAAATATTTTTTTCCTTTTCCCTTCCTCCTTTCCCCCAACACATTTTCTCTTTTCTTTTGAACAGTTTCTTCCCAATTCACAATATCTATTGTACGTTTTGGATCTCATTTACTCATTCAGTTTCTCACACTAGTGAGACAATATGATGTTTACACATGTTCTCTGGAAGAAAGTCTCTTTAATGAACAGTGCTAGAAAAACTGGCCTCCACATGCTGAAGACTAAAATTAGACCCATGTCTATCACCATGCACTAAATTAAAGTCAAAATGGATCAAAGATCTAAATTTTAAAACAGAAACACCAAATCTGCTGGAAGAGAAAATAGGTAGAAATCTTGAAGACGTAGGTGTAGGCAGAGACTTCATGAACAAAACCCAGACCACATGGGAAATACAACAAAGAATCAACAAATGGGATCTCACCTTTTTAAAAATCTTCAGCACAACAAAAGAAATCACCATGGCCGGTGATATCCCTCAGCAGCACAAGTGCTTGCTGGCAAGCATGAGGTCCTGAGGTCGACTCCCGGTACCCACATAAAAAAAAAAAAAAAAAAAAAGAAATCACCAACAGAGTGAAAAGAAAACTCAAAGAGTGGGAAGAAATTATAGCCAGTTGCCCTTCAGACAAAGGACTTATATCTAGAACATATAAAGAATTGAAAAACATCAGGCCACCCCAAATTCAAAGAATGAATCCAAAAATGGGCATCTGAGATGAATACACACTTCTCAGATGAAGAAATACAAATGGCAAATAAAAATATGAAAAAATGTTCAAAGTCACTGGTCATTCGAGAGATGCAAATTAAAACAACATGGAGATTCCATCTCACCCCAGAAAGAATGGCTATTATCAAGAAGTCAACTAATAACAAATGCTGGAGGGGCTGTGGGGAAAAAAGAACCCTTCTCCACTGTTGGTGGGAGTGTAGGCTGGTGCAACTACTGTGGAAATCAACGTGGAGATTCCTCAAAAAACTAGGATTGGAGGTCCCATTTGACCCAGCTATTCCCCTTCCAGGTATCTTCCCAGAAGAGTTAAAAACATCATACCACAGTGATATATGTGCACCCACGTTTATAGCAGCACAATTTATAATAGCTAAATCTCGGAAACAACCCAAATGTCCATCAACTAAGGAATGGATAAAAAATATGCGCTTTTTAAAAATACAATGGAGTACTACTCAGCCACAAAGAAGGAAAAACTTGAGACTTTAATAAGTAAATACATGCAACTTAAGACCATACTCATAAGTGAAATAAAGACAGTTTTATTTCTATAAGCCATTTTGCAATGGATAATATTGTAAATAGAGCTTGATCAACTTTTAGGACTATATTACTGGATAAGTTTTGAGTTATTTGTGGTTTTGAAAAGAATTTTAAGTTACTATAAAATGTCCTTCCTGGGCGGGTGAGATGGCTCAGTGGCGTAAGCGCCTGCCTGGCAAGCGCGAGGGCCTGAGTTCGACTCCCGGAACCCACATACGAAAAAAAGGGCCGGTGATATCGCTCAGCGGCACAGGCGCCTGCTGGCAAGCGCAAGGTCCTGAGGTCGACCCCTGGTACCCACAAAAAAAAAAAATGTCTTTCCTGAAAGTTTGTACCCATTTCCCCACATTCCTGCCAGAACTGAGTATCATTTATTTTCCTTTCTTTATGGACAAATAATGAATAATGCTTCCTTATTTCATTTCTTTATCTATGTGTCCATTGGCCATTTATATTTATTTCTTTTTGTAAATGCTTCTTCACATCATTTGATCATTTTTAAATTGGGCTATTAGGCTTTGCTTACTCATTTGTATAATTCTGTAAACAAAGATAATTAGCCTCCTTTAAAGTCATGCACCTTTCCAAAGTTATGTGACATTTTCCATCACAGAACTGTGCGTTTTCATGGTCCATCTTTTCTTTATGGCTTCTGGTCTTTGGATTCTGCCTACATTACCAATTCATTTGCCTTTCCTTTCTTTTAGAACTTTTACAGCTTATTATTTGTTGAAATCTTTGATCCATCTGCCCTTTAGTTTACAGGTAGCAGATGAGGTAGAAACTCATGTTTTATGTTTTTCCACATGATCAAATTTTACATTATCCTTTATTAATAATTTCTCTTTTCCCCGTAGGTTTGAAATGCAACTGTAATTGCGAACTGCGTTTCAATAGATGGTCGTTTTCCTTTATCGGTTCTTTCTCCCATCTCATTTATATCTTCCTTCTGTGGTGTAGTGGGGTAGACAGGATCTCCCCAAAGCTATATCCTCTCGGAACCCCAGAGCATGACTTTATTTGGAACGAAAACTTTTGCAAATGCAGTTAAGATAAGGATCTGCAGATGAGACCCTTTTTAATTAGGACGGACCCCATGTCCAATGACAGGTGTCTGGTAGGAGAAGGAGGAGGAGACAGGAAGCCAGGTGCAGACGCAGGTGGAGACTGGACAGATGTCACCATAAGCAAAGTGGCCACGGGCACCAGGGGCTGAATGGAGACGGCGGGACCTGCTGCTGCTTTCAAAGAGAGCAGGGCCTTCTTTGCACTTTGATTTCACCCTTCTGCCCTCTTGAGTTGGCGGAAGAAGGTAACATTTTTTATTTTAAGCCACCAAGGGTGTGATTATTTGCTACCATGCATTAAGAAGCAAATAGATCCAGTGCCGAACGGTTCTAATTATTTTCGAGTCCTGTGTTTCAGCACTTCACAGTCCCCATAGTCTGTGGTCACTCTCAGACTATTTTGGTGTTTTCAGAGGTAAAAGGAGGAAGAGCCCGAATCACACCCGAAGGACATAGGCTGTGCCTGCTGAAAGGGCCACTTAGATAACGGGAGTCCACTGCGAAGCAGTCAGCATCAGAACCTTAACAATGCGCACACAACTTCGGTTCACGGCTATGCGAAACTTCAAAATAGGAGGAACACAAATGAAGCGGTCTCGGGGGCTCCCTTAGATTTGGGGGTAACCCCTTCCTCCAAATCAGGATTAAGCCATCTCCTGCTGAAAAACGGAAATGAAGAAAGCACAAATAAGACAGCTTCTTCTTACTGAGTGCCTCTCCTACTATTCTTCTATTCAAAGGAAAAAGAGGGCAGCTTTTGATGTTTTTATTTAAATGGAAGAAGACACTTATTTACTGGAGCATCGAGCAGAAAAACAGCCCAGGAGGCAGCCCCCGATCTTCCACGCTAGCAGCTGAAGCGGGGATCCTGCGAGCTCAGGAGAACCGCGAGCATCTGCCGGGAAAAGACCCCAGCGGGGCCGAGCTGTAATTAAACTCGCGCTCGCCAGCTGAGACGTGGACCTCCGTCGGGAAGGAGATGGTCAGTGCTCCAGCTCCTCTACTCCCTTGCTTGCTGTGGACAAGTCCGAAAATACCTGCTTCCATTTCAGTGCTGCTCGGCCCTTCCTGTGGAAGAGCTCATTCACGGAAACAGTGGCCAAGCGGGTAACTCCTGGCTTAGGCCTTGAACATCTGGCCTTGGAATCTGACGGGTATCTTTACGGTGGGGATAGCCAGACAGTTGGGGACTTCAGGGATGACAGGTAATCTCCTGCCACATGTTCCCCTTTAACCCCTCCTCACTCCCCTGTGCCTCCACACCTCCTGGCTCACAGTGTAGACATCCATTGGTTTCGGTGTGCATGTGGGTCCCATCTGTACCTCTCACGGGCCCTTGTGTTTTCACACCTTGCCCACGCTTGCTGATCTAACCACAGGAGCATGATCCAGTAGGTGACACATCCAAAACGTCACCAAGTGTCACTGGGATAGATGTCACACTGTCCTCCATCATGGCAACCACACACCATGGCGGTCCTGCCTGCATCCCCCATGGGAGTCATGGTGGATATTAGTGGGCTGACTGGAACTAGGAGGGCTCAGTGCCAGACACAGCCATTGTTTCTCAATTGTTTCTCAGGCTGAGGATGCCAGATGCCCTGATTCATGGTCCTCCTGCTGGTGTGGCAGTCAGGACACAGACACCCACCCAGGAGTGACCCGGTGATGACCCAGGGCCAAAGAGAGAGGCTTCGGGTGGGCCCGGCCTGCCACGCCCTGCTTCTTCCACACGCTGGTGGGTTCTCGGTGGGAAATAAAGACCAGGAAGACAGGGGGGTCTTGCTGGATGCAAGGAAAGGAGAGGGAGCCGGGGGCCGCTGAGCGTCCTGGTCCTGGAGGTGCGGTGGGTCACGGAAGCCAAGCTCCTTCCAGAGGAGACTGGGGACTTTCCGGAGAATTCTGAGGGAATGGGAGGACCTGGTCACAAGGTGATCGAGACTCCAGGACTAGAATGTCTTTCCCGTCTGTGGTTTCAGTTACCCACGGCCCAAAAATATCTAATGGAAAATCTCAGAAACAAACGATGAGTTTTAAGTCTTTCACATATCTGAGTCGGGGGTTAAAATCTCACCCCGTCTAATGCTGTCCTTCCTGGGGTGCTCACTGTCCCTTCGTCCACTGTACCCGGGCAGCACAACCTTACCTGCCCGAGACCCACTTGGTGGCGGTATCAGGAGACCAGCTCCCTGGGTGGCATGGCGTTCGTGTTCGGGTGTCAGTTACTTTACTTACCTCACAAACTTGTCGTAGTACATTGTGAGTTCTAGTTCCTGTTATTAACGCCATGCTGCGCTTTGTTTAACAGTTAAACTTTATCCTAGGGAAGTAAACATAGAAAAGAACATGGTTTGTAGAAGGTTTGATACTATCCAATATTTCAGGCATCCGCTGGGGTCTTGGGAAGACCCCGGGGACAAAGGCGCGCTATAAATGGGGAGGGTTGTTCTGTCCCTGGCCGGGCCAAGGCTGGGGGTGGGCAGGACTTGGGGCAGACAGTGGGTCTGAGGGCAGGGGCCGTACAGGGCAGAGCTGAGGCCACGATGGCTCCATCTGGGTGCAGAGGGCCCTGGACTTTGGGGTGCTGTGGCCACAGGGAGGTTCTGTGAAGCTGGGTCCCCTTTCCTGAGTGTCTTTACGAGGTGCAATATGCTGAATACGCAATATGGGGGAGTCAAACTGATGGAAAGGCAGGATCGCAAGAACATTACCGTGGGTCTGCATCTTCCTTATTCTTCGTGTGACCTCCGGCTCTTCCCCAAAGTCAAAATGAGCATGACAGAGAAAAGTTTTGAATTCATTCAGGACATTGAGGCAGCCAGGACAGCACAACTGAAGACCCTCAGGAAAGAGGACGCCACAGCTGCTGCAGGAAGTGGCCAGGGTGGTGGGATGAGAGTGTTGGAAGTGAGGGGGAGGTTTCTTTTTTTTTTTGTACAAGGACTCGAACTCAGGACCTAACGCTTACCAGGCAGGTGCTGTGCTGCTGAGCTATATCCCTGGCCAGAGGGGGAGGATTCTGAAAAGCAGCTTCGGAGTTAAGCAACAAAGAGATGGGCAGGGCCTTCAAACAGGCTCTGGCAGCAGTTCTGGGAGAGACAGCATGTTAGGGACCAGGGCCCTGAGGCCGCCAGGAGCTTATCCCATGGCTTCACTTACAGAATCTGTCTGCGCGGAGAGGGGGCGTAGGTGCTTAGTGGTGCTACAAAACGCAAACTGTAAGATTTGCAAACAAGCAATTATTTTAGCAGAAAATGAGAGACCAGCTTCCAGTTTTCTTGTTGAGGACTTGTTTCTAAACAGCTGAATAATTATCGTTGTCTATTTAAGATCTCCAGATGGTTTCTAAATTTTTCTGCTTTCTTCAGAATGTCTCAGCCTCCTTACACTCATCTGGAAGATTGCTGCCACATTTCTAATTGGATCACAGCGTTCACAACAAACATCTCCCCAAGGCCCTCTGGTAAAACCGGGGATGGAGCTGCGCGAGAGTTGCTGGAGCCACCGTGAGAAGCGATGGGTAGTGTGTGATTTTGTATTCTTTGTGATTTTCCCCATCATATTTACTGTTAAATCAGTATAGACAATCACACACTGATTTGATAAGTTGCATAACTTACTGTGGGTAAAATAGCAAGTTTCATAATTTTTTCAATTAATAATGGTGATGGAATTTGACTTTAAAACACAAATAGCAGCACTGTGTGTTTTAATTTTCTATATAAAGAGAATAGACGTTTTTGTTCTGCAGGAAAATTCTGTCATGCTGAGGATTCTCTAGTTTCTGATTCATCGCTTAGAAAATTAAACAAAAATACATGGCAATCTTGGGGTGGCCGCTGCAGCCAGGGTACTGTGGCTTGGGAATGTTTGCTCTGTCGTAGGTCTTGGGTCCAGTGTGGGAGGGCAGCCCAGGTGAGCTGGAGTCACCTCAGTCCATGTTGCCACCTCGCTCTGGGTCCCATGCCTGAGGCCACCTGGCTTCCCACTGTCCCCGATCAGAGTCCGACGTCCCCTGTGCTTTGGTCTGCGTCCTGTGGACTCTGTTTGGCTAAGGTGTCTGGAGTCCTCGCTGAGTAGTTTCCCCTCCTTTGCATCTCTCTGGGCTTCTGTTTTTCTTTTCAGGACCATAATTCTGCTTTGAATTATAGCTACATACCTACACAGGCAGGTGTGGTCCCAGCACTCTGGGTAAATTAAAATCCTCTATGACAGTGGCTGTCTTAGATGAGCATATATATGTGAGAGATAGAACAAAATACAGAGATGCACATGTAGAAATACATGCATGTAGGGATAGATTCGTATAGATATGAAAGACGTAGAGATAGCTGTAGATGTAGGTTGATACAGTTCATGGGTAGGTGAAGATAGATGCTGACTATGACCCCATCTCTGTCCCCTTCCTGAGGCACCTCGAGTCCCCCAGGGCAGATCTGTCCCATCACTATGTGGCCCCCATGGCTCAGAGTCCCTTGGTGCCTGCACACATGTCCCCTCCAGGGGCCATCTTCCTGGACATGCAAGTCCCTCTCCTGGGACACCTCCTCCCCCTTCTTTTCCTCTGTGATGCCATGGCCACCCTGGGCAGTTTCTTGCCATTAGTTTCTGTGTCCCAGTGGGGTTAGGGTTCTGTTTGTCTTGCTCTCGTGAGCAGTGAGGGCCACAGAAGAGGTGTATAGAACAGGTTTGTTGAATGAATGCTAGAGCTAATGCAACATCAGAATACCACTGATGAAGCATTACAAATTTTCAATGGTTTTTAAAATAAATAAATGTTTGTGAATAATTCTACATCAATACATCTAAAATACTCTTGAAGAAGTTAAAACAATTTAAGGTGTATTAATATATAGTGTGACCGAAACACGCCGTTAATGTTTAAATTTTAAAAAGTTATTACAGTAAAGGACACATTGCCACAAATCCACCTCATAGTCCTCCCCCTCTCTTTGAACACATCCCATCGTCCTTGTCACTTTCTGCAGCAGCTCTGGAGTCTTCATTCCTGAGTGTCTTTATGAAGTGTGATCAGAAATACAGTGAACGCTGCTGCCCAGTGTCCCCAGTGGAAAGACAGACTTGTAAAAACACGACGCTGTGGCCTCATCCACTTTATTCTCTGGATCTGCACCATGTGAATTCCGGCTCTTCCCCAAGGTCAAAATGACCATGAAAGGGAAACGTTTTTAATCCATTCAGGACTTTGAGGCAGCCAGGACAGCACAATTGAAGACCCTCAGGAAAAAAGACTCCAGAGCTGCTGCAGAAAGCGGCAAGGACCATGGGATGAGTGTGTTTGAAGCAAGGGAGAGCATTTTGATGGGACTCATGGCAATGTGTCTTTTACTGTAATGATGCTCTAAAAATGAAACATTCACCATAATTTTGAGCACACCAAGTAGCTTTACCTTAATGCTATTTCTGCTCTCTTAGAGCTTACATTCAGCTGGTGAATCTCGCCTGGGTCTAAGAGGGTCCAGAGCTGCATTTTGCTGTCACCCATCACAGCTGCCAGTGTCGATCACCTACTGTGGAGTGGGGACTGACCTGGGGTTGGGTGGGAAAGTGAGGAGACAGCACTTCCTCCCTGGGGCTGGTAGTAGGGAGAGGCCGGCAGCTGTGCCCAGGGGCCCAGCCTGTGCCTGTGCCTAGCATGCGTGGAGATGTTTCCTGAAAGAGCTGGATCTCAGTGACATCGTTCAGGTCCTTGGCGCTCTCGGGACACGTGTGTTTTCTGGAATAAATTTGAGGCATATTTATGCGGATGGCCTTTCTACATTCCATGCAGGCAGGGGATTGTGATCAGTTTGTCTGTGGAAGCTCTGTGGCTTGAGGGGAGGACAGTTAAGAGGAATGTGAAGGTGGTCATGGGCACATGCCTGTAATCCCAGCACTTGGGAGGCTGAGGCAGGAGGCTTGCTATGAGGTCAAGGCCAGTTTGGGCTACATAGTGAGTTCAAAGTTAGCCTGAACTACATAGCAAGACCCTGTCTCAAAAACAAAACTAAAACTATCTGCTTGGTGGGCGTGATGGTGCACCCCTATAACCCCAGAACTCAGGGGGCTGAAACAAGAGGATTGCCATGAGTTCAGGGCCAGCCTGAGCTACATACCAAGACACAGACCCATTCTCAGAAGAACCAACCAATGAATAAACAGACAGACAAACAACCAACCAAAACAAAAAGCGGCAGATGAGCAGCCAGCGGTGTTTGCAGCGGTCTCTGTCTTTGTGAACAGGACTGGCCAGACTGTGGGTGCTGGGGAAGCCGGGTCTGTGAAGTGCGTGGCCAGGAGGCCCTCCAAGCAGGCCTGCACCTCCTGTGCTGGGGAAAGAGCTGCAGGCCAGAGCTGAGCCCGACTTCTGCACGCGGCATCTCCAAGCTGCTACATTCCACCCCTGAGCCGAAGAGGACAGCGGGCCGAGAGGGCGACCCGGGAGACGAGAGGACCAGAACCGGACAATTCCTCACTGCCTCTTCCCCTTGGATTTTTTTTTTTTTTTAAAAAACAATCCCTCTGCCATAAAAAAAATGAGTTACACCCTGTTAGGGGCTTGACATTTAGAGTTTAAAATATGGGCTGCTATGAAGAAATAGACGGAGAGATGGCTTGGCAGTTTTGTTTTGTTTTTAGCTTTTGCTTTGCTATACAGTTTGTGCTCTGAAAACCTGGTTTGCGCAGTGTGCGCACGTGCAGCACTCCGAGAGCAGCCTGCCCGCTGCCTCTGGAACTCAGCGCCCCACTCTCCGCGTGAAACAGGGCAAACTCCGGCTCCTGGCCCGGCCTCCCATCCGGCACAGCAACCTGGCCCACTGCCCAGCACGGCGTCCGCGGCCCCGTCTCTCTCGTCCCCTTTCCCACCTGGCTCTGCTCCCGCCCTCTCCCTTCAGAGGGCGCCGGGCGGAGGGACAGCGCCCTCTACCTGGTTTAGAGCTTCGCCCGGGCACCACTCTTCCTCTCTCCGTGAGTATCTTTTATTGTGCTAAAATGTGCATGATATATGATAGCCATTTTAACTATTTTTTTTTGAGACAGGATCTCACTGTGCAGCCCCGGCTGGCCTCAAACTCACAGTGACTATCCTGCCTCAGCCTCCTGAGCGCTGGGATTACAGGAGTGCACCGCCACGCCTGGCTTCATCTTCAAGTGCATTCACAGGATCCTGCCGCGCCCTGTGGACCTGACAGTCCACACTGCCCGTGAAGGGCTTCCCGCCCACAGACAGACCCCCGGCATGTTCCTGGGCCACCAGGCGCCTCCGGAGGAGCCCGGGACTCAGTACCTGGATCTGCAGGACGGTGCCGGAGCTGCAGGGCGCGGTCGTTACCCCTCGCGGCCAGCAGAGGGCGCCAGCGCACCGCCCCGCGCAGGGCCGAGCGGGCTCCAGCCGCTGCGAGCGAGGAAGCAGCGCGGTGCAGGGCAGGCGCTGGGCTCAGCGCGGCGATGACTCAGCAAAGCACCCAGGCAGCACCGCGCCAAGCACGTCTGCGTTGCACAAAGCAACTTTCCCACCTTTGTTATTGATGATGGAAATGACCACGGAGCAGTCATTCTGGCCCCTGCTCCCAGTCGGCCTCCTGTTCTGGCCCTGAGCCCCGGCAGCTTGGGGGCCTTTTTGGGGGATTGCAGTTTGGGGGTTCCCACGGTCACCAAGGCAGGCAGGGAGACCCACGCGCGCTGCCACACTGGTGTGGGCCTCAGCTGGATTTGGGGACCACACAGAGGCGAGGTGCAGGTGTGGGAACCCGAGACTCACTGTCCACGGCTGCCCGAGGCGGGCGCACCTGCAGGAAGAGTTTGCACCGAGCGGAGGACGCGCAGATTCCGCAGCTGCCGAGAGCAGGCAGCGCGCTCTCTAGAAATCAAACCCTGGCCTGTGCAGCCGGAGATGGAGAAGCCCGCCGGTGTGGCCGGCTAAGAAACCAAACGACGACGCGATCGTCTGTAAACCTGGTTACCTAGGAATAGCTGAGAAGGAAACTCTGCTACTTAAACAGTGACAAAATCCCCCAAATTGAAGCCCCACCTCCCCAAAACCCAACCTGGACAAAAAAAGCCCCCCTTAAGAAACCTTTTTAAGAAATTAAATCATGATGGAGTAGATGAAAACTGTGTTCTATCTTTGACCTCTCACTCCTCTTTGTCTATGGACAGTTTCAGGAATTAAAAAAGACAAACCCCGAGCCCTTTCCTGACTTGCTTTTTGCCGTCCCTTTTAAACATATTGCACTTTATTTTCGAGGTCATCTTGCTCCTGTACTGTGCTGAACTTTGGAAGTATTTTTTTCCCCTATCTCTAGCACACAAATAAAGTTCCCCATGCAAATTAATGGCTTACGTCTGACTTTCTTGGTCTATGCGTGGGGTCCCTGGCATTTCTTTGACCTCTTAGCGGAATAATGCGGTGCTCTTGTTACCAAGCAATGCGGAGGGCGGAGTTCTAGGAAAGGCGGAGCCTGCCTCCCGAGCAGCCTGCGCCAGGGCTGAAGCTCTGAGGGGACCTTGGCTTCCTGCCACGGCGGCTGATGCTCTGGAGTAGCCAGCTGGAGGCTCTGTCCCGGACAGGACATGGCGGGACCCCTGCCCATCCCGAATGCGCGCGCTGCCCCGTGAAGATGCAGCCAGCACTTTGCCCTCAGCACCCTGGCTCCCGGGCGGAGGCTTGCTCGCTTCCCAGGACCCAGTCCTCCATGCGCAGGGCCAAGCTGGCCCTCTGCACTCTGAATGGTGGTTTGGGGACTCAGACCCCAAAATCCCTAAGAGGAAAAAATAAATCACAAGAGACAATATTAGAAAACTTGATTTTTCTTCCAAATGTGTGCTAGAACCTAAGTTTTCCTTAATGTGGCATGGCAAGAAGGGAGGGTGTCGCAAGGTTGTGCACTTGGTGTTACCGTTGTGGTTTCTATCTGGATGTCCCCGAAAGCCTCAGGCGATCAGAGGTGGGACCTTCGGAAGGTGGTCGGATTATGCGGCTCAAAGCTGACTTGCTGTCGGGAGCTGTTTGGAAGGGGCGGCACTGGGGGGCGTGGCCTGGAAGAGTTCATCTTCCTCCCTGCTCCTCCCTGGATCTCTCTGCTTCTTGTCGGCAGGCCCTGTGCCATGCCGCCCTGACTTGAAGCCAGCTGACTATGCAAGGAGTGAGGCTGCTGAAACCAGAGCCAAATCAACCTCTCTGTGGGGCGTAACACCGATTTCGTCATAAAGGTGCATTGTCGTGGGTGTATTGGAATATTTCTATTGATGAATTATTAATTTCCAATCCTATGAGCTTTATTATATTAGACAATGAGTATTTAACAGGAAAAATATCAAAAAAATAAAGTATTGAATTTTTAATATTTATTCAGTGTTTATAAAAAAGCATCAAAATGTTCAACATCAATTGCTTTTGTGTAAAGTCTAAAAAATAACAGAAATAAATTCCTATATGAACTACAATAAAAATATCAATAGAAATCTACAAAAACGATCTTCGTTTCAATTATCACACCTACGGCAGTCTTCACTCATGACAACAGCACATTTCATACACACCTATCGCTTAAACTGACAGCACATGTGTTTTGCTTTCCTGACCTTTTTGTAGAACATGCTTGACTGCTCACTGATCTTGCTGTTTTGTCAGGAGATTCTTATTATATCATACAATGTGTAGTTAACAGGAGCATAAAATATCAATAAAGTAAAGTATTAAATTCTTAATATATATTGTGCACTTAGAATAAACATTGACATTTTTGCATCAGCTGGGAACTTGCTTACAAAACCTAAAAGATACATCAGAAATAAATTCCTATATGAACTATAATGAAAATACCAATAGAATTCTACAACAAAAATAGTCTTTTCTTCAATTGCCACACCCAAGGCAGTCTTCACACATAACAACTGTGTGCTCCTTGCACACATCCCGCTCACACTGACAGCACATGTGCTACCCTTTCCTTTCCTGTGTGGAGACCATTCTTGTCCCCTCTCTTGTCTTCCTGTTTTGTCCGGTGCTTTCTACTATATTGTACAATGTGCACTTAGTGGGAAAATAAGATATCAATAAAAAAATATCAAATATGTAATGAGTGCATAGAATAGACATCAACGTTTCACATCAGGTGTTTACTTGCTTACAAAACCTAAAAGATAAAATCAGAAATAAAAACCTACATAAACTACAAACAAAAGTCCACCACAGAAATAAGCTTTGCTTCAACTGTCACACCCAAGGCGGTCTTCACCATGACAACTGCATGTTTCATACACAAGTATCGCTTACACTCATAGCACATATGTTTTGTTTTCCTGTCCTTTCTTGTAGGGCACAGTTTACATCTTTTTTGTTTTCCTGTTGTTGTAGTAGGTCTTTGGGATGCTGCACCTGCCCTGTTCACCTATCAGCTCACCAGTGTGCTCCGCGATTTTTTTGTATAGTTCTCTGGGTAGAAACATTTTGTTTTTCCTCTGCTGTAAATGATATCTTATGAGTTCCAGTCCCAATTTTCTAAGAAAATTTCTCTGTGATATTCTGCACTTGTTATTTTCCTTGTAAACTATCAAACTATTTATGCCACGCATGTTTAGGATTGAGTAAAACACAACCATTGGCCAACTCTTTGTGTTTCAAGTGACATCATAGTTGTTGCATAACTTGTTAACAACCTCTATTCCACCTGTGGTTTTGTTGTTGAAAGTTTCCATCTCCAGCTTCCGTTTTGTCAAGGTTTCCCTATCAATATTTCCATCATGGTACAATGTTGAGATAAGCAGTACCACTTATTTTTCTTTGCCATATACGAGGCCAATGTTATATCTTTCTGAAACCCAAAGATTGTATTGTACAATTCTCTGTTTTGAAATTGCAACATTTCATTTGGAATTTCTGCTTTGTTCCTGCATATGGTTTCTGAGCTGGTCAACTTGTGCTCTGTCAGCAAATGTAACATCAATTGGAAACCAGTAAACCAATTGTCGGATGTCACATTCTGATTAGTTTGAGAGACGGAAGCAACAAGTCTGTTCACAACATTATTCAGTTTATTACTATATGAATAAAGACCTGGTGGCTGAATTCCAGGATATATTTCTAAATTGAAAGCAAAATAAATCTTTGCATCCACACGGGCATATATTTTTATGCCATATTTTGAAGGCTTTTTTGGGGGGGGCATATACTGCCTAAAGTTACAGAGACCATGGAATGCTGCAAGATGTTTATCAATAGTCATGTATTCAGTCATGGTGTGTAAATTATTTGACAATTACCCACAAATCTCTCAAACCATGAGTGGATAGCAGCCAGATTATCAGTTCTTTTTCTTTCTTGGTGGGTGGTTTTGTCATCAAATCTCAGGCAATTTTGAAGGAAACCAAATCTCCTCGGTGTCATTGTTATTCTACAAACCTCAAGCCCACAGCCATCACTTTTCCTTAATTCTTTTACATTCCTGTGATTACCATCAGAAAGCCCTGCTAAGTATAGCAGACCTATGAATGGTTTCAGTTCAGCCAGTGAGATGTCATAATAAATACATTTTTGAGTATTGCTATTGGTGCATACAGAAGGTTTTACTTGTATTTCAGCATGTGTGTATTTCACAACATCTCATAGCATTTCATGTGTTACAAACAATTTCCAACATTGAATGGCAGTGTTGGCATTCTATCCAATAGGTTTCACCCCTGCCAAGATCCTCACTATATTTTTGACCTAGTTCTAACATTGGATTGTTCCATTAGGTCGCATGACCATTTTGTACCATTTTGACTAGTCAAATATATAATCACATTGCTGATTTCTTCATCATCTGAATCAAGGAGGTCTGCATTCCCTGTGTCTGTATCAGTCGATTCTTGCTCTGTTTCACTGTTGCAGTAACTTTGGCTCACATGGCCAGTGTCAAAGTCAATATCATCTTCATCATCTTTAAATGAGTAATCTGAAGATTCACTTTTGACCTCAAAACTTGCAAATTTGGTTTTCCACATGCCATTGTACTGAATTGGGCTACTTCTATCAGAAAAATCAAAAGAAAACTTTTTTAAAAACAAATTCTAAATGCACAGAAATTTAGCAATGAACATTTCATGGGTAAAACTCATCTGTTGCTGATTTAGACCTCCTGCACACACCTCACCATTCGTCTGCCAAGTGGGTGAATGCACAGATGGGATTTTGCTTTCCCCAGGTGCAGCTACTGGGAGTCACACGCACATCCCATTATGATAAAATATATCTTTTCATAACAGACAAGTGTTGGGTGTATTTTACTCCCTGTAATGCTTAGGTAAACATACACAAAACCGGTTAGAAGGAATATTATGTGGGTAAAACTCCTCATTTGACACTTTTGTGCATGTGCATGCAAATTGCCATTTGTCACACCAAGTGGGTAAAGATGAAGATCGCTTCCTGTAGCCCCTAGGCACAGCTACTGAGATGCACAGCTGGCCATTATTATGCTAAAGTACAAATTTACAGTAGAAGAGCATGGGATGGGTTGTTGTAACCCAATGTTATGCCCTACGGGGTTCATTGCATGTATGAGATATTGTATTTCAGCAATGAGAATGACTAAGACAGCTGTTATCCCCAAATGTATGTGCATTTAGGAGAAACATGCAAACTAGAAAGGCAGTATGCACTCTAGAATGTCCACAGCCACTTTGCCTGGCTTTGAGATTATGTGATTTTGAGCCACTTCTAAGTATTTTTATACTTTCCAATGTTTTTAAAATGTTCTATAATTGACATTAACTTTCTCCTAGAAAGTATAGACATAGAAGCATACATGTATGTATACATGTATATGTTCTGTGTGTATACATGTGTGCACAATGCCCAGGGGTTTGCTTTCCAAAGTGTGATTCTCTTTGGAAAAATGAGTTATTATCAACAGAGATCTGCTTATTTCCCCCCTCAAGAAAACAAACAAACAAAAAAGGTAAACTTTCACTTCTGAGCCTGGCCTGTCTTGCTTGAATAACTTGAACTGGGACAGAGAGACAGGATTTCCTCCTCCTCCCCTTCCTTCTCTTCTTCCACTTCTTCCTTCCCTTCTTTCTCCTCCCCCTAACCTCTCCTCCTCCTCATCTTCCTCCTCCTCTTCCTTCATGTCTTTCATCTGCAGTCAGGAATAACCTGAGCCATGTCCAGCAAATGCTTAGGTCTTGGACCTGCTGCATAAGGTCCCACCAAGCCTGCCTGAGCAGTGTGCAGGTTCTGTGACCATCCCGCCCTATGTTAAGATGAAAGCACAAAGACACAGACATCAGGTAATTTGCTTTCATGCCCAGCAATGTCTGTCCCTGTCACCATGTCCTTCCAATGAGACCCGGGACATTGCCTCAGGGGTCTGTGAACTTCTCAGAGTCCCTGGCACTGGAGAGGACCATGGGAATGAAACAACACGCTAAGACGGGTTGTTCCAAGCACTTCTCCACAAAGATGATCTGGTCCGGGGCTCCCTCCATGTCCCCTCCATGGTCCCTCACTGTCTGAGAGGATGCGAGGGACCGAGGCCATTCATAGGTATGCAGGGAAGGACAGAGCAGGCCTGGCCCATGAGGCAGAGGTAGAGCTGGAAGACACTCCTGCTCCATGGCTTCGGGCACTACTTCCATGCCCTGCTAGGGCCCAGGTTACCGCACATGTCCTGGAGGAGGTGCCCTGCTGACCCCTGTCCACACACCAGGGCACTTTCCTGGTGGTAGAATTACAGAACTTGTGTGTTCCTAATTCTAAACAGCAACTGTTCTAGAACAACATTAGGAAAGCCAGGTGATTGTCTGTCTGTCCTAGACACACACAGGACCAAAGCTCTGGGTTATGACATGGGTTCTTTGGAAAGTGTGGCCCAACCTCTTTAGACACATCTGCTAAAATTGTAGCAGGATAGGAAGTGTGATCACAGTGTGAGGTGACTGGCTAAATTAAAATATCTATTACAGTAAAAGACATTTTGCCATGAATCTCCCTCAAAATCCTCCCTTAGATTTGAACACTTACCTAATTGTTCTGGCCACTTTCTGAAGCAGCTCTGGAGTCCTCTTTCCTGAGTAGCTTTATGAGGTGTGATTCAAAACATGCTGCCGAGTCCATCCAACAGAAAGGTGGCCCATAAAAATATGATGCTGTGTCCTCATCCACCTTATTCACCGGATCTGGCACCATGTGACTTCCAGCTCCTTCTCCAAATTCAAAATGACTGTGAAAGGAGCATGTTTTGAACCAATTCAGGACACTGAGGCAGCTAGGACAATGCAACTAAAACTCTTTGCAGGAAAAGACATTGCCGTGAGTTCCCTTCAGAATCTTGTTCCTCGAATTACACACTCTTCTCTCCCCATTCTTGCCACTTTCTGCAGCAGAAAGAGTTTTACAAATGTAAACATTCACCGCATTTTGCGGTCACATCTCAGTAATGTTGATTGAGGGCCGAGCGGTGTGGCGGGGTGAGCAGTATGGAACGGGCCACCTGGAGTCCACGTCCTCATCGTTGCGGGTCATGTTGTGGTTTCACATGATTGCAACAACTGTGAAGTGTTCTCCACTCTGAATTCACAGTCACTGTAACTGTTCTGTTCTGTTTGGATTTGCATGCAGGTGAAAACCAGACCCTCTGCAGCTGCTGCCTCCATTTGCCCATTTTTTGGATTGGGGCATTGATTTGGGGAGGCCTCATTCTTTTCTGAGTTCTTCATATATTCTGGATATGAGTCCTCTGTCTGAGGAATAGTTGACAAATTTTCCCCTATCCCGTAGGTTGTCTCTTCACTCTGTCGGTTGTTTCCTTTGCTGTGCGGAAGCTTTTTTTTTTTTTTTGTGGGTACCGGGGGGTCGACCTCAGGATCTCGCACAGCAGCAGGCGCCCGTGCCGCTGAGCAATATCACCGGCCCTTTTCTCATATCTGGGTTCCGGGAGTTGAACTCGGGCCCTCGCGCTTGCCAGGCAGGCGCTTACGCCACTAAGCCATCTCACTGGCCCTGTGCAGAAGCTTTTTAATTGGCCATGACCCCATCTGTTGCTTGCTGGTGTGATTTCTGGCGCAGCTGGGGAGCAGGCCCATCTCTGGACTAACCATATTCCTCCATAGTAAGGAGTTGAATGCAAATAAGGTTGAAATCCGGTGCCATTAGAAATCTCCCTCTCATCTGGTTCGCCTCATCCCTAATTTCATTTCTTCCTCCCATGCTCGTCAGCTGGCTTGGCATCAGCCTGGCAGAACAATGTCTGTAAAATTAAATTCACCAAGGCCTGGCAGCTAATTGCCTGTCCAGTGCTGACGCAGTCTCGACCCTGGGCTGCGGCCGAGGAGCTGGGCCTGGTCACGAATAGCAGAGCAGGGGCTGCTGCAGGGCCGGAAGGGGCTCCAGGGAGGGGAGAGCTGGCAGGAGGCTCTGCTGGGCCCATAGGGACTTGGGGTGCAGCAAACCTGCGACTTACTCCTCCTGGAGCCCCCAGGACTCAGCTGAGGGAGGCTTGTGAGTCCCAAATCTGATAAAATTGTGGAAAGAGGCCTCAAAATAACCCCAGGTGCTGAGGACCCAGGATCCCAGCAGCCCAGCCTGGGAGCTTTTCCTCCTCTGGCTCCTAAACCCCCAGGGCCCCTCGCCTGCACCTTACCCTCTCTGCTTTTCCGCAGCAGCTGGGTATTTTGGGGTGAGGAAAGGGCAGTGACAAAAGGTGACTGTTTGCTTCCTTTCTGGAGATTGGCTGCACTAGAGGCCTTTAGTTTCTGAGAAAATCGCTTCCTGTATGTGAAGTGTGCTGTCCTGCTCTCATCTCCCCAGAATTTCTGCTTTGATAGGGACAAGGCTTCCTTTCAAACTCCATACACAGTATGCAAATGGGAGCCAACAACCAAAAGCTGCTGCCTAAAATAGAGACTGTTAATATTTCTCTTTGAGGACTGTCCCTTTCTTCAGGCGGGAAATGACTGTCAACTTTCTTGCTGCCTGGCAGTAAATAACAGCTTCCTCTGCTGTGGAAGCTGAGGAAGTTTCCTGTTGAGAGGAAATATTGTGCCAGGGGGCATTTCTCAAAAGTCTTGATTTAAAAATCCTTATTTTCAAAAGTTGGCCTCAGAAGTCACCATCCTGCATTTGTTCGGGCGGGTTGCGCGTCTTCCCTCAGAGTGTGAACTTGGCGATTCCTGGTCTATTTTAGCACACTTGAATTCAGTGTAATGACTACGGCTTCTAGAGGAGTTACGGTGTAATTGCCACGTAGTTTATTTTATGGTAACTATGCAATTAAACTGTCTTACTTCTCCAAATGGAAAATACTATAATTCTTATACAAATGTGCTGAATGTTAGCGTTCTCAACAGTACTTAAAAAAATCTACATGTTAAAGGCTTTGTTTTTTTTCTCCTCCCTTCCCCCTTTTCAATAATATATTTGATTTAGTTCATTCTTCTTCTTCTTTTTTTTTCTTAGTTTTTTTTAGACCAAAGAAAGGTTACATTGCTAAAATTATATTGGGCAGCCCAAAATTATCACGAAGTCTTTTTGGGACGTGAGAAAAATAACAGTGATGGTTAAATCGTCCACACAATGAATGCTGGGCCCGGGTCTTTACATGTGACAGAAATCAAGAAGCAAAGCCAGAAAGAGTGGATACGTGTGCACTTCCACTTCACTGTGTAGGAATTGGGTTTAAAGGGGACCTGCTTGGTTTGCAGCCCTGTGTTTTCTGCTGTGAAGTGACATGGCACTAGTAGCGTCCAGGACACGTTTGCCGCCTACAGTTAAGGCAGGGCAGGGAAGGCAGATGGAGCAGTGGTGGTAAACTCAGAAAGAGGAAGCAGACCTGGTGCTAATTACGGCCTGGAAGAAAGTAGGAAGTGCTAACCTACAGGTATTTTTAAGAAAGTATCATCTTGCTTGTTCCTGTGTGTATGACCAACTTGCAGGGCGTTTACATGGTGTGATCAAAGCATGCAGTGAATATTTAATCAGTAAAAGACACACTGCCGTGAATCCTCCTCAAAATATCTACCTCCACTTCGAAAACACTCATCCCGTCATCCTTGCCACTTTCTGCAGCAGCTCTGGAGTCCTCTTTCCTGAGGGTCTTTAGTTTTGCTGTCCTGGCTGCCTCAATGTCCTGAATCTGTTCCAAATGTTTCCCTTTCATGGTCATTTTCACTTCGGGGAGGAACCAGAAGTCACCCAGTGCCATATCTAGTGAATAAGGTGGACGAGGACTCAGCGTCAGGTTTTTATGAGCCGCCTTTCCGTTGGATATACTCAGCAGCAGCATTCATATATTTCTGATCACAACTCAACGCCACCGAGGAAAGAGAACTCCAGAGCTACTGAAGAAAGCAGCAAGGATGGCAGGATGAGTGTGTTCGAAGCAAGGAGGAGGATTTTGAGGTGCAATTAATGGCAATGTGTCTTTTACTATAATAATTTATTTATGCAAATATTGATTGTATAGTTTGATCATGACCTGTATATAGCCCATTGAAATGACTGAGGAATTAATTTCTCAAAGCAAACCAACTTACCTGTCAAACCCTGGGGTCCAAGGCTGGCTCTAGGCATAATTGAGGCTCATTTAAACTAATCTACTCATCTGTCCGTCCCCCCACCCTCCCACCCATCCATCTCCAGACATCCAGGGCGTACAGGGTGTCTAGGTCTCTGGGACATCGAAAGTTTGCCCTGCCTTTGGGGATTGGCGTCCCAGCAGAGGAGGCAGGCAGAGAAACCGTCAGGTCCTAGCAGGGAGCCCCAGGATGGTACACACAGCAGTGCCTAGGGACATTCTGGGCCATTCCACAACTACAGTACTTCAAAAACAGCCCTGGGCCAGCTCCCCGAGGTCCTGGAGAAGCCACAGCGAAGGGGTCCCTGATGAGCAGGTCCACAAGGTGCTTGCCTTGTAGTAAGAGACACTAAATAAACAAGCAGACGAGCAGACAGCAGTGCACTGACCGAGTGACCCGGCCTGTGTCCAGCAAGTGGGGAGGGAAAGGGGGAAGGCAAGGCCCCGTCGGGCATGGTGGGCCAATCAGGAGTCACTGGGACCCTGGCCTCTGAGCAGAGGCGCCCGAATGTCAAAGCATAAGCCTCTGGGGAACCCGAAAGAGCCCTGGTCTCCTCACCGATCTGCAGGTGCAGATGCCCGAGCTCTTGCCTGAGGCCTCGGGAGGGGCTGGAGAGGAGCAGGTGAAGGGGGGGGCTGCTGAGCACAGCCGGGAGAGGCTGCGGAGCGGGAGCCACGGGGACGTCCCCGGGGCCTGGGGTTGCACTGGTGTTTGTTTGTTGGTTTGTTTTTCTGTGTGGGATAGGAAGTCATGGGATGGTTTCTTGCAGGGGAAAGACACAATCTGTTTTTTTTTTTTGTGTGTGTGTGTGGGTACCGGGGGGGTCGACCTCAGGACCGCGCGCGCCAGCAGGCGCCCGTGCCGCTGAGCGATATCACCGGCCCCTTTTTCGTATGTGGGTTCCGGGAGTCGAACTCGGGCCCTCGGGCTTGCCGAGCAGGCACTTAAGCCACTGAGCCATCTCACCAGCCCTGTTTTTTTTTTTTTTTTTTTTTTAAAGGAAAGTACATGCTGAATATCTTTTATCTGAAATTCTTGTGCCCTTAGCAATGTCTTGGTTGTCAAAACTGTGGGAGGTGGCTGCAATTGTTATCCAATCAATAGAGACCAGGGATGCTGCTAACTATCCCACAATGCACGAGACAGCTCCCCTCCCCCCGCACGCGCACACACACACACACACACACACACACACACAAGCAATCTGTGTCTGCATGTCAGCCATGCCGGGTTGAGAGGAACCAACCTGACCCTCGGCTTCTCTCCACACTGTTTTGAGGTTGGGAAGGGCGCTCAGGACAGGCTGAGCACAGAGAGGCATGGGCTTGAGTGGGGCCGAGTGAAAATTTTTTGCCTAGAAGATGGGAAAGCAATTAGATGGGGCAACTACATTCTGTTGTGGAAGAATAGGAAGAATTATCCTGTCATCGTGGGGCAATTATCCTGTGAATATTTTGGCAGCACATTATGTTTTGCTGTGTAATTGCAATTAGCATGTAAGCGATCTAGTGCTTCTGCTGTGTGTCATTCCTACTGGGAAATGCAACTACTGCTGAGGCAATGGCGACCCCCGTGTGACACACGCCCGAGGAGGACACGGCTCTGGGGTCAGCCAGGACATGCACTTCTCAGCCGGGGTCCGTGCCATCAGTATTTATGGTCGTGGATGAGTTTCCAGAAGGATGATGGGGAGGGGCCTGGGAAGCAGCAGTAACTCCCACAGGGCGAGTGCACTTCTGCTTTAGAAACATTTCTGGTTTTAGGCCCAACATGCATTTTGTCAGAGCTGGTATATATATTTTCTTTTTTGGTACTGAGGAATGAACCCAGGGCCTTTGTACTAAGCTCTCATCTTTAAAGTTTTTTTTTTTTTTTTTTTTTTTTGTGGGTACCGGGGGGACGACCTCAGGACCTCGCGCGCCAACAGGCACCTGTGCTGCTGAGCGATATCACCGGCCCCTTTTTCGTATGTGGGATCCGGGAGTCGAACTCGGGCCTTCGCGCTTGCAAGGCAGGCGCTTAAGCCGCTGAGCCGTCTCACCGGCCCATCTTTAAAGTTTTGAGACAAGGTCTCGCTTAGTCACTAAGTTAATCAGGCTGAGCTCAAAAGTACAACCCTCCTGCCTCAGTCCCCAGACTGCAAGATAACAGGTGTGGGCCAGCCCACCTGGAGGAGCCAGTCTGTTCTTGAAGGCCTAGAATACCGCATGTCTTGGAAGCCAGAGCTCAAATACAGTATCTTTCCCCACACCTTTCAATATTCTAGTCTGGCTTTAAATTTTTTAAAGAAATGTAAATCTCAGTTTTCCTTCAGCGCTGAACTCTGATGTGTTTCCCGGAGTTGCGTGCTTTTGCTGCCTGACACAATAATCACCTTTGCCCTGAATTCTCAGTAAGTGATTTGCTAATTTTCTGCAGTGAGTAAATTTTCAGAAAATGTTTTAGTTTGAATTGCTTTCTTCTATTCTCGCCAGTCATTTGTAGCAGCAAAGAAGGAAAGATATAGACTGTATTTGGTTTTCACTGAAGCTTTGGCTGGATCCTAGTCAGCTGCAGAAGTCCAAGCAGGGGTCCAGGGTGGGGGCAGTACTGTGGGCAGTGTGTTGGAGCCAGGCAGGAGGCCCTGGCTTATGCTACCCTGGTACCCCTAGATTGTACAGCTGAGAATCAGGCTGGCGGGGCCCCTAATTTTGCTTCCATCTTTCTGGATCTAGCAACTCAATTGCATCAGAGTCTGTGGGGATTATCAACCTTTGGGAACCTGCTCGCATCCACTAACCCTGCACAAGATGGGGTGCAAACCTTCAGACTGAAGGCTGATTTTCAGTGATTCGAATACTTAGGTTTTTCCAAGGCAACAGAATCAATTGTGGTTCACCACATTGTCCCACATGCCCAACTCTAATATTTGGCAACGAAAGCCACATCGTTTAGTCATCCAGCCCTCTTGGTTGATTCCTGATGCCTCAGATCTTTAACAACTGTGTACAACTGGCCACCGAATCACATCTTTGTTCTCATCATTTCTCTCCCATGCACCTATGTGTTTTAGCCCAGCTCCCTGCAGCCTTCATGAGCTAAGTTGAATCTGGGCGGCCGGAGCAAACTCATTTTGGGGCCAGCACCCTATACAGGCAGCAGCTGGCTGTATCTTCTGATGCACAAACACATGAAACGCAAAACACGAGGGAAAGCATTTGTTCGGTGGGAGAGTTCTTCACTTAGGAAAGAGCTACTCGTTATTTATTTTGCTATCACTGTCATTTTACACAGTGAGCTTTGCCATCAAATTAGAGCTACTCTCAGGGATTAGCTGTGCAGGCCTTGTTATCATTAATAACTGATATTTTTGTGCTTTAAAAATTTGTAAAGCACTCCTCTCTGCATTATCTCCCTTTGTGCATTTAAATCATAATTTGATTTGCTAAAGATTTATCTGCACAAAATTTTCAGAAGTCTACAAGATATACCTACTATAATTACACAAAGCAATGCATGTGCATGGTAGCTGAGTTTAGAAATACGGCTTTCGTTACACATTTTTATGGGCAAGAGCGGGGCCCATATCAGGCCTCGGTCTGAATTCCAACCCCTTCCCGAGATGCACTAGTTAGTCCTGACTTCCCATCGGGCTTCCGTACTCTGTCTAATTAGGCTCCACTCCTGCAATATCCCTTCTGTACAATCATTTCATAATGGTTTCATCTAAGCTGCTAGTTTAATAATCTAGATAATAACACACTTTGTATGGAATCATTGATAATAGCTGCATATTTATAATCCACACTGTGAATGTTTTCATCTTTAGAAACACAAGAACATATTTCTCATACCAATTTTGAATCCCCACATGATCTTATTTTCTTCTTAACTGCTGATTTCTTCTTGCTGCGGTGGCTGTTATCATCGCCACGAGGCTGCTGGGGGAACCACTCTGGTTTATCTCCTACACATTTACGGAACCTGCCCACGCCTCTTGCTACCATTTCCTCAGATTTTATTAATGCTTGTTCACCTCACTCAGCATTTATTCCATTTAGGAAACGTATCCAAATGCCTCTGCTTTGATCTAGTGCTGTATTACTCAGGGTGCTCCACAGAGAAGAGCCCAGGAGAGAGATGATAGATGCATGAGTGGATGGGTGGATGGATGAATAGATAGAAAGACAGACAGACAGACAAGAGGGGGTGTATTAGGAAAATTGGCTTCTATGATAACAGGGGCTGCGCAGTCCCCCAAGATTGGACAAGTCCCTAGATAGGCCCACTCCAAGCTGGAGTCCCTGGGAAGCCAGTACGATGGCCTGGTCCAAGGCCAAACACCCCAGGATGAGTGTATTGGTCAGGGTTCCCTAGCGGAACAAAATGCTGATGGTATCGGTCTCAGTCTAGGACCAAAGGCCTGGGAATCTGGAAGCCACTTGTGAAAATGCTGGAGCGCAGAGACCAGAGAGCTGGGAGTTTGAGGTCTGATGTCCAGGATAGGGAGAGACCTGCTCACCTTTCTTTATTTTCTTTCTATCCCGGGCACCCAGCCCAGCAGACGGTGCCCACCCACACCGGGAGGGGAGCGTCCTCCGGACTCTGCCCAGGCCCACAGCCAGTGGCCTCCAGTGACACCCGGAGACGCACCCACTCAGGTCGTGCCGGTGATTCTGAGTCCAGTCACCTGAAATTAATCATCGTGAGTGCATTCTGCAGCCTGGATTTGAGAACATCCGCAGACCACTTTGTGTTCACAGTGCTGGCCTTTCAAAAGTGTTTCACAGAGCCCTGGTGCCTTTCCTGTGCTCTGAGGAGGGGACAGGTCTGTTTCTGTGAAGGCTCCCGGTGACTGTGATGCTGCTTGAGGCCAGCGTGGCCACACTCTGGTCCCTCCGAATAAGTCCATTGGGGGGCCATGGGGACTGCGGGCAAGCAGCTGGCTCCAGAGTGGCCTCACCCTGTCGGCACCGGCTGAGTTCACAGCCACATCTTGAGGCGTTTGTGGGAAAAAAAACAACAACCATTGCAACAGGGCTTAACTAATTCGTCCTGCTGAAGGTTGGTGTGAAATGTTTGTAGGATGAAATTTTGATACCAGCTTTGATCTGGCTGCTCTGAGCAGGTACTATGTACAAGATCCAGGTGTAACTAAAAATTCTTAAGAAGCATATTAGCCACTAACAGCACATACAGAACTTATATAAGAAGCAGCTCATTGTTGCTTTGCAAATGCATTGAAAGAGAAGGATCCCTCTGTTATAGTTTGGATCTCAAGGCTCCCCTGGGGGCCCAGGAGCTGAAGGCTTGGTCCCCAGCCTGGGAGGCGTGGTGGTGTTCAGGGATGGAACTGGTGGGAGGAACCCACTTCCTTAGTGTTGCTGGTACATCATGGAACCTGCTAGCCACGCACAGTTTCCTCCCTTATTCTTAACCCATGTCCACGTTTGTTAAATTTTATTTTTTTGGCTAAATGCTATCATTACCCGAAAGTGTGAAGTCTCAGTGTAAATAAATTATTAAAGTCAAGTCCAGTTATAGATGTAATTATCCTTTATGCTATAGATTCTATGAACTTGAAATGTTCCCTGTTGATAAAGGGTCTGCAGGGGCCATCAGGAGACCCTAATAGAACCAAAATAGTACTTTACAGATATTTAGAGTTTTAGCATCGCAGAAATATATACTCATGATAGATAGAAAGCTTTGCAAGCAGGAAAAATATGAGGAAGCAGAATAAGTTTTTATATTTCCTTTCAATATTTTTAAAAATATGCTTTTCCCTCTTTTAACATAGGGACAAACCTATGCATTGATTCTCACAGGCAAAAATAGTGGGCGAAAAACAACAAAATAAATTCAAATAAAGATAATGAAAATCCTCATATCTTGCTCCATAAGTAATTTTACAAGTAGAAGAATTGGGAGGTCTGACCAGATTAAGGGAAGTAACCTAGAGTATTTGCAATTGTATGTAAACATTTGGAAATATTTTTAGAGTGGGCTACGAGTAGATGGTCCCTGAATGCTTCAACTTTGGGATTTTTGACTTTTTTACCATAGTGCAAAACCAATACATGTAAAATAATAATGATAAGTATAAATAAAAACAAGGGGAAACTGGTACAATAATGTGTTTTGTTGCAAGGCTTTGAGGTTTGGCAGGTAGGTAAATCCAATGTATCTCAGTTTATGGTGTATTCATCTTATAATGGATTTACCAGGGTATAATCCTGTCATAAGTCAAGGGGCAGCTGCACATCGATGTTTATTAGTCACATACATGCGAGTACAGTAATAAATTATATATATGAATGATGGGGAAGATGATAGTAGGTAAATGTTGCCACCTTGTTTCCCACATTCTGATTATTTTCTCATGCCTGGGTTGGTCACATCCTGTGCTGGGCATCACTGACGTAAAACAGAATCCTCTTCCCTGGGCATCTATCTCAGTGTGTGCGCTTACGAACACTTGTGCCAGGGATGGGGAGAGGTCTGGGGCTGTTACCTGGCAGCTGGTGGACACTAGAACCACTCAGCCAAGTGTGTTGGAGACCTGGGACCCCACAGGTCACCAAATGTCCTTGTGCACTGGAAATGAAGTGTTTGTTAGGCCTGTTCCTTCCCGCTTGGCATGTTGTCTACTTCTGTGACCATTCCACATGTGTGTAATATGGAATATGTGATTGTGTCCTAGCATTGCCAGAACTTGGGGAAGTTTCTTAGTCAGCTTTGGTATCGAACAGCTCAGCTGGAAACATTGCGTAGCTATGACTCTGGCCCCAAGTAGCCAAAGCTCTGTGTGAATACTAACTATACCACATCCGTGGTGTTATGATTTAGTTCTAAAATTTCCTCCCAAAGTCTCATGTGTACAGAGGTGGGGCTTTGGGGACGTCATTGCAATATGGGGTGCTGTGCTCATCAGTGGATCTATCCGTTGATGAGTTCTCAGCTAAATGTGCTGTCAGGAGGTGGGGTCTGATCTGAAGAGGCAAGTCACAGGAGGTGTGACCTGGAAGGGTGTATTCTTATCTCCAGCTCCTCCCTTCTCTTTCTGCTTTCTGGGTGCCATGGGCTGAGCAGCTTTCCTTTACCAGGCCCTTCTGCCATGACATTTCTGCCCTGGAGCTATGACCATGGACTGAACACTCTGCAACCATGAGCCAAATGATCTTCTTTATGTTGTGGGTGTTTAGCATTTTGTACCAACAATGAGAACATGACTAATACACATGGGATCAGGACACACATTTATAAAAAAATCACATTGTTGTTTCTGGCAATTTTAGATATAATAAAGATTTGGAGTTGATATAAAGAACTTTTACATTCTTAAAGGCTATGTCTTCAGATCTTAATAAATATCAAAATTCTTTTTTTTTTTTTGTAGGTACCGGGGGGTCGACCTCAGGACCTCGCGTGCCAACAGGCACCCATGCCACTGAGCGATATCACCGGCCCCTTTTTCGTATGTGGGATCCGGGAGTCGAACTCAGGCCCTCGCGCTTGCAAGGCAGGCGCTTATGCCGCTGAGTCATCTCACCGGCACCCTAAATATCAAAATTCTTAAGGTCAAGGACAATGATACACAGTTTGGCCTACCTAAATATTCATCATGGTTATGAGAGAGCCAGACTCTGGGGAACTGTCATCTTCTCTTCAGGGTGTAATTCACTTGACCCCTGGGAAAAACCCTTTGCCTCTGAGGCTGCCTCTCTCTCCAGCTCTATCAGAGCACTGCCAGTGGCTTGTTTTTGTGACAATTTATTCCTCTAGGGAGATGAAGGGTTTAATCAGCTCACAAGAACTACTCATAAGTGACATGGAGCAGAGAGTCCCCTGAGTTTTTGGAAATGGAGATGCTGGCTGGTTGGTAGTCTCGTCCCTGGTCAAGTGGCTTGCCCCATCGTGCCGGTTTCCTAGCTGGCATCCAAACACAGCCTCCAAAAATCACAAATTTCATAAGTCGTGGAGATGGGGAGTGGGAGGAACATTAAATCACACTCTTGGGTCAAGGGACAAATGTGATCCCTGTCACTTCTTAGTAGTGGCATCTAGGGAAGTCCTCAGAAGAAGTCTGCGGGAGCAAAGGCCTGACACACCTTAGAGACAGTCTCGTCATCCTCTCCTGTGGCAAGAGAGACATTTTGGGCTCAAGGACAACATAGCACGTTGGTGCAAGTGCCCCAAGCTACAGTTCACTAATCCCTGGGTTCCTTTTCTGTGTCACTGCATTGTAGAAGAGCAGAGGTGACTGGTACAGCACACCAGAATGATGAGGCCCACTGCGGGTCAGTGTCCCCTCTAGAGGAGTCTGACAGGCGCAGCTCTGAGCCATAATCCTGGAGCTCCTTTGGAGCACAGCTACGGACATAGCCCCTCTTTCTAAAGCTGTAGACTTGACCTGTGGCCACGGCCAGAGGAAATGATGTTCACGGCTCTTAATGGCTTAGACGGACTCTCTAAAACCACTACTCTCCTTTTCTGTTCTTTCCAGCACTGTCATTTCTACAGCCCCACGTTCAGAGGGAATGATGCCATGCGTGAGTTATGCCTGGTGTGCACACAATTTCCTTGCAGTAGCTATGAATGTAAAGTCTCTCTCTAATAAACAAAAAGTATTGTGCATAATTTCCCACTGGTCTCTTTTGTTAATTGGGCTCCTACTGTTGCAGCCTTTAATGTGGAGAATAAATGAATAACTGGCTTTTATGCGCCGCCTCCTTCCGTTATGTACAAGGGCTCAATATTTAGCATGAACTATTTTTAGATTTTACATGATGAAATAAAGGACTGTTTATGGTGGGTAACGCATGAAGCAAATTTCATTTCTGCCTTTGCCTTGTTTCCCTGGGCTGGGTTATTGGAGCTTCATTCTTGCAGATTCATTGATTACGGCCAAACAACGATGGGAGCCAATTTTGATTGCTCTCCACATGGAATGCTATTCTCAGACATTGCTAACATAATTCAAGTTCAAGTTCTGCTTTGGCCAGGCAGGATGACAGTATCTACATGCGTCCAATTAAAGTTTTCATATAGGAGGCCTGTGGGGATGGAACACAGGATATGCGGTATCTTGTCACAGGAGGAACGGATTCTTATTATTGTTTTTGTTTCCAAGGCTGGTTCTCTGTACCTTCTCTCTTTCTCTCTCCTCTTCTGATCTCATTTATGTTTCCAACTTTTCCTCTTTCCTTCTCTTACTTCTCATTCATGTTGAGAATTTTTCTTTTTTTTAAAGACAGGGTCTTGCTGTCTCAAGGCTGGGCTTGATTTTGTGATCCTCCTGCCTTAGCCTCCCAAGCAGCTGCGATTACACATGTGCACACCCTGAGAGCTGAGACTTCTTTTTAATGTGACAAAATGTCATGAGACTTCACCAGGTAGTTCTTGTCCTTCTGGCATCTGAAGTGGTGATATCAGAAACAGCACACAGAAAGTGATTGTGAACTCAGTCTTAAAATATTAGAACTCATCACAATTGTTTCCATATACACTGATAAGACATTCTGTAGAAGCATACAGTTAATGACTTTTCAGTTTAAGGACCTATTTGAGACCAAGACTACCTGATAACAGAGTTACCTCTATCTATAGGTTGGGAACCACTGAACTACATGACAGGTAGGTTCCATTTAGGTGCTCATGACCTGGTTCCCAGCTGCCAATGAGGTACTAGGCCCTGGAGTTAGTGGATGGATAGGAGACAGTTGTCCCTATAGTGGACACATGAAAACCAATGTGGGCTCAGTGCCAGACTGGGATGACTCCTCTCAGTCCTTGGGAGCCAGTTTTCTCATAGGAAAGATGGAGACCGCTTTGGTGGCTTTCTTTATGGGGCCATAGCAAGAATAAAGTGAACGATGGAGTGCTTGGCGCATAAGTATGGATGAGCGATGGCCACTGTGACTCGCACCCTGTGACAAATGAGTGGTCCAGGGTCTCAGTGCCCCAGGCCTGGAGTGCAGATGAGAGCTTTGCTTTTAGGTACAGGGTGACTCTCAGGCCCCTACAGGCAGGATGTGTCCCTTCTGGCCCTCACGGAACCATCTGGAAAGTAGAATAGGCGACACAAGTGATTTACTGGGAGAAACTCGTGTGAAGGAACAGAGGAAGAACAGAGTGGGTGAGGAGAGCCTCAGAGCCCGCCACAGGGGTGGCATTGCCCAGGAAGGGAGACAGGAGGGAGGTGTGGTCAGGAAGAGGTTGGGTATTAGTTAGGGTTCTCTGGAGAAACAGAATCAATATAAAATAATCATACAAAGGGGTTTATTATGTAGGCTTACAGGATCAGAAGAGAAAGACTTCCTTCTTTCCCTTTTTATTCTGTCCAGGATACAAGCTTATTGGCTGGTGCCACCCACATCCAGGGTAAGTCTTCACCACTCAGTTTGCTGGCCTACATGTCAATCATCCACAGACACACCCAGAACTTCACTATTCTGCCGGGTGGTTCTTATCCAAGTCAAGTTGACATCACAATTAATGATCACAGCTGGATTCCAGGTTCTCTGAGAAAGTCCCCACAGAGAGATGGCCTGCCCAGCTGTCTTGAGGTGAGCTCAGGAAGGCCCAGATCTGGTAGACTCGCAAAGCTCAGTTGATGCAGGAGGCAGAGTCCCTTGCAGAGCTCCCAAGGGACTGTGGTGCCCTGACTACAGGTGGAGATGGCTCCAACAGCAGGGAGTCCCTGAAGGAGGCTGAGGCAGGAGGGGATAGCTACCTCCCCGTGCAGCTAGGGGTTCCTACAGAGGTGGGAGAGGTTGGAAGGCAGGCAGAAGGACTCCCCTCCCAAGAAGAGGGGAACCCCAGCCCCAAACCTGCTGCTTGCAGATTTGCTTGGGTAGAAATGGGGGGTCACCTGGTGTCAGGGCCTCAGAGAGCTACCCCAGGGGCCCAGCAGAGACTCCCCCTGCACACACACGCTGTGGGGTGAGGTGACTGCTGGCCCAGGGGGCCCTTGGAGAACTTCCATGGACTCCACCTCCAGGGCCATTGTAGGAGTGCAGGGTCTTTCTCCAGAGGGGAGTGTTCGACATCTTCCCTCTTTAAGGCTACTATTTCCTTGCGCACATCGAGGTTTTACTGCCTCTGTGATGAGGGCTGATAGTCACCGATGTACACAGAGCCTCTTTGGCTATTTATTGAAGATGTTCCCTTCTGACCCAACTGTCCCTTTCCTAGGTCTTCAAAGGCCACTTCTTTTCTTCTTACATTATAATGTAATGAGAAGGGTGGTTCCTGACTTTGATTTCCCGTTCTGTCAAGTTTTATTTGCCCCTTTGAGTACTTTTGATTGGAGCATGTTTGGCTGAGAGTCAAGGCGATTGATCCTTTCCATGAACCGTGGCCAGCTGTATCCTCCCCTCTGAACAGCTATTCCCACGCACTCATTGGTCAGAACATGGGAATCAAGACTGGCCAAGTTCATCGTGGGACCACAGATCACTCGAAGCCCACGCGTCTGGCCCAGGAGTCCAATGGGCAGCCTGAGAAGTGCAGGTGCCTGGCCCTTCTTGCCTTCTCTCATCCTCCTGGTTCCGGTGTTTCTAGAAGGCTTGGCTGCCACCCCAGGGGGTGAGGAGTCAGAGGGACACTCTGTCTGATGCCCCTCTCAGTGCCCAAAACCGGTGAGATGTTTGGACCGAAGATCTTTTACCTCTTTGGGGAGCCTCCTTGTGTGGCATTTCAGGAAAAAGTGCAGTTACTTCTGGACTTGTACAATATTGTATTCAAAGTGGCGGCAGACAAAAGCACTATTAAAAAAGGAAGAGAAACCAAAGTAAAAAAATATTAAACACTGGCATGCTGGGGAGGATGTGGAAAAAACGAATTCTCATACACCATCAGTGGGAATGTGAATTAGTACAACAGCTATGGAGAACAATACAGAGGTTCCTCAAGACACGACAAGTGTCCACCATACAATCCAGCTGGCCCCCTGCTGGGAGTGGATCCAAAGGAAGTGAAATCAGCATATCCACAATACGGAGTCAGCTTAGGTGACCATGGGTGAATGGATGAAGAAAGCGTGGTGTAGACACACAGTGGAATTATCGTTCTGCCGCAAAAGGAATGATGATATCTTGTCATTCACAGCAAAGTGTATGGAGCCAGAGAACAATGTTTTCTCTCTTACCTGGGAGCTTTAAACTGGCACCATGAGTGTAGAATGGTGACTGCTAGACGTTAGGCAGGGTGTTTGGGGAGAGGGTGGTCAAAGGAATCTGGATTTGATCAGTTCACACCATACGCATGTGTGGAAATAGCATACGGAACCCATTAATATGTACAACTAATGCAATTTAACCAAAAATACAATGATATATTTAATACAGAAAATAGCTGCAGCGTAGATGTCTCCCGCACCTTCTCTCCGCCATCCATCTTGTAACTGTCTTGCATATAACCCAGATGTACCAGCTGAGATATAGATCCATTTTAAAGGAGAAGTACCGGATATGAAGTAATCCCCCTTGGAGTTATTTCTGGGCCACATTTGGCCTTCCAAATGAGAGGAAGTAGCGTGGAATTTGGGGGAATCAGTGAAAGACTACAGATGGCCAGGTGCATACTGCATTTCAGGGAGCTGCCAGCAGGTGGGACAGAAGTGTGTCTCCTTCCCCAGCCTGCAGCCTGCTGTGGAGAACGGAGGAGGCACACACACACACACACACACACCCCTGCGTGCGCAAAGCACTGCCTCTGCTGGACAGCAAGCAGGCTGCTGTGGGATGCAGTCTAATATTGCAACCGGAAGTGCAGAACACAGCATGATGATTTCAGCGAGGAGCTCCCTCCCACGCTCCAGCCCTGCGTGCTGTGCACTTGAAGCCATTTTGTCCTCTGAACGCTGGCCTCCAGCCAACAGCTGGCAGAGGTGCTGTCACGCATCTGCATGTGCCTACCCCTGACTCTGGACGCCCCCGTCTCCGAGCCTCCCCTCCTTCTGGTTGACCCCCTTATTCCAGAACAGTTCCTTTCTGCACACCTCCCCCCTCTTCGTGGTCCATTCTCTTCCCACCTTCATTACAATTTAAATATCAAACACCTGTAAAATAATACAGCTGCCTGGGGGAGGGAAGACACCATGGCTGACTTTTTCTTCTTTGTATCTGACTTGTGGTCAAAGAGGATTGTTATAAAAGGACTCTGAACCAGACCAGAGGCCTCAGGTGACGTTAGCACAAGCAATTAAAATGCCCTGTGCTCCAGAGACGCCCGTGGTGCCGCCCTAATTCAGGTCTGCCAGTGGCGCAATTAGAACACCCCTTGGCAGGGGGCTGATCCCACGCCCTGGCCGCTGTCACTCACTCTGGGCAGCAGCATCATTGGCCAATTTTGCATTCTTGGAGTTTCTTTCATTTTAGAAAGGCTGATATTTGTCTTGGGATTAGAAGTCATTGTTTGTTCTTATAGGATGGTTCAAAAATGATTTGCGCAGCAGCATCGCCTCCCTCCCACACGTGCCGAAGCTCACCTCTGCCTGCATCTCACCCCCACCTCACCGCCCCTCCCTCCCACCTGTCCTTGGAAGCAAACCTTGGTCTAGAGTTTGCTCAGCTAGGATCGTGCAAGTGTCTGACGTATGGGCAGAAATTACTCTCCCTCCTTAATTCTGGGTGAAGCTCGACTTCATTACCTCATGTTCCTTCATGTGGACTCGTGCTAGAGACACGAAGCATTTTTGACTCTTACTAATTTGAAGACCAGTAAGGAGATGTGAACAATATTTCGATCTGTGACAGGCTGCAATTACGTCCTTCCCCAAACAAACTTGCTGTGGCCAGGAAGTGGTTTGTCCCCAAAAGGTTCATGTGCTAGAAGTTGGGACCCTAGTGTGGCCATGTGAGGGGAGATGGGACTGTGAAGGCCACTGTGGACTTGGCTCTCTCCGTATGTGGCTGGTTGCTTTCCCGTCTGGTGTGATGGGAGGGGTGGGAGGTGTGGCTCACCAGCGTGCTGGTGCCATGCTCATCGCCGCAAAAGCTGTGAACTAAACAGACCTCTTCTCTTCTGGAGTACGCAGCCTCAGGTATCTTGTTGTAGCATAGAATGCATTGATAGAGACACACATAGAAAGCCATATTCTCCTGTACTGCCATTGCCTGGGAGATAGAGACTGTTGAAATCTGAGTTTTGCCCATGTTTCTCCATGAGCTGGGGTTGTGTCATTTTCTTCTTTTCTTTTCCTGTGCTTTGTTCACCTGCTTGTGAAACTCCAGATTCTGTATTTGTTCATCTCCACCCAAGCACATCTTTATGCATTGTTTTCACCTCTGTGCTGTTTTCTGCTTTGCTACCCATACTTTTCTCCATTTCCAAGTATTTCCCAATTCTTCCTATTTTTCCCCAGCTCCTTCCAGTTTCCTTCATTTTTCTCCTTTTGATAAACTCCTGCTTTACGTTACATAGCGAAAGTCACTGCTCCATGAAGATGTTTCTTAACCTTACAGAAATAATGACCAACTCCTTCTCTTAGCACATTTAACTTTTATAAATTTCCATATCTTGGTACCTGAGAGGATGTAACTCCTTAGGTCCGTAAGCTATTTATTTCAGTCTTGGTGAATTGTATATTTCTAGGAATGTTTCCATTTCCAGGTTAAATAATTTACATATCTTTCATAGTGGTCTCTTAGGATTCTTTGTGTTTCTGTGGCATAGTTGTAATGTCTTTTTTCAGTTATAATTCTATTTAATTTAATCTTCTTTCTTTTTTTCCTAAATCTAGTTAAAGGCTTGTCCAGTATTTTTTTTTCTTCTTGTTTTGTTTAAAAAATCATTGGTCTGTTGATCTTTAAAATAGATTTTCAAGTCTTTATTTTACCTATTTCTTCTCCAATCTTTATTATTTTTTTTCTTGTGCTAACTTTAGGAAGGAGTTTCTCTTTTTTCTGATTCCTTCAGGTATAAAATTAAGTTGTTTATGTGAGATATATTTTTCATTTTTCTTAATGTAGGCCCTTATTGCTACAGAATCCTCCCTTGGAACTTGTTTTGCTGCATCCCATATTTTGGTGTGCTGTGTTTTCATTTTTGTCTCAAGATACATGTTGATTTCCATATTGGTATAGTTTTTGATCCATTAGCTGTCAGTAGTGTGTAGTTTAATTTCTATGTGTTTGTGAGTTTTCAAATTTTCCTCCAGTTACTGAGGTCCAGTTTCATACCTTTGTGGTTGAAAAGGATATTTGATACATTTTAAGTCTTGCAAATTTGTTAAGACTCCTTTGAGGTATTACATATGACCCACCTTGGAGAATTTTCCATGTGCACTTGGTATGTTCTGTTGTTGGATGTGAAGTTCTGTACATGTTACGTTAGGTCCATTTGGTGTACAGTGTTATTCTCTGTTTATTTGTTAATTTTCTGTAAGAGTTATTGCTTCTTATTGAAAGTGAGGTATTGAACTGCACTATTATTATTGTATTGCTGTCTGTTTTCCCCTTCATTTCTGTTATATATTTGGGTGTCTAACAATTGGAGCATATATATTATAATTGTTATATCTTCTTGATGAATTGACTGCTTATCATCATATAATGATTTTCTTTGTCTTTTATGACAAGTTTTGAGATTTTGACTGAGTCTGTTTTGTTTGACATGAAGGTACTGGCCCCTGCTCTCTTTGGTTACTACTTGCATGGGATATCTTTTCTTCTCTCCCTTCGCTTTCTGGCTATGTGTGTTTTTAAAGACAAAGTGAGTAACTTGTAAGCAATAAAGTGCTTCTTCTGTACTCCTTGTTAATTGTTTCAGGAAGGCACAATGAATATCAAAAATGAGAAGCACTAAAGAAATAGTTTTAGCTTGAGAGTGTAATGAATCATGAGGCAATCGACACTGACAAGTTCTAGCTTGCATGATGAGTACCAAAAGATATAATACTGGGACAAAATTTTCATGTCAAAATATACTGAGTACTAAATTCAATGAGTTTCAAAGCAGTCAAGTACCAAAGTATGACTGCACGTTGTTGGATTTTTGCCATTTTATCCATTCTTCCTCTCTGTGACTTTTGATGAGAGAAATTAACCCATTTAGAAGTGAAGTAATTACTGGTTGGTGAGACTTACTATTATCGATGTTGCTAATCTTTTCTGACTGTTTTAGGTTTGTTCCTGTCTCCTCTCACTATTCTTCTTTATGCTTTGCTGATTTTTTATTTTTGGTCAGGTTGTGCTTTGATTGCTTTATTCTCAGCTTTTGTTTATCCACTATAGGTTTTTTTGTGTGTGGTTCCTATGCAGTTTGCATAAATGTCATATAGTTATAGCAGTTTATTTCATACTGATAACAAATTACCTTTTATTGTATTAAAAACTCTATGTTTTTACTTCTCCCCACCCTGAAATTTATGTTATTTATGTCAGACTTTACAACTCTTCAGATTGTGCACCCATTAACAATTTTTTATAGATATAATTGATTTCAATATTTTTGTCTTTTAAATTTTACACTAGAGTTTAAAATTATTTGCATCATTGTTTGCATCGTTATGATATTAAACTATTCGGAATGTGATTATATTTTTCCCTTTACCAGTGAGTTTTATATATTTTCGTATTGTTCCTTATTGTCATTTTTTTCAACTTCAGGATCCTTCTTTTAGAGTCTTTTGTGAGGCAGCTCTAGTGATGATTTACTCCCTTAACTTTTGTTTTTGTGGAAATGGGGTTCTCCTTCATTTCTGATTGACAGCTGTGCTGGTTGTAATATTTTTAGTTGGCATGGTTGCTTTCTCTTAGAACTTTGCCTACATCATCCTACTTCCACCTGGCCTGCAAGGATTCTGCTGAGAAATCTGCGGATAGCCTTATGACAGTTCCATCACATGTGAGTAATGTTTTTCTCTTGATGCTTTTAAAATTATCTCTTTGTCTTTAACTCTTGACAGTTTGTTTATAGTGTCTCTGGATAATCTTGTTTATCTTTCTTAGGGGTCTTTGTATTTTGTGAATGTGCAAAGTTTTCACCCATTATATATTTAAATAAACTTTCTTTTCCTTTCTGTCTTCACCTTCTGAAGATCTTATGATGCGTGTATTTTTGTTGTTGTTGTTGTTTGTTTGACCGTATTCCTTAGGTCCCACATGAGTCTTCACTTTTTTTCAGTTTTACAATTTGTTTTGCTTAAACTAATTAATTTCAAGTGACCCATCTTTGAGTTTACTAATTTTTTTCTGTATAATTGAGGCAGCTGTAGAATCTCTGTATTGTTCAGCTTTCCCATTGCTGGGGTAAAATACTTTAATACCCACAATTTAAAGGAGGAGAGGTTTAATTTTGCTCATTGTTTCTGAGGGTTTGGACCATGGATGGACAGTTCCCAGGCAGAAGCAGCACACTGGAGGCCCTGACAGATCAAAGATGCTTACTTCATGGCAGCCAGGAAATGTAACAGGGTAATAGTGCTGGAAAGGAATGGGCTAGGAACCATATATACTGCCCAGGGTCATACCTCCATGACCCACCCAGACACACCTATGAACATGCTTTACTAATCTACTGGACTTTTCTTAATCCAATGAAGTTGAAAAATCTGGATTGATGGTTCGATCCATCTCTTGTTAACGTCACACCCAAACACATCTCCTTAAACCATACATACTGTCCAAAGTGAGACAATAGCGTGTTCATAATTCTGCCTAATATAATACATTTATTCTGCATACAACTGAAAACACAATAATCCCCAAAGTCTTAACAATTCCAGCATTTTTCAAAGTCCAAGTCTCTTCTGAGACTCAAGTCAAACTCTTAACTGTGAAAATGTGCAAAAAAAAAAAAAAAAGTTACCTAATCCCAAGGTACACTGGCACAGGATAAACATTCCCATTCTCAAAGGGAGGAATAGGATGATAGAAAAGAATTGGACCAAAGCAAGACTGATCACCAGAGGACAAACATTAAATCTTGCAGCTTCATCTCTAGCACCCAGGGAAAGTAGTGATGAGATGTGAGCTCTAAACAGCTTGAGCAGCCCTGCCCCATGGCCTCCCCAGTTGTAGCCCACCTGGCTTCTTTCTTGGTCTGGCTCTGCTCATTCCCTGAAGCTTTTCTTGGCAGAGGTTACATGTTCCTGTCATCTCTAAGTTCCAGGCCATCTTCTGAAACCTTAGTGGAAGTCTGCATGACACCACAACACTTCCATTTCACATTCCTGAAAAACCAGCACCAAAATGATGATGCCAAGTTTTGCTGTGAGTTTGAGCAGTAGCCTGGCCCTCTTGGTCTGTGGCTGCAGCAACCTCTGAGTGACTAGATGCCTGAACTCCAAGAAACACTTACCTAGGCAGTCCTGAATAAGCTTGTATCCCTGGGGCTCTCTTCTCAAAGCAAAGGTTTACACTTTTGCTTCTTTGAGCTGTGATGCATATTGTCTTGATGATTCTTGAGATCCCTTCAAACCATTTTACTTATTGTCCTGATACAAAGCACTTGGCTTCTTATTAATGCTTATCCTTTCAGTAACTGTGCTCTCTACAACCTCAACTTTGCCAACTCTTCCTTTTTTGGCATAATTGGAAACTTTCTATTAGCTCTGCCATTTGTTTCTGATTCTCATTTTAGATGTGGCTAAAAGCAGCCAGCAGTACCCATGCCACAGCCTGAATGCTGGGCTGCCTTGAAAATTTTCCATCAGATCAATTAGTCCATGTGCCATGTCATGCTGGGTTACTGCACACATGTGTGGGGACTGAGACTGGCCAGCACTGAGGCTGGTAGGCATGTTACTCAAGGCATGGACAGACATGGCTCCTCTGGGTCTCTTGGCAGAGGTGTTGGTGGCAGGACCAAGAGTAGATAGATGGTGCTGTGGCTGAGTCCACAGGGTGAGAGGCTGTTTATGGGTTTGTAGCAGGGCCCATGGTCAGCAGGCAGCCACCTGGACGTGGGCCTGCCTTCTCACAATGGCCCTTGTTGGCCTTAGGCTCCCCTGGGGTTTCACAACCTCCTACCTGGACCCCAAACATTCACTTTTTTCTGAGGGCGAAGGTCAGATTCTCACTGTTGTAAGAAAAGGGGCAGAGTCCTCTTACTCTGCCATATTGCAGATGTCTTTCATCATTGTTTTTATCCCTGTCTGCTTTTGTTTTCCTCTGGTGCCATCTTGAATGAAACAGCCCCCATGTGTCAGACCAAAAGCTTGCCTGCATGGTCCTCAATGCTTAAACTGTCTTGCTCTCTGATCTGACTCTTCTTAAAAGAAGAAGCTTAAGAAAGTGAGTGAAACTTCTCCCAAATAGCAGGTAGTGGTTTCCTTAGCAGTCTGTTCACTGAGAAGTGAAGTTGCTGTTCAGTCTCTACAGTGGCGCCTCTGTTCATGAATTCAATTCTTTCCACAATTCTGACCACAAACCGAATTGGATGAGAATTGAATCAAATTCAATAATTAGGTTCAATGTTGACTTTATGGAGAAATTTGATTCAGTTCTCACAATTCAGTTTGCGACCAGAAGTTTAGAAAGAATTTAGTTCATGACCTGAGGTACCACCATCATTGATCAGATCTGTTTTAACCTGGACTGCCTCCTCTGGTGTCAGTTCATCCCAAGACATGTTGGGTTTGGTTGGTCCTTTCAGCTGTTGTTTGGAGATTTTACGTCACTTAGTAGCTGTGAACAAACATATTCAAGAAAAGTTAAAAACATTCTGAAGGACACACACAAACTTCACTTCTTTACCTTTGTATTCAAAGGTGTAAGTAATCTTGGGATAAATTGTCTGGGTTCACTTTGTAGATGTTTCCTTTGGGATAGTACCAGAGTTTAAAAAATTATTGCCTAAGCCAGGCATGGTGGTACGTGCCTATAATCCCACCACCCCAAAGGCTGAGGCAGGAGGAGCAGTGTGAGTTTGAGGCCAGCCTGGGCTACGTAATGAGTTCAAGCCAGCCTGAACTACATAGTGAGACCATGTCTGAAAAAACAAATGAACAAAAATTGCCTAAAGGTAAGTGTGTTGGAGGATTTTCCATAAGTGTAAATGTGGGCTTCTGACGGAATCAGGTTTGGGAAGTCTGAAACTTCCAGCTGTCCACGTCATGATGTTCTACACATTGATGGCAGGCACTGTGGATAATCAACCGGCCACTGCGTTTCTACCTCAGCTGCTCCCACTTTAGAGATAAGTACAAAGCAGTTAGTACAACCAGTAAAGGAATATAAGAGAGAGTGCATGTTTAAGCTAATCCTTTTGTGAGGAAATATACTTCTTGCCAGGCATGGTGGCACACACTTGTAATCCCAGCACTCAGGGAGGCTGAGGCAGGAGGATCATAAGTTTAAGTCCAGCCCAGGGAGTTTCAGGACTTAACCAGACCCTGATGAAAACATAAAAACTAACAAAAGAGCTAGGGATGTAGCTCAGTGCAAAGGCTCTGGGTTCAACCCCCGATCCTACAAAAACAAACAAAAACCAAAAGAGGTACATATGAGTACAAGACTGCATTCCCTAGTCTTACTAAAAGATGAAAACTGATCTATTTTATTATGTTTTTATGGCATCATGAAAAGGATATTTTCTATTTCACAGCTTCAACGCATTATTTAACTTGTCAGTAACATTTCTTGGTTTTGTCAAGCCATTTGGATATCTGCAATGAAATACCCCAATAGGCAGTTGTCAGCTATTCAAAATGATTCTTGCAGCACAGTTTATTAAATACTAAGCGGGTGGGGGGTTGTTTTGGTTGTTAGAACCTTGGGAGCTGAATGAGGACTTTTCTGGTATCTGGTCACCCCCTCTTTCCACCTGCATCTGAGGGGTTTCCTTTCAGGTGCTAGTGTTTCTGTGCTGGGAAGGTTCCTTTCTACCTGTGACCAGCACGGCATGGGGGTGGTTTGGGAAAGCACTGGAGTGATGCTATCCTTTATTTCAAACCAAGTTCTGAGGTTCTACGATAGATTCAGTCCAGCACACTTGCATTCTCCTATGAGGTCAGATATTCCCACTCCAGGCTGCCTTGGGTCTCATTACTCGACCATGGTTGGAGGCTTCTCTTGCTGGTTTTTATCTGGGTTTATCTCCAGAGATAAAAATTAGCGATGATCAGTCAGAAGCAAAAATGACAGGGATGCGGGAAGGGGAGCTCCTGGATGCCAGGCTTTGCATGAGGAGAAATGCAAAGGGGGGCTCTCTCAGTACTTTCCCATCGCTGCCACAAAACACGCAACACCCACAATTCAAAGCAGGAGAGGTTCATTTGGCTCCTGGTTTCAGTCCATGGTCTACTGGATCCAAGGCAGAGGGATGGCAGGATGGCAGAGGGGCCTGGTGAAGGAAAAGATGCTCTACTCATGGTGGCCAGGAAGCAGAGAGAGAGAAGGGAGGAGCCGCAGACAAGGACGCACTCTTCCAGGTCACACCCCAACGACCCTCCTCTAACCAGGCCTCACCTCCTAGCAGCACACGCAGCTCCTGAACCCATTGGTGGTTGAATGCACTGATGGGTACAGCGCCCCCATGATCCAACACCTTCCCACCACATGAGCTTTGGAGGATGTTATAAATCTAAACCATAAGCTGCTCCCTTAGGTGGCCTGAGAAGCTCCAGGAGCCTGAGCACGGGGCCCTAGGAGCCCACGCAATAGTTCACGCTGGAGCTCGGAGCTGCGTTAGCACTAGTATTTGAACAAATTGCATTTGCTCTCTGAGATCAGCTCCTATATCTACAAAATAAGTAAGAGGAGAATATTGCCCATCCCCAAGGATCCAGTTAAATAACTCAAGGAATTTGAAAGTGTGTTTAACCCTATGAGAAATGGCAAACCTGTAGGCATGTAGTAAATCTCTGACACATGATGCATGTTTAACAAAAGGTTATGAAATTCTATGGATTTTCTTCTATAACCTTTAAGATTCACAACTATCCAACCCGAATTGGTGTTCACGTACAATCTGAGTAAGAGTTCAAGGGTTATCTTCGTCCCACATTGATGTCCAAGTTCTCCCATAAGCTTGTTTTTTAAAATCACCACTTCTTCACTGAATTGCACTGGTGCCTGTGGTGTAAATCAGGGGAAGACATGTGTGGGGACCAATTTCTGGTCTGTCTCTTTAGTTTATTTGTCCCTCTTTGAGCCAATTCTAAAATTAATGAATATAATGTCTTCAAATCCAATAGTGTCAAGCCTTCCAGTTCTTCCAATTGTCTTGGTGAGCCTAGAATCTTTGCACCTTCATATCTGTTGTAGAATCCCTTTGACATAGAGAAAGAGAGAGAGAGAGAGAGAGAGAGAAAGAGACAATGAGAGAGAGAGAGAGAGAGAGAGAGGGCTGCTGGTATTTTACTGGGAATTTATAGATCAATTTGGGGAGAATAGACATCTACCACATTGAGTTTCCCCATTGGTGACCATGGTGTGTTTCATCATCTACTTAGGTCTTCTTTAATTTCTCAGCAATGTATTTTAGCTCACATAGTGGTCTCGAATACACTTGTCTAGGTTTATCACTAGAAAATGTCTTTTGATGTTATTGTATACAGGATTCCAAATAGCCACTTTAATTTATTGGGCTGGAGATGCAGCCTGATGGTGGTGTTTGCCTAGCATACATGAGGCCCTGGGTTCGACCCCTAACACCTCCATAAAAAATTATTTGTTGCTGTGGAAATGTAGGCTTGAGTTTAGATTCTCCCACTCACTGGCTACGTATTTTTGGACACGTTCCTTTGCCTGCCTCAGTCTCCCTACTTATAAAGTGGTGCTATAACCATTTATGCTTTAGTGTATGAGGGAGAGGACCAACTCAGAGTGCAGTGCCAGACTGGCAGACTCTCAGACTGCCTGCTGACATGGCACCTTGGGCAAGAAGTAGGCTTTTTGAGGCTTATTCTAAGAAAACTCCGTAGATGATGGTTCCTTCCACACACTTCCTCGTAAAGCCAATATTCTTTTGGTGAGAGAACCAAATCGTCAAATCTTGGAAGTAAGAGAAGCTCTGCAGAAGGTCTGAATGAGTCTACACCATGAGCTGAAGCTTCACATTTTTGGAAGGAGTGGGTGGTTTTCTTGATTTTTTGAGGTTTGCAATTCCCATGCATGCTGTGAGCATGACATTATGGGCATCCAATAGTGTGCTTGCAAAAGGCCTAAGCCCCCTCCCCACCATTCAGGGCATCCTTTGTGCCCACATGTGCTGGGTAAATGTTCTGCACAGGCCGTTTTTCTAAGTAGATGGCTTCCTTTGCATCTCTGTGACTGAAAATCCAGCACCCTCAGGCTTTCCAGGAAAGTGTGCCTTTGGCGGGCAGTTGCTCATAGAGCGGGGACAAGGTGCCCGTGAGGCTGCGCTTCCTGGTACCTAGATGGCTGATATGGGAGGAGGCTGAGCTCTCTGCCGAAGCATCAGGACCCCCGCTGGCCACTTTGCGGGCCATCCCCCTGGCCCCTGCTCGGTCCATCTACTGAGATCCTGCTTCTCCTCCACCAAGTGCCGCTTCCCTTTCCCAGAGTCACCTGGGATGCTCGGGCCGTCGAGGGGTCGACACACTCAGACCCATCTTTCCTTTGTCTGGCGCAGAAGCACCCTTTCTCCAGCCACACTCAGACTTAGAAAATGTTTAAGGCGATAGAATTTCTAACGACCTTCACCTGATCATGGCATGTTGTATACATGTGTTCAGTGATCACACGGCACCCTTTAAATACGTACAATTAGAATAATGATAAGTGATTTAAAATAAACAAAAATAAGGCACAGGTGAGCAGTTGGGGAGCCTTTCCCCATCAAAGTCCCTGCACCCCATCCCAGCCCTGGCCCAGCCCTGGCAGGGACGTGAGGGTTTGCCTCACTCTTGCAGGCTCTGTGCTGTGCTCCCCTCCACAGCTCCTCGGCATCCCCTCTCCCCTTGGCCCTACGGTCGCTCCATGGTGCAGTCGGCCCGCTACATCCTTGGGTGTCTACATCCGTGCGTCCAACCAACTATGGATAGAAAAATGCAAGAATAAACAAACATAAAAATCCCCTGAACGTGTACATCTTCTTGTCATTATTCCTAAACAATGCAGTATAACAACTATTTCCATATCATTTACATTGTATTTGGTACTATAAATAATCTAATGATCATGTTAAGCACCTATGCTTTAAATATATACAAAACCTACACTATTTTATACATGGACTTGAGCACCTGAGGATTTGGGTACCCACAGGGGTGCTGGAACTATTGCCATGGATACAAAGGGAGGAGTCCACTTCACTACCTCTCTAGCTACTATACATGTCAAAATTCACTCTACCCCAACTCTTCCTACCCTCTGCCATCTATGCTGCATTCATATTGCCATGTTTTTTGTCTTGTTTTGTTTTGATTTTTTAATATCCACTTATGAGAGAAGGTAGGCAGCATTTGTCTTTCTGTGTCTGACTTATATATTTAACCTAATATCTTCCAGTTCCAACTATTTTGCTGCAAATGAGAGGAAAGCATTTCTTTTGCAGCTGAACAATATTCCACTGTATATATCACATTCTCTTTATCCATGTACTCATTGATGGGCATCTAGGTGATTGCTTGTCTTAAGAATTATGAATGGCATAGCTACAGACCTGGGTGCACAGGTGTTTTCTTGACACCCCAACTTCTTTTCGTTAGACATATATCCAGAAGTGGTCAGCTGGCTCATGGGAGAGGTCAGTTTTTTAGCTGGTTGAGGAATTCCCTACTGTTCTCCAGGGCAGCTTTATTAAGTTACACTCCTGCCAATAGTGTATGAAAGGAAGCTCCTTTTCTCCACATCCTCACCAGAATTTTTAATTTTTTATCTTTGATGATAAAACTTCTACCTAGTGTGAGCAAGCTCATATCTCATTGTAGTTTTGGTTTATATTTCTGATGGCTAATGAATATTTATTTTTCATAAATCTGTTGAGCATTTGAATATCTTCTCTTGAGAATTGGGTATTCGCATTGTTTGTCCATTTAAAAACTGGGTTATTTAGCTACTGAGTATTTAAGTTCTTTATATATTCAGATATTAGTCCTTTGTCAGATAGTTTGCCAATTTCCCCACATTCTTTAGGTTGTTTCTTCACTGTGTTCATTGATTCCTTTGCTGTGACAAAGCATTTCAGTTTGATAGAATCCTATTTTGTTGCCTGTTTTGGGCTCTTGCCCCCAAATTGTTGCCTATTCTGTTACCTTCAGTGTTCCCACCATATTTTTTTCTAGTACATTTAGAGTTTCAGGTCTTACATGTAGATCTTCGATGCATTTTGAGTTGATTTTTGTGCAGCATAGAGAAAAGGTCAAATGTCAGCCTTCCGCATATGGCCATACAGTTTTCTCAACACCAGTTTTTGAAGAGATTGTCTTTTCTTCAATGTTACGTTTTGGTGCCTCTGTCAAGAATCAGTGGGTTGTTTGATGAACGGGGTTATTTCTGGGCATTTTACACGGTTCTGTTGGTCTGTGTGTCTATTTTTATGTCAGTGCTAGCCTGTTTTATTATAGCTATGTAGTATGTTTTGAAGTCAGAGCTCATGACACCACCCCCTTTGTTCTTTATAGTATTTGGAGTCTTTAGTGCTTCCATTTGAACTTCGAGATTACAGTAACACAGTGGTACCTTGGTTCATGAACGCTTTTGTTTGCACACAATTTGGTTCACAAACAAGAGTCTGGTAAAATTTTATTTATGTTTGCAAACTACATTGGGTGACAAACATGACCATGGCCATCTTTCCTGCACAAACACAAATGTGGCCATCTTTTCCAGAATCGTGGAACAAATTAAGTTCGTGAACTGAGGTACCACTGTATTTTTTTTCTAGTCCTTGGAAAAATCTTATTATCATTTCGATGGGAACTACATTTGATCTGTTGACTGCTTTGGGTAGTATGGATATTTTAAAATTATTAATTCTTCCAACCCATAAAGACAGGAGGTCTTTCCACTTTTTTGTGCCCTCTTTCTTTCATGAAAGTTTTGTATTTTTATTGTAGAGGTCATTTACTTCATTGGTTTAATTTATTCCTAGGTTTATTATTATTATTATTATTATTATTATTATTATTATTATTATATATTTTTGTAGCTACCTCTTTAGGTCCCAGTGCCAGTGCTCTGCATCTGTTATGGTTTGTGTCTAGATGTCACCCCCAAAGCCTCAAGTGGTCATAGGGCTTTTTCAGAGGTTGCTGAGTCTAGAGCGTGTGATGCTGGGACTGAGGTTGTGTGATTACTAAATCAGTCCACTGATTGATTTGGCACTGTCCTAATCCCAGCAGCCTAGACACAATATAACAAGGCAGAAAGACTCTGTTAAGCTCCCTTGTTGGTTTTGCTGTCTTCCACTGCCATGAACCGTTGCCCTCTGCCATGTGCCACCCTACCTTGGAGCCAGCTGACTACGGACTGACACCTCCACAAATTGTGAGCTAAATAAACCTTTTCTCCTTTAACTTTGGGTGTCCGGGACTTTCTCTCAGCAACGAGAAAAGTAATTAAGACAGTATCCAAATAAGAAAATAAAATACATCCCTCAGATTCAATGGTCAATGACCCAGAATACAATGAGTGGTCACTTAACCCTTTCCTTGCTGCCGGAGGAAGACATTTAGGAAGTGCTCCTCATTATCCCAAAGTTGCGAGTTGCCCAACTTCCACGCCCTCCCCACAGGTCCCTTGGGGCGCTGGGCTGTGTGGACGTCCAGGGTCTGCCCCGGATGCCATTTGGGAACTAAACACAGCTCTCGCAATGTTTTGTGAGTCATCTCTGCTAACAGGGATGGTGGCAGAATGGGCGGCCACTCACGTGGAACGGTGCGGTAGTGCACCACGCTAGGATCGGGGCAGCTCGTGAGTCCTAATCAGATTTTCCTTTCCAGTCGCTTTGGGCCCAAGGCTAACCTGGTTCAGGTTTTCCTCCTGGAGTGGGAATACCAAGAGGGGAGAGGAAGAAGGAGCCCGGGACGGGAGAGTGTCCTGTGGGTCGCAGGACTGAGCCTGACTCCGCCCCAAGGACTCGGGTGACTCATGTCTTTGTGCCTGGAAAAGGCCTTCGTTGTCTTTAAGTCCTGGCACAGTTGATTCTCAGTAAATAATTATTCAGTAAACGCAGACGTGGTGCTGCTGGAGGGGAAACTTGAGGCTTTCCCTGCCCCTTAGTTTCTAGGTAATGAACACGAGGCCCAGTTGGTTACCTGGTTGCATAGCAACTGGACAACAGCAACCAGGCCTGGGACTTCCTGTATAGACCTCTTTTCCCAGGCAGCCCCCACGCTGCTCAGAGTCCCAGACAGAGAGAGATCACCCCATGGGGTGGGTCAGGATGAGTGCAGTCACCTGCACGCCCATGTGTCACAGCCCTTCACAGCAAGCAGGGAGAGGGTAGCGAGGCCCCGCTGTCTGCAGGCAGTGAGCTGGAAGGTCTCTAGCACCTTCCTGGGGTCCCGTGTGTCCAGCGCCCTGTCCAAGACACCTGGGCACCGCCAAAGCTCCCTGCTGCTCACAGGGGAGCACGGCCTTAGCACCTGCGTCTTCAACTGTAATGGGGGTGACGACACCTGGCGTGGAGGTGCCTGTACGGGTGCTCGGCCCTTGCCCAGCACCTGGCACAGAGCGAGCCCTCGGTGGACAGGGGCTGAGTCTACTGTTGTCTGTTATGGAACAATTTGGTCAGCTGATGCCAGGATACGGGAATGGGGTCCCACAAGGGGTAGAAGTTGGGAGAGGTTCTGTCAAGGGCACTTGGAGGACACTGTGTGTGTAAATGTGTGCAGATGGATGACATGATCCCCTCTGGGTGCCTCTGCACCTCTCGGTTTAAGACAACCAGTAAAAATTCTAAAGAGAAAGAGACATCACATAGCCCAGTGCTTTTCAAACTTAGATTTTAATCAGATGTGGTAACAAAAAAATGAGATGTTCTCTGTTTTAGTATTGGGGGTATTCTGAAGGTTAAACTAATTCCGACTTCTGATTTCCCTTAAAAAAAATATAGCTACAGAACTCAAGAGACCCCCACTGGTCTTATACCCTCGCGTTTTGCCACAGCTGAATTTTAAATCACGGTGTCAGATTATCATTGTTCACCCAGAGGATGGTAGCAGAATCATTAACTCTTACTACAAAGCCGAGTGCAGAAGGTAATTGCACATATTTGTAAGTAGCTTAGAACTGATTAAAAATGCATAAAGAAAAGCTGCAAAATTCTCCACAAGCCCAAGGATGCTACCCCTTGGGAGACCTCTGCAGCTGCTCAGCCTCCTAGCAACCTTCTCCATCTCCCTGCGAAGGGGCAGGAGGGTGGTGCTGCACCTCCCATCCCTTCTGAGAAGAGTGAGGCTGAGGAATGAGGTTGCCCAGCCCCAGCTCCTGAGCCCGGATGAATTCATGGTCCTCCCGGGAAGTGTCAGGGAAGCTCGTCAGGACCCAATGGAGACCCCCAGCTCGCTGTCCCCACACAGAGGCAGCAATGCTGTGCAAGGTGGCATCTGCTGCCAGCAAGGGCTGGAAGGAGGAGATGCAGATTAGCTGTTGGGGGAGGCTTAGCCCACATGCATGCCCTGGCACTGTGGGTACCCATGAGCTGCGTCCTTGTCAGGTTTCAGGAAAATCCAGATCCTGGCTTCCAGGTTTCTGGGGAAGGAGCAGGAAGTTGGAAGGTTGTGTGCCGTCACTTAATGCAGTGACTCTGCCACTTCTGCTCATGGTGCAGTGGCCAGGAGTAATCAGACGTCCCTGCCTCATTGGAGGAGGACAGCTGGGGTCTGTGTCATCTCGGGTGGGGGGTTCACCCGTCTTTGCCGAGGAGGTCAGAGAACACAGGAAAAGGGACAGGTTCGCAGGGAAAGGGCTGATCTGAGTGTGGAACCAGACAGGAGTTGCAGGAAAAGCCAAAATGGCACAAGGACAGAAAGAGAGGAGGTGGCACTCAAGGGTGGAGGCCCTGCAGTCTGGGGGAGCAGAAGGAATTCATGGCTCCTCAGGAGACCGGTGGAGATGTGTGTCTCACATTGTGCCTCGAGAGATGGGCAGGAAGTTCTGGCATTGGCCAGCATGGATTCTGCGAGATCCATGGTCCTGTTTTTATAAAAGCATAAAATGAACAAAAAGAGAGATTTGAGACATTTTCTTGAAATGCAGAAGACCCAGTGTTGTGTAATAAATACATGATACACAAAAGTGGGTACTAAACTACTGCTCATTATCAGAATGTTGCATTAAAAGCCACATTTGGGTGTCCAGATATCTGTAGTCTTTTCTTAAAATCAGCACATGCTGCAATGTGCAGTTAGAGCATGTTGACAAATGTCTGTTATTTCTAGCACACTATAAACTCCTTAGGGGCAAGGACTGAATCCTACTATTTTGAAAATCGCCTCATTAGTCAAGCATTACTGCATGAAAAAAGTAGGTATCCAAGAAAACGTCACTGAATGGAATTTTTTCATTTTATTTGATTTTTCTTAAAAAATAATTAACAACATCTTTTCTTTTAGGGGGTGTCGATTCCTTCAGCAAGTGGCTTCCAGATCAACATGACAGGATGAGCACATATTTTTCCCTCTTTCTCTCAAGATCCGTTTACAAAGAGCATGAAAATAAAAATCCATTAGCTTACTTACCACCCTGGAGAGAGTCAGAGGGGAACTGTCAGTGAGTGACAGGCTTCTATGTGTTTCTGGAGTCAGCAGGTGGAGCACTGGTGACTGATGAGCCTGGGGGAAGGGAGCCCATGAGAGAAATGTAGCCAGGGGACCCCTAGCTCCATGCCTGTCCCTGTGCATGGTAGAATCCTGGGGGGACTCTGAACTCAGGCACCTTGGAAGTGGGAGAGAACTGGAGGGGGGTTGATCAGGAGTTGAGCCCTGACAAACTCCTTCCGACCCTTTGAGCCCAGAATAGCCAATAGGCAGATGTTTACCCCTCAGGCAAGAGAGCAAAGGACACCTCAGGAAGGAAGCTGGAGGGTCAGAGGAGCAGCAGGGCAGCCAGTGAGGGCCGATGCGATGCCCACAACCCCGCTTTCCCAGGCCCATGGACAGCTCCTGTCCCTCCTCCTCAGGCTGCAAGGGAACTGCCCAAGGAAGGACCTCGCTCCAAGACACACAGCTATGAGCTTTGCAGTTGCTGCATTTTAAAATATGAGAGGACCTCAAACATCTGAGGAGGGTCCACAAAGTACAGGAGAGAAATCAAGGTGAACAAGCAGAAGAAAATAGCCCCAAGGAAATAAATAATCCAGGGAATAAAGCATTATTAAAAAATCCTCATTGGCGTCCCCAGAGAACTGAGAACCTAAAAAGTCCATAACACATAGACAGAATGTTATTTGGAAAAAGATGACCAGAGAGCAAGAAAGATATCTTGGAAAGAAAAAAATATTTTCTAACTAAAAAAATTTAACACAAGGTTTAACAATGGAAGCCAAAGAAATTTCTTCTCAAGTGGAACAAAAACAACAAACACAGAGGATATGTGTAAGCTCCTAAGAGACAGCAAGATCCATTTAAAAGGCCAACATACAGTTAAGAGAATTCCCAGAGTGAAGCAGACACAAGGGATGCCAGTTCTGAAGGAATGTTAGAAGATCCTTTCCCAGGGTTGAACAAGGCACTTGCCCTTGTGTTGAAATGGTCCTTTAATGGTGCCACAATGCATCAGAAAGACCACACTGAGATGCTTTGTTATGAAGATGCTGAGAACATCCAGAGAGGAAGATGTTCACCTGTGAAAGATGAGAGCCAGACTGGTTGCAGAATTCTCACCAGCAACATTTACTATTACAAGACAAGGAGGGATTTCTCCTAAATTCTGAGGCAAGTGATTTATAGTTTAGAACTGAATATATAACAGAATTATGCACCGGAGAGGAAGACAGATTGTGCAAAAGTTGAGAAGTTTTATTTCTTGGGCAACCTTTGTGACAAAACTATTTGAGGACGTGCTCCAGCAAAACGAAAGAATAACCCAAAAGAGGAAGACTTAACATCCATTAAGAATAGATGGTATGTAGGTTAATGGGTCTGAATTGGAACTAGAAGGAATTACTCTACAGTAAAGGACTCAATAAAGATAGGAAAAGGGTACACAAATCAATTATATGTATGTGAAACTGTTCTTGAAACTTAGGTTATGGTAAGGACCCAAAAAAGTAGGTATTTCAGGAAAGATAGACAAGTAGACAATTAAATACTGCAGGAAAGATAAAATTGCAAGAGGAAACTAGTTACTGCCTTATTTTACATGTTACTGATTTTTCTCTTTTAGATAAACCTCGAGACTAAGCAAAGTTACAGAACAAAATACACATCCTGGAAACCCTTGAAATGAAAAAAAACCAAAAGTCTCTAGAAGACATTAAGAAGGGGAGAATGGGAGGATTGGTGAAGAGATGGAGGGGCATTCATATACTCATTTTAAGAAGGAGGTCGGGATATTTTCTATAGTTGATCAAATAAGAGATAAATTATAAAAATAGTAAGGACAACTTATACAGGAAGAAAAACCCATGATATACAGATATTAGGAGGAAAGAGAAAAAGGAATTTAAAATTCTTTGGTGAACTTAGTCATCTCACATTGCAGAAAGCCAGTAGATAATGCCTTTTACTTTTAAACTCCTTTATTTTTATTTTGGAAAATGCCTAACTTTGAAAACAAAGGACATAACAAATTAAGGTCCTACTTACAGATAACTCTATAAAGACTTTTAAAAAGCCAAAAATTAATCTTGCTGTGGCAGGTGCATAGCTATGGAAGAACTGAGTAGAAGCACTTGCTTTTCACTATGGACCTGTTGGCATTGTTTGACTTTCTAACCACGTGCATTAATCATAAAAATAAAATATATTAAAAACCTTAAAAATTCCTCCCCAAAGTAGTTCTCCTCTGGTTTTAATTATGTGTTCTTCTTTTCCCAGTTTGGAATTTTTAGCAGAAATTGAAGTCTTTTTACTTTAAATATTTATTATTATCTTTTTTAATGTGGATACCGGGAGTCAAACTCAGGACCTCGCGCTTGCCAACAGGTGCTTATGCCTCTGAGCTATCTCACCGGCCCTACTTTAAACATTGAATAGGACATCTATCCAGGGACTCCAGGATCCCAGCCTAGAACAAATCCTATTTGTAGGAAATGTTGTGTATATTTCTCAGCTTTGAAACACACACACATAAAAGTCACTGAAAGTCAGAACTTAATAGAGTACCATAAGCTGTTATACATTTTCCATGTGAATGTTGTTCTACAATGATATCAATATCTATAATTCTTTAGGAATATTCTACTATTCACTTTAATCCATTTTTCACAGTGCTGGGCATCAAACCTGGGCTTCACACATGCTACGGATAATCTACTCTTTAGTATTCTAATATTTATTTAGTTTTTCTAACTGAGAGATGAATTAAGTAATACTGCTGCAACTTTATGATAGATAGAGGTCAAAATTCTGGTTTGATGCAAAATATCCAGGTGACAAAAGGAGGGGGAGGATAGTCCAGTGGCATGCATGCCTGCTGTAGGGGGACACGCTTTTTCAAAGAGCGACTTCCCTTTGCCCCTTCCTGTCCCAGTAGCTCTAAGTGCCTGTTCTCTGGCTGCCCTTTGTTCTGGGACTTGAGCTTGGGGCCAGAGGGAGGGGCTCATCAGCCGGAACCGTGATGTTCCCACTCCAAGATGCCTGCAACCAGGATTTGCTTGGCACGAGATGCCACCAAACTACCTCTGTGCCCCACGTGAAGTCTGTGTCCCTTCCGCCCTAGAAGCAGAACACAGCAGCTTTAGGGGAGAAGTCATAACGTCGGCAGAGACGTCCAATACCAGGAGGCTGCCCAGTCTTCATATCCACTGGACAACAGATGCCTGGTGCAGCCCACTGAAACCGCGAGGATACTGCTGGAGGCTAGAGGTTTTCATGGCAACCACAGTGATGCTCCAGTCCTTCTGCAAGCTGTCACTCAAGGATCATATGGGGAAGAGGAAAATGTGTGGGGCTAAAGATGGGGACCCCTTGCTCTTCATCACTGGAAGAGGCCAGGTGCCAGCAAGCCAGCAGGTCGGGAAGCTTGTCTTCCTCATCTTCTTGCCATGTCATGGTCCTCTCTTCATTTTCCAGTTTCACCTTGCACTCAGGGTCTCCTCACTCCTCCTTCCCAACCTCAGGCCCTGCATCTCTGCAGCCTCCTTAGGGACTGGCAGCGCTGATTGGAAGTATGTTCCTGTGAGAGGCCAGGGAGGCCTGTTCCCATTCACAGGAAGTATGTTCCTGTGAGAGGCCTCTTCTGGGCCAGCTTTGCATCAGCAGGAGATCTTCCCAGATGATGTGCACAGCGGGCTGGGCAAAGAGGCTTCCTCGAGAGATTTCAGCTCTGACTATGATGGCTAGGACTGTGCTGATGATACTAATAACAGTTACTATTATCTGAGTATTTGCAGAGTGCTAGGGATTGAATCCAGAGCCTTTCACATGCTGGGCAAGTGCTCTACCCCTGAGCTGAACCAGAGCCCCTGAGCTTTTTCAGACCACATCCAGGCTGAGCAGGAAGGACACCGAATCGCCGGCTGTTGTGATGCCTGCCTCGCGTGCGGGAGAGAAGCCAGGGGTGGTGAGCCAGCTATGGTGATGTCCTTTAAGCCAGCTGTGACATATCAGATGCTGCAATGGCTGGGGATACAAATAAAAGTAGACCAGTCGAGCTGCTCTGTGCTGGGGCACACAAAGTGTTCTTGTTTGCATAGCAGTCTAAGTGCTTTCCTGGAGACCTGTCCTTAAATTGCCGGTTTGGGAGAGCCTGACCAACGTGATGTGGGGATAGAATGCTGTCTGTCTGCAGAACTCACGTCCATGTAGCATCTTGAGTCTGAAAAGATGGAGTTTTCCAGTCACCCTGATGATGCCCTCAAGTGTTGCCTTAAAACAGTCGTTCTAGCCAGGTAAACTGGCACATTATATAATCCCAGCCCCTGGGAGGCTGAGGCAGGAGGATCACAAGTTTGAGCCCAGCCTAAGGAATTTAGTGAGATCCTACCTCAAAACAAAAATTTTAAAAAGGTGCTGGCGGTTCAATCCCCAGTACTGGAAACAAAAAGATAGTATGTTCTAGAATGTGGATCCTTGGAAAGAAAATATCTCCTCTTACTTGAGCAGTCTGGAGTGAGAGACTAGTCCTGGCCACTCCCTCCATCTCTTAGTCCCCTTCTCTTCTGCAAAAGATCTATTTTCCTGATTCCTACTATCTGTCTTTTGTTTTGCTCTTCAAATTATTTATACTTTGGGTTTCTCATATAAGAGAAACCATGTGATATTTAAACTCGTGTGTCTGATTTATTTCACTTAATATTGTGGTCTCAAGGTGTACCCACATTCCTGCAAATGACTCAGTTTTATTTTTCTTGATGGCACAGTAGTACTCCACTGTATGTAAATACCACATTTTCTGTATCCATGCACCTGTTGGTAGACATGTAGACTGCTATTTAGCTATTATCCTAAAGGAAGTTTTAAAACTTACAAGAGTCTGCTTCACTCTGAGCCACTGCTAGTGATTTGGACCTGATTCCCACCAGCCCGCTGGTGTTAAATAAAAGTTGCCTTCCAACTCCTCAGTGCAAAGAGTCTTCCATTCGGTTTGCTATCAGATTTCTGCAACATTTCTTGATGGGTCTGGCTGGGAAGACACTATGCTGACCGATTAGGTCACAGGGGAGGCCTGCTGACCTGGCAGGGGTCGCTCTCTGACTATGGATGAGAAAGGGCACCCTCCAGTCTTTTTCTGGGAGTCTCCTCAGCAGTCCACGAGTGGGAGCCCCTGTGTGACAGCAGCGACCTCACCGGACCCTGAAGAGGACAGGGAACGCAACAAGGTTGGCCCTCGGATAAGGTAGGGTTGCCCAGGGGACATTCCTTAGTTAGCCTGTCAGTTTTGTCATTTTTTTGTCCCCTTTGTGGACGAAATAAGGACTTGATCAACTCTTGAAGCCTGTGCTAGCTGGCCTCCGTTTCGGACTCAGTCAGACATCGCCTGGGACTGGGGTGGGAATGCACTGGCCTCTGTGTGCCTGCGAGTGAGTGCGTAGACTGAGTGTGAGCAGATGACGTAAGCAACAGGTCCTTCTGTCCGTGCCCCACGACAAAGACCGCCCACGGGGGCTCGGAGTCATGGAGCTTGATTGGGCCTGATTTCTGCGTTTCCATGTCGCCTCTAAGGCTAAGTGGTGACTCTGCTTCTGTAATGGGGTTTGACCCAGTAGCACTGCGTACTGGGAACTGACCTGGCACGGGACACACTTGCGTGCCTGCCGCCTGGACGGACCTAGTGCCACAAGGGCAGCGGCCAGAGCCCGGAGCACTGGGTTTCTCATTCAAGGAACACCACCCTTTGTCCGCTGCGCTTCCGTTCAAGGGCACAGCGCATACACTGTTACCGGGAGCCGGGATGGGCGAAAGCCGAAGTACGCCCACTGTCTTAGACTGCAGGTGAAGAACTTCGGAGAAGGCTTCTCAGATGACCACGGAATAAAAACAAAACCCTAGAAGCTCCAAGCTTTCTGAGACAGCCCCGGCCAGCGCCGGCCAAGGTAAAGCGCCGCACGGAACCACGGCCAGGGGGCTCCCCCGACGCTGGGAGGCGACGCGGCCGCCCGCCAGGACGCGGGCGCACGGAGGGAGCCGGCACGAGAAAGCAGCCGCACGCGTGGTGCCGCGCCCAACGCAGCAGCGCACCCAGGCCCGCGGGGAAGGGCCCCGCTCGCGCCCAACGTCGCCGGGCAGTCGCGGCCGGAATCGCGGCCGCCCCCCTTCCCGGCGTCCGAGCGCCCCTGACGTCGCCGCGGTGGAGCGCGCCCGGGAGCCGCGGCCGCCCGCCTGCCCCGGCTGCGCTCTGGTCGTGGCGAGGTCGGCGCCTACCCGGCCGCTCGCCGTCCCAGACTCACGGCCGATGGCAGCCCGATGGCAGCCCGATGGCAGCCCGATGGCAGCCCGATCGTAGCCCGATGGCAGCCCGATGGCAGCCCGATGGCAGCCCCATCAGCCTATGGCGGCAGCAACAGCGAATCCGAGAGGCTGGCGGCTTTGCCCGCGTAAGTGCCGCTCAGTTTCTTCAGGTTGCTCAACAGGTTTTTACAAAACAAGGGAAAGGCTGCATCTTTAGGATGCCTCCATAACCACACAGTCCCAAAGAGGCATTATCTTAACCTGCCTCTAGTGGGTTATCAGATAGCGTTTCACGACTCTAGGCTTGATGAACCTCATTTGGAGTTTCTGCTGTTTGTAACAGCAGTCTTATCTCACCTACCATTTAATCTGAAATTAAACCTAAAGAGATCTGTAAAATTGACAATAAATAAAAATAAACATATGTATACCTAAAGACATCTGAAAGCTGGAGCCGTTTCAGCCCGGGGTGAATGACCAAAGTCCTGTCAAGCCAAAAAAAAAAAAAAAAAAAAAAAAAAAGAGTTTTACAGGAGAAATCTTTCTTTTTTTGTGGGTACCGCGGATCAACCTCAGGACCTCATGTGCCAGCAGGCGCCCATGCTACTGAGCGATATCACTGGCCCTTTTTTCTTATGTGGCTACCGGGAGTCGAACTCAGGACCTTGTGTTTGCCAGGCAGGTGCTTATGCTGCTGAGGTATCTCACCGGCCCCAGGAGAAATCTTAACTAATTGTTAAATATACTTTTGGTTTTCTGTTTAAGTTGATGTACATAAAACATTTCTTATACATTACAAAGTTTTGAATTTACAGGGTTAACTTGCTCTTCTTTCTACTCTGTTGTTTTAAAATAAAACACTGATTCAAGGTTACTCAGCAGTCTATTGGAAGTCGGTCAAATTTACTATCTGAGGGCCGGCGGTATAGCTCAGCGGCATAAGCGCCTGCCTGGCAAGCAGGAGTTCCTGAGTTTGACTTCTGGTACCCGCATATAAAAAAAAAATTTACCATCTGAAAAGAAGAGACACTTTAAAATTCAAGTGGCTACAGTCAAGTTTGTTGTAAAAGGTTATAGTAAATGGAAAAAAATATTAAGAAGGCTATAAATGTAAGAGAAATACTTTTGATATGAGAGGATTCTATATGATGAAAGTCTTGTCCTATTAAAGTGATAAAAAGAGCGATTATAAGGCTAGAAAGCCTATGTATGTCGAAAAAAGCTTGTGAAAGTAGTTTATTAAGAATATATGTGTGGTCACTTGTTCATTTAATGGAATTAGGTTGTTCTTTCTAAAAACTCATGTGAGGAAAATGCTCAAATCAACATAAAATTACCAATCAAATAATAGCTTTTAAAAGCTTTTGTCATACGTATGCTATATGTGTTCCTCCGTTCAGTACTAAGATAGACATTTAAGTATGTTAAAGCTCTACCTTCTACCACCTCTAAGTACTCAAACAGTAGATATATATTTGGTTGTCCTCCTATCTTAATTATCTGAAAAAAGTCATTTGCTGCATCCCCTGGCCTGACTGCAAAAGGGAACATAGAGAGTTTCTAGGGGTAACTGGTTTCCGCCAAATCTGGATACCTGGGTTTGCTGAAAAGACAAGGCCACTTTATGATATGCTAAAAAAAACCCACAGCAGAAAGAGAGGTAATTAATTGGATTTTAGAAGAAACTGAAGCCTTCAAACAGATCAAAAGGGCTCTAGCATTGGCACCAGCCATAGGAATTCCAGATGTGACCTGCCCCTTCAACCTGCTAATTGATAAAAGACAGCATGTTGCTTCAGGAGTCCTAACTCAGATGATGGGACCCTGGGAAAGGCCAGTTGCTTACCTGTCTAAGACTCTGGACTCAGTATCAAAAGTATGGCCTCCTCGTTTGCAGGCACTTGCTGCTACCACCCTCTTGGTTAAGAAGGCAGACAAATTGACCTTGAGACAGAACTTGACTGTCCAGGTGCCGCATGCTGTTCTTGAGCTCCTCAATGGTCAGGGACACCATTGGCTCTCAAACAGCAACATTACTCAGTACCAAGGCCTGCTTGTCAGGAATCCTATGCTCATTTTCCAGCCAGTTAAAGCTCTAAACCTAGCCACGTATTTCCCCGCAGAGCTCTGGCAACCAGACCACGACTGCCTTATACTGACAGATGAGCTCTTTGCAAGCAGGCCTGATCTTCGAATGGAACTTTTAACAGATGCTGAGTGCACCCTGTTCATGGATGGAAGTAGCTTTGTTAAAAATGGACAGTGTAGGGCTGGCTATGCTGTTGTCACCACCAAAGAAGTACTTCTAGCAGGGCCTCTTCCCCAGAACTGATCCACTCAATGAGCTGAACTCTGGGCACTCATACAGGCCCTCACCTGAGCAAAAGACAAAAGGGTAAATATATACACAGATTCCAGATATGCCTTTGCCACAATTCATGTTCATGGGATGTTATACAAGGAATGTGGACTTCTGACAGCTGAAGGAAAACAAATTAAGAATAAGGATGAAATCCTGCAGCTTCTGACTGCTATATGGAAACCCAAAAAGGTAGCTGTCATACATTGCAAGTGACATCAAAAGGTAAAAGACACAATCACCCTTGGAAACCAAAAGGCAAATGAAGCTGCCAAACTGGCTGCTGAAGGTTCAACCTGGGGAGACAATGATTTGTTTCAAAACTTAGAAGCACAACATGAGATCCTGCCAAAAACTGTTCTCAGCCTGTGCCGAGGTCCCCTCCACTATACTGAAGATGAAATAAAATGGGCACAGCAGGAAGGAGCAAATGTAGATCCAAATGGAGTTTGGGCTCTGCCAGATGGTCAAATGATCATACCAAAGGAGTTAGCTTACTCCCGGGTAAAACACCATCATGACCTCACCCATAGAGTTAAGACTGCTATGGCCAGCTTCTGAGCTGCTATTATTATATCCCAAAGTTGACACTGATTTGTGCAGCCATTAGCCAAAGATGCCAGATTTGTGCAAAGACTAAGGCCTCAATGGGCCCACGACCACCAGCTGGAATTCAGCATGCAGGACTCTCTCCTTTTGAGGACCTCCAAATAGACTTTACTGACGTTAAACCATGTCTGGGGTACAAGTACTTATTGATCCTTGTTTGCACTTATTCTGGGTGGCCAGAGGCAGTCCCCACTAGGACTGAAAAGGCCTCTGAAGTATGCAGAGTGCTATTAAGAAAAATTATTCCTAGATATGGGCTTCCCTTGACTATAGGCAGTGACAATGGGCCATCATTTGTAGCAGAAATGACCCAGAAACTGGCCAAAGAGTTAAAAATTAAATGGACTCTTCACACTGCCTATAGGCCCCAAAGTTCTGGCAGAGTGGAATGGATGAACCGAACCTTAAAGACAATACTAACTAAATATCACCAAGCGACTCAGACAACATGGGTGGATCTGCTACCCATGGCCCTCCTGAAGGTCATCACCAGGACCCACCAGACACACCCCTTTTGAAGTCCTGTTTGGGAGACCTCCACCTTTAATAAAGGGTCTCCAGGGAAATTTACACCAGTTGGGAAATATCACCTTGTAGGAACAGCTTATTCAGTCAGGAAAACTTTCTCCCAGATACATAAAACCATAACAAAAAGGACACCTCTTCCCACTGATGCCCTGGCTCATACACATAGCCTGGGTGACATGGTCTAGATTAAAGATTGAAAAAAAGACACCCTGTTCCCCAGATGGAGGGACCCATATCTAATCACTTAGACCACTACCACTGCAGTAAAAGTAGCAGAAATCCATCCCTGGAGGATCAAGAAAGCCCATCCTGATGACTGTTGGAAGGCCTACTCTGATGAGTCAGCTCCCCGAAAAACCGCCCTGAAGAGACAGCACACTCAAAGCCCTGCTCTCATCACTCAGGATGCTGACGAGTCAACGCACAGCTGAAAATTGAACAGATGTCATACACAGGAGCACCTACTTTAATTGACTCATGTTCTGTTACCCAGTTTGGTTCTTAGTCATTTTTCTCTTGATCTTGGTGCTTGTTACAGGGCTCTGGACTGTGTCCCCAGAGAACTGAAAAGTTCCCCAAAAGGTTGCTTTTGTCCTTTTCTATACCAGTGTAACCATTGGACTATCCACCTTCAATTGTCTGACCAAGCATTACAATGTCTCTCCCATGGGTAATGCGTCTGAGTCTTCTGGGAATTAATGAAAAAGGAGGATATTGGGAGTTCCAAGTCCACTTGGGAGGTGCTCCAAATCTCCTCAACCATGCTAAATGGGAGACCTCCCCTCACCCAGTCCTTGGACCCAAGTGATTGCCAAAAGGGTCAATGCAATCCTGTTCAGTATCGTGTGTATAACCCCAATGACACTGTTCAGACACCAGGTCGCTTGTTAGTTATCTGGGTGGATGGTACAGGTAAAGATCCTGCAGTGTTAATTCAAATTCAGAAAGTCTTTATCCCCAGTATTTGGGTCCCCCCTTCCAAAGTATTCACAAAAGTTAAACCAACACACAAAAATGACACCAAAGACCTCGCTTCAACTGTCCCAGACTTATTACAATTGGTTAATGGGACCCACGCTGTCCTCCAACAGATTAATCACACCCTGGGAAAAGACTGCTGGCTCTGCATGCCACTTACTGCCCTATCATACTGGGCTTTGAGGCTAACGCCAAATACATCCAGGTTTAATGTTACCCAGTCCTCAGTGATCTTACTCCAAGCTTCCCCAGCCCAAATAAGGGGCTTCCTGCTTCCTGGGTTCAACTAAGGGCCAAAATCTTTCCGCTGATTGCATAGATATGTTGACTGTCACCTCAGGTTCCCTGGTAGACCCCCTTGGAACTTTCTTTGTTCATTCTGCTGGGGTACACCATGTGTTTGATAACGCCAAAATGAGACTTTGTGCACTTGCTTTTCTGGTACCAACCTGTCTGTTTACTCAGGCCAGCGAGGTCCTGCACATGCCCATCAGTCATGTCAAATGCATGACCCTGTAATATTGCCCATTCTAGCTGGGTTAGCAAGAAGAGGAAGTTTTACCCTCAGTGCCACAGCCATGGGTATGGACCAACAGCAATACTCCCATTTAAGTGCCCAGATAGCAGGAGATTTTGCCAACATGCAAACCTCAATAGACATGCTGCAAGACCAAATAGATTCTTTGGCTGCAGTCATTCTCCAAAATCACAGAGCTTTATATCTCTTGACAACCCAATATGGAGGCACTTGCCTTTTCCTGGAAGAAAAATGCTGTTACTATGCCAACAAGTCAGGGATAGTAAGAAAAAACTCCGTCAGCTATGGGAGTGTCAGGGCTCAAAATACTATGGGAGGCTCCTCCTGGTGGGGAATCTGTGGATTTTCACCATTCATGGTCAGGAGCCTTGCTTGGGCCCATAATAGCTCTCCTGTCAGTTCTTCTTTTAGGCCCCTATGTGATTCAATTCCTGACCTGCTTTCTGTCTAAATGATTTGAGGCCATACATCACCAACTTTCTTTAAAAAGTCACTTCCTCCTATCAGCTTCTTAAAACTGGGAAAGAAGATTCTCCCCTATTAAAAAAAAAAGGGGGAGAATGTAAAGGAAGTTTTAAAATTTATAGTCTGCCACTATATTCAAGGACAGGAAAGGCAGGCACAGCCCACTCCCATAGTTAGAGAATGGCAAAACTTAGCAAGCCTTGGCATTCCAACACCAGCTGCAGCATGTAAGATAAGTGTAACTCAGATAAAGTGCATCTTGTTATGTTAACCTGTTCCAAGGTTTCAAGGAGACATCACCCAGAGACAGCTCGGCTCAGTCCAAGACAGTGATTGATTCTTCCTGCTCACCCTAGCCCTGACCTTCCTATTATAAGATAACAGCAACAACAACAACAAAAAAACCCAAAACAACAATTAACTTGCCTGAAACAAATCTGTCTAACAATGTATGACAAGACAATATATAACCAACAATGGCATATCCTGTTATCAGCTTTTGTACTTCCGGCTTACTAAGTGTACATAAGATTCTGTTTCACTCTGAGCCACTGCTGGTGATTTGAGTCCTAGTTCCCATCAGCCTGCTGCCATTAAATAAAAGTTGCCTTCCAACTCCTTGGTGCAAAGAGCCTTCCATTTGGTTCAGTATTAGATTTCTGCAACATTGTGAGTTGTGCTGCTATAAACATGGGTGTGCAAGGATCGCTGTAATATGATGACTTTAACTCTTTGGGGGAAGATACCTAGAAGGGGAACAGCTTGGTCAAATGTAATTTCTATTTTTAGCTTTTTGAGGGCTCTCCACATTGATTTTCATAGTAACTATACTAGTTCATATTCCCACAAATCAAAATATTGATTACATAACTTAGCAAGCAGTGATTCAGCATGGTACTAATCATTTATCTGTCCATCTATTTACCCATTTATTCAGCAAAATCTGAACACTTACACTGCTCCAGGCAACAGGTTGAGTCTAGAATGCTGAATGAAGCAAGCTGACTGGGCTTGCAGTTTCCTGATAACATTCAGTGCAGTGCCTGTCAAAAGACAGTTCCTGTAAAAGATCAACAACTACTTTTTGATTTGACACCCATAGATTCAGTAGACGTGCAGCAGCTTCTCCTAGTGTGTGGGTGGAAGACCTCAGTCTTGCTTCCCCACTCAGTATGCTTGTACAGTGCTCCCAGGTCACGATCATGCTTATTTGGCTTGGTTGCTTCCCATGACAGGAAGCTTGTTATCCTACGAACCAACATGTCCCATTGTGGATTTCTAATTAACTGCCAAGTTCTGTCACCTGGAGTTGAGTAGGTACTTGGTCAATGAAAACATGTTGTGTTGTTTAGGGCTCTCTAGAGGAACAGATTCAATATGAAACACATGTATGATTATACAAGGGATTTACTAGATAGGCTTATGGGATCAGAATTGGAAGAGTCCCAGTGGCCTTCAGCTATATCAGAGAGGGAAGAATCCAAACTGGCCACCTGTGTGCTGCCTAGAAGGAGGATCCAGCAAGAGGATCCAGTAGCAGTCAAAGGCCGGGAAGCTCACTGCAGAGTCACTGATGTAAGTCTTTATTGGAAGGCTGAAGAGTCTGCATTAGAAGCCTAGAGGGAACTGGAGACCAATGTCCAAAGGCAGTGGCAAAGAGACTGGAGCTCCTCTGAAGAAAAGAGAAATACTTCCTCTTCTTTCCCTCTTATTCTGTTCAAACTACAAGCCTATTGGTTGGTGTCACCGACATCTGGGGTGAGTCTTCCCACTCAGTTTGGTGGCCCACACGTCAGTCATCAGCAGACACACCCAGAGCATACTATTAAGCTAACTGGTTCTTACTCAAGTGAAGTTGATGTATCAAGTGTAAAGATTGTTCTGCAGAGCAGAAAGGGAATAGCACGGGAAACTTGGGAGTCACGAGGATAGATTCACTCATCATTTTCTCCAGAGTCTGCTCAGGGATTTTCTTCCAGTCTCCTAGGTCTCTATCTCCATGTCCACATCAACAGCCAGTGGGCAGCCTGACTGAGGTGCTGGGTGAGAGACGCATGCGTGCTGTGCAAGTGGCCAGGCTGGGGCTGGGCGGGGCTGGGCTGGACAGCCGCTGGGTTTGTCCTGCTCCTGAGTGCTGGGGCTTACTTGCCTTGTTCTGCTCTGTAGTCTCAGCACGGTGAGACTGTCCTCAGAGACGGAGCCCTGCTGTCCAGCCAGCCAAGAGAAAAGGCCATGATACGGTGCTGTGTCTGTGATCCGAGAGGGCTCTTAAGACATTTTATTTATTTTAATAGAGCATTTTAATTTACCATGGAACAAACCAAAAATGAACAAAAACAAAAACAAAACAAAACACCCCAACTAATTGAAGATAAGGAATATGATCACCCTGCAGATAACATTCCTCTATCACTGTGATTTTAGGCTTTGGGTAACCTCGTTAATTCAGTTCTACTACCGTATGCACTTGGGCTAGTGGAGCTGATGTTTAATCCAAGGAGACAGTGGAGCAAATTGGAAGGCCTGTGGCCAAGGTGCACTTGGGGTGCTGCTGCCCCGCCTGTCTCCAAGGGCACACGGGTCACGCAAACCTCCAGCTGTAGCCACACGGAGACTTCTTGATCAGCTAACGCAGAACGGATCCGACTATGTCTGTGAACCCTTAGTATAACATGTTACTGTACTTTGCTTTCCACATAAATATTTCAAAGGAAAAGTATAAGATGAAAATATCGATTGCTAAGACTGGGAATATTGAAAATCAAGCGCACGTCTGCCAGGCCTAAGAGTAGACAAAGCTATTTCAATCACCCAGCTGGCCTGATCTCTACAAGGCCCAATCTGCAACTTTCTGGTCAGGGATTTGCAAGTCTGTTGGGTATTCCAGTAGAAGACTCAAATGCCTAGAATATATAGTCTGGCTTTCGAAATGTCATATGATCTGATATTTGAAATGCAGTACCTTATATTGTTAGAAATCTCAAAACATACCCTAAATCCCACAAATATCCTTTCTGGGTAATTTAACTACTTTGACTATACCTCTCATTAACCATTCATGCCTCTTAGCTCTCAATCTCCAAAAATTGATTTGGTAAGAAATTCTCTTGACATGGCCTTGCATAAATAGTACTAATTATTTTTGCTTTACATTCTTTCCCCCAAGCCACATCCTGACTTTTATCTTTTCTTTTTCCTTAAAGACTTGGCGCAGTACAAGGAAAACAAATTTACTTTTGCAGGGAAAGGCAACTTTAAAGATTAGTTTGTTTTTTAAAACCTTTTAGTATAAAATATAGGAGATCCAGAAAACCACACAGAACACATGCACAAATTCCTTAATTACTGTAATATGAACACAACTTAATGGCTGTCCACAGCAGAAGTACAGGGCAGCTCATGTCCAGAAATAAATTGTGCATGCATTCAAATACAAGGTGTGATTGAAAAATATGTGAATGTGTAAGTTTAAAAATAATCATTACAGCAAAGACACACTGCCATGAATCCACCTCAAAATCCGCCCCCTCGCTTCAGACACACTCATCCCATCCTTCTCACCACTTTCTGCAGCAGCTCTGGAATCCTCTTTCATGAGTGTCTTTAGTTGCACTGTCCTGGCTGCCTTGATGTCCTGAATTGAATCAAAACTTTTCCCTTTCATGGTCATTTTGACTTTGAGGAAGAGCCAGAAGCTGCACAGTGCCAGATCTCATGAATAAGGTAGATGAGGACATAACATCACATTTTTGTGAGTGGCGTTTTCATTGAATGACAGTGGACAGCAGCATTTATCATATTTTTGATTACAATTCATAAAGACACTGAGGAAAGAGCATTTCAGACAGTGGCAAGAACAATGTGTTCAAAACAAGGGGGAGGATTTTGACGGGAGCTAATGGCAATGTGTCTTTTACTCTAATAAACTGTCTTTCTTTAAACACACCTTGTAGTTTTTGATCGACCCTTGTATGTACTTCTGAGGCATCTCTCACAGATGTCAGAGCAGTTTCAGGGGCGAGGAGACTTCATTCACAAGGGGCCCTGAGAGTCTCCCCAGGATAGCGGGATGCTCCCTTTCTGTGTGCATGCTCACGCCAGGAAGGTGCTCCGGACACAATGAGGAAATAAGTGGCTGTCTTGGAAAACATGTTTGCACAGAGAGGGCAAAGCCTGATATTTTATAAGAAAGAAAGGAACAAGGCAACACCACACTCAGAACTGGGTCTAGGGTATGGAGAAGACCCGGGGAGCTCTCCATGCAGCAGCAACCCACAGGCAGCAAAAACATCCTTTGCTGGAGAAACTGTCCTTCTCTGACCGGGACACCCTCTGTCCTCCAGATCCCTGCTTTTCCCTGGTGGGCACTGGGTCCTGCTTTGCTCACACCTCACCCTCTGGCCCTGGACTCTGGGGTCCTTACCCTGCCAGGTGTCCTATGCCAGCACTCACACAATTGCAAGACAACCTTCTCTCTCGTCTCACCGGAAGCCCTGTGGTCAGCACCCTGTGCCTGGCACCTGGCCACCTGTGAAAGCTCAACCAGTATCTGCATCTCAGAAAGACAAACACCCATGTTCTCTCTCCTAGATGGAAACTAAAACCAGTTGTGCTGAAGGTAGACGAGTGATTCCTAAGGGTTGGGAAGGGTGAGGTGTGGAAGGGGAGAGGGGAAGTGCTGCTGAGTTTCCATCTTGTTTCTCTGTCAGCTGAGCCCCCAGTTCCTCCTTCATGACTCAGATCCAAAGCAATTTCCTCAGGAAAGCTTCCTCACCCCCATCGCCAATCGGGTCACCCGTGTCTTTGTGACATCTTTGGTCCACACGGAGATTTTCTAGTCTAACCTGGCTACAATGATGCTGCTAGGGTTGGGGTTAAAGGTCTGTCCCCCTCTGTGAACTGTGAACTCTGTGATGGAGGGCCATGCCCACTGTCGGGTCAGTAGCACTCAACACAGCACAGAAACATCTCTAGTATAGAAGATGGTGGTGTTGGACACCTTCTGACTCTGAGGAGGAGAATCGCTCTGTATACAAGGGAAGGGTCCTCTAGGAATGCGGCCAGCTGGACCAATTCTTTGTGCTGTCCACTGTTAATGGTCTCAGGCTAATCAGATCCATGGGTGACAAACCTCCGGCTTGAACTCAGGAATCTCCTGGAGATGGTGATCAGCAGCAAAATAGCCAACTGGTAGAAATTTCACCAAACCATGGAGCAGGCAGCAGCATGCAACTCAAACAATGAAATCCTATGGATTGGGCCCACATGGGGGCTGCACACAGCAGGGGTGTGCAGGGGAATCACTGCAGGCCACGGACGCCATAGAAGTTACATCCTTGTGCAGAGCCTGGATCCAGCTCAGTCCACCTGTCCCCTTGCCCATAAAAGAGCACGTAGTCCCTCAGCACGCTGGGTGTGAGTCTCCATCACTAAATATTACTCCCAAAGTTTGCCCGGACCCTGGCATTCCCAGGGATATCAGGGCCATGTGTCACCTGTGGAAAGTGGGTCAGAGAGCAGCTGAGAAGGTCCCCAACCAGAAGCCACTGAAGTCCTCACAGCACCTTCTGGGAAGCCAAGCACGTGTGCAACAGCATGGCCAAAATGACCCATTTAGAAGGTATTTCTCTCAAGATTTCCCTTGAGTAATTCTGAAGGCAATGTAATTTTGGGCCTTGAAGAATGCAGCGTTTTCCATGGCGCCTTCTATGGAAATAACGTCAGTGCCAGTGCTTGGGGCCTCTGTGCTGAGGCCAGCGAGGGCCCAGTGCACAATGCCTTGTTTCTCTAACACCAGCTTAAGTTTAGAGACCAAAATGCTCCATATCATGAATGCAACTTTTCATCTCCCTCAGCAAAATGGATCCCAAACAATTTATTTTCCCTGCCTCCATATCCAACCCAACAGAAAGCCTGGAGTTTTTTTTTTTTTTAAACCTCCAAAAGTATTCTCAGGATTTCTAGTTTCACCTTAAAAGTGTGAAGAGCTTAGAATTTGTTACTCTAATCCTTACACCAAGAAAAAAGCTGAAAATCAAAAGTCTTGTTTTGACCCATCAGAGAACTTGCAAGATACAAGAGACCAAGGTTTGCTTAGCTGGAACAGAAGTCACTGGAAGCATAAGGTGCTGGGATCTGCTTCATTGGTAATTTTGATGAATTGCTGAAAGTGGGGTATGGACTGGGATGAGGGAGAGAGGCTGCTATCTTGGGAAGCCCCACAGTTTTGAGGATTTGACCTCCAGGAACGCTGGCAGTTTCTCAACTTGAGTCCAGAAATATTCCCTGAGTCTCTGGCAAGGGAAGGAGAAAAGTGGCCACTTTGAAATGTGTCCAGGGTGTTCTCTGTCCCCTAGTCCAACCTGGCACCAGGAGGCCTTTCCAAAGCTTTATGCTTATATTTCTGTGTTACTCACAGGAGGGAAAAAAGCCAAGGATCATGTGGAAAAAATCACAGCCCATGGGCACAAGCCCATGAAATACTACCGTTTACTCAGATTCTAGCGTGCTTCCTTTCTCCATATTTTACCATCACACCAACACCTTCCTCTCATCGACTGTGGCTGGATGACAAGGTTCTGACAGAACCACTAAGACAGCAGAGGGGGACAGAGGATTCTGGGCAACTGTGAACCTCTACACCTGCAGCTGCCACGAGCATCAGACGCCGTCCCTTTCTAGCAGGTTTGCTTACGACCTGGCACCGCATCTCCTCCTAATTGATACTTCGAGTTCGGTTTTCAGCATGCGTGTCGAGGTATTTTAAAGGACAGGAAATAATTATAGTGTGAAGAGATGAGAAGTATGTAACATCAGATCTAGACTCAGGTATAGCAAAGATGAGTTAAAGGATTTAGGATACAAGGTGTGGGCTAAAAATATGGTGAATGTTTAAATGAAAGAATTACTGCAGTAAAAGACACACTGCCATGAATCCCCCTCAAAATCCTCCCCCTCACTTCACACACACTCATCCCATCATCCTGGCCGCTTTCTGCAGCAGCTCTGGAATCCTCTTTCCTGAGTGTCTGTAGCTGCACTGTCCTGGCTGCCTCGATGTCCTGAATGGATTCAAAATGTTTCACTTTCCTGGTCATTTTGACTTTGGGGAAGAGCCAGATGTTACACAGTGCCAGATCCGGTGAATAAGGTGGATGAGGACACAGCATCAAGTTTTTAGGTGCTGCCTTTTCATTGAATTTTAGAAGCCAGCTGCATTTACCATATTTTTGATCACACCTCACGAAGACATTAGGGAAAGGAGACTTTCAGAATTGCTTTAGAAAGTGGCAAGAATGATGGGATGAGTGTGTGCAAGTGAGGGGAAGGATTTTAAGGGGGATTAAAAGTAATGCATTTTTTCTTATAATCAATTTTTTAAAATTTAAACATTCACCTTATTTTTCATTCATATCTCATATACATTATTGAACACCAAAAGAAGCAGATCTGGAAAGAATAAATACTTGAAGTTGTAGTGGCTCAAATGTGTCAAAAATCGATGAGAGATGCCAAGCCACAGATCCAGGAAGGTCCAAAAAATCTACACCCATGCATGTTGTATGAAACTACCAAAAGCCAAAGATGTAGAGAAAATACCGAAAGCAACTACAGGTGAGAAATCACTGCACCTATAAAGTAGCAAAGACAGTAATTATAGCGGACTTCTCACCAGAAAGCTAAGTAAAATATTCACTATGTTAACAGAAAACAACAAAACACCACCTTAGAATTCTACATCCACAAAAATTATCTTCAAAAGTAAGGAGAGAGCTGGGAATAGAGCTCAGTGGCACATCCCCTGCCTGGCAAACACAAGGTCCTGAGTTCGACTCCCAGTGCAAAAAAAAAAAGTGAGGAGATAAAATTATTTCATAGGTTAACACTAAGGAATTTATGACCAGAAGACAGACCTTTACTTCAGGAAATGTTAAAAGTTCCTCAGAAAGCAGTAAAAAGCAATGTCCAGGAACATGATCCATATAATGAAAAAAGTTCATTGGAGAAGGAATAAATGAGGATAGAATAGAATCTTTTATTTTTCTCATTTATATTTGATCTAGAAGATTAACTTTAAAAAGAAAGAACAGTAATGATGTGTTCAGTATGTATACATCTGGATAAATGAGGGAATTTTAGAAATTTCACGAAAGACGGATGGCAGAATTGGGAACATCCTGTTATAAGTATCTACACTGCACGTGAAGTAGTGTACTACTATGAAGTTGAATTTAGAATAATTAAAATACGCACTTCTAACTCTGGGAGAAAATCCTATTTTTTTAAAGTATAATTGGTACACTCAGAGAACAGGTAAAACAGGTTTGTACAAAACGCTAAACTAGACAGTAGAGAAGGCGGAACAGGAGAAGGGACAGAGCAGTAAGATGTGTGACAGAGAGAAAGCAGCTAAGACACGGTGGATGTCCCCAGCTGCGTCAGTAGTCAGTTCAATATGAAGAATCTAAAAGTGATTAATAGGCAGAGATTGCTGGAAAGAATTAAAAGTATACTGAGAGTCCAAACTCTCAGTTTGGACTCAGGTAGGTTTAAGGCATGGAGAGAGATGCGTTACCCCGACATTAACCAAAGAAGGCTGGAGTACCTGTATTAGTCCATGTCCTATGGCTGTGAGGAGGTACCTACGCTGGCTGCTTCATTTGCAGAGGTTCATTTAGCTCACAGAACTGGAGGCCGGATGTGCGTGAACCAGCACACATCATTCAAAATGTGTAGCAAGACTGTCAGTACTGAAGGGAGAAATAGATGTGTTGATTATTTTAATTGGAGATTCCAATATGGTTTTTTCAGAAATTATGAGACCAAGCAGACAGAGAATCAGGTACAGATGACCTAGACAGCATTATAAATCAGTTTTATCCGGTTGAGATTTATAGAGCACACCATCCAATAACAGCAGCATATATACACTTTTAGACCCATACGGAACATTTACTGTCATGCACCACATTCATGGCCTTAAAACTGACCTTGGAATTTGAGAAGAGTGGAAATCATTTGAGGGTATGCTTCCAAACTTCACTGGAATTAAACTAGAAACCAATCACAGAAGGATAGCTGGAAAACCTCTAAGTGCTTGAAAATTATACAAGAAAAATTTAAATAACACACAAGTCAAAGAAGAAATCTCAAGATAAATTAAATATTTGATCTAAATGAAAATATGATTCATAAAAATTAGTAAATTCAGCAAAAGCAGTGATTTGAGAGAAATTTATGTTACTAAATATATATATTAGAAAGGGGGGAAGATCTAAAATCAGTAATCCAGGTTTCCATTTTAGAAAGCTAGAGAAAGAAAAGCAATTTAATTTTAGAGGAAGCAGAAGAAAAAATAATAAAAATTAGAGCAAAATCAATAATATTGTTAGAGGAAAACACTACAGAAAATCAACAAAATCTTTGAAAAGATCAATACGTGATAAACCTTTAGCCAGCATAACCAAGAGCAGACAGAAATGACCAGAATAAGAAATAAAAGAAAGTTCACCCTTTTTATGCATAGCTACTGAAAGGGGTGCTATGTGCCACTCTATTCCCACAGATCTGATACCTTAGATAAAACCAACCAATATTTTTCAAAGACATAAACTGCCAAAAATCACACAAGGAGAAATAGGAGCAGACTTCTTTTTTCAGCACTGAGGATCGAACCAAGGCCATTGAACCCGGTCCTTTTTATTTTTTAATTTTGAGACAAGGTCTCTGCAAGTCTCTACATTGCCCAAGCTGAGCTCAAATTTGTGAACTTTCTGCCTCAGTTTCCCAGAGTTCTAGGATTACAGGCGTGTGCCACAGCTTTAAGCTAAGGGGGGTAGAATTCTTCAGCTGGGTAGAGCACATTTGAAACAATCTGACAGCTGATATCCAGCTAAGAGTGTGAAACTGGACATGTCAGCCCTGGGATCAGGAACAAGGCAGAACATCTTCTCTCACTGCCCCACTCAGTATTGTAGGAGAAGTCCTGGCTAGTACTAGGAAAAGGAAATAGAAGCTACACATTAAGAAGGGGCAAATAACACCGTTGTCACCACCAAAACTGACAACCCCAGGAGCTAAGGACAGCATGGGGTAATGGCACAGAGGCAAGGTAACCATGCAACGTCCAGATGCATGTGTATATGTCAGCAACGGACAACAGGAATTTGAAGTACATTTTACAGTACCAATTGTATTAAGTTATGTGAGCTGTGTTGAATTTCTAATCCCCATACCTCAGGGTGTGACTATTTAGAAAGAGGATGATGGCAGATGTCACTTGTGAGGGCAGATTGTTCTAGATCATGAGCCTTGGTCCACTCCGACAAGTGTCCCGGTAAAATAGCACCTGTACAGACACATGCGCACTGGGAAGAAGGCATGAGACACAGGGAGAGGCCACGAGCAAGCCCGAGAGCACCGAGGAACCAGACACAAGGCCTGGTTCCTTCCAGGGTTGGAAGAAGCCAACCCTGGTGTCACCTTGAGCTTTGCACTTCTGGCCTCCAAACTGTGAGATCAAAAATTTCTGTCATTTATGCCACTCAGTTTATGGAACTTTATTATGGTTCCTAGAAAAGCAGTACATAGAGCACAAAGAACGAAGGAAGGAAGGAAGGGAAGAAGGGAGGGATGGAGGGAGGGAGGGAGAAATACTGTGATAGAAATCTAACAAAGTGTAAGCAGGATCCATACAGTACTTTTTTTTGTACCAGGAATTGAACTCAGGACCTTGCGCTCGCCAGGCAGGCACTTATGCCACTGAGCTATATGCCAGGCCCTCCATACAGTATTTGAAATCTACAAATCTCTCCTGAAAGATACCAAAAATCTAAATAAAGCAAGCTATATTCCACATCCATGCATTGGAAAGCTTAATATTGTTAACATGTCAATTCTTTCCACCTTGATACACACATGCGCGCATGCACACACACATACGACAGAATAAAAACAGGCACATACTTTGAAAGTATTTGCAAAACACGTATCTGCCAAAGCACGCAAATCAAAAATGTACAAACGACTCTTTAAACTCAACAATTCCAAAACCATTCAGTTAACAAAAATGTATAAAAGTCCTGAACAAGACACCTCGACAGTGATGTACAGTCAGCCAATACGTGCTTCGGAAATCACTCATTATACCTTGCCATCAAGGAACAGCAAATTGCAACAAAAGCGAGGTACTGCTTCCCCCCTATTAGAATGGCTAAATTTTAAATAAAACTGACAGTGCTCATTGCTGGTGACGAGGTGGAGTAGAAGACACAGCCCCTTTGGAAGACGGACTGGCAGTTTTGTACAAAGTTAAACATAGTGTTACCATGATCCAGCAATCATGCGTCTGTGTGTTAATCCAACTGATTTGAAAAATCACGTCCACACAGAAACCTGTATGCAAATGTCTGTGATGGCCTTGTCCACGACTGCTAAAAAGTAACGAGGATGTTCTTCCATAGGCGAAAGGGTAAGCAATGTGCTGAGCGTCCACATAATGGAATTTTATTCAGTGGTAAAAAGCAGTGACATCCTAAAAAGGCAGTAAGATGATCAGAGACAAAATGATCAGTGGTGCCAGAGAGGGGAACAGGTCAAATGGACAAATCTAGATTTTTTGGGTGACAAAGCTAATCTGGAAGGTCCTTCCTGCTTCGCCCTCAGAAGAGGTCAACCCTGCTGTCACCTTGAGTTTTGGACTTCTGGCCTCCAAAACCATTAAGGTACTAAATTTCTGTTGTCTGAGCCACTCAGTTTATGACACCTTTTAACGGTGGCCCCAGAAAACCAATACATAGTAGCACGAGAGAGAGAGAAAGAAAGAAAGGGGAAGGGGCTATAAATTATCCAACTACAATGGATACAATGGAACAATACAGGTATCCCTCGTTTAACGACTGACCCGTTTAACAACTGTTCGGACTCACCACCGAGGTGTGCTGCTTGGGCTTATGACCTGCTGCTTGGACTTGCGACCCATCTTTTCTGGGTACACTTCTGTACATCTTGTTTAGAAAGCCTCAGTGTCTTGATTTGTACAGTACCCCTTGTTTATACAGTACTGAAATTTTTGCCAGTTGTACTGTATGGTACAATACTGTAATTTTATGTTCCTTTATACATTCAAGTGCTGCATGTAAGAGTTATAAAAATAAAAGCAAAGTCATCAAGTTGGAGTTTTCTTGGACATTTCTTTGTTCTGAATACTGTATATGACTCCTCATTTAGCAACCAATTCATTAAGGACCTAGTTGCCGTAACAGAACTCAGTAGTCAAAAGAGCAATGTCTGTACAGCATAGAGAGTGAAATCTTATGTATGCAAATTGAGAAGTTTGTGAGATGCCACTATAGAATGTAGGCTGTATTACAATATCTTAAACACCCTCAGTGCACGGAGTATGGGGAAAATGCAAATCTAAGTACCGTGCAAGGACTGATATCGGTAAGACCAAGGAAGAAAGAAATTGCCCGTAAGCCCTGTGCTCTGTCTGACGAAGTTGCTAAAGACTGGTGTGTTATTAGACAATCCTGGAAGAACTGAGTGTGTTTACTGGAACCGGAGATCAGTAAGTGGATGGCAAAGAGTGGGGGACAGTTTAGTCACTGCTCAGGTGAAGATCCAAGAATGACTCAGGTGATCATTTGGTTTGAGACATTAGTATAAACTCACATGAAGCTTAATATAAATGGCCATGGGTGGAAATATTAATGGGTCTATGGCTTTGCATGGGTTAACATGCACCTGTGCATTTCCTCGCTTGGCCAGTGGTGTGGGCCAGGGCAGTGCGACCCCTGCAGCTCCCAGCATCCTGAGCACCCAGATCTTGGCTCCTAAAACCATTTTCCAACAAAAAGAGCCAGGACCCCTCGGAAAAACAAATAATTCTATGGTGGGGTCAGAAAATATACAAGATAAAGCTGGAGCATGTTGTAGTGTCTGAAAATAAAGGCCACACAGAGGGGGTCACAGGGACCTTACAGGTGGGGACACAGTGTCGATTTAAAGAGTGCCCAATGACTGCAGCTGCAACAGTTTGAGCATCAACACATTAGATTAAAACTTAGAGTACAAAATCAATATTCACCAACCCATAATGATATAAACAGGTGGCAGAATTAACAAATAAGTACACGGGGGCTGTAAACAAATCTCTTGTGTAGAACTGTAAATAATTTAGGTAGATATCATGGCCCCCAGGAAGTGGAGTACAATTCCTCTCTCCCCAAGTGGAGATGCCACACTGGTGACCAACTCCGAGTGGGCCAGCACAGAGGAGGAAGAACTTCACAGAGAATCAACCTGGTGAACACTTCCCTAGCCAGGTGGCCATGGCCAACATCAACGGTGACAAGTCACGTTCATAGGATGTGTCCTTCGGATGATGCAAATGACATCTGTGACCTTCTCCTCAACTTACAACTCCAGTCTGATCACAAAGAAACCTTTAGGAAAATCCCTTTGGAGGGACAGGTCTGCTGGACAGTCCTCCCCAAAACGGCCAAGGTCAAGGTCATCCGAAACAAGGAAAGTCTGAGACACAGGCCCATAAGAAGCCTGAGGAAACACAAAATGTAAGGTGGCATCCTGGATGGAATTTGGGATTAAAAAAAATGACTTTAGGTAAAAACCAAGGAAATCTGAATAAAAGAAGAGAAAAGTGTTTTTCATAGTTCTGGAGGCCAGAGCACCTGAGGTCAAGGATGCCACCCTTGGTGGGGGCCTTCTTGCCGTATCACATGATGGCAGAGGACACCCCAGGTGAGGCAGGACATGTGTGCTAGCCCAGATCTCTCCTTCTCCGGCACTGATCTTGTCTTGGGGCCTCCGCTCATGACCTCACCTAACCTTAATCCCATGCCAAGACCCGCCCCCAAATGCCATTAACACGTGACCTTGGGGACTAAGTTTCCCTCCCTGGGCTTTTTGAGGAGCGCATTCAAACTGTGGCAGTCGTATCCATGAGGAGCTTCTGCAGATCGAACTCTGTGTTTTCTTATTTGTGATATCTTTCACCTCCTCTAGACTGCTGTGTCATCAGCTCGATGAGGCTGCCAAGACGACATTTCCCAAAATAATGCAGAGCATCTGTGGCAAATGAGCAGACCAGCACTGAACTGAATGCATCGCAAGTCCAGATCCCCTAAATTAGTGTGATCATAATATTTCTTTTGAACTATGAAGACAATATGTTACAGAACTTGCAAAAATAGATAAAAATACCATCTGCTGTTCTATCACATTAACAAAACATTTTTTTTTTTAGTTTTTCCTTCAAACATTCCAATCTGTGCCGTAATGCATCTGTGTAAAATAACACGTTTCTACTCACTTGGTGAGTTCCCACGGGCCATCTTTATTTTCTTCGTGCAGATCAAAGCCTGGAGTCAAAAAGAGGCAACATGTCATCACAGCCTTGGTCATCCCCTTTAGGAAAGCAGAAATGATAGGATTTCCCCAATCTAGCTCTTTTCTGAAGGAAATTGGTTTCTTCAAGGCTATCTGAAAAAACTGCATCTTCTGATATGTACATACATTTTGTACAGTGTTCCACAATTTGGAATTTTTCTCTTAGAATTCATTTGCAAACACATATTTGCCCCATAAAATTATCCTTTGGGGATGCATTGCATAAATATTTAGAGGATGCTGCCTGAATGTCTGGCCTATAGCAAGCAGGGAAAGATGCTGTTACCTAGAAAAGGGCACCCTTGGGACCCTGGCAGCACCAGGATGGAATAACTCAAGATCTTCCTAGAAAATGAGGACTTGGCAGAAATGTACACCTGCCTATTTGCATGTTTTTTGCTTTCCCCAGCACAGTGGCCCTGAATGTCAGGCCCCCAGCTAGCCAGACACTTGGGGACATGAAGGAAAGGCTGGCTTGTTTAGGACATCCCTTCCTAACCTGCTGTTAGCTTCATCTTCAGGAGAATTATGGCATCCAAAGGACCGTGCAAGACTCAAAGCCACACTAAGTCTTCGAATTACTCACTCGTTAGAATCATGGAGATGACTCCTCAGCAGCGACACGGGGGGTTTTGTCCCATGAGTTAACTTAAGTGTGACCTGGCACTTTTCTCTTGCTGTTTTTGGAATTCTCTCTCTTTTTGTTTTCCTTGAATTTTTTTTTTTTTATGGGTACCGGGGGTGAAACTCAGGACCTCGTGCACCAGCAGGCGCCCATGCCGCTGAGCGATATCACCGGCCCTTTTTTGTATGTGAGTACCGGGAGTCGAACTCAAGACCTCGCGCTTGCCAGGCAGGCGCTTATGCCGCTGAGCTATCTCACCGGCCCTTTTTTCTTGAACTTTTGACAGTTTGACTGTAATATGCTATGATGAGGATGTTTTCTGGTGTATATGTTTGGAATCCTGAGGACTTCTGTATGTGAATGCCCCTATCTTTCCCAAGATCAGGGCAGTTTTCAGCAACCATCACATTGAACATGTTTTCTACGCCTTTAACTTTTTCTTATTCTCTTGGGCTTGACATTCATTCATTTAATGTCCCAAAGCCTTTCTTCATTTCCTTCCTTCATTCTTTTCTTCCTTCCTCTGTTTTTCCTCTTCTGTCCTGTCCTCTCCCTCCTCTCCTATCCTTTCCTCTCCTCTTCTCTCCCTCCTTCCCTGTCTTTCCCCTTCCTCTCCCTTTCTTTCTCTTTCTATCTGTTGTCTGATTGTCCATCCAGGTTTTTTTTTTTTTTTTTTGCTTCATCCAGCCTGTTGTTGAGGCTTTCGATGTATTTTTTTATTCAACTTACTGAGCTCTTCATTCCCAAAATTTCTATTTCATTCCTTTTCAAGATCTCCATCTCTGCCAAATTTCTCATTCGTATCATGCACTGTTTTCCTAATTTTGCTCAACGGTCTCTGTTCTCCTGGATCTCTCGAGCTTCTCTAGAGTCATTCTTTTAACTCTCGGTTCCCGCTGCTTGCCCGATCCCACGGTTCCTGCCACTGCTCATGCCCCGTCTTGTTCCTGGGCATGTGCTCCTGTCAGGGCTGCTGGTGAGGGTCACAGAGGGGGTGCTCAGGCTGCCACTACTGCCTCTGTCCCTGCAGGGTGCGGGCCTGCATCACTGCCTGACCTGAGGAGGCTTCTTCAGGTCCCCCACCTCCACCAGGGCTGCCAGTGCTATAAGCCCTCGCCAGCACAGGTGTCACTGGAATAGTGTCCAAGGAAACCCCTGGACACATCCACTGGTGGCCACCACTTCCACTGTAGGAGTGGTGACACAACAGACCTCCTACACTCACTGCTGTTGGTACCACACTTGCCAGAGCTGCTACAGTGTCCCCCCCCCACATAGGTTGCAGACACCATGGGTGTCTTTGACTCTGGTGTACTACATATGGTCCCCAGGCATCCCACGCTCCCGAGGAATCTATGTTTGCCAAGAAGCACAGGAAGAAGGTCCGGAAGAAGATGCAGGCAAACATTGCCAAGGCCATGAGCGCACGTGCTGAGGCCATTGAGGCCCTGGTCAAGCCCAAGACCCCAGAGGGTGTGAACCGCAAGCTCACCCAGCCTGTCTGCATTGCCCATCCCAAGCTCCGGAAGCATATCCGTGCCCTCACTGCCAAGGGTCACAGGCTCTGGCAGCCAAAGGTCCGGGCTCCAACCAAGGCCCAGGCTCAGGCAGCCGCTCCAATTCTGCTCCAACTCGGTCTCCCAAAGGTGCCAGGCCCCTGTGAAGGCCCCTATCTGCCGACGAGAGGACAAAGGACAGCTGAGACCCCTGTGCTGCCATCTGTGAAGGGGAGGCTGGGGTCCTCCTCTGCTCTTTGTACAAATAAACCTGAGGCAAAAAAAAAAAAAAAAGAATTGGAAGTTGTGTCTTTCACAGATTTAAATATTTCACACCACACTGTACTCATTGGGTTGCTGCTGATGGATGATCCGTTGTAATTTCATCTTCGTTCCTTCGTAGGTAAGAAGCTATATCAGTCACGTTCCAGTTTCTGGAATGAAATGCCCAGCACCTGTAACTTAAAGGAGCAGTGCTTTACTGGACTCGCAACTTCAGAAGTTTTCACCCATGGTTGGCTGCTGCAAGGCAGAAACAGTGTGGTGGAGGACAACCGCTCACCTCACGGCAGCCAGGAAGCAGAAAGAGAAGGGAGGAGCTGGGGCTAGAAGACGCCTTCCAGGTCACGATCTCAGGGTCCACCTCCTTTGGACCCGGTGCCGTCTCCTAGCAGCATATTCAGCTGTGAACGCAGCAGGGACGAATCCACTGACAGGTAATGCACCCCCATGATCCAGTCACCTTCCAAAAGCGCCCCTCTGAACAGGAGACGGTTGGGGGACATTTTAGATATAAACCATGACAGATGCCTTTTGGTCCTCAAAAGGAGGTTCATTTTGAAATTTTTTTGTCTTTGGTTTTCTGAAGTTTACATTTAGTGTGCCTAACTATGATATTTTAGGACTAGGGAGAGTAATTTATCCTGTGTAGTATTTTCTATCATTTCTGGATCTGTGGCTTAATGTCTGTCATTGGGTAAAACTATCATTATTTCCAATAGTTCTTTTGCTCCATTCTGTCTCTTGTTCTGTTATACCAGTTGTACATATATTACACCTTTGAAGTTACCCCACTTTCTGGGATATTTCTGGGATGCCCACTTTCTGGGTGTTTTTTTCATTCTTTTTTCTGTCTGTATTTCAACCTAGGAAATTTGTACTGACCCTTCTTAAAGTCGATTAGTATGTCGCCACAGCACATCTACTGATGAAAACATCAAAATATCCTTATTTTTGTTTACAGTGGGTTTTTTCTAACATTTAAACAATTCTTTCATAGAGTTTTTAACTTTCAGTTTGCATTATCCTTATATTTTTTGTCTACCCTTCCTATTAGATACTTTAATTTACAAATAATTTTAAACAGATGGTCCGATAATCCCAACATCTGTATCATCTATGAGTCTGGTTGTGATGCCGGCTTTGTCTTTTCAGTTTGCACACTCGCTTGTCTTTTTGTAGGGCTTGCAATTCTTTGCTGAAGTCTGGATGTGAGGTATCAGGTAATAGGCGTGGTGATAATAGGACAATGGTGTTAGGTTTTATGTTAATCGGGGTAGGAGTTTGGCAGTATCTGATACTTGCTATAGCTGTGCCAGAAGCTTCAGTCATGGTTCTTTCAGGCCTTCGATGTCATTGATTTTCTGCTCCGTGGAATGCACAGAGAAGGGAAAACTGTCCCAAACAAACATCTGCTACATAAACCACCTACTTGACACTCTCTCTTCCGGTGGATTTGTATGAAACTCTGATACTTTTCCCCAGATGTATTTGTAGAATAAGATTTACCTTTATAGATTCAAAGGTTTGGTTGTCATTTCAATGGGATTAGTACACGGCAGGGGCTTTTTGGACGTGTCTAGGAAGACCTTTCCAGACCAGCAGTTCATAACCAGATTTGCTTACGCCTATGACCAGTCCCCTGATCTCACCCATGACCAGCTCTGTGTGAAACACACAGAGCCTAGGTGTCACATGAGCCTTTAAACACTGGCTCCCAACAAGGGGCATTTCGCCCACTACTGGATATTTGGCAATGCCCGTATACATTTTTGATTATTGTAACTTGGGGAATGTGTGGTCAAATTGGCATCTAGTGGGTGAAGGCCAGGGTTGGTGCTAAACCTCCTCCTGTGCTCATGTTGGCCCCTTTCCAGAAGGAATCGTTTGGCCACATTGTCAGTAGTGTTGAGGTCAAGATACCCTGATTTAACAGAGGCCCATTCAACAAAAATAGGCGACATGAGAATTCCCCCAACTCACCCTGTTTCCCTTCAAACTCTCCTTTGTGACTGACCACAACCAACACTCAAAGGGAAATATCGTGGGCTTTTTTTTTCACTTGAGTGTCTGATGAGGTTTTAATACTGACCTTTGTCACTTTATCCAGAATGTGCACATTTGGCATTCTGGATAAGAAAAGGATGATTATTATTCATGTAAGAAAGCAAAAAATTACCAAAGGGTTCGCATACCCTGACTTTCAATCCTGGGGTTACAGGATGAGACCAAGAAAATGACCTGAGCATACAAACTGCCAACTCTGCAGCACAGAAGAGGAGGCAGCTGCCTTCTCAACCCACTCAAAGGAGGGAGAAAAGCTGTTGCTCCTTGCAGCTGGGAGAGAAAGGATTCTGGATTCTCATCATGGCTTTTGGAACATAGATTATTCTGTCCAAGGTCCAGGTAAGCACCATGGTTAACTTTGGTGACCTAGATGGGTCTCCAAGTATCTACATGCAGTTTGCTTTGCCTTAGAGTGAGGCAAATACCCTGGCATTGTCTCATTCTCCATGCACATGTATGATAATTTCCCGTGAGGCCAGGATCCCAGATTTGAAGAAAAATTTATTCAGAATCCCCCAACTTTAGAAATACAAAACTATTTTTCTCTATACCGAGTGTAGAGGGGTCCTGGGGACTTACGAGTGATTTGAAAGATCATGGCTGCCTGCCCTTTTCTTTCTGGGGCCGCCCCATGTGGACTGATTTCTGCCACACAAAAAGCACCCCTTTGTCTCGTCCCATTAGGGTTGCACAAACGCAATCCAGAAATCCCACTGAGTTAGGCAGAGCACTGGTTAAGGTGTTTCCCTATCATTGAACTTTGTGGGGACAGTATCTCTGCTATGGTTTGTGCCCCCTGAGATTCATGTTGGAACTGGGTAGACATTGTGGTGGTGTTGGGAAACTGGACCCTTAAGAAGTGACAAAGGGCCGGTGAGATGGCTCAGAGGCATAAGTGCCTGCCTGGCAAGCGCGAGGGCCTGAGTTCGACTCCCGGAACCCCACATACGAAAAAAGGGCCAGTGATATAGCTCAGAGGCACAGGTGCCTGCTGGCGCACGAGGTCCTGAGGTCGACCCCCGGTACCCACAAAAAAAAAAAAAAAAGAAGTGACACAGTAGTTCAAAGAACTGACGCCATTTGCTTGGGACCAGACTCATTACTGAGAGAATGGTCTATCTCTTTGCCTTTTGCACACATGCCCGCCTATCCTCTCAGTTTCATGCCAGATTGCAATGCATGCAACACCCACCCCCTGCCAAATATTGGACTTCCAGCTGCCACAGCTATGAACCAAAACAAACCTCTATTCTTTGTAAATGACTCAGTCTCAAGTATTTTGTTATAGCAACAGGAAACAGACTAAGACGCTCTCTACCTCAGTGGTTATCTCAGGGTGGAATTTGATCCCGAGGCAACCTGGATGGGGGTGTACTTCCCAATTCCCCAAAAACCAGTCTCTAGGGAGTTGTAGCTTGCACTTGAGTGACTGGAAGTTCTGTGTCCCCATGATGATAACCTTGTTCTGAGTACAGAAAGAGGGACATCTGTCTGCACTGGGTTCTTTCTACCATTTCCATACAGAGCCCACACAGACCACATCCCAAGAGCCAGGCAAGGATGTTGTAGCATCTCTTAGCATTTGAGAGTTATTAACACTAATGCTAAAAATTAAAGGAAGGCCACACTACAATTCCTCTAAGTCGCAGTATTTGGAGATAAATATGCTCCAAATTACTTACCAGGGGAAAATGAAATTAACACTAAGTACCTAGAATGGAGGAGACTAGGTAGCAGGTGTCTATAACTTACGAAGTAAAGCTTGACGGTGAAACACATAGGCAATATTATTTACACTCGGTCTTGCAGGTTTAAGCATTCACTGGGGAGAAACTGAGGCTGAGACATGAGATGCTGAGCTTGGCTCCCACCACCCCATTGAAAGCCCAAAGTGAGGCATCATTTATTCCAAGTCCATTTCCCAGGATGCTGAGCACAAATGGGCTGTCCGACTCCAGCCACGGTGCCAAGCCAACAACAGAGACAATGACAAGAAATTCTAGAGCTTAGCTCTCTAGTGCTCTGTTCTGAGATGCTGTCATGGGACAAGAAATCATTCTGGATTTTTTTTTTTTTATGTGGGTACCGGGGGTCGAACTCAGGCCCTTGTGCTTGCCAGCAGGCACTTGTGCTGCTCAGCGATATCACCAGCCCTTTTTTTCCTTTTTATGTGGGTACCGGGAGTCAAACTCATGACCTCACGCTTGCCAGGCAGGTGCTTATGCCACTGAGCCATCTCACAGGCTCTAGTCTGGATTTTTTTTTTTTCTTTTTTTTGTGGGTACCAAGGGTTGAACTCAGGACCTCCCGTGCCAGCAGGTGCCCGTGCCACTGAGCGATATCACCGGCCCTTTTTCCATACGTGGGTACTGGGAGTCGAACTCAGGACCTCGCGCTTGCCAGGCAGGAGCTTATGCCGCTGAGCTATCTCATCGGCTCCCCATTCTGGATTTTTAAAACAGTGATACATAGATATTTGGGAAGTGGGCCAAGTTTAATACAAAGCTCAGCAAAGCCGTACGGAGTTCTCATCACACAGTACTTGCCCAGCCTGTACCACATCCTCGTGCCCGGGAGGACAGGCCAAGCCCTCTCCCGGTAGCTTCCCACCAGGGACTGGCCACAGAACTACTGGAAGGGAAATCTGTGCGTCTGCCCCAGGATGAATTTTCCAACCAGAAAACCCGTTACTTTAGGTTGAAGAGTGAAGCGCGTCATTCTCTGGAAAAGCTCAAGGACTCCAAGTCCCAGGGCGCCAGACAGGGCCCTGTCTGAAGTTGTTTTGGGCGAGATGGATTCAAGATTCCATTTCACCCAGGCTGGACTTGTGTCCCTTGGGATTGAAGGTCGAGGAGGACATGGGAGCAGAGCTGAGGGCTTCTTTCAAGACCGTGACAGTCCCAAACAGTCACCTCTGTGATAACCGGGTGCGTGGCCATCACAGGGAGAATCTAAGAATGGGTACCCTGTCCTCTTGGGACTTCGGAGAACACACAGCGCCTGTGTGAGCCACATGGAAATGAGCTGAGCGCAGTCACTCTGCTGCCCGCCCTGAGCTCATGCGCTCCCGGGTCCTGCTGAGGCTGCCCGGGTAGCTCAGGGAATGGCCTGGCCAGGAAGACAGGGCTCATAACTTAGTGGAGAGAAAGAAGACAGCAGCCCTGGAGGGGAAGGAGCACAGGACCTGTGATGGAGAGACCCGCCTGCTTCAAGGCCCCCGGAAGTCTGCAGGAAGAAGGCTTGCCGTTGGAAATGTGGAGGCCAGACCCGCGCCCCATGGGGATGGCCCGTGATGCCTGCTGCTGTCCTGGGACAGGCTCACAAGACCACGGACCTTGAGCAAGGTGGATTTTTGTAGGTAAAAATGCTGGGGATTCTCTCTTTAGCTTTTAAAATTAAGAACCACCCATAACGCCCCTCCCACTGCAACTAGGAAGGCCATAGGAAAAAGGCCATAGGAAGCAGCGCCTTTTTATTAGTACACGTCTGTGATATAAAATACTGGCATTCATTTTCGGGAAATATCTTGATCATTTTCAGTCTCCTTATTCTTCCTTCCCATCCCTTTTTCCTTAAATCCCCTTCCCCACCCCAAAATGTCAGAGGAGGCAGTTTTTTTTTTTTTTTTTTTTTTTGAGGCTGGGCCTTGCCATGTAGTCCAGGCTGGCCTTAAACTCACTCTGTAGCCGAAGCTGGCCTAGAACTTGTGGCACGCTTCCTGCTTCAGCCTCCTGAGTGCTGGGATCACAGGCATGAGCCACCATGCCCGGCCGAAGCAGTGTGTTTACAAATTTGTCCCTCCTCCTCCTCTTCCTCTTTCTCCTCCATTTCTTCTTCCTTCTCCTCCTGTGACCTTCCGTGACCTTGGGGTCCTGAGATGGAAGCCATGCCAGCTCAGGGGCTCAGCTGGTCATGCACACAAGAGCAAAATCCCGCAGTCTGGGCATCGAGCTCAGCACATCCCTAGAGGCATCCACAGTGCACAGATAGGGCCTCATTTTACAACAACTCATTAATTCAGAGGCAAAAAATAGGTCACACGGGTGCTTAAAGATATAAGGCCTTATCGAGATTCCAATAACTTTCCGCCAGAGTCCTGTGCTACAGAACGAGATTCTTCCGTGTGTGACACGCTCCCACCGACGGTGGTGACGACACGGTGTTGTGGGGAGCCCAGACTCTGAGTCCTGGGGTGTGGCTTGATGGTCCAGGCACAGACTTGCAAGCAGTAATTTCGTGTCTTTTGTGTGTGTGAGAAAGGTAAATGTAGGCTGTTATTTCTGTGGTCCCACATTAATGCTGACATGCCTTGCAAGGGATCTCGTTATGCTACTTATTTCAGAGCCAAAGTGCCTATGCCCTAAAGGAGCTAAAATTTCACCTGTAGGAAAATTGGCACAATTTCTTATTTTACCGTCCTCGGTGCCAAGCATAAAAAAGGCACTTTCTGCTTGGGTAATTGTGCACCGCGGGAGCCTCACGTTATTTACAGCTCTCCCTTCCTGTGCCCAAAGGAGAGAGAGCGCTTTCCCTGGTACGATCCATACCAGAAAGTGTTCCGAGAAAAAAAAATAGGCACTGATGACTGACACGCCCAAGAATCAGAGAAAGAACAAAAGAGTGTCGAACACCGAGGGGTCTCTTCTAGGGCCTTGCCAGAGCAGGGACCAGCAAGAGGACTAGAAACTGCTCCGTTCTCAGATGATACTGCAAGATGGTTCCACGCCCAGCTGCGGCGAATGGCCGAAACCTTGAACGGAATGAGCAAAGCCCGGGTGTGAGGTCAGGCACCGTGGTGGATGGAGCCGGTAGTCAGTGGGTGAGGCTGGACCATGAAGGTCGGCCCACATCGTGTGGGAAATGTCAGCCGAGGACGTGTGTTTGTGGGGCTCGGTCCTCCTAGTTTCCTGGGCGCTTGCATACCTAGAGAGACCAATGGTGTCTCACCAACGGGGATCTTCCTTCCTCTCGAAGTCCTTCCCAGCACTTGGCCCTTCCCCACCTACTGATGGCCCTGTGTGTCTGGGGAGGGTCTTTCACACAGGGCCATGGAGCACCACCCAGTGCTACCCAGGCTCAGTCCCCACTGCCGGGTAAGAAAGCCACATCCCGGATGTGCATGCACCAACTCTCCACTGTGAATGCAGTTATTGTCGACTGCAAACACGCACTGATAAAATAAAAATTACAACAAAAGAATGCCACGTCCTTCTTCCACTCTAATTTCCCGTCAGTTTAATCAGTGAGTATGTGTCCATTAAGGTTAAGTTTCTGGACCTTCATGGCTTGAGACCTAACCTTACAGTGCAGGACGAGGTCTAAGGACCATACTAATTCTATTAATTGAACATTAACATTGAACAATTAATCGATAGCAATAACAGCTGGAACTCATTGGCCTGGGCATCCTGATGAGTATCATGGAAGGTTTATCCCCCTTGACCCTTACTGCAGCTCAGCGCATAGACTAATGCAGATCTTACTGTGGGAGAGACTGAAGACCACAAGAGGTGTCCCAGGGTCCTGACTATTGACTGCCTTTACGATGCCACCTGGCCTGAGCACCTGGAAGCAGCTCTTTGAGGGAACTTCAGGTGCTCTTCCTGGCCACAGTTCACATGAATTACTGTTCTTAGCAGTCTTTGTTGGGTGTGGCATAATTTGCAGAGTGTTTTCTCATCTCTTATGAGTCTCACAACAAGCTCCCTGGTAGGTTGGACAAATGTTTAGTCTTGATTTGCTAGAGGATATATTAACTCTGGAAGATACGCCCAAGTTCCTGTCCTGAAGAGTACTGAGAACCAGAGTCCTCCGAACCCAAGGTCTGGCACCTCTCTCTGTGCTGTTCAAAATCTCCATCTCTTGAGGATCCCCCTGCTTTTAATTTCCATCAGCCAGGGAGAGACGATAACTGGATTAGTGAACCATGTCTGTAATCCCAGGTCTGAAGCAAACGTGGGCTGGCCCCTTTCTCCAGGCAACTCCTATTCATAGGTGGACCACGAAGAACTTACTCCATTGGAGAAAATGAGAAAGGAAGAAATGGTTGGATCTATCCTCAGCTACTTTGGAAGCCAGTGAGACAAAGGAAGGTCAAAGGGAAGTTTTCACAGGACATATGCAAGGTGAGGCTAAACCTCAGAAAATGTGAGATATCAAATATCGGGAAGCAGAAGAGAAATGCCTCAGACATGCGAGAGCTCAGGGAGGAGAGAGTAAAAAAGAGAAGTGTGAAAGACACACACAGGAGAGAGAAAGTAGGATGTGCACCCGTGATTACAGGCGCCGTAGGCTCTGCGGTCGGTCTGCATGCGGCGAACCTCCATGCTGGAGGCAGGACTGGCTCCAATGCTATTTAATTAATTTTAAGGCATAGAAACATCAGAAAATTTTATGTTTTAAAAATTAAATGACCATAGCTTTGTTTTAAGAGTTTAAAAAGTTGGTAGAGCCAAAAACCACAGGTAAATCTTAGTGAAGAATATCTAGCAATACATTGAGAAAAAAGCAAGAATTTTATTTCCAGAATGCAAAGTCACTTCAATTTTGGGAAATATTTCACCAAAATTTACCACATTAACTGAGGAGAAAAGAAGAAATTATGACCTTGTTGATGAAAAATTGACAATTTCAACATCTAAAATATTAAGAAGAATAAATATATACTTTCTTTTCAATGTGGAATATATCCAACTTAACATTAAATAACTAAAAGCAGCCTATGGTCTCTGACTATGCCCTGCTTCGAAAAAAAAAAAGAAATTGATTTTAAGCTATTTTTGAGTCAATTGGACACAATTTAAAGTGGGTTGGGTATCAGAATAATTATTCATTTTTTTATGTGTGATAAATACTTTGTGCGTATGTACCAGCATATCCTTATTTTGAACTCTATGATTCTTGTGATTTATTTTTTTTTTTTTTTTTTTTTTTTTTTGGTGGGTACCGGGGGGTCGACCTCAGGACCTCGCGCACCAGGAGGCGCCCGTGCCACTGAGCGATATCACCGGCCCCTTTTTCGTATGTGGGTTCCGGGAGTCGAACTCGGGCCCTCGCGCTTGCCGGGCAGGCGCTTAAGCCGCTGAGCCATCTCACCGGCCCGATTCTTGTGATTTATTTTAAACCATTTAGTGAGTTTAGAGTTTAAGCACAGCATACACATTCTGAATGCTTTGAGATGTTCATGATAAAATATTTTTAAACGTCCATCTCAATATGAAAGTCACACCAATATTTCCTATAAGAATCTCTATAAAGTAACTGCTCGAAAGAACATTGAATACTACCACTTATTCATCTTGATCTGGAGCGAACTGCCAGAGGGGAGAAGGAGGAAGTGGATAAATACACGCTTCTTACGGAACAAAGTGGAAATCCATGAGGAAACCCTTGAACAGCAATGGCGATTTGAGCATCCGGAAAGATTCAGACCGGCACTGGCAAGCATCCCAGCACCACAGAGTCCTGCAGCCACGCGGTGGGCGGGAATTGTGCAAGAGAAGCCCCATTTGTAATTCAAACACAGCATGACACACGTGGGGTTAAGCTTATGACGTGCTGAAGCTCACGATGAAGAAAAACTTCAAAACACTGTGGAACAGGAAAACACAGACTTGATCCTTGGAAAATCATTCTCTGCTCGGACAAGAAAACTCAGCTTTATAGAACTGTCGGTTCTCCCTTGGTTAACTCAAGCATTGAATGGGCTTTTAGAAGGTAGGGTCTAGTTAGAGGAAGTAGGTCATGAGGCTTGCCCTTGAGAATTACACCTGGTCCCTGGACTCTTCCTCTCTGGCTTTCCCCTAGCTGTCTGCTTCCTGGATGCTGTGAGGTGAGCAGCTGTCCTTCTCCATGCCCTTCCACCAGGGTGGTTCTGCCTTGGAGACAGCTGACCATGGATTGAAACTTCTGCAACTATGAGCCAAATTAAACCTCTTCTTTGAGTTTTGCGTATGTCGTCCCAGCAATGGGAAAGCTGGCCAGTACAACATAGGTATGGATAGTTTCCACCATTCCTTCAAATACAGATAGCCAGACACACCCAATGATGTTCCTCCTCACTCAAGCTGAGATTCTTCTGAATCTGACATTTGTCGCGGTATTGCTGTTCACTTATCGGGTTGACGTGGATCAAGGCACACCCTATTGGGAAAAATGAGAAGAGAGATCAGTCCTTTTACTATAGCTGGGATGTTTAAATTCGTTTGATAGAGTTGCTCCCCAGCATATATCTGCGGGCCTTGTGTGCCTTGCATTTGAGATGCAATCTTAGCATAGCAGTCACTCTGCCTTCATTACCCTTCCCTTCCCTGTGTGTGGTTTGTGATGTACGCTACTTTTTTCCTACTCTCACTGACCCAAAACCCAACACGTTCCACAGCTGCTTTTCATGATAAAAACCAGTGGTCAATATCTCAGTCATGTGAATACTTTGACTACTTTTTAATTAAGTAATTCACAACCCCTTCATGCAAGTTTAAGGAATGCAGGGATAATGCCGTGCACCCTGAAAGAGGCATGCCCTCCTTCCTCCCCATCTCTGCTCCTGTCTCTCATCTCTCACTCCTCTTCTCTTCTCCCTCTCTATCTGCACCCACTAGTTGAGGTCCCTGCCTCCCCTGTCAATAGCCCTCACCTCTGGTTTTCACCTTTTCTTTGTGCCTGGGTGGGTCACAGAGGCTTGACCTTGGCTACTTATTTGGCCCTGGTTTCCTCTCTGGCACCCGGGCACTGTTTCCCTGCCCTGCTTCCCAGGGGGCGCTCCTGCCATATCGAAATCCAAAACAAGGAATAACGACATGGGGATATTGTCTTTTCCTCCTTACCCCACAGGCCCAGTGGCTAAAATTCACCTATGTATTCCATCCAAGGGGGAACATGATTACAAAGCCTGCATAAAGCAGGGGTCTGCAGTGTTGACAGCTGATTTGGGGGAGGACTTTTAATTCTATGCATTTTTAGATGACATAGTCTCAAGGCCTAATGTGTACAAAATACACATGGAGTGTGCAACTTTCCCCAAGCTCTCTCCTCTGGCCACAGCCCCTTCCTTCCTTTGAGCCATCCGGGGTTACTAGAATCACAGTATATTCTTCCTTATTTCTTTTTTTTATGTGAACTTTTGAAACGTGTAGTTTAATTAGCAAAACTTTCCTGCTGGAGCCCTACAGAGCTAGTGTGCACATATGCAAGCAAAAGGGTGTGTTTGTGTTTGTGTGTGTGTGTGAATGTATATATAGACATGTAGTGCATTCATCCATTAACAAAGAAAAATATAGACCTGCGATATAAATTAAGAACATAGATTATACATTTTTGTATGACTCACAGCAGCTCTACGCATGCTTCATGCTTCGATTCATAGTCATTCCTGTATTCCACCGTAAGGAGAAACTTGTGCCAACTGGTATCATGTAGTCTTAAATTCCTTAAGAAGATACACTATTATTTTATGTGCCACCAAAAAAGAAAAACAGAGCCACCAATTAGAACATGTAGAACATCAATGGTAAAGCTCATCTCAGTTTCCACATTACATTTTAAAGGATAAATTCCAAGAAGCGTAACTACAAGTTCAAACTGTAGGTTTGCGTCTAATTTTTAAACACCACGTGGTGGCCACAGGAGCCCTGTCAATTACACTGTAACCGTCCAACATGTAAAAATACTAGTTTTCTGCATCTTATCAAATTTAATGTACAACAAACTGTTTTTTAACCTGATGGCAAAAATGGTACCTCAGTATAATTATCTTTTGCACATTTTTCTTATAAAATGTAATAACGACTGTCACTTGGCCACCTGGGTTTTCTTTTCTAGAACTGTTACATCCTTTGCCTGTTTTGTTACTGACTTGTCAAATTTTACGTGGTTTTATATTTTCTTTTTCTGTATTCGGGATGTTACCCTTTTGACTGTGATTTGAGTTGTGCTTTTTTTTTTAGAGTTATCAATTTATTTTGATTATGGTGTTTTGCTATGAAGTTTAGATTTTTTTCCAATGCATTCAAATTTATCCATCACTACTTTATGGCTTTTAAGTTTGTGTTACATTTGCAAGTCTTCTGAACTTCAAGATAATAAACAGTTTATCTAGGCCTATTCATATTTTCATAATTTCTATTTTTTTTTTGTACCGGGAATCGAACTCAAGACCTTGCACTTGCCAGGCAGGTGCTTGTGCTGCTGAGCTATATCCCTGGCCCCTTCTATTTTTTTAAAAAAGAAACTTTTCTGGAAATTGTTTTTATTTGTGGTTTTAAATTTAGATTCATATTTCTTTCTGGATGGCTGTCAAATTTCTCTTATGTTATAAAATGTCACCACAAACATATGATAATGTCCCTTATATATTCGGGTCTATTTTGGGATCTTTATTACCTTGTTTATCTCTTTTATGTGTCCATGCCATGCAGTTTTAACTGACGAGGATTTAAAATTTCTTTAATTTTATCTAAAAATATAGATTCTCATAACATACCTTCACTTTCAAAATGTCACTGTTTATTCTTCCTTATATATTTTTCTATATGAAATTTTGAAATATGTAATTTAATTAGCAAAACTCTCCTGCTGGATTTTTAAAACTGTGACTATAAGGTGAAGTCTTTTTATCCGAGGACATCATCAGCCTTTCGTTGTTCAAATTTTTTTTCCCTCTCAGCGTTTTAAGATTTTTTTTTCACACAGGTCTTTTGCATTTCTTATTAAGCTGAATCCTTTTAAAAATAATATTTCAGATTGCATCTGTAAGAACACTGTCATTGTTGCAATCATTTTACAGCAATGCTCTTGAGTCTTTTCCTAAGTAAATATATACCAGGTTTATAACTTCATTTTCTTATTTAAAATTTTCCTATATAACCTCATGTTTTATAAACGTTACTTTAATTTTTATTGTACATTTGTGAAGTGTACAACACATTATTTTGTTGTATGCATACAGATCCTCCTCTATGTGAAAGATTAGGTCCTGATAAACCCATCATAGGTTTAAAAACCCTGAGATAATAGTGCATCTAGTGGCCGGAAGGCTGTAGCCCGGCCTCGTCTACTTTGGCCAGGGTCAGCGCCGTGCGGAGCCACAGGAGAGCATCGCAAGATGCCGCATTCAAAGTACGGTTTCCACTGAATATAAAGCACCTTTGAAACCTTATAAAGTTAAAAAATCATAAGTCAAATCATCCTACATCAGAGACTCTCTGTGTGTAGGGAAATTTATATTTATTACCTTCTTGTACAAGTAGTTTTACTTGTGGGTGCCTAAAATCTATCTATTTAGCAAAAACCCTGAGAACCACACACTATTCTGACACACTAGCTGCTTCTCACCGGACCTACATCTCTCCATCGCCTCCCTGCCCATCCCTGTAACCACGGCTTCATTTTTTATCTCTGTGTACTTGAGTGGTTTTGTTTCTAAGATTCCCTATAGAACTGATATTATGCAGTATGGGGTGTGTGTGTGTGTGTGTGTGTGTGTGTGTGTGTGTGATGGCTTGTGTCTAGACGTCCCCCCAAAGCCTCATGTACTCATAGGTGGGGTTTTTTCAGAGGTGTCGGGATCTAGAGTGTGTGATTGATTCATGGTGCGATGCTGGGATTAAGGGTGGGTGATCACTAAATCGGTCCACGGAGTGGTTTGGCACTGCCCTACTCCTGGTAGCCTAGACGGAATATAAAAGGGGCAGAAAGACACTGTTAAGTCCCTTGTTGCTTCTGCTACCTTGTGGGAGCCGTGAACTGTCTCCTCCATGATGCCCCTCTGCCAAGCCACCCTGCCTTGCAGCCAGCTGATTATGGACTGAAACCTCTACAAACCGTGAGCTAAATAAAACTTTCCTCCTTTAACTTTGGGTGTCAGGTATTTTGTCTCAGCAACGAGAAAAATAACTAAGACAGTATGTGTGGTTTATTTTGAAGGACATCTTAAATAAACTCCCTGCTCTTATTTCCTGAATAAAATTCCAAACTACCTACTTTCAGTTACCTGCTTTGCGTTGACTACAGGCAGCACTTAACGACATGTGGGTCACGATGGTGGCGGTGATGAATTTGTATCCAGGCATCTTTCCTCCCACCTCACCCCACTAACACCCTCTCACCCTGTCCTCTGAGATGCATTTGAGAGCTGTTCTCTGTCTTCCCAGGCATGGCCACCTCATAATTAAACTCTTTCTCTTCTACAAAACTCCCGGTGGGCTACACGGGTCCGGTTCTGTACCGATTTCACTCAGTTTAACGGGAAAGAAGATCCTGCTCTTTGCTGTACTGTGGGTCAATGTAGGGGGGCATGGTGCTGTGTGAAATAAACATGGCACAGAAAGAAAACCACCATTTTCTATCTCATTTACCCTTTGATATGCTGATTTTGATCTTCCTATCTATTTTAAATAATCTACATGATAAATCCACATGGTGTTGATTTTTACGGGAATGCTTGGCTTATGGATGGAGAATGATATATATTTTAAAGAAAGAGGCCACCTGATCTTGTGTTATTGGAGTTTTCAAAGAAATTCGTTCTAGAGATGAGATGTTCAATGTTATCAATGCTTCCGCGGCATATTCACATGATTTTTCTTCTGGATCATTTAATGCTGTGAGTTATATTATAGATTTCCTATTGGAATCAACCTTGCAATCCTTAAATAAATAATTTTGTGGGTTTTTTTTTGTTGTTGTTCTGATACTGTTCCAAAGAAGATGAAATGTGCTCTATGATTAACTGGCCAAATCCTTTTAATAATTTAAAATAATTTAAGATGATCTCTGTGCTCCTCAAACATCTGAAAACTCTCTTAGCACATTCTTAATGGGCCAGCGTGCTCCTGCTTGACAGGAAAAGTAGCGGATAGAGATTCCCTTCCATTCCGGACACCACACATGGAAACCTCTCAACAACCACCCCTCGGCTGCCGAGCGAGGGGTATCCTCCTCTTCCACGAGGAGACTCCTGCCCTGAGCTTTTGATTCCTGTTCTTTCCAGTCCCTCCCAGATTCTCAGACCTCATCAATTCTCACATTCTCCCTTGAATCTCATACCTCTCACCTGGATCCTACCCGTTCATTGGCTTTTGGACTTGAACTGGTATTTCATTTCCCATAAAGCAATTCCCCTCCTCAACCCTGTGTTACTTATGTTATTCCACACCCTTTTCTAAACCATCTTTGGAAAGAAAGCACATTGATATTTTCTGCTTCTGTTTCCTCACTTACCATTTCCTCTTCAGTTCCCCGATATGGATTCAAACCAGCACTGCATTGAAGTAGTTCTCATTACAGTCATCAATAACTTCACTTCTCATCTCTAAAGCTCTTGGTAGCTTTCAGCACCGTGGACTTCTTGCAGCTGTCTCTGCGCTTGGCCTCTTTAGCAACATGTGAATGGGCCTCTTCTCCTCCCTTGGGTGGACCACCCTCTCCTTCTTTCTAGATTTGTCCCCTCTGGCCATTACATCTGGCCTAGCTTCTTTCCTCGTCTAGGAAGCCTTCCTCCTGCCCACAGCCTCTCCCTTATTCATAAGCTGATGATTTGCTGCTTTGTTTCTCCAGCCCTGCTCTTTCCTCTGGGCACTAGACTTGCATATATAATCGTTGAGAGAATTGTTGACACGTCTGATTCTGAACCCATGGCCCCATGTCTACCCCTCATCTACCATGTCTCCTCCCTGTGTGACAGCAGCTTCTACCCAGATATGTCCCCCAGTGTCTGACATCATTCCCAGGACCTCCCTGTCTGTACTCGCCCTGTCTTGTATTGACTCAGGAGGCCTGGTGGTTAAATTTTCTGGGATGTTGTGAGCTGGTTGTTAAATATGAAATGATAAAAGCCTAACTATCAAAAGCTAAATTGCATCAATCTACAATGGAATAAATTATACCAAGGGAAAGATAACAAAAAACCACTTCTTCTTAACTATTCTACTGCATGCTGCCCTGTCATGTGCTGAGGGCTGTTTACGCACACGGTGCCTCGTGCCCGAGGTCCTCCAACACGTGCTGCCATGTCTCTTCCCTACCCACTCTCAGGGAGGTCACGGTGGCAGTGCAGACCCTACCACCCAGATGGGACTTTCACCATGCCAACTGGCAAATGTTACCAACCATGGCTTGATGTATTGCTTTGTTAGTTAGGGCTTACCAGAGTATTGGAGAAAATGCTAACAAGTGGGTTAAAGTGACAAGTGTGCCATGCTGTTAGCCACAATGGCGGGAAGAGCTCAAAAATCTGAGGGAATAGACTTCTAGTGTTCAAAGCCTGTTCAGCTATCGAGCAAACAACGAGGTGGTGCTCCTGGCTAATGAGGGAAACTCCGCCACACAACTGCAAAATTACACTTTGGTCTCTCCTGTTACTGTGAACAAAAATATCAAGCCGTATGCTCATCAGAACTCAACTCTTCCATATGAATCCTGCCAAAATGAAGAAAAACATGGTGAGAGTGAGTTTGCTGTGTGGAATTTACAGTAAAGAATGTTGTGTGCTATAGTCCTTCACAGGAATAAAATTCAGAATCAAGTGTCTATGCATGTATCACACACACACGCTTTAGTCTTTGAGAGCTGGTTGGCAAACATTCACCACGACCCCAGGGCTCTGCACCGTGCTTCATCAATTACCGGACCCATTGCTGGCGCATCTTACCTATCTCCCAGCTACACCCAAGTCCTCCTGGATGAGGGCTAGTACCTTAGCCCAGTTATTGCTCAAGTATTAGTTCTCTAGTTGCCCTCCTCACATCTCCTCTTCCTTGCTCTTGTTCTTTGAAATTCTAATGCATTCACCCATCTTCCTTTTCCTCCATGGGATATTTTACTGACAACCTCTTATGAGAGCTACTCCAGGGTCTCATTTCGAGAAGCACAGTTGAAATAGTCACAAATCCCTGTTTTCGTGGAGTTTTCACTCTGAAGAATTAGAAAATAGCTAGTTCTGTAAGAACAAATAGAGCAGAGATAAAAGACAGAGGGGCCAGGTAATAGGGCTACCGCAAAAATACTGAAAGTCACACAGTATGGCTGCGTACCCTCTCTGTGGGGACAGATACCCAGCTCAATATCTCAGTGTCACCTGGCCGGTTATTTCATCCCATTTGACCTTGACTCTCTGTCTTCCCAGCCCCTAACCCAGCTGCTTTCCTTTTTCCCCCCTCCCAGTCCCCACGGAGCCATGTAGAACCAGCCTGGGTGAAAGCCCCAGGCTTACAGTTTGCTTGGGGGAAATTTTTTGAATGAAAAAGGGAGTCTTCTTCTAATTTCAAGTAAAATTTGTTACCCAACCATGAGTGCTAGAGGGGAAATGTCTGGAGGGAACTAAAATGTCACTGGAAATGCACATATTTTAAACAAAGGAAGTAGAATTATATCGTGCTGCACGGCTGGGGCGTAGAAATTGAGACTGATGCAAAGATGCCTTGATTTCTAAGCCGCCTCACCTTCTACCCAAGGGTCAGGAATGGCCAGAGCCCGGGCTCGTTTTGGCCAGAGAGGAGATGGCTCTTTTCCTTCACAGTAGCCGAGGAGTGAGTTCATTTTTTACAGCTACTGCAAAAAAATTACCATAAATGTAATGACTTACTGCACAAGTGTTTTACTTCATGGTTTTGCAGGTCAGAAGTGTAGCACCACATATCTGGACTCTGTCAAGGGCATCACAAGGCTGAAGTCGGGGTATCGGTCAGCTCGGGCTCTTACGTGGGGGCCACGGGGAAGAATCCTGCGCCAGGCGCACTCGGGTATTGCAAGAATTTGGTTCCATAGGAGTTAAGTTCTTAGTTTCTAAAGACCTCCTGCTCTGTATCTTCAGAGTTAGCAACAGCCTGTGGAACAGCTCTTCTGCCTCAGATCCCTCCATCTGCCTCACCTGCTTCTGAATCTATGGGGCTCACCAGGATACCCCACTATAACCCTTCCATTTTAAGGTCATCTTATCAGCAAAGCCCTGTTACTATATCTGCAAAGCCCCATTGGCCACCTAATGTAATCTTTATTGGCATAACACGAGGCATCAAAATAACAGAGATTCAAATTCTGCCTTCTGGTCCACACCATCCTTACCTACTCCTCATGCTTCTGAGGTCCTCAAAAGTCTCATCCCGTTTCAGGACCAACTCAAAGTCCTCAAAAGTACTCATTGGCTCAAAAGTACCAGATCTCATCATCCAAATCTGGTGATGCCACGAGGAATCCAAGAAGTACAGCTCTTAGACACAAGTATTTCCCACCCTGGACCTGTGACACCAAAGATACAAGTTATCTGTCCCCAACATACAGTGGTGGGACAGACCCAGGTTAGCAGCTACATTCTCAGTTGAAATGGCAGGAAATGAAAAGTAGAGTCACCAATCCGAAGCAGTTTTGGGATCCAAGTAGGCAAACCACTGGATTTTCAGGCTGGGGACAGTGGCCCAGGGCTCTTGATTCAGTCCCCTGGGTCCCTCTGATGTAGTCACCTTTGCTTTTCCACAAAAGAGAACATCTTTTTTTTCAGCTGAATACTTTTATCAATCTACTTCCTGACTATAGAATTTTGGGAGTCTGCAATGCTCCTGTCATTTTGTAACCTTTGGTCCTTTTGGGTCTAGAATTTGGTCTAGAATTTTGGTCTAGAATTGTGGCCATGGAATTTGCACATTACTGCAGCCACAAAGCCTCAGTTCATTTTCATTTGTCCTTTGTTTTCCATAACTGCACGTGGTTTCATATTATCAGTAAGAATGTTACAAAATATTCAGGACCCCTCTTGGAGAACCGCTGGCTGACAATAGACATTAAAATGTCCTGTATGCAAGCAGAATAGACTCCAAAGGGTTCTAGTCACAGCTGTCCCTTAAATAGATAAGAAGAAATTTGAAACCAGGGGCAACTGGCGCATCAAAATAAGACACAAAGTCAACTGAGGATACATACTGCTGTGACAAAGAAGGCAGAGATGGAAATTTGAAAGAGGAATTCACAGTAAAGCAAGCAAATTAACAGAATAAGACAGTACAGCAGTGCGCTGATTTGGGGGAGTAGATAAACATCATCATTACAAGCAATTTTTTTTTTTTTTTTTTTTTTTTTTTTTTTGTGGGTACCGGGGGGACGACCTCAGGACGTCGCGCGCCAGCAGGCGCCCGTGCCACTGAGCGATATCACCGGCCCCTTTTTCGTATGTGGGTTCCGGGAGTCGAACTCGGGCCTTCGCGCTTGCAAGGCAGGCGCTTAAGCCGCTGAGCCGTCTCACCGGCCCTACAAGCAATATTTTAAAGAGTCTAACTTACTCACTTTGAACCTTAATTAGAAATTCTTTGAAAATGAGAAAAACTGGAGGAAAAAAATAATTGGGGGATTATTACACAGAAGCCAAATTAAGGAAAATGAAAGAGTAAGTATTGAGACCTCAACAAACTAGAGACAAATTGTGTGTGTGTGTGTGTGTGTGTGTGTGTGCTTATGTCTCCATGTGCAGATGTGCATACACACATAATCTCCAAATGTTTGATTCTGTTATTTCCCTATGCACTCAGTCTGCAATCTGCACTTGGTAACAAAATAACAGGAAAGCTCCATCATTTCTTCTCCAAGAGGTAATATCAAGTTGGACATTCATCACTGCATTTCAGGAATCTGGGAGGGCTTTTATATTACTGTGCTAAGACAATCCTGGAGGCGTTCATTCTGGAGTTACTGACGTTCGAGATCATCAGAGGTTTCCAGCGGTTGTGACAGATGACTATGGAAAGTGCTGGGTGAATTAGGCTGGAAGGTGGATTTTTCTTCTCATCAGTATGAGAAAAAAATATGCTTCTGAATTGCTTATTTATCGATGTATGTGCAAAAGATGCCACTGACAGAGAAAAATGGGTTTTCATATCCTTTCCCTTCCCCTGCCTGTTAAGGAGATTTCATTTTAAGGCTGCAGAGGAAAAAGTTCAATTGCTAGGCATCTGGATGCTGCGAATCAATTCACATCAGAGAGAACCTAGAATTAGTTAGAGAGGAGGGGAAGGAAGAACAGAAAGGAGTTGGTGTGGGTGATATCAGGAGGAATTAGGGGGAATTTACAGAGGAAACTTGGGATTTTATACTGCTATGCATGTGTTAGATACCAAGTGTTAGGGGTCAAATGGTGGTGCCCAAAAGAACTGCATGGCGTGCATGTGATGTGACCTTATTTGGAAAAAGGGTCTTTGCTGGTGAAGTAAGGTTAAAGATCTCAGGATGTAACATCCTTGCTGAAGGCAGACCCTTGATGAGTGATTAAGTGTCCTTGTAAGAGAGTAGGAAAGGGGAGTAACCAGGCAGGGGGAGCAGATGATATGAAGATGGAGGCAGAGATTAGAGGGAGGTGTCTTCAAACCCAGGAACACTAGGGGTTGCCAATAGCAACCAGAAGCTAAGACAGAGGCCTGGACCGGATTCTCCTCAGAGTTGCCGGAAGGAATCAGCCCTGCCCATACCTTGCTCTCAGGCTCTCGGCCTCCAGAGCCACAAGAGAATCCATGTCTCTTGTTCTAAGTCACTCCATTTGTGGCAAATTATGATAGTGTCCTAGTGTCTATAGGGTAAGGGGTGAGGGGAGTGGGAGCGAGAGGGTGAGAGGGAGAGAAGAAATGACAGCGTGTAAAGAGATGCCACCTTGCAAAGAGACGTTACTGAACACCTTTCTTTTCAGTGTTGTCTTAGTCCATTTTGTGCCATTACTGACTACCACCGAGACTTATTTATAATAACAGAAGTTTATTTCTCATGCTTCCAGAATCTGAGATGTCCGACATATGGTGCTGGCTTCGGGGAGGACCTCCCTGCTGCAGCCCGTGGATGCTCCAGATGATGGAAGGGTCAGGACGGGAAGAGATAAACCAGTGTCCGCAGCCCTTTTATGATGAACATGAATCCATTTGTGGGGCAGAACCCTCGTGACGTAAACACCACCCAGGAGTCCCTGCCTCCCAGCGCCACCGCTCTGGGGGACACATTCCACCGTGGTCAACAGCTCACATTCTTGCATGCATTCCTAATCTATCCTGGGGCTGAGCTGAGCACTTGGCATTTGACAGCTCATGGAAGAGCTACAAAGACCCTGACCTCAAGGAGCCTAAGGTGTATCTGGAGTGTCGCATTGTCCTAAGGTGAGGATCAAAATATACACGTTGAAGTGAGTTACATCACGAGGCCTCTCCTGTAATTCTGACTTCAGGTGCACCCCTGTCCTGTGGTCCACAGAGTTACTATCAGCCTGGAGGGAGCATGACCACGAGGGGGACAGTAACAGAGCACAGGGTGACCCATGTGAGCCCTGGAGGCAGAGGTGGCAGAAAACCATGGAAATGATCTGAGCCAAGCAAGACAATGCTTTAAAGACAGGCAGCTCGGGTCTGCGACTCTCGGGGAAGCAAAAGTATCGCACGTGTTGTGGATTTCCCACGCCGAGGGAGGCTGTGACCCTTCCTTATGACAGTGCTGCCTGGAACTCGCAGTTAACCTCGGCCCCATGGACACTTACTTTCCTAAGCAATGAGCACTGGGTCTTTTCTGGGTAGAGAATGGAGCCTCCCAGAGCACGGTGGAGGCTTGGTCCTCTTCTGGGAGCACTGCTGGACGGGATGAGCGTCAGAGAGCAGGAAGTTCTCTGGAGTGGGGTCAGGTGGGCAGGCGGTTGCAGACCCCTTGGGCAGCACAGAACCGGTGTGGATGTTGTCGGGACTGACTTGGAGGGGCTGCTTATACAACGTGCCGGGCAACCGAGCCTCTCTTTTCATGGCAGATGGCTTCCCTGCCAGGAAAGGAGTGGAAGGAGAGAGCCCATGACCATTGAGAAGAGGCCATCGGACCGAGAAGGAGGCCTCCTGGCGTCCAGGTGGAGGAGGCTTGAGACTAACTGAGGACCGCAAAGAGAGCTGGAAACACCTAAGTCAGGTGAAAGCAGGAAGATCGCAGCCCAAATTTACCAAGATTCGCCTGCAAACTAAAATGTTCACTGTGTCAGTTTCCTGGGACTGCTGTAAGATGTTACCATGGACTAGGTGACCAAAATATACACATTGAAGAAATTGTTTTACTGGTCCTGAAAGCAGAAGTATGAGACCAAGGAATTGAGATGCGGCTCCAGCGCTCTCTCCCAGCTTCTGGAGGTCCAGGGCATCCCTTGGTGTCCTGTGGTTTGTAGACCAGCACTCCAACCTCCGCCTCTGTCTTCTTGTGGCATCTTCCCATTATATCCTTTTCTCTTCTCATAATGATGCCAGTCACTGGAATCAGGCCAACCCTGCATCTGGGTTGACCTTATCCTGGGATCGTAACGTCTGCAAGACCCTGTTTCCAAATGAGGTCCGTTCGCAGGTCCTGGGGGTTAGAACTGGAGCACCATGTCTTGGGGCACATGTTGTCACCCATTGCACTGTGCTAGTGTTCGCACTGGCATGCATTTCGAGGGGTGGGGACGATGTCGCCTCCACATGGGTGAGAATTAGTTGCAAGGAGGCAAAACCCTTAGATACCACAGTGTTTCGTGGACTCCAAAACTCAACACTACCCAACAAATCTTATCCCTATTTGATTTTTTTTTCTTTAAGGAATTGGAATGTCTTTTTCTACTGGGTGGATGATGACATGATAGGCTTCTAAGATGCCCCCCAAGACCCCTGTGCTGGGGAGAGCATGTCCTGTACAAGAGCTCTGTCCCTGAGTGCAGGCTGCCATGCTGGAGAGGGGACTGGGCAGTGGGGGCCTTGGAGCCAGGAGCAGACCTGGCTGGCAGCCAGTGAGGAAGTGGGGGCCTCAGATCCATGGCCACAGGGACCGAATCCCACCAAGCCCTGTGCCTGGCGGGGCTGGAGTCTCCGCGAAGACCTGGGCCTTAGCTGATGCAGTGCTTTGGCCCAGGAACCCGGATCAGAGAGCCCAGATATGCCCAGCTGGGACCCCGAGCCACAGGAGCTATAAGGTGACCAATGAGCCTGGTGTTAAGCCACTGAGTTTGTGGCAGTTTGTTAGGCAGTGACACCTAAGGAGAACCAGTACTGCATCACTGCCACGCTGGATGCCTCGATGGTCCCTCTAGATGCAACCCCCCAGTGGGTCTGGGATGCAGTCCATGCCCAGTCCTCAAGCCAGAAGTGACACCTCTGTGCTGAAGCGCAGCAGGGACAGAAGAGACGGGGACTGGAGTGAGCACAGCCTTGGGTGGACACGAGGTTCTGCTGCACAAGCAGCAGGCAAGGGACACAGAGCTCGGAGATACTCAGAGAGTGTGGGACGGCGCGGTGGGACTCAGGATGACATCTGCTCCTCACTCTCCCCACTCAGATGGGCCACCAGGAGGACTCCTGCCACTCCGCTGTCAGAAAGGGGCGAGGCCCCTGCATGTGGCATCCTATCCCTGGTCCCCAAGGCCCGCAGCTGGAAATAGCTGCTGAATGAAGGGTGCAGAGTGCTGCCCTTTGTCACCTTAGGAGAATAAGGGCGTGGAGCCCTTGTTTCTGTGCGGAACAGTGAGCCTGACAGAACTGGTGCTGCACACCTGCAATCCTAGCACTCTGGGAAACTGAGGCAGGAGGGTCATAAAGCCTGAAAAAACTGCACTCAGCCCCGATTATGGAGGATGAGGCCCCCGGTGAGCTGGACACACCAGAAGGCTCAGAGGGGCAGGGCAGGTCACAGTGTGAGCGGTGCATTGGTGATGGGCAACAGTTTGGTTCATTACTGCAAATGGGCCCCAGTTAGTTTGTCAACTGAACTGCTGTAACTCTAACATTTTAAATGTCTTGCACTAAACACTCACTGAATCTGTTCAAAATCTGAGAGGTTTTAAATTGGTCAGCAAGTAAAACTTTTAATATATGGAATCTGCTTGACCATTGAAGAGTCTGGAGGCATTGGAGCAGGGACCATCTGCAGTTTGGGGCGTGAGAGAGACTTAGAGAAAGGGGATTGTAAAGAAGCATGGCTGGATACTGTGTGTCACGAACGGAACACCGTTTGGCAATTTGGAAAGACTTCCTTAAAGATTTCAGCTGCGTTTCAGTAATTATCTGGAATGAGGAGTAATTCTTGATGTTGTCACTAGAGAAAGATGGTCCTCCCAGCGAGAGTAGAGGGCTTGGCTTTGGAGGGGACATACTTAGTACCTGTGCAAGCAGACCTAAAACAGCTCCCCCTCTCAGCAGGCCAGAGAAAACTTTCGTTGATGTATTTGTATTTTCCCTTCAGGCCAACAGGAGTTCAAAAGGAGTCAAAAATTATAGCCCAGTACATGGGGAATTTGGATCCTGACTATTCTGCTACCACAGTTTGATGTCAATGCTGGCTTATATATCCTTGCATCACCACACTTTTTGCCATGCTGCATGGTTAGTTTTTATTTAGATGTAAAAACAGATTTTCTGTCTTTTATTCTGTTTTCTTTTTTTATTTATTTGTTTGTTTCCTGCAGTGATAGGAATTGAACCCAGGCCCTTTGCACTGAGCTTTGTCCCCTGCACTTTTTTATTTTTTGAAACAAAGTCTTAATAAATTGCCCAATCTGTGCTCAAACTTGTGATCCTCCTGCCTCAGCCTCCCGGAGTGCTAGGATTACAGGCATGCAGCACCCTGCCCGGCTGGATTTTCTATATTTTCTAAGATTTTTCTCTAGTCTTCAGAGGAACACTCAGATTTGCTATCTCAGATTCTCTTTTGGAAACTGTCAGTAAATCTGGTTCCCAAGGTCTCAGACAGCACCTGCCTGCCCCGGGGGGGCTGGATCTTGATTGGCACCTCTCAGAGGGTGGCAGCCAAACTGCAGCCACAACTCCCGAGCCAAGGGCAAGAAGAACCTGGCACTTGCATGGGCCTGGCGCATTACTGAGGAGTCCTCTTTGGATTATACTCATCTCCATAAAAACAAGAGTTGCAAAGAAGGACGTTAATTACAGTTTCATCCTGTGGATGAATGATTTTCTCTACATCACAGTTTCAGCTCAGCCCGTGCCTGCTCATCCATTCATTCATTCGTTCATTCGTTCGTTCATTCATTCAGCGTGTATGCCTTGCATGCTTGCGCTTGCCGCTCTGCCTGAGCTGGTGCGTTGAGCACTTTGACCCCTCGCTCGGTATTTTGGGGCTTGTTCGTTCTCTCCTGTCTCTGTCGATGGTCTCATTTAGGTTTCTATTCATTCCAAAGCATTTTGTTAAAATCTGAGTTCACTCCTACTTTTCTGAATAAAGTTAATAGTTGTAATCATAAGAGGTCAAGCTGATTTTGTATGTGAAAAGTTTAACTTGCTGGCCAATTTCAATGCCAACAGATTTTTAAAGTGGCCAAATGTGACAAGAAAAATTGAAAAAGAGGAATAAAAAACATAGGCACACTGTGCCTCTCAGTGACCTCGGGAACCTGTTATAAAACCTTTTAAGTTTTGAAAGGCTGAAATGAGTGGTTAGAGAGAGACATTAAAAAAATTATATACAGTTGTAACAATATAGTCAGCAAACTAATTGGGACCTGTTTGCCATAATGAACCAACCTGCCGTCTGTCACCAGTGTGCCAGTCAATGTGGACAATAGTGACATTGTGCGTTCTGAGACCGGGAAGGTAGTGATGTGAAAATTGTCCTTCAGCTGCTCGTTCAGCCTTGATTCCAAATTGAACCCTTGGAGAAATATTTGGTTAGGTTTGTGCTTTCAAAATAAAGCAAATGTACTTTAAAAAAATAAAATAAATCAGAGACAATGGTCTTGCCAAAACCCTGTGGATTGGGTGGAGTTAGCTGTAATTTTACACAAAAGAAGATTTGTTTCAGGGGAGTTCCCAGCAGGAGTTTTAAAAAGTTAAATGACATACACCAAAGTGATGGATTTCTTGCCAATGGCAAGGTGAATGAGTGGCCTCAGAGAGGACCAGTTCAGTACATTAATAAATGACTTTTATGACCAAAGAAAATCAAAAGATATGGGCCATGCCTAGAGCTTTTGCAGGAGTTTAGTAGCTTTTGACTGAAATTACCATTATCTGTTTAAAAAAATAAGCCAAATTACATTAGGTCTTTAGGGAAATCAAAGCAAGTGTTGGGGACCACAGGTAAAGTGGAAATAAAATAAAAATCAATAGTGTACCTGACTGAAGCTAAACAGAGCCATTTTACCTAAAGAATTCAGCATAATTCCACAGACTAGCGTCACTGCGGCATCTTTACACAGCAGCTGGCTGGCATGACTGCGATCGGCACAATCAGATCGCTATCAGCAAGTTCCGTTTAAGAGTTTGCTATTTTTCCCTGTTCCATGTAAAACCCTTGCTTCGTGGGTAACCATGCAAGCTCCCAGCCCAGCCACACGTTGCCCACCCTGTTGTTACTCTTCCCAGCATGTATCTTACCCTACAGGTGAGTGTCTATCTTTTTCTTTCCTGCTTGGTCCCTTTCTGTCTTTTCTTTCTTTTTTATTTGGTTTAGTTCTTTTTATTTTTTAATTTTAATTTTTATTTGTCCACGTTTGAGGTACATACTGATAACATTTATAGTGGGGAGTTGGTACGTGGAAGTGGCGCATCTTAGCTCTTTTCACACCCTGTTCCCTTCCCCTCCTTCCCCTTCCCTCCATCTCTTGGTCCCCAGATCCTTTCTGTCTTTTCTCTCACTCTAGCATCCAGCGTGGTCACTGGGACCATGTGGCCTTGGTCTTGCTAAACCTTAAATCCCCTTGTTGTCTTTAACAGTCTGATCCCTGCTCATCATGGACTGTACCAGTTGCTTGTTGCCCCTGTAACCAATTAGCCTGACTTTGTGGCTCAGAACAGCACAACTTTATTCTCTTGGGTGGTTGGAAGTTTGGGATGAGTCCTATGGGACTAAAATCTGGCAGTCACAGGGCCTGTTCCTTTTGGAGGCTTCTAGAGTCTGTTCTCTTGTCCTTTGGCTTCTAGGGCTCTGCAGTCTATATTTCTTGGCTTGTGGCCTCGTCCCTGCATCACTCTGAACTTTGCTTTTGCCACCAACTCTCCTACTAATCTGCATCTGTTTTATAGGACCCTGTGTGAGAGTTAATTGTAATTGGAAACCTGACTGGATTAAAAGTTGCCTAGCAGTTTAGTAGAGCGCACTTCTGGATGTGTGTGGCTTGGTAATGGGGATGTGACCTTGGGACTATCTGGCTCCTAATCCTGTCATCTGGGACACTCTTTCAAACCCACTGTGATTCCTAGACACCATGAACTAAGCAGCTTTGGTCTGCCAGGCCCTTCCGCCACACTGTTCCAGTCTTGGAGCCAGGCTACCATGGCCTGAACCCCTGAAACCGTGAGCCAAATAAATCTCTCCTCCTCTAAACTGTGAGTCCAGGGTATTTTGTCCCAGCAATGAGAAAGCTGACTAATACAACTTGGTGACAACATTGGACCCCCTGATAATCCTGGATCATCTCCCCATCACACAGTCATCACTCAGCCTCAGCTGGAGTTCCTTTCTACCATGTAAGGCAGTACTTCCACAGGTCCTGGGGATTGGACATGGGCACTGGGGAGCAGGAGGCACTATCCAGCCTCCTTCAGGGCCCCCTAAATTCTCCATCATCCAGTGCGTCCATGCACCAGAGCCTGCAGCCTCCTCCTTACTCGGGCTCTTCCAGCCATGGCAACATAACATCTTCAAATATTTACTGTTTGGCCTGAGAAGTCTCCAGCCCTTGTGATGCGTGCTGGAAACGTGTCTGCTCTCAGATCCATGTCCAGGCCATTCTGTGACCTGTTCCTTAACACAGCAGGCCTGGAACCCTGCACACCAGGCCTCCCGTCCCAGCGGACTACTGTCAGGTGAGGCTGGGGCAGAGGAAGGAAGAGAGAAACCAGGACATTTGTCGTGTTCTCTGTGAAGACTGGACTGACACCACTGATGTTTCCTCTGCAGTTTCTTCTTCCACTGGTGGCCCAGGCCTTATCCTCTCCCCTTGTTCCTCTGCCCTAGGGGTGACAGTGGCCTCCTTGTGCTGCTATTCTCTGGGTTGACTCACTTTCCTATATGCTGTTACACTTTCTTCCAAACACTTTTGCATTTAATTCTCTATGTTTTATTCTCTTTATTAAGTTACCTGACAGGGATTTTGTTTCCCTGGCTAGACCTCAACAGTGGGGTGGAGGTAGAGATACAAAATGGCTTGGTCCTTGCTCTCAGAGGATAATAACGTGGCTGAGGACATCTCAGAATGATGTCATGAAGGATGAGGTGGAGTCAGGTTGCGTTGACGAGACGTGGTGGGGCCACGGAGGTGGGATCTTGCATGTATGAGGCAGGGGCAGGAAAGGAAGGAGCCTGTGAGGGGCAGGCGCAGCTGCACGGGTGAGCGCAGACCGGTGGCCCCAGATAGCAGGAGCAGACTCTCGCAGCTTGGGAGAGCCTGCTGTCTCTCGAAGCTCTTCCAGCTGCTGGTGGTGGCCACATCCCGAGTGCCCCTTGGCTTGCAGATGTATCACTCCAATCTGCCTTTGTCGTCACATGGTGTCCTCCCTGTTTGTGTCCTTGTGCCCAAATTTCTCTTTTATACTGACACCGGTCATTGAACCTAGGGCTCATGCTAATGAGGTTTGACTTCATCTTGATTAGGCCCTATTTCCAAACAAGGCATGCTCGGAGGTGCTGGAGGTTAGGGCTTGCAGGTATTTTGGGGAAACCACAATTTTACCCGTAGCAGCCTGGTTTGTGGAGAGCCTCCCGTGCCGTGCTGCGGTGGGCTCTCTGGTGATGGACTGTGGTGTCAGCAGGGGAAGAGCACGTTGTCTCGGCCGTTCAAACCAACCCCAGCCTCTCCTTTCTTTGGCTGATAAAGGAGCAAAGCAAAAGCAAATCAAGCCAACAGCCTTCCCAGCCCCATGTGCCCCTGCATCTCTCTCCTTTGTAGAAGCCACCCTGTGTCCCCTCACTGTCCCACCCCGTTCTTCTCGTTCACCCCGTCACCCACCGACCTCCGTTCTGTCTCCATCCCCTCCTTGTGCTCCCTGTGCCACCCGCCACCGTCTTTCCACCTGCTTGCTGGCCGTGCTCTGGTCTGCCAAGCTGCACCCTGCACCTGTCCCGCCCCGCCCGCAGCTCGGCTTCCCCAACCCCTCCTGTCCTTTCCTCTCCACGGCAATGAACGAGTTCACTGAGGCCCCAGCCACAAACTGGAGCTAGGAAAACACCCTCGATGCCTTCTTCTCGTCCGGCAGTACTCTTGGGTGTCCCCTCTTCAGCTTGCTGCAAGGGTCTCCGAAGTGGGTCCAGGACCCTGAATCTAGGAGCCAAGGTGACCTTTCATGAACATGAACCTGGCTGTGGGACTCTCCTGCTCAGAGCCTCCCATGACCATTTGCCCCCAGCACACAGACCACCTGGCACTGCCAGCGCGCCCTGCAGGGACTGGCTGGCCAGGGGCTGATTTGTATTTCTTACAACTCACAGCAGATGTAGTCCTGCATCTCCTCATCCAGCTACTCCATTGACCCTAGCTCTGCTGCTTCTCTTCCCAGGAGGTCTTTATCCAACAGAAAGCTCCCTTCCTTTCTTTTCACCTGGGCACTCTCTACTGTCTCACGCTAACGAAGAACTAAGCAGAGAGAGCAAGCAAAATCCTGCGTATTGTGATCCTCTTTCCTTAACTACACGAAGGCTGTCAGAATCACAGTGGAGCCACCTTTGGCGAGCTCTAAGCAAGGAATAAACCCACAGACAAAGGTGAATAAAGCAAACAGAGGAGACATGAGACGGGGGGGGCTTATGCATTTGCACCTGATAACGAGAACCACCAAAGACCCTGCTGAACCCTCACACTGGCGCAGGGCCCACCACAGCCTTACTGAGAGGGTGCTTCTGCGAGGACATCTGCCCAGCCACTGTCCATTCAGTCTCGAACTGATGCCACCCTGTCACTAATTCTCACAGCCAGGAATCAATGTTTCAAAATATCTGACGCAATCTTCCCCATTTCACCTTTAAAAGCCCTCCCTTGCTCAGAGCAGAAATTAATGTAATGGAGACTAAAAAAACAATACAAAGAATCAATGAAGCAAAGAGTTGGTTCTTTGAAAGAATAAATAAGATTGACAAACCCTTATCCAACCTTATTAAAAAAAGAAAAGACTCAAATCCATGCAATTGAAAATGAAAAGGGTGATATCACGACAGACCCTGCAGAAATCCAGAAGATCATCTATACCTATTTTAAAAATCTATATTCTACTAAGATGGAAAATGCAGAAGAAATGGACAGATTCCTGGATTTGTATGAATTACCAAAGCTGAATCCAGAAGATTTAAAAATCCTAAATAAACCAATATCAACCAATGAAATTGAAGATGTAATTAAAAACCTCCCAACAAAGAAAAGCCCAGGCCCTGATGGATTCACTGCCGAATTCTACAAGAAATTTAGAGAAGACCTAACTCCACTACTTCTCAAACTTTTTAATGAAATAGAAAGGGAAGCAATACTCCCAAATCCATTCCTGGAAGCAAGCATTACCCTGATACCAAAACCAGAGAAGGACCCAACTAAGAAAGAGAACTACAGGCCAATCTCCCTAATGAGCATAGATGCAAAAATCCTCAATAAGATACTGGCAAACAGAATCCAACAAATCATCAAGAAGATTATACATGATGACCAAGTTGGATTCATCCCTGGGATGCAGGGATGGTTCAACATACGTAAATCAATAAATGTAATACACCATATTAACAGAACCAAAGACAAAAATCACATGATCATCTCAATAGATGCAGAAAAAGCTTTTGACAAAGTCCAGCACCTTTTCATGATAAAAACCCTACAGAAAATTGGAATAGAGGGTCTTTATCTCAACCTGGTAAAAGCTATCTATGACAAACCAACAGCCAATATTATACTAAATGGCCAAAAACTGAAAGCCTTCCCTCTAAAATCAGGAACAAGACAAGGATGTCCACTGTCCCCACTCTTATTCAACATAGTCCTGGAAACTTTAGCCAGAGCAATTAGACAAGAGAAAGAAATAAAAGGAATAATGATTGGAAAGGAAGAAGTTAAATTATCATTATTTGCAGATGACATGATACTCTACACAGAAGACCCCAAAAACTCCACTAAAAAACTGCTAGATTTAATAAGCAAATTCAGTAGTGTAGCTGGATACAAAGTCAATACTCAAAAGTCAATAGCCTTCCTGTACACAAATAACAAACTTACTGAAAGAGAAATTAGGTAAACAATACCTTTCACAATAACATCCAAAAAAATGAAGTACCTAGGTATCAACCTCACAAAGGATGTAAAAGACCTATATACTGAAAACTACAGTACTCTGAAAAAGGAGATTGAAGAGGATATCAGAAAATGGAAAGATATCCCTTGCTCCTGGATAGGAAGAACCAATATAGTGAAAATGGCCATACTTCCAAAATTGTTATACAGATTTAATGCAATTCCAATCAAAATTCCAACAGCATATCTCACAGAATTAGAGAAAACAATCCTAAAATTCATTTGGAATCAGAAGAGACCTAGAATAGCAAAGGCAATTCTGGGCAACAAAGGCAAGGCAGGGGGCATCACAATCCCTGACTTGAAATTATACTATAAAGCTACTGTGATAAAAACAGTGTGGTACTGGCAAAAAAACAGACCTGAAGATCAATGGAACAGATTAGAAGATGCTGAAACAACCCCAGACATACTAAGCCACCTTATCTTTGACAAAGGTGCCAAACACATTCGCTGGAAGAAAGATAGCCTCTTTAATAAATGGTGCTGGAAAAACTGGCTCTACACATGCCAAAGATTAAAACTAGACCCATATCTTTCACCACGCACTAAACTAAATTCAAAATGGATCAGAGATCTAAATATTAAAACAGAAACATTAAATCTGCTGGAAGGTAGGATAGGTAAAACCCTTGAAGACATTGGTGTAGGCAAAGACTTTATGAATAAAAACTCAACCGCACGGGAACTATCCCAAAGAATCAATAACTGGGATCTCATCTTATTAAAAAGCTTTTGCACAGCAAGAGAAACCACCAACAGAGTGAAAAGACAACCCACAACGTGGGAAAAAATGTTTGCCAGTTGTTCCTCAGACAAAGGATTACTATTGAGAACATACAAAGAACTCCAAAAAATCAGACCTCCCAAATTTAAAGACCCACTCCAAAAATGGGCATCTGAGATGAATACACATTTCTCAGATGAAGAAATACTAATGGCAAATAAATATACAAAAAAATGTGCAACATCACTAGTCATTTGAGAGATGCAAATTAAAATAACACTGAGATTCCATCTCACCCCAGAAAGAATGGCTACTATAAAGAAATCAACTAATAACAAATGCTGGAGGGGCTGTGGGGAAAAAGGAACCCTTCTCCACTGTTGGTGGGAGTGTCGACTGGTACAGCCACTGTGGAAGTCAGTGTGGAGATTCCTCAAAAAACTAGGGTTGGAAGTCCCATTTGACCCAGCTATTCCCCTTATGGGCATCTTCCCAGAAGAATTAAAAACATCGTACCACAGCGATATATGTGCACCCATGTTTATAGCAGCACAATTTGTAATAGCTAGATCTTGGAAACAACCCAAATGCCCATCGACTGAGGAATGGATAAGAAAGATGTGGTATTTTTATACAATGGAGTACTATTCAGCCATAAAGAAGGATAAACTAGAGACTTTTATAGGTAAATGGATGCAACTCGAGAAAATACTCATAAGTGAAATAAACCAGATGCACATGTGTAAGCATCGTATTGTCTCTCTAGTATAAGAAACTGAAAGAGTAAATAAGATCCAAAATGTACAATAGACATGGTGAATCAAAAAGAAACTGGTCAAAAGGAAAGAGAGACTGGAATAGGGAAAAGAAAGAAGGGAGAGGGAAAAAAAAAGTTGTATATATATATAAGATGGTTAAGATAGATACACTACCAATTTTACTTAGTTCATTGAAGAGTAAGGTTTGTGCCAATAATGTTTGGACAATTGAATGCTAATGTCTGGTATCCTGAATAACTAACTTAAAGATAATAATATGTAATGCATTAACCATTGTTACCCTCATAATATTATGGTGTTTTGAAATTTTGTTCTTTTTTTTGATTTGTTTTGTTTTTTCTTCTCTTTAAAATTAAAAAAAAAAAAAAAAAAAGCCCTCCCTTGCCTCACCCGCTTTGAGCGTGGTTGTAGTGTACTAGACACACAGGCTCCCTTCCCAGTGCTGCACTGTTCTCCAAGAAATGCCGCTCCTCTCTGCAGAGTCTCCCACGAATTCCTCTCCACCCTCCAGTTCTCTCCATCTAGGACAAACCCAGGTGTCCCCACCACTCACTGGGACCAAGCCTGAGGTGGGTCAGACCAGCACCAAGCACTCTGAGAGCTGAGGAAATTTCCTAATGGCACATCCCAAGTACTCATCAGATCCCAAACGGACAGGGCAGCACTGGCAGTTCAAACAACGCTTTGATTTTCAAGCCAAGAGGATGTAATTTACATCAATGACAGGATATGTGTACTCCTCGACATCAAAGCCCTGCTGGTTCAGCTTGCACGCGGCCATCTGGGCAGGGATCCCCTGGCAGCAGCCACTGCTCAAAGTACATCCCAGAGAAACGCACGGATTCCTACTTTAGGAGAGGGGAGTCATACCCGTCCCAGTCCAGCCTCCTCACTCTCCCTTGACAAGTGCAGACATGTGAAGAAGCATCAGACAGCTCCTTTTGGGTGACTGGGCTCAGCCAGGGACACAAGACACAGGCACGGCTGTCCTGGCCCCATCAGTGGGGCCTGCATGGGCGAGCCTGCTCTTTCTGATGGTGGTTTCTAGCCCGTCCTGGTGAATAATTCGAAGGGGACTTGGTCTAATCCCACGAACTGCTCACCAGTTCTGCGATGGCAGGAGGCCACCTGCTCCGTCACAGATGCCCCGTCTGTGCCAGGCAGGGGTGGAAATATCTCTCCTGCCACCCTGCCAGGGTCTGTTGGCTCCACCGTTATTCACGCATCGTCCCCTTGCACCTGGGTCCGTGCTGCCTGCCCCCATTCTAGGTACATGAGGGTGTGTTCCCACTGACAGTCCCCAGGGCTTCTTCCCTACTGGCTCTGTGGAACCTCAGTTTCCCCCTGAAGCTCATGGGAAGCCATGTTGTCACAGATGCTCTTGGGAGGCAGCACCAGACCGTGCTTCTACTTAAGATGGTCAGCTCAGGTGGCCGCAACTGAACACCATGGATTGAAGGGCTTGAAAGACAGACTTCCTGCTTCTCACAGTTTTGGAGGCTGAAGTGCAAGATCAAGACACTGGCAGGTTGGTTTCTGGGAAGTGTTCTCCTCCTGGTAGGCAGGTCACTGCCTTCTCACCGTGTCCTCCCATGGCCTCTCTTTGCTGTGTGTGCACACACTGAGCTCTAATGAGGGCACTAACTATCAAACAAGGGCCCCACCCTTGTGACCTCATTCAGCCGTCATAACTTCCTCAAGGGCTCTGTCTTCACACACAGATCAGAGTTTCATTGTAGGAATTTATGTGGGAGAACACAGGACACTGAGTCCGGGACACCAGGAAAAGGAGCAACTACTTTTTGGGATACCTGCTAATTTTTTTCTGTATGTGTGTGTGCCAAATTAGTTTGTTCTGTGATGCACACACCCATATTCTTGGTGCCTCCCCCAAATTAACAGCTCTTTTAGGCTTAATTCCTTATTTGTTCAAAATAATAAAGAGCAGAAAGAATCTTCCCGGTTGTTGATTTCTCTTTCAACAATGAGCTTTTCCTTGGGCCAGGGATATAGCTCAGCAGCACAGTGCCTGCCTGGCAAGCATGAGGTTGTGAGCTCAATTTGGGTCCCAAAACCTTATCAAACTACCCCTCTCAGAGCCAAGAAGCTCACACTGACAGGGGTGGAGCCTGCGAAGGTGGCTGGCTGCCCACTGCCACCCCCTCCCTCCCTGCCTCCTCCAAAAGTTCTGGCTGAAAGGTAAACTGGAAAGATATATTCTAGCAAAAGCAAAAATGAACTGGGAAGAAAGGACTAAAATACAAAAACAATCATGGTATTACGGTTTGTGTCTAGCTGTGCCCCCAAAGCCTGCTCTCCTCTCTTGGGCTTCTGCTTCCTGTCCACCATGCAGTGAGCTCTTTTTCCTCTGCCAGGCCCCTCTGCCATGGCACTTTGCCTTGGAGCCAGCTGACCATGGATTGAAACCTCAACAAACTGTGAGCTACAATAAACCTCTCCTCCTTTAAGTCATGCGTGCTGTGTATTGTATCTCAGTGACAAGAAAATAAATAAGACACACGGGAGCACAGATGGTGATAAAACATACTGATAAGTTTAACTAATGATGAGTTGCGAAGACATATGCATTTTTCACGCAGGACAATGCCGGGCTCCCAGTCTGGGTGATGCCAGGTGTGGGGTGATGCCAGGTGTGGCGTGCTGCCTCATCAGCCTCCCATGGATGCTGGGGTTAAGAGATCAGCACTGAGGCCTGGACAGGGCCTGCAGAGAGGGAGACTCCCTGGGGTCACTGGCACACCCCTGCTCTAGTGGGGCACCAGGGGCTGGCAGACCCGGTGCCGCTGTGGTCACTCGATGGCCCACCGGGAGCTGTGGGTCTGTGTTTCCGGGTAGAGCACTGGGCTGTGGGGAGACCGTAACGGAGCCCCCTCAGAACAGCAGAGTGTGGGAGATAGTAGGTGACTAATCGTGAGCTGCTTTCCACCCCTTTCCAGCCGTCAGCTACAGTCTTACTACATCGTCGTCGAAGAAGTTCTTCTCCCTAACTTTGACGTCTATTACAGGTTGCCAAATTATTTTCTATATTTAACACACCTTATCTATTCTGACTGTTTCACAAGCTGCTAACTCCCTTACCCCATCCTATGTTTCACTGGATTCATAAACTACTAACTTTCCTAAGATCCATGCTTAACTCTTTTTGTGGGTTTCTTCCGTCCTGTTCTTTGTCTTTGTAGCAGAATGAAACATTTTCAGACAACATACCAAATATGCATTATGCTTTTCCTAAGTACCTTTATGGGTAGTGCAAAAATAGCAAAATAGTTCTGAAGCAGTTAGAACCACAGTGGAATTATGCTTAGCAATATTTGTAAGATGCAACTGAAGCAGTATCTATGTGTACATTGATAGCCTTAACAAATATTTCATCAGGCCAATATAGTATTTTGTCTAATTTAACTAATAAATGTCATAATAAGTATATAAATGACCAATGAATGACTTAAGCATTCAATTCAAGAAAGGAGACAAAGAAGAGAAGTATATAAAAAAAAAGAAGTAGGGATGAGAAGATGTGGATGAGGAATCGACAGCACAGTCTGGGGGTTGCTTGGTGGTACTGTGGGGGTTAATTACACAAAGTGGTGGGCATAGGCTGAAGATTCATGTCAATAAAATGCTTTATACGGAGGGTGATGATTGCCACCAAATAGTGTGCATGGCTCAGTTTTTTTCCCAGAGCTCCAGAGTGGCTGAGAAGGAGGGAAACTGGGAAATGTTGGTCACATGACACACGGTCACAGATCGGAGAAGTCAACTGTACAGTGAAGTGACTCTAGTTAAAGACAACATACTTTAGTCTTGAGAAAATGTAAAGGGAATGATGTCAGGGGCTCTCCCTATAAAATCGACCTCTGTGAGGCACTGCACTGCTTCACCAGCGATATCTAACTACCCGCTATGTATTTATGCTTCGAGACATCATGTTGCATGAGAGAAAATTACACAATTCTTTCTGTAAATTTAAAAAAATAAAAATACTTTTTAAAGATTGGAATAAAGGGCATGGCAAATTATTTAGAAATTTCTCTGGAAACTGAGAATGCATAACTTAGAAAAAAAATAGTCAATAGAAAGATCTGTGGGAGGGTGTATTAGACTCAACTTGTTTAGTAATTTGGGAATAAACGTAATTTGATTGTATGGAAGTTATAAAATGTCAAATCCCTGGTTGTGAACTCATGAGTAGGAGTATTCGCAGTGGAACAGGTTACCTGGTATCGTCAAATCCTCTTGATTTTTTCCTGAAATAATTCAAAAGGCTTGGACCCTTTTAGGTAGTGGAGAGAAGTTGCAGGGAGTCCCCCACATTTAAGGGGCGCTGGGGGTCCAGAGCGAGCCAATCTAGAGTCACAGTGTGCTGCCGAGGATGAGACCCCGCACCCACGAGCTGCCTCCCACCAACAACGCTGTCACTGAGGGCTCGGTGTTAGACTCCTGCGCCCGGGGCTGATTCTCCGCCCAGTTTCTCCTCGGTGCTCCTCGAGGTCAGAAGCGACCACCGTTTGCTCATCTGCACTGCGCCCTTGTCCTGCCGTGTCCCGGCCACTCTTCCCACATCTCTGCATCCTGGGGGCCTGGTCACAGGCAGGCACATGGCAGGCGCGTGACAGGCGGCTGCTCAGGGAACGTCTCAAGCCCCGGCTCTGCACAGGGCCGGCGGATCTGCTCCAGGGGTTTCTCCCGCGCTCAGATCCGCACTGGCTCTGCGATCCACAGGTTTATCCGGTGGGCCTGGAGCCCAGCAAGGTCGAGAGCCATGAATCTTGAGAGAGCAGGAGCTGTTCCGATTCCCCCAGAACACAGCAGAAACGTTGATTCTTGCGGTTGCAGCAGAGCTTTGATGTGACGTGATCACCCCGTTGAGTCACCCTCTTGGGCGTGCAGACATCGGCTCTCTGCAGTCACCAACCCAGTAACTCAGCCCTGATCTCGATATTTGATTACGCAAATCCCCTCCCCTGCCGCACCTGCAGGGTTTATTTTAGATTCTGCTTTCAGTTTTGAGGAATATTTGTATTTTGTAATACCATGAACATCGTAAAACTCCCTAGAGCCTCTGGATTTTCTCCTTAAAGCACTCACTGATTTTAGCTCCAGTGCAGACTTTGGGGACAGGATTGCTGCTCAGAAACACACACATACACACACACACACACACACAGAACACACACAGAACACACACACACAAACACAGAACACACACACAGAACACACGCACACAGAACACACAGGCACACAGAACACACACACAAAGAACACACACACACACACACACACAGAACACACGCACACAGAACACGCAGGCACGCAGAACACACACACGAACACTCACGCACACACACAGAGAACACACACAGAACACATGTGCACACACACATAACACACACAGAATGCACACACACAGAACACACACAGAACACACATGCACACACACGCACACAGAGACACACACAGAACGCACACACACAGAACACACACACAGAGAACATACATGCACACACACAGAACACACACACAGAACACACGTTCACACACACAGAACATACACAACACAGAGAACACACATACAAAACACAGACACACAGAACACACACACACAGAAAGAACACACACACAACACACACAGAATACACGTGCACACACACAACACACACAGAACACACACGCACACAGAACACACACAAACACAGGGCGCACGTGCTGAACTATGCACATATACAAATACAGACCAAACACACATGCACGAATGCAGGGTGTACACACAGAACACACACAGAGAACACACACACAGAGCCAAGAACGCACACAGAGCACGCACGCCTGTAGCTTACTGTATACACAGGGACAAAGGAGAGGACTCTGAGCAGCTTACGTGACCCGCGTGCATCTCTTAACTGGGTTATTTCCATCCCTGCAGAGGTCACTTATAACTATGTGATTATGGGTGGGATCGTGGCCAGCTCCGTTCTTGGAGATAGAGATAAACTTAAAACAAGCCCCACGGACAGCTAGGACCAGGAGATGAAAGCAATTGTCAGTTAGATCTCCTGAGACCCCGGCCCACCCCTTGTTCAGCCCTATGTGTGTTGTTCTCGTCTCTGTCTTCCCTTCAGGCCCATCATCCGCATCACCAGGGAGACCACAGAAGCCTGCAGCAGACCCGCAGGACTCCGACAGCCGCAGCTCCAGCCCCGCTGAGTCAGCGGGTGCTTCTCTGCTCCTCCCCACCCGCAAGCCCCCGTCTCACCCTGAAGTCCAAGTAGAAGCAGCCTGGCCCGAGACCCCTCCGTGGGACCCCGCAGCTCAGAGCAGGTCAGCACCATCGGCCAGCATGGCAGTGGCTCCCGAAGCCTCCTTACTAGCCGGCATCCAGGGACACTTTTTGATACAACACAGGTGACCTTTCCATTCTGTCCCTCGGCCTGGAGCTAGTGACAGAGTAAGAGGAGCTGGGCATGGTGGGTGGCATGCGCCTAGAATCCCAGCACTCTGGGAGGCCCACATGACCTTCGCTGGCCACCCAGGGCCCCCGCCTTGCTCGCAGCCTCTCTTCCCTGCTGGACCCACAGGTGCTGCTGCTCTGAGCCTTCCTTTCTCTCCTCTTGGCCCGGCTTTGCCGTTTTCCTTCCACTTCTGTGATGACGTTGGTAGAGCTGTGGTCGCCCAGGGAAAGTGGAATTCCTCCCCATTCCACTAACACCTGCTAGAAGGGGAGGTTTTGTCCACAGCTTGGTTCACAGAATTCCTGCGTTTGGACTTGACTTCTATAGTCTGTCTGCCTGTGTTCAAATCCTCCTCTTGGACAGGACAGCCAATACCAATGCTCTGGGCACACACAAAGCCCAGGGGCCCTTGCACCTCCATGGGGCAGGGCCATCCTGCAGGGACCCCGCCATGCTCAGAGGCTCCCTGAGTTCATAACCATCCCAGTGCTGCTCCCTGGACTCCTTGGCTGTGCCACTTCCTGGCAGAATTCAGGTGGGATGCGAACACCTTCACAACTGCCACTGCTTTGCATGCTAATTACCCTGTGTCTCCAGGAAGCCACAGAGCCGGGGGCCAGGGTGAGCTCCAGGTATTGTCCGAATTTAACAGCTGAGAATGTGGAGTCAGAACAGCAATGGACCCTCCTTGGATTCCAAGATTTACTTCCCAATTAATTTAAAAGAATACCTTCCGCACACCCAAACAAGACAACTGGTCAACTTGGCACAAAAAGGTGCCCAGAGGCAAAGAGACAGAGCCCAAGGGCAGGAAGCACTTCTCGGAGCTCTCAGGCAGGAAACATATTTACTTTTGGCATTTCTAGAGTCATTCGAAACAATTCCTGAACATTAAAAATCGTGCACCCATTTGGAATAATTGAAACTGAAATGGGAATGGAATTACATCCCACTAATCCATTTACAATGCTATGAATTGCTCCTCATAGCCAAGCACCAGATGGGCTGCTTCATTTAATAACCTGAATGCTGACATTCCCCCGGGCGAAGAGAGAGTTTTACCACCAACTGTGGAGTTTCTCCCCTTTCTCCTTTTTCCTGAGGTGGCCTGGCTCTGGTCCAGGGCTTCCGAGCTCTCGGCCAAGGGGAGGAGCTCCTGCCCTGTGTCTCCCCGGCTCCACACGGCCTGTGAGGAGTCTGCAGGGCCAGAAAGGGTGTGAAGAAGGTGTCCTGTTTTGTTCCCCTACAGTGATGGCTCAATTCCTCCTAATGCATGTGAATAAAATATGCACAGCCGCCACACCTGCAGAGCAGGCGCGAGGATGTTAGGGCTTTGTCACCAAATAAAACCATCTGAAAAGCTCCTAAACCAAGGGCACCTGGGGAGATGGTGTCCGGAAGAAAGTGGTGGCCCTGCAGCGAGGTGGGATCTGGGAACTGCTGCTCTAGGAACGGGGAGGTGACCACCTGGCATCTTCTTCTCATGCACCAGGTTTGCTAGATTCCCTTCATCCGCCCTGCCGTGAAGGCTTCAGACTGCAGAGATGTCAGGAGGAGCAGGTGCGGGTCCAGACCACTGCGGCCTCCGAGACCCTTTGTGGACCACGAGACCTAAGGCACTTTCATGTGCTGGCCTTGGAAGAGATATGCTGAACAGGCTACTAAGATGACTTTTTCCTTTTCTTCATTGCGTGGACCTTGCACGGATGGCGGGTGTCTTAGAGTGCTTCAGGGGGACGGAACCAGCTGGGGTGGGGGATAGGACAATACAGATAAGTATGACAGATTTACGATAAATGGTAGATAGACAATTATTTTAAAGAACTGGCTCATGTTGAATTCTTCACTGCTGCACACCTGCAGTAAAAAAAAAAAAAGAAGAAATAAGAATGAAAGAAAGCAAGTTACATTTAAGAATATCTGAAATTATACTACATAATTAATTTTATTAAACCTCAAGAGATAGAAGGGGGAGCAGGGGGAGAGGGGAAGGGGATGGAAAATGAGTGAAGATGAGTGATGTACAGGTACCAACTCCCCACGAGGGGTGTGATCATTATGCATTGTAGACATGGTCTAAAAACAAAACAGAACAAAACACCCAGCCCTTGGGTTTGTGTCCTCCAACACACCAGGAGGAAATGGGAGGAGCATGTAAGGCACTCCTGGAGTGTGCTGAGGCAACACAGTCGTTGCCAGGCCTACCGCTCATGCGATGCTTTGAGCTGCGAGCCAAACTAGCCGCGCTCGTGTCTTCCTGGGACATCGCCTTCCCCAAAGGAACAAGGGGGCATAGATCCTCAGACTTGGCCGCCTGGCAGCATTTTCATTGAAAGTGAATATGCTGAACTGGCTTCCAAAGAAAATAACCAGCATCTTTTATTTGCAATGATAAAAGTCAATCTTTTAGGTGAAAATCAGATTTCCCCCCAAAATTTGAGCTTGATAGTTTCCAATACCCAAAGACTTTCCTAATGCACCATAATGAGCAACGATGATATTTTGAGGTTATATAATGCATACTCCTGAGAACCAGTCTATCCTGATGACCAGTACATGATGTTACAAAACCACACGGGCTTCAAGAGTATGGAAGGGCCATTGCCCCGGGCCTCACAGCCCTGCTGGAGGGGATGATGACATTGCTTCTGTGGGCGGGTTTCCAGGGCTCTACAGTGGAAAGCTCTCACAATACAAAGACCAACTAGGGGTGGGATGTGCTATGCCGGATTGGCCTGGTTATAAGAGACAGAAAACTAACTAGACCTAGTTTAGATGGAGAGGAATTTTCCAAGAAAACGCTGAGTTTGCCTCTAGCAACTTATTTCAATAGTTATTTTAACTATGGCAGTAATACACGGATATTGCAGACATTTTTTTTTTTGTGGGTACCAGGGGGTCAACCTCAGGACCCCGCGCGCCAGCAGGCGCCCGTGCCGCTGAGCGATATCACTGGCCCCTTTTTCGTATGTGGGATCCGGGAGTCGAACTCGGGCCCTCGCGCTTGCCAGGCAGGCGCTTAAGCCGCTGAGCCATCTCACCGGCCCCGACATTTTTTAAAAACTGTAGAAATTCACTTTGTGAATGTTATTTGATAAACATGTATAGTGCTTACCCTGCACTAGGCACTGTTCCAAATAGCCCTAAATGTTCGTACTAGTCTAACCTGCAGTTCACCCATGAGGAAACTGAGGCATGGAGGCCACCTGATTTGCTGTCAGGGGACAGGTGGGCAGGCAAGATTTAACCTGAGTGCTGCCCTCCATTCGACACTCAATGGGCAAACAAAAATCACATGCGTTCCTCTGCCCCTCCTCCTCCTACCCCTTCCTCCTCTTTCTTCCTCTCTTTCCTCTTCCTCTTCTTCTTCTCCCCTTCTCCTCCTTCATCTTCCTCCTTCTCCCCCTCCCCCTCCCCTCCACAACCCCTCCCTTTCCTCTCTTCCTCCTCCTCCTTCTCTCCTTCTTCTTCCTCTTCTTCTTCTCCTCTTCTCCTCCTTCTTCATCTTCCTCCCTCTCTCCCTATCCCCTCCCTGCCCCTTCCCCTCCTCTTCCTTCTTTTCTTCTTCCTCTTCTTCTCCTTCCTCTTCTCTCTCTTCCTCCCCCTCTTCCTCTCCCTCTTCCTCTCCCTCTCCTTCTCCCTCTCCTTCTCTTTCTCCTTCCTCCTCTCCTTCCTCCTCTCCTTCCTCTTCTCCTTCTTCCTCTCCTTCTCTTTCTTCTTCCTCTTCTTCCTCTTCTTCTTCTGTCTCTCTCCCTCTCTCTCTCTCCCTCCCTCTCTCCCTCTCTCTGTCCCTCCCTCCAGGCAAATTCTGGATCATGATATAGATTCCTGTGTAGCTTGTAACATACTTCATAAAAGGTTTCACAATCTGGCCCCTCCTGCTTTGCTGTCTCCCAGCTGATGTGGCCAGGTCCTGTGACGCCCGCTAGGTGGCTTTGTGAATTTGTGTCTCCGGGACACTATCACATGTGAATCGAGTATGATTTTCCATCCTTGCCCATAACAGTGCTGTCAAGAACAATGCCAGGAGCTCAGCATTCAGGGAAACCACACCTCCACTGCCCGCCCCATGCCAAAGGTGAATGTCCCACGTGTCCCCACCTCTGGTCTGCAGGCCTGCGAGGACGAGCATCAGAACTCACAGCAGGGGGAGGGCTTCGACCTCCATCCCGCCTTCCATCTGTGGCTGTGACTCCCTCTGCTCCACAGCCTGCGTGTGTCCCGGGCACCTCTCTAATCTGATCTGGGGTGATCATTACTAATGAGCACCCTGATAGCGCAGTGAGCCAAGCGCTTTTGGTACACCTGGTATGAGACAGCAGACAGCGCTCTTGTTAGCATTTTCAGTGTTTTCCTTGATGCCTTGGGCCCAAGGTGACCTCTGTACTGAGGACAGGGTCTGACCATTTTCATCGCTACTGTTCAGATACACACAGAGCCTTGTGTGGTTCGTGAAGCAGCAGCGGCTTCAGTGAGTGCATTGATGCTTCTGAAGAAAGAGTCTTTATGAGAATGGGACAGTAGCACCAGCCGGGAAGGAAGAGTGTCTCTGAGGAGCCCAAACACGGCCTGGGATGGGGGTCCATAGATAGGGCGGGGATCCCACCTGCTGGGCACTGGGTCCAACTTAGGATCTCGAACTTCTGGTCCCCCTTGGCCTGTGTGGCTTGGGGTCCTCCAGAAAGCTGTGTCCTGCAGGCTTCCATGCGCATGAGAACGGAGACTGGGGGGGAATGCTGGGCGGGACACAAAGGAGGAAGTGCAAATGGGCAGGAGGGCTTGGGAATGTGATTCGGGAGGGAGGAAGGAGGTAGATTGGGTGGAGAGTGCCCAGGCTGGATAAAGCTCCCAGAAAGTCCCGGCTGGGCAAAGAGGACCCCTGGCAGAGTGGCCTTAGAGGTGGCCTCAGTGAGGTACATGGCTTGGCTCCTGTGCCACCACAGCTGCCTCTGAGTCCATGGGGAGCAGACACAGCTGCCAGATGCTGTGTGCCAGTGCTGCCCGGTGCAGGCTGACCTAGAAGAGCAAGCCAAGGAGTGCATGCCCACTCTCATAGGCACGGGGCCCTGGGAGAGGCAGACGCTCAGCTCAGGGTGGCCCGCCTGTCATTGCCATCCTGCACCTTGCTCTGTAGATGCCCATCTGGCCTCTGTCCAGGGATGGTGTGGTGCTGGATGGAGGAGGGGTTGCGCTGAGAGAGAGGACGCGGCTAGGGGAAAGCAGAGTCATTGAGAGGGAGCCGGCAGGAAGAGGTGCTGTCGTGCACAGCCATTAAACTGAAGGACCCACAGGTCATCGCAAGAACACGAGTGACCGAGGAACACAGGCCAGAGAAGAAGTGGTGAAAGAAGCCTGGGGCGCGCCAGGGCGCTGGATCCTAAGCATTTCCTTGCTTTCTCCTCTGGATCTGTGGCTGCTGGGCAGTCCCTATCGCTTGGCACAGTGGGGGCACTGTTCTGTGGCCCCTGGCCAGCTGGGCTGTAGGCCTGCCTGCTAGACTGTCCTCTCTGCCCTGTCCTCTCTGCCCTGCCTGGCCTGAGCTGAACTATGCCCACAGCTGTGGGGCACCTTGCGCTGAGAGGAGGAGGATGCATACTGAGAGCCAGCACCGCCCCTCCCCAGCTTCAGATGGGTGAGCCTGACCCGCCTCGGCGCCTCTCTGGGCTCTTCCTTAGCTCCTGAGCTCTCCCTGCATTTGTTTGTTTGTTATTTTTTGAGACAGGATGTCTACACAGCCCAGGCTGGCCTTGAATTCACAGTAATCCTCTTGCCTCAGCTTCGTGAATGCTGGGATGACAGGTGTGTGCCACCAAGCCCTCTGCATTTGTGGCCTGGTGTTACTGCTGGCCTCTCTCTGGCATTGACTTTCATCTGGAACCTGCCTCTCAGATGCCACCACTGACTTCTGACCTTACCCTGTTCATTACCCACCTGGACCCACCCTCTTCTGGAGACGTCTCTGCTGAGTGCTTTCGTCAATCTATAGGTTTATCTGTCACTCGTGGATGATAAATCCTGGACATACATTTTATTCTTGACCCAGGATCATGTATTGATTAAGCTCAAAATGTTTACTTTTTTACATTCAAAACATAGATCCACTTTCAAACATACGTGTCACCTCCTGGAAATGTACTGCACAAAAGAGTTGCCGATGTGCTGCGGGCACTTCCTGGGGTGGCAAGAGCTTTTGGCTAGGAAAGGGCTATAGGATGGAAACACGCCGTGGGGTGTGCAATGGTGAATGTGTGTTTATGGAACACGATCTTTGTGGGAGCATGAAGCTGTTCATCATGATGTCATGTATGTCACCTGTTAAGCACCTCGGCACCAGTGCATAGCCCCTGGGACCTGCAAACAGGTAAGAACGGTTTCCACCCTCATGGTGCTGCCAGCCTGGTAGGAGAGGGTGTCACTTCACAGTGTCAACTGGCCTGGCTTGGGAGCTACACAGGAGATTAAAGCACACTTCTGGGTGTCTGGGTGGGTCGTGAAGTTGTGACCTAAGCATCTATACCTGGAACCTTGCTTGTTCCTCTCTGGAACTGTTTCCCTGCTTTGCTCCCTGGATGCCCACAACTGAGCATCTTTGCCTCACCATGTCTTTCCACCATGATGTTTCTGCTTTGGAGCCAGATGACCATGGACTGAATGTGTTGAAACCGTGAGCCAAATTAAACCTGTCTTCCTTTAGGTTGTGGGTGTCCTCTCAGGGAGTGTGTTACGGCTTGTGTCTAGACGTCCCCCCAAAGCCTCATGTGCTTATAGGTGGGGCTTTTTCAGAGGTGGCTATATCTAGAGTACATGACATTGAGATTGATTCATGGTGCAATGCTGGGATCAAGGGCACTAGGATTAAGGGTGTGAGTGCTACCTACCCTAAGTAGCCTGGATAAGAAACAAGGGTTATAAAGCATCATCCCTTTTTTGTTTTGCTACCTTTTGCCTGCCATGAACTGTTTCTCCTCTGTGATGCCTGTCTGCCATGCCACCCTTCCTTGGAGCCAGCCCCTTATGGACTGAAACCTCTACCAACTGTAAACTAAACAAATCTTTCCTCCTTTAACTTTGGTGTTGGGTATTTTGTCTCAGCAATGAGAAAAGTAATGAAGACAGAGAGGAAGACTGAGGAATACAGAGAGAGAAGATGCAAAGAATTCCTACCAAATGCAGACACTAGATAGACACCGAGTGAGAGGCAGTGACCCTCAAGTGCATGGAGGAGAGAGCAAGACAGGAAGAAATCTACAGCAACCTCACACTGAGTTTGTGGCAGTCTTTATGGAACAGAAATTGCACTAATGATATACAGTGCCTGGCATGGTGTCTGCGTGGGGTACAGGGGTGAGCTTTCCCCACTCCAAGGGAGGATAGGAGAAAGAGGTGGGGAGCTGAAAGGTGCCATTGGCTGGGAATAACATGGACAGGTTCCAGGAGACCTGAGGACAGGACTCAGACAATGAGACTAGGATGAAGCCTTCACTAAAGTGGGGGAGGAGAAGGGAGACAGGTCAGATGCCTTGGAATTGCTGAAGTTACCTTCTTCCCTGTATGAGCTGAGTTTGGGCAAAGATGACAAGCTGACCCAAAGACCACAGCTCATTAGCATCTCTGCCATACCTTCATTGAAAAAGTTGCAATCCATGTGCCTGCTGGCCCAACAATTCAGGATTATAATGACAAGTCTTCAGCCAGAAAGGAAAGGGGCTGTGATGGTGGGAAGTGGTGCGCCCCGTACAGGTGGGTGGACCAGGAGCTCAGAACACCCAGCATCCTGAACGTTCACTTCATGGGAATCTTGCAAAGTTGTGTTTATTACTAAAGCCAAAAGCTCGTACACATTTTTTCCCAATTATTAAAGCTCAGTCTTTTTCTTTATCCATCACCCCATTTCTCTTATTTTCATATTTCGTCCCATCAGTGTTAAATGAGTGGAAACAAATACTATTTTGTTTGGTAACATAGGTAGGTTTTATTTCCTAAAATACTTTGCTTCCTGACCATTTAATAAAGAAGTGAGAAGAACGTTGTTGGAAACTCAGGTGTGGGAGTTACTGCTAAGCCTGAGTTGTGTTGAGGAGAGAAAGAGAGATCCAGGCACCTGCTGAGCTGGTTCTGTGCTACCGTGCCACGGCAGGGAGGGCGCATTCTTGTAGCTGGGGGACAGGTCTCTAAAGAGCCCTCCGCTGGATCCTATGAGCTTTCCCAGTGTGAGGCAGGGGTGGAGGCTTTGACAATGAATGAGGAGAGAAAAGATGGGCAGAAATACTCCTGCTTGAGTCCCTGGGTATTTCAAATATGCTTTCTTGTCTACCTGTATTCAGGAAATGGTCCATTCATTGAACTTTATGAAAATGACACTTTGCAGGTGCTAATTCCTTCCAGGTTTTTGATGCCATGCAATGTCCTGTGGGTGGTGTACACAGCATCTTCCAAGAGGTACAGGAGAAGGAGGCGAAGTCATTTCCTCCTGTAGTTTTGGTGGGGGACAGACTTCTAACGTGAAGAGTGCATGCCTTCTGTGTCATGGATCGGCCCCTAAGCCAGAAGTACCTTAGCCACTGTGCAATCCCTTCCTGCTCTTCCCACTGGAGGCCACTTTCAGAGGAGGGGACTCAGGGTGAAGGTCAGAAGACCACTCAGCTAATGCATGCTGAAAACTGGTGTTCATTCAGGGTCCCCAGGCCTATGGCGCATATCCAACTGTTTCTATGCTTCCCATTCAACAATTCTTTCCTTTTATGATTTTTCCTTGATTTCTTCAGTAATTTTTTCTAACTTTTTGTGTAGGTTAATAGCGAAATGGATATTATTTTAAAATACTGAGGTCTGATATTCAAGTCATCAAACCAAATAAAATATCAGTTTTTGGTCATTCATCTAATCTAAAATGCCCCTTAATTGTATTCTCATTATTTATATTAATAGTTCAAGCAACTTGGCTTTATTTTTGACAGTGGTAGAACTAGTACATGAGTGGACTTCTCTGAAGTACATAGTGAACTTAAAAAAGTGAATTAAATAGATTATAACATAAAATAAAACATTCATAATATTCAACTATGTGGTCAAAGTTATACCGTACCCATACGCCTTGTTTGTATAATTTATTTGTTACTTTTTTGGTAAATGAATTGTTTAGCCATAACTATTCTTAACATGGGTTTTCCTTTGAATTTGTGTATATTGCAATGATGATTAGAAGTTCCCATTTCATGAGTTGTCATCGCTGAATCCCACACATTGTGTATATTAAAACCAACCTAAACACGAATTAGAGTTTCCTTGACACCTTGCCTACATGTGTTCCTACTTTGGAATCCATCAGGAGCGAACTGAGAATTTGTCTCCCCAAATTTGTCACAAGAGGTAGGAAATGCTACCTATATCCTTTCTGGGCGGCATGATGCATAACTTATCCTGAATCCCTCCAGTTCCTTTATGGCCTTCAGGACCCCAGGGTCACTTGTTCCAAGGTTGCAGGGCACTGACTTCCACGGAGGTTGACGGAGCAGATGTTCCCACTGCACCCAAGCCTGGGAGGTGTCGTCCTCAACTCTGGGCCCCTCCCAGTGCTCTCTGTAGCAGAGCCCCTTTCCTTAACTGCATCTCCAGACGAGGGGCCGATTCTGCAAGGGTTAAGTAACTCCCCCGAGAAGCGGGCTCTCACGAGGCTGGGTGACAGTCGTGCCCTGTGCTCTGTGCGTCTCCCAGCAGACCAGCTGCCCTAAATGCCTCTTTGTTTCTTCTTAAATCTTCTGAGGTTAAATTTCTAGCACCAGTGAGAAGCCGAGGATGAGACGGAGGTTGTCACTTACATGGAGGGGACTTCCTCCGGGGCGTGTACACAGGGATCCCCGGGGCACAGCTGCAGGAGCTCTGGAGGGACTTTCCTGACTCTTGGCCAGGATGGCCCGTCTCTGCTCCTCAGCCCATTTGCATCACACTCACTTTGTGTGATGACTTTCAAGTCGTCCAGTGCTCTCCGGAAACAGAGGGCCATGACGCAACCTCTTCAGTTAAATCCTTATTTGAAATGGAATAGAGCAAGAGCGTCACGTCCCAGAGAACTGTTCATATCTGTGATCTGAAATCACACGTGTTCCAGAGCTTCTCATCTCTTTCTGCCTCCCTTTTCTCATCTCTGAAATGGGCTGGAGACCTTGTAAGATCAGCGTGCAAGTAATCAATAGATGTCAACTAATTTGCGAAGCTGTAGCCACGGCTGAGGCACAATTATTGCTCTCCACCCTCCTTCCAGAAATGATGGAAAGGACAATTTTACCCAAACGTATCAAGTATATTTTCTTGGGAATCTATTTTTCTCTTCACCTAGCTACTTAATTCAAAGAGTCGCTTAAGCCCCGTCTCCCTTCGAGAGCATCCCAGACACAAAAGGGCGGAAGACATCCAGGACGTCCAAGCTTGCCGCATAAATGAAACAGTCCCGAGAGATTTCTAGCTCAGTCCAAGTCACTGGGGTTTAAAAACATCAAGCACAAAAATGATCTCTTGAGTCTCAGAGTTTTGGGCCCGAGGAAGCATGGACTGAAACTCAGAACTCAGTAACCATGGAGACCTCTTAATAATAACGTGGTTATTACCACCAGCCGCTTAGGACTCATCGTGACTCAGTGTCTGGAGAAGGAACGTAAGCCCCGGCTTCCCTTCTGTGAGATGCGTAATGAGCAGGTTCGGCTGGGGGATGTTAATGGACCTTGGATTTCCTCCTTCAGGACTTCCTGGGTTATCCCTGCACAGAGCTCTATGGATAGCGGGATTTGCTAACTGCATGCTCACACTTGGGAGGTGGAATTATCAGGCCCATTCCACAGACTGAGAAACTAAGACTCACCCAGACTAGGCGGGGCTCGGGGCTCAGACAGCAGGCGTTTGGAGGCGGCTGGAGGGTCCCTTCGGCTCTGACTACGCTTGGCGAAGTCGTCTTAGCCCGCTGGCCTGGGCTTTGTGCTCCTGCAAGCCGGCGTGGCTGCTGGCCAGTGCGTCCCCTTCCAGGGCGGGAGCTGTCCGCTGCTGACCGCAGAGTGCGCACGCCACACGCAGCACTGTTCTCATGGTCCAGAGTCCCCGGCAGTGCGGAGCTGGACTCCGCCAAGTCCTCTGGGGTTTCAGCGGCCCGCAGAGAGGGGGCAGGTCCAGCCCAGCCCGGGGCCCTTTTTCAAAACAGAGCCGATGCAGTTCTTCAGAGCTGGCTAAACTGTCCTCTCGGCCGGCCGTGGGTCTCTGGCCTGGAAGAGCTCCTGGGAGGCCGGGGGCGCTCGCTGGGTCACTCCAGGAGGTGCCAGGCGGGAGACCACGTGAGCCTCGGTGGACAGCGCGCAGTCGGACGCCTGCCTCGTCCCCGCGCTGTGTGCCTGGGGCCTCGAGTCTCGCGGGGAAAGGAGCACTGGGTCCCGCGGGAGGGTCAGACCCAGAGGGCGGCCACTCTGAGGGCCCAGCAGCGGCCCGGCCCGGAGGGATGGGAAGATACGGGGGCAGTGGGGCTCGGACAGCGGGGAGGAGGAGTGGGATGAACGCGGCAAGGTCTTCGTTGTGGGGCAGAGCACGTGCTGCAGCATGGTGAGCTGAGAAGGAGGGTTTCGTTTTTATTTTATTTTATTTTATTTTATTTGTGCAGTACTGGGGATTGAATCCAGGGCCTTCTCATTGAACTACATGCTGAGCCCTTCCTTCCTTCTTCCTTCCTCCCTCTCTCCCTTCTCTCCCTTTCTTTCCTTCTCTTTCTTCCTTTCTTCCTTTCTTCCTTCCTTCCTTCCTTCCTTTTTCTTTCTTTCTCTTTCTTTCTTTCTTTCTTTCTTTCTTTCTTTCTTTCTTTCTTTCTTTCTTTCTTTTCTTCTTTCTTCTTTCTTCTTTCTTTCTTCTTTCCAGGGTCTTCCTAAATTGCTAAACTTTCTGGGCTGGCCTTCAACGTGGGATCCTCCTGCCTCAGCCTTCCAGGGTGCTGGGATCACAGGAATATGCTGCCACACCCAGGTTGTAGGTCTGATTTTTAAAGAAAGCACCCAGTATGAAGGTTGAAGACATCTGTTCCCCCCAATTCACCCTCTGAATGCCACCTTCAGTCTCTGCTCAGCTAGGACTGTCACATGCCTGCCAGTGACATTTATGGCATTGGCAGCTCTGCTCCAGGAAAAAGCAAGTTCTGTTTTCCTTTTGGGTGGAGAAGAGAAGGAAAACACAGAGCCCAGGCTTGGAGGTCAGACACCATCGGGTGGCATTGTGCCATCCTGTCACAAAAGGAGGCATCAAGAGATGCCAAGGACAGAGCAGTGGCTGCAGTGGGGAGGACATCAGGGACTGGAAGGACAATGGCAAGAAATGAGGCAGAAGCCAAATTGAGGGACAAATACCCTGGTGACATGTGGACATTCGGCCCCAGAAGTAGACTGGTCAGGTGTCCCCACCTGTCCCTCCCTCACCGTCTTGCCTCTTTTGCATGGAAAACCTTCTCTGTCTTGCTCAATACAAACATCAAAGTGCTGGGCACAGTACTGCATGGCTCACCCAAGGGGACACAGTTTGGAAGCTCATTTGAGATGAGCCCCTCATCCCACCCATAAATGCCATGACTCCTGTGTGGCACAGTGCACAGTTCTGAGAGCTTGCTTTTCATAGTGAATGGTCTGCTGCTACTGATCTTGGCAATGCCCATGTGGCTTGGCAAGGCTTACCCCATCCCCATCGGCAGTGGGAAATAAACAAGCTGTGTCCCCATAGGGCGGGGCCCAGGCTCCTCTCCGGCTCGGTATCATCCCTTGGCCACCTTCATGGGCACTCCCTGGAAACTCCATCTCCAATCTGTGTGATGAATGCACTGTGAAAAAAACACAAAAGTGGGCAAAACCAAAGAGCGTTATAGGCGTCATTCAAGAGGAGAGCCATTCTCAGGCAGTCGGACCCAATGGGCTGGATCTTGTGGAGTCATGAGGATTCCCAAAGACTATGCAGAAAGAGCAGGAATGTCACAGACAGATATGTGGCAGGTGCAGTCGCTGGCACTCTTGGGTGTTCGGCTAGTGTGGTATTAAATCTTTTCGAGTTGCACTGGTCAGGTAGGGCTTTATCATCCTGCATTGTCTTCCATCACACCCTTCCAAATATTAAGTCTCCCGCCTGGTATAAACAGGCCCTTAATTATGGGCTGTCACAGCAGCCTGAAGTCTTCCTCGGGGGTTGCATCACTAATTTGCCCTGAGTCACGTGTCTGTCTGTGTCATTTTGACTTCTTCAATAGCAGGTAAGATACATCAAGGCAGAAACCACATTCTTCTTGCTTATGACTTCCAAGCTCCAGCAGGGACTCCAGCACATTGGAGGAAGGAAGGGCTAGTGGGGTGGCAGGACCCCTGGACTTGTGAAGGAATACAGAAGATAGCTGAGACCTCAACGAGGTTAACACGCCCACTGTCCAACCAGCCACCCGTGACTTCCTGCAGTGCGGGGTGGGGCACTGCCTCTGGTCCAGCCCTCAGTTTAGATCTTTGATCTCTTCTCAGGGATTGGTCTCCTCGCCCAGAATGAGTAGCACCAGGTCTTCCCCTTGGTCACCTGGACTTTAAATGCAGTTTGGTGGCACAGTGGTGTGCGAATCTCTGCGCCAACGTAGAGCACTTTAAAAGACTCTCTCTCTGTCTCTGTCTCTCTTTGCCTCTCTCTCTCTGTCTCTCTCTCTCTCTCTATTTCTCGCTCTCTGTCTCTCTCTCTGTCTCTCTCTCTCCCTCTGATTGTTCAGGGAAGAGCTTTCTGCCTTCCCTCTATTTGTTAAAAATAGGACATGAATGTAGGCTGCCAAGGCAGGCAAAGGCTGACTCCCGAACACCACTGGACCCTCACTGCTGCAGAGGTGTCACCAGAGGAATCTGTTTGCCATTTATTTGCCTCCCGCAAGCCACCACCCACAGCTCCACAGCCCTTCTCCTTTGTCTTGTCACTCCTCTAAATACTTGCTGCTCTTTACAGAAGGTGCTATGCAAGCTGTAATTTAATCCCACTCCCAGAGAGCTGCTCAATCCCTGGGCACCTCCTGCGCATGTGTGAAACGAGCGTTAATGCACTTCGGTTTGTTTCCTCTCTTTCATCTGTCTTTTGTAACCAGGGTTATGTGAACTAATAACTTCTGAGAGATGAAGAAAAATTATTTTTCTCTTTTCAGTCACATGTGTGTGCATGTATGTACATTCATAAGAAGCACTCTTCTACAAAGCTTTACATTTTATGCCGTTTATCTTAAGCAGTCAAATAGGATCCCATTCCCTTTTTATAATATGAACACTAGAGAGATGAAGGAAAAGTGGCAAAATGTAACTGCTCTGAAATGTGTCCTTTCTCTGTACCTAAAAGTTTTAATACAGGGTGGGGCCAGGCACTGTGCACGCCCAGTTTTGATGATGAGTGGAGCTCCTGTTATTTTGAAATGATAATTCTGGGAAAAGAGCAGCAGCCTCCATTGCTGAAATCCATTTCACCCCCAGGACTTGGTGGAACCAGGACAGGGATGACTCAGACCCAGAAAAGTCTTCTGAGAGATAACAAGATTGTATGAAAATGAAATGTTCTATTTTTATTCTGGTTTTGGAGGTAGAGTCAGAAAGCAGCCATAAACATAAATAGAAATCACTAGAGATATTAGGCATCTATGACACCTGCATTGCTTAGTCTCTGTGGTCTGATTGTGTCCCCCAAGACATGTGCCAGAAAGTTAACCCCCAATGCAGCAGGGTAGGAAGGTGGGGCTTTTGGGGTTGTGTACAATAATGACCTTGTAAAAGGGAAAGAGGAAGAGAATTTGGCCTCTTTTTGACCTAACACCTTCTGCCATGTGAGGACACAGCATTTTAGGAAAGAGACAGCAGCCCTCACCAACACCTTGACCTTGGACCTCCCAGACTTCAGAACTGTGAGAAATAAATATCTACAACGTATAAATGGCCCATCCTTGGGTATTCTGCTACAGCGGCAGCACAAATGAACTAGACAAGGGCACATCCTAGACAAGCGTCACTGGAAAGAAACAGCAGTTTCTTTTCCTGCAAACAAATAAAGACAAAAAAAAAAATCCAGAAAAGAGGTCTGAATGGTCTTTAATTTGTTTGGCCTATTGGGGATGTAGATGTAAAACTGACCACAATACTCAGATAAGCATCGTCCTCTGGAGAGCCTAAGAAAGCTGCTATGGTTTGACCTACAGCTCTCACGTGTTTGGAGAGAGAGTGCCTCGTGGGGGTGCTATAGCCGACTTGCATTAGGAGGTGGGGCCTGCTTAGGGACAAGTCACTGGGGACGTGGCCTGGAAGGGTTCGTCTTCTCCCTGGTTCCTCCCTTCCCTCTGCTTCCCTGGCACCATGAATGAGCAACTCTCCTCTGCCAGACTCTTCTTCCTTCAGGTTGCTTCTGTGTGGAGCCAGCTGATCATGCAAGGACTGAGATCACTGATGTGAGCTAAAGCAAACCTCTCCCTTCTACAACTGTGGGAGTTGGGTATTGTGTCGCAGAGATGAGAGGGTGACTAAGACGTTGGCACAGCTGGTTTGGAAGTGATGCCTGGTTTTGGCTCTGGGCTACACAGCCTGGTGAAGCTGCACCAGTTAGCACGGAGTTGGGGGTCACAGCAGCTCTCCTAGCTGGGTTCTGCTTTGCCTCTGCTATAATTTAGGGTTCCCCATAGCAGCTGATTTCAAATTAAATCTAAACAGTGGTTTGCCAGCATGCTGAGTGACTGTGCTTGCCTTTCATATGTGCACCCCATTTGGACACGGAATAGGGAGGCATCTTTAGGATGGGCCCTTTGCACTTGGAAACTGCAGAAGTGAGAGATCAGCTCAGTACATCTGACTTTTTGTGGCTGCGATGTGTTAGTATCTTTTATATTCCCGCCACATCTCTAAGATGCTCTGCTGGGCAGGCGCTCACAGTGCCCAGTGTGTCCCACAGGAACGAGGCCCGACAGCCTCTTCCAGGACTGGCGCAAGGGTGCTGAGCTGTCTTGCTGTGTCCCTGCTCCCGTGACGTTGAGGCATTGCCGAGGGGACGCGCAGTCTGACCAGCGGTGCCGACAACGCTGGATACCGCGTAGTGGCTGACGTTCACGTAACACCTCTCACGTGCACCAAGCTGTTTGTCCTGTGCACTGTCCGAGTACAAACTCCCTTCCCCTTTCAGCAGCCAGGAGTTAGGGCTTGGCCAGGACAGCAGAGAATTCCAGAGCCATCAGCTCCCAAGGGCATAGCTCTCACGGGGAGGTGCCGAATCCCTTGGCAAACCTCCACATCTGCCCAGCCAGCTGTGACCACTACTCCATGGGCCACCTCCAGACAGCTGTGACAGCCTCTCATAGGCAGAAGCTACCAGGAGACCCTGGCAGAGGAGGGCGGGAGGGAGGCTGCCCTTGCCACCTGGGGGAGGATCGTGAGAAGAGCCGCAACGCTGCGCGTCAACACACTGTATCCGGAGCACGGTGGCACTGCAGTTATTTACATCATACAGAGAGGAAACTGAGGCAGAGAGAGGCCGAATAACTTGTGATTGTCCAAGGTCTTACTTCTAGTGGGTGGCAGATTTGGAATCCAAGCCCAGGTGGTTAGCGTGGCAGTCCAGGCTTCTGACCGCTGAGCTGTGCTAACTTTCTGCTGGGCACAGGTGCTGTGTCAGTGTCCTTCATCCCACGAGGTTGCCCACGAGGCAGATAGCAAAGGGAGGTACTATTTTTGTTCCATTGTAGAGGTGAGGGAAGATGCCCAGGCATGGTCATGCTGGAGGCTGGGCAGCCTCTTTAGCAGCAGAAGGAGGACCGGGGTGTTACTCCCTCAGGGAGGAGTCCACAGGTGGTGAGCTAGGGTTGTCAGAAAGGGTGTTCCCCAGAAGAAAGATGCTGAAGGTCAGCCCCGTGTTCCTCCTGGCTGGTGGGTGAGGGGCATGGGGCAGCTTCGTGAAAAACTCACAGAGAGAGGAGGAACCAGGCTCTGAGCGCGAGCGTGGCGTGCTGAAGGACCATGGACAGCGCCCGCGGGGTCGGGGATGCTCGCTTCTCTACCCCAGCGCTTCCTTCCCACTGGGTCCTTGAGAGGAAGCCGCGGGAGACAATCCAGGGAGGGTGAGGAGACACACCCACTGTCTTTCTCGCATAATTTAAGCTGAAATCACGACTGAACGGCAGGAAAGCACAAGGTGTGTTCAAGATGCAAGGTATGATTCAATTAAAAAACATTTACAGTAAAAGACACATTGCAATCCCGGAAATTCTCTTTCAGGAGTTTCTTTAGAAGTTGCAATATAAAATACAGTGAATGCTGTTGCCGAGCGCCATCCAACGGAAAGGCAGGTTTACAAAAACACGATATTGTGTCCATGTCCACTTTATTCACCAGATCTAACACCATGCAATTTCTAGCTCTTCCCCAAACTCAAAATGACCATGGAAGGGAAACATTTTGAACCAAGTCAGGACATCAAAGCAGCCAGGACAGTACAACTAAAGACACTCAGGAAAGAGGACTTCAGACCTGCTGCAGAAAGTGGCAAGGACAATGGGACAAGTGTGTTCAAAGTGAGCAGGAATATTTCAACAGAATTCATGGCAATGAGTCTTTTACTATAAGAATTTTTTAAAAAGTAAATATTCACCATATTTTTCTATCATACCTCTTAGACAAGACATTGAAATCTGGGAATTAAACTGGATTTTGTTTTGTTTTGTTTTGAGGCAGGGCCTTACCATGTAGTTCAGGCTGTCCTTGAGTTCACTATGCAGCCCAGGCTGGCTATGAACTCGCAACGCTTCTGTCTCAGCCTCCTGAACATTGAGCTCTGCACCACCCCACCTCACTCTGATTTTTTTTAATATCCCAAAATGTGACTTTGTAAGTATTCAACAGTAATTAGAAAAATTAGCTTTCTTGGGATAGTTTTGATCTGTGGTGCATACAGAATTGAAGGTGAATTGTAATATCGTCGTGAATCAAAAGTACAACTATTTTCTAATAACATCCTCCCCAGTTCAGTGTCTTCCACAAATATCATCATCCTTGATTTTCTCAAAGTGTTCTGAGGGGACAGAATGTCTCCCAGATGACAGAAAAGAAAATGGAGGCTTAGAGAATTAAGCCACTTGCCCGATTTGAGGCAACTCAACACCAAATCCAAACGAATGCGTTCCACTGGGTTAAGCCGGTGAAGTTGGATGAAGAATGCCGGGGTCTGTTTTGCCTTTTGATTTCTCTTGAGAGGCTCTGTGCCTGTCTAGGCTTTGGACAGGTGGCTACAGTGTTTAATAAATCCTTATGGAGAGACTATATCAGCACTTAATTAGAGATTGGTGTATAGTTAATGAGCCATTAATATTCTGATGAAGCAGCCACTAATCGCGCTGTCAGTAAAGCACCCATGGCTGAGGCACTGTGCTACTAATGCTCGAATCTGACATTGATCTGTTCAGATGGGCACAGGGGGTGGCGCTTTATTGCTCAGCGTGAGGAGGACACACTGAAGTGACAAACAGGGAAATCAACAGTTCCTTGGGGATCATTGATCACTTGGGAAAAAGGAAAGTTTTGAAAACAATAAAAATGAAAAGACAATTGTTCTGTACGTAATTCCACCCAGGATGGTGGCGTGGGTCGTCAGAACCTGGCCCTGTGACGCATGCACTCTAAGGTAGGCGATGGTGGCAGAGTCTGTGCCGGTACTAAGGGCAGACGTTCCATTGGCTGGGTGACATCTGGAGGTGTACTGACAGCAGCACCGTCTTGGACCTAGAGCCAGCCCCAGTGGTCAGGATAATTTGGTTCTGATAGACTGTAGTGTTTGCCCCAGCCCAAGGCGCTTAGTTTGATTTCATTACCTCAGTTTGATTTCACTGTGTTCAGGATCATGCTTATTTGCATATCGATCTGCCCATAAAATGTATCATTGCCGTCAACATCACCGCTCCCTCCACCACTACCGAGGTCTTCATTACTGCATGCCACACCCTTCCTCCTGCAGGGATATTTGCTCTTCCTTATGGTCAAGTTAAAACAATGGTGGAAGTCATTTGTTTTTGTTCCTTTGAAAATGCCTACAAGCCCTAAATATAACAACCATGTGCAAATCCTTTAAAAGCTTAGAAATTAAAATTGTAAATAAATATGATATAGCACAATATAACATAGAATGGATGAGAACATTAAAAATGAACATTGTGTGGGATAGTATGGAAGAAAACAGAATCAACTTCCATACAAAGGAAAGTACAAGGGATAGGATGGACTAGCAGAAGCCGAATATTATTTTCAAGATACCATCCTCTGCTCCATTTTCAGTCAACCTCATATATTTGAGTTTATGGGCCTACAAAATAAAATGAACATATCTTTAGGGGGGGCTACCTAATTTACAGGACAATTTTAAATTATCACTAAAATGAAAGTATGAAGATATGAATGACAGAATTCATAATTTTGAAAGCCAGGCCTTAAACAAAATTTTAAAGCAGTGCAAAAAATATGCCTCACAGGGCTGCAGCCTCTACAGCACCAGGGTGTGTGCAAAACACACCAGTTTCCTGTGAGTCCAGGATGCCATTTTGCCCTTCATGGATCCTGCAGAGCTCTGGAGAGTTAGGACAGCGGAAGATGAAAGTCTGACTCAACTTGCTTTACCTTTGACACAAAACGCCAAGCAGGAATGGAGGCATAGGCATCATCTTCAAAAGGAAAAGATAAAGATTGGCTAGAGACATCACAGTGCACACAGTGTATTTCAGCACCACCAGGATGCTGCTGTGAGAAGCAAGGAAGGTGCTGGCCCTGAGGAGTGGGAGCCCCACACTCCCTCTGCCGTCTGCTGAGACAGCTACTTGGCCACTTGTGGCTTTTCCTGCACTTCGATTCTGAGCCAAACAGAAAAGTTGCTTTTTGATTCTTCATGCGGCCACTCTCTTCCTTTACAGAGAAAGATTTCTTAAAGATGAGGCAGCTGCTGCCCCGAAATGAATGAAATCGCAAGGAAGTTGTGTGGCAAGGGGTTGAGCTAAAAAATGGTCTCGTGATCAACTCAGATTAAGACAGGGTGCACGGGCCGGTGAGATGGCTCAGCGGCGTAAGCGCCTGCCTTGCAAGCGCGAAGGCCCGAGTTCGACTCCCGGAACCCACATACGAAAAAGGGGCCGGTGATATCGCTCAGCGGCACGGGTGCCTGTTGGCGCGCGAGGTCCTGAGGTCGTCCCCCCGGTACCCACAAAAAAAAAAAAAAAAAAAAAAAAAAAAAAGACAGGGTGCAGATCTTTGGTGTTAATATTTCATGGTGTGGAAGTGAAAATATTATATCATTTAAAATAAAAGTCAAGTAATCTCAATTGTGTGTCTAAATATGTGTACTGTGATCTAAATATTTTATGTGTGAAAGTCATAACTAATAAATCAATCAGCTCAGGTAACTTAGGGTGTTAAATTTCTGTTATATCAGTCTTCGATGCTGGTTTGATGAAGTGTGGGTGTGTTTTAAGTATAACAAATCTACTATGCAGTATTCTTTTACCTACAACTCACTATTAACCTCTAAAACATTCCCTCCACTATGAAAATTGAGAGCCGGAATTATGAATGGGGAGCTCAGTAAACCAGTAAGCTTGGCAGCTTTGATTTTGAGGACCCTAACCCTGACCCTCAACCTCTTGACCCTGGATGCAGTTTCCCTCTTTTATTCTTTACCCAGAACTTAAGTTTCTTTTCCTTTCCCAGTAAAGACCTACTTTTCTATCAACCAGTGCTCGTGCTGATGGAAGCATATTGTGCAATCTCTGCCACGCATAACTGCGATCTACCAGCAAGTGGAAGCTCATGCTGCAGAAACGAAACACTAATTAAGAAATGCCAGGCATCATTGGTTGTTACAAAAACACTGGTGGTGCGGGGACAGGATTATGATCTCGGCTCCCTGAGGCTGCTGTCTCAGGCTGGAAGACCCTGTCACATGTTGGTCATGTGTTGGAACCCTAAATACTGAATTGGTTTAGGTGGTTTCTGCATAGGGTAAGTTAGTATAGTTGCCTTCATTTAAAAGTTAGTGATCCTATTACACAAGATATGTCAGAAAATGCATCATTGAAGAGCCAGGCATCATGCTAAGTCTTTTCAATTTTGTTGCCCCCCTGAATCAACTTCTTGAATGGGTCCAGACCTTTCTGTCCACACATTTTGGAGCCACTCAAGTCCTTGTCCCTCAGTAAGTCATCTCCAACCCTGCCTGCCCAGTGCGATCAGCAATACAGTGAATGCTGCTGCTGAGACCATCCAACAGAAAGGCAGGCTCATAAAAACATGGCTCTGTGTCCTCATCCACCTTATTCACTAAATCTGGCACCGTGTGACTTCTGGCTCTTCCCCAAAGTCAAAATGACCAGGAAAGGGAAATGAGAGGTCAGCTAGTCAGTTGCAGAGGCAGAATTTGAAATCTGTAATCAGGTATAACTGAATCTGAAGATGATGGTCTTAGCTTCTTTGCTCTGTGGCCTACAGACTTTGGTGGATAACTAGGGACTGAGTTTTATTTATTTATTTATTTATTTTTTTTATTTTAAAGAGAAGAAAAAAACAAAACAAATCAAAAGAAGAACAAATTTTCAAAACAACATAATAGGAGGGTAACAATGATTAATACATTACGTATTACTATCTTTAAGTTAGTTATTCAGGACACCAGACATTAGCATTCAATTGTCCAAACATTATTGGCACAAACCTTACTCTTCAATGAACTAAGTAAAAATGGTAGTGTATCTATCTTAACCATCTTATATATATATATATATATACAATTTTTTTCCCTTTCCCTTCTTTCTTTTCCCTATTCCAGTCTCTCTTTCCTTTTGACCAGTTTCTTTTTGATTCACCATATCTATTGTACATTTTGAATCTTATTTACTCTTTTAGTTTCTCATACTAGAGAGATAATACGATGCTTACACATGTGCTTCTGGTTTATTTCACTTATGAGTATTTTCTCGAGTTGCATCCATTTACCTATAAAAGTCTCCAGTTTATCCTTCTTTATGGCTGAATAGTACTCCATTGTATAAAAATACCACATCTTTCTTATCCATTCCTCAGTTGATGGGCATTTGGGTTGTTTCCAAGATCTGGCTATTACAAATTGTGCTGCTATAAACATGGGTGCACATATATCGCTGTGGTACGATGTTTTTAATTCTTCTGGGAAGATGCCCAGAAGGGGAATAGCTGGGTCAAATGGGACCTCCAACCCTAGTTTTCTGAGGAATCTCCACACTGACTTCCACAGTGGCTGTACCAGTCGACACTCCCACCAACAGTGAAGAAGGGTTCCTTTTTCCCCACAGCCCCTCCAGCATTTGTTGTTAGTTGATTTCTTAATAGTAGCCATTCTTTCTGGGGTGAGATGGTATCTCAGTGTTGTTTTAATTTGCATCTCTCGAATGACTAGTGATGTTGCACATTTTTTTGTATATTTGTTTGCCATTTGCATTTCTTCATCTGAGAAATGTGTATTCATCTCAGATGCCCATTTTTGGAGTGGGTCTTTAAATTTGGGAGGTCTGATTTTTTTGAGTTCTTTATATGTTCTCGATAGTAGTCCTTTGTCTGAGGAACAGCTGGCAAACATTTTTTCCCACATTGTGGGTTGTCTCTTCACTCTGTTGGTGGTTTCTCTTGCTGTGCAAAAGCTTTTTAATAAGATGAGATCCCAGTTATTGATTCTTTGGGATAGTTCCCGTGCGGTTGAGTTTTTATTCATAAAGTCTTTGCCTACACCAATGTCTCCAAGGGTTTTACCTATCCTACTTTCCAGCAGATTTAATGTTTCTGTTTTAATATTTAGATCTCTGATCCATTTTGAATTTAGTTTAGTGCATGGTGAAAGATATGGGTCTAGTTTTAATCTTCGGCATGTGTAGAGCCAGTTTTTCCAGCACCATTTATTAAAGAGGCTATCTTTCTTCCAGCGAATGTGTTTGGCACCTTTGTCAAAGATAAGGTGGCTTAGTATGTCTGGGGTTCTTTCAGCATCTTCTAATCTGTTCCATTGATCTTCAGGTCTGTTTTTTTGCCAGTACCACACTGTTTTTATCACAGTAGCTTTATAGTATAATTTCAAGTCGGGGATTGTGATGCCCCCTGCCTTGCCTTTGTTGCCCAGAATTGCCTTTGCTATTCTAGGTCTCTTCTGATTCCAAATGAATTTTAGGATTGTTTTCTCTAATTCTGTGAGATATGCTGTTGGAATTTTGATTGGAATTGCATTAAATCTGTATAACAATTTTGGAAGTATGGCCATTTTCACTATATTGGTTCTTCCTATCCAGGAGCAAGGGATATCTTTCCATTTTCTGATATCCTCTTCAATCTCCTTTTTCATAGTACTGTAGTTTTCAGTATAGAGGTCTTTTACATCCTTCGTGAGGTTGATTCCTAGGTATTTCATTTTTTTGGATGTTATTGTGAAAGGTATTGTTTCCCTAATTTCTCTTTCAGTAAGTTTGTTATTTGTGTACAGGAAGGCTATTGACTTTTGAGTATTGACTTTGTATCCAGCTACACTACTGAATTTGCTTATCAAATCTAGCAGTTTTTTAGTGGAGTTTTTGGGATCTTCTGTGTAGAGTATCATGTCATCTGCAAATAATGATAATTTAACTTCTTCCTTTCCAATCATTATTCCTTTTATTTCTTTCTCTTGTCTAATCGCTCTGGCTAAAGTTTCCAGAACTATGTTGAATAAGAGTGGGGACAGTGGACATCCTTGTCTTGTTCCTGATTTTAGAGGGAAGGCTTTCAGTTTTTGTCCATTTAGTATAATATTGGCTGTTGGTTTGTCATAGATAGCTTTTACCAGATTGAGATAAAGACCCTCTATTCCAATTTTCTGTAGGGTTTTTATCATGAAAAGGTGCTGGACTTTGTCAAAAGCTTTTTCTGCATCTATTGAGATGATCATGTGATTTTTGTCTTTGGTTCTGTTAATATGCTGTATTACATTTATTGATTTACGTATGTTGAACCATCCCTGCATCCCTGGGATGAATCCAACTTGGTCATGGTGTATAATCTTCTTGATGATTTGTTGGATTCTGTTTGCCAGTATCTTATTCAGGATTTTTGCATCTATGTTCATTAGGGAGATTGGCCTGTAGTTCTCTTTCTTAGTTGGGTCCTTCTCTGGTTTTGGTATCAGGGTAATGCTTGCTTCCAGGAATGAATTTGGGAGTATTGCTTCCCTTTCAATTTCATTGAAAAGTTTGAGAAGTAGTGGCGTTAGGTCTTCTCTAAATTTCTTGTAGAATTCGGCAGTGAATCCATCAGGGCCTGGACTTTTCTTTGTTGGGAGTTTTTTAATTACATCTTCAATTTCATTGGTTGATATTGGTTTATTTAGGATTTTTAAATCTTCTTGATTCAGCTTTGGTAATTCATATGAATCTAGGAATCTGTCCATTTCTTCTGCATTTTCCATCTTAGTAGAATATAAATTTTCAAAATAGGTATAGATGATCCTCTGGATTTCTGCAGGGTCCGTCGTGATATCACCCTTTTCATTTTCAATTGCATGGATTTGAGTCTTTTCTTTTCTTTTTTTAATAAGGTTGGATAAGGGTTTGTCAATCTTATTTATTCTTTCAAAGAACCAACTTTTTGCTTCATTGATTCTTTGTATTGTTTTTTTATTGTCCAATACGTTAATTTCTGCTCTGATCTTTATAATTTCCTCCCTTGTACGGGCTTTTGGCTTAACCTGCTCTTCTTTTTCTAGAAGCTCAAGGTTCACCCTTAAGTTGTTTATTTGCGCTTGCTCTATTTTCCTGATATAAGTATTTAATGCTATAAATTTCCCTCTTAGGACTGCTTTCATTGTATCCCATAAGTTCCGGTATGTTGTACTGTCATTGTCATTCAGTTGTAGAAAGTAACTAATTTCTTCTTTAATTTCATCTGTGACCCATTGGTTGTTCAGGAGGATGCTGTTTAATTTCCATGTGTTTAGGGAGTTTTTGTGGGATCTTTTGCCATTGATTTCCAATTTCATTGCACTATGGTCTGATAATATGCATGGGATAATTTCAATTCCTTTGCATTTACTTAAGCAGGTTTTATGAGCTAGTATGTGGTCTATTTTGGAGAACGTCCCATGTGCAGCTGAGAAAAATGTGTATTCTGATGTTGTGGGATGGAACACTCTGTAGACATCTACTAAGTCCATTTGTTCAAAAGTTTGGTTCAGTTCTACTATTTCATTATTGATTTTCTGTCCAGTTGATCTATCTTTTTGTGACAGTGGAGTATTGAGATCTCCCAATATAATTGTATTAGTGCTTATTTGATTTTTCATGTCCTTTAGTACTTGTTTTATATAGCTGGGTGCATTGGTATTTGACGCATATATATTTATGATCGTTATCTCTTCCTCTTGGATTGTTCCCTTTACAAGGATGTAATGACCATCTTTATCTCTCTGAATCCTTCTTGGCTTGAAGTTCACTTTGTCTGCAAAAAGAATAGCTACCCCTGCTTTTTTCTGGGTTCCTGTGGCATGGAGTATTGTTTTCCATCCTTTGGCTTTCAGTCTATGAATTTCTTTCTGAATTAAATGTGTTTCTTGTATACAGCATATTGTTGGATCTTGCTTCTTGATCCATTTCGCCAGTCTGTGCCTTTTGATTGGTGAATTGAGACCGTTAACATTGATGGTTAAAACTGATATGTATTGACTTGTCATGATATTTTCCTGTTGTTGGTTCCCACTCTTTGTTTTTCTGCTTTCCGGCTATTTAATTATTTGCCCTGCCTGGTGGATTCCTTCTGTTGGGGTTCCTATCTCTTTCTAGAATGTCCTTGAGAACGTTTTGGAGTGCTGGTTTGGTGGTCATAAATTTTCTCAGATGTTCTTTGTCATGAAAGTATTTTATTTCTCCATCAATTTTGAAAGATAGTTTTGCAGGGTACATCAATCTGGGCTGAAAATTATTTTCCTTTAGAGCTTGCAATACATCATTCCAAGCTCTTCTTGAATTGAGGGTTTGTGCTGAAAAGTCAGCTGTGATTCTGATGGGTTTTCCTTCATAGGTGATTTGTCTCTTCTCCCTAACAGCTTTTAAGATTCTGCCCTTCTGTTGAATTTCTGGGATCTTGACTATAATATGTCTGGCTGAAGTTTTTTTTTGATCATGTCTAGTTGGTGTTCTAAAAGCTTCACTTATAGGGGTGTCAAATTCCTTTTCTCTTCCAGGAAAGTTCTCCCTGATTATGTCTTTGAACAAGGTTTTAATGTCATTGATGCTATCTCCTGCTTTTTCATTTATTCCAATTATTCTTAAGTTGTTTATCTTTGAGTCATCTAGCAGCTGCTGAATTGATTTTTCATGGTCCCTTGCTATTTTTAAGAATTTTTCCATTTCATGATCACTAATTGCAAGCCTGTCTTCTATATCTGAGATCCTGTCCTCGCATTGGCTTATTCTGCTACATATACTTTCAATGGAATTTTTTATCTCTTGGGTATCTGCTTGAATCTGCCTTATGGATTCCATTTCTTTCCTATGCTGAGCATTCATGGTTTCTATAGTTTTCTTAAGTTCATCTATTTTTTTGTCTGTATCAGCTATAGTGTCCTTAAGCATGGTCTTCATTGTAGACATTATCTCTGCAGTTATCTGTGAGATTATTTCTGTTTTAATTTTTTCCAGAACCTCATTCAGTTGCTTTGTTGTTACCACTTCAGATAGGCCAGGTGGGTGGCTTTCGGATTGTCCCACCTCGTTGCTCCCTAGGTTTGCCTTTGGTGAATTGGATGTGTGGGGTTGCATCTTGTTTAAGTGTCGTCTCATTTTTTCTTTCTTTAATTCCTGGGGTGATGTTTGCAAATTACCTATAGTAGGTTACTTTATTGCTAGTGTTTAAGATCTTTAGAAGATGACTACTTCTCTGCAGTATCTTCCAAGTGGAGCTTGCTTTTAGGTTTTGAGCTTTCTGCCAGATCCTACCTCTTCAATTCGTTGGGTATGCGAAGTTGCTACCTGTTTGGCCCAGTCCTTGATTCTTTGGTACTGTGCCACTGTATTTTCTGTGTCCCTTAGTCAATCTCAATCATGAAATATCAGGAAGGAAAGATGTTTAGAACAATTATTTCACATTTGGCTATAATGTTAACTAAAGCATCAAACACAGCCTAGAAAATGACAGACTGAGCTAACCAGTTATTTACCACTTTTAGCTGTATAGAGTTGCGGTTATATAACAAAATCTAAAACACACCAGAAAAATTATATGCAGTATACAAGTCCTGTGTATGGCAATTTTTCCCCTGAGGAGTTTAAATTTAAAATGAGTTAAGGAGGAAATAGAGTATTGGGAGAAGAGGAAGGAATTAGATGTAAGGTTAGAGGACCAAGAGGGATCCCACTAACATTGGGACACTGGTGCAGAGGACAGGTGGTAAAAAGAGAAGGAAGGGATAAAAGGAAGAACAGATCACAACCACAATCACAAAGAAGTTAGAGGCGCTATTTACACTCATATAAAAAACCAGAGAGAATAATGAAGGAAAGAGCAAATACACATACAGAAACAAAAACGAAGATAAAAACAATAAAACAGACAGATCAAAAATATAACCCCACCAAAAAACAAAACAAAACAAAACAAAAAGAAAAAAAAAAACCCTTCGCCAGAACAAAAAACAAGTCAGTGAGAAAAAAAAATAATAAAAAATAAAAATAAAAATAAAAATAAAAAAATAAAAAGAATCAGTTCCAGGTGTTGACTCTGCTGTAGGCAGGAACCCTGTGGTGAGAGTCCTGTTCTGTGCAGGTCCGTCCCAGTAAGCCAGGAGCGCCCTCTGGCGGGTGGTGAGCAGAGGCGCGTACTTTCAGGCAGAGACCAGTCTAGCTCGCCTCCGCTCTCGGTGCCCTTTCACGATCCCTGGGCCTGAGAGGCTCAGCGCGCTGTCCGGAGCGCGGGTTCCCTGCACTGGTTCCCGCCGCTCTGGTTTTTCGCCACGCCCCCCACAATGGCGCCGGGCCAGTCGCTCTCTGGCGCGGGACAGGTGTGGCTGAGGGTCCAGTCTCGTTCGCCTGCTGACCTCAGCACACTTTCGTGGGCCTGAGAGGCCCCGTGCTGCCCTGTCCGGAGCACAAGTTCCCAGAGCAGTTTCCGAGCCGCTCTGAGTTTCACCACACCCCCCACAATGGCGCCCGTCCGGTCGCTCTCTGGCGCGGGGCAGCTGTGGCTGAGAGACACTCACCGCTGGTCAGCGCCGTTCTCCGCCGCTCCCCTGCCCTGCCGCTGTCTCAGGATCCTCCGTGGGGGCTCCCTGGGCGCCAGCTGCCACCGTGTGTCCGTAGAATTGAGCTTCCGCGGCGCTCCAACTCCCGGGATATTAGAAGGTGCGCGCGTGCGGTCTGCTCCTTCTTTCCTTCTTCTTTGTTGGAAGTCACCCGTCACTGGTGCCGGGGTTCCCAGATTGCGCTTCAGAACTTCTCTGGGTTTCGGGGAGGCATCTCCCCCCCTCCTGCGCTTTCCGGGTCGCTATATTCCCGTGTTCCAATGGTAAGTTTTTTTTTTTTTTTTTTTTGGTGGGTACCGGGGGGTCGACCTCAGGACCTGGTGCGCCAGCAGGCGCCCGTGCCGCTGAGCGATATCACCGGCCCCTTTTTCGTATGTGGGATCCGGGAGTCGAACTCGGGCCCTCGCGCTTGCAAGGCAGGCTCTTACGCCACTGAGCCATCTCACCGGCCCCCAATGGTAAGTTTTAGAGAGAGTTTCGCTGCCTGCTTCTTACTCATCCGCCATCTTGAGGTCCCCCGGGACTGAGTTTTAATTCTTGCTCCCCCCATACTCGTCCTGTGACCTTGACCTCCAAGAGTAAGGTAAGATTTTCTACACAGGTTTGCTGTGGGGTTATAAGAAGATGGTGTCTATGGACATCCTCACAGACCTGTTCAATAGATGAAGATCAGATCTCAGTGACTTACGGACTTCATAAAATTTCTAAGTGTCTGGAAACATTTATTCTTGATTTGAAACGGGCTACAGCCATCCTTTGGTCCTTTTTCCTGAATGTCTTTAGCTTCACTGGCCTGCCTGCCTCAATGCCTTGAATCAATTCAAAACATTTCCTTTTCATGGTTGTTTTGACTTTGGGGAGGAGCCGGGAGTTGCACGGGGCCACATCTGGTGAATAAGGTAGACGAGGACACAGCATCATGTTTTTATGAATCTTCCTTTCTGTTGGATGGTGCTTGGTTCCAGGACCATCTACAAATACCAAAACTTGTATATGTTCAACGTTTTCATATGACATGATGTATGTAGCATTTCCACATAACCTACACACATGCCTTAAACATCTTTAAAACATCTTTAAAACTTTAAAACATCTCATTAATTGTCATACCTACTATCATGTAAATGTAATGTAAATAGTTGTTGTACTGTATTGCTTCAGAAATAATGACAAAAAAAGGTCTTCGCTTTTCAAATATTTTCTCAGGTGGTTGGTTGAATCTGTAAATATGTAATCCACAAACTCAAATGGCCAATTGAATCTCCGTATATTGTTTAATTCATTATTTTTATTGTTTATTAATTTTTTTTTGTAATTGGTACATAGTAATTGTATGTCAGTATGGAGTACAAGGTTGCATTTCAACGCATGTGTAAATGTGGAATGATCAGACGGGGAACTTGGCATGTCTGTCACGACAGAGAAGCAGTAATGTCTTTTTGTGCTGGATGCATTCAAAATCCTCTCTATCCATACTGGCCCGAGCCCTCGCTCCATCCACTCATGCAGCCAGTGTGAGCCACGTGGTGTCTGATCTACCGTGGGCTGTGAGGTCCTGTGCCCCAACTACGCACCTCTTGCAGCCATACTCAACTCATACCTGCCCGCCCTGCCCCTAGCCCCAGGCACACTTCTGTGTTACACAGCCTTTGCCACCAGTGTCATGGACAGCCCCTCTGCACCCAAGCTGCTGTTGCACTCAAGGGCACGCTGCCACTGCTGCAGAAATGTCCAACACATCGCATGTTTCTGGTGCTACCTCTCCCACCCTGGAGAGCCATGCGATGAATGCCGCACACCTACTGCTGTGTATGGGAAAATACAGTGAATGTTTACATTTTAAAAATTTATTACAGTAAAGGACACATTGCCATGAATCTTCCTCAAATTATCCCCTTTGCTTTGTACACACTCATCCCACCGTCCTTGCCACTTTCTGCAGCAGCTCTGGATTCCTCTGTCCTTAGTGTCTTTAGTTGTGCTGTTCTGGCTGCCTCGATGTCCTGAATTGATTCAAAATGTTTCCCTTTCATCATCATTTTTACTTAAAGAAAGAGCTGGAAGTCACATGGGGCCAGATTCGGTGAATAAGGTGGATGAGGACACAGCATCATGTTTTTATGAGCCTGCCTTCCTGCTGGATGGTACTTGGCAGTAGTGTTCACCATAGTTTTGATCACAACATGTGAAGATACTCAGGAAAGAGGACTTCCAGAGCTGCTTCAGAAATGGCAAGTATGATGGGATAAGTGAGGGGAGGATTTTGAGGGGGATTAATGGTGATGTGTTTTTTGCCATTATAAATATTTTTAAACATTCACCATATATTTCCATCTCACCTAGTATGCCACACCCACGTGGACTGCAAGAGTAATTCCAGACCCACGTGGTCCCCGGAGACAGAGGGCTCTCTAAATCCTTCACCACGGGCACCACACCCAAATCCACCAATTACAGCTGCAGACGCTACTAGCTTCTGGGAAACTCTTCTAGGCACCCAAAGGAACCAAAGCAAACACAGCTTACCCAGCCGACATCCCTAGACACGTCTTCAGGAGAAGCCCTTTACTAAATCCACTTTACAGAAGTGGTAGGGAGAACTGTCCACCACACACATGGATCTCAACATAGGGTTACAGGAAAAATGAGTACAGGCAACATGGGGACACGATGTCCCCAGGGAACACCGAACTCCAGCAACAGAACTCAAGAAAAAAAAAAGATATCCACAGAAAGCCTCATATAGGATTTAAAAGAATGATTATAAAGAAATTCTCCACAGTGTAGGAGAATACGGATAGACAATTCAATGAAATCAGGAAAACACAATAGTAATCACAAATTCAGCAAAGAAATAGTGATCATAAAAAAGAACCAAACAGAAATCTCGGCTCTGAATTCAGTAAGCTAAATAAAAATACAGCTGAAAGCCCCAATAACAGACCAGATCAAATAGAAGAAAGAATATTCACGTTTGAAGAGAGGTCTTTTGAAGTATTTCAGTCAAACAAAAAAATAAAGTAAAAAATAAAGAAGACAACCTCTGAGACTTTTGGAAACCCATTAAACAAACAGATATTTGAACTTTGGGGGTATTTGGAGGCAATGACTAAAGGAAAGTCATAAGGATAACCTACTCAATGAACTAATAGGCAAAATTTTCTCTAATTGTTGAAAAGATATGGACATACAGACAAGATCAGAAAAACCCTCACCACGGCATAGTATAGTCAAACTGTCAAAGTACAAGACAAAGAAAGAATTCTAAAAACAGTGAAATAAAAGCACCAATTCACATTTAGGGAAACTCCCTTTAAACTACCAGCAAATTTCTTAGCAGAAAAATTAAAGGATGGGGAGGAATGGGGTAGAACGACATACTCCCAGACCTGGAGGTAAAACAGTGACAACAGGAATATTATATCCAGAAAAAACTATTCTTCAAAATGACAGAGAAATAGAGACTTTTCAAGACAAGCAAAAACTGAGGGAATTCATCACCATCAGACCAACTTTACAAAAGATGCTTAAGGCAGCCCTAGATCCCAAAATGAGGGAGGGGTAACTACCATCATGAAAACACATGGAAGCCTAAACTCACCAAGGGCAGGTACACAAAAAAGAAATGGAAAATAATCAAATATCCACAACGCAGTGCAGTAACCCACCAGAGTGCAGAGATGAGCAAGAAAAGAACGTGGGGTATTCAAAACAATAGAAGAAAATCAACAAAATGACAGGAGTAAGTATTCATCAATAATTTTGAATGGAAATGGACAAGACTCTCCAATTAAAAGACACAGACTTCCCAAGTGGCTAAAAATACAAGAATCAACAATGTGGTATTGTACACAAGAAATTCACACTGTCAGTGAAGATGCACAGACTGAAAGGGTGAGGATGGAAAAGATGTTCCACATAAATGGGGGCCAAAGTGAGCAAGAATAGCTATAATCACATCAGGTAAAATAGACCTTAAGACAGAAATTGTAAAAGCAGACAAAGAAAGTCGCAATATAATGATCCAGGTATCAATCCCTGGATCCTTCATTACAAGAAGATGTAACAAGAGGGCCGGTGAGATGGCTCAGCGGCGTAAGCGCCTAGCAAGCACAAGGTCCTGAGTTTGACTCCCAGAACCCACATACGAAAAAAGGGCCAGTGATATTACTCAGTGGCACGGGTGCCTGCTGGCGCATGAGGTCCTGAGTTCGACCCCCAGTACCCACAAAAAAAAAAAAAGATGTAACGATTGCAAATGTATATACTTCTAATGCCAGGGCAACCAGTGTTATAAAATTAATGCTACAAAACCCAAAGGAGAGGTTTTAGTACGGTAACAACGGGAGACTCAACACCCTGCCTTAATCAAGTGACAGATCAGCCTCACACAGGGTCTGCGGAGACACATCAAAGCGTGCTGTGGACTGAGTGCCCCTCATAGGCGTTTACAGAACGATACATGCAACACCTGAAGAGGAATGTTCTTTTCATAGGCACTTGGAATAAACTCTGGAATAGAACATGTCAAGCCACAAAATAAGTCTTAACAAATTAAATCACTGACATCACTATCATGTATCTTTTCTGATGTCATGGGCCAAAACTAGAACTCAACAACAACAAAAAGATTTCTTTTACAAATGAATTTTAAAATGACATAGTCTTGGGCCGGTGAGATTGCTCAGCAGCATAAGTGCCTGCCTGGCAAGCGCAAGGTCCTGAGTTCGACTCCCGGTACTGACATAAAGGAAAAAAAGGCCGGTGATATTGCTCAGAGGCACAAGTGCCTGCTGGCAAGTGTGAGGTCCTGAGGTCAACTCCCGGTACCCACATAAAAAATAAAATAAAATAAAATTACATAGTCTTAACTATGTTTTTGAAGGAACAATGGATCACTGAAGAAATCAGAATGAAAAATTTAAAAATTTCTGGAAATGAAAGAAAAGGGAGGGGGCCAGTGAGCTAGCTCAGTGGCATAAGCGCCTGCCGGGTAAGTGCGAGGTCCTGAGTTTGACTCCCGGTACCCACATAAAGGAAAAAATGGGTCGGTGATATCGCTCAGCAGCACAAGCTCTTGCTGGCAAGTGTGAGGTCCTAAGGTCGACTCCCGGTACCCACATTAAAAAAAAAAAAGGAAACACAACAAAGCAAAACTTATGGGAGACAGCAAAAAACAGTACTAAGAAAAAACTTTATAGCAATAAGCATCTACTTAAAGATTGAAAGATTCCATAAAACAAGTCAACACCAGATCCCAAGGACTTAAAAAAGCAAGAAGAAATCAACATAAAGGTAATTAAAAATGGATAAATGGTAGACATTTCTCAAAAGATAAAAATGGCCAATATATGCAGCTAAGTAGTAGTTGCTCATTAAAGGATGGATAAAGGAAATGTGGTATGTGCACACAATGGAATACTAGTCAGCCATAAAAAAGGAAACCCTGTTCTTTGTAGCAAAATGAACTGGAGGGTGTTATATTAGTGAAATAAGCAGGACACACAAATATTATGCCTTTTGTCTTATATGTGAAAACTAAAGAAAAAGTCTATCTGAACACAGGATAGTTATTCCTAGAGGATGGTAAGAGTGCTGGGACGGGCAATAGAGGCAGGTGGGAATACAGGTCCCCAAACACAGCTGGTGGGAGGAATGGAGCCTGGCATCCACAGCTCAGGGAGGTACCCGCAGCTCACCATGAACCAGCATATACTTTATAAAAACCTAGAAAAGAGGAGCCCAAAGGCCCCAAACACAAGGAAATGCCAAGGGGAGAGAGAGACGTTCTTTGCTCTATGGGTGTACGTGTGTTGACTACCACACTGTTTACCGTTAACAAGACAATTTTTACATGCTAATTAAAATAAAATTAAAATCCTCTCCATTTGCCACTGTGAACTACTCAGTGGATTGCTGTCCACTGCAGCGATCACATTTTTAAGGAGTCCGGAGCCTTGGCATTGGGGAAGAGTTCATCCCGACCCGAGCTTGCTCAGCTCTGTCCCTGCCAGTATCCATGACGGGACGGGCAGCAGGCCTGGGGCAAATGGTCCGGGCACAGCTCTTGACACTCACGGCATGCACTGATCTCCACGCAGAGACAGCGAACGTCAGGACGTGGATCTCTCATTAGTTGGTGCTCGCAAAACAGTTTTCTGAGTCACAAAGTAATGATCGAACCAAACACGAAATAATACTCACCAAGGCGAGCGTGGTCCCTTTGCTTCATCCTGGTGTCCTTCTTTATGAAAAGCTCCCTTAGGAAGCACATGGCAGTGTTGTCACTGCTTGGTAGAGGAAGAAACTGAGGCCCAAAGAGGCTGAGTTATGGGACAGAGCTGTCATAGCTGGGGAGGTGGAGGGAGACCGAACCCAGCCCTCCGGCCCTGGGCTGGCTCGGGAGTGCCGACCGCGTGGCCCGTGATGGGGATGTGGGGTGTGGTCCCCACCTGGGAGGTGCTGCCATCCAGGCTGGAGAGAGACATGGAAGGGACATCAGGAGCAGTGGACCCCACCAAGGCCGTCATGAAGCTGGACCTCCCGGCCTCCACAGAGCCCTGCGTCCTCAGTCTTCCCTGCCTCCCATCCGAGGGAGTTTTGAGAACTGTGATACTTAAAGTATTTCATGCATTAAATAGAGCCACGGTCTGGACAAAGAGAGGAATGGAGCAGAAGTACTTGAAAGAGGGACGGAAATGTGCTATGTGTGCGTCTGAATCTGCCGAAATGAAACCCCTTAATCATTCAACAAACAGAAGAGGCAGGAAAAAGGACCCAATAGGAATAAGTATAACCAAAGAAGTACAAACTTCCACAGTGAAAAATATGAAACATCATTAAAAGAAATTAAAGAAAACCAAAATAAATGAAAAGACACCCCATGGGAGAAAAACAAGAACAAAGACAAAACCCTGAGTCCAAAATACTGATTTCTACCAGCAATGAAACAGCCTATGCCGTTACTGTGTTGGGTCCACCCCACGAAATGATTCGACTGGACTACGAGGAGAAAGGTCTATTCGGGAACACGGTACCTGCATGGGTTAAAGCATTTATTTTATTGCTTGCTGGTGTCAGTCCTGCAGGTCTCACAAGAGAAGAGCCCAGGAGTGACAGAGAGGGACAGAGGGGCTGGGCCTCAAGGTCCAGTGGGGGGAGAGAGCCCATGGCAGGGACACGGTGACCATGACGCCGGTCCTCTCTGTCTGCGACCCCAGGATCTGCGGCCCAAGGAGGCAGGCAGGGCGGGGTCTGGCTGAAGAATCAACTCAAATGCCCCAAATCAGTGACGAGAAGATAAAGGAGGAAAGGGCCCGTGGAATGAGACAGAGGCATGGAAGATGAGGACGGAACATGACTTTCAAACTGCCCTGGAGGCCACCAAGGGCATCTGGAGGACAACGATGCCATTTCTAGAATTTCAGTGAGCGGATGAATGTAAATCGTGACAAGAAGATAAAAGGGCATTTTCCTCTGAGGAAAACCGCATTAAGCATTGAACTGACCACTCTCTCACACACACACACACATGCACACACACATGCACACATGTGCACATGCAAGGACACACATGCACACACACATGCATGCATGCACACAGACACACACATACATGCGCACATGCGTACACCCACAGACAGACGCACATATACACACTCACACAGACAGACACGCACATACGTACTCACACAGACAGACACAGACACACACACAAATCAGACAATTCGCCAAGGGCTCCTGAAGAAACATTGTTAACTTTTTTTTAAAACTAAGAACATGTAGTTGAAAGCTGCCGGAAGGTAGGAGAGGAAACCAGGGAAGGACTTGCCGAAGCGGCGGCGGGGAGGCCGCGTCTGAATTCTGCCCTTGCCCTGGGAGATCAGTGCTTAGGCTGAGTCAAGTCGGAGACTCCTGGCTTATGACAGTTTGCTCCTCAAGCGTTTCTTTAAAGTAATACGGGTGCCAAGAATAGTTCACATTTAAAACTAGTATTCCTCCCGTGATGTGCGAGCAACAAAACATGATTCTAGAAGACCCAGAGACACGTGGTTAGTACCATGCTCGGAGTCTGCCCAGGGCAGAGGAGAGGCTTGGAGAGAAAGTAGAGACGAGGAGAGGAGGTGGCTGGAGACCCCAGTGTGGACCGTGGGGAGGTAGCGAGGGGTCCCTTGCAACCAGGACGCTCCGAGGTCACTTTCCTCAGATCAAAGGTGCATCACACAGTTGCCGAGGCTCCGGAGAATCCACGAGCAGCCACCACGTTCCTACCCATAGGAGGGAGGCGGCCACACCCTCCCTAGCCACTCCTGCCCACAGGTCAGCCCGTGCGGACGTCTGCCACGCCCGAGCAGTGCCCCACCGCACACGGGTCCAGCCTGGGGTGGCCAGAGCCCAGACATGCTGGCCGGCCAAGCTCAGCACTGTCGCTCATTGCCATACACGGATCCACCACCCATTACTGATTTTCTGAAGTAAGTTTTAAAGCCATTTTAAGCTGGCATTCTTGGAGTGAAAAAAATTACAAGTTGCAATGTCCCATCTCTGTGAGCCCTGTGATTCCTGGAGGAGGCCTGGAGGAGGGCTTGGAGCCCTGCGTGTGAGGAACTCAGATGCTGAGGAGATGTGGCCGGGGGTGGCCTATTCCCCTGCCCCACCGCTTCTGCCAAACGCTCTGAGTCAATGGGATGCTGTAAGAAACAGCGGTGTTGGCAAGATGGACTCACCAGCATCAGCTCTGCCTGCGATCGGAGTGTCCCTCGGCAGACTGAGGACCGCAGCACTTTCTAGGGTCTCTTTTATAAAGCACAAATCTCATTGCCCGTGCTCTACCCCTGTGACCTGGCCACCCCCAGACCCCACCTGCTAATACCCTTACCCTGGGATCGGACTTCAGCGTACGGATTTGAGGAAACACATATATTCAGCTGTCCAGGCTGGGCTTGAACTTGTGATCCTCCTGCCTCTGCCTCCCAGAGTGCTGAGGTTATGGATGTGGGCCGCTACTTTTTCATCTTTTGATGGCAACTTTTGTGAAACGAAGACTTCTACTTTTGTTGAAGTCTGACTTATGAATTTTTTTGTTTTGTTACTTGTGCTTTTAGTGACATCGAAGAAGACCTTGCCCAGTGCAAGGCCACAAAGATTTACTCCGATATTTTCTTCTAAGAGCTTTACAATTTTAGCTTTTCCATTTAGGTCTATGATCTATATTAAATTAATTTTTGTGGATGGTGTAAGAAAAGGGGTCCAGCTTCATTCTTTAACATGTGGCTAGTCTCTTGTCTCCGACCACTGGTTGAAAAGATCATTCTTTCCCCTTTCAATTGTCTCGGGGTCACTTTTGAAAGCAAACTGTCTCTCACAGCAATGGTTTATTGATGGACTCGCAGTTCTTTTCCACTGATGTGTAAGTCTTTCCTTATGCCTATCCTATACTTGATTATTGTAGCTGTGTAGTTAGTTCAGGAATTTAGAATAATTTTATTATTCCTTTTCAAAATTGCTTTGACTGTTCTGGTCTTTTGTGTTTCCACGTGAGTTTTAGGATCAACTAGTCAATTTCTGTAAAAAACAACAATGAAAAAATCTGACTAGTATTTTGAGAGCGATAGCATTGACTCTTTTGATCAATTTGGGGGGTGTTGCCTCACCTCAGCCCAGGGCCTCCGGAGGAGCAAAACCAGCAGAATATACAAGAGCGAGGGGAATTGGCCCATGTGACCGCAAAGGTGACAGTCGCATGATGGCTGTCACCAGTGGAGATGGCTGGGAGAATCAGAGAGATATGCAGTGTGGTGCAGCCCAAGTCTTGAAGTCTAGGAACCAGGGAGGCCACAGTGCAGCCTCAGGACGAAGCCAAAAGCCTGAGTGCCAGGGCCGGTGAGATGGCTCAGCGGCATAAGCGCCTGCCTTGCAAGCGCGAGGGCCCGAGTTCGACTCCCGGATCCCACATACGAAAAAGGGGCCGGTGATATCGCTCAGCGGCACGGGTGCCTGTTGGCGCACGAGGTCCTGAGGTTGACCCCCGGTACCCACAAAAAAAAAAAAAAAAAAAAAAAAAAAAGCCTGAGTGCCTGGAGAGCTATAGGGTTAAGCGGCAGAGTCCAAAGGCCAGAGAATCTGGAGTTTGACATTCAGGGCCAGCAGCAGAAATGCACCTCTCTGCAGAAGGGAAAACCAGAGAGAGAACTTCCCACGCCTTTCCCTTTCCAGGCTGTCTGGCTTCCAGACAGTTGGAGGATGGGGCCCACGCCAGGGGCCTCCCCAGGCATCTGCTGAGTCGTGCACCAGTCTTTCCCGGAAGCACCTCGTGGGCACACCCTGAGACAGACTCACCAGCTGCCTTGGCAGCCTCATGTGGCCACGGGGGTACCTGACCACCACCACACGCCATCTTGATGATGTCATCCTCTAATCTGTGGAGGATATTTTCCCATTTACTCAGGTCTTCTTTACATTTTTATAGTTTTCAGACTACATGTTTTACATTTCTTTTGTTAAATACATTCCCAAATAGATTGTTCTTTTTGATGTTATTATCAGTAGAATTGTTTTCTTGATTTCACTTTCAAGTTATTCACTGAATACAATTTAGTTTTGTATATTGATCTAATATCCTACAACGTTGCTCAAACTGTTCATTTGTTGTGGTAATTTTATAATGACTTTTTTTTTTTTTTTTGGTCATTTCTTTAAACAGCTTTGAATTACTGTCTGGTATCACTTGCACTGAATGAAAAGTATTTCTAGTATTTCTAGTAAGACTGATCTGCTAGCAAGTGATTTTTTTTTTTTTTTTTTTGCTTTCCTGGAAATATCTTTCACAATGACATTGTTGTTAGATACAAAATTCTTCCGTGCAAGATGTGTTTTTTCTTTTATCATTTTGCATGTCATCCACTGGTTTGGATTGTTTCTGATGAAAAGTGATCTACTTACATTATTCTGATTCCCTTGTATAGGACAAGGTTTTTTGTTTTTTGTTTATTTGGTTTTTTTCCTCTTGCTGGCTTCAAGATTTTCTTTTTTCTCAGCATTCGGCATTGAGCCTAGAATACGTCTGGTTTGGACCTTCATACAGACTTCAATGAACTTCTTGGCTGTGACTGTTAAAGACTTTGACCCTGAAACTTTGAAATGCTTCTTACGCTGTTGTTTGCTGTGCTTAATGATTCCCCATATTCTCTAGGACTGTTCATTTTTCTTCTTTCTTTTTTCTTTGTCCTCAGAGGGCATAATCTTTTATTTTCTTTTATTATTTTATAAAAAAGAAGACAATTTCAAAACAAAATAATAAGAGAATAACAATAGTTAATACGCCGTGTATCATTATCTTCAAATTAATTACTCGGTGTACAAGACACAGAGCAAATGATTCCTACAACGAAGAAACAAACATACTAACACAAGATTGTGTAATCTTTACAGCCTCTCTTCAAGGTCACTGATTCTTTCTTCTGTTAGTTCATATTGATACTTGAGCCCTCTGAGTGAATTTTAAATTTTGATTAGTATACTTTTCCACTCCAGAAATTTCCTTTGATTTGCTTCTATAGTTCCTACCCTTGTGTTGATATCCTGCTTGACGGAACTTTGCAAAAACTATACCCTTTCATTTTTTAAGCACAGTGTCTTGGTCACCTTTCCCATTGCTGGGACGAATTACCTGAGACCAGCACTTAAAAAGGAGGTTTCATTTTGCTCAGTTTCAGAGGATTTAACCTACAGCTGGCTGGTTCCAAAGCAGAAGCGTCATGGTGGAAGGACCTGACACGGAAGAGCACGGTGGAGCAGAGTTGCTCACTTCACAGCAGCTGGGATGCAGATCACAGGGAAGAGCCTGAGAGGAAGAAGCCAGGGAACAGACGCTCCCTGAGGTCATGCTCCAGGGAGGGATTTCTTTCCATGTTGGGAGGCTCCACCTCCCAGTGGCCCATGCAGCAGGAGCTCCTCAGTGGGTTGGCCCACTCATGAACTGAGCCCTCATAATCTAATCACCAGTCCAGTGGTGTCTTGATTCAGCCAAGTTGACAATCAAGATGAACTGATGCAAATACTCTCCTTAGCTCTTTGAATATATTTATGAGTTTGAAGCCTTACTCCTAAACACAAAATTTGGTTTTCTCAAAGGCACTTTTTGTTGTCTGTTTCTTTTTCCCTGTGCATCTCATTATTTCATGTCTTTGAATCACACTGATATGTGTATTCTTTTGTGATACATAGACTTGCAAGATATTATACCGAAGCAGTTCTGGGTACTGACTCACCTCCCCAAGACTCCTTCATGCCATTTGCCCCTTTTTCTGCTTGGTGACTTGACTAAAGCAGGTTAGTGAAAGTGATTTCCATCGCAGTCTACCTCCTTTGATGCTTATCCTCAAAAGGTACCTTGTAGTTTTGTATTATAATTAGTAGCAGTTTGAGTATGAAAGTTTAGGTAGGGAATAACGTTACCAATGATTTTTTTTTTTTTTTTTGTCTTTTTGAGACAGCTTGAACTCACTTTGTAGCCCAGGCTGGCCTCAAACTCACAGTGATCCTCCTACCTCAGCCTCCTGAGTGCTAGGATTACAGGCGTGTGCCACCACACCCAGCCTTACCAATGATTTTTTAATGATTTGTTCTTCTATTTTCTAAGTTTTATAGCATTTTTAAGCAATCCAACACTAAGCTGATGTGTAATCCTTTGTAGTAAGCTTATTGTTTTTCCACTAAGTGTTTAGAGTATCTCTGCTGTGATATTCTAAAATTTAGTGTTAGGGTGTTTATGTGTAGATCTGTTTTCTGCTGGCTATTTGATGAGACACTTCGGTTCAGGAAATCATGTCCTTTGGATCTGAGAAAGTTTCCTGAATTATTTCTTTAATAATTCTCTTCCTGCCATGAGATCTTTTCTCCCTCTGTAAAGTCTTCTAATTTGAATATGAAGCTCCAAGACTGTTTCTACAGTATGTAAAATAACTTAGCTCTCCAATTTTCTTCTTTTGTATCTTTTCCTTTACTTTCTATACAATGTCTTCCAGCCCTTCCATTGGACTTTTCAATTCTGCTATCATGTTTTTTATTTCTAGGAACTTTATGTTTGGTCACTGAATATTTCTTTTAAAAAAAAGAACATGTTCTTATTGTTACAGATGCATCATCTCTTTTTTTCTTTCTAAGAATAATAATTGCCTAAGTGTGATAATGGCAATCTTTATTTCAAAAAGTTATTTTTGTTCCTATGAAAGATACATTTTAGGAAAATTCATTTATAAAGAATGTATCATTACTTACAACATGTTAATTGACTATTGACAACATTGCTATATTGACTTAAGAATTATCCACAGGAATGGATTAAATAACTATTTACAAATGAAAAACTTTGAAAGAAATTCAATTTTTATGCAGCCAGTCTTGGTGGACAAAGAGAAACAGGAAGTCGGTTGTGTGGTTGTTCACTCCTTAGGCTTCTGAACAGGAGCAGATCCGTTAAGGGGCTGTGTTGGCTGGGATTCCCCAGTGTGACCCACGGTGAATTCTAGAAATGTGCTGTTTGATCACAGCTCCACTTCCTGCTTCTGCACAAGGCTGTCTTTGTGAAATGCTCTACAGGATGTTCTTTGTGGGCTGGGGCAGACCCTATTTTTGCTTCCCTGTCCTGCATGGTAAGTTCAGGCCAGGTTGCTGTTATAATCCATGAAAGTCTTGAATAGGAAAAAAGAGAGCTTGTAGCTTCAGGAAATTCATACTCCTCTCCTGGTAGCAAGAAGGTCGTTCTGAGCACCTGCCTACAGGTAGGGGTGCAGCTCTGAGCTTCCTCTGCAGGTTCTGCACTCAGTCCTCCTAGATGGGTCCCTGCAGTTGCCTTTAGGAAGTCCAAACAGAGAAAGGAGACATGGAATGGAAGCAATTTGCATTCATGCCAGCTTCCTCTTTTGGTGGTTAATTATGAAACACCCTCAGCCTAGCAGATGGCTGGGTATAGGGCTTTGTGGAAGATGCTATTATTAACAAACGAAATGCACATGTCCTCCACAAAGACATCTAGGCAGGGCAGTTCTCCATCCAGAGGATGTCCTGGTATTCTATTAGATGGAATGAGTATAGTGTGAAGTGGACAGAATTTTAAAATTAGCTACTGTCATTCTGTGGGGCAATGATAAAAGCTAATCTGCTCCAATCTCTCATAAATAGGAATAAATGACTTCTAATTCTTTAAGGTAACTTTCTTGGCGTTTAACTGATCAAAGCCCCAGTGTGAGTGTCAGTGTGAGCACTAGAGAAAATTTAAATTCATGCTCCACTGATTAAGAAACACAAATGAAGTTTTCAGCGTAGAAATGAATAGGCCACCTCTAAATGACTTGTTGGTTGTTTTTGTCATACTGAGACAAGGGTGTTGACAACAAACCTAAAGCATCGATGGTTACCCAAAGGTCATCTCAGCTGGGAGTCCACTTGAGTTTCTTAGCATTGGAAGACACCCCAAAAGCCTGGAGAATTTCAAATACAAAAGATCTAAAAGAGTGAAGAGGTACTCGGTATTTGTACAAAAGAAAAATTCATATTCTTTTTGGTTTGTACTTGTTTTTATTACTTGATATTTCCAAGTAGCAGTCAATAAATGTTGACTAATTAATGTGCCCTAGGGAAAAAGTATCCAAAAAATTGTAATACTTGAAATAAATGTAGAAAAACATAGAGGCTGGAGTTTTAACACTGAAAAAGATTGAAGGGTGAGTTTGTAACTTTCCTGCCACATGAGGGAAGAGAGGGACAGATATGTGATCATTTTAAGGAAATGCTTGTCTTGTTCTGCAGTGGAAAAATCTATTGGGTATTTTTCCTCCATGTCAACAGTAGTATGAAGAACAAAGTCTCCGGCATTTTGTGAATAATTGTCTGGCTTTAGGTTCTAAAGAGTATTCAGCACAAGTTTGGGCTCTAATCCCAAAAGACACAATTCCAAATGCTATAATTCTCAATGTTGAAATCCCAAAAGATCAGAGATCTTAAAGTTGAGAATCTCTGATGCCTAAAATCCCCAAAGATCAAAACCCTGAAAACATAATGTAGGAAGACAATTTAAAATTTCTTGAAAGACACATATTTACATTTTCTAAAAGGTGTTTATGTCAGAAAAAAATAAAAATACAACCAAACACTTCATAGGGCCACTTCGCATAATAAAACAGGCAATGAAAACATAGATATTTCTACAAGCATAAATTCCCAGGTGTACTAGTTACAGCCACTGGGGTGTAACCATAATAAGCAAATGTAAAGAAATAGGCCAAAGAGCAAAGTGTATAAATGTATAAAGCTGTGGTTGGCAGTTGTGTGTCCCCAGCTTTAAAACTGTCATCATGGGAAAGGACATGACTGTAGCCTATGTCTTTCGAGAAGACCGATCACCCACCTGGATGGTTGGCCCCTGCCCATGCGATTGCTGAAGAACCATTTCTTGGGAAATTTTATGTTTCACGAATCCAGATGCACTGAATGGACACCCCTTCAATGGTGGAGGAAGTATTGACGTTTGTACATACATGCACGGAGCCACGTTTGCCAAAGTTGCTTAAAGCAAACTGGAAATCTCCAATAGTCTGTACCCAAGTTGTATTGGAAGGATGTGAAGATGAAGTAGCAGCCTAGCAAGACAGTGCTGCAACTTAAAATAAGGAAGAAAACTTTAAAAAGAAAAAAGGTCAAAAGAAAATTCAGTGTGTGTAGATTGTATGATGGGGACTGATTTGGAGGAATTGCAGGAAAGTCATTCACGAGAGCTGGCCAACTCTCACCGTCACTAACAATAGGTGAAATCTTTTTTTTTTTTTTTGTGGGTACCGGGGGTCGACCTCAGGACCTCACATGCCAGCAGGCGCCCGTGCCGCTGAGCGAGATCACTGGCCCCTTTTTCGTATGTGGGTTCCGGGAGTCGAACTCGGGCCCTCGCGCTTACCGGGCAGGCGCTTAAGCCGCTGAGCCATCTCAATAGGTGAAATCTTGCATTACAATGAATAGCTTTTCTTGTTTGTTTGTTTGTTTCAGGGCATGACACTCCCCAGGTAATACATTATTTGCTATGTGCTGCTGCTCTCTTTGAAATTCTTCTAGGGCTGGTGAGACGGCTCAGGGGCATAAGTGCCTGCCTGGCAAGCATGAGGTCCTGAGTTCGACTCCCAGTACCACATATGATAAAAGGGGCAGTGATATCACTCAGCGGCACGGGCACTTGCTGGCGCGTGAGGTCCTGAGGTTGACCCCCGGTACCCACAAAAAATTAAAAAAAAAAAAAGAAAGAAATTCTTCTAGGACTCCATACGCGTGGACGTGAGCATCGTCCTTCCTGCCTATATGCAGTACTGGGTATTGAACCAGGGACTTTGCTCTGAGCTACATCCCCTGCCCTCCTTTTTACATTTTATAATCAGACAGCGTCTTGCTAAGTTGCCCAGGCTGTCCTCAAACTTATGATTTCTTGCCTCCGCCTCCCTATTAAATGTTCCCAGAGCCTGTCCCACATTTCCACGTTGCCTTGTGTCCTTGGAAAGCCATTTCACATGTGCACGCATACCACCGACTCATGTAGGAATGACTCCGGTGACAGAATGGCCACACCACTGCCTATGTATTTTCTTATCCTCTCAGGTGCATGACTACTGCTGAACCGGTAGATAACTTCTCGGTCTTCTCCTGACAGTGAGGCTTTAATTCATTAATGGCTCCCATAGTTTCATCAGCTGGAAGAAATGGCAAAGCAGACACATGGCAGTTTTTTTTTTTTTTTTTTTGTGGGTACCGGGGGTCGACCTCAGGACCTCGCATGCCAGCAGGCGCCCGTGCCGCTGAGCAATATCACTGGCCCTTTTTTCGTATGTGGGTACCGGGAGTTGAACTCAGGACCTCGCACTTGCCAGGCAGGAACTTATGCCGCTGAGCCATCTCACCAGCCCACGTGGCAGGTTTTAAGCTGAGGTTTCCGTGCATGCCACGTGGTGTGCACAATCCTTTCCCCAGAGGCCAGTCCTCCAAGTGTCATCCTTTTTGGGTTTTGTTTTCATGGGAATTGCTATGTTGGGATTTGGGATTTTAATCTTTCAGGATTGTGACTTTTGGGATATTAGATTCTGAGGATTTTGGTTTTTCCACATTCAGAACTGTGTCTCTGGGGACTATAATATGCACCTCCCATGGTCCCCATCAGCAAGGGGAGAAAACTCCGTCGGACATGGTGTGGGTGGTTGAGCCCTTGAAGTGTGGGTGGGGCAACTGAAGAACTACTTTTTAAAATTTTGTTTCAATAAATTCAGCTTCAAATTTAAATTCCACCACGTGGCTGGTGGCTGACGCTTTGACATGTGCCACAGTGGAACTGTGGGCAGTGGCCACCCCAAGGCTCACTGGTGGCTTCTGACACTAATGACTTTCAACAGACAACAGGGAAGTACAGTGAAACTGTCGAGGAAGTCTGACGGGAAAGACTGTCACGAAGGTCTGCAGCCCTCCGAGGCCCTCCCTTTGGTCCCCTTCTGAGATGCACCTGGTTGAAACAGGAGGATCACAAGGTCGAGTCCAGCCTGGGCAATTTAGTGATTTTGCAGGACCCTGTCTCAAAAAACCAAGCCAAGCCCAAACAAGCAAACAGACAAGCAAGCAAAAAATAGTTAGGGATGCAGCTCAGTGCAAAGGCCCTGGGTTCAATCCCCAGTACTGCAAACAGACAGACAGACAGACAGACAAACAACAGCCTTTCTACTTGCCGTGCTTCTACTCTGCATGGCAGGTGTTGGTGAAGGTGGCTTCTAACTCATTTAACATGGCAGCCCCGGGGCATATTCTTTGGAAGTGAGAGGCTAAGTCACCTTGCAGGTTGCCCAGCAGGAGCACCTGTCAGGGTCTGGCACTGTCCCATGCCCCACATGTCTCCACACATGGTGTTTGGGGACCCATGTTCCGCTGGGTCCAGGGTCTCCCCAGGGTGATGGGTGTTGGAGCCCCCTTGGGCATTCCATCAAAGCCACCCCCATGATGTCTGATGAGCTGACCTGGTAGCCACAGAGCCACTTCAGAGCTGGCGACAGAGGGGCCACATAGTGTGACCCCTGGGGTTGCTTTCCTATGTTGCTGTCCTCAAGGCCACATTGCCCTCTGTCCCCAGATGTCCAGAGTCCTGTGTTAAAACCATGATCCTTTCTCCATATGTAGACCTGAGTGGCCACTCCAGAGAGGAGGTCCCCAGGCCAGATGGCGCTGCATGAGTCTCCAGGGATTTTGTGTCTGCTATTCTTTCACCACTGGTTGCAGCCCTGTGATCTGAGACCCAGGCAGGGATGGAGGAGCTGGGGACTCAACCCCAGGAGCATCCCGTCTCTGCTGTCTCCCAGCCCCACCCTCCTAGGCCTCCCTCCGTGAAATTCCAGCAGACTGCAGCATCGAGACTTGCGCTGTGCATGCAGGCTGCGTTTCACTTTGAAGTGTTCTCTGCTTCTAAAATGCATTTGATATGAACCCCGTCTTGACCTCTCCTTACGATTCAAATCCCTAGACTCAGTGCCTGTCTTCATTTAAAAAATAACTCATAATACTGCCTGTCAGCAAGCCACCTTCCCAGTGCTGAGTAGAGAAATATTTATTTTGATGAAATGTTTATGGAAGTTAGTTTGACATCTAAGAAGTCTTTCTTTCTTTCTTTCTGGTCCCTCCATCTGGGTATCCTTTTTCACTATCCAGATGTTGTCCCAGGACAATGATTGGAGGGCACATCACTGAGGGTCCCTGTGTTGTGTCTTGCCTCGTGTGAAATTTCTCTTGAAAACCTAGTCTGATTCGTATCATTGAGCACATATCCACGGAGCACTTAGTACATGCTGATTGTTCTCCTCAGCATACTGGATGTGGAGGTTGTCACACAGATAGACCAGGCAATGGAGAAATGCCCAGATTTATAAATCACTGTAGGAAAGACAAGGCTGGGAGGAGATAGGCATGGCAAAGGACACCAGTGGTGCTGGGTGTTGGCTGGGGGCTCTCTGAAGAGAAGGCGTTAGGTTTGGGGTAACGGTGGAGGGGATGAGCCATGGGGAAACTGAGGGAAGAGTGAGAGAATGTGCCAGGATGTTGAGGAAAATCCACTGAATCTATGCCTGCCTGGTGTGCGAGCAGGAGGGTCATGGAGGATCCCTTGGACTAGAGGTGGTTGGGGGAAGACAGCCTGTGGTGAGGACGCTGGATCTCAGCCTACATGAGACTGGAAGGAAATAGGAGTTTGAACAGGGCTTGCTGTGATCCCATGTGGTGATTAGGGTGGTGTCAACTTTGAATCTGCCTGGGAGATTGGTGGAGCACATGGAGCATCCTTGTGGGTGTGTCTGGGTGGGCCAAAGAGAGGTGATCTTGGGTACAATATATGGACTCTGGCCCATTTCTCTCCAGCACGGCTGCCCTCCTGTGTCATGAACTAAGCAGCTTGGCTTCACTGTGCCCTACAGCCATGATGGTCCTCCTTTAAAGTCTGCTGACCATGGACTGAGTCTCCCAAAACCATGAGGCAAACCTGACCTTTCTTCTTTTAAGCTGTGAGTGTTGGGTGTTGTGTTTCAACAATGGGGAAGCTAACTACTACATCCGATGTGTGAGTGTGTGTGCACAAGTGCTGCGGGGTCGCATTGGATGCTCTGTAGAGATGAGACCAATGATGTTGAATCCTGTAGAGCTTTCAATGTTACAAACAGCCCATTGTAGCACATGTGCCGTACGTTCGTCTTCACTGGATGAGACTGTGGGATGAGGGTGGGCGTGGAGACAAATCTAGCCTCCAGGAGATGATGGTTCCTTGGTCCTTGCTGAAGGCTGCTGTCCTCACAGGTGCCAACCAGGGACACTTGGGCTCACCCTGAGGACCTCCTTACCTCCTCCCTCTTCAGAAAGGACCAGTCCTCCTTGGGACTGGGAGTGATGTGCTTGGGTTCAAGCCAAGCTCTGCTCCTGCCTGCCTGGGGGCTGTCCTGCATGACTCTGGACCTCTCTGGGTGGAGTTGCCCCATCTGAGGCCCGGGAGGATCATCCTGGTATTTCCTCATGGGGAGAGCTGACTCCAGCGAGATGAGCAGCGGCAGCCCTGAGCAGTTCCTATGAACCCGGACAGCTACAACCACCGTACTGAGAGGGATGTGACTATGGTGACTGGTAAAGTATCTCAAAGTCCTTGTAAAAATCTCTCAATCCTAGAAGACACAGGTGGGCCAGATGGGGTGGTGCATGCCTGCAACCCCAGCACTCCGGGAGGCTGAGGCAGGAGGACTGTATGTTTGAGCCAAGCTAAGACAACTCAGGGACTTAGGGAGACCCTGTCCCAAAATAAAAAATAAAAAACAAAAAGCTGGGGATGTAGCTCGATGTAAAGGCCCTAGGTTTAATCCCTAGAACTGTAAAGAAAAAAAGATACAAGTATGTGCACCCCAACTCCACCACTTTCTAGGGCTCCGTCACTCCCACTGGACCCGTCTAGTTTTCCAAAGGCTCCCTGGACCCTCACATCCCCAAGGCTGTTCTCCATCGGGTCCCTAGAAGGGGTCATGTCCTGGATGCAAATCCGTTGTGTGCCATCTGCCTATCACACATCACTGTGTCTGCTGCCCTCAGTAGAAAGCCCAGTGGTTCCTGCATGGCCCCCCCACCCCACCCATTTCTGGCCACGCTGAGGCTCCGTCCGGCGGCTCTGCCCTGTGGGACGCTGCTGCTCCTTCAGCTGGGGTCTGCAGCCAACAGCCTGCTACGGCACCCACGGAAACCCTCCCTGTCCGCGTGGCCACACACACACACACGTGCACACAGACACAGGCTCACAAATACACATCACACAGGCAGACACAACACAGACACACGCTTGAAACACAAATGCATGCACAAACACACCATATATACAAAGGCAGCACACACACAAAAAGCACACACTACAAAGAAACACAAACATCACTCTTACATGTGCTTATAGATGCCACACACAAACACATAACACACAGACGCAGAAACACACAAGCCCCACAGAAGCACACACACAGACAGATTACACATGTTCACAAACACATGGCACAGATATACCACACAGAAACACACAGAGAAATGCATTCAGTGCACTCTCACACAAGGCTCCACGCACAAACACACAACACACAAACACAAAAGCCCCAAGCCACACACAAGCAGATGTACACAAACACAACCATACAAACATAAGGCTCACATACATGCACCAGCCAGCTGAATTAAATATGGAATTTTCAATTATACAGCTTATCTCATTAAACGGTTGGAATTCTTATCCAAATCCTACAGTGAACTGTGGAATTCGTAGGGCTCTGTTTTGTCGTCTTTTGCAGTCACGCAGTGAAGGTAAAGTCCATAAAAGTCTGTAAGGTGCGCTGAGTTCACATGCGCAGCGCGATGAGTGTTGATGTGGATGTGCACCGATGCACGAACGTCCTTGCAGATCAAGCAGCCAGAGGCTCCGCACCCTTCCCAGCCTCCTGCCCAGCTTCACATCCCAGGACCTGCGGGGAGCAGAGCTTCCCACGTCCCCGAGGAGGAAGGAACAGGAGGGTCACTGCCGGCACCCTCGGTCATCGCTGACCTCTGCATTTTCAATTGCAGGGGTGATGATGCCTGGCTTCCACTGACTCCAACCACCTGCGGCCAGAGGAGTTGCTGTCAAGTCCTGTCCTTACACAGTGTCCCACTAGGTCCTGTTGTAGACAGCAGTGACACTGTAGTTCTCCAGGCCGCCTTCCTCAGAGCCCTTTCCTGTGTCTTGTCTAATTGTCTCACTGATCTTACAAGATCAGAAGAGCGGGTGTTATGAATCCATTCTTCCAAAGCAGAAGTTGAGCCCCTGCTTCAAGCAGAAGGGCGCACCTGCACCCTGATGTCCTTTCAGGTACCTGTGCAGCTGACTGCTGGTGCCTACCCAAGCCTGAGTTGTCCCTGTCCTCCACGTCTCAGGAAACCCTCCCATACTTCTTTCTGTTCGATTGTTTTCAGACATCTTGGGTCCTGCTGCAAGTTAAAGTGTGACCCTTCCTTGCCAAAGGATACTGTGAGATTCCAAGCAAATGGTACCTCAGAAAGTGACCTTGTTTGGAAGAAGGTTGCTGCAGGTTGCAGGCATAGTGGTTAAGATGAGATGATGTTGGAATACAGTGAGTCCCCAGCTGATGTGACTGCCTGGTGACATCTGAACTGAACCGGATATTCAACTGTGTTGACAGTTCCTCCCAAAGCCTCCCCTGACGGAGGGTGTGGAGCGCTGTTCTTCACCTGTGAATTTCCACAGCACTGTCTGTGGTGGACAGAGATTAGGGCGGGCTCTGCTTTCTACCTGCAGCAGAGATCTCCACTCCAGTCTACAAGAGTTTAGCTTACTGGGTGCCTACGTGAGCCAGGCCTTGGGGATACTCGCTGATCAGCAAGGAGTGTCTGACCCATGGATGTTTCCCTACTGAAGTACATTATATAAATACATTGTAAATGAGAGTTTGGTGTAAAAGTAAGGCCCACTGTAAAGATTTAACATATTTAGTCCATGGCAGACTCTTTCGATAGTAGACCATGGAGGGCTGGTGTTTGGGTTTGGACCTCAGGTGTCCCCCAGAAATTTCATGTATTCAGAGGTGGAGCTTTTGGAAGGCGATTGGATCATCGGGGTGCTGTACCCATCAGTGGATCCATCCATGGATGAATTCATGGTTGAATGTGCTGTCAGGAGGTGGGGTCTGGTTAGAGGTGGGTCACTGGGATTGTGGCCTGGAAGGGTGTGCTATTGTCTTCTGTCCTCCCTTCTCTCTCCCTGCTTTCTGGCTGCCATGGGTTGAGCAACTTTCCTCCACCAGGCCCTTCTGCCATGCTCTTTCTGCCTTGGAACCAGCTGACCATGGACTGAACCCACTGACACTGTGAGCAAAAGTAAACCTCACCTTCTTTAAGCTGCAGTGCTGGGTATTTTGACCCAGCAAGGAGAACATGACTTAAACAGCTGGCTTCATGGGGTGGCAGTAGCACCCTTCCACAGGTCCCACTAGGCCTCATGCTTGGATGGGCTTGCACAAGGCAGCATGCTCTGCTACCCCCAGCTGGAAATTTCTGATAATAGTATCCTTGGATTTATGTTTTCTACAACTGCTGGAGTGACGGCACCTTCCTGCCTGCTCTATCCTGCCAGAACTGTCCACTTGGGAGGGCCCTCAGCTGCGCACACCCCTCCTTGGTCCTGGTGGGGATGTGGAGCACCTTGGTTGGGTGTGTGCTGTGTGGCATCTCAGGGTAGAGGTTGGCAGCTACCATCCCCACCCCAGGCTGGCAGTGTCCTAGCATGTTCCACAAGTCAGTGAGCCTCTGACCCCTCTCTGGTCCAGGTATACAATGCTTCCTTGCTTGGAGGTTGCAGTCTCTCAGGGGTCACACACTGGGGCAGTGGCTGGTGGGAGAGAGAGACTGCTTCCCTATCTCCCCAACCTTGGCTGGTGCCAGGGCATGGGGCATGCAGAAGGTGGAGAAGCAACTGGGGCAGGTGTGGGCCACTGGTGCTGCCTTGAATCTCCAGAAGAGCCCTGGCATCAGTGAGGGGCTGCACTCTCCCCAGACCATTCTCATGCCTAAGGGAAGGAGGCATGAAGCAGCAGATGAAAGACACAAGATTCGTCAAAAGGACAGAGTTTGCCACTTCGGGACTTGAATGAAGCTTTATTTCCTTTTTGAAACAGGAGCCCTCCATTTTCATTTTATACTGGACTCCCCCAAATGATGTGGCCAGCCCCACTCCCAAACTCAGTAAGACCCTAGCCATTCCCGGCCACAGTGCCCACGCACGAAGCATAGGGCACCAGAGCTTCATAGCCACAGTAGTAGGAACTCTGATGGTTTGCACCCTGCAGAAGGAGGCTCTGTAACATGTGCGAGCCCCATTTCTGGCAAGTGGAGGTTATGGCTCACCCTGGGGTGTGTCTGACCCCCGTGCCTGAGCAGCTAACTACTCAGATTGCAGGTGTGGAGTGAATGTGTACACCGAAGGGGGGGCACCAAGTCAGTGCAGGAATAGAAATCAGGCCCATTGCCTGCCTTCCTGGACTGCATTCGGGAAGGATCCAGGAGTAAACACCTGGTGCAGGCAAAGCCAGAGGACACTGGCTTCGTAAGTGTGGCCGGGCAGAGCGGGAGGTGCAGCCTGAGTGGGCAGCAGCATGTGACCACCTGCAGCTGCAGAGCAATGGCAGCCAGTGCGGCACCCGGCTCAGCTGACCCTCCTCATACACTGGGCCTGGCCATCTTGTGCCCAGCCCTGGTAAAGCACCATTTTGTCTCTGCCTCCCCATTTCCTTTTCCTGTGTTATTTTGTGAGCTCTTTGAGGTGCGTTTGATGTGGAGGGGCACAGACAGCCTGGGCAGCAGACACCAGCCCACTGGTCCACTCACCTCCAGGAAGCCACACCCCGTCTCCCCCAAATGCCTTCTGTGTATTCAGCACCCCCACAAGCATTCTATCTTGATCTGAAATAGGGGTGCATTCCAGCCCTGCAAGTCATGATTTCCACAAAGCCATGAGCTTTATTTGAATATTATTATAACTTCACGAACCTCACACAGAACCTCAGGGACAAGCTCTCCTGGCTTCGCCCAAACGTGTGGCAGGAGTTGGTTCCAGGTTTGGGATTACACACATCATCACCAATTTTAATCAGTTTTTTTTTTTTTAAAAGGCACCATTCAGAGAGCAACATTGGAACTGCTTGTGTTTGTCTTCTACCGTGTACTCCCGAGAACTGAAACAAGCCCCCGAAATCACAGAGCTCTTCCACAGTAGCTGCCAGGATCTGGAAGCAGCATTTCCCTCCAGGCAAATGAACTGGACTTTGATTCTCAGAGTCGGTACCTATGCAATCTGAATCCAGCTGCCCACGCTATTAAACTGCAAGCATTTATTTCATGGTCACCCCCGCTTAGCTGGCCACCTTCCGGAATGGTCACCCCTGGCCATAGCTTCATTAGCAACCGGCCAGAAAATAAGTAAAAATCGGGGGCTGCGGGCAGGGAGGTTTCAGCCTCTGAACGCACGCCGCTGACGGTGCGTGACCGTGCGGGGCTGCGCGCGGGTCGGTCCAGCCTCCAGATGGGCTGCGCTCCGCGGCTGCGGCTTTAAGACTGCAGAGCGCCCGGCGGCCAGGGCAGGGGAGGGGTCCCCGCGCCTCCTCGCTGCGTCCGCGCCGCCCGGGCTCGGGCAGGGAAGGCTCGCAGAGGGATCCATGTGATCGGGGCCGCAGGAGAGAAAGATGAGCCTGCCCGCCCGCCTGCTGCCTGGCTGCGGAGGCTGAGGGCGGGCGCACCGGAGGCCGCTGCCGCTGCCGCGCACCCTGGGCGCCGCCGCCCGCCCGCGATGAGCCCACGCCCGCGGCTGCGGCCCCGCGCACCTGCCCAGCCGCCCGCGGCCCGCTGAGCGCACGGCGCACCTGGGCGCGGCGCCCGCCCGGCACGGACGCCAGCGGGGGGACGCGGGCGCAGCCGGCGCGCGGCGAGCGCAGCCCGAGCCCCGAGCCCGAGCCCCAGCCGGAGCCGTGCGCGCCGCGTGCCCGGGCGGCGGGGCCCCAGCGGCGGCGGCGCGATCCCGGCGGCGGCGGCGGCGGCGGCGGCGGGCGGCGGGCGCGGGGCGAGCGGCGAGAGGAGCCGGGCCGGGCGGAGCGCGGGGGGCGAGGCCGGCGCGAGGCTCGCTCGCTGGCGCGCGGGAGGCCGGGCTGCAGCAGGGGCATGTGGATACTGGCCCTCTCCTTGTTCCAGAGCTTCGCGAATGGTGAGCCGCGGCCGGGCGCGTTCGGGGAGCGCGGTGGACCCCGGGTGGCGGTGGTCGTGGAGGCGGAGGTGGGGGGAGAGGTTGGGTGCACGGGGGCAGTCTTGCCTCCTCCCTCCCCCACCCGTGTTTAAATGTCCATGCTTTCATTTATTTTTATTTAAAAAAAATACCGCTATTGCTTTGGAGAGGAAAGGAGGCGAGGAGGCGAGGCTGGGAGAGAAACTGCTCCGTAATCATAGGAAGGCGCTTACCTAGCCAAGTGCCAGCTCCCAGCCTAACTCCAGGACTAGAGAGCTGGCTCATTCAGAATAAACCAGGTTTGTGGAGAGAGAGGAGAGGGAAGACCGCCGCTTGGAATATTGCAACCCGAAAAGGGGGCACGACATTCCCAGTGCAGGCTTTGGCGGGGACACTGAAGAACGGCTCCTTCGGATTCAAAGCTTTTTGGAGGCTTTAAAACATGCGCTTTAATTCTGCTAGGATTTATTGAGCAGCAGTGAAGGCTTTCGGAAAGATCTAGCATCTACGCCTCCCCCCACCCCCCGCACTACATCTTTTTCCTCCCAGCAGTTTATGTAAAAATATGCTCTGATAAACATTACATCATCTGAAATGTTGACAAATTAACACACACACACACACACACACACACACACACACACACCTGTATAGTTGTAAGAATGAAATCCGTGAATATTGTTAATAGTATATCTTTCCCCATGCCCGGCCAGCATTCTGTTTGGGAACGCTTTCTTCCTGGCTATTTAGAAAGCTATTGCTCTTGACGAGTCCGATCCAGTGAGTAAGTGAGACTGTGCCGCGGCTGGCTTGTCACCGTGTAAATACGACCCTACATGTATGAATGGCTTCCTCGCGTGCGGAAGCGGGAGGGGACTGGCGTCCTTTGACATTGCCTGGGAGTAGCTGGGGCTTCGATTCCCATTTCAAATTTTGGAACACACGTCTCCATATAATGCATAACCTGCTGCTGCCAGTTAAAATTAAAACATGAAGCAGCAGAGAGAGAGAGAGAGAGAGAGAGAGAGAGAGAGGGAGGGAGGGAGGGAGAGAGAGAGAGAGAGAGAGAGGGGAGAAATCTGGCCCTTGTAAGAAAATATGAGAAGGAAAAGGGGGGCTCTAAGATTTTCCTGGAAGATCCGCAGGCAAGCTCCGAGCCGCCTCTGCATAGAACATTTTCTCTGCCTGCACCCGACAGGCCAGACAAAATGCGTGAATGTTGTCCAATTAAAAAATGATGACGAGGAACAGAGCTCAATGAAGAAGGAACCTCCACAATTCACAGGAAAATGCTACTTTGCTCTTGGGTATAACCTCAAGCAAAGTGTTTGAAACTTTCATTTTGAGAATTCCTGGCAGGAACAAATGGCAACAAGTTCTGACAAGACACCCCTCATTCCCAGAGGGCACTACACCTGTCCTACCTGCTCCCAGGGGGATTTACCTTGGGGGTACGTGTGCTTTAGGGAGCTGGCTGCGGTCGTTAGAGGTAAGGCAGCCCTTTCTGCTGCTCTGAGAATGGCAAGTTTCTCACGGATATGTCCCAGAGCCACCAAGCCTTGACGGCCTGGCTCACTGTTACAGCAGACATCTCTGGCTTCCTTGGAAAGGCCTGGGTTGGAGGATGAGAGAGGGCGTCTGTCTTATGGAGAGATGTGTGTTTTAGGATGAGAGGGGTTATACTTCCGATGGTCAGACAACTAGCATCTATTTTGCAGTTCAAGTTATAATATGTGACAAAAATGTAGGGAGGAATTAGTGGAATGTCTGGCACACTGATGCTGTAAATGTGGGTGACTGTTTTGAATCAGGATGTCACGTCTAAAAACACCATGTATTGTATGAAGCTTCAAATAGGCTTCTGTAACATGGAAATATATGCCGAGATCACCTACGCGCACATATACTGAGTCCTGCAAGTATTGTCTTCAAGATTTTAATACCAGTTGCTAATTAATCATTGTTACTGTAATGGACATAGGTATGTTACTCAAGATACGCCGTAAAAGGCACATGCAAATGGGTATTTTACATTGTTGTAGGATATGTTCTGATCCTGTCTTCCAGGGGGCTGTGAAACTATCTTATATAAAAATGGCTCTCTCTTTATATGATCGAACAGCGAAAAAATTTAAAAAACCTGACTACAGAGATTTTGGCTCATTCATTTTCCAGTTTTAGAGGTCTTAAAAGAATGATGTTCAACACATACTGGGCAAAGGATCCTAAAGTATATAGTCCTGTCAAAATGAAATAAGTCCACTTTTGAATACTGACTGTTTCTAAGACTATACTAAAAAATCTGAAAGCAAATGGTTCTTACCTACCTGAAGAAGAATTTTTAAAAATGAAGTTTTTTTTTTTTTTGTCAGTAACTGTCATATTTTGGCCTACCTTAATTTTAGAAAACATCTGAATGTGTGTGATAAATACCTATGGGCTCTAATACCTAAGCTGATTATTGCTAAGCCTCAGACACCAAAAATGCCTCATATGATAAAACTTTTTTTCATTTGTAAAAGGTTATACACATTGATATTTTGAGGAGCTCGTCACAAAAGCCTCCGGTACATGTTTATTTTAACAGCAGATAGCAGCGTTTTTATTACTGATGTAATAAGATGTTTATTTATGTCTTAATAAAAGCCTGGCTGCTGGAGATCCTACAAAGAGTATTTTGGGCAGAAATGAGAATCGAGAGAACAGTCCCTTCATGGGTTAAAGGCTTACGAGTGACCTCACCTGGTAAGGTACAGGGACCGTGTTTCAGAGCAGCGACGTACTCTGCAATGCTCTGAGGATACTCATGGGAGAGCTCCCGGTGTAGTGGCAGGAGCAGGGTACACATGTGTGCACACACATCCACACGTCACTGCATGTCTGCTCACACGCGCTTCCCACGGCATCACACCCCATTACCTTCCTCTCGATTTTAACCCTGGCAAGCACATGCTGCTCTGCAGTTCTCGTGAAAAGCATAGCTGTGCTCCAGATCGGCTGAGCGACTCCTGATCACATGGGTTCCACGGAATCTGCTTGTGTTACCTCCCGACGTCCCCGTTGTGATAGACACGCATCCCTGACACTGTGTTTTCCAGAGCCATGAGGTTTGAGCTTTCCTGCATCAGGGTCCTGAGAGGGTGGGGATGGCGGTGACGGGGGGGCAGAGCTCATGGGAACCCAGGTGGGTGTGCAGCGCCTTTGGGCATCGTTGGTTCACTAGATGGGGAATTACCTACCACATATTTGGTGTTTTATTTAACTGCAGAAGCGGACCTTTGGAAGTACCCATGCACCTGAGGGCCTTGAAGGTAATTTTTTGTGTAATTCCTATAAACGTATGTAAGCAGAAAATGGGATCTTTCCTTCATCTTGATTAAGCAGATTACAATTAAGCTTGGAATTTCAGTGTTCGTCTACACTTCCTAGACATTTTAACTGAAGTGGCATGCCCCCACAAGATGCCCTCGGTAGCAAAACAAAATGCCAGGCAGACCTTTAATAAATGCCAGCCCATCTGCCTCCACTCCTTCCTTTCCTTTCCTGCTTGGGTGTCACCTTGGTCACTGCCGCCTTGGGGGACCACTTAATCCTGGGGCAGAATCGGTGCAGAACAGCATAGCGCTAGGGCAAATAATTTTGACTTCCCAAATTATCAATTTAAACCCCTAAAGCATGGCCCTGCATGTAGGCGGCCAAGCATTTTACCTTTGATGTGTGCGAGGTAAATAAGGTGCACCAGCCACGCTGCAAGGAGACTGTTTGATGCTCATGGAGACTTGCTGTCAGGGGCAGGGGCTTTCCGTTTGTAAAGAGCTATGAATGCTGAAGGAGATTGGGAATTTGGGTCTGAGATGGTGTATTTCTCAAGCATGTGCAAGGTGCATTTACACAATCTGTGGCATCCAGATTCTGTAAAATTAGCTGAACTGTGCGGGCGAGATTATGAATGTGGCTTGTACATAATTAATAGGTGGTAAAAAGGAGTACATTTGGGATTAGGCAGAGCCTGTAGGGGTATCTTTACGGTGGGCAGCCGAGTTCTCTGGTTTTGCTGTGCCCTGGCCCACCTTGCCCACGGCAGGCAGGGTCCTAGGGAGCACGCACCTGGTCCTGTCTGGGTATTTTCTTGGCAGCCACACTGAAGCGCACACTGGGCCTTGGTGGCCGGCAGATCAGACTGGGAGAGAGAGTGAGGTGCTGCTACCTGCATGTCAACTGTGTCCCCACCGCAGGACACTAGTGGGCGGCAAACCTCGCCAGACTCGGGCTGCAGGGCTTCAGCAGAGGGAGGGAGCGCTGCTCTGCACAGATGTCGGGTTTCCTAGGCTCCCAGCCCCTCTCCGGTTCCCAGCGCCCATACCCGCGCATTCTGGGGTCCAGCTAAGCAGAGCTGCGGCCCAGGCTAGTGGCAGGCTGGAATCAGTCCGGGCAGTCTTTGTTTTCCACATGAGGAGGAGGACTGTGTGCACAGCACTATTTTCAAGCCTAGAAGGTGCAAAGGAAGGAGAAGAGGTGTTGGATGCAAGGTCGCGGGGTCTGCAGAGGGGTGCCTTTGCTCACCTCCTTCCAACCCGCAAGGGGCCGGCAGGCAGTGGCGTGTGTGCTTGGAGGTGGTAGCTCCGCGTCTGATTGGCTGACCTTCCAATGTCATTCCAGGAGCCAGCTTCTCCCCCTGCTGATGGTGACAGGGGCGGCAGTGACGCGCTCCTCCGCAGTCCCTTCAGATCCCAAGGTTGAGCCTGGCTGGGGACTGAGCCCTTCCCCTGTTCCCCAGCGAATTGGGCAGCACCTGTTTCTAGGGAATGTGCCTTAGCTCTTGGCAGTGCAGAAAGCTAGGCGCAGAAATCCCCAGCCTGCCACCTCCCGTGCCTCTCCCCACCCTAGCTAGATTGATGCCCTTTTCTTTCATGTTTTGAAAATGCAAGAAGAATCAGAGTTGCTAGCCCCTTGCCGAAGGCATGGTTAAGCTAAGGCAGTGGGGAGGGAAGGTTCTCAGTTCTGGGGTGAAACACACACACTCACCTGGGTAGTGGGAGGGAAGCACCCACAGGCAGCTGTGGACCCTGGACATTGGTTCAGGGGTTGGCGGTGCAGGGGGCTGGACTCAGAGACCCGCTCCTGGAAGCCTGAGTCCTTCCGTGACTGGATGTGAGTGTGGCGCTGGCTGGCCGAGGGCTGGCCTCCCTCCCCAGACAGGGTCCTAGCAATGCCCCGGAGTGTTCTCGGAGTGGAGCAGAGCTCATGGGGGAGTAGGTGCAGGGAGAGAGGAGACAGTGAGGACAGGGCCTTCCTCTGTCCCTCCCTTCCCCTCCTGCCATTGCTGTCTTCTGCCTCTTTCCAGTTTCCTTCCTATTTCTGCCTTCTTCACCGGGTTTGCCTTTCTTGCCTGGATCTCTGGTTCTAATGGCTGAGCTGTTTGTGAGACGTGTGTGCGTGCATGTGCGTGTGTATGCATGTGCACGCGCGTGTGCGTGTGGGTGCTCCTTCCCTTACTACTGCCCCCTCTCTGCCATGCTGACTGCAGGCTGTAGAAGCATTTATTTTCTACAAAGGTTCTCGGAGCATTTTCTTCTCTTTTCCCAAAGGGATTCACATTTGGATTAAGGAATGGTACTTCATCTCAGCCACACTGCCTGGCAGAATTGCTTTAGGTGCTGCACGTGACGTGGGTTGGGTCAGATGTCTCAGACGATCATTTCATCAATGCGCTGGACCCTTTGTTCTTGAGTAATGTGATTTAAAATTCCTGCACAATGTTTATTACATCGTCGCGTTCTGAAGGCCAGACAGAAACATCAAACGGACATTTAAGTTTCCCAGTGGCTCCTGGGAATTCATTTCTTCATCAAAGATCCACCCCGGACATCAAAATAAAGCTCAGTTTCTTAGGCCTCAATCGTCTTTAAAGGGCACACTACAGTTTTCTTACTATCCCATGGATTTGTGGGGTTTTCATCATTATCTTATTTTGCAGCAGAACTGGATATAAAAGTTAGTACCTCATCAAAGCAACATGAAAGGAATGTGTTTTAGTCATTGTTAAAACTTCAGTTTTTATTAAAATATAAGTCAAATTAAGTGTCTTTACAGCTTACAATATTTATCTTCTTTTTTGGCAATCTGGTTTTTTTTGTTTGTTTGTTTCTGTTGTATATTGCTCAACACTGATGATTTTGTTCCAAAAACCATCTGATTGGATTAATTTTTGCTGTTTTAAAGTCCCCGGGATTATGCAAATGTATGTTATGATTTTAATGGATGGGATGAATCAGATCAAAAAGATAGGTGAGGGATATGCAGGAGCTACTCCGTGACGAAAAGGCAGAGTGACAGCGATTAACAAGGCTTGCTTGCACCCCTGCGTACGTTAATTTTTACTCAGGAGATGATGAGTTAGAATTAAGAGTGAGCAAGCAGTCCTATTTATAGAAAGCCATTTTTAAATGCAGCGGTAGACACTGGAAGAAAGACTTGAAAGGCAATACTCAGTGCTGGCTGCCCCCAACTCCTAGGTGATGACAGAAGCAGGGAGGGAAAACCAAGTGTGCCGTTCCAGTGGACCTATTGAGAAATGGTCCTGGGCTCTCTCCAGACCATACCTGGGATGCATGAGGGGTTTAGGTCCTTGTAAGACCTGGGAAGATGGAGGAGGGAGCGGGTGTGACTGCAGCACTGCCACAGAGGTGAAGCGCTGCCTGTCTGCCCAGAGGATGTGCGGGAGCAGTAGAGCAGCAGGGAGAGATCCGCATGCAGGTTTGGAGGACAGCAATTGCTGAAGAGGAGTTTAAATTTAGGATCTTGTCATTGTCCTTCCAAGTTCACCTGGGATTAAATTCTGGAGATTTCAACTGTGATACATGCACTTCTAATTGTCCAGCCCTGATGGGCCTGGCACTACTGCCCCAGGCTGCCTGATTGACATAAATGGTACTGGACAAGTGAGAAAGGGCATCCTTTCTCTTACAGGAGAAATAGTCTTTGATTTTATATTACCCATATAAGTGAGATTGGGGGCATTTATTTTTCTCTCTGTGCCTGGTTTATTTCACTTAGTATAGTGTCCTCCAGGTTCCTTAAATATACACAATTTAAAACATTTAAGAAAAAGAAATGTCACACACACAAAAAAAACAATACACAAAAGGGGCTGGTGAGATGGCTCAGCGGCTTAAGCGCCTGCCTGGCAAGCGCGAGGGCCTGAGTTCGACTCCCGGAACCCACATACGAAAAAGGGGCCGGTGATATCGTTCAGCGGCCTGGGTGCCTGCTGGCGCATGAGGTCCTGAGGTCGACCCCCTGGTACCCACAAAAAAAAAAAATAAATAAATGAAAGACTCCTTGTTCCTAGGACTGCGTATATCCCTTATCACAGTTTGATTTTGTTTGTTCCAAGTGGGCTGTATGTGTTTGCTTCAGCAGCACCTATACCAAGCGGGCCTTATTTTCTATTCATGGTAGAATCTATGCATGTGTAGGGATATTCTGCTGGTTTACAGGTTGAAAACTGGGATTTGGGTCATGTCTGGGCTTGCCCACAGTCTGATGCTGTGTAAAGCCTTTGCCTTTTCTTTTAGGAAAAAACTATCTGTAACATGGGTCGTTTTGTAGACCTTCTCCCCATACTATGCATGGGCATACTGAGGAGATGGTGGAAAGACATCTACACTATTTAATTCCTGATTTTGACTCATATGAGACTCGACTTTGTTAATATTCAGATATAGAAATAGAAAAGAGCTTTAAGCCTGTTCTACACAGAATTTAAATGATTCTTTCCCACTGTGAATAATACAATGAAAGTCAGTTTATAGTTCTTTCTAGATATTGGAACTATCTCGTTGTTGTGTCTGCAAAATAGTAGTATGGTGATAACACTCCCAGGGTTAGCCTCGGGGTCCCCAAGGCTTCTGGATCTTCATAGGGTCACCATGTGGTCCGGTCCCAGCTGGGGTTGCGGCGGGGGGTGTGGGTCACTGGACAGAAAAGCAGGCTGTTTGAAATGGAGGATTGTGGTGGAGACTCTGGGTTCCCTCTCAATCTCGGGTCCAGGATGACTGTTTCCGGATCCCTGCTTTTTCACTCATGCCTGGGCCACAAGGTGATGGGGAAACTCCGATGATTTTATTATAAGACAGGCAAGTATGAAGGGACTGAGAACCTCTGCAATTCCGTGTGCATTTAAAGTGTATTTTTCCTTCTATGTCTATGGAGGAACTGACCTCTACTTTGGAAACTTCTTATTTTGAGTGAACGTAGTTTCTCGCGAGAGAAGCTCGAGATTCATTTCTGCTCTGCACAGTAGCCCTGCTGTGGTGTGATTTCTTCTTGAGCTCCCACGGGACACTGAAACCCCCAATCCCAGTCTGCTTAATTACAGTGTTTGTTTCTTAATATCAGCTGTGGAGCATTTTTAATAACTGATGTCTAGCTGCCAGGGAGAAATAACAATGCTTTGTGATATTACTTGTGAGACTTCAGGGATGAGCTGAAGGCACCCGACAGCAACGACAGGCGGTGGCCCTGTGACTGGGACCACTCAGCACCACGGAGAGGGCACCAAGCTGACTCTTGTCCTTGGCAGTTCCTGTGAAGGGTAATCGCTTGCCTGCTTCTTTGGCTAGTGAAAAGGAAGTGAGTAAGAAACATGAAATGCTCTCTGGGGGCCGGAAATGTCCTCTTACAAGTTATTTAAGTTGGCAGCCCCAGCTAGGGGTCTCTGGTACCTTAGTGTGACAGCAGAGACTGAGGAGGGTGGCAGATTACTCTGAGTGTGTGAGTGTGTGTATGTGTGTGTATGTGTGTGTGTCTGATGGCTCACCAAAACCCATAGCTCTTAACTCTTCCATGGCTATTGTTTTACAGTGGGTTGAATTGTATGTTTATAGAGAAATTTAAATAGAAAAATGTTGATCTAGAAGTGATCTTGGTGTTTCTCCAGGTATTTAACTTCAACCAGTGGTTGGTTCATCTGTCTTGTGGGATCTCATGTCACCAGCCAGACCCCTTGTTATTTATAGTCACAAGAGACCCTGTGTGTTATTTTCCTGTCAGTGGGATAAAATACCCAACAGCCACAATTCAAAGGAGGAGAGGTTTAATTTGGCTCATGGCTCTGGGGATTCAGTTCATGGTTGGCTGACCCCAAGGCAGAAACATTATGGCAGGAGGGCATGGTGGAGGAAAGCTGCTCACTTCATGACGGCCAGGAAGTACAGAGAGAAAGCAGGAGCTAGGGATGGAGATACACCCTCCAAAGGAGGTGATACACCCTCCAAAGGATGGAGATATACCCAGTGACACACCTCTTCCAACCAGACCCCACCTCCTTACAGCGTATTTAGCTATGAACTGATCAATGGATCAGTCCACAGATGAGTAGAACACCCCTGTGAGCTAATCACCTTCCGAAAGCCCTACCTCTGAACCCTTGAGATTTTGGAGAGATGTTCTAGGTTTAAACCATACCCCTCCATACACGCATCATTGCCGAGTTTGGGAGCATTAGAATATACTGAAGGCTTCAGAGACAGTGGAAGCGAAGTTTGATAGGAAGAACAGGACTATGGAGGAAGGGGCTGAGCCACTATTCCCTTCTGACCCCGCCTCAGATAAGAAGAGCGTGAGTGAGGAAGGAAGCCCTCGTTTGTTGACGCCTTGAGCTGGGTTCTAGGTAATGTCCCTCTGTCTGGATCCTCCACCGCCAGTAAGAGTCAGGACAGTGGTTCTCAATGCCGAGATGAATAAGCTGGAGAGACGGGAGAGGAAGATATTTTGTGCTTTTCTGGTCTCGAGTCTTCCATGAGAAACTCAGATGCACCCTGGGGAAAGGCTGTAGTTTGAAATACTCCCCAGGTGTTTTTGATTGGGACATGTGCCTTTGTCATCTTCCCCCGCCACCCCGGGGTCTCCCAAGTTACACTGCTCTGTCCCAAGTTCTCTGCTCTGATTACCAGAGGCTGGTTCTGTAGCCTGGGGTACACATGGCCGGGGAGCCTTCAGTATGAACACCCGACTTTGGATCTTCTGGCCACGTAGCCTGTGATCCATCTTCACAGACCCGCACACTCACCCGGCAAGGGGCTGCAGGATTCCTGGTTGAGGGAGCGGGTCAGACACGAGCTAGGCAGTTGGCTCAGTAGTGTCAAGCATGCAGCAGTACGCTGTTGGAGAGCTCTGTGTGGGGCAGTGATTTATGGGGGGTGTTTTGATGCTGAGTTAGGGCTTCATTGAGTAGCAAAAGAATATGGGCAGCTTTGATGGGGGCTGGTGACAGGAAAGAGTCAGGGCAGAGGGAGGCATAGAGGATCACTGCTGACAAGGATCCTCATAGCTTGGGAGTCACCTGTGCATATTAGTGTCTATCTATCCCCCCACCTGCCTATCTCATTCTTCTTCTTCGAGCATATTTAATCTTCTGGTTTATTAACAGCAGCTGCTTTGGTTGTGGACTTGACCACAATGGAATCACACTGCTCCCTTCTCCACTAGCTGCTGGCATCCTAGCAGAGAAGCAAGCCCTTTGAAGCCCAAAGGAGGCCACATGGCTCCAAGAAAGACAATGGAAAGCCATCTGGTTCCTACATTGAGCAAGTGTAAGAGATGCAGTAGAGTGGGCGTGTTGGTGCACGTCCTCCATCCAGCAACTTTAGGTGGTTGAGGCAGGAGGATGGCAAGTGTGAGCCATTCTCTTGGGGAACCTGGTGGCTTAGTGAGACACTGTCTCAAAATAAAATATCTACGAAAGGCTGGGGATTGTAGCACAGTGCAAAAGCCTTGGGTTCACTCTTCAGTACTGAGAGAGAGAGAGAGAGAGAGAGAGAGAGGATGTGGAAATAGGATGGGGTGATTAGATCTGTTGGCAGCTAGAGGTTTTGCTTTGATGCCACCCCAGGAAGATTTCATGTGGCTTCATCTAAGTATCAGTGCCCAGGCTCATTGGAAAGCTGTGCACGGAGGACTGTGGGATCTTTTGGTCTGCTGGATTTCCTCATCCTCTGCTCCCTTCTTTTAGGCAAATGACCACAAGTTGACTGTATTTATTATACAAAGTGTGTGTCATTAGGCTAAGTCGTCAGCAAAAGAGAAAAAGGCATATATGGCTGTATCTGCATTTTAGACCTTGCCACATATATGTTAAAATCGAGGGCACTCATTAATGTGGGAAAGGAATAATCTTTCAAAACAGTGTGTCCTTGATTTTTGAACTAAAATAGACTCAGATGTGTGCTGGAGAGAGGCCTAAATGCAGAACCTTAAAAATATCTTTTTGTGTACTGAGATCTTATTTTAGATAATATTAAAAATAACCTTTCCCGTCTAGGCATCTTCAGCATCCTAATCCGTTGGCGATTTTATTGTGATTCGCTGCAGAGATGACCCCCAGCTCGGCCGCGGTGAGTTTCCACTCTGGAGAGACTGGTGTTCGCGCCCTCGTAGGTGGCAGCCCGCGATTCCTGCTTACTCATCGTCCACAGTTAGGTAGACCGTCTCTTTCTTTGCAAGAGTGGGTTCCTACCCTTCCGCGCCTTCAAAAAAAAATCCTTAAAAGGGAGAGCATTGTGCTAAGAAGCCGTAAGCCCCGCCGAGGGAGTGTGTGGAAGAAGACAGCGGTTTAAAATAGCTCCCAGGTTCTCTCTGATGATGCGGAGCTCTGAGCCAGCAGAGTCTGGTACGGACTGTTCGTTTCACATTTTCATCCGGAGTAGGTCACCCTTTCTGACCTCACGCTCAATGGGAAGAAAGGGCAATACATATTTCCATCATCGGATTCAATAACCTGCCTGAGACCCATAAGTAATTGTAAATAGTGAATGACTTTCTTGATAAAAAATCAAAATGAGAGGTTGTGTAACTCAGAGTTCTTATTAGGACAAATCACCTTAACCCGCGAGAAGATATTTATTCCATATTTTTGTGTCGAGTGCTTTCCCGTGGGGCATCCATCTCCTCTGGGGAGAACAGTTCTCCCCAGGGACCGTCTCCTGGTGCTCAGGGCAGTGGGCTGTGCTGGGCCTACTGGAGTGGGGGCTGCGTGTAGGACGCGCAGCTGTCTGCAGCTGGTCTCTCATCCTTTTTTCTTTAGAAACAGGGAGAGAACAGCAGCACTTAACTCTCACACTGTGAGAGTACAGGAAAGCCATGTTCTCCTGAGGTTGGGAGGCCTTTTTCAAAAACAAAATTTGAAGGCACATTTATTGTGCAATCTATTTACAAAGAACAGAGTAAAACTATAATAAGGACCAAAGGAAGCGGATGTGTCAGCCATTCGTATTTATATTGCACTTTCATAGCACTGAACAGTCAAAAACCTAAGACTAACTTGTTATCTCAGGAATGTTTTAGAATGCTCAACCATATATGGTTGAAATGATGGCTATCTTAAGGAAAAATCATAATCTTAACCTCTTAGAAAATCTGCAAGTTACTGGAGTCCAGGTAAACCACATCGCTACCAAATTTTAAAGGATTCTAAAATTAGGACACCGCATGCTTTCTGAATCTGGGGTGGTTTGCAAGTGGGGGTCTGGCTGTCTCTCCTCACCTGCGTGGGGAAGGCCACCATCTGGAACCAGAGTACTGTGCCCCCCTCGGGGCGGCCCTGGGAGAGAGGCATTTCCTCCTCCCAGCGATGGCGAGCCTTTTAGAGCTTTCAGTGATAACCAACAGCCCGCATGGCACAGGTGCCATAGGTTCGCCACACCAGCACAGACCCTATGGTCATCACAGGGCTATTATAAAGCTCCAGAAAGGGTCAAGATACAGCATAGCGTAAACTTCATGGAACTAAGCAACTACTATTCTGGGCTCATTATTTTTAGCAGGTGGCAATTTTAACGGGACCACCCCCTATCGTTTTTATGACTTGATTTTTTGTGTGTGTGTGTGTGGGTACCGGGGTTCAAACTCAGGACCTCGTGCTTGCCAGGCAGGTGCTTATGCTGCTGAGCTATCTCACCGGCCCTGACTTGATTATTTTTAAGAGGAGGATGCTCCTAACAAATTGTTTCCCATATTCAGATGGGTGGTTCAGCAGAGTGCAATTCTGTGCCCGTGGGGGACATGGGCCAGCATCTGGTGATGAGGTTGGCTGTGGCAGCCCTGGATAGAGGGTTGCTACTGGCATCGAGTGGATGGAGGCCGGGGACACTGTTCCTCATCCTGCGACACTCAGCACGCTCCCATGATGAAGAATTGTCCAGTACAACGGGTTAAAGGTGCAGAGGTTGAGAGGCCTGAGCTAGCCAGCTTAGAGTCTGGTTGCTCAGATAGAACCTGTTTGTGCTTTAGCAGGGGTTCTGGAGGAATCCTGGTGAGAGGTGGAGGAGGGTGTTCCACAGGGAACCTTAGCTACCATTTCTTCAGCCTCAAGATGTTTGGCATAGATGACTCTTTATTCACTATGTCCTTCTTTTCTTTTTAATGAATTAATAAAAGAAACCAAGCCTGCGTTCCCGGGTTTGTCGTCAGGGTCATGGATGCGGGAGGTGCGCCTTTGTCCCTCCAGCCTTTTCCTCTCAAGTGAGCACGTCGATGAGCATTTGATAGATGATTGAACTATCATGTGGTTAATCCTGCGCGCTGATCACTCTGAAAGCATTTTCTCTTGCCTGGTTGCCCTCGGCCTGAAGTGCCCTGCCCTGTGGGCTGTTGGAGGGCCCGCGCTTCCTGTGGCTGTGGATTCCTGCTTGCAAAGTGCTGCAGAGCCCCTCTGCTGCCCTGCAAAAGGGACGGGGCAAGGTCGGTAACCTGCTGTCATGGGTGAAGGCTGGGCTGCACCAGAGAGGCCACTGGAAACGTGGAAAGCTAGTTTATTTGAAGACTTTTGACATAGAAAACGCTTGGATATGTGCAGAGAAAGTGGCACAGGCAGGGGAGGCGTGTCCTGGGGCTCTGTGCTGTTCGCCTTCCCCCCTCGTGGCAGGCTCTGTGTATGTGGAGGCCCTTGGAGTGCTGTGCTTATTTCAAGTTTGTAGTTCTGTGAAAAAGCTTTTTTTTGCTTTTTTTTGCTTTTTTTTTTTTTTTTTTATGTGGGTACCAGGAGTCAAACTCCTGGCCTCGCACTTGCCAGCAGGCACTTGTACTGCTGAGCAATATCACGGGCCCTTTTTTTTCCTTTATGTGGGTACCGGGAGTTGAACTCAGGACCTTGCACTTGCCAGGCAGGCGCTTATGCTGCTGAGCTATCTCACCGGCCCTTATTTTGCTTTTTAAGAACATGGTCTGCAGGCTGGTGCTCTTACCCTTTCCATTTCTCGAGTTTGCTTTTGCACGTCGAGTGCTGTAGTCCAGGTGATGTCGAGGTTTGTTGAATGAAAATGTGTCTAAACTTTCTGATGTAAGACATTTCGGATGCACTGCACAGACCGTGAGAAATATCGATGGTGATATTGTTGTGCTGTTCTTCTGCTCTAAGACCAGAGGGCAGTGTGGCTCGTAGTGCAGCCTGATGAACTCAGCCAGCACTGGATTTTCTTTGTGCCCCATTGTTTGTACCCCCCATACATAAGCACAATGCGTTTTTTTCCATCAAAGTACTTTGATCTGGCTGGACTCTGTCACCATTCACTGAAGAGTGGGTACCCTGTCTAAGAACTGCTGGCCATAAAGAGAGATGATAGGAAATACATACATGCCTAGATTTTCCTCCCCTCCTCTGAATAATCACACGTCTCACTCATAGGAATTAAAATCTCTTGGCTGTCTCCGAAGGAGGGACCTGCACTTGTAATTATGACCATTAAAAAGGATAAGCGTTAAAGGGAAGCTCCCATTTCTGGAGCCCCTAACGTAGGCGGACACTTGAGTTACCATGTGACCTGCAGGAGGTTGGTCTATGGTAGTGACAGTGAGGACAGTAGATGGCATTTGTTATTTGTCACCTGAAGTGGGGTAGGACTTTCAGTGTGATGCGCAGAGCATTCCTATACCACTGGAAGGTGCTGGGAGGTGCGTGTTAATGATACCAAATCGCGAGTAAGGTGGGATTCAACACAGGTCACACGATTGTTAAATAGCAGAATGAAGCCTACACCTCCCTTCACCCTCGAGTAGTCAAATAGGTTTAAATCTTGGCTTTACAGACAATGAAATCGTATTTGGGGATTGTGAGTTCCAGCCCCTGGTCAGGTGACATTTTGATTCCAGATAATCCGGGGTCCTTTGCTAAATTATCTCTACATCAAATCTTCCTGAATATGATTACTTTAAATTTTCTTTAAAGTTGAGCAATAGAGAGACACAAAGGCAGGTGAAATATCCTATTTTAAAAACCAATGTGCAAATATGGAAAATTTGTTTTATCTTTCCTTGCCAACCTGTTCACTTATTATGTTAGGTAAGGGAGGGACAGGTTATTTAACTTCTGTCCATTTCAGTGGTAGAACTATTTCATGGTGTCGTATCCTGTTTTCAGAAAGAATCTGGAGGAGGGATGACATTTATATTATATTCACCTGCCATGATAGGCTCTTTCCCCAACTCTGAAGTTTAAATTTTGTATCTGTCTTTAAGCTTATTATGCTTCATTCATTCTGAACTGGCCATCGCTTTGTGCAACACCAATGTTAGAATAAAAATATTTTGTGAGGAGATGAGGAAAGAATTAAGATGTGTTGTGTACCTGTATCAACTCTTCATGATGAGTGTAATCATTGCATACTGCAAACATGTACTAATAAAAATAAAAACGAAAAAAAGTTCATCGATTAAAAAAATATTTTGTTAATTGCATTTGGACACAGTGTGGCCTCGCTCGTGACATGTTGCCCTAGCACGTGGTTCGAGGTCAGTTCGCTGTCTGGGCGGCCTCTTCGCATGACAAACACATGGCGTTGGTTGGGGTGCTGTTTCCAGGGAGCTGCGGCCGGCACCGCCACGCGGACCCCAGGGTGAAGGAGTCTACCTTCCTTCCAGTCCACCCAGCCATCTCAGTCGGGCCGTGGCCCTGTGGAAGGTCCAGCCACGGACTGACATGTGGCTTCCTCTGTACTAGTTAAGTGACCTGAGTTTTCCATTTGTGGTAACATCTGTAGACTCACGTTTGCATGGCGTGTTGATTGAACCTATTTGTTATAATTGATAATCATTGCTGAGCGCTTATTTGTTCTAGGAACCATGGTAAGTGCTGTGTTCTATCATCTCCTCTAATCATCAGACAAGTCCTTGAGATGCTTGGTATCAATGTTCAAATTTTCCTCTTGGGGAAAAATCAAGGCTGGCCAAGGTGAAGTGAGGCAGGATTTGAACCCGCCTCAGTCCAGAACTTAATTTGGTCTTGCGCTTGACTTCTGGGGCATCTCGTCAATTGATGAGCTCCTGGCACTTACCCTGGTTCCTAAGCACCACAGTGTTTTCGCGCCAGTGTCCGGGGGCACTGGAAACACGAGTCACTCCAGGGAGTCGGGCTGGGTGGATGGCGAACACTGTTTCTTGTTTTCCCGAAGGAAGATGCTAGGAAAATGTGACTGAGTTTGGGAGTCCTGGGGTTGGTTTTCATCACAGTCTCTCTGGAATCTCAGACCAGGCGCCGGCGTATTTCTGTCCATGTGCCGCCCACCCCGTGTGCAGAGCATCTGGTCACCTCCACCTCGCCACATTCAGACATGGGCCCCGCATCCTCCCCGTTCTTGTGGCATTTACATTAGAGATGAAACCCTGCAGATCTCAGTTAACGACACCAGGTGACCACAGCCCATCGAGAGGTATCGTGACACCTCATCTAGGACGTCAGCGGTCCGCTGGCCTTGTCACTCACCTCCTCGCCGACTTGCTTTCCCTGAGAACCGTGTCACCCCGTGCTCAGGGCTCCCTGAACCCTCAGGTCTCAGAGATGAACCCTATGGGCTGCTGTCCTGAAGCAGCTGAGCCTGCAGGAAAAACGCCCCACGCTTCCGTCCCAGCAGGGACCACTCAACCCGGACCCCAAAGCTCCCACGGGCCCTGGGTTCTGCCCTCGGTCCCTCTTTGCTACCCCAGCTGCTACCTGTGTCTGTGCGGTGTCCTGCCCCCCAGACCTCAGGCTCCCCTAGCCCTTCCAGACTCTCAAACCAGGACCTCATTTCATTACCGAGAATTCGGAGGAACCAGCAGAACTACGGGGCCAGACCCTCCAGCATCCTCGCTCTGTAAGCCTCTATGCCTGTCTCACTGCCTCTTTTGGCCCCATGGGCAAGGGAGGGATTCAGCTCCAGCGCTGGTAGGACACCTTAGAGCAACGCTAGACAGTCAGGTCACAGCGGGGTTTCAGTCTCCAAGGTCACAGCCAGGGGAGAGGACACGGAATGCCAGGGTGACCTCGTGGGGCTGCGCATGGGAACAGAGTGAAGAACAGGACCCCGGGTTGGGCTTTGTAGCAGCAGGGAGCAAGGACCCCCGGTTCCCTAGGGAGCGAGTGCCGAGCTTGTGTGCGGGACTCCACAGGCTGCCAGGGCATGAATGAAGCCCACCCCGGGAGCTGAGGCCACGCCTCTGGGCCCATTGTGATTTCCCTGATTCAGGGCAGTGTTTCTTGTGGAAACTTAAATCCAGGCCCTGGCCCACAGTGTCCATACGTGCTGTGAGCTCCCTGGGACAGGGGAACGCGGGCCTCACCACCAGCAGAGGCCCAAGCCTCTGTCCACACCCAGAGTCCCACCGCTTCCCGCCCACCTGAGGACTCGGCCCTGGAGGACACACGCTCACCCGCACCTGCCCCTCCTCTGGACTGGGCCGGGGTCTGCCGGCCAACACCTCTATCTCTCCATCTGCCTCCCACTGAGAAACTTGCTGCAGACCAAACCTCACTCTTGCCCCCACTTCCTGGCCTCCATCGTTTCTCTGCCACTCTACAGCAAAACCACCAGACAGAGACACGGCCTAGCGCTCCTCAGCCACCGTGGGGAGGGCTTGCTTCCCTTTCCCCTGGCTGGGCTGGGCGGAGGGGAGGTCCTGCGCTTCCTGCTCACAGCCCTCCTCCCTCAACGAGCACAGAGCCCGCTGCTCTCTCCTCGAACACTGTGGCCGCATCTCTGTGTCTTCCGTTCCCTGAGGACAAGAAGCCACCAGCCAGTCCGTGCGCACTTTGACGAGCGTCTGAACTCCGCAGCCTCGTCTTTTGGTCCCACCCAAACACACACGTGTCCATGTCGTCCTCACCTCGCCACTGAAACTGCCCGTGGAAGTCGCTGATGAGTTCCGTACTTCCTGTCTTCATCTTGCGCCACCTCTGGGTGCATCCCCATCTCTCCCTGACGCCTTTGTGTGGACCCTGGACGCCGTGGCCTCCAGGCTTCCCTTCTGCAGCACTGGCCGCTGCCTCTCATGTCTTTTGCTAACGTCTCCCCTCCAGTCTCCCTTCGCATGCTGCGCCGCCTGGGAGCTCAGTCCTTCGTGCTCGCCTCCCCTTCTGGTCCACACTATCTCTTCATAGGGTTTAGTGTAAGCCAAGGCTTTAAAACCCTCTATATGTGGATGGTGCTTCCACATGCAAATGCTGGGCTGTGGCTTTCCCTCAGATCTGCCAAGACTCAGCGTCTCGCTGGGGGAATCTCACAGCACCCAGATGTCCCCTCTCCAACCAGGACCCCTGGGTTTTCTCCCCATACCTGCTCCTCGCCCGCCTCGCCACCCACTTAGCTTCACGCCTCACTTCTGCAGTCATCCCTCGCCGCTCTCTGCCCGTCACACACCTGCACGCCCTGATGGGGAGCTGACCATTTCCTCTGTCCCCATCTCTGCCATTCTGCTCTGCTGGACCCTGGCCATGTCCTGCCACCGGGGGTCCCTGGGGCCTGAGTTCCCACTGCAGCCAGAGCGAGCACCTGAAATGGGAGCCAGACCACACCAGTCCTCTGGTCAGAGGCTGCAGGTGTCCCCTCCTCCCCCAGAATATATGGTGCTCCCCGTGCAGCCTCAGAGGCCACGCCTGGTGCATCACTGACGGCTGCATGAGATCTCGCCTCTGCCAGCCATGCCGCACTCCCTCCCTTCTGCCGTCACGGGCTTTTCTCCAACTTGCAAGCTCCGTCCCGTCTCGCCCCTTCTGTTCCCTGCTTGTGGTGCTGGGGTCTCTGAGGCAGCCCCTGCCGTGCTCTGCTTCTGCATTTCATTCAGCTCTGCCCAAGCGCCACCTCCAGAAAGTCTACCTGACAATGGGTCTGTACGCGGGAGACCTTGGTTGCTTTACTCCTCCTAACCATGCGTGGCTCCCTGAAGCTGCTGGGTGCCCTTGGGATGGCACAGTTGGTTGTTCACCTTCTGCTCCCAGCCTGGGCAGCCCGGGCCTTGTCTATCGTGTTGCCCTCTGTATTCCACTTGCCTAGCAGAGCAACGCGCAGGTTGTAGGTGTGAGGAAGCCCTTGCTGGCTGAACTATTAAAAGAGGGGTGTGGATCTCAGCAGCCCAGTGCCGTGGCAATCTTCAATTCTACTTTATTTGACTTGTTTTCTGACATGGTGCCAGTTTCTTCATGTGGGAGATCTGGATGTGTGTATTTACTGAAAAATCAAGAAGTGTTATACCTGAGAATTTTCAACTCTGACCCTCAACAGAGGCATAATAATAAAAATATCTTATTTTTAAAGGTCTTTGTTGAAGATTTATGTAATTTAAAAAATGTTAATCATACTTGGGGAAGTACAAACATATTTGGTTCAAAAATTTTCCAGCACGTGTTTATTGAACACCTATTATGTGCCCTAGGCTGTAAGAGCCAAAAAAAGCAGGGGTTTTGTTTTGTTCATTGTAGACTCTCCAGTTCTAGAACAAAGCCTGCCATAGAGGTTGTTCCATGTTTGTTGAGTGACTAAATAAGTAAAAACCATTATACCAAGGAAAGGGCAAAAAACAAAACAAGCAACAACAACAACAACAGCAGCAAGCCCATCTGTCTTTTATAGATGATAGCAAAGTTCCAAGGAAGACAGGCTACAGGATGTGACAGTGACCACCGTGCCGGGCCTGGGCCGGGTTCTGCAGCATCAAGGGGGACAGGAGCAGCTTCTGACGCACCTGTTTAAAGTGCTTCAGGGAGGTGTGTCATGGCCCAGCTGGTGAGGGTGCATACACCTTCCCTCGGGAAAGGCAGGTGCTAAGAAGGGAGGCAGGAGAAGAGACCAAAAGGAGGGGAGCCCCGGATGCAGAAGGGAAGGTATGCTGCTGCGTTGGGCTTCTGTGCTGAGCCTTGATGGAAGATACCGCTAAAAGTAGAGTTGGGAGCAGACTGTGGAGGGACCTGGATTCAAAATCAAATTTGAGGGCCGGTGATATAGCTCAGCGTCATAAGCGCCTGCCTTGCAAGTGTGAGGTTCTGAGTTCGGCTCCCAGTACCCACATACAAAAAAAAATCAAATTTGAATGAAAAGTTTATTATAAAATCATGATCTACCTTTGAGCGATCAGGAGAGAATGGGTGGAGGGGTGTCCAGACAAAGCCAGACTCGTGGCCCTGGGAAAGGAGATCGGGTGCAGGATGGGGGGTGGCTGGGTGCTGGCTGCAGGGGAGCTGGGAGGGAGGGACGGTGGCCGAGTGAGGAGAAGCCCGGGGGCCAGCAGAGTCGGCCCAGACACCCCCATGGGAGCCCCTCGCTAAAGGCGTGCGTAGGTCTGCAGCCTTCTGTGCTCATTACTGCCACCACTGTTCACCTGAGTCTCTGTTTAGTTCTTTTTGAATTGAACCTCCGTGAAATTGGCCTCGCTGTACACTGTGTGCCAGGGTGGAGAACCTGGCAGGGGTTTTGTTATGCCTGACAAGAGCCGTTGCATGGTGTGGTTGTGGCAGGATATCCCAAGACTGGGAGCCAGCAGGCCTCTGGTGTGTGCGCAAGAGAGGGATCCACACAGACCAACTGATAACCAACCGTTTGATTTCTTCTGGTATCTGTATTTCTCTTGAAAGCAAAGTGTATAAAACTTTAAAATTGACCAAATACATCTGGGTTGGGTTTCACAGTAGCAGTTACTCTCTTATTTTACTGATAACTGAGCGAAGCGTTGGTTCTCTTTAGTGTGAACCCATTTGGGTTCTGTAGTCATTAGAGAAGGAGGGGTTAGACGTAAGTATAAAAGCTTACACTATCTGGGTCTGTTTTCTGTTACTATAGCAAAATACCTGAAGGGGGTTACTTTGTAAGGAAAAGATGTTCGTTTGTCTTGCAGTTTTGGAGGCTGAAAGCCCATGATGGGGGAGGGCATCCACTTGGCCTCTGGTGCTAGACAGAAATCAGCGACAGGATTAAATACTGTGAATTTAGAAGTGTGTTTCACGTGGTGAATTCCTATGACTGTCTGTCCTTAGGTTGAAATTCTGACTAGCAAAATTCAACTTTGCGTAACTTACAAATCAGATAATTTTCCACACCTTGGCCTCATTTTTGTTGCGCAATTGATTGGGTTTCTTTTAGGGATTATCTCTTCCTGACCTTCTCCTCTCTCTTTTTCTTTCTTCATACTTCACACTTGATTTAGTTACTTTTCTCATTGCTGAAACAAAATACTGGACACCCAGAGTTAATAAAGGAAAGGTTTCTTTGGCTCACAGTTTGTAGGGGTTTCAGTCCATAGTTGGCCTGGGTGGCATGGCAGAGGGGCATCACAGAGGAGAAACAGTCCGCAGCAAGCAGGCAGAAAGAGGGCATTAGTCCTCCTTCTGTCCCTTTTATTTTATGCAGGCTACCCGCCCTAGGGTGGGTGTAGCACTCACACCCTTGATCCTACCAAGAATATGCCAAACCAATCAGTGGACTGATTTAGTAAGCACACACCCTTGATCCCCGCATTACACTCTTAATCCCCACGTCACACACCCCAGATCCAGCCACCTCTGAAAAGCGCCCCCATGACTGCATCAGGCTTGGGGGACGTCTAGACACAAGCCACAGCCACACTTACACTACGATACTGCGATGGAAGGAGGAATATGTATTCAGTGTCTGCCCCTGGCTCCTGGCACATGGGTCCCCGAACTTTGGCTTCCCAGGGTGACTGAGTATCTTTTGTACTTTGATGATATAACTGGTGGCTGGGATCCCCAGATAACTTCTGGATGGGGCTGATCACCTAATCAGAAGCTTTGGACTTTCTGTCCCACTCCCCACCCTTGGAAGAGAAGAGCGGGCTGAAGATTGAGTAGATCACTGATGGTCCAGGATGCGGTCCGCTGTCTCTAATGAAGTCTCCACAAACCCCCAGAGGCCTGTGGTGGCACATCGGGGCGAGGACGCTCCACCCCCTGTACCTCCTCTACCTGTTGCTTCCTCTGCCCATTCGTGTGTCGTTGGTTACATCCTTTAGAGTCAGCTGCTAAGCGCCGTTGTTTCCCTGCGTGCTGCGAGCCACCCCAGCAAGCTAATTAAACCTCGGGAGGGGGCGTGGGAACCCCGGCTGGACCCTTTAGTCAGAAGGCAGAGCACATCGGAAGTGGCCAGGTCTTGCGGACTGAGGCCTCGGCCTGTGCAGTGGACGCTGGCTCGCGCGGGAGCGTCAGGATGAGTCTGGGGAGGGCGCCCTGGCGGCGTCTGCGGCGGATGGCTTGGTGCAGGGGAAATCGCAGTCTGCCCACGGAAGGGTTCCGTGCAGAGGGTCTGAGCACAGAGAAGGTTTGTTTCTCACACATGCGTGCACACAAACACACACACACATGTTTTATGTGTCCTCACATTAAATTTTATTTCTTATGACTATTTAAAAATTATTCACTTTGGTGCTTACTGATTGAGTTGTATTCCAAAAGTGGAAATAAGATGGGAAGCAAGGGTGTGCATCACACCCCCAACCTGCCACCTGGTGTGACAGTGGCAGTGACTTTGCCTATGACCACTGATCACTGTGGACGGTCGTCCATGAAAACAACACAGACTCGCCAAAGGGCTTTCTTAGAAGGGTGGTGTTTCTGAGTTAATCTGAATATATTCCTGTGTGTTGTACTCTTTGGGAATATTGAAGAAGATGAGTATCAATCTAATTTTTTTTTTTTTTTCGGGACAGGGTCCTGCTGTGCAGTTCAGGCTGGTCTTGAACTATGTAGTCCAGGTTGCCCCCAAACTCACGGCAATCCTCCTGCCTCAGCCTCCCGAGTGCTGGGGTTGCAGGTGTGCACCACCACGCTCAGCTAAATATGATTTCTGAATTGGCCATTTCATTGGGAGCCCTGACATAGGTGACTGTGAGGTTCTGAGATCTTTTTAAAACAAAGGTATCATAAATTTAACAAGAACACAAACAGAGCGATCTACTTTAGTTACGCTAAATGGTGACCTGCTGAGGTTTCAGAAGAGACGTGGGATTTAGCAGTAGTGGAGGGGCCTTGTGAGCGCAAGTCAGGGAGGCTTCCTGGAGGAGGGGTCCCGCAGGCCTCGGGAGCGCTGGCAGCATGGGCAGGGCTGGAGGCTGGTGGTGTTGGTGCGTGGCTAAGGGGCCGAGTTCAGACCTCGGCAGGACACCGTCAGAGATCTCCAAGCAAAGCTTTTGCAATGGAATTAGAGGAAAAAGACTGAAACTGTCCTGACTCTTCAGGGTGTGAAAAGTGAAAAAAGACAATTTGACAAAACCAAAACAACGATGCTGATTTAGAGTCAGGGCTGCGGCACTTGCCATGTGGGAGTCAAATGCTTGCCCTCCAAGCTTACGGGTGGAATATTGCAGGGCAGTTCGCTAAGTTAAAGGCACAGGGAAGGGCAGCTGCTCATGTGCAATGGAGACGTGATCGCACTGCACGGGGGAAATTGGTGCCGATTCTCTCAGCTGTGTGGTTGCGGGTTGAGGTGGCACAGTCCTGGCTGGAGTGAGCTCAGGGCAGGGCTGTGCCACCTCCTCATCCCCAGTCCCTCCTTGCGGCTTCTCCTTTCTTTGTTGCTTCTTGTGGCTATGGAGCTCAATGTAAAAATGATGTTTTTATTTTCTCTGAATGCACATTCGTGGCTCTTGTCTCTTACCCAAACGCTTTTTACTCTGCTGGTCAAGTCCAAGGGGACTTTATGTATGTGACCCAACATGCATCGTGTTCCCCACAGATTGTCACCTTACCCACTGCCCATGGTGACATCTTCCTCTCTGTGTGCTGGAACCAGGGACGGCTGGATGTGGAGCACTTTGGGAACTGCCTGTGCAGTGCTCTCATGGCAGACAGGAGGGAAGTGAAGGTCCCCAATGTCATTTAACAGTCAACATCTTTTCAACAGCGCTGGATCCCAAACCACGCTGACCTGCTTCGGGGCTTTAGATGACTTCCACCACACCAAGCGCCTGCACGGGGTGGGGTTAGGAGAAGTTAGGCGCCAGAGCATGAATCAGCACAGATCAGCAGGTGTATGCCGTGCCGCGTGATCTGTCCCCACATCGCGGCCCGTGGTGAACTCCTGAGGCTACTGAAATGAGTTCTTTATGGGAGAAACCTGTGAAGATTTTAATTACAGGGCGTTAGCACTGTGCTCCTAAGTTCATGGGTTACTGAACACTAAATATGCTGCCACCGGAAAACTGGGTGCTGCTCTTAGCATGTCTGTCCCCTTGTTCTTCCCTCCTGGGGCTGCGCGTCTTTTCAGGTGCAGTCTGGGGAGAGGCTCCAAGGGCAGGGCCGGAGCCCCTTGTCCAGGAGAGATGTTCACGGTGAGAAATGTCACTCCCTGGGTGCAGCCAGTGAGCCTGTGGTTTGGGGCGCTCTGCGTTCAATTATGGCGAAATGTTAAATTAGCTGAAAGAGAATTTTTCTGGTCACTTGAGTTTGCCTTTTGGACTTCATTAATCATTCAATCATTAAATCATTTAGGTTAACCCCTTCTAACCTGTCCTAAATACTCAGCTCTCTGTCGCGTGTGATTCTTCAGTTAGTTTTTCTGGAGCAAGTGGCCCCGGGCCATGGTAGAGAAGCTGGCACACACTGGGCACTGCTGGGCACTGTCGGAATACAGGTGAGAAGTTGGCTCTGTGCTTCGTTTCTCACTGGACTTCAACAGGGAATGTGTTCTTTGTCATCTGGGCCTAAATCTCACTTTCAGTCTAGAAAAATCTGTTTCCTACGAAATAAGGATGTGGTCGCTTTATCTGAACTGCTGTTCCAAACTGCCTCACTCCAAAGACCATCTCTCTTCTCTTGGGGTTCATTCATGGTTTTGTTGTTCTGTCAGTTTAGTGTTGTTTTAAATATTGTCCCATCATCTGAAAATGCTGTGTAGAATAAAGGACTTGTTTAATGCCCCTCTGCCTTCAACCCAGGCTCAATGAGGGGAGAGGAAACATACAAAGTTGGGAATTTATTTCTAAGCCTTCAATTCTGCTCATGTTCGAGCCTCAGATAGAGAAGCCCCCTGTGACTGTGTCGCATTTCTAAAAGGAAATGCATCGGGAGGGATCCGCACCCTGCAGGCGGGCGGGAAAGCAAGGCGCTTTCTCCCCTGCGAGGCCCAGCTCTCGCCTCAGGAGGTTTGCTAGCGATGAACCAGGCAGCCCTACATTCCTCTTACCTTCTTCCCTCTCCCTGTAAATGTTGACAGATTGCCTCGCTGTAAATTTGAAAGTCCCTAAATGGCATTTTTGTCAAAGCCTTTAGAACAAAACGCTTACTCGAAGAGATTTTGAAGTCTTGGGAGACAGGGTGGCGGGGAGCGGGCCTAATTATTACGCATCATGACACAATGCTTTATGCATCGTGCTTGCTTTTCTGCTCCTTAAACACTTGTTATGGATGATGAAACTAATTTAAATGGACAAACAGGGTCTGCTCCTGCACATTATTCCTGTGACGTCATCTTCTCCATCCGGGGGCTCCATTGCCGCCTCCCCTGGAAGCCCCCAAGCACGCACACTTTAATAAGATGCTTTAATAATTAGCTTAGAGATAATTGTCAGCCACGGGGAGATAACCTTTCATCACTGGTGCTTTGAAAGCGGCATGTTCCAGAGAAGAGATGAGCGAGCTGATGCGCACGGAGGCTTGCTTTCCTTTCCCTTTGGCATTTAGATAGAATAAAATACTACGAACGGGAAGAGTGTAAAAAAAGGAGAAGTGTGGGTGTAGAAGGGGAAGCCAGAGCTGTCAAATTGTTAAGACAAATGGCGCTTCGAGAATCCTAATTAAACCTGAAATTGCTTAGAAACAGGAAGTATGTATTCCTAATTGTTGGTATCAAAAAAATCTAATTTACCGCATATCTTTAAATAAGGATAACCCATTATTTGGCCATCCGAGATTTCAGTCTTTACCTATTGAATAGGTGAGTGTAGTGATTTTTAAAAGCTAGGGAATTCACCTCCAAGGTTTGGCATCAGATACAGAGAAAGTAGAAATGGAGGAGAGCTGGAGGTGAACTGCAGGGTTTGGTTTTCTTCTACTGGGTGTATTCTAGTTATATCTCAGGAAAACCACTGAGTGTCCAAACCTCCAGGAATAGTTTTTGGGCATCTGAAGAATGAACACGGGCGTGCATTCTTGAGGCTTAGCGGGAAGTAGATTTGCTCTGAAGACATCCCTGCAGCATTGCTTTACGAGTGAGAAGGTGTCACGCTGTGGGTTGGGTCTTTCCTTCCCGGGAGTGTGCAAAGGGTCCCTCGTGCAGATGCTGCCAGATTATTTTCTCCTGCTATTGCTCCTCTTTCTTGGAGATGGTCAGACACCCCCTTATTAATTTTGGGGGAAAGAGGGCTTGCAGCACCTTGAAGCCTCTACTTATTTATCACATGGTTGGAGACAGAACTAAGGTCTAACGGTGTTTTTCTTTTTAACCTTTGCCCAAGTTTCAAATCACCCCCACTTGCCTTTCCATAGCACAAAACACGTTTAACACAAGATCTCCACCCTTTCATCAGACTGTTTCTTCTCTCTGTTTTGACATTGTTTCCATGGTAGAGTGGAAGAAGCGATAGACTGGGATCAGGAGTGGTGGCTTCTATTTCTGGTTGCATCGTCTGTTACTTTGGGGTCTCACGGGATCTCAGCCCAGCTGCCTCATCTGGGGTCATGACGATGGCGGCAGACCCAACAAAGAAGGCCACACTCTGTGGGGCACTTTCCAAGTGCTAGGCACCCTACTGGGCTCTTTGATTGCCACATTTATTTCTGACAGCAAATCCTCTCTGCCTTTATAGAACAGCAGACTAAGTCTCGGGGAAGTTGAAAAAAATTGCTCAGAGTCGTTCAGGGTAATGTCCAGTTGACCCCGGATCTTCTGGTTGCAGGGTGAGTGTCCCTAGCCCAGACCCCTGAGTCCGGCCCGTATCCCCCCTTGTGTCTGCCTTGCGAAGTTCTTGTTAACATCAAGTCAGATGGCCGCCATGCAAGTGAAAATACCCTGGAAATGGAACCCATCCTGGGTGTCTGTCACACTGTCCTTCTTGTCACTATCTTGAGATTTTATTTGGTAAACAGACGTGATTGCAGCTGCCCTCCCAGACACTGGTGTTCATTACATGGAAGAGATTTGATTAGTGTTGGAAAATGTTGTCTTTTAATTTTCCGGGCAGAGTTGATGCCAGCTTTGTCCTGGGAGATAGAGATACCCACCTTTGCCCCCGGTCATTGAATAGGGTCCAGTGATCCTGTGACAGCGTGGCCTGCCTGGGCGACGTTATCTGTGAATGTCCAGGTTGCGAGCCCCAGACGGGAGCCTGGCTTGAGCAGATGAGCTTTGTGTGGGGGACACAACCTTATCTTGTGGAGGTCTGTCCATTTCTACTCTTCCCGAGAGCATTACCAAGTGACAGGTCCTCCTGTGCACACACGCGGTGGGATTACAGCCGCTGTGAGGCTGCTGGCTTTCTTGGCAGCAGTAAATAAACAAGATGGTGACACCTGCAGGTGGAGGTTGGTGAGGAAGGGTCTCCGTGCCTCTCGGCCCTAGACCCTCTACCTGCCCGGTCCACCTCAGGCTGCAGCCTGTGAGTACTTTTCCTTCAGAAGCAGATCAAACCGCGCTTAGAAGATTGACTGCCTGGCTCTTCTCAAGTGACTGTGTGCATTTGTATTTATTTTGGACTGGTAAATTAGCATCACATCTTCAGACATCGCATTTATCTCCCAAGTTGCTGTTCTTTATGAGTTGGGATGTGAGATCCACGGGCCTGCCCTGCATCTTCCCTTTGCATGGAATAAGCGAAGGTCAGGGTGTGAAGGTCACGCCACTCCAGCTGTCTGATCTCCCTTTTGGAGACCAGCTAGTTGTTTCTGGTACGTGGTCCAGGGGTTTTAATTTCTGCCTGTATGATTGCCAGGCCATGATTCCAATTCAAGCACATCTGTGTGTCAGCACCTCACCTTACTTTCCCATTATGTCCCCTTCCCTGTCTTCCCCAAGATTAACTCACGACTCTTGACATCAGTGACCGATTTATTTGTCAATATTGCCCCTAAGCCTTTAGCTCCAACACAAAAGAGAGAGAGAGAGAGCTCCCATCCTCATCTGTACACATCTCCCTGGGAGCTTTTAAAATGACTGCTAGATGTTACTGGGAGGCAGCAGTATTTCTTTTTGCATAGCACAACTTTCCTGGAGCGCTACTCATTTTGGGTCTTTCTGTGTTACGCTAAGGGGTTGGGGTCTCACGTAGATTGTTGTTAAGGTTTCTGTGATGATGCTGTCAGCCTTTAGAAATTTTAGCTTGCAGTTAAACGTTGAAAACGTCTTCTGAAAAGCTTATTGGAGGTGCACACAGCTGCAGAGCCTGCCTGGTTCTGTGGCTCTCCTCGCACGGGGATCCCACAGTTGGCCTCTGTATCCCCTTGTGGAGGGACGTCACTAGAGCTCAGCTGCACTCGGCCGCAGCTGCTTGTGCGCCTGCCTTGGCGGGCTGCTTCCCCTTGGGTATTATGCGCCTGCCTGGCTGCAGCAGTGAGTGATAGGGGCGCCTGAAAAATGGCAAAGATGCAGTGACCTGGGCTGCCTCCTATCCCCGTCTGTGTGTCCTGTGGCAGCTCCGTTCATGCTCACGTGTTTGGTCTCATGGGCTCTTTTGCTGCAGGTCATAGGTTCATGGTCAGTGTATGCGAGGTGACAATTCATGCAAATGGACTCCTCGCTTTCTGCTGTCTTCTCTCTCTGCTTACCCTTCACGGCGAGATTTCTCCACAGAGAGGCCGAAACTCACTTCCTCCAAGTCCTTGTCCCTCACTCCCTCAACACACCATCAGTCAGCCCCAGTCTCCCTGTCCCCTCCTCTGAAATGGGCTGTCCCATGAGCTCCACATTCCAGCTCAGACCTCACACCCTCAGAAAGTCAGGCTGTGCTAACAATGTCAGGTGGAGGCTTTCTCTGGCTCTGCCGTTGTGGCTCGCAGTAACAACACCAGACGCCCTCTCCTCCCTGGCAAGCGCCCGCTGGAGGGGGCCTTGGAACCTCATCCTGGGACACGTAGAGCTGCCCCACAGCATTGGACATGCCAGGGCCTCTGCGAATCGTGACTGTGCTTAATGAGAAGTCTCCCTGCTACTCCACGATGCTGCCAGTCATGGTCATCGTCTCATCTCAAACCCACTGTAAGCCCAAGGGGATTCTGTCCTCACCCCAGTTAGAGAAGTGAGGAAACCGAGGTCCAGGGAGGTTAGAACAGGGCCAATTCGTTGCTGCTGGAGCCAGAATCCAAATCCAGCTCCCTCTGACGCTGAAGCCTAAATGCTGTACCCAACCTCCCAGAATTCCTGGCTCAAAGGACCCACTGGGAATAGACCGGGGACCTCCTGGGCTGGGGAGACCATGCAGTGAATTCTCCTCTTTCTGGTGGCTCCATGCCCTTTCAGCGAACCTCTGGAGAAAAGGCATCTTGTGGTGCTCTGCAAGATTTTTGGTCCTAAAGACAGCCGCACTGTCCTGACTCTGCAGCCCTGGATGCAACATGAGCTGCTCAGAGATCCAACGGGGGCAACGCCAGGGCTTTTGCAGGCTGCAGGCACCGCTGGGCGATGTGTTCCACAAGGAGACGTGCAGCGACTCTTAGACTAAATGCAGAGCGGTTCCGCTGTCTTCCCCGTCACAAGCTCAGCCTCCAGGCTGTAATTGGGCTCGTGGAGAGGAGCCCGCAGCTCTGGCGTGGCAGCGCAGCTGGTCGGCCACTCTGTCACCCGGCCTGGAGTCAGAGGCAGCACTGCGTGCCCTGCCGACATTTTTCCTCAGCCCGACCTGGCAGCCCTAAGCCGCATGTCCTGTCTCCCACACCCCTTCCTGGCGCTTTCCTGGGTCCCCTGAAAGGCACTCCGGGAGGGAGGGTTTTGTTAAACCTCTCTGTAGAGCGTTAAGTTGATGTTCAGAAAAACGCCCTTTCCCCCCACGAGAGTTCAGTTCAGTAAGCAATTACCGAGTGGTCACCATGGACAAGGGACTCTGCTGTGGCTGTAACAGTCGCACACGGCACTTGGTGAAGAGCAGGAAGTCCCGTAGGGGACGCAGGTTACACATGCAGCACTTCTTGTCCAAGCCAGGGCAGTCGCACAGCTCGGTCAGTGAGTCACGCGTCTACTTCCTAATTTTACAGTTATTATTTTCCTAGCTCAGAGTACCCATGAGGAGCAGATCTCGGCATAGCACTGATTTGTTTCAAGTGTGCCAGTCCACTTCTGGAACCACCTGTCATGTCCCTGTTGCCCATCCGTAGTCACCCTGTCCCTGCTCCCAACCCCTAAATGGTCACTAACTCTGCTCTGCTGTATAGATTAACCATTTTTCTGTATTTCACATAAATGCAGTCATATACCACGGGATCTATTGTGCCTGGCTGCTCTCAGGCACCATACCGTCTTGAGGTTCCCCTGTGTTGGAGGGTGTTTAATTCCTTTGTATTATCAAATGTCATTTTCTCACCTGGATGTACCCCGTTTGGTTATTCATTCTGCAATTGATAGTCATTTGGATTTTTACCTAATTTTTGGCTACCATGGATATCAAAATTCATGCATCTATTTTTGTGGGGACACGTGCTGTCATTTCTCTTGGGTATACATCTGGGAAGAGAGTTGCTGGGTCCTGTGATAAACTTGTGATTAGCTTTTTAAGAAACAGCCAAACTGTTTCCAAGATGAGTGCACGGTTATACACTCCCACTTTAAGGATTCCGGTCGCTTCACTTCCCATCAGCACTTGCATTATTCATTTTATTTACTGTAGTCATTTCAGTGAGTATGAAGTTGTGTCTCATGGTGGTTTTAATTTGCAAACCAGTTTGGGAACTGCTTACCATTGCCTCCCCTGGGGTGGTGGCCCTGCTGTCCTGGGACCCCCTGGATGTTCTCTTCTGGGTCCCAGCACTCCAGGACTGGCTGCAGAGCGACTGCAGGGCAGGGCAAGGGTCTCATCCTAAGAGGAGGTGATGTTGAAGATTGTTCAAGAGCAGTCAGGGTCCAAAAACAATTCGAGGTGTTCCGAGGGTGTCAGTGGGGGGAGTGGAGGAGCGTCTCCGGGGCTGAGGTCAGACCAGGACGAGGAGGCTGGATTTGAGGCCCAGGAGGGCCAGGTCACTATACCAGGCAGGTAGCGGCCACGGGCTATGGGTGGCTTGTGCTCCAGAAGTGGTTCCAACCTACCCTGACTAGCAGGACAATGTGTGATCTCTAAAGTCTTTGCCAACTTTAAGATAATTACAGTAGTCGTGTAGAGGCCAGGACTGCTTAGGCTCCCAAGGTCAAAGGTAACCCTTGGCGGCCATTTTGGGGCCTGTTCATCTCCCTGAGTGAGGCCTAGTGAGTAGAAATGGTGGCTGACGGGACGGTGGAGCCCATTTCCCAGTGTCTTCAAGAGGAAAGGCTACTGTCTTGGGTCACTGCCAAAGAACAAACCCAGACACAAATTTACACAGGAAAATTGCGGGGAGGATGTTCTGAGAGACTGTATCAGGCAGAAATGAAACAAGGACAGGAGCTGAGAAGCTGTGATGAGATGAGTCCCTCCAGAGCCATAGCTGATCCAGTGAGGCGCTCTGCAGCCAGGTGGGCACTCAGCGTGGCCCCGAAGCCCCTCTGACCATTCCTGGAGGACAGATGGCTCTGGAAAGAAGGCTTCTTTTGTTAAGGTCAGTTCCCAGGAGAGACTCAGCTGGAAACCTGAAGTGAGAGACGCGTCTTGGCGGCGGGTGAGAGAAGCTGCGTGACAAGGGAGGTGGGAGTCTGGGGTCAGACCTCAGCATCCACTGCAGAGAGCACAGTCAGACTCCAGGCACACGTGAGCACATGGCCAAAGGGCACTCGTAGCTTGGGGGCTTAACATGCCCGACAGTACCATGTTGTAATATGTAAAAATGCCCTTTGGGTGGATAATGGAGGTAGGTGGACAGAAATTCAGGCTTGTGTCCCTCCTGAGCATTCTCTAGCCCTCCTTCTCCATCTCATTGGTTTCTTCTCTCTCTTCTTTCCCTGCTAGAGGCAGTGAGTAATTCTAGCCTCGCTGTTATTTGCTGTCCCACTTAAAAGATGGCACCCTTGACTTTGTTGTTACCTTTGGTCTTTATGCCCTCAGGTTCTGTATGTGCATGGATTGAAGGTTTCTGTGGGCCATGGACAGGAGGACTGCACCCCCAGATGGACGGGAGGGCAGCAGGTCTGTAAAGCCACGGTTCGATCAGCGGTAGTTAAATGGTAATAAAAGGCCAAGGGCAGGGACTGGAATCTTAGTGGCCATCTGGAGACCGGCCTGGAAGGAAGCAGGCATGTTTAGATGCCAGGCTTATGGATGCAGATGTTTTTCTTATGGAGAAGAAATTTGGACACCATATGCCTAGGTTGTTGGCCAACAACAGAGTTCAAAAATAACAAACCACTAGTCAAATATTTATAATGCTTTTTATTACATGCTACCTTGGGTCTGCTATGTCAGACTTATTTCTTATGATGATGAAACCAAAGGAAATGTAGCCCTTGAATATCTTTGTACATATCATCATATTCATCAAGTTGTTGGGCCTCGTGGCTGTCAAAATGAAGGATAGGCTTTGAATACCTCTAGGGTTTGGAAATAAATTGCATTGCTTTTTGCCCAAGGTCATCCAAAGTCATTTGTGTAAGCAATTCTATATATGTAATACAAGAGCTAGAATGAAACTTCAGAATATCATCAGACATCTGCAGGTAAACGTGGAAAAATGAGTTTGTTGATTGGTGCATCTGTGGCATGCCAGGCCCTGGGGGGCACGAGGGATCAACACACATTGATGGAGCCTATGGAAAAGAAAGCCCAGAGTGCCGAGGCAAAGGTGGGGTCCCCACAGAAAGCAGGGAGCACTGTCACCTTGGGAGCATGTCCTAGAGGGACAGCTGATGGGGGTCTGGGCTAGTGGCAGCACGACATGAAGGGTGGGGCAGTGGTGAGTTCTTCGATGGCAGGCTTGTCACCCTCTTTAGGCCCGGAGGTTGAAGTATTGGTTCCCAGTACCTGGCAGGAGGAGGGACTTTGGTGTGATGGGTGCAACGAGCTGAAGACACCCAGCAGGCAAGAGCCAGGGGCGGAGGAACATGGGGGTCCAAGGAAAGAGATGGTCACTTGGGGGGCAGGAGAGGGAACTCTTCTTAGAGACACAGAGAGAGGGCCTATTCATGTAAGTGACAGTGATTTCTCTGTGACACAAAATCTTCCCAGATGTGTGTTTCTCTCCAGCGACATGCTCAGCAGCCCAGATGTGGGGATAAAGGGAGCTGTCCATTGTCCCCTCCCTTGCTACTTTCCTTCCTTCCCTATCCAAGTTGGAGCTCATTATATATTGCATATATAATGCCTGTATATTCTAGCATGTGTATATTCTGTAACTAACGCAGCAAACTCTCCAAGGTCTAATGATGACGGGCACATAGATACATCATGTTTGTAGGCGATGAACTCTTGAGAGAGAGAGAGGAGAGGACTGGCGCTCATGAGCCCTCAGACCCCGAACTGTGGCCCTCTCACATTTTATGTTTTTGACTATAGAGTTGGAGTCACTGTCACCTCCGCCCTCAGGACTCCTTTCCTGGGGGTCTTCTCAGACTTGGGGTGGGTGATTGGGTGGCCTCTGTGTTCCTGTGGTAAAGCGGTGTTCTCCTCCTTTCCTCGTCTTCTTGGGGAAGAGAGGCAATGAGAGCGTCAAAGGTGTCATTTGCATTTGTAAAGCAAAAGCCAGCAATCACATCTGGATCTACCGTGTGGCAGATGTTCCATAATTGTCTTTAAAAACATACGCGTCCTCAGCTGTGAGGCACTTGTCGGGGATTTGGAGAAAGAGCAAGAAATTTAAGAATGAGTATTCCTTTTCCTCTGAGAAACCAATTGATCTGACTCACCTTTAATTTAGTACTTCCAAAGAAAATCATAGTTTGTCATCATTGTTAAATAGCAACAACAACGAAAAAGAACAGGACCACACCAGAAAAATTCTGTACGTCGCGCCTTGCTTCCGTGGCTGTTGGGCTCCTGAGCTGAACGAAGCTGCTGCATCCCTGGGGGTCCAGGTGCTACCCCCAGAGCCCACACATCTTACCTTGCATAGCAAAAGGAAGTTTGCAGTATATTTAAATTCCGGTTATTGAGACAAGGGAGATTATTCTGCATTATCCACGCAGAGATGCTCATGAGGGCCAGAGATCGGAGGGGCAGTCGGTGATGTGACAGTGGGTCCCCGGCTGGGGCGACGTGATCCCAAGGAATGCAGGTGTCCTTTAGAAGCTGGACAGGCAAGGACACAGATTTTTCCTTATAGCCTCGAAGTGGATAGAGCCTTGCTGGCATCTTGACTTTGTCCCTGGGAGTCTAAACATGGACTTCAGCCTCCGGAACTGTAACAGAATAAATCCATATTGTTTAAAGCCACCAAATTGGTTATAGCACCAAAAAGAAAATCATAGTGTAGGATAGTTGACTTTGAGGGTTATTTTCCTTGTGACTGATCCGTTATTCTGATGAGTTTATTTTCTATTATCCTGTATTAGAGGGTGATATAAGACATAAACTGGATGCTAAATGGTGGCTCCCATCAACCCATCGGCAGTACGGATTTGGTGAGTGAGGAAGGGGCTTCCAGCCCACACAGAATGCTGACATTGCAAATACAAGCTCCAAAATAAAGAAATGGAAGTTTTCTTTTGGCCCAAGTTGTCCTTACCTATATCCTTAATAATGTTATTTGCCTGCAAACATGTCTGCTGATATCTGAAAATATCAGTATGGGGTAATTTTTCTATAATATGCCAGTTTATTCTTGAAAATAAAGTATTTTGGTGGCTTAGGCTATGGTTTTATAGGATCAGGAATGAAAATTTCTCCTTTATTTATGCCAAATACTTTGATTTAAGTTATATCAATTTTAAATCTTTTAAACTTTTGATGGTTTATTTTTTTAATTGAAAACAATGTATACTGAATATGTAAAATGTGTAAAACACTTGAAACCCATAAACTATAAACATGAGACAACACTGGTGTTCCACAATGTAGAAAAATACTCAACATTTTGGTATGTCTTTGGGATGTCTTCTGCCAGATATTCATCATTATGCACTTGCTTGACTTTTTAACTGTTAAATGAACATTTCCTCCGCATCAATACGTGCTCTTCTGCAGTGATATCTGGCGGTATTCTACGTGGTTATATCTATTGTCCACTGCTTGCTTAGCTGTCTTCTATTGTACATCCAGGTTGTTCATGGAAGTTTGTTGCCTACTCACATGCTTTGCCCATTTCTTTTTCTTTCTTTCTTTTTTCCTTTCTTTTCTTTTCTCTCTCTCTCTCTCTCTTTTTTTTTTTCTTTTGGTGTGTTATTTGAAAGACAAGTTTACAAGATTTCATCTTGGTCTTCCTTTTCTTCTTTAGTGTGATATAGTCATTCATTTTAACAGATATATACATTATTTGAAAGTCATTATGCATTATTTGAAGGTCATTGCCTTTAAATATGTTTTTTGTGAATATTTTGTTATATAAAAATCATTAAACCTTATGTGACCTAAAGTATTTGGAGTGCCTGTGGTGACGTTTACTTTCTGCTCTTTACAGATCGTTTTTCTTCCATCTTGATGCCTGCTGCCAGATCTTAACTGCCTTCCTGCTTTGTATCGAGTCCATGTTTCCTTTCCCTGGCGGAGCAGTGTGGCTCTAACCCTTAGCTAACACTTCATTCTCTCTACCTTAAGAATAACTCATTTCCCCATCATCGCTTTTACCCTAAAGTTCCTATTGGTGAATCTGACAGTTTACTATGTAGTGCTGCCTTTAAGACGCTCCTGGCTGAGTTCAAACATGCATATGCAGATAATATTATATGTAGCTATAAATGCACACACGCTTATATCGTGAGTTAAACGCATAAAAATAATTGACATCTAGTGAAGGATTTTTTGTTTTGTTTTTGCCACACATGATAAAGGTAAAATCCTTAGTACATGGCTTCTATTTTCCATATTGTAGAAGTGTCCGCACAAGTGACAATTTGAATGGATAAAATAGAGGAAAAATCAGATCCTTTCACTTATATTAAAATTTGAAGGAAAAAAAATCTTTCTAACAAGGTAGGAGAAAACCTAAGCTGCCTAAGCTTTGGGCTTCTGGAATTTCCTCGTTCAGCTCTCTCTCTGCTTCTGTTCCAAACAATTGCATAAAAGCAATCCCAAACAAATGCGTGTGGTGGCTGCACACTAAAATACTGATAATGAATTCTACATAACAAGCACACTCTTTCCCCTGGCTGTTTGCATTTAAAGTATACATTTTGCAGTAATTTTGATGACTTCATTTTGAAGTGGTTCTTAACAGACATTTTGGAAATGCCTCGTGTCATGAATTTATTCATAAACCAGCCTGTCAGAAACCTCGGCATTCGCCGGGGAGAACATGCCTCTGAGCATGGGGCATCGAGCCACCTGCGCGGGCCACCATCTTGACAGAGCGTCACTCACTCCATTCCTTCCTGGATGTGCTGGCTTCCTGCCATTGACTTGTAGGACTGTGGGAAAGAGAGACCAGGACACAGGCTCCCATCTATGCAGCCCCTTGTAAGTGCAATGTTCCTCCCCTAATGATGATGATAACTTGCACTTGGGGTTCACTGCTACAGTTAACAGCCGGTGCCCCTTACCAAAAGGATGAAAAAACAGTAATTTCGTCTTGGAAGAGGAGAGTAAAATAAGCGCACTGAATTATCTTTTTTTCTTCCCATCTAACGGCCCTAATGAGGACCACCAGGCCCTAAAGTTTGTTTGTCCAACAATCCAGTCACTGGGTAGTGGATGTGGACTGGAGGTCAGCATGGCCAGCGGAAGGCGTGAGCTGCCCCCTTGAAGGCATTAATTTTTGTGGTTATCACAAGTACTAGAATGTTTTGAAGCAACATCATGGTACTTATGGAATTACAACATATGGTTCCTACTTTTGGATCTCTAAGAGATGAGCAAAGTAAGTGTATGACCTTGCCTTTCCAGTCTGAAAATTGGGATTGGGAGTGGGTGCTTTTTCCATTTCCAGTTTCTGGCTCCTTGATCTTACCTGTTCATGCAGCACACATTCACGCGAATGTGAAAATCAGCGCTTACCAGACTTTGGTGCGAACATGCAACCCTGGAGATTTACATAAAATTCAGATTCTGTGGTGGGGGGCTGAGATTTTTGCATTTCTAACCAGCTGCTACGTGATGCTCATACTGGTGCTAGGCCACGGGCCACTTGGAATAGTGCACAGATTCCAGCTCATGGGGTGCGTGGAGCCCAACCTAAAGAGACTTGGGACCTCGTGTAATAAAAGGGCGTGAGCTTCGTGAGGCAGAAAAGTGTAACCGCCAGAAGTGTAGGCTGGGGCTGTGAATCCTAGCTCTACGATTGCTAAGTTTTGTACAGTACCAGGCATCCTGGAAGAGTCTGTGGTTGATGGCAACAAAGATTTAGTTTGTGCTCCTGTTATACATTGGCCTGAGTGTTGGCGACAGCTCTGCTCATTCTGGATTCCACGCTGAGGGTAGTTTTATTTGCTGCTTCCCCCTCTTTGCTGGAACCTTCACTGGCTGTTGGGCAGAGTGCTCCGAATAGCCCAGCTTGCCGGCAGCTGGGCAGGGGAGTAGACCTCTCCCATTCGCAGCAGGTGCAGTCAATGCCCCCTGCAGGAATGAGAGTGAAGTGTTGGACAAGGACGTGATTTTCTACGGGGCTCAGCAGCTGCAGGCTCTTCTGTCTCCTAGGATTGGTTTGAGGACCCGGAGCTGAGGCGGATGCCGCAGAGTACCTGACACAAAGGGCGGACTCGACAAATGTCTGTCATCATTCTTTCTGTTGTTTTTGTTTTTCTAACTCGCCCTGATCCTCACTGCAGTTTCTGCACTTTTGAGGTTGAGGAAAATCCCTAGTTCTGTTTTTGTTTGTTTAAATTTGTATCAGTTAATGTTTGCAGTGCATAGTGATTCCATTCATCATAGGGAGTTGGTGCACTACATGACACATCTTAATTCTTTTTATACCTCTCCCCACTCCATCCATCTCTTGTTCTCCTTCCCTTTTGCAAAACATCTATCTTCCAGTTTCCTATTATCTATCTTTTATTTTCTCTTTATTTATACTTTAGGTTTCTCATATAAGAGGCTCAAGTTTAGCCTTTTTTATAGCAGAGTAGTACTCCATCCTGCTTTTCATAATACATGAAACATACTGAGGCCTGCCTAGTCCCACACAATCTGATCACCCGAGGTCACTCAATCAATGAAATGCCCTCCTGCAGTTCTAGATGTCTGGACTGCCACACAATGAGTGACAGCCAAATAATTAGTGATAATGTCTTTATCTTCCTGCCTGCTGTACTTTCTGAGGTTTTGGCTTGAGTTTCAGAGCCCTCTCTTTGTGTATTCTCTGTGTTGCTGTGCGGCCCATTCTTTGATCATTTATTCTACTGACGTGAATGAATATCCAGTGTGTGCCAGCTGCTGAATGGCAGCACAGCTACGTATGTTATGTGGTTATGATCGAATGAAGGCTTATGTGTGCCTGTTACACAGGAGCCCTCGTGCATTACTAACTGCCGCGTGGGGGATACGGGGTGCCAGGGTGGGGTATTCTCTGAGCCAAGGAAGGAGAGTCTGGGAGTCTTGACCATGTTCAGGGAATCATAGGCTTGTGAGCAGGGCAGGTGTATGGGCTGGGCCTTGGGGAAAATTGGGGAGACTGAGTGTAGATTGTAGGAATAGCTAGCACTAGGTCCTTGGGTGAAGTAAGCGATTATAAGGGTGAGAGCCAGAGCATGGCAAGTGAATGGTGCATGGATATCCATGTTTGTGGGAGAGCAAAGTGCAGAACAGTGAAGACCAGGGAAATTGTAGAAGCGTGTACAGTGTAGGTGGGGGAGGGTGAATGCGTTCAATTAGGGGCAGGGACTCCTGCTGCAAACCGGACATTGAGACATGGATATTAGAAAAGCAGGCCCAGAGAGTCCTCAAAGCAGTTCTCCAAACTGCCTAGTTGAGGACCCATTTTACAACGCATGTGGGAGCGAGGTCAGTCTCACTGTGGAGAAGGCAAGGCCCGGAGCAGGGTCTGCTGATGCTACGTGCTGCAAGATGAGGTCTTCGCCGGCGCCACGGTTCATCTTACCAGGTGTGTGTTTGATTTTATTTTTTTCATTTTGACTGATAGGTGCCTCTCCTCACAACACTGTTGTTTTTGGAGCTGAGCGTTGCAAAGCAGAGCTGATGCGTTAAATTTAACTGTGATTTAAACTGATGTCGCCCGAGTCCCCAGAGACCAGTGGAACACAGCGAGGTGGAAAAAGCAGCCACTTCCCTTGTTGCCTAATGATGGAAAAGATTCGAAAACCACACGTGTCCAGTTAGCCTCATTGTGGAGCAGGGAAAAAAGCCAAATTAATTATAAATAAGATGAATTAATAATTTAAATATATCACTTATTGCCTCTTATTGCTCAACACTTGAAAAATTATTTCAATTAGAAACTTAAACTCAGTTTGATAGACGACAAGGCATGTGCAGCTCAAGATAAATGTAAATCCCTTTGTGATATGAAAATTTGATTTTGCAGTATGAGCTCTATTAAAAAGAAATTAATAATCTCCAGAAAAAAGAGATAGTGCCAAGAAAGGCTGGCCTTTCCCCTCAGAATATCACTTATTTAAAGAGGAAAAATCAATAGGCTTATTATAGAAGTAATTTGAAAAAAAAATCAAACCACGAAATACTAACCATCAACCCAATACAACAAAACTAACAAGCATTTGCGTCTCTGAATTTCATATGAAAATCATAGAATGGATGTGCTACGTGTATTTCACCCAATCTTAATGTTTTTCTTTGCCCGAGGAAATGTTTCACTCTCTTTTGGTTTGTCAGCCTGTTAAAAAAATAGCCATTTCTATCTGTTGTACTTCCAAAGTGAGAGACTCATCTGTCAGAAGCTGGACTGGACCTTATCCAAGACCGAAATGTCATGAGGGTTGATTAGATTCCTATACGTCTGTGTCTGGGGCTACAAGACTCTCGCTCCCCATCCTGCCTGGTAGGAATGGCTGATGCCAGTGGGACCTTCTGCGTGTCCAGCCTGGATCTCGGAATCCTTATCACAGGGCGCCAGGCAGGTGCCACTGGTGATTGGAATACGTGGGTGATAGGAATCCTACTTGCTGCCTGACCCCAGGATCTGAGGGTCTGAGAGTTTGGTAAATGCATTAGCCAGCTTTCTGTTGCTATGACAAAATACCTGAGATAAACAACTTAGAAGAAGGAAAGGTTTCCATAGGCTCACAGTTTCAGCATATGGTCACTTGGTCCTGTTGCTTTTAGCATGTGGTTAGCACATCGTGGAGGAAGCATGGGGCAAAGAAAAACATTTTTCTCATGCATAGTCGAGAAGGGAAAGAGAGAGAGGACGAGCTGGGGTCCCACTGTCCACTGCAAGGACACGTCCCTCCCCAGTGACCCAGCTTCTTTCCCTCCCAGTGACACCCACGGCCAGCGCCTACCCTTCAACATGTGGCTTTTCGGGGATGATCAAGTTCCAGATTCTAGAAGTCGCATCTTATTTGGCATCTGAACAACTTTTCTGATTTAATAACTCTAGATGTCTATCACCTCACGTTTTAGTCCAGGCTGCAGTGAGCAGTTCTTTCTCTTCCATCTGGGAGTAGAACCCTGTCACCTGCTCAGGGATACAACCCTGAAGTCCATGTTAAAGCGTAGTTTAGCTTTTGTACCTAAATATCCCTCTGAAGGAGGGGAGTGCGTGCTAGGAACCAGGCCCTCACCACCCACTCGATCACCGAGATTATATTTGCCACCCACCTGGCAGCAAGCAGAAAATGCGTGAAATCCAGCTGGCCTCCCAAGGCCTATCTGAGCAGTTTTCACCCAGTGTTCATAGTTGAAAATTTTACAAAACACCTTGGTGTTGTGCCACGTGCCTGTAATCCCGGCTACTGAGGGAGCAGAGGCAGGAGGGTCACAAGTCCCAGTCCAGAAAAAAATCTGCAGTATAGAAACCAATGGCCTGCAGCCCACCGAGGGGCTTCCTTTGGCCAGCAGGGTGCTTGGTCCTGCATCTTCCATATGTGGGGTCCCCTCTCTCGAGGTGCAGCCGGGTCCCCTGCCACCCATCCTCTGAACCTCAGCAGTGTCTCATGACTGTCCGTGTGACACTGAAGTGGAATCCCATCCTTCCTCCCACTTGGGCACATATTCGTCCTCGCTCCTCACTGAATTGTGTCCCCCCAGCATTCGTATGTCAAGGCTGTTATTCCCAGTGTGACTATATTTGGAAATTGGGTCTTTAAAAAGGTGACGAAATTAAAGAGAAGTCATTAGGATGAGCCCTGATCCATCCTCACGATGGCCTAAGAAGAGGAGATTAGGCTGTGGACATGGAGGGAGGGACGGTGTGAGGATGCAGGGATAAGACGCTACCTGGACACCATGGAAAGGGGACTTGGGAGGGACCAGCCCCACCGAAACACCTTGGCCTAGGACCCCCTTCACAGCACTGTGAGAAGCGCCCCCACCATTCACCCATCCGATCTGAAGTCTCTTGTTCCACAACCTGAGCAGACTAAGCTCCTCTCCTTCTCTCGAATCTGCGGGTGGGTGACATCCTCCGGGGGACCCACACTCAGTGGGCTGTGCGAGATGCCTGCAGGTCCCAGAGGTTGGGGTCAAGACAGTGTGAGCAGCATCGCATTGATCTGTAGCTTTGGCAGTGATGTGGCCTCTTCGAAACAGGACAAGAAATCATTTCCCTGTGTCCTGACTCCAAGAAGCAAAATGACATATTTTGATATTTCATGATTCTATTTATTACACAAACAACAAGAAATACCACGAGCATATTGTCACAGGATTGCTCATCATCTCTTTCCTGCTTTGACATTGGAAGATGGTTATGAATGCGTTCCACCCAGCCGCGTGCTTCCTCAGCCAGCCACGAACCTTCCAGTGCACCTGCTGGGTAGAATCATCAATGCGAGTGGAATAGTTACCATTTATTTGTTATGGGGACCCTAGAAAATTTTATAAATTCTTACTTATTTGTTGTGCTCATTCCTACCACATGCAGATATCTTTGATGCCTTATTGCATCACACACACACACACACACACACACACACACACACACATGAGTGACCCCCTCCAGGCATTAACCAACCCTAATTGCTGGCTCCAGTGAGCCCTGTAGTCACCGGATGGCGGGAATTTGACAGCAGAAAGCCTCCATCATAGTCCTGTGCACAACTCCACCCCATCTTGTGTCCTTTAGACTTCAAGCTCATGGAAGGGTGATGAATTCCGAAAGCAATTTGCAAAACAAGGTGGCCAGACCACTGTGGGTTCCGTTAATTATGAGATAAAGTGGACTGCAGTCAGGACTTAAGATAAAACTTGATAAAGGTCCAGAATCCCATCCTGCCTGGCTTTTCCGCTGGAAGGTTTGAGGCTCCTCTGAGTTTTGGGTAGAGGCGCGTGTGAGATCAGGATGGGATGGGAGCCAGGCATCCTGCACTGAGCCTCCAGAGGAAAGGCTCAGCCCTAGTTAGGAAACACACCCCAGATCTGCAGATGCTGAATTGGCCAAGCCACAGTCAGAGCTGTGGGGACAGGGTCCCTGGCACCAAGGCTGCAAATGAACATCTAGTGCCAAGAAATAGAGCAGAAAAATCAACCCACTCCTTCCACCGTGTGTGACATTTTAATTACCTAGGCAGCATATTGGGACATAATGAAGCAGCTGCTATGATTACAGAATTTTGTCCCAATTATTTACAAAGCTGCGCAGCTACGTAGACGTCTCCTCACCACATCCAGCATACTCAGTTTCTAGAGCAGGCATTCAGCCTGATTTATTGGCCAATGCAGGTAATGCCCAGGCCTGTCACTTTTGCTTTGGGGTCAAAGGATGGAAATTTGAGTTCTTCTCTAAAAGTGTGGTTTGTTTTTCTCTCAGTTGTCTTCTCCAGTCATCTTTCCTCATTTTCTTGTCTGGATGCCTCTCTCCAGACTTTTGTTATCTTTTTAAAGTGTTACCAAATTTACTGGCTCTATGTGCATCTTTCAGTAGAATAGTATGCAACAATCTCTAATTATCCTCAAGGGTTACATGAAGAGCTGCATATGACTCCTTAGTAATGGTTTATTTTTGTTTCAGGCTTCCGGAGCACCAACTATGTGCCAGGCAATGACAAAAACTTTGACATGTTTTCTAGTGGAAATTCTAGACTTGAGTTCTGGTTGCCAAGTAGAAAACAGTTCTTTTAAAGGTTACCTCCAAGGTCACTGGAATCCATGCTAAGATTGCTGGAATCCACAAAACAGTATGAAAAAAAGGTTGGTTGTTATCTTAGTTACTTTCTCATTGCTGGGACAAAATACCTGGCACCCACAAGTTAAAGGGGAAGAGGGTTTCTTTGGCTTACAGTTTGCAGAGGGTTCAGTCCATGGCCAGCTGGCTCCAAGGCAGGGTGGCAGGCAGAGGGGCATCGCAGAGGAGAAAGAGCTCAGGGTAAGGCAGTGAGAAGCAGGGCAGGATCAAGGGGGGAGGAGGGCTATGTATACAGTGAGTCACCAACTTACAAACATTTGAGTTGTGAACCCTCCCAGGTGCACTGTATGACTCATTTTGTCAGATAGGACTGAATCCGGCTTAGGAACGTTCTAGAACGGAGCTCGTTTGTAAGTCAGGGACTTGCTGTAGTTCCAGGCCACACCCAGTGATTCACCTCCTCCCATCAGGCTTCGCCTTTCAACCTCACGCCCAGACATAAACTCACCAGTGACTAATGCGGTATCTCACACCCATGATCCGGTCACTTCCCAAATGCCCCACCTACGAGCACGTGAGGCTTTGGGGAGACATAGATACAACTGTAAGAGTTGCTGAATAAATCTTTGTGATGATTACTGCATGTCCTTATAATAATGTGGTTTAAATTATGAGTTGGATTGTGGCTTTACACTGAATCATAGAATCCCTTCTATATGATTTTACAGTAAAAGGGTTTTGTTACTTTTTTTAATCCACCCATATTTTGTAAGGAGTTAGATATATTGTACATCCAAATTGCTGAATTTTATAGAACACTGGAACTGGGGAAAATGGTTAAAAGTAGCAATTGCCAGAAGTCACCTAACCTTACTAGCTCCAGGTCAGAGAAGCTTGAGACAAGAACCACGGATTCCAAATAAAAACACACAAAAGACATGCAACTACGTGGGTAAGGTTTCAGCAAGGCTTTGGGTATGTTTCTCTTTGGCCTGCAACGCTGAGGTAGATTTCTTCTTGCGAAGCTCTAAAATGAAAATCCTTTGTCTCAACAACCAAAATCACACTCCTACCCAAAGGAGAACTTGATTTACATTCAAATAAAATAAACAAGGACAGGCAGGGTCGTGTCTCTATTTCCTCGAATTTTCATAATGTCCTTTGAGATGAAAAATAAATGTGTTCTGGCTAAACATTCATCTTTAGAACACAGAAATCCAGTTTTAGGAAAAAAATCCAAATCTCCTTGTTATGTTTTCTCAGTGAGTAGCATGCATTCATTTCACAACTAAGCACATTTAGTTAATTGTGCATATTTAAGGAATTCTTGGAAGAGCAGTGAGAGTGGCGGAAGCCACATTTGATTTTGGTGTTAATTTGCTTTGGTGTTACTCAGACAGAAGAGCTTTCCGTAGAGCAAACAAACCCTAAATAGGGGCCAGTTTTGGCTACCAGTGGCTGTACCTTGCTCCTCCTCATGTGCCACGATCTCTGTTTTTCTGCAGCTTCTTTTCCTATTTCAGGTTTGCTGCTAAAGATCATTTTAAGCTGATTTCCTCAGTCTAAATTTGGGAGAGGAGTGAACATTATGTTGCAGTCTGATTTCCCCCTGTAACTTCTGGGTGTGACCCTGAATTCTGAAACTCACACTGCTTATGTCTATTCCTGGAGAGAATACACTTGCTGTGGCTGCTGCTGCTGCATGTGATGGTCTGTCAAGGGCATGATCCCCGTGCAGCAGTGTTCAGAGGTGAGGACTAGTGGTCTGCTGAGGTATTGGATCACCAGGGCACTAACTAATGGATCAATCCATGGATGAGTTCATTGATGAATGTGCTATGAGAGCTGGGGCCTCTTAGGAGTAAGTAGGTCACGTGGACATGCCTCTTGTCCCCATCGTGTCCCCAGCTCTTCCTCTCTGGCTCTGTTCCTCCTACCTCTGCCTCCTGGTTGCATTGAGGCAGGCAGTTTTTCTCCAACACACCCTTCCACCATGATGTTTCTGCCTTGGAGCCAGTTGGCCATGGACTGAACCCTTTGAAGCCATGAGCTAAAATTAATCTTTCCTCCTTTAAGTTGTTTACGTTAGGTATTTGGTCCCAGTGACACAAAGGTAACTCCTCTGTTCCTTTCCATGATGACTTCTGTTCATCATGAGACCATGACTGTGAACTTCGTGATCATATCTGTAAAGGGCCTCGTGTGGAACCCAGTAAAAATATGTGGAATAGATTAATGAAAATGAGTGAATCTGATAAGCCAGGGCTGAGTAGATGCTAAGATGAGCCACTGTTCAATTTTTAATAATACGGGATAACCCAAGAGTTTCGATATTTTAAGGAAGGTGAGTCTTCAGTTGAGAAGTGGTGTGGATCACAAACCTGATAAAAGCAAGTGACAGATCTATCTAGAGACAAAGGAGGAAATTACAGAAATCCAGTGTGTGTCTGTCTGGGTGAAGAAAATACGATTTTTGTGTTAAATATGTTAGTGGTGCACCAATAAAGACAGGGGTTATTTGTCCCAGGTCTGGAGGAATACCATAAGTGGCTTTTGGACCTCTGCCTGTGCAAACCACACCTTTAAAATTAACATCACATTTGAGGGTTTTCTGTCCCTTTATGAGGATCTGATGTTCCTCAGAAAATTTTGTGTTTTTGCACAAGTGGTTTTCTTTTTCCTTCAGATTTTGTGTTTTTGCAAAAGACCTTCCCAGACTGTATGACATGTGTAGTCTTACATGATCTTTGAAAATTAGACAAAAGCTGTGTCCCTGTCAGGGGAAGGTTTGGTGATCAGATATATTTAGAAAATTGCTATAAATGTTAGGTGGAGCTCTTGGGCTTTGGAATCAGTCAGGGCTGTGTTCTAAGACCAGTTGGTTTTTTGCTAGTTGTGTCATCTTGGGGAAGTTGTTTCACTTTCTGAGCTCCAGATCTTAATTTTAAGAATGAGAATAATAATACCTAACTTTGGGGATTGACTGAGGATTAAGTTCAATTCCATATGTGTATTCGTATCTATGCCTTTGTTAGTCCTGTAGGCTACAGTAAACACTGGTTGTTACTGTCGTTATTGTAATTAGTATTTCTTCCTCCTGGGAATTAAAATGAGCATCGAGGACTCTGAAGAACCGCATGGTGAAGAAGTTGGTAATTTTCTTTAAATAGTGGTTCCTCGTGCTATTTGACCAAAGAGTTCATGTTTTCACTTAGCATCAAGTGCACTGTTTCTTGGAACACACTTTGAGAGCAGTGCTTCTTAAAATTTAGTGAACGCATAGATGTCCTGAGGGTGCATGGAATGGAATGGAATGGAATGGAATGGAATGGTCTCATTCCCTAGATCCGGGGTGGGCTCAGGACCCTGATCCTAAGAATCTCCATGTCCATGGACCTCATCGCAGGTCCTCGCTGAGGAGTTAGCACACATGAGCACAGTAACTGCACGCCTCAAATGTTTATGGGAGTGACTGTTTCAGAGGAAATCATCGCATAACAGCCATAGGGACAGAATATCGCCACAGTGGAAGACGACAGGAGGAAGATGGCGAGAAGGAAGAAAGCTCCAGTCCACCAGTCTAAATATTTGATGGTGCAGCTGTCTCCGTCCTACGAGACTGCAAACTCCATCACGGGAACTTGCTGGTCTTCTCGCTTTGTATCCCCAGTGCCCAAGGATTCTCTTGGCATATCACATGCAGGTCAATACATATTTAATGACTGGCTGATGGACTTAATGATTGAATAAATGAATGAATGGACTCCAAGTTTTTGTATCCTAGGAGTTTCATTAGTGCCATGCCCCAAAGGTTAGAGGAAAGCCAGCCTATAGTCTAAGTGGATATCCCTTGGCTAAAATGCTTGGGACTAGGAGTATTGGGGATTTTCTCATATTTTAAAATATTTGCACATATACAATGGGATATATTGGGGATGAATCCTAAGTCAAAGCATGAAATTTATTTATGTTTTGTCTACACATAGCTGGGAGGTAATTTTGAACCGTATTTTTAGTGCATCTTGTTTTGATTTGAACCATCACAGTAGGTCAGGTGTGGAATTTTCCTTTTGCAGTGTCACACCAGCATTTAAACATTTTAAATCATGGAGCATTTTGGATATTTGAATTAAGAATGCGCAACCTATAACTGAAAGATATATAGGTGAGTGGGATTTAGGTAACATACAGAAGCATTATTTCTCTATATCATTTCCTGACAGTATTTTCTGCCAGTTGGAAACCTTTACTAATATTCTTCTGGTGAGAGCTGCCCTGCAGCAGTTCCTGCCCTGAATTTTATGTGACCCAGGAACGAAATGGGACAGCAGAGGCAGGTTGTTCGTGTAAGTAATTCTCCATAAGCTCCCAAAAGGTATGTAGTTAGACCCAGTAACTTCCCACCCAGCCCCTCAGGCCCTCGATAAGAGAGAAGTTTCAGTCAGGCGTGGAGGTGCACGCCTACAATCCCAGGACTCGGAGGATGAAGCAGGACGATCTTGAGTTGGGACCCAGCCTAGGCTACAAAGTAAGTTCAAGGTCAAATTAAACTACATGTGAGACCCTGTCTCAAAAACTAAAAAAGGCTGGGGATGTAGCTCAGTGGGTAGAGTGCCCTTGGGTTCCCCCCGAGTATGGCAAGAGAGAGGGGCAGCGTGGGGAGAGCGAGAGGTTTCCCGTTAGTGCATCTGTAACACTTGTGGAGGACAACAGACGTGGGCTGAGCAGGTGCTCAAGCGAGAGCTCTTGCACACTTGCACAGTTGTTCCTGCACGCCACTCTGAACCCCACTACACATGGTGTCTCACTGTGGCTCAGAGCAAATTGCTTTGCCCCCATGTAGATTTATTTGCACTTTAATTATATTCATCTTCACTTGTGAAAAAGTTTTAGTGCAGCACCGTTTGGTTTATTTGGAAACTATCTTTCAGTGCGTTTAAACTTCACAAACTAGAAGCCTGAGTAAGACTACACGGTATGTTTTAATGGATACTAGAGGCGTCAACGCTGTGCAACATGCCACGGTGCGGTGCGGTCCAAAATTAACGTCGTCTTAGTCCATTCTGCCTGCTATGGCAGAACAGCAGGGACTCAGTGGGCTTAAAAGCAAGCACTTTTGTTCTCAGAGTTCTGAAAGCTGGACGCCCAAGATCAAGGCACCGGCAGTGACTGGTGAGGGGCCGTGTCCTGGGTCATAGATGCCCACCTCTTCTGATGTCCTTGCCTGGTGGAAAGAATCCTACAGCGTGCTCTTGGGTCCCTTTAAAAGGGCACTGATGCCGTTCATGGGGACTTCCCCGAATTAATTTCTGCCCAAAGTGCCTGCCCTTACTTCTGAATTCCATCACACTGAGGATTGTGATGTCAACCTATGAACTTTGGAGGGACACACTTATTCTATGCATAACATACATGCTAAAATAAACGTTGGCTTGTTTCTAGACATTACCCCAAAGCCTGCTTTGCATATTCCCTCATGAAATGAATCACATGAATGAAAAAAAAAAAAAAAAACTTGCTTTAGGAGAAAAATTTTCTTTACCTCCCCAGATATTGCATATGTATTTGATTACATACAAGGTTGAATTTGATGTTTCCAATTTTTTGAAGATGTGTGGGAGAAAAGGGTGAAGAAATTTCACCAGCTCCTTTAGGAAGTGCTCCCAAAATAGAGGACTTTGGAAAGCATTTGAATCATCAGTTTGAGGGTCTGAAAGCATCACAAGTTACCTGCTGTCTGCAGTTTAGTGCTCTTGGATGTCTGAAAGACATTTTAATGCAGTTTTATCATCCAAGAGTTCCAGCAAACTGGTGTTACCCATTCCATTGCTTTGGGGTTCTGTACAGTGATTTAAGAGGCTTGGGGTGTTTGAATCTCATCCATTGATTGATTGATTGATTGTACTGGGAATTGAACCCAGGGTCTTCATACCGAGCTATGTCCCTAACCATTTTTCTATTTTTTTTTATGTGGGTACCGGGAGTCAAATTCAGGACCTCACGCTTGCCAGGCAGGCACTTATGCCACTGAGCCATCTTACTAGCCATTTTTTTTTCCTAAATTTTTTTTTTGTGGGTACCGGGGGTCAAACTCAGGACCTTGCGTGATAGCAGGTGCCCATGCCACTGAGTGATATCACCCTTTTTTCATATGTGGGTACAGGGAGTCAAACACAGGACCTCACGCTTGCCAGGCAGGCGCTTATGCTGCTGAGCTATCTCACCGGCCCCCTAAATTTTTGAGACAGGCTCTCAATAAATTACTAAATTGCCCAGGCTGGGCTCCAACTCGTGATCCTCCTGCCTCAACCTTCCAAAATGCTCAGGGTATAAATATACAACACCGTGCCCAACTCCTTGATTCTTTATGTACCAGGTAACTCCAGGAACACCGCTCCTTTGTCTTCTACTGGGGATGTTACTTTTCCAGTTAAAGTACTTTTAAAGGATGACCCTGCTTCCAAAGCAGCATTGAAGCCTTTGGGTGGCCTGTTGTTATTTCCCTCTCCCCGTGCTTCTCTCTGATCTACAATAATTTGGTTTCACTGTTTATCTCAAGGATGGAGAATGATACCAGCAGCTGCTGCACAGGTCCAGGACCTGAGTCCTGTGGTCGGGACCTCCCTCACATGCTTCATGCTGGAGGGCACCTTAATATGTGCCACGGTCAACCTAGGCAATCACATTAAAGGGTGACCTACCCAAGACCCCAGCTGAAAGGTACCATCAAAATACAAGTGGAAAGTCACCTGCATTGCTGAGGAGCAATTTCTAAGATGAAATTTATTTATTCACTTATCTGTTGCCCAAAGTGGGAAGTTATTTTAAAATTCATCATTCATTCTTCTTTCCCTTAGAAATTTATAATCAAATATGAGGAATGAGATGCTTGATCTAACCACTACATCCAAGTCTGTTAGCATTTTGCAGTAGAAGTTAGGAAAGGCGGAGGCCACCGGCGGTCGACTGGTGAGGAGATGGTAGTTCGGGGGCAGTGCTGTTGAAGCTGGCTTTCACAAGGGGCTTTTTTTGCAAGCTGGGGAGCAGGTACTCCGTGTGGAGCAGGACAGGAGGAGGGTACTGGGCCTTAACCATTTCTGTGGCCACAAATGTAAATAGGACCCAAATAACCCTGAGTTTGCTGAGAATGAATGGCCTGGGTGGGGATTTTGCACAAAGGCCGAGCGTGTTAGCTGGCAGCGTGAGGTCCCCACTTGCGGTCAGGAGACATCAGGATTACCTGCCATCCATGGATCTGACATGCTGCTTTTCTGTATGTTGAAAAATAAACACACTGTACAATTAAAAAAAAAAAAAAGGAAAGTGTTACTACTGAGTTATTTGTAAAACTCCTAATAATTCATAAGATAGACTTTGAGCAACCATTTTGCTTTTGTAGAATTTAACTGAAGAAATCATCTGAAGGGTGCCCATGAACATACCCCATTATTGTTTACTGTGTTTTGTCTCTATAATACCCCATGTATTCGTTGGCTAGGACTACCATAAAAATTCTGCATGGATTAAACAACAGAAATTCTCCCAGTTTCTCCCAGTTGTGGAGACGAGAAGTCTGAGACCAAGGTGCCAGCCGGGCCGGCTCGCCTGAGCCCTCTCTCTTGGCTTGCAGGTGGCCTCTTCTCTCTGTGTCCTTGCGTGGTCTTCCCTTGTGGGATCTGTGTCATAATCTCTTATACTAAGGACAGCAGATGTGTTGGACTAGAGCCCCCCCTAAAGACCTCATTTTACCCCATCACCTCCTAAAGGCCCTGTCTCCACGTACAGCCACAGCCTGAGCTACTAGGGGTCAGGGCTTCAACGTGTAAATTTTGAAAGAACACGCTTCGGTCCATACCACTGCACCTATTTTGCTTCTCTTTGCCTGAGGTGTCACGACAGAAAAAAAGACTCAGTGCTGCAAAGAAGTGATTGGATGAACGGATCTTATGGTGTTTTGCTGTGTGATCATTTGGGGCAAATGTCTTCTCTTGGAAGTCGTCATCCGAGTGTGGCTGTCTCCTTTAAGGTAGCACATTTGCTTCTTTTGCGGGGATGATGGGAACAGTCCCGTTGCTGGAGGACCGTTGTCTCCTCCCTCGATGGGCGTCTTGCAGCCATGTGGTAGAAAGAAGCAGCGACTCCACTCGTTGTTCTCATCCCAGCTCCCGGTCCTGGTCATCCATCTCCTGTCTGCTTTGGACTTCACCATCTGGCAACCCCTGATAGCCACCAAGCTGTTTTTTTGGTTATCCCTGGGAAGCTTGTTTCTTATAGAAGGGCCTTTTGTGAAGACGAACATACACCAAATTCTTATAAATTCAAGTCACATGTTTGGATTTTTCTTTGGTCTCCTTTCCTGCAAGTCTCCACTACTCTTTAATCTCCCTTCAAAGAGGAAGAAAGAGAGAAGGAAGTCTGCATCCCCTTTCTTTGGGCTTGCATATTCTTGTCAGAAGATGGAAGCCAGGGCTTGGGGTCTGCCAGGCCGGAAGAGTGTCTTTTCCAAAAGGGAAGCCGTCCATCCCAAGAACTGTCAAAGAAGGTCCTGGTGGCTTCTTCCTCAGCGTATCCAGCTGCAGCAGAGGGAAGATGCATCCCTCGGCCCTGCGCATGCAGGTAATTGGTGGCAAGCTGGTGATTCTGTCCATTCCTACTTTATTATTTGAACACTGGTCATAGGGGGTGTTTGTAAAGATGAAGAATGATATAAATTTAAGCTGCAGCCTGTGACTTCTTAAACAAGACATGTAAGGGACGGTGGAAGGCATTCAGACGTCTTCCCGGGCTCGGCTCTGAGGTACACTGAGCAGTATTCCAGGCTGTCCAATGAGGGGGACATGCTATGCTTGAGGTGGATGATGAGTGGCAGCTGTGACCAGGACAGGCTCAGGACATTCTGTGCACAAGCGTAATGATACTGCTGTAACGACTGTCCCCAGTAATGCAGGAGACATCGCAGGCAGCTTGGCAGTGGAGAGCAAGGACCCCGGGGCTAACATGCCAGGGTCAAATCCTGCTTATATCACTGGGGCTCCGGATGACCTGATGAGTCTTGAGTCTCTCTGTGCCTCGGTTCCCCCATCTGTAGAGTGGGGTTATTAATAATAACCCTCTTTTGGGGCTAGCCCTGGGAGTAAATGAGTTAATGTAGAACATACTTAAAGTCATGCTTGGTGCATTTTAAGAGCTGTGCAAATGCTGGCTGCCGTCCCAGTCCTCAGTTCTCTTGAGGAGCTAATAGCTCCTCTTGAAGCTCCAGACTCTCTGGGGCCTCCCAGCACTCACGTGCAGAGCACGTGACAAGCCCCGAGAAAGGATGATTCCTCTCCGTGTTTCTTGACTTAGACGACCACATTTGAGATGTCATGTCCTGAAGCTCCCCAGTCTTTGTCACCAGCCTACTCAGCTGAGTCTGCACTGTGCAGAGCGACATCGCTATCCCTTGTCTGGAAAAGTTTCTGCTTTAAATTAAAACCATGCAAGCAGAGCTCACTTCCAACTCCGTGTGTACACGCGCTCGTGCAGTGTAACGAACACTTCGGAGCCACTGAAGTGAAGAGGAGATCCGGGCAAAGGGAAGAGTGAGGCCGGGCGTGGGGACACCTGTCCCCACGCGTGGATGCACTGAGGGAGACACAGGAGGATGTGTGTGAGCAGAGCCTAAGCACAGGGCCGGAGTCGTGGCACGGTCCCCGAAACACAGGTCATCTCGGGTGAGGGGGGCCAGGCTACCTCAGGAAGTGACTCCTGACCCAGCCTTTGCCCCAAGCAGCTGGAGCAGAATAGTGGAATGCAAAAAGTATCTTCAAAGAACCGTTTCCACTCTGGCAGATTTTAAGAGAAGCAGACTGACGTAGGGTGGCGATGCCAAACGTACCAAATAAAATTACAGATAAATGCCCACGTGAACTTGAATTTCAGGTGAACAATGAGTACCTTCTCATTGTAAGTATTTCCCAATATCGCATGGGGCTTGGCATTGGTTTCTTGGGCTGTCATAGCAAAGTATCAGAGACCAGGGCTTTTAAAAATCAGGAATTCATTTTCTCATTGTTCTGGAGGTCAGAAGTCCAAGGTCAAGGTGTCAGCCGATCAGTTCTCCTGAGGTCCCTGCTGGGTTGCGATGGCTGTCTCGTCACCATGTCCTCACATGGGGGTCGTGGTCTTTTAAATTAATTTTTAAAAGCCTTATCTCCAAATACAGTCACATTCTGAGGGACCAGGATTAGGACCTCAGCATAGAATTCTGCAGGCTGCAGTCTAGCCCATAAGAGATGCTATCATGCAGTCAATCAACATACTGTGTGATCCGAAAGAACCCAGGCATGGAGAAGCAGTGGTGAGCAAAGACTGGTGAGCTCGGATGGTGACACAGCTGTGGTGTTAGGGTTATAAAATGTAAATATTATGAAACGTGAAAACATGGAATGATAGATACTAAACTGGGAATGAGGGATAGTAGAAAGCTAAGAGTTGGTAGACATTGCTTAGAATCACTAAACACAGCCATGGCAGCTTAATATTATTACAATTAAAACATAATCACTGGAAAAACTAAATCTAAACATGAAACTTTGAAATTATCAAAAGGAAAGATGCACACGGCAACACAGCCATGATCCACAGAGGAAAAGACCCGGGGTGATGGGACACAGGATGGAGCTCACGAGTGCTCCCTCAGCCTGCTGCGTCCTCTTGGCTTCATGTCCTGTCCCCTTCCAAAGCAGACACGTGGCAGCTTCCCTTCTGGTCAGCATTGCGGGTGTGAAAACACCAGGTGCAGAGGGATGAGCGGCAGCCCGGGTGGATGCTCAACCAGGTGGTGGTTGGAACCATAGTCCGGTGCTCCTGGGAGAAGACAGAGAAATTCCATAGAATAAGAGCGGTGCAGTGGGTGTGGGGCTCGTCCATACCTGTTACTCTGCTTCTCTTCAGTGCAGAGCTAGGGAAATAGCATGGAAGAAAGCCCGGAAAAAGTCCAAGTACCTATGTGGATTTACTCTGTGACAAAGGTGGCCCGACCTGTGCAGGAAGGAGGAGTTGTCATTGAATAAAGCTGGGACAACTAGTCACTGCTGCAGGAAAAGTAAAACCGATGCTGTATTTTACATCTCACCCCAAAGCAAATTATAAGTGAAATAAATATGTATATTTAAAATGTGCACCAAAAATATCAGAAAAATATCTTTGAATCTAAGAAAATGATCTTGTTCCCTCCTTTGAGGAGGGAGTAATTTAATGAATATTGTAAAATCAAAATACATGTGGAATTATGGAAAATATTTACAAAAATATTTTGTAAAGCATGTACCAAAAATAATCTTCTTGAATAAGATAAAGATGAATAGCCTGTTAGAAAAATGTGGGAAGTGCAAGAACAGACAGAAAGACGAATTCTGAATGTTTAATCTTTGAAAGTGCGCTCAAATCTTTCTCATAGTCAAAGAATTGCACGTCAGACTGATGATGCGCACAGTCATGATGGTGCACGCCATTGATCCTGTACATTGGGAGGCTGAGGCAGGAAGATTGCAGGGTCAAGCCCAGCCTAGGCAAGGTAGTGACTTAGGGAGACCTTGTCTCAAAAAAGCAGTGTGGGGCCAGTGAGATGGCTCAGCGGCGTAAGCGCCTGCCTTGCAAGCGCGAGGGCCCGAGTTCGACTCCCGGAACCCACATACGAAAAAGGGGCCGGTGATATCGCTCAGTGGCACGGGTGCCTGTTGGCGCACGAGGTCCTGAGGTCGTCCCCCTGGTACCCACAAAAAAAAAAAAAAAAAGCAGTGTGGGCAGGGGGGTGGGGTTGTAGCTCAGTGTGAAGTCCTTGGGTTCAATCTCCAGTATGGAACAACAAAAACAAAAACAAAAAACCTGACAATACCGTGTGTGTTTTATCTACAAAATAAACGGTAGTCTTGGAAATTGGGCTGCTTATTTACACTGGTATGAGAACAGGCCCCAGGTTTCTTGTCCTTGGCTGTGTGGAGTGGGGCAGCTTTGGAAGAGGTCCTGTCTCTTCAGATTCAAGATGGAAATGCAAGCAGGTTCTCTGCTTGGAATTTGCTCTGTGATATTCTCACCCAAGATAAATGTATAACAGTTGTCATTGCACAATAAAATACCACAAACGTGAATGAGCTCATCTGTGTGCACTGACCCGAGACAGTAGGTTATATTAGGCTGCAACTGAGCCACGTTGCATTGTGCTTTAATCTTATTTGTTGTGTATTTCTAAAGTGTACACAACAGTATACTCCCGTGTAACCTGTGAACTCATCTGAAACTGTCACCCACGCTGTCCTCGGTTTCTATTTGGGTTTGGGAGTGTAACGATAAATATTGTAGCAGCATCGAAAGGCACAGGCTTCCTGGAGGGGAATTTGACAGTACATATTAAAAATAATAAATGCTGACATCTTTTAACCACAGAATTTCTCTTCCTTGGAATTTATCCCACGGACGGGTTGGAGGATGTCTCCGGAAAGTTGACTTTGAGTGCGTTCACCGTCACTCGTGTCAGCCCTGGGGCAACGCCCTTATAGCTACTCTTGCCTCCCCACATTCTCTATTCCATTATTCCCCAAGAAGACCTTTGCTTCCCTTTTTAAAACATTTTTATCAAAAGACCACGATGAAAAATTAAAGTCTAGCACAGTGGAAAATAACAGTTTGCTGTCTTACCTCTCCTAAGTCCTTCCACAGACAGGATTGTCCAAACTCATCTATTTAGAATCTTTTTGATTATTGATGTAGTGAATGTTTTCGCCCATATTTCTCATTTACACACTTCCTATTTGTTGCACTTAGTTGTAATTACACTTCATTTTTTCTTTGTTTAATGAGTTTTTCTCTTCTTAAAGATTTTGCTCTAGGGCTTCTTGTACTATATTTGTGTTCATATGAATGTTACCTTAGAGTTTTACCATGTACATTTAAACTAGCAAAAGTCTGCAGTTAAACAATAACATATCCACCTCCTTCCAAGCAGCAAGAAGCCAGGAAATGAAAACAGGGCTTTGGGGCACTGTGATTGTCGCAGCCCATCTTGAGACCTACTTGTCCTTGTTGTTTTGTATAGTTCTGTATTTTATTTTCCTAACCCATATATTAGGCATAATTTTGTCCTTACCTCATTCAGATATTATCGTTTGGATTTATTTATAGTTTTATAATCTCATTTGTTCACTTTTGCTTGGATCTCAGATCATCTTGGTCATGTTACTGGAAGTACATCCTTTGAACTTCTGTTTGTTTCAGGTCAGTTTGTGGTATACATTCTCAGTTTTCATAATCGTTAATACCCTTGTTCTATCCTTTTCATGAAAGAGTATTTGTCAGAGTGCCAAGCTCTACACTGACTGATATTTTCCCTTAGTCGTGAAGGCGGCGTATCATCGTCTTCTGTCTTCCACTGGTACTGCTGGAAAGTCTGCCGTCACTTAAATTGTTCATTTCTTTTATATGATTTTTTTTTCTTCCCTCTGGCTTCATTTAAGAAGATCTTCTCTTTGTTTTTGATGTTTTGTAATTTTATCAAGTGTGATTAGGTATGGTTCCCTTTCATATAGCCTATCTTTATTTATGTTGTACTTTATGGATTTTTAGTCTACATTTTTTCTGATGCTTCTGGAAATATTACTATTTTAAAAAAAAATCATTTCTTATTCATTTATGCTTTTGAGATTTCAGCTGGATGTATGTTTGGTCCTCTCATCCTAACCTTCATTTCTATTAAGGTATCCTTCATATTCTCCATCACTATTTTATTATTGTTCTACAAATAAATTATCTCCAAAATTCTTGATGATGATGATGATGATGATGAATTTCTGGGGTTTTAGCTGAGTTATTTTTTATTTGAGGTTTGGATTTTTGTATTTGTTTAATTTTGTCTCCCCCTTTCATATTGTTAGCTTTTGTTGAATACCGGGTGGCTATTGGTTGTCTGTTTATATTAAAGATTGAGAGAATTGGAAGAGAAAGTGAGCATGTTATGTAAGTAGTCAAGGTGTCTGGAATAGTTATCATTTCTTTATGGTATGCTATGATCTGGATTAGTTTGTATCCTCTTAAATTCATACGTTGAAACATGATTCCCAATATATTGGTATTAAGAGATGGGTCCCTTGGAAGTTAATTAGATCATAAGTGTGGCACCTTCTTCCCCTTTTACCAAAGGCTCATTGGCTCATTGGCTCCTTGTACTATAGGAGGACAATACAAGTAGGTGCCATCTATGAGGAATGGGCTGTACCCAGACACCAAACCTGTTAATCCTTTGATATTAGACTTCCCATTCTGCAGAACCGTGAGGTAAAATGTTATTTATAAGCCATCCATTTCTGGCATTTTGTTAGAGCAGCCCGAGTGAATTAAGACATGTTGAGAGTGACCTGAGCTTCAAAGTTCGTTGAATTCTTTTGATGGTTAATGGCTCTTTTTCTTTCTTTTTTCTATAATGGGCCCCCATTTCTTAGTCATTTTATATTTTTATTTTACAAAAGCTTTGGTGGGAGAGAGAGAACATGGTAGCCACATTCTGCCTTCGTGAATTAAAAGCCTCATGTTATCTTTTAAAAGTAGTCTCATCAAATCAGTCTTTTTCTTAAAATGTGCTAATTGTTGCCATTACTTGTAGAACAAAGACCAGGATTCTGAATTTGGTCTCTAAGTTTATGAGTAGCTTTCTCCCTGCATGAATTTTCAACCTCGTCTTGAATCATGCACCATCTTGCTCTCTCTCTCCTTTTCTTCCCTTAGTGCTGTATGATCACTTCTCTCTCAGGGATTTGGATGCATCACACGGTATTCTCTCTGCCTGAAAGATTTTACTCTTCCCTGGCCCTCTCAATCCTTAGTCCACAACTGTAACCCCGGGATAGCTCAAATCACCTTCTTACATGACCTTGTTGCATTATATATCTGCCTTGCAGAGACGGGATTTTTACGTTTTTGTCTGTGATCATGTGAGTACAAGCGTTGTCATGGTAGTAACTATCCACGATCTTGCTCACCAGTTTATTCACTAGTCTTTCTTGAGTGAATGAACACACAGGTGCAGGAGATATGGGTAGCAACCAGGGAGCGTGGGTGGTCTATCTCAGCCCGCTTCTGAAGGCTACTCGGGAGATCTGAGTGGGACCCCCTTAGTGATCATGCCAGGATGTTTAAGTAAACTGAGTTTAAGACTCATCTGAGATGTGAAAAAGACTAAGCAATGATGAACGTGGCTTCCAGTTAAAGTCATTTTATGTCAATGATTCACATTTGTATACAACCTTAATTTTTAAATATGGTTTCACATATTCAGACTGATTTTATCTTTATAAATTTATGGAACATTATATTGGCTCACTTGAATGACTTGGAAAAATGTAGCCTTGCATCAGTGCATCGAGTGCTTCTTGTGAAGGACACATTTAGGCATGAAGATGCGAGACTCCTGTGCAGCCAGGTGTCCTGCCGTCCATCTTTTGCTAACTGGAACTGGGGGCCATTGGGGCTCGCAAGCAGTTCTGGAGACCATGCGGTCTTGTTCACCCTTTTTGTGCAACTCAGGATCCTCACTCTGCGGCCCTGCGTTAACTTCTCTCAGTTCTCTGCAGAGTAGCCTCTGGCTGTGTCTCTCACGTCACTTTCCACTCTGAAGTATACTTGTTCCTTCCCTTTATCACACTGATGCTCTTTCACCCTGTATCACTAAAATCACAGAAAGAAAGAAGGCTGGTCTTAGGGCAAAGCTGTCATGGTGACCAGGTGGCAGGCTGACTGCCCCATATAGTGTGGTGTGCAGGGCAAAATTATCCTCAGGCCTCTCCTGATCGATGGGAAGTGTCGCAGCTGGCATGCTTTGCTTATTCCAAGGAGATGGGGCTCAACCCAATTCCAGCTTCCCAGGGGCCCCAGCTTTCTTCCCAGTGGGGAGGATGTTCGGCTTCTGCTAGGTCCCCAAGGCTGTCACTGCGGGGTTTCTGGGCATCCTAAACAACTGCTGCAACAGCTGGCAGCTGAACTCTCACTGCCCCATGCCCCAGGAGCCTAACTATTCCCTTGCTTACAAGACTGCTTGTCATGTAAGGAAGGACAGCAGCTTAGTGGAGAGGCCATCCACCGCAATCCACAGGCACACTGCCCGCCTACCACAGTAAGCGTCCACAGTCTGGGTCCGCAGCGCCTTTCTGTAGGATCAGAAGGGAAACCATGGGCCTGAGCTCTATCTTGGCAACCTGGCTCATGGACATCTTGCTGAAGTGAGCGGGCTGGTGAGTGGGTTGAATAGTGCCTCCCAGACATTCATGTACACCTGACCCTTCAGAATGTCACCTTATTTGAAAATAGGGTCTTTGCAGATATAATTCAGGATCTAGAGATGAAATCACCTTGCTTTTAGGATGAGCCCTAAGTCTAATGACTGGGATTCCTGTAAGAGAAAGAAGAAGGAGACTTAGACACAGAAAAAAGACACATGAAGAGGGAGGCAGAAATCGGAGTGCTGCATCTACAAGCTAAGCTATGCCAAGTGTATTTGTCAGCTTTCCTGTTGCTGGGACAAAATACCTGACACCTGCAATTTAAAGGAGAAGAGGTTTATCTTGGTTCATGGTTTCAGAAGTATCAGTCCATGGTCAGCAGGCTCTAAGACATATGTGGCATGGTGGAAGGGCACTGTGGAGGAAAGCTGCTCAGCTCATTATATCTGAAAAGAAGAGAGCAGGGGAAGAGGCTGAGAGGAAGGGGTCAGGGACTGAGGTCATGCCCCCATGACTCACCCAGATACACTCAGAAATGTGCTTTACTAATCTCCTAGGTGTTTCTCAAGTCAAGCACATTGACAATCAAGATTAACCATCACCCCGAGGGCTGCTGACAAGTGCCAGAAGCTGTGAGATGCATGGATTTTCCCTTAGAGCCACCAGAAGGGCATCATGCTGCCTACATCTCAAGTTTGCATAAACTTGTGGCTGTTTTAAGCCACAAGTTTATGGTAATTTGTTAAAACGAAGAGTTCCCTAGAAGCAGAACCCAAGAAAGGGATTCCTGTGTATATGACTAGCACAGGGAGCTGCTTCAGGAGGGACATGGGCCCTGGGAGACCTGCGAGCGCAGGATTCACTCCAGTGTGTAGCAGTGGAGACATCCTCTTGTTGACTGCAGGCTGCCAGGATGTGTGGGGTGTCCTCCAGTGAGAGCTGGTTTTCATGTGGCAGAAGTCAGTTCTCTGGGGAAGGTGCAGCTGAGAGCCACTAACACACCTAGTAGCTAGGGGACGGGCACACCCCTTGGCAAAGAAGTTCCATGCTGGGCACCACTCTCTGCCATGCTCACAGCTATTCATCGTGCCCGTAGCGCTGTGGGTATTTCTCATTGGTGAATGGAAACTGAAATGTCTGTAACTGAGAGGAAAGATGACTAACAACTGCTGAATCACTTATTTTTTCATCTGTTCCTATCAAAACAATTTAAAAGCAAACTAAAAATTTAATTACGTTGATACAACAGGGACTTTATCAATCTTTGATGAACATTCCGCCTCAAATCTCAGCCATCTTATTTTGAAACTATCAGCACCTGCAACAAAAGGGAACGTCTTTCAGGGGCTCTTTCCCCTTGACATAGTCCCATTTTATGATATAATACAAAATGCCACATAAACGTAACATCACAGATTCCAGTCTTCATTTCTCCCTTCTTCATTGTGTGCAACACATGGATTTTCTCTGGAAATAAAACACGCATGTAAAATTAAATTAACCATCTACTTTAGGCTGCGTTCCCAGTATACCCACATGGAATGCCTTTCGGAGTCAAAAACAGATTCAGGGGCTATAACATTAGCATCACAAATCAAACTGGCTCTAGAGTTTTACGTAAAGTAACTGAGAATGAAGAGTGGATGTTGAAGCCCCCATTGCCCTGGAGCTTTCTCAGCCTCGGTGCCTGAGATACTCGGAGATGGGGATGCAGAAAGTGGCCGGGCAGGTCCTGGTGCTCTCCGTGTTAACGTGGAGAGTGCTCCTCCCTGCCAAGATGGTCAGAGGCGGCCCTGCGGCACCGGCCGGGCACTCAGAGGAGGCTTTGGGAGCAGCAGCTCTCGGCGTGCCACAGTTCAGAAGACACTGAAGTCACACTCTCGCGGGAGATGCCTTCGCTTCTGCTCCTTCCCAGTGCTGCCCTCTGTCTGGCTCGTGCCATCGCAGCTACAGCAGGCCATGGGGCAGCTGGCGGGCAGGCCTTGCAGTGGCTCAGAGCCATGGGGTGTGGTGTGGACCCATGGTGACCTTGTTTCCTTGAGCGAGGTCACAGCCTATGTTGTGTTAAAAGGCTGAAGAGTTTTCCGAAATGTGCTTTTACACTGTTTGCTTATATTAGTCAACATCAAAGTGTTTTATAAGAATGTAGTTTTCTAGTTAATCATATTTATGTTACTTTTTGACATTTTTGGTTCTGTAACCAAGCCTCTAATGCATAAGAAAAATAAAATATTTTGTAACCTTTAGTGAGCACACCCGTGAGTGTACACATGTATTCAGACACACACACACACACACACACACACACACACACACACACACACACACAGAATGGAGAGCTATGGACCAAGGATCATTACTGGCAAAACTGGCTGTATCAAGTCACAGTGGCTTCTGCCTCTCACAGATCCTGGATGTCACCGGCGACACCATCAGCAGGACTGGCAGTTCATCCTGTCAATTAGCTGTGATGCCCAAGGACCCGGTGTTAGCCAGGCTGCAGTTAATACCAAGGGACCATTGTGCCTGTCATCCAGTGCCCTTGCGAGATGCTGCCATGCCACGGCTGCATTCTCAGCACCAGCCAGGCCGATTCTTTAAAGGATGTTTATTCCGAAACAGAAATGAAGTGCGTGCCTTGTGCATCCCACCTCCAGCTCCAGCTGCCAAAGCCTGCATCTGCGTGTCACTGGAAGCCTGCATCTGCGTGTCACTGGAATGGCGGGGCTTCCCAGGCTGAACAGAAAAGAGATGCAGGACGAAGGTGAGGGGTGCTGGTGATCATCAGCCCAGCGGCTCTGTGCTGGGCTGGAAGAGATCTCAGCCCAGTGTGACCCCCATGGCCTCTCTGTGCCCTAGTTTTTCCCTGTTCCATTCAGGGTAGAAAGTGGAACAGTGCTTTTCTTCAGAGGAAAACTATTTAAAATTTTATCTCCTATTTTTCTGCTCATACCCCTCCCCCATGTTGCTAGCAGGGGCTTAATTGACAGTGAACTGTCTCCTCTTTCTCTCTCCAGTGCTCTCTCTGCCCAGATGGGCATCTTTCCTGGTACAACCAACCACGAGCCACAGAATTATAGGGCTTTTGTTGTTGTTGTTGTTGTTCTATTTCTTTAAATTATTAGTGGTAACCGAAACTTGGAAATTGTCATTTCAGTGAGGATTGCAGGCTGCATTTCTCTGTAACTGACGTTCCTCCTACCAGAAATCAATGTCTTGCAGTCAGAATCACACAGGGCAAGCATTTGAAATGACCTGCATTATAAATAATACGGAAGCTCCGTGTAATACGCAGTGTGGTCATGGACGCTCCCCACCTCATGGTGCATAGCGTGTCTCCCGTTAGGTTTTACAAAGGCCGTAGATCAGAGCTTGTGTTATCAATATGCATTTAGTTCTTTGGCATCTGTAAGTTACATACCAAATGCAGACAAAATTAGAGTATATTTTATATTTTTATAAGTAGGGGGATTTGACTTACTCTGCAACTCTGTCCTACCAGTTCATTATTTTTAATAAGTCACCACCCTACCAGTAGGGCTTGCCCACTGCAGATTTAATTAGCCTTTCTCCCCCTCCCTGTTTCGTTAGTTGACGAGCTGGGGAGGAGGGACACAGTGGTAATTTGAAACCTTGTTAGAAATTTATGAAGTGCTAAAATGTTTTATTCCCAGAGGCTGGCTTGCCAGCTGTCATGGCACATCCGCTGCCGCCTGTGTGTGTGGGCAGAGAGCGGGGTGGGCAGAGGCCGGGCCGGGTAAAGATGGTGATTAGCATGGGTGGAGCAAGCTCACCTCTCCCGAAGTGGACCCATGGTGTTTTGGGAGAGGCCAGGTGCATCTGAAGGCGGCAGGGCCAGAGAGTGAGGCCGCCTTCAGCAAGAGACACAGGCAGCACCCCACTCGGGGTGGCATGGGCATGGGCACGGAAATTAAAATAGACATTTATTTTATGGGCGGCCTCCAGCAGATCGTTGCCTGATTTCTAGCAAAATGTCCCTGGGTTCATCTGTTCTACCAATTCAACAAGGTGTCCAGGATGGTTTTATCGGGGGTCCTGTCCTGCTCCCCAGTCCTCCCACCACTCACCTGGCCCCACAGATGTCTTTCCCAGGGAGACAAAGTAGGGTGTGTTTGTTCTGTTGTTTGGTTTATTTTTATAAGGAGAGGCCAGGCAGTTCCTTCCCAGTTTACCTCTGGGCCAACTCCGTGGGGACCAACAGGGAGTAGTGGGGAGCCCAGGGCCCCTTCTTTAGCTGGGCCCCCCATGGTGGGGATGCACCCTATTCTTTGCTTGACCTCCAGGCATGGATAAAGGCAACGACCCACCCCACACACAGCTCCTCTGCCTTGCCAAACCAGCAATTATAGTTCAGTCTTTGGGTTGCATAGAAACTTTGCTGTATTTTTTTTTTTTAATGCAATAATCTCACTTCCAGTGCACCAGAGCACTGTCCAACTAGGGGCTCTCCGGCCTGTGTTACTCCGCGAGGGCCGTTGTAACAAACTGCTGCAAATGAAGTGGTTTAATTAAGAGGAATCCTGTGCATCTCATGGCTGTGGGGACCAGAGGCCCCAGCTCAGTGCGTCCATAGAATTGATTCTTCTGAGGGCCGGGAGGAAGGGTTTCGTCCCAGGCCTTGCTCCTTGGCCTGGTTATGGCCATCTTCATATTCACATGGTGCTTTCCCTGTGTGCACATGCACCAGGTGTGGTCAAAAAATTTACTGTGAATGGCTAAGTTAAAAAAAAGCTTAAGTGAAAGACAGACACTTTGTCCCTCAAAATCCTCCCCTCGCCTTGGGCACACTCCTCCCATGGTCCTTGCCAGCTTCTGCAGCAGCTCTGCGTCCTCTTCCCTGAGCGTCTTCAGCCGTGCTGTCCTGGCTGCCTCGATGTCCTGAATGGATTCAAAAAGTTTCCTTTTCATGGTCATTTTGACTTTGGGGAGAAGCAAGAAGCATGAAGTGCCAGACCCGGTGAATAAGGTGGATGAGGATGCAGCATTGGAAACATAAGGAAACGATCGTTTCCTGGAGCCCTGGGAGGAGCGCTCTTTGAATGAGTCCTCATGTAGCAGTAACAAAGTGACACGGTTCTGGAGGCCAAAACTCCAAAATCAAAGTGTTGGCAGTGGTGTCCCACGAAGCCTCTGAGGGGCAGTCGGTCCTGTGTCTCTGCAGCTCCTGGTGGCTGCTGGCCACCTCGGTGCCCCTCGGCTTGCTGCTGAGTCACTACAGGCTCTGCCTCTGTGGTCACATGGTGTTCTCCCTGGGGTCCGTCGCTCCATGTCTCGGTCTTTGTCTGAATTTTCCTTTTCTTTTTTCTTTTTTTTTGTGGGTACCGGGGGTCGAACTCAGGACCTCGTGCTTGCCAGGCAGGCGTTTATGCCAGTGAGCTATCTCACCGGCCCCTGAATTTTCCTTTCCTAAGGGGACAAGAATTAGGGCCCATCGCAATCCATTGTGACCTCACCTTCATTTGATAACATCCCCCAAACCTTACTGCCTACAACGGACACATGCCAGGGACTGGAGATTAAGGCTCGATCCTGTGTTTTGAGGGACACAACTCTGCCCCCTATGATGTAACCCGGAAACACAAGGCATATTTGGGAAGCAGCCACAAAGCTCTGTTGAAGGAGTGGACAAGGAGGGAGGCAAGGGAGGTGTTTCAGATATTTAGGGTGCAGAGCAAAGTGCACCAAACCTGCGTGGCCCGTAGATATTTGTGCTTCTGGGGCTCCCGTGGCCCAGCCCCGGAGTTCTAGAATGGCCCACAGTGTTGGCAGACTGGCCTGTGTGTCTGGGCTTCAGCTGCAACAGCTGGGCCTCGGAGTGGATCCTTCTCCCTCAGTGGGCTGCCCAGCTTGTGCACGTGGCGTGGTCCCACATACCAGCACCAGAGCTCAGGCACTCTGCTTGCCAATATCCCATGGCTAAATCCAATCACGTGGCCAAGCTTAGATGTGACGAGTGGAGAAATTAACTCACTTCTTCACCAGGTATATACGTAGGGGGCAAAGCCACACTGCTCAGCATGTGCACACGAGACATAGAATCGATTCCAGCCATTCCTTCCAAGCCATCTCCCGTGGAAGCTGGGTGACATCATCTCGCGTGTGTGTAAAAGAGTAAAACGTGCACTCGCTGCCGCTCCTTCGGTCCTGCTCCTTCCAGACTGAGCTGTGGAACAGCCTAGGGATTAATCGCACAGGCTTGGGACCTACATCCCTTGGGCTGTAATTTCAGCTCCAAGATACATTAACCATATGACCTTTGGCCAACTGTTCTTGTCTCAGTTTCCTCATTTATAATACGAGAATCCTAATACCTCCCTCCTAGGCTGTGAGTACTAAGAATACTGGAGTTAGAATATAAAATTGTTTGGCACAGTGACTTGCATACAGAAATTGCTAAATAAATGTTTTCTGTTTTCATTAATAGTTCATTTGCTCTTAAACTCTCCTGCCAGCTAACGCACATGTTGGTGTGGGGGGAGTCAGGTGGGGACGTGGGACCCTTTATCCACCATTCCCAGCCACAGGAACTCAGGTGCTGCTTCAGCCCTGCCCTCCACCTCACCCTTCCTTTCTAGGGTGGGAGCTCTCCCTTCTCTTTCAGTCTCCCCCTTGCCTTTGCAGAGGTTCATCTCAAACTACCGCCTCCTGAAGGCTAAGATCGACTCCAGAGCCCAGGATTTTCTTAACCTCTGTCCCTCTGTATCACATCTTTTCTCATCCTGCTGATGGTGCCATTTCCGTTGCTGTCCCCTGCTGCAGAAACTCTGTCCTGGCTCCTGTCCTTCATTCTCTTCAGACCGTGTCTTGTGGCCAAGACTCCATCCTCAGATCTCCAAACCTTGCTGGCCTTGGTATAGAAGAGGATCAGGGAATTTAGAAAATCCTTTCCCCTCTCCATTGTGCCATAGAACTGCTTTCAAATCAAACTTTTAGCCTGGACTCAAGAAGCATGATGAGAAGCTCAGAGCAGTGACACTGTGACCCTGTAGGCCAGCCCGTGCCTTCTCTTGAGCAGTAGCTGCTGTGCAGTCGGTGGTGGGAGGACACAGGACAATCAGGGTGTGCAAGGCACGGGCTGGCAGCAGGTGCTCCATCCCCACCATGGCCTGACAGCTGTCCGGGCTCCCACTGCTGAGTAGCAGTGCCAGGCCCAAGACGGGCGGTGGGAGTTCAGGACTGACCTGGGGAGCAGCCCACAGTGCCCTTCCTCTCCAGGAGCTGGTGGCGTTCACCCACATTGCCCAGGGTCTTAGGCGGGGCAACTGAGGCTACCCCAGGGATCCCTGGTGGTCCGGAGAGGTGAAGCCACGGTGCTCACTGTGGTGACCTGCTCCACACCACATCCTTCGTTGTCCGTCTCCGTCCTCCTGTTTACTTGCCTTCGCTCCTGCGCATATATTTTGAAGTCACCCTGCAGGTAAACTACTTGCACTGGAATCCTGTTTCAGGGTCGCTTCTGAAAGGATCCAGAGGTGGACAGTTTTGACACATCACGATACCGCTCCTGTGGCATGTCTTGATGTTTAGGGTGGAGTGTCAACCTGGGTAGCTTCGTGAGTCCCCAAGAGATTGGTGGAGCACATTTCTGGATGTTTTCGGGTGGCCATGGGGGCGTGGCCTTGGATCTATGGTCCCCTTCCTCAGTGGCACTGTTCCCTGTCACCAGGAAATGAGAATCTTTGCTGCACCATACCCTTCCACCGTGGTGTTCCTGCCTTGGAGCCGATCAACCATGGCTTGAATCCCCTTAAAACATAAGCCGAATTAAACCTCTCCTCATGTAAGCTGTGGGTGTAGGGTGTTGTGTCCTCTCAGCAATGGGAAAGCAAATACTCATGTGCTTTGGGGAAATATCTGGTAGCAGAGCGTGGACTAGAAAGGAGGCTGCCGTCACAGTCCTGGGAGGCGCCCGTGTGTTGGGACCAAGGCGGGGCTACAGAAGTGCGGGGTGGGCCTCACTGTCCTGTGTGCATGCTTGGAAAAATCTCAGAAGACTGGCCTGCCATGCTTCCTTTTCATTTCCGTCCCTGCCACATCTGTTCACAGCAGCTTGGAGCATGTCCACCACTTGCCCAGCCTCCTTCAATTTGCAGAGGAAAATGTGGAGTGTGGGGAGGTGAAGTGTGAGCTCACGGCCAGGCCGCCAGCGAGCCACAGGGCCACGAGCATGAACAGGTTCAGATTTTGAGCCAAAGCCAAGCACAGTTCAGGTTTTTGTCTTCTCTTTTCATTCTTCACTTCCTGGCTCTTCCAGGTGTCTTCTGTATGCACATTAGGTGTGTGTCCCCGGTGGGCAGATTGATAGCATCATTTCCACAAGAGAAAAGGGAGTGAAATAGGACATTCAGGATGACCAGGCCTCATCTTAAGGTTGTTTAAAAGCAATTACTAACACTAGCTGGGAGTGCCACCTCAGGCTACTCTGATAGTAATGTGCGCCTGACCACCAATTAGTAAATAGTCTATTTCTTGACTAATGTGTATGGTTTAAGTCTAGTACAATGTGTAGTTCTGTCTGTCTCCTCTTTGCAGAGACAAATGTCTCCTTCTGTAGGCGTAGTGACGCACTGCCTTCTCCCATCTGGAATGCTGTTGTGTTCGGATTTGTGCTTGTTAGATTGGTTCATGACTTTTTAAGTCGCACAGTCACCATTAAGTCATTTTGGCCCCTTCCGCAGTTGTGAGGGTTCCTATTTAGTGTCACCACCCTGGATGGGCCACGCATAACCTGATGTGCCCTGCACGGAGGTTGTTTTCTGGGGCAGAGGATCTAGGGGGACAGGACCGATCCTTGGAGATCCTCTCCCCAAACGTGGATGAAGGAGTCCAGGCAGCTCCCGAGCAGCAGGAGGGCAGCAAGGTGGAGTCCAGAGTTGGTGGGGGCAGGGCTCATGAAGCACAAGCAGGCAGCTTGTTTGCCCCAGCTTTGCCTCCCACTGCAGGCCAAAGGGTCAGCTGTGAGGACCCACCTGTAGGCGACCCGATAAACTGTGAGACATCTGGGGCTGTGTTTTCTTCTGTTGTTGACATCCATTACTTCAGTCACTCATTCAACCAGCACTGATTGTCTGCTAGGCAGTAATCACTTGGAATGCACTAGGGAACACAACAGACTTCCTTCTCCCTCTCTCTTCTCTCTCCTCTCTTCCTCCCATCCCCTGCTCTCCTCTCCTCCTCCTCTCTTCTATCCTTCCTTCCTACCACTATGTTCCTCTGCTTGAGCTTTACTAGGTGTGATTAAAAATTACAGTGAACGTTAAAAAATTTTCATTATAGTAGAAGACATATGGTCCTTTTGACTTTGGGGAAGAGCTGGAAGTCACATGGTACCAGATCCGGTGAATAAGGTGGATGAGGACACAGCGTCATGTGTCTATGAGCCGCCATTCTGTTAGATGGCATGCAGCAGCAGCATTCACCGTATTTTTGATCACACCTTGTAAAGGCACTCAGGAAAGAGGGCTCCAGAGCTGCTGCAGAAAGTGGGCAGAATGATGGAATGAGTGTGTTCCAGGCAGGGGAGGATTTTTAAAGCAGTCTCATGACAATGTGTCTTACAGTAATAAACCACTTTTTCACTTGGAGGATGCAGCAAACAAAAAGTGATCTTGGAAACAGACAGCGGTGCTTCCCAGACAACTGAAGCTGCCAGCTCCTTGACTTTGGATGTCCCCACCTGTGGAATTCTGTGTTGGTTACTTTTCTCTCATTGCTGAGACAAAATACCTGATGCTCAAAATTAAGGAAGGAAAGGTTTATTTAGCTCACAGTTTGTAGACGTTTCAGTCCATACTCAGCTGGCTCCAAGGCAGGGTAGCGTGGCAGAGAGGCAGCAGAAGACAGCAAAAGCCACAAGAGCAAAAGGGTGAGCAAGCCTCTTTTCCTTCCTTATATTGTAAGCAGGCTGCCCCCCTGGGGGAGCAGGTGTAGCACTCACACCATCTCCATGCCCTCCTCTTACAGGGGATGAGGACGTTTACAAAGTGAGGACCCTAGCCACCTGCTGAGTTGCTTAGTTAAACTTCTAAGCTTCTCAAGTTGACACAGTGTATCAACCGTTACAATCCACCCCTTGTCAACTTGGCAACAACATACATTTCTTTAAACCAGTTTCCAGATACAAAGACATGCTTATTCTTATCATTTTACAACTTGAACATTATAACACAGGTTTAACAATCCTTAAGAACCAGCATTAAGTCTATGAACATTACATAGAACCATAACATTCTGCCCCTGGCCCCCCAAAGACTCATTCACATCCCTTTAAGCAAAAAGCATTTAGTCCATCTGCAAGAGTTGCCAAAGTCCTAACAGTTTCAGCATTGCTGAAAAGTCCAAGTCCCAAGTCTCCTCTGAGATCTAAGGCAAACTCTTAGCTGCAAGCCCCTGTACAAATGAAAAGTTAAACACTTCCAACATTCAATGGCTCAAGATAGACATTTCTATTCCAAAAGTTACAAATGGGGAAACAAAGCATTGGGACCAAAGCAAGTCCAAAATCCAGCAGGGCAAACATTAAGTCCTGTAGCTCCCTGTGCAGCATCCAAGGCAATTTGTGGCAAGTTGTGAGCTCCAAAGGGCTTCAATGACTCCGCTCCTGTAGCACTTCCGGTGGTTGCAGCGCCTATGGCTTCTGTCTGGGGCTGGCTCTGCTCCCTCCTTGCAGCTTTCCTTAAATGATCCACGTTCCTTGCTTTTCCAAACTTCTGGGGTCTCCATTGCACCTTTGGCTTCACACTCACAGCTTCACACACTGCCCTCTCAGGGGCACACCGCCTGGCCTCCCAGGCCTTCTGAAATCAGGGTGGAAGCCTTCCCAACCCCACAACTCTTGCATTCTGCATGTACCTAAAACCAGCACCATGTGGATGATGCCAACATCTGCTGCCAGCTGGAGCAGTAGCCAGGCTTTTCTCTCTCTTGGCTGTCGGGGTCGAGTGCCAGGATTGCTGAGCACTCTGAATCCAATTCTGATGAGCAAATTCTCTATGCTGCTGCCATTCTGGAATGTGGTGCGGCTGCCACCATCATTCTGGAACATAGTGTGGCTGCCACCATTCTGGAACATGGTGCTCTGCAGCTTTCTTCTCGAAGCAAACTCTTTCACTTTTGCAGTTTTGAGGCTGCAGAGGGTGGAGACTTGCTGCTTGTGATGCCCTCGAGCCATCTTTTCCACTGTCCCATTCCTTCTCAGCAATCGAGATCCCCTCAGCTCTATTTTTGCAGTCCACAGCTTTACTGGAGCTTCCTTTGTGGCCAAACTCACAACATTTTAAATCATCCTGCTGGGCTCTTTGCTCTTGATTCTTAACATAGCTCTGTCTAAAAGCCCCCAACAATAGCCATGCCACCTCCTCAACATTCGCCTGCCTTGAAATTTCTTCTGCCAGATTAATTAGTCTGCTGCCATCAATTTCAGTCTCAGGCAAAGTCTCTGCACACAAGCAAAATGCAGACAAACTTTCTGCCAAGCCATAGCACACATCATCTGGAGTCCAACAGCCAATGCAGTCCTTCTTCCCAGCAGAAACCTCCCGAGCCTGGTCTTTACTGGCAGGGTTTCTATCAGCCTTCTGGTCTTCTGAGCTCTGACCAGGATCTCCCATACAGAGCGTTCCAGCTCTGTTCTTTCAGGAGACATCTCTGAACCTTTCCAAACTCTTTCCACAAGCCGTTCCCAAAGGCTCTTGAACCACACGGTCAGGTACAGTCACAGCAACAACCCACTTCTCTGGTACCAGATTCTGTGTTGTTTACTTTTCTCTCACTGCTGAGACAAAATACCTGATGCCCAAAATTAAGAAAGGAAAGATTTATTTAGCTCACAGTTTGTGGAGGTTTTAGTCCATAATCAGCTGGCTCCAAGGCAGAGTGGCACACGGCAGAGGGGCCACAGGTCAGTGTGGGGGAAGACAGCAAAAGCAACAAGAGCAGAAAAGGGGGGCAAGCCTCTTTTCCTCCCTTATATTCTATGCAAGCTACCCACCCTTGGGCAGGTGCAGCACTCACACTGTCTCCTTGCCCTCCTCTTGCACAGGCTCAGGACCTTTGCAAAGTGAGAACCCTGGCCCTCTGCAGAGTCACTTAGTTAAACTTCTAAACTTCTCAAGTTGACACAATGAATCAACAATTACCCCTATGGAACTGTGAGAAACTTAGTTTCTCTTCTTTATAAATTATCCAGCCTATTGTATTTTGTTAAGACACCCATCAAAAGTCCTGCTGGGGGCCGGTGAGATGGCTCAGCGGCGTAAGCACCTGCCTGGCAAGCGTGAGGTCCTGAGTTCGACTTCTGGTACCTACATATGAAAAGAGGGCCGGTGATATCGCTCAGCAGCACAGGCGCCTGCTAGCACATGAGGTCTTGAGGTTGACCCCTGGTACTCACCAAAAAAAAAAAAAAAAACAAAAGTCCTGCTGCCAGTTTTCCACAGGAACAGAAAACACAATTCTAGGACTCCTGTAGAACCACCGAGGAGCCTGAAGAGCCAAATCAATCTTTTTGAGAAAGAAGAACAAAGTCGGAAGCTCTCACTTCCTAATTTCAAAATATATTATGAAGATACAGTAATGAAAACAGTATGTCACTGGCATAGCATCTGGCATGTGCATCATGAGACAGGCAAAAAAATGACACTGGACCCTTACCTGACACCATGCACAAAAATCAACTCAGAATGGATTCAAGACTTAAACATGAGACCAGCACATGTAAGACCCCTAAAAGAATACATGGGAGGAGAGCCTCATGACATTGCTCTTGGCAGTAATTTCATGGGTACAACACCCAAGGCATAGGCCACAAAAGGAAAAATCAAGTGTGGCTGTGTTAATATGCAGATGCTTTATATTGGTGACAACTCATTACAAAAAGTAAAGGCATTCTGCGAAGTCATATTCCCGATAATGTCCATCGCTAATTTAAAAATTAATAATAAATATGGTAGTCATACATCAGGAAGTGGTAGGACATCTGTCTGCTGTCCTTGACTCTGCTAGGACTTCCTGTGAGGACTTCGGCAGTGTCAGGAGTAGAAGCTATGGCCTCTCGGAAGTTACACCCTCTAGGGCTCAAGGTGGCCCTGCAGCCCCAGATGCGGTGATTACACCGGTGTCCGTTCAGCTGTGACGAGCACCCTGGATGTGTGCAGTGTGCAACTTGTGTAGCCGTAAATGCTGAGCTTTCTATGACGTCTGCCGTATTGCAAACACTAGAAATGTGGGCCATACCTGTGTTCTAGTCCCAGCACCTCCCGCAGTGCCTGGCGTAGAGTATGCATTCTCATTTCTAGAAACAAAGGGATAAATGTATGCACATTCAAGACAAAAACCACCAAGGAACTCCTCACCGGGTGGTGCTACAAACCATGAGTCTCAGCTGGGGCCGCACAATGGGATCACTGAGGGGATTAAAAATAAAAAGTTCTGGGCCTGGCCCCTTGGACTGACATCTGACCTGGTTGGTCTGGGCGGGGCCACGGCCTTGCTATGCCTTTGAGAAGAACGCCAGGGGCACCTGCTGTGCAGACTTGGAAGAGGCAGGTGGCTTTCTGACCTGGCAGTCGGGTATTCCATCGGCCGGCGTTTCCAGCTGACTACAGGGTGAGGTGGCGCTAGTGATTGGGGCCCTGTGCTTTGAGAACCACTGCTCTGGAATTCAGTAGAGAAGAAAAGTTCCCTCAGTATACACAAGGGCCGAATAGTTGGTGGAGTCCTTTTGGAAAACTCTGTGTGTGGGGGTGGGTGCTATGTGGAAGAGAAGACAGTAAGCACCCTTTTACCATGTTTGCACGTGTGTGTATGTGGGGTACTGGAGATTGAGCCCAGGGCCTTCACACTGAGCTACATCCTCAGCCCTTTTAAATTTTAAGACAGGGTCTCACTAAGTCACTAAGTTGCTGGGCTCAAAACATGCAGTACTCCTGCCTCTGCCTCCTAGAGTGCTGGGCTTACAGGTGTGCCCACCACACCAGTGCTACCTTCTGCCCAACAGCCTTCCAAGGTAGACTTTTTTTTTTTTTTGTGGATACTGGGGGGTCGACCTCAGGACCTCGTGCGCCAGCAGGCACCCGTGCCGCTGAGCGATATCAGCGGCCCCTTTTTCGTATGTGGGTTCCGGGAGTCGAACTCAGGCCCTTGCGCTTGCCAGGCAGGCGCTTAAGCCGCTGAGCCATCTCACCGGCCCAGGCATTTGTAATCTTCAGGTTTTGTTTGGCTGATGAACTAGAAACCAGGGAGGGGTCTCATGCTGCCCAAGCCATGCTGGCTCTTCAGTGGGTCATAGGTCTGTCTTAGGCTTCAGCAGTTGAGAAAACAAGTTCGTCATTTCCTGTGCATCGTCCTTCTCCACTTCTGATCACTGCTGCTCCTGTGATTGTGGCCGTAGGTGACCCTTGCATGAGAGAGCCCTCAGAGTCCATAGTCTACCTCCCCCCTGCTAAATTCGTTGTGACCGGAACAGCTTGGCCCCTGCATGGCACACAGTGGTTGCTTAGCTAAGGTATCTTAGGTCAACCTGAGAGCCTTTAAGGTGGATTAGCTAGGCCTGGTATGTGATGTCACCTGAGGTTTCCTGAGTGTCATTCTAGACTTCTGATACTCTGAGTGGGACCTCCGTAAGGGGCGGTATTATTTGGAACCCTTCCAGCAACATTTCCAAGTACTGTACCATCTTCCCTCAGTGCCCACAGGGAGTCCACCTGGCGGAGACCGATTGCGGTGACATTATTTGAATAGAACCTGCACAATCCTTCCCCTCCATAGACTTCAGATCATCTCTACCTGACTTCTAACACCTAATTTACTGGAAATGCTGTGCAAATAGTTGTTACCCTCTATTGTTTAGAGAATAATGAGAAGAAAAAGTCTATGTGCTTAGTATAGATGAAAAAAATTTCCCCAGTATTTTCAATCCACCGTCAGTTGATCCCATGGATATGGACCCTGCACATACGGAGGGCTTGTTTTCCCTGGCCAACTGAGTCCTCCTGTCACCTGAGCATTCCTGACATCCAAAGTCCATTGTCCCCAGCCTGTCTCCCTTGGGTCAAAGAGCTTGACTCCATCCGGATGATCCAGAACATCTCTCCCTTCTGTTTTATCCAAACTGGAATTGTCCATTCTGGAAACACACAGCCGCACTCAACAAACGCGGACAATTATACGATTAAAGTAGTTTGCATTCAAATGTAAATGAGGCTGCAGCTCTGCAAGTCTTGAATTTTGAAGAGGAGCCTGTGATTCCCAAAGGCTGCACTGTGTGGGAAACATGTGCAGGGAGGGACACCTGGGGCCACAAACACTGAGGGCAATTTCCAGGCTTGGGAACACAGCTGTGGGGTTCTGGGGCGCCTATGTCCCACCTCCTGCAGCGCCGCAGAGGCTGCTGCCCAGCAAGCCCTCCTGGGGACGCGCCTCAACCCGACCTGTGGATGCTCCAAACTCCGCATCTCACGGGCGGAAGGAGGCCCCTGCATGTTTAATTTAGCTCTTCCTCAGAGACTTGTAAGTTTCATTTACATCAAAATTTGCAAAGCGCTGATCTAGGAGTTTTCTAGTACAGTGCTGTAGTTGCTTAAAAGCATCCTCTGTGACGCCCGTCCTCAGTTCAGGTGTCCACGTGGTCCTGCGCTGCTGAGCATAGCCCTGTGCTCGTGAGTGTGGACCCGAGCTCCTGGGCGTGGCCTTAAATTCCTAGGCATGGCCTCACGGTTCTGGTTGTGGCTGCTACTCTGGCAATGTGGGGAGGGTTTGCTTGGCTTAAATATTGGGGAGCAGCAGCCTTAAAGTATCACCCAGAGACGACCTCTCCTGAGGAATGGAAGTGTGGAAAGCTGAAGTGAAATAAATGGAAGTGAAATAAACAACCGACACGAAACTGTCAGCGTTAGATCTTTGCTGGTAAAAGTAAGTCTGCATGTTTTCAGCGACACTGGGAAGTGAAAACTGAGGGCCGAAATGTGCTTCTCAAAAGTGGATCTGGCGATCTGAACCGCAGGACTGCTGAACACGACTGGATTTGGAGTCAAGGTCCTTGAGGAGGCGACCGAAGAGAATGAGCTCACGAGCACCTTTGTAAGCAGAGGAGAGCGGGACACGCGGACACACGTGGAGACGGGGACACACGCAGACATGCAGACATGCAGACACGCGGACACACGCAGACATGTGGACACGCAGACATGCGGACACACGCAGACATGTGGACATGCAGACACACATGGACACATGCAGACACGTGGACACGTGGACACACGCAGACATGTGGACATGCGGACACACACAGACATGCAGACAGGTGGACACGGGGACACACACAGACATGTGGACACGCGGACACACGTGGAGACACACAGACATGCAGACACACAGACACACGGACATGCCGACACACGCAGACATGTGTGGACACATGCAGATATGCAGACATGCGGACATGCGGACACACGCAGACGTGAACACGCAGACACACATGGACACATGCGGACACATGCAGACATGCAGATACGCAGACACACGCAGACACATGCAGACGTGGACACGCAGACACACAGACACATGCAGACATGCAGACACGCAGACACACGTGGACACAGTGACACATGCGGACACGCACAGGCACACGCGGGCACATGCGGACACACGCGGAGGCCTGGCCGTGTGCGGTCCCCAGGAGGAGACGCTGTCTGCAGGCCAAAAACAGAGGTCGCAGAAGAGCCAGCCCTGCGACCCCCGATCTTGCTGTCCGGCCTCTGAGGTGGGGGACAGCGAGTACCTGTGCTTGGAGAAGACTCACGCAGTCCGAGTCAGCTGAGACAAGAACAGACAGGAGGGACATCACCCCTGCCCTGTGCCGCACGCTCTGGTTCCCCTCCTGCAGCAGGGGTTTCTCTGGGGTCCTCAGCAGCTCCCCCCACCCGCTGTCTGTGCCCCGCTTCCTCCTTTTACCACGGTCAGCTGTCTGGGGATGGTGGCCCCTATATGTCACCTTTGTCTGAGATCAGAAAGGTGAGCAGGGGGAGGGGTTGTGACCAGAAGGAAGGCATAGAGGCCTGGGCGCCCCCCCCAGGCCTGCCACTCCCCTGGGGAGAAAAGTTCCTCTCAGACCAGGATGGCAGCAAGCGGGAGACCTGGCTGGGTGGGGTCTTTCTGGGGGCTCCTGTGTGACTGAAGGTACCCCAATTCCTCACCCTGCTGTGGGCTGGAAGCTGGGGAGTCCGGAACCCACTAACTGAACAGGAACCCTTTGTCAAGGCGCTGGCCTGCACTTGGCTCTGTAGAGCTACCGGGGAATCACACGGATTTACTAGTAAAAAGAATTTATTAGAATAAACAAAAGTATCTTCCGTAGTTGCAATTCCCATTGTTATAGAGCATTCCTTACAGTTATTATTCTTTGTTTTCTGATTGAGGTTGCATGTAATTTGCTTTCTTCATAACACTGTCTTATATTCTATGGTGTCTCTGTCTTCAAATATTATTTTTTACTTATAATATTCTCCTAAATGAACACACCATGATATATCATTTTATTATGGATTTCTTAGATCACTTCCAGCACCATAGGGTTTTAGGTAAAAATGAAAATAATAACTTGGTGGAAGAAACATCTGAGCCTGTAGGATGGTAAGATCTAAATGAATTGTAAAGCGGAGAAGCCAGGGTGTGGGGGTATGGGACTGTGTAGAAAAGTATTTGATCTCCGTCCCTGGCTCCTGGCACGAACCTCCGAGAACCCTTTGATTCCTGAGTCATAGGGTGATGAACGTGGCACTGTAGCAGGGCACCCTAAAAACCCCTTCAGGAGGGAGTTGGTGGAACTTCAGGGTGGGCGACACCTTCAGTAGGGGTGGGTGGATGCCCCGGGAGTGGATGGCACCCCGTCTGGCCGTTCCTGAGAGGCGTCCTTTGTTATTAACCAGCCATGGTAGCGGGTCTTCTGGGTTTTAGGAGCCATTCTAGCAAATGATCAACTCCGAGGCGGGTGGGATGTGGGATAACCTCCACTTTGCAGCCCAGGTGGGCACAGTACGAGGCAGGTGCCCGTACGTGTGAGTGGGGCCAAAATGATGGGGACTCTGGAGGCTGAGCTCAAAGCCGGTGGGAGCTACCTTGGGGCAGGGCCGTCAGCACCCAAGCGAACTGTGGGCCTCTCGGTGGGAACGGAGGCTGGAGGGCCAGTTGGATGAGGAAAAAACAGACACCTCGCATGTGGAGCCAGAATGTTGCAAATAAAAATAGCTTAAAGTCTGACAGATTTGGGTTTGAATTATGACTGGCCCTTGGTGCTTTGGTTAATGTCTAGAAACTCCTGTCCACATACTACTGAGGGAGGAGACCGAGGGGTGCATTGTCCACGCCCTGCGGCACTCAGAGCAGAACAGAAATGGTTTCGAACAGAGGTGCGGTCACGGCAAGGCAGGTCCGCTGCCCTTGCTGAGCAGGGCTTTGCTTTGGGCTCTGCCCGTCGGGTCTCAGAACTCTTTCAAGATGGTTACTGATGATTTAAAAAATGTTTTCCAAGACCTCTCAAGAGTAGCCCTATATCCTGATTCCTCTGGAAGCTGTTAAAAGTTAGCAGCTTCCAAATTGGTTTTCTTGGATTGCAGAAGATCCATGCCATCTCCTGGCCACCTTCAGAATTCTGTAGGGTGATTTAGGTCTTGAGGTGACCCCGGCTGACCCCACATGGAACCAAACCTGCTCATCGTTGAAATGCTGACTCTTGTAGGATTCAGGCCAGTCTTCTAGTGTAGATCCGAGGGCGACTGAGGTTGGCTTTTAGGGACACCAGCGAGGCGCCTGGTTCCTGGTCCACACCTGGAGCCACCTAGCAGAGACAGAGTCAGGTGGGATCTTGGCATCTCCTCTGTGTGACAGAGCTTCAGTGTGGGAAGGGGATGCTGCTGGGTGACAGCAGCCATCCTCAACAGCACCCCAGAACAGGCCAAGTGGTAGCCCCCAGCCCACTTCCCACCCTCGGACAGGGTTCACCACCTGGTGTCCCTCATGGATGACAGCTGGGCAGGGTCAGGCTCCCCGAAGTCAGGCAGGGGTCAGCAGAAGGGAGGAAGAGGGGACCTGCCACTCCTTTCCCCCAGGTAAATCGCTCAGGGGCTCCCAGGGGGAGGGAAGGATGAAAGTCCGCTAGCACCCTGCACCCCTGCAAGGCTTCCCACCGTGCTGTGGCTGTTTGAGGGGCTGCCCTGTGCGGGCAGGATGTCCAGCACCCTGGTCCTCTGCTCATTAGGTGCACAGGACCCCCAAAGTCCTGGGAGCTTCAGACACTGACAAATGTGCTTGAGGAGGCAAAACTGCCCTCCGTAAAGCAGGGGTCTCAGCGTAAATTCCCTCCAAGGAAATAAGAGTCAAGAAAGGAGTTGAAATTCACTGCAGGCAGCATCCCCTTGATGTCAGGGGCCATTGTCACCCATCATCTGCCCCCCCGCTTACCTGTCCCCTCCACCTCCCCACGGTCTCCCAGTGCATGCCCTGTGCCCCTGTGATGGCAGGCAGTGGCTTCCAGGCTCCCTGCTTCTCCATGCCTGCGAAGGCATCTGCACCCCGCCAGGGTCTGGCGTGGGCCTTAGCGTAGCTTGGGCCTCTGTGTGTGTGGCAGAGAGGGTTTCTCAGACATCAGAAGAAAAAATGGGTGCTCTTATTTTCCCACAGGAATATTGAGCTGTCCCTGAAATCCCCCAAGTCGTTCTGGACCTGCCCCTCCCCGACTCTTCCGCAGCACAGGACAGCCCCAGCTCAGAAGTGACGAGAAGAATAAGAACGTTCATACATCCGCGGTGCTGGTGCCGGGCCCAGGACCGGCACGAAGCACCACTAAATTGTGGTCATAACCACATCTATTGCCTTCTACACATTTCCATTCCTCTTGAAATGTGTATTTTATTTATCGCTTGTATGCTTTTATCTTGGATCCTAGCTATAATCTTCCAGTTTTATGATACATGTAGCTAGTTAAGGCTTTGTAGGGGCAAAATGTAACTTATTTTGTAAAGCATGTTCACTTGAAATTGTCTCAATAATTGTGTAAGTTATTTGAGGAATTAGCACTAACACGTAATTAATTACAGGACCCTCGTTCGCATCAGCCAGAAAAGGAGCCTTCCAGGAGATGCAGTTATAGACTCAGTGTAGCTATGGAGAGGCAGAGAAACATGTGTCACCTTAATTACCTTGGGCTTCTTCATAGGAAGGCGGAAGCCCCTGGACACTGTCAACTTTCAAGGCCCTTGGCCTCATCCATACACCTTCCCCTCCCAAACCTGCCAGCAATACCTTCCACGGGGGACCGCTCCAGTTATTAGAATGTTCTACCCTGGATGGAGGCAGAATTAGGCTCTCTATAACTTTCTTCTTAAGGGTCTAAATTTTATAAAACACAGCCTACGTGCTCAGGGAAGTCACTGCAGGGTCTTCAGAATTCTCCTATCTGAATTGTCCTGGACTCTTCTGGGCTCCACCATCTTTTCTCACTCTGTCACGTGATGAATGAAACGTGTCCCTCTCAAACTCACGTGTTGACACCCAGTACCTGAGAATGTGGCTGGCCACACCTGGATCTTAGATGACAACTCCAGGGCTGTGAGGAAATATGTGGGTATTGTTCAAGCTGCCTAAGCTGGTGGTGTTTTATTACAGCGGACTTAGCAAAATTGCACACCCTCGGCCTGGGGCTGCATGGTGTGCACGCACAGCCCCAGCTTTCTCTCCTGTGCAGGGGGCACAACAGAGGTGCCTGCTCATTGGGCTGACGGGGCCATGGGTAACGCAGAGCAGCATGTGCTGCAGAGTCAGGGGAAGTCATCTCTTGCTACCAGCCTCATGACCGTCTATCATTTATATTACCCATGTTTAAGCGACTAACAAAAATGTCAGCTCAAACAAGGTTACTGCCAGTCTAATTTCATGTTTTTTTTCCGAACTTGTCTAAGGTTGACTTTGACTCATTCCTAAGAACTTCCTCAGAACATTTAGACTTAGGGTTCACGTTGTTTCCACATTTCTTACTGAAATGTACACTTTCGCCTCTGACATGCTTGTAGGATACTATCCTCGTATTTTTTTTTTTTTTTTTTTTTTTGGTACCCGAGGGTCGACCTCAGGACCTCGCGCGCCAGCAGGCGCCCGTGCCGCTGAGCGATATCACCGGCCCCTTTTTCGTATGTGGGTTCCGGGAGTCGAACTCGGGCCCTCGCGCTTGCAAGGCAGGCGCTTATGCCGCTGAGCCATCTCACCGGCCCTCTAGCCTCGTATTTTAAAGACATGATTCAAAACGATTTAAATTGCTTTTAAATGCATAGAGTTGGTCCATCTATGCAAGCACGAAAATAGTTCTTGCGATAGTAACTTGGGTCATGGGGTCTGCTCACATTGGCTAAAAGTGTTCTGCTGATAAGGGAATCACTCTGTGTCCTCTGGCAGTTTCCTTGTTGGCAAGCTACCTGCACTGTATTGGCAATGTGGACCATAGCTGCCCCAGGTATGAAGGATGATCTTACCGTCTGAGAGTCTGGAGCACTGAGAGTCGGTTCTGGCTCCTACCCAGTTCTCCCTGAGCTTCTGTTGCCTTGGCAACAGTTGCACAGGCTCTCACTCCATCTCATCCTCACACGGGGAGAGCCATCCCAGGCCGGGCCATGCTGGCTTGGGCTGGTGAACCTGGGTACCCTTTTATAGCTGTATGGCTGTGATTTCCTCCTCACAGTGCCGTATCAGGTTAGAACTCGCTTTCTCTTTACAGAGCGGATATGATGTTTACCAGACGCTCACAAATGCTGCAACTGGCACTGTCTTCCTAGTCCTTTTGGAAATGGGGGACCCTGGGCTGGTTTAACGGAACTGTTCCAGTAGTGACTTTCAGGGATTACAACTCAATTGGGTTTTCAGAAGTTATCATAAAAGAAATATTTTTAAAGTCTTCCTCCTTTAGGTTTAAAGACATTCTATAGAATTCACTCAGCAAGAGCCAGCCACCCACCCCAGCCCCATCCTTCTAGAAGAGGTGTGGCTCCCAGGCAGCCTCCAAATGAGGCATCAAGACTGCATCAAGTGTAGCCCCGCACTGCGGTGAGGGATCTGTACTGTGACCCTTTCTCGGCATTTCAGAAGAGGGGCTGTGGGGTCTCTGCTTAGCAAAGCCTGAGCCACATTTCAGAGAGTCCGGCGTTAGTCATGATGTGTCTAGCGGCCTTGAGAATGTTCAAGATCCCTTGTGTTACACATACTTAGAGCAAGGAGAATGTGCTTCTTCTCTTTATCAGCTTTCTATGACTCAGCGAACCCATCCTCACGTGATAGGCAAACTGTCAAAAGTAATGAATTCCAACTGAGACTTGGTCCCGCAAGGGAAAAACCTAGTGTAGTTGTAAATGAGCATTAATGCCGTGATGTATTTGAACATGCTACATTTTTACCATGGAGTTGAGCCTTGAGGATGTCTTTAGAGGAAAGTACTCTGAAAATCGTGTTTTCTGCTTTGCTTGTTGCAATCCTTGATCGTAGTTTTAATTCACAGTTTAAACTAGAATTTTCTAGGACAACGACAGAAGAAGGGGACATGCATGCTATCACCAAAAACAGAGTTTGTCTTGTTTTGTTTCTATACAGTTGTAGCCATAAGATAGTGTAGCCGAGCCCCGGTCTGTAAATGCACAGGACCGTAAAGGCGAGCGAGGCTCAGGGTACAGAGCTTCGAAATAAGCACATGGTGTACTTAGCCAAGTACTGTTTTATGAAAATCGTGAACTGCTTCCCAGGGCAGTGTTTAGACCAGGTGTGCGAGCTGGGGGTTTCGGCATCTAAGGACTTGGACACAGACTCGTCGGTGCCTCTGGCTTCCCTTCGGAGGAGAAGGCCTGACCTTCTTGTCCTCGTGTGAATCCGAGCCCAGGCCCCGTCTCCACTTTAATGACCGCCTAATCCCAGCCCTGTCCTAACGAGCGGGCTCAGAGCTTGCGCAGTTTCCCATCTCTGGTATCAGAAGAGCACTGCAAGTCACCCATAAGCTGCACCTGGAGGATTAAAGTGAGGTTTGTGCGTCGAATATTAGCGCAGTCCCAACGCATGATCCTAAATGCTGGGCCTCTGTTGCAGGAAACCAAACACAAAAGCAATAGTAATGCTTTGCCCCCAATTTTTTTCTTTATCGATGCATATTTTTTTATTAGTACATGTTTGCAGTACATAACGATCACATTTATCATGGGGAGTTTGTACGTGTACCACATTTTTAAGCACTGTTGCAGAATAATGATTTAAGATTCTCATTAGAAGATGTACTTGCCTGGGTAGGCCATGTATTTCTTTTTTCTTTCTTTCTTTTTTGTATTTTTTGGAGCTCATTCCAAGTTTAATAATGCACTTGGTGATACCTTTTGGTGGAAATGAGGCCTGCAAATGGTGTAGGTAGAGATTAAAATTCTGTTGTGCACAAATGCACCCCTCTAGGCCTGGGGGTCACCCCCTTGTCTGGACTGTAGGACCGCATGATATGGGATCTTGAATAATTAATTCTTTTCCTTTCCTGGGGCTCAATTCTCCTCCACTGTAGGCTACAATGATAAGCATTCAGATGGTGAAATGAGACAAGAGGGTGAAGATGATTTTTAAATGTACAGGTGGCAAAATGAATCATAGAGAATGAAAGGTGGATCTTAAAGCATCGTGTGCCACTGGGATTTATTTAGACGAAACTGAATTTAGTCCAAGAGTCATGTATGCAAGAAGTATTTCTTGAGATTCTGCTATATGACAGGAACCACTCTGGGGGCCAGGGAGTGCAGCAAGGGATAAAACCACCCCCAAATACGCAATGTTTAGGAACTGAAATTTTAGGGGATGTGCAGAGTCAGGCATCCAAACAGATGTAACAAGTAAGTAAATAACGCGGCACTACAAGGCCACATAAACAAAGGCTGGCAGAGGAGGGGACAGCTGGGAAGAGCAGTGAGGACAGGGCATGGAGCAGAGACGAGGGAGAGTGCACCTGTGCAACCGCATCACTCTGGCTGATGGCTCGAGTTCTGGGTGAGGGGAGAAAGGTGAAGCAGGAAGACCTACGGGGTACTGGGTGGCCGTGGGTGGCAGGCCGGGGCGAGGTCGTGGTGGCCCGGACCATGGAGGCGGCAGGTGCAGATTCTGGGTATGTTTCGAAGGTGCAACCAGTGGACTTCCTGAGGCGCTGTATTTCCAATCTGAGGAAAAGGGGCCCCTGTAGGAGCCCGACATTCGTTTTGAGCAACTGTTAAGAATGAACGGCCTGGGCCAGTGAGATAGCTCAGTGGCATAAGCACCTGCCTGGCAAGCACGAGGTCCTGAGTTCGACTCCCAGAACCCACATACGAAAAAAGGGCCGGTGATATCGCTCAGCGGCACGGGTGCCTGCTGGCGTGAGAGGTCCTGAGGTCGACCCCCGGTACCCACAAAAAAAAAAAAAAAAAGAATGAATGGCTTTAACACTTTGATTAAAATCCTGGTATTTTATGGAGGCAATATTTTTGCATGTATCTTGGGTGCTTCCTGATATGCCAACAAATGTGCACAAAGAATCGCGTTCAAGAGCGGAAGAGTAAGAGGAGCTCTTGAATGTGAGATTTTAAAATGCGGGATCACAGAATGGGGTAACTAAATGGATTAGGAAATGAAAGCAACAGGTAACCAGGGTCCGAATTAGCAGACTTTGTTTGGAAAGTGTTAAGTGTTTGACACCCCAAATAAGCCACTGGGGGTCCACATCCCCCACCTCTGTGGTCCAGGGCCCATGGTCCAGCACGGGGAGAGTCCCCCCCTGTGAACATCCCCAGGGTTGTAGCACCATCTCAGGCGGCCACAGCTGCTTAAGAGCCTAGTGGGAAGAAAACAGCGTCCGCAGAACTTCTCCAAGACCAAGCTTTCTACGAGCCAATTATTTTCCTTTTGGAGCTATTTCTTCTAATCCTCAGATCCGGATTCTTGAATTATCTATTTACGTTGAAATAATCATTCAGGTTTAGATACAGATTTCATTGTGTGGGCCATGAATGTCTTACTTTCTTTTTTCTGTATGATAATTATATCTCTGGGGCTAAACAGTTAAGGTTTACATTATTATGTCTGTGTAAACATTAGCTACAGTGGGTATATACACACAGTACATTATGAGCACTTTTCCTTTCTGTTGTAGCGTTCTGTTTTCATAGGATTAATAGTCACTTTTGTTTACTTTTCCCCGCCTCCACCAGGGTTCTCCGACGGGATGTAATGTGCCTCAGTACCTTCGGACTCTTCTCCCAGTGGACAGCTCTTCCCCAGCCTTCTTTCTGGTCCAGTCTGGGCTGCTGTCCACTGTGTGGTTGTTGTCCTGGTCTCTCAGTCACTCTGGGAATTCTCTCTGCTTCTCTCTCGTGTTGAGACTGTGGCCTGCCTGTCATCTGCCCCTCCTTCTTTGTTTGCTGCCTTTTTACTCAGCTTCCAGTGGCTTTTTGAACAAGGGTATATAAGTAGTGACACTGTGGACTTTGTATTATCTGAAAATGTCTTCATTTCCTTGCATGACACTTTGGGTGTGGAACTCTAGGTCCGCCCCATGCCTTTCCTACCAATGAGCACCGGAAGGCCCAGGTTGGTGAAGGGCAGGCTTTTGGCCACCATGGGAGGACCCCAAGAGCGAGGGCACCTTTCCTCCCAGAGAAACACCCTGTCACCCCACGGAGGCCTGGTGTCCCAGGCACATCGGTGTCCGGGGCATCATCTGTGTGCTCAGTGCTGTGCAAGGAGGATAAGGTCGCCTGTGCTACCTCCCAGGCACAACTGTGACAGCAGTGAACAAAGTCGTGCACTGAGCCCTACCCTGATGCTTCGAGGGAAGCAAGTGCAGGAAAGGGTCGGGTGGGGGAGGTGCAGACGGCGCGGGAAGCAGGTGAGAGTAAATACGCACGGCGCCCCCCCCCCCCGCGTTCTGTGTGAAGACACAGGAGATTCTGGAGCCTGTTTGGAGACAGTGGGCATCGCTGGTAAAATAAGGACATTGGGCACCTCTACTTGGTGTCTGCTCCCCCATCTAGCCATTGAGACGTTATTAAAGTGATAGCGAAGGAATTTACTCAGACCTCTGCGGATAACAAACAGGGAGAAGACATGGCAGCCCTGAGATCCGGTGGGAATGTCGAGCCATCAGGGCTTATAGAGCACGAGGATAGAGGGGCCTGTACTTCACGCCAAGCCCCGGAGGGACTGCTGACCTGGGGGACCAGGTTAGACCACAGTCAGTCCTCCAAGAGTGATTAAAAGTTGCTGTCACTTAAGACTAGGCTTCTTTGCAATTATGAGACTGGCCATTAATTTTATTTTCTGAAACACAAAACATGTGAGTTATAGAGAGAGAAAAGGAATTACTTTAAAAATTAGATTTCTACAAATCCTTAGGGTAGAGCTAAATGGAAGATGGGATATCCCTGAGCTCGGTGAAATTGTAGCGAAAAGAAAACCATGCTTGACACTGTCTTGCTCCACGAGATTAATTAAGAATGTGAGTCTTTTTGTCATTCCACTTCCAGCTTTCACTGAACCCTGAAGTTGGATGTGTAGTTAGCGCGTGGATCTAACACTTTTATTCTGAGCTGCCGTGACAGTCTCTGGTTATAATACATTCTGTTCCTCAGTCATGGGACAGGTGATTCCGTTAGCTTCCAGCAGCTTCCCCTTCCTGCCTCCTTGGATGGTCTTACTTTGCTCTTGGTTTGCTGTTTTGCTTGGTACTGGTTCATATCAGCACGTTTAGGGACATTTTTTTGTAAGATGTTTCCCCTCTCTCCAGAGTATTTCCTTTTAGTTTGCAGGAAGCAATTTTGTCAAAATTATCCTAATGTTAGCTTTATTTCCCACTCTCTTATTTCTACCAATTCTCCTCATTTATGATTCCTTCCATGAACCCTCACTCTTCCTCCTGCCTTCATTCTCTCGCTGTATTTTTGTTCCCAAATGTTTATGCTTCCAAGTTCCAAGGAATCTTTGCGGATTGTTTTCCATTTCTATGACAGGATTCCCTAAGGAAAGTGGCTCCTTTTAGCTTGCAGTTTTGGGTGCAGGACATCCAGATGCCATCATGCTGGCTCTGTCCAGAGCTCCCGTTCCTGTATCGCACAGCAGCAGATAGCACCATAGTGCAAATGTGCGTGAGAGGGAAAGATCACACAGACAGCCAGGAAGCCAGAGAGTGGGAAAGGGTCCCAGTCACTCTTTTATAACAGCCTCTGTCTCGAGAAACAACCAGGGTCCCTTGAGAATATCATGAATCCCTTCTCAGGGCAGCAGCCCCCATGACCTGATGACCTGCCACTGGCCCCATCTGTCGAGGGCCACCTCCTCCGCATTGCCACATCTCCACGTGTCACCACAGCTCTCAGCGGGTGGACCTCGGGGGACAGACTCTGACCCCTTCCAATCACCGCAGGATGGGTCCCATCCTTGTTGGTGTGTGCTTTGCTGCTTGTGATCTGAACTCCCACTGCATTTTCTGCTGCTTCGGAATTGCTAGCCACTTTCCTGCCTTTTGAAACCTGTGAGGTTCAGATGTAAATGCTGGCCCACAGCGAACTACATGCGCGCTATTCACTGCAGGGTCAGTATTCTTCTCTGAAACGGTGCGCTTAACCCTTGGTGACGTTACCTAGGTGCCTTTCATCCATCCGGGGGTGCAGGAGACGGTCTGAAATGAGTTCCGCGCGCATGTATGGAAGTAATTCTCTAGTAGGTTGCTGCAGCCAATACTTAGCTATTTTCTGGGTAAAACACTAACACTTTTATTTTTCTCTCCAGAGATTTGTAAAACACATAGCAAAAATTGAGCTTTTTCCCTCTTGTTGTAAAATCAGGGCAAATGTTGGGTAAAAAGAACATTCTTACACAAAGTAGCTAAAATCTCAGAAATGTGTTTTTATAAAACTTCAGAAACTCTTTCTCATCCACTCAGCTTCATGCTCCTTGATGTTTGTGTAATGGAATTTAGTTCATAACAGATGCTGTATATGAAATGTAGATCAAGTATTATTCCTTAAAGGAATTTCCTTACAGGAAACTTTCTCTTAAATATTTATTCATTCAGCAGAAGTTTGAGGGTGTCTATGATGCATCAGTCAGCACATCAAGTTCTAAGAGAAGTTGCAGCGCCTCTGTGCAAGGTTTCTCTTGTACAGGCAACAGAGTGGAGTGCAAGCACCTCAGAGCTGTGACAGTGGCTGTGAAGGGTCACAGCAGATGCAGAGAGGTGAGTGAGGAGTCCAGAGAGGGAGGTAAAAGACCAGGATTCGATTCCTAGGGAAATGATGTCTAAGCTGAGAATCAAAGGATGAGTAGGAGATAGCTGGGCGAAGACTAGTGGAGTATTCCAGGGACCTCTCCACGTCTCAGAAGACACCCAGCGCACCGAGGAGACCAGTGTGGCTAGAACCTACCAAATGCCCACATGAGGGCAGAGTGGACTTGGCCTTTGCACGGTTTACCACCACCAACCATACGGGAAGGCAGGTTTAATCTTGGCAGGATCACTGATATATCACCCTGATGGCAAAAAGCACTGACATGGGGTGACCCACTTCTCAGTTCTCTTTTGGGGTGGGATATTTCTTGCTTTAATTCTGACATATTTTCTTCACATACAATACAAGCTTTTTGTTTTGTGCATAGACATTTATGATGCTATGTCGTCTTGATGAACTGACCACTTTATTATTAGAGAACTGACATCAACCTCTGGTAGTATTCCATTCCTAAAAATCTACTTTGACATTCATCAAATCATGCCAGCTCTATTTTAAGAAGTGTTAGCTTTGTATGTTTTTCTAATTTTTAAATTTGAATCTACTGGTTTATTTTAAGAAGTGTTAGCTTGGTATGTTTTTCTAATTTTTAAACTTGAATCTACTGTTTTCTTTGTACTTAAAATTGTCTTTTCATAAATAGATGTGATGAGGACATGATTTTTCATCCAGTCTGGCAATTTCTGCCATTTTAATGAGGTGTTTAAGTCATTTATATTTAATGTGATCATCGGTTTGGTGAGATTCAAATCCACCATCTTGTTAATTGCTCTGTATTTGTCCCATGTCCTCTCTATTTTCTTATTTTTCCTTCCCTTCTCTTTTCTTCTCTTCTCTTGGATTACTGAAATATTTTTAAATGATCAGTTTTATTCATTCTTACTGTGGTACAGCAAATTAATGTACAAATGCATCACACTACAGGTGACCATTAATCGTGATCCATGAACTTGATTTGGTTAAAAATGACCAAGGGAATTGGTAAAGCACACTTCTTTGTTGGGCCTTGGAAGTGTTAATTTGGATACCATATCTGAGTTTTTGTTTTGCTCTAGGGTTTATAGTATACCTCTTTAAGTAACATGGGCTACTTTTAAGTAATAATTATTAAACCACTTATAGTAGATGAAACTTACAATAACAGTTTTTATTTCCCACCTTCCTCCTGTCTTTGAACTAATATTCATTTTATTGTTACTGTATTTTATAAATCACACATTTTTTTGCTTTAAACAATAATTTTCCCTTTGTTGATTTTTTAAAATAAAAAAATAGGCTTTTTATTCACCCATGTCTTTATGAGCTTTTGACACTCTTCATTTCTTTTTTGATATCTTAAATTTCCACCTGATACCATTTTTCCCCACCAAAAAGCTTCCTTTAACATTTCTTGGGTTGCTGGTCTACTGACAATGAACTCTTATCTTTGAAATGTGTTAAAGATATTATTTTGCCTTCATTCGTGAAATATTTTTTGTGGTATATAGAATTTTAACTTGGCAATTCCTTTTCTTTCTTTTTAAAAATATAATACTTTGTGTTTCTATTTTCTTCTGGCTTGCATTATTTCTATTAAAAGTCTTCTGTAACTTGTAACTCTTATCTGTTCCTCTGTATTCAATGTGTACTTTTAAAAGAATCTGGCTGCCTTGATGACTTTTTCTTTCATCAGTAGATTTGACTCATTTAATTGTGATGAATCATGTTGTGGTTTTCTGTTTCTTTTGTTATGGTACCGGAGATTGAACCCAGGACCCATCCCATGCTGGAGAAGTGCTCTACCACTGAGATGCCACCCCAACCTCTCTGTTTCTTTTGTTTGAGGTTTGTTTAATTTACAGGATATTTTAGTTTCTAATATTTATAAATTTTGAAAATTTTGTAGCGTGCTTCCTCAGTGTTTTCTATACCTTATTTTCTTCATGGAACTCCAATTATATTGGGCCAAATGTCGTTATCCCCCATCTCACTAGTTTGTATTTATTGCCTTCAAGCAGTTGTTTTTTTTTTTTTTTTCTTTTTCAATTTGTGTTTTTATTGCTCTGTTTTCAGGCTCACTGATCATTTCTTCTGTGGAGTTCAGTCTGCTATCAATCCTATTTTTCTGATTTTCACTTCATGTATTGTGTGTTTAATCTCTTGAAGTCCCATTTTGGCTATTTACGTATTCTCCACATGTATCATCAGTATGTGTCTTTTCTCTCCTGATTTGAACGTAGTGGAAAAATATTTATCATAGATGTTTTAATTTCTGTGCCTGCTAATTCTATCATTTCTCATTTCTGTCTCCATCTTCATTAAATGAGTTTGCTTCTAGTAATAGGTCATACTGACATATTTAAGTCCGATTTTTATTGGGTGCCAGTTATTATAAAATTTTACGTAGCTGATTGTTGGATTTTGTTTTTTTTCCATTAGCTAGTGAAAGTGTTCATTGTGCAGTTAAGTTACTTGTGATCAATTGGCTCCTCCTAGGATGGCTTTCTAGTTTGCCACGATGACTTCCGTGGCGGTGGCGTGGTGGTTGGCACTGCTGAGTGCCCTATCCGACACTCTGTCAAGTCTTTTCACTGTGGCCGGTCGGGGCATGAACTCTTGCCTCCTCCATGTGAGTTCAGGGGCTTCCACCTGCTCCTTCTGGGGTTCCGTACCCACTGTGAGTAGTTTACTCACACACGCTACTCCTCACATAAACTCGCACATGTGCTGCTCATCAAAGAAACCTTCTCCAGCTCTCTGGAGCTCCCTCCGCACAACCTCCTTCTCTCTGCCGTGTAACTCCAGCAACCTCAGTATCTTCAGGTGTCACCTTTTGTCTCTTTAACCCAGCCATTCCTCTCCACTTCTACTGACGTTTCCCGTTTGGGATGATGTTGGAAACTCTCAGGAAGAAAGTGGGGGCACCTCTAGTGGCCACCTTATTTCCTTATTTCCTGGTTTACTGGCCGCTCTGGCCTGAATGAATGGTTGCTTAAGGCAGGAGGGAAAATCCAGTTTCTGATTTTATTTTGTTGTTGTTGTGGCTGTTTGGTGGTTGTTTTTTATCATGAACAGAGACACAATTTCCTATTCCTAAATTCTGTGTCTCTGTGAAGTTTTACTCAGTTCTTATTTCATGAGGACAGTTACAACATTGCGTCAGTGCTGGGGACTAGAAAGAAGGACTGAAATACACCAGAGTTAAATAAACAGTTGCCATCACATATGAGCATATTTTTATGGTCTGCCTTGGAATAAATTTACAGAAGCTCAGGTGCTTTCCAAGTCATTATGAGACCATCATTTATTTGATTTCACTGGTCTGATCTGGTTACACTGAGTTTCTAAGCATTTATTCAAATATAAAAACATTTTAGAGCCTTGGAATAAGCTAAAGGTTATGCTTTCATGATATATTTACCTAAGGCAAAGTTATATTCTTTTTCATTTTGGAAGACCTTTGCAAAAACAGCTCATTTTAGTGAGCATATCCACTCATGTATCTTATAAAACCAGCAAAATCATTTTGGACCCAAATGACATTTCCATTCAAAATGAATGTACACAACTTGTAAATTCAATGCCCTCTTTCAATTCTCTTGTTTCCTGATGTCCTTGAAGCAATTAACATTATTGAAAGACTCATTGGCTTCCCAAAGGGCTGTCCTTTTGTTTCTAAGACATCTTTCTCTCTAGGGTTTGGGGTGAAGATCTCCTAGCTTGCTCCTTATCTCCTTGTTGGCTCTTTTCCTGTTCCTTTAAACTCCTTTAACTTTTTAATTGAAATATAAAATACCATACATACAAATCACAGTGTGCATATTACAGGGTACAGCTCAGTGTGCCTAACGTCCAGGTCAAGTGAAAAGATAGCAACTTGGATACCCCGGGAGTAAACATTATTTTGACTCTTAGCATCATAGGTAAGTTTTTCCCTATTTTTATGTTTAATAAAACTACTAGCAGTGTGGACTCTTGCGTCTGTGTTTTCTTTCCTTCCAACATTGTGGTGCAAGGGGCTGCAGATATATCTCAGTGATCCAACGCTTTCCTACCATTCAGGAGGCCTCAGCTTCCATCTCTAGTACCAGTAAACAAACAAAGTAAACAATCAAAAATGGTGTGTGACTGATAGTACTTTTGTTTGTAATTATAGATTATTCATTCTTATCGAGGTATAGCAAATTAATGTACAAATATATCACACTACATATGACCATTAATCACGATCCATGAACTTGATTTGATTAAGAATCACCAAGAGGGGCCGGTGAGATGGCTCAGCAGAATAAGCGCCTGCCCAGCAAGCACAAGGTCCTGAGGCCGACTCCCGGTACCCACATTAAAAAAAAAAAAGAATCACCAAGGGAACTGGTAAAGCAAACTTCTGTGTTGGGCCTTGGATGTGTTAATTTGGATACCATATCTGGTCCCTAGCTCCTTCCTTTCTCGTGCTGTTACATAGTTCTTCTTCACAGCTACCATGAACCTAGCATCTTTTCTCTGCCTAGCCCTTCCTCCAAGATTTTTCTGCCTTTGTGCCAGCTGATACTATAGACTGAATCCCCTGAAAATATGGGAGAAATAAACCATTTCTTCCTTTAAGTTGTGGGTATCAGGTATTGCATCCCAGCAGTGAGAAAGCTGACTAATACAGAAAATTGGTACTGTGAATGGGTCCGTTGCTGTGACTTTACCTGACCATGTGGTTAAGAAGCATTTGGAACTGGTTGGCAGAAGGAATTTGAAAATGACTGGATAGACAGGCTAGAGAAATCCTAGTATGCTATGAGCAGACCCTGATGAGTGATGTTGATCTTAGCTGAGAAGACCAGAATGCTGATACGAATGGAGTCAGTAAAGGCGAGGCTCATAAGCTTCAGATGAGGATTCTATTGGGAATTGGACTAAAGGATATACTTGTTACGTTCTGGCAAAAATTGTTCCACATTTTGTTCATGTCGTGAGACTTTGCATGAGACTGAGAGTAAGGATGATGACTAACTGATCTGGTGGAGGAAACTGCAAGGAAGCCCAATGTTCAGACAGTGGCATGGATACCACTGGTTGTTTTAGCCAAATTTATAGTTAGAATTGGCAAGAAGCAGAGCAGAAAAATTTGAGAAAACTTAAATTTTGGCCCCAAGAGGAACCACATGTAAAGTTGGGGCCAAAGGAGGTATGCTTGGTGAAGAGATTAGCATTATTACTTTGTACAGGGACAAGAAGAAAGATGCTTTGAGAGCATCTCAGAAATAAGCAAGACCCCATCCATCCATTACAGGTTCAAGGATACAAAAGTATAAATCTTTTATTTGAGAAGAGAGTTTCTGGAATAGCTACTGTAGAAGATCTGCCTATGGAACTGGTTCCCTGGGATTCATTTCATCATATTCAGCCATCCAGGTACTCAGTGACCACTGCAGCATGGTCCAATGGTGCTTTGCTACTGTTTGACTTAGCAGAAGACCTAGGCATTTTCCATGTGATGCTGGTTTTATAGGCATGTAGAATGCAATAGTTATGGGATCATGGAAGCTTCCACCCAGATTTCAGAGGAAGGCCTGGGTGGCCAGGCAAGGAATCCAGGAGAGGTGTGAAGGTGTGGGAATGAAGCCAAAGGTGCAGTGGAGATTCCAGGAAGTTCAGGATACCAGGATTGTGGAACACTTGCTGAGGAAAGCTGCAGGCCAGGCCAAGAGCAGAGCCAGATCAAGAGAGAGGTCATATGTGCTGCAAACAGCAAGGCCATAAGGGTGCAGCCATCCAAGCTCTTTGGAACTCATATCTCACCATCATGTGCCCCAGATGCTGGACAAGGAGTTATAGGATTTAATTTTTGCCTTTATGGGTTTTGATCTTTCTTTGGTCCTACTCTTTTTTTTAATCCCTCTATTCCTTACATTTGGAATGGGAATATTTACCTGTGCCATTATACCTTCAGATTGTGTAATTTGTTTTTTATTTTTACAGAGGTTCACAGCTAAGATGTTATGGCTTGTGTTTAGATGTCCCCCCCAAAGCCTCATGTGGTCATAGGTGGGGCTTTTTCAGAGGTGGATGGACCTAGAGTATGTGACTGATTCATGGTGCAATGCTAGGATTAAGGATACTAGGATTAAGGGTGTGAATGCTATCCACTCTAAGGGTGGGTAGCCTGGATATAATATAAGGGACAGAAAGAGGCTTGCTGTTAGTTACTTGTACTTGGTTGGCTGCTTGCTTTTGCTGTCTTCTGCCTGCCATGAATTTAAGAGATTGCCTTGAGTCTCAGAAGAGACTTTGACTTGAATTTTTAAAAAATGCTGGAACTGCTGAGACTTTCAGGAGGGAATTATTTCATTTTCACTTTTGGACAGGATAATTGTATTATGTTAGGCAGAATTATGAACTTGGTATTTGGAGGTAAAATAGGATTTGGAGATAAAGTAAGATTTAAGGAGATTGTCTGCTTGTCGGGTTGTTGATAAGGGGTGGATTGTGACCCTACATCATGATTTGTCAATTTTACTGGATTAAGAAATACACCTGGGATTAGTAAAGCACACCTTTGGGTGTGTCTGAGTGGGTCATGGTGTTGTGACCCTGAGTCCTATAGATGGCCCCTCACCCCTTCATTTCTAGTGCCTTACTCTGCTCCTGGCTGCCATGAACTAATCATCTTTGCTGTGTTCTGCCATGATGTTTTTGCCTTGGAGCCATCTGTCATGGACTGAATCTCCTGAAACCATAAGCCAAATCAAACCTCTCCTCCTTTAAATTGTGGATATCAGGTATTGTGTCGCAGTGATAGCAAAGCTGACTAAGGCTATATTTACCAATTTTTCTATTGATCAGTATCTGGGTGGTTTGTGACTCAAAAACGGTTGCTGGTGTAGCTAGCCCCGGGCATGTTTTCTAGCAAACACATGTTTATATTTATGTTGGGATGTAATTAGGAGCTGACTTGTTGAGCCATATACACATGTCTAGCTTTAGAAGATACTGGTGACAAATTTCCACAAAGATGTTTTGTAAGTTTATCTTCCCAACTATAGCACAGATGGTCCTGTTGCTTGAGACAAAAGATATAGTTCATGTTTTATGTTTTAGTTACTCTGCTGGGTACATAGTGGCACATTTTATACACAGGTTTTTATGTGGACCTATGCTTTAATTTCTTTTTGGTATATGCATAGGAGTGAAACTTCCCAGTGCCTACAGGAATTACTGCTTTCTAGCTTGGCATCTGACATCTCCTACAAATCAGACTTTATAGTACAGCACCTGAAATGTACACTTTCAGAGGTCAGTGACCTCCCAAGCTTTGATTATTAATATGTGCCTAGGTCTTAGTGTCAGGTACTTTTTAGGTGCTGAATAAATATTTACAGGAAAATGAACATAAGACCTAAAGTCCCTCTCCAAAACTGTTGATACTGTCAGTTGTGCACTGAAGTTACTGCTATCACCACCTTCTCACCCTGTCCTGATTATGACAACTCAGTGTTCTAACATTTTTTATGCTTTCTGCCTAAAATGTATTTTCTTTGCTCCTCTTGAAAGTTTTCCCCATCCTCCCTGGGTTGGGTCACTGTCTCTATCATGCTCACATAGCAGTTGGTAAATAATTCTGTCATACTGCTCAGCTCATGCAATTATAATTGATTTCTTTACCTGATCATAGCACCTCCCCTGGATTAAATTTTTGTTGAGGGCAGTACCAGGAGTCCTTCAAATACGCAATACCGATATCTTACCCCAGCCCTTACACGTCGTAGGCACTCAAGAAATATTCCATGAAGTTATGATTCTGTCATTGCCTTCTAGACAACTTCTCTCACATCTTTCATCCTGCCCTGTTTGAATTGTAAGGAAAGGTGAAATACTGACTTCTCTTTTTTGCATAGCATCCTTTATGCTTGTTGTGGGAGCCTTGATTATACCATCTGTTATCATGCTATAAAACATTGAGGAATCTTCAACTGAAGGAACAGAGCTCCAGAGCCCTCCCTCTGGCTTCCATAGCGTGGGCACCCCAAGATTTTATACCCTGAATTTCACAAGACCATGCCAAATGTTTCTCTTTGCTTTCTGTCATTAAAGTTTAGTTATTTCTGGTGAACTTTTGCTCAAGCACATAATTTACAAGATTGCTGGTGCCCTCACTGGAAAGAGCAAATGTTACTGTATTGGAGCATGAGGCATGCCATAAAACCAATTATTATTATTTAGGGAGATGAATGGTCCCATAGATTCAAGAAGCAAGAGCTGTTGGAACATACTTTGGGTTTTCTTTTGCCTGTGGCCATACGATGTGTGTCTTAGAGAATGAGTTTATGTTACACTATTAAACCCAGTGGTGTGAAGTCAAATGCTTTGAGTGTTAAACACTTTGAAAATGTAAAGAGAAGTGACAGGAATCCCCCATAGGTTGCTTGTCTCTTTATTAGGATTAAATATTTATCTTTTTCCCTGCAGTCACTTAAATAATTTCACAATCTAGCTCTTGGAATGAGGTTTTCAGTAACAAACTCTACATTTAGACTTTGCTCTTCTTGACAAGACTACTTTTAGGACAGAGGAGGCTAAATTCAAATGTGACCAAGTTTTATGTAGTTCACATTACCCACAGCTGAGTTGACAAAGAGTAATGTAGGAAAAAAAGAAGAAATCTGGGTAGAATTAATTAACCTTGAAGAATGACAGTTACCTCATTCCTAACAATATGTTTGGGGTAATGTCAGTTGCTTAGAAAGTTCAAATGTAAAATTATAGTGTTACTATCAGCATTTTTATTTGAGCTGAGAGCTGTGATATTGAACTATTAATTCTTGTTCTGATCTGCACTGATTTCTTAGGTAGCAGTAATTTTGATATTCTGATTTATGAAGCTTTGCTAATGACCTTTGTTATGTTTGGGAAAGAAACCTACAAAGCAGTCACTACTTGATGAACAGCCCTGTGGCCAGTCTCACTGGAGAAGAACTGTCCCTTCTATGAGATGTACTTTTTATGCCATATTTTCATGAATGGGATTCACTTGTTTCCTCGTTGAGCGATGGTCAGCCTGGCCCTGGCTGTCAAACCATGGTTCTGCCGTAAATGAGACCAAGAGAAAGGTGAATGTTCCAAGTAAGGGAGCGGCAGGAGGCTTAGCCTGGTGCACAGAGCTTTGCCAATATTTGGCTTTCTAGAAGAAAATTGATTACATTATGAAACCGACACAGTGATGTGAGAAGGTGGCCCTGTTCAGAGTGTCTGTCAAGAATGCAACCTAAGGGGTTTGTTAGATGTCATAGAATGGTAGCGCCAAAGGAAGGAAGGGACGTTGAAGGCCATGTAGTCTTTGGACACGTGCCTTCCTTCCTCCCCCTCCTGCTCTTCTTTCAGAAGGGCAGCCTGAAACTGGTGTCTAGTGTTTGAATGACGGTCACATGACCGCTTGCTGAACAAGACATAGTGCTGAGCTGTGTGGACCCGTTCCACCGTGTCCATGGGCAGCACACTCGCCACTCCGAGGCTCTGCAGCACTTCTTGCTGGCAGGGTTCACCCTGTGCTATGAGAGCAAGCCAGGGATCTCATCGCCTTCCTCTCCAATCCTCACACCGTTGTACTTGGGAATATATTCACTGAGGTTAGGCAAAGAACGAAGCTGTGAACTGTACGGTCTGCTTTGGGAAGGCAGCAAGCAGTCCTCTGTCTCTCCTTGGTGACGCTAGAGGTTAGCTGTGTGGTTTTCCGGAGTAGAAGTCGACAGTCCATATAGAGCAAGTTCCCCAGGACACCCCACCCTGCGGGGTTGTGTCACGCTCACTTTGTGTCCTGATGAACTTACACAGGTCACTCTTCCAGCTGTGTGCCACCATTGGAACCATTAGAGGCCCCGCAGCTGGAATGGCCCTGTCCCCATCCCCCCATTGTGATCCTGTCACTAGAGGTCACCCGCCAGTGTCCTTTGAGCAGGGGCTAGCCTGAGGGTATGTGACCTTCGCCATCTCCACGTGTGGTCATCAGGAAACTTTGTGAGCTGCACACATTGACAGTGTCCACTGAGGCTTCTCCAGCTAAGGGAGCAGTGGGGTACTCTCAAGGGGCTCTCCTCCTCTGGTGACATCTGTGCTGTGTGGCCTCGTAGGGGAGCAGCTTCCACTGCAGTAACCAGCTCTCATTTAACAGAGAAGGGGCCAGGTTTGTCTGGCATCTCTGCACCTCAGGCTAACTGCTAGAAGTTTTCATTTGCACCCCTCACCTTTCAGCAGTGTTCTATACCCCAGCTGTGGGAGCTACTTCCAGTATATTTAAGACAGAAGCAATTTTGTAAAATACAGATTCCCACAAAGATTAGCAAATTATCAATGAACTTTGGCCATGTCTCATTAATATGAAATGAGAAAATGAATGAATGCCAACAATGGATTTACTAACAGTTGCAAAACATTTTCAATACACTAGATATTATGTGTTATGCGTATTGGCTCATCTGGTGTATAAAATGTTACCAGGAGTCAGGGCGTTTATAGAATGAGATCTGTCATTTGACAGTGAGGATCCATTTTGAGAAACGCGTCAGCAGGTGATCTCCTCCCCATGGACACCCTGGCATTGCTCATACCAACCTAGGCGGTGCAGGTCCGTCCTTGGGTGTTGTCTTGTACAGGTAAACATGAAATGCATGAGGCGGCTGCAGAGCTGGCTCAGCACGCTGCTCACAGTACACTTTTTAAAAAAGTATAAGTGAAAGGGCTGCACTCTAAAGTGGCGATTAAAAGTCTAAATCCATAAACCAGTACTGTAGTGGCTTATTGTCATCATCAAGTATTACGTATTACATGTAACACTGCTCTGTACTTTTATACAACAGGCACTGCACTACAGTTGTTTACACCAGTGCATTACAAACTCACACATAATGTGTTACTTTCCTCCACCTTAGAGAGATTCAGTGTCACTAGGCAACAGGGAATTTTCAGCCCCATTAGAATTTCATGGTACCACCAAGGTACGTGTGGTCCATCATTGATGAAAATATTCTTATGTGACCGTGACTGTGTATAAATGCTTTCTTCTTATGTGGAAATATTTATCCACAAAATAAACCACGTAGTGTCCCTATCCATGCTCAGTGGGGCCCGAGGAAATAAGCCCGAGAGTCCTAGCTGTATCATGACCTTATTCAATGTAAGGGTGACTGCTTACAAGATTTTTCGATATCCAGTGGTATTCCAGATTTAAGACTTACTTTATCTTCTGTATCTTTACTTTTTAAAATTTCCTGTCCTCCGATAGAGACGTACCCAGAGTCCTGGCTGACTGCTCTAATACTGCGCTTAGCTTTAGGAATATACAGAGAGTGATCCACTCACCTCAGTTGGGGTCTCCCATTGAGGTCCTTGCAAAGATACACTCAGATCCGGGGAAGTCCCGTGCCAAAGCCCTGGCGGGGTGTGCTCTAAGGAAATGTATGGGGGATGAATGGAGGAAGGCAGGATGGGCAGGGGAAGACCTGTCTGCAAAGCGGTAGCAGCAAAGGCTCCATTCAGGACCCCTTCAGAGTTGCTCTGTGTTAACTCGGGGCCCTCCAGACCACCTCTGACCCATGAGTCCTCGGACAAGGCCACTCCCTGTGACTGGGCCTGATTCCATGTGGTGCTCAGCTGAAGATTCCTCTGCTGCTGGGGGTGTGTAGGGGGCATTGGCCCTAAAGAGGGAATCTGGAGCGAACCCCCCATAGCCACACCAGTGCTAATAAGGAAGACATCTCTGCCAAGATGGTGCCTCTCCTGTCGTGCTCCTGTAGTGTCGCCCCCAGGCTCTACACACACTCTGGTGCTCTGAGGCTACGATAGTACCAAGGTGGGTCCAGCTGTACCCACACATTCAAGAAGCAGGTTCAGTATGGTTGTTCCAGAACAAGTCTGTGTACACAGAATCTCTTCGTCTTTCTTACCAAATCCTGTAAATTGGGTGCGCAAAAAAGGATGGGCACATGCATTTTATCCACAAGCTTAGTAGCAACCCACTGTATTCCAGGAGCCTGGGTCCCCTGCACAGACCACACTGAGCAAGTCTAGATGGGGAAGGGCGGGCTGGATGCAGCATGCGGAAGCTGCTCTGATGCTGCCCAGATGAGCAAAGCTGCTCTGCCACATGCAGCTATAAGGTGAGAAAACACAAATCGTGAAGACCTTGCTGGGAAGGATGGAACCCTGTTCCTGCCACCTTCCAGCCCTACGTCATTGGCCAGGTGACAGCCACTGAATCCTCAGGTCGCCTCCCGCGACGTGCCTACAATTACGTAGCAGAGCAGCTGCTCACAGGAGTGAATGAAGTCAGCCCCGGGAGAGGTGCACCAGCGAGGTTATTTCCACCACTGAGCACCAAGGTTCACTCCCAATGCCTGGTGATTCTTTCCGCTCTTAGGATCATCGGCCTGGCTATGGCTCTGCTTTGAAAAGTCACAAAGAAGTACAGGTGTCTGAGAAGTAGGCCTTCACGGTATTTATAAATCTTTCATGTAAATTTTGGATTCTGGCAATCGAGTTTCATTTGTTCATATGCAGTCCTCCATAGGTATCCGCTGCTGGGTGCACCCTAGGCACTCAGGAAGTGATCCAAAAAGCCAAATGTAGATGAATGGGTTTGTCCACATTGTAATTATAGGAGTTACAATAGGAACAATGTATATAAAAAGATCAGGGAGATAATTTAGACAATCATACTGTATAAAATGGGCATCTACTAGCATGTCTGTATTGAAGTATTGAATTCTGTATAGAAACAAGGAATTATATGTGGGATGTAGCGTTACAGGAATGAGACAGAATCTGTAACAATGGCGTATTTTATGTGTGTACATTTTGACATAGAATAATTATGTAGGTAAGGCGTGTAGGCAGGTGAAGCACAAGGAAAAATGTAAAAAACAAAACAGAACAAAACAGAACAAAAAAATCCAGGAACTGTAGGCTGTTTAATTGGGTAATGCCATGGTCAAAGTTCTCTTTATGTTTTTACCAATTCTCAACAAAAACGGTATTGCTGATTTGACATTCTATTTTCTGACAACCAGTTGTGCTTTTAGAATATGATCTTCATTTGTAATATTTTAAAAATTGTGGTTAATTTCAATGAAGGTGAGGTCTGAATACAGCTATAACCAGAACACCGGGTCCTAGCAACTGTTATGTCGATTGGCTCCCCATAGCCGCTCTCTATCGAGGTCCGTTGGAAGTTAGGCTCTGGGCTCCAGGCAGGAATGTGGCCATCAGAGCGTAGTTTCCATGGAGTGTACACGCTAGTGGTCAAGAGAGACAATCAGTGAATCAGAAATAGAGAACATAAAGTCCAGCTGGGGCCAGTTCCACAGGGACAGAATAAGGTATGAGACATGTGGCTAAATTTATTAAATTATCAGGAGTGAAGATGGAAGAGAACTTATTCCAGCCTCTCAGTCCATAGTATTTGGCGCAACTTGGACTCTGTTCATGGTAGTGGTGTCTCCTGGGTATTTCCCAGGATGCCCCCCTGTGTTTCCCAGAATGCCCCCTGGGTATTTCCCAGGATGCCCCCCCCAGGCCAGGCAGACGCAGCCGCACCTACAGAGACAGTTTCCCTCACCACCTCTTGTGTTGTCTTCCTGCAGTTTTCAGTGAAGAACCGCACTCCAGCCTCTACTTCGTCAATGCATCTCTGCAAGAGGTAGTGTTCGCGAGTACCTCTGGGACGCTGGTGCCCTGCCCGGCTGCAGGCATCCCTCCTGTGACTCTCAGATGGTACCTAGCGACGGGCGAGGAGATCTACGATGTCCCCGGGATCCGCCACGTCCACCCCAACGGCACTCTCCAGATCTTCCCCTTCCCCCCCTCCAGCTTCAGCACCTTAATCCATGATAATACTTACTATTGCACAGCGGAAAATCCTTCAGGGAAAATTAGAAGCCAGGATGTCCACATCAAGGCTGGTGAGTGCTTCCCTCTGTGTCTTTTTGGGACGTCGGGAGTGGGGGAGAGATGATAGTAAACATGCCACTCCAGCCAAGGACCACGGAGCGCCTGCCACCCGCGCACCTTGGCACTGCTGATGCGTTCTGTGCGGAGTCAGTGTCCCCATGCTAGATTCCCAAGTGTCTTGCAGTGTAGGAACCAAGACTTTCAAGTCTTAGTGGTGATCCATTGCATGGTTCTAAACCACATCGCAACCTCGTTATATTTTCATTAATGGATCTGTTGACTCAAGCGCTCTGTGGCCCACCCCCAGTGTATTTGCCTCCCCCAGCCCCATCCCAGGGGGGAGAGAAGGAGAATAAAAGACATGCTTGAGCTGGAATGGAAACATAGCATCAATGAGTAATGGGAACAAAATCAACCCAGTATCCTTGTAAAACAAAAAGGCCATTTTAACATTTTTGACTGTATCACATATTGCTGAAATATGTTGCTTTTAACAACATATTGTGACTTTTTAAAAATCATCATTGCTACATGTCCATGCAGAAAGGCAGTCTGAGATACACAGGCATCAAAGGCCTTAGGCACAGGACATGTTGTGTCCTTTTAGAGATGTAGCAGGGCCCTGAAAAACATTCACAGCTGGGCTCTGTCAGCAAACAGCATTTTAAGTTTTTTCAGCCTTGCTTGCAATACTGGGGTAGGCTGACATAATGCAGGGCAAAGAGAGCGTGACTTTGTTGTCTTACACGCCTGCTAGCTGAGGCGCTTTACTGCAGCCGCGGCGGCGGAGTCGGTAGAAGACGCTATGACACGGGCAAAATATGAGAAGCTTCTGGATTCCGCACAGGATCTCTGAGATAGAAGGAATCAAACACTAGACTATGACTCATTTTCCCAGCTCCTCATTTTCCCAACTCTGTTTGATCTCCATGACATGCTCATGAATTCCTCAACCTGCACAAGAATGTGAACCTGAAATTTCAAACAGCTCCACCTGGATGAATTAATTCATTATTTCTGTCTGGGGTTTCCTGTCAGATAAAGGAATCTAATGCTTACCTCTCCTTTAACTGCTGTTTTCTGTATTTGTCACGGAACTGATGGTTTTGGCATGACATCGAAAGTTTTGGAGGGATGGGGGTTGCGTCAGCCTGACTGGCATCGATGCCGCCTGCCCCTCCTGCACGGTGGCGCCATTTCTATTTATGTGCTGAGGCCCTATGGTGCATGAGTCTGGTGTGCACACACGCGCACACACACACTCACACACCCCGTTGCTGTGTCAGTGTGATCGTATAGGATGGACATTCCTATTGCCCAGATGAAATTTCTTTTTTAATCTAATTTTGCTTCCTATTCTGGACACACCATGGTCACAATATGGTCTTTTATTTATTTATTTATTTATTTCTACGAATTGAGCCCAGGGCCTTGTACATGCTAAACACGTGATCTACCACTGAGCCACACGTCTAGGCCTCCCGTCACCTTTTAAATGACTCATAAAATGCTTGAAAATCTGTGTGTGTTGCTGTAGACACCAGTGCAGAAGTGAGTGGCTCTCAGAAGGGCAGGCGCGGTACACAATTGACTCTGACAGTTAAGTGCAGGTTTGAGCCGAGGGAGCCCTTGGTTATGGGCCTCCCTCTTGAGGATCAGGTCTCGCCAGCTGTCCTGCTAGGTGAGGAGAGGGTTGTCCTGGGGTAATCCATTGCATCATAACCTCTCCTTTGGGAGCACGAAGAATTCTTTTGCTCATCAATTTTTGCTAATTGTGACCTACATCTGGGTGCCAGCAGCAGATGGAGGGTTTGATCGTGGTGTCTTATTAATCATCGGTCCTAGTTCTAAACTAAATCCTTCCTTGCCCCTTGGGTTCCAAAGGTCAGGGTGCCGATGGGCCACATGACACACGATGCCCCTTGCCCAGGCGGATGTGCCAAGCAGCAGCTGCAGTGTGATGGGGGCGGGCGGGATGAATGTCCAGGGACGGCCTCCTGCTCAGTAGCACGTGGCTGGGGTTTCTGCCTGTGGCCAGGTGGAGGAGCAAGCGCCTTTCATCTGAACCAACCCAAAGCCAAAAAAAGAAGAAAAATCCTGAAGGGCAAAGTGTAGGAAACAAGAGTCAAGGCCAGGCCTCAGGCAGAAGGAAAGGTCATCTGGAAGCTGGGGGCGACAAAGTCGGCCATTTTACCTGCTTACATTTCTGCAGATAAAAGCACTTTGCACATGGATTTGTACGGCAGGCTCATCCCTAAGTGCCCAGTAGGGGCAACAAAGTGACGTTCAATATGGGGATGCATAATGATGAAGAGTTGCTCTCTGACTTAACTGTAGGCTCCTCCAACACACTACTAACCACGGCCTCAGCTTTTCCCTTCCCTGTCTGTCCTCCCAATGCCCATTTTTAGCAAGAATTCTGCTGAGTCATTCCTCCACCCAGATATTTAAGCAATTCCTCAACCCCTACCTTTGATGTGTAAATTTTAGGCATTCCTTTGGCAAGAATCCTGGAGGCCAGTTTGGCAGGAATCCCTCTACCCTTGATGTCTCTTTACTCAATTTCTATCCTTTCATAGAAAATTGTGCCATCTACAGGAAAATGGATGCACCTTGAGACCATAATGTTAAGTGAAATAAATCAGATGCACAAGCTTAAATGTCACATGGTTTCTCTTATATGAGAAACCCAAAATATGCATAAAAAGCCAAATAAAAGATAGATAATAGGAAGTAGAGAGATTGACCTTTCTTGAATGGAAAGGGAATCAGGAGATGGAGGGGGGGAAAAGGAGAGGGAAGGGGACGAAAAGAGGAGTGAAGATGTGCTCTGCGCAGGCACTAACAAACATCATGGACTGATGAAAGAAGGAATGAGAAAAAGAAAAAGCAGCAAAGACTTCAGATATACTTTAAAAATAATTTCTATCCTTAAACAACAAGTCTTAACTACTAGAATACAGGTAACAGCAAATAAAGGAATTATTTCCTGAACTTAAAAAAATTTGACTGTAAAAAAAAAAAAAAAAAACAAGGTTTTGTGGTGTTTGTGACAAACATAGAAATAAATGTATGACAGCAGGATCAATAAACCTAGCATAAAGACGTCGGAATGTAATATTGCAAGATTCTTTTAGTATATGTGACGTCGTGTGTCATCAGCTGACTATAAATGGAGATGAGTTACAGATGCATGCCATAAAGCCTAAAGCAATTACTAAAAACCAGCCAGACTTATAGCTAATAAGCCAACAAAGGGTAAAAAATAATCATTAAAAGATAATCCAAAATCAAGAAGAAAATAAGAAAAATGAAAAAAAAAAAAAAAACAGAAAGAAAAGAAACCTAGGGATGAAGATAGAAATCAAATAGGAAAATGACAGCATTAGACCCAAGGATGTCCAGTATTTATGTTCCATTGTAAATGCTCAATCCATCTAATTACAAGGCGGAGATTGCCGGATCAGAGTCAACACTGCTTAAAGGAACTAGTAGGGTATTAGTCAGTTTTCTGTTGCTGTACCAAAATACCTGAGGCTGTATACTTCAGTTTTTAAAAAGACGTTTGTTTAGCTCACGTTTTTGGAAGCTTCCTCCGTTCTGTCTCCACTAAGGGTCTCCTTAGCAGAGCTGCAAGGTGGCTGAGAAGTGGCCATATGCAGGACTGGCATGCTGAGACGGGAAGCCAGACAGATTCAGGGCCAGGCCTCTTACAACAGCCCCATCTCCTGAGAACTAGCGGGGCTCCCATGAGAACTATGTCAATCCCTTTCGAGGGTAGCACCCCAGTGGCCTAGCCACCTACCCCTAGGCTCTCCCATGTCTCAAAATCCCCATATGGGGGACCAAGCTTCCAGGACACAGACCTTTGCACTCCACCTCAGACCATAGCTAAACCACAGTGAATGGGTTAAAATAAAAGATGAGGAAAGATATACCATATTCGTGGAATCGCATCAATCTAATCATGATAAAACATTGTCAGAGAGAGCGGCTGTATTTTTATCGAAGTATACTGTATATCGAAGAATATTACTAGTGATAGAGAGGTCATGGCATAGTATAAAGTGTCAGTTAATTAAGAGGACATGACCATTCTAAATGTTTGTGCACTTAATAACAGAATTTTAAAATACATAATATACAAACTGAGAAAACTGCAGTGAGAGACAAATCAAAATTCCCGCCAGGTGCACTGTCACACCCAAGGTCTGGCACCGCCACCAGGAACACACAATGAGAACAGCTGGGCCGTTGCCCTCCTGCCTCAGCCTCCCACACTGCTGGGATTGCAGGCCTGCACCACCATACTCAGCTATGAAGGGTATTTAATTGTTTCAAAGATTCCCAGAAAATGTTATGTTTTTTGACTTTTCTTTATTGTCAGAAAATTCTCGCCTGGTCCTCAGAGGGCCAAGAGCAGTTTCCCAGCAGCGTAACTCCTGAGCAGCCACTCTCTGTGGAGAAGCCCCTTCCCCGCCCGATATTTTACGGGGGTGGTCAAGGGGTTTCAATCGCATGCTTGCCTTTAGAGTAATGTTAGCGGGGTGATGAGAGGTGGGAAATGTAGGTTTCTAGGGGTTTTCCTTATAAATTGGTCGTGCGGTTACTCCACGGGTACATGTTGGCATGAGATGCGCTCAGGCAGGGCCTGCCGCCCGTGCCCCTGACCGGTTCTTTTCCTGCCCTGCAGTTTTACGGGAGCCCTATACAGTCCGTGTGGAGGACCAGAAAACCATGAGAGGCAATGTTGCGGTCTTCAAGTGCATTATCCCCTCCTCCGTGGAGGCGTACATCACTGTCGCCTCATGGGAGAAAGACACTGTTTCACTCGTCTCAGGTAGGCTGTGCGTCCCCGAGGCCAGGGACCGGGTGGCCCACATCAAGGCCACACCCCAGCCGGGCCGGGGCCGCGTGCATGTGCTTGGTGCTGGCATTGATGCCCTGCTCTACGTCTGTCCGGTGTAAGTGCTTCGCACTGGTTTACAAGAGCTCTAGGCAGCAATCTATCGTGGTTCCATGATGGATAGAAATTGCTTACAAGTGTCACTGTAATGCTAACTTTTACGAGAAAATATGGTTTTCGTTCTGCTTTTTCAAATAGACAAGTAGTAGGATCGCATCTGTGAGACCCCTCAGTCTTCTATGTGTGGCTGCTATTCTGAAACCAAAATCTGGAAAGTAGAAGCCTTGACTTCACGCGCTTTTGGTTCTTTCAGATGTGTTAAGAGTTGTATCTCTGACCCTGGACTGGCACGTTCTGTGAAGAACATATATTTAGCACTGAAATGTGTATTTGTGTATGAAAACTTGCTTGGCATATATTTGGGGGGTAAAAATGAAGCAACAGAAACTGGGGCTCGGAGCCATTGCGTCTTCGCCATTGCTGATGGTACATGAGTTGATATCTTGCTTCGTGCTGTCTCCCTGGAAAGGCCACGGGCCATACAACACTCACTGGATTTTTCTGTGTTTTGCATCTCCATGGATAATGGCTCTTGACATATTTAACAATGTGTTGTCTACTTCTGGAAAAGAATTGTGATGCACACACTCCATTCCAAAGCACATAAGCTGTTGCATTTGTTTGTGTGTCTTTATATACTTAGACACAAGTATGCACGCATGCACACACGCGCACACACACACACACGCGCACACACACACACACATTAACATGATTCCTGACTGATGCCAGCATTTTATGTGTTTATAGAGAGAATTTGGAACTCAGGGCTCACAGAGACACACTGTTTTTGGGTCACACTTGGCCGGGTCAGAGTCAGAGGGAAGGACTGTCACATCTCCACAGTGAGGGGTCTTCCCTGGCAGAGGAGGCGTGCATGGAGAGGAATTGCACTTGGAGGCGGTGCATGTTCTTTATTAATATTACAGTGGTGCCTCGGTTCATGAACTTAATTCTTTCCATGATTCTGATCACAAACCGAATTGGATGAGAATCAAATTAAACTCAGTGGTTAGGCTCAGTGTTGACTTCATGGGGAAATTTGATTCAGTTCTTGTCCAATTTGGTTTGCAACCAGAATCACAGGGAGAATTAGGTTCATGAACCAAGGCACCACTGTGATTCACTGAAACAAATCACACAGCCATGACGGACTTGAGTGGGGCTCGTGCCTGAAAGGAGAGATGAAGAACAGGAAATCTGGGTGAGAGGTGGAAACATTCACCATGAGGTCCTCTCTGTGATGCAGTGCAGATGCTGTTGTTTCCTAGACATCTTTAATTAGTGTACAGGTCTCACTTTTCTGCAGTCTGTGTGAATAGGTTCATTTTCCCTCCAGCGGGAACTTAACCGAGTGGCTGAGGGTGTTCACACGCAGACAGCGAGCAGCTGCTGGCCAGCAGGATGCACAGCGGTGTCTTGCTGACAGGGACCCGCCCTCTGGTCTTCTCCTCTGTCACGCACCGTGGCTTTGCTCTTTGGTACAACTTTAAAGGCAGCAGCACACACCACGGACTAGCGCCCGCTCTCCTCACTTCCTCATCTGCAGACGCTGTAGCACAGGGGTTTTGTTTCCTCGGAGTCCATCAGTAGGGTCCTTTGTCTGTACAGAGGCATTTAGATAGATGGACGGACAGACAGACTCAGGTAGCTCAGCCTAAAGACCTGTAGTTAAAAGTGACCTTGCAGGTGACAACAAGACCCCGAAGCTGTGTGAGGATCCATAAGAAGGTGGAAGTCAGGTGCTGTTGCTTACAGTGGCCCTGTGTCCATGAACGCTGGGCGTCAGGAAAGGTGTGCCGAATGCTGCACGCACAGCAGATGACCTGTAAAAGTGAGTTTGTCTCTGTCTTGCTGATAAACTGCCGTCTCCCCTGCAAGTCCCGTGGGTCAGTTCAGATTTATCCCTTGGCGTGGCCGGCACCACACCTCCCTCCTCCTGAATTGCCCAGATACCCTGGGGTGCGGTGAGGCTGGCTGGTGAATTTGTCCCAGGAAACCTCGCTCCTCTAAGCAGATCTCTCCCCGTAGCAACTGCGTCTCCTGATGGAGGAAAGGGATTAACTAAATCAGCCATGAGATGCAGCCTGTTCGGGCTTCTCCCTGCAGAGCGCGGGATGGGAGTAGGATCAGCTGACCTCAGAACTCGGGGGGGGGGTGCTGCTGGCCACTGGGACAGGGTCCTGAAGGACATTGGCCAGCTACGGGTGTGACTGTCGCTGGGCCAGGCGGCTGCCTGCTCCACGTGAAAGCCCTTATTCCCTGGTGCTGCTGGGGTGCTGGGCCAGCAGAGTCTGGGGGACCCTCAGGGAGCCCTGGCTGCTTCCGTCAGTAAGCATTAGGACAGGCACACCCCTGGCCCAGGGGCTCCTTGGAAGTCTTCCTAAGATAGATGTGTATATGACTTCTCTAAATTCTTTTTCAGTGGCAATAAAAATTTAAAATGTTGCCGTCTTCCTATAAAAAGGAACAGGATGGGTTCTACCTGCGTGACTTCCTGCTTGTTGCTCCTTAGCTTGGCTGAGGATGAATGAAAAGCTCCTGTGCCCCCCCTCCTGGACCATGACCCAGGGTGATGCCCTATGCTTGTGCCACCCTGGGTCTCGAGCTGATTTCTCTCCAGAGGAAGCCTGCAGTGGCCTGGTGTCCTTTCTGGGGTCAGGCTAAGCCTCTTCCCTGTGTAGGTCACCAGGTTTCCAACATCAAGGACATAAATGAAGTCATTCATTTTGTGTTGTCTTTGGAAAGAAAAGTCCGACAGCTTAAAAGTAGGAATCCTGTCATTCCCCCAGAGGAAGGGAGGCCTTGATGTCCATTGCTATGTGGCTGTCTGTCTGGGCTCATGCCCTGGGTGGCGGGACTGTGCCTGTCACCTGCAGTCTCCAACCTTGGGCTGGTGGAGAGCAGGGCTCCGTGGGGCACACAGGGACAGGTACAGCAGGTGCCACCAAGTTCTCAGTGCCTTACTGTCTTCTTACCTCACCGATGAACATCAGGCTTCATGGTGTCTTTGTCCTTCCTTGGCCCAAGCAACAGTAAAAGCATCTTCAATGTCAGAATATTGATGTGGCCTGGTAAAATACAGTTGTTTATTTGACCCTGCGCTTGGGAGGCACTGCTAAGGTTGAGAGTGGTCAGATGCCATCCTGGAGGAGAATGACGAGGGCACTGCTGCTTTGGTTGCGCTGCCTGCCGGGGAGAATCGCTTCCAGACTAAGGAAGTGGCAAGGAGTGAGCCAGCATCCCATCTCTGCTTCTCCTGATAAAATTGTGAGCCTCTCACCAGGGGTGCAGCTACATTAACATCAAAGACACAGCCCAAGGGTAACCGGATTTGGAAGATGGAAAAAGCCAACACTGCTGTTCCCGGAGAAACCGTCTCCCTCGTTAGCAGTCACTGTGTTTACCGCTTCAATATTTCCTTTCTCAACACCTCCACTGGTGATTGCTCCGGGAGAATTTTATCTCCTAGGATCCCTGAGTTCAAGTCCAAGGGTGATTGTTGTCTTTCTGTGTTTTGAGTAAATAGGACAATTTTCTGCCCACACTGGATGTCAAAGGGCTTCCACCTCATGCCCCGCAGGAAGCGTTGGCCCTAGTGTTGGGGTATCTGCCCCGTTTGGGTTTGGGCGCCCTAGACATAGCACAGGACCTGGGCCGTGAGAAGCAGCCCTGCCCAGGGCCACAGAGCTGGCTGCTGTGCAGTCACTGTCACTAGCAGTGCTGGGCTGGCAGAGGGTGCAGGCGCCCGAGGACGTTTGCCCGAGGACCGGCAGGGAGGGTCCCGGAAGGCAGGGGTTATGCGTGAGAATCTGCGTGGGAACCGCCGGGCTCCCACACGGGAAGTGGTGCTCAGCACGACCTGGTCGCTCGGACAGACAGCTTCCTAGAGGGCCTTCACTCCCCAGCAGGGGTGGCGGGACCCTTCCATGGTCCCCACTTCTCACGGCCGCCAGGAGCCACCCCTGCACACCAGCTTTTGTGAGGACAGCAGCTCAGAGCGGCCGTGGGAGCACTTTGCTGTGCACGGTGCTTCTTTCGGGAAGGTGGCTTGAATTTTTTTTTTTTTTTTCATGCCTTCAACCATTGCTTTGGGATTTCCCATCACCACACTGTGGGGAGCGAGGGATTGAGACGGTCCGTTCTTTTTTTTTGGTACCAGGAATTGAACTCAGGACCTCGTGCTTGCCAGGCAGGCGCTGTGCTGCTGAGCTCTGTCCCCGGCCCGAGACAGTCTTTTCTTGAGCAGCTCTGTTGCCTGGTATCCCGACACTCCCAGCCACAGAGAGCACTCGCCCCAGGGCATTTTAATGTCCCACAGCACGCTGAGGCAGTGTTTCCTTGCTCCACCTTGGTGTAACCGTAGCTCATCCTCCATTCGGCACTGGCTCATCTTCTGCGCGCTCTTCTCTGTCCCTGAAATTCCAATCTTTCTAGACAGGAAACAGGTGACCAGCTCAGCCAGTTGGATTTAGTCTGGGCCCGGCTCTCTCTCTCTGGCCTCTCATTCATCTGTGAGCTCTCATTTCAGAGAAGATGAACAGGGGCCTGGGATCATTCGCAACACAGCACCGGGAAGTGGCAACATGATGCCGTTTGGTCTATGTCGCCATTGTCCCCAAGCTAAAGTCACGTGTCAGAGATAAGGGTTGCCCAGATGACTTGGCACAGAATCAGAAAAGAGGGTTCCAGACTTGGACTCTGAATATCCTAGATACGCGGGCGGTCAGTGTGCCATCGAGGCACTGTCGGGGCCACAGGTAACGTGGACCGGGCAGGCTCCCGGGGCGGCTGCCTTGGCCCTGGCTGGCCCTGGTGGAAGACGGTCCAGTCCCTTCAGTGGGCAGAGGTGGCGGCTGGCTCCACAGCACGGGGTGAACCCACACAGACAGGAGGGGTCCCCAGCCGGGAGTCGCTGCCGCCCCTCCTCCTCCTCTGGCCTCTGGCCCTGGAACCCGCGCCGGGGGTACCCACTGCCCCCCTTCTGTGTTGCCGAGGGTGTCCCTGGCTTTTCCTCTGGGGCCGTGGGATCGTTTTCTTTGGCAGGGAGCAGCTCGCAGACACCCCTTTGCGCCTCACATCCCTCTCTCAGGAGAAGTTCTCTTTCCTTCCAGCTCCGTCTCACACCAGTTCCGGGGTCCCCGCCCTCCTCGACCTTTGTGGAGCTCTCGTTTCCTCAGCCCCCCGCCACCGCCTCTGCCGTCATCTCTGTAGGAATATGACTGTATTTCCCGTGACACAGGGGCTCGGGTCCCCGTGTTAAACAACTCTTCCATCTAGCAGTTTTCATCCTTCCGTGCTTTTCATTCTTTTTTCTCTCTGGTAGACTTTTAAGAGAACAGTCCGTCCCACTACTGTCCCTGACCCTGGTGATCCTGGCCCTGCCTCTTACATTCTCCTGGAATTTGCCTCATGCAGGTCACCTGGGACGTCCTGATGTCCAATCCCAAGGCCGTCCACCTCTTGGTCTGGTTTCTCCTGAACTTTCCTGTAGCATGGACGTTGCTGGCCTTGCTTCTCCATCCCTTGCTGTAGCAGTCAGCTCTGGCTGCTAAACAAAGCACCACCCTGGGAGCAAACAGCAGAAGCACCCTCTGCACAGTTCTGGGGGCTGGAAGTCTGAGGTCAGGACGCCAGTGTGGTCAGGCTCTGGCCAGCGTCCTTCCTGGCTTGCAGACGGCTGCTTTTCTTCTAGCTGTGACTTCCATGGCTCTGCTTATCAGGACACATATCCTATCAGAGTGGGGCCCATCTCTGTGACTTCAGTTACCCTGAATCTAACCACAGTTGAGTGGGAGGTGAGGACTTAGAGCACTGAGTCAGTCCGAGGCTAATTTACAGACACCCATGTGGTGGCTACAGAGCCTCGCAGCCCTAGTCAGCGCTCGTCACCCTGCTGTCTGAGTTTCTCCATGGCGTCTCTTTTCTTCCCCATTCAGAAATGTAAGCCGACCCCAAACGTAGTCTGAACCACTCTCTCTTTCAGTCCCTCCCTCTGCCTTCCGGCTTATCCACCTTTGTGCAAAGTGAGCCTGGCTTCTGTCCTGCGCATGCGTATTCGCTGCCACCTGCTGCCACCGACAGAACACATCCAGGACGGCCCTCAGCAGTCCCACAGCTGCGAGCGAACTTCCCCGTGTGTGACTCTTGTTTTTCAGGGGCTACCTGTATTCGTTTCCTAGGACCACCATGAGCCAGAGGACCCTGAATCATTTCTGTTTGGAAACCGCAGAAACGTACTCTCACAGCTGGGGTCGGCCTGCACCCCAGCACCCCTTGGTTCACAGAGACGCCACACCAGTAGTCCCCGCCTTCCCCGCGCAGCGGTGTTTTTCGATCCTACTCCACGGTGACCTCCTCTTAACTCATTACGTCTGTAGTTTCTGTGTACCCAAGGAAGGTCACATTCTAGGTGCCAGGGTGGACATTCGCTGGAGGACGGGATGCTGTCCTGCCCACCACAGTGACAAATCCTTCCCACTGTTTGATCTTCTCTCACATATATTAGGTATCATTTCATCTCCTGCATGCCACACAGTGGGCAGCCAATAAAGTCATTATTAAATGTGAGCCTTGAATAAAAATAGTTGAAAGGAAGGACACAAAAGTAGCAAGAAGGGTCCACACTCAGGTGCCCCCAGAGTCCCTTGGCCTTATCCCCACCTGGTTGAACTCCAGTTGGCAGCCGCATCATGAGCTGTCTCTCTCTCTCTCTCAGCTGTGCATACCCACCCATGTGTCAGACCAGGCTGCGGGGTAGCATGGGGACAGGGTCAGGACAGGCCAGGGCCGGGCACTAGGGACTGAGGCAGACACCTGGACCTGTGTTGTCAGGTCACGTGCATGGACTCGTGCTTTCTAAATCTAAATGCTGTAACTTCTGGAGCCTGCGTGTTGTACAGATACCCCCCCACACACTTTTGGGGTACACAGGTGTCACCGCAGCATGATGCTGTGTTTGTAAAGGTCACCGTGTTCTCTCCTCCAAAGGAAGTGTGTGTGGGGGATTGTTAATAGAAAAAAAAAATGAGCAATAGACTTCTGAAATGATGAGTGGTCTGAAAATACATGTCATAAAATTTTATTCTCAAAAATCAGTTCCACATTTGCTGAGTTTTATTGGACAACAGTCTTTTAGGGTTGAAACTTCTACAGCCGAGTCCCGTTTGGAAAGCTGCGTTGACCATCCAAGGTGCGTAGAGGGGGCAGCAGGGAGGAGTCCGCAGGACATTTGGGGTCCATTCAGAGCATGCAAAGCTAGGGCTGAGGCTGAATGTTGGCCGTCCAGAAATGGACAGTAGAAAACAAGTGCTAGGAGACGTCCAGCTCTGCAGTAGTGTGTGAGCAAAACGTTCTGGTGGAGAAGCGAATAAACCAATGTGGTCAGGAGCCAAGGCATTGTTCGTGTCACCTTTCAAATCTCCTAATTGGGTCGCATGCTCTTCTGCAGATGAGTTCAGCACTCTGCAGGCCTTTAATTTTGCCAAAGTGTAGGAATAGGATTTGAACCCAGAGAGGCCTGGCTTTGGGTCCCAAGTTCACAGCTGTGAGACCTCTCCTGGTTACTGACTTCTCCGTGGAACTGGATGCAGTGTTTCATTAAGATTAGAAATGCTAGGGACCGGTGATATAGCTCAGCAGCATAAGCACCTGCTTGGCAAACGAAAGGTCCTGAGTTTGACTCCCAGTACCTGCATATTAAAAAAAAAAAAAAAAAGATTAGAAATGCTCATGTGCAGGGCCAGGTCAAGCAAGGTACTCCGGGAGCGACACACAATCAGCGGCTTCTGGCCTTTGCCATGCCTGCCTCGGTGGACCCTGTAGATGCCAGCAGGGACCTGGACACGGGTGTCACAGTGCACTGTCCAGATCCAACACTGCCAAGCCACATGACCTGGGTGAATCACACAGCCTTTCAGCACCTTCGCTTCCACAACTGTAAAGGTGGCACAGTGATAACAGTAGCATCAGAGAACTTTCACAGGAATTAAGTGAGTTAATATACGTAAAGAACTTGCACGGTTTGGGACATAAACACTGGCCGTTGTTGCAACAGTCCCATTTTCTCTCTCTAACGCGCCCCTACTCCAGAGCATCTGCTCAGGACATCATGCTTTAAACCCCATAGACAGTGCTTGCGAGGAGCTCGTCAGAAAGTAAAAGCGAAAACAATTTGACTGCAGAAGAGTTGCTAAAACTTGGGTATGCTGAAGAAGTTGTGGGTGAGTGGCCCCAAATCCTGAAATTTCACTCTGAAAGGAATGATATTAAATGGCCAGTCTGTAGGGTCTTATTACAATAAATAGCAGCTGTTTGCTAAAATCTTTAAACAGAAGTTGGATGATATAAAGTGAAATGAAAGGTTCTTATTTGCCTTCTCCATGATGGATAAACCGGCGTATACAATAGCAGGAAAGGTTTGCACTGCGCTGCAACATTGCTGACATAGGTGGGTTATTCGTGGCTAGCAGTGGTAGAGGGTACATCGGACGGGCTACATGGGGTAACTTCATGATGGCGCCACTAAGCAGTTACTGTCCCTCTTTATAGCTGAGGAAGCTGAGGCCTAGACTGCAGGAATTGACCCAAATTTTGCAAATCCTTCTGTCTGGAAGATAGACATTGTACCTTTTTTTTTTTTAATGTGGCTACCAGGAGTCGAACTCAGGATCTCGCGCTTGCCAGCAGACGCTTATGCCACTGAGCTATCTCACTGGCCCCATTGTACCTGTTTTGAGTAAAAACTTTAGTTTCCTCGACTGGATAAATGCATAAGAGCAACAAATATTGTCAACCGAATGACATGTCACTTACAGTAGCCAAAACGTTTAGAAGTAGTAACTTGTTTAAGCCAAAAATACCTTTTTGAAATATAGAATGTAAGTTCAACTTAACCTTTTGGATATTGGACATATTTAGGCATTTCATTGTAGTTTGAGGGCAGTATGATTAATGTTTTAGAAAACAGTGTTATATAAATAGAGAAAAAATCAAAATGGATGAAATTGTCTAGGACAAAGACACTGTCTTAACTTCAGCTTTATTTAAAATCATCCTTTCTTATCAACCCCAGGGGTAATGTCATTACAGTGCCAGATACGGAATGGGAGCTTAATGAATATTTATTGAGTGACTTCTGAATGAGCAGATTTCCCCTCGACAAGGTGGCAGGATGCGGTTTCCTCTCGAATTATTCCAAATGCTTTGGGAAGAGCACGTATGTTCCTACTTTTTCCACGCAGAACTTCCTGTCGCCGCTCCTCCCAGCCAGAGTCTGGCGGGCAAATCAGCGGCTCCCTGAGCTTTCACAGCCGGCTTCTTCCTAGAAGAAACGGAAATACCACGTCTCCGCGACTCGTTATTCCCAGAGCCAACGCTGTCTCCGTTTATCATCATTAAATGCTTTTGCTGTTGTGACCTCCTTACAGACGCACATGGCAGTGTTTGTGAACAGCACGGACTAACAGGACAGCACAGGTCCCAGGGATCGTCAAGGCCACCCTCAGAGATAAGTCAGGCCATTTCGGGGTGCACCAGGCTGACAGCCAGCCAGTGGTCCCCGTGTTTCCCTTGTCTCTGCATCTAAAGGGACGCACACACTGTTCCCCAGGGAGGCGGCTCTGCATGTACGGTTTCTGCCTGTGGGTGCACGGTGTGTCCCCTAGGGGTTGGCATGTTCCACCACCTCGTGATGATGAATTGAAATGTTGTTGGCTTCCTGTGTGGAAGCTGGTCAGGGCCTTTCTGGCCTGGGTAAGGAAGACTTGGGACCATGACATGGGGTTCGGGGCAGCAGGAGTGGTGACTGCTTGGCCAGTAAGATCCCCCGTGCAAGGCCGGGGACGACGGGGGCGTCCCCTGGAGTATCCACCCATCTCCCTCACAGGACCACCTTTCATGCCAGAAAAAAGAACGCAGAGGGTAAAATCTACCTGAGCGGCGAGCGGTGCCTGGGGACTTGGCCTGGGCCATGTGTTGTTTCTGCACGAGTCATTGCTTTCCATTTGAAATTTCTTCCCTCCTGTTACCCAAACACTTAGCATGGATAAATCACTGCTTTAAAAGTTGCCATTTTCAGAAATTATAAGACCTGTATAAAAAGGGTACAGGTGAGGTAGGGACACACCTGGTATAACTCACTTAAAAGCTAGGCCAGGCATAGAGGTGCACACTTGTAATCTCAGCCACTGGGGAGGCTGAGGCAGGAGAATCGCAAGTTCAAGGCCAGCATGGGAAGATAGTAAGACTCTGCCTCAAAATTTAAAAAAAAGGGGCCCGAGGTGTAGATCAGTGCTCAAGTACTCGCTGAGCAGGCATGAGGTTCAATCCCCAGCACCACAGAATCAAAAGGCACATGATAATTTTATATACTGAAGGAACTAGGGAAGTACAAAGACTAATTGTTTTGACTTTATCTGAAAGAAGTCCTGCATTGCACGGAAGCCTGCACTTCCTCCAGTGGGTCACTGTGAAATTGACTTATAATTTTGGGTTTTACTTTAATATTAAATATTTAAAATACAGTTTGGTGCAAGTAAAATGTACATCTGGGAATGCTTGCTAGTTGTTTCTGAAAAAAATCTGCATGTGCGTGTGCGTGTGTGTGTGTGTGTCTGCACATAGTTTGAATCTGTTTGGCCTGATGTACACACTCCCACAGACTGGGTAACTCATAAACATTAGGAATATATTTGTCACACTCTGGAGGCCGGGGACTCTGGGACCTAGGAGCAGGGTTGACCTGGCGTGTCAGTTAGGTTCCAACATAGGAATTCTGGAGGGGCCCAAATATTTAGCACATATATATGCTTTTACAGATGGGATCCATGCAAGCATTCTTCCATCAGGGTTTCTTGATTTGTGTTTTGGATCCAGGGTGTGTTGAGGTAATGAAAGCACGCAACAGTGGATTTCCAGAAAAATGCACAACGTCCTGACACTGCCTGAATTCTCTGGCTTTGTCCTTCCCCACAGCTTTGCTGTTAACCACAGCCTCCCCACCCTCACCCCCTGACGCAGGTTACCAGGGACTTATGAGCTGAAGCAAGTGTGGAAATCTGCAGCCTCTCTTTTTTCCAGGTCTCCTGCTTGTCCTTGCTTCCCTTGCTTGCTTCTTATGCATCTTTTTTTTTTTTTCTTGCCCTTCCCTGCGCATCGCATTGCACCACCTTCTTTTGCTATATTTGTCCTTTTACCAGAAGAGAGGGGCTTTTATAAGGAGGATTCATCAAGTCCTTTGCAGGCTACAGATGGTAGTGGGGAAGAAAGGCCACAGTGAGGCCCCTTGCCCACCCCTTAATTAGATGGTGGCATTTTCGGTTCTGGGAATCGTTACCCCTTTGCATTGAAACCCTATCATTGAAAAAGCCTAATGAGCCTGCAGTTGTAAGGCTGTTTCCGAAAGGGCACACAGCCAGGCTGGGCGCTGGGTGTGGAGCCAGAGGCCGCACCAACCAGGTGCTTGCTACGAGTTTCTGCAGCTCCAATTGCCACGTGAAGTAATTTGTTCCTAAAAACATTACTCTAAAATGCAGGACTGAAAGACCGTCTCTATGATCAAATTCTTACTGCAAATAATGAAATATCGGAGAAAAGTATAACGTGGCCTTGCAGATAATTTTAAGTGGTCTCCAGAGCCTTCTTCAACATGGACAAGTGCCACCCTAGTCATTGTCCATGTCGGCCTATGTCCCCCATGGGACACTCGATGGGGATCACTTGTTCTCCTGCTGAATTCTACTGTGTCCTCCGCCATCAGTGAGAAAGAAGAAGCCAGGCTCGCCGCCTTCATTTCCCCTCCTGGTGAGACCCCCATCACTTCCCGCTAAGGAAAGAAAACCCTGGTAGCCCCACTTTGGAAGTTCTAGCGAACGGCTTCCATGAACCCCAAAGTCAGTTTCAGGTACACGCTACTGCAGCCCTGTGGTTCCTCCGAGGCCTGATGAGTGATTTTCCCTGGATCCCTTACACGCCTGTGCGTGGTCCTGAACACGCAAGTGCGGTTTTATTCCCCCGAATCCCTTGCCCTTTGAATGCACGCACATTTATCTCATGCTTTGTCAAAACTGTCAAAATACTCGCTTGAAGTATCTTTAATTTTATGTTGAGATTTTACAAAACAAACCCATTATAAACAATAAAAATGTGAGTGTTATCTTTTCAAGGACCGTGACGAAGCTGGAAAGCTGATTTCGTGGATTTATAATATGTATTTACTGCATTGCTGATTAACCCGTAGATTTTACATGTGTTTGCTGTTGTTGGAAAAAAATGCATCCAGAGTAACTTCTGTTCAAAATTCCAGCTCCCGGATGAAGCTGCCTTCCACTAATAGTGGCTATTGATTTATAGGTCTTTTATATGTGAGACGCGTATGTGCCAACATTTTTAACCCCGTGTGTCGCAGCAGGGGCAGATGGTCAAGGATGAGAGTCTGAACCTAGGCAGAACTCAGCGAAATTTTTCCTGTCTACCAGGTTATTACACAATACGGGAAATCCTGTTTTAGGGTAAAGTTTAGTGTATTAATATTACGTGACCAGAATTTAAACACTGAGGGAAAGAGCCGTTGGAATGAAATTTTCCTGTGATATAAATGCGAGTCATTGATTTTCAGTCTCAAACCCTTTCTTAGAAGAGCCAGGTGAGGCAGGAGCTCTGAGGGGGATGGGGATGGCGATGTGATCGGGCTCGGTCGCGGGAGTTAGGTTAGCAGAGCCAGAATCCTTCGGAAGCGGAAGGAGCGAGGAGACCAAGGCAGGGAGGCCAGAGGCCCTGCAGATCCGTTTCATTTGTGCACCCATAATTCTCCCTGATGGCTGCATGATTAATTCAGAGATTTATTGATTTTTTCCTCTTCTCTGCTGTAGCCTGCTGGCCTGGTTTTGTTGACAGGCCCGTGTGGATTAAGCCGATCTGACAGATGAAAGCGCGCTGCCGTATTAGTCCCCGTGGTCTGGAATACGCATTCTATACGGAGTCCGTATCAATGGTAACAAACACAGGATGTGCGCTGTCCATGCACTTCCAGTGCCAGCCACAAAAGGAAACCGGGTGCCAGCCTGGAAGCAATTAATAAAGGTTGATTGTGTGCATGTGTGTGTGTGCGTGTGTGTGTGCACGTGCGTGCACACGTTTATGCACGCATAAATGGTGGTGTGGCAGTTATGGATTTTTTGCCTTTAGTAACATTAACCAACATTTAATTTTTTTAAAAGTTCCTTTATAATTTTGGGGTCCACTAACAAAATAATTGTGCTGGGAGGGTAGGAGTATAGTGTGAGCTGGTAAGTGTTGAGTTGGGTGATGGGGACGTGGAGGTTCATTTTACTCCTTTTTCTGTCCTTTGTGTATCTCCGCAATATTCCAAAACGAAGAAATGAGGACAGATGCCTGTGTAACAGATCACAATATTTATATGAAGCTGCAGAATACAGGTAAACGTGAGCAATCCGGCATATAACCCGTCCAGGGACAGGAAGATGACGCATGTCATATTTTAAAAATTAACGACACATTAAGTTGAAGTGTTGTTTGCCTGGTGGTTATGAGCTCTGAAGTTCTGAAACAAGACAACACCATAAAGAAAACATCCCTTTACAGCCATGCTTTTCCACGATGAGTGTGTCTCTCACTTCATTAGATCAGAGAGTTCCGAGCAGCCTTTCCCAAGCTGAGTCCGTGGAGATGAAGAAGGTAGAAAAAGGGTCACATGGATTCTAGGCTCAAAAACATTTTAGGAGACGTGACCCAAGCAGTCGCAACGCAGTCCCAAGTGTCAGGAATCCTGACGTAATCAGAGTAGTTTTTATTTTTTAATTAATTTTACTTTGCATTTTATCTTCCTAGATTACTCAGGGTCTTCCTTAGAATATCATCTGAAGAACACTATTTTCAAATGTAAGTCCTCTAAAACTGATTTATAGAAAATTGGGCTTCTTTTAAGCCTTGGGCTCAGTGGTTAAGGGCTAAATATGGATTAAATGTTTCATAAGACAAAATACTACGTACAGGTAGAATGAATCTAAAAATCTTATTTTTGTGATTCTAATCTGTGGATGCACTGGGGTTTTACTGGCTCCTAATTCCACTTTGTACCTTTTTTGGTTATCATTTTTATCCCAATTATGGTAAAACAAAACACCACCATGGTCACCTCTGGAACGGTCCATGTGTGGAGTGGACAGCGGAGATGTAGAGCGAGGGAATTGGCCACGTGTGGGTGCTCAGCAGAGCGTAGCTGAGGTCGGTCCCAAGACCTCTACGTGGGCCCAGCTTGGAAGGGCAGTGCCCAGGCAGGAAGGACTTTCCCTTTCCCATGAGTCTAGTGGCATGGAGTGTTTGTACTGACAGTGGCCAACCGTTGAGTCTGGACTTGGGGCTCATGTGACCGTGGTCCAGCATGGAGAAGATGGGGAGCAGGGAGCAAACGCACCATGGGGTGAGTGGTTAGGAGATGGGACACAGGACAGAGAGAAAGAGGGTGGATCTGGAGATGAGTGGGAGCCCTTGACATGCGGGCTGCTGAGGGGCAGTGTGAAGGGGAGAGGAAGACGGTCAAGGGAGACCCAGGTTTCTGGCTGAAGCAACTTACGTAGTCCATGGTCACACTCTTTCACAAAGGGAAGGCTCCTGTGAGTATTTTCATGGGATGTGCTATTCCAGCCGCCTATCTTTGTTCAAGCTATTTTTTTGTTTTAGTTTCACTTCAGGCTTTATCTTATTCTTACTCTGCCTCATCCCTAGCTTCACTCCATTCTTGCTGGCTGATTTCAGCCCTTCAAAGTAAAGGAAGGTGACGACTGGACTTTTGAAGCATGAAGGGAGCTGTGGACCCCCATGCTAGCTCCTCCACTCCATCCACTCTGGACGTGACCGTGGATGGTGACCCCTCACAGCCCTCACTGGGCACTGGCATTTTGCTTCAGTTCCCTCAGCCAAGTTTATAAACATCGAGAGCCCCTGCCTTGGGCTGAATTGTGTCCCCCCACAAGGCCTAGCTGTGGATGTGACCATATTGGAGGTGGAGGTCAAGGGGTAATTCAGGTCGGGTGAGGTCATAAAGGTGAACCCCAATCCAGCAGGACCGGTGTCCTTCTAAGGAGAGGAAGAGACGGGCAGAGCTGCTTCCCCTCACCACGTGAGGAGGTGGCCGACTGCGCGTCCGGAAGGGGGCCCTCGCCAGAAGCCAAACTGGCTGGAGCCGAGCCTGGGCCTCTGGCTTCCGGACGGTGAGGACGTCACTTCCTGAATTAAGCCACTGTCCGGATGCTTCACTCTAAGCCGGAGTGACTGACGGCGCCATGCTGCTCTGAGACCCGGGCATGGTTCCTGAGCATCGCTGTCTTCTATTCTTCTTGTCAATGCTCAACTTCAGAAGCAGTTTCAAGTAGCCTAATTCATCTCTCCACGTTTAAACTGTTTTTGTATTTTGCCCATAGTCATCCCTGTCTTTATTCATGTTACTGTGTGAAAAGTTTTTTTTTTTTTTTCAGGCTAGTACCTCGACCTTTCTTCCTTAGAAGAAATTCTCTAAATCTCTTATAAGTTTTACAATTCCCAAACTGTGGATCATTTCCCTTGTTCCCTTTGATCTCTGTCTCGCAATATTCCTCCATTAGGGCAGAGCATAAATTTTCTTCTAAAATTATGCAGTGAGAAAAACGAAGTTTTATATCTTTTCAAGAAAGCAAGCAGGGTCAATGACGACAGTTGGGTCTTTTTGGGGAAACTTTCTGTGCTCTTGTTGCTCATTAGGGCACGGCTGCGAGTTGTGGGGTTTCTGGCTTGCTTCCGGCTTCCGTGTGCGAGCACCATTCCTAAGTCCTCTGAGCGCCGGCCTTTAGACTGGGGCGCACTGTCTCGTAAGGGAATGGCAGTCTTGCCTGATGCAGCCTGAGGGTTTCTTCTTTTGTACAAGTCACACGAGAAAGAATTTTACACTCAACCTGTCTCCTGTTTGTTCCAGGTGATTAGGCTTTAATTAGCAGTGCTGAGTCACCCTGTGCAAAATCAATGGGGACTCGTTTTTAAAGTAAATTGTTAAGGAGATATTTGCACACCCAGCAGGTTTATTCACAGAAGCGCAACCCAAATATCCCTGCCCAGACGCATGAATACAGGAGGTGCGGTGCAGACACGCCGTGGAATATTACTCAGCTTTGAAAGGGAAGGCACGCCGATAACTGCCTCGGTATGGGTGACCCTTGGGGACTTACGCTGAATGCAGTATAACAGTCACACAGAGGCCCAGAGGCCCATAGCAGGGCCCCAGAGTCGTCAAATTCAGAGAAATGGACGGTGGAATTGGCCAGGATCTTTGGGGAGAGAGGGAAAGGGGAGGTGTCTGATAGGTCTTCAGTTTCCATTCTGCAAGATGAAGAGGCTCTGAGGACGGCCGCTGGTGACAGTGTCTTACCATGTGAACATACGTAACCCTTCTAAACCGATTTCCAAGAGTGGTTAAAGTGGAGAGTTGCCTATCATGTTTATTATACTACAGTTGAATTTTAAAAAATTCTTGCATCTTTTCTCTTTAAATAATTATGAGGAAACTGATTTTGTTCCTAAAGATCTAGATAATCTTCAGTAAACTTAAATGGTAGCGTTATATTTTACTAACACCCTCAAAAATCATCCTAAGAATTATCCTATCCTAGTACTTTTTAAAAGAATGTAGGGCCGGTGAGATAGCTCAGCGCCTGCCTGGCAAGCGCGAGGTCCTGAGTTCGACTCCCGGTACCCACATAAAGGAAAAAAAGGGCTGGTGATATCGTTCAGCGGCGCTGGCGCCTACTGGCATGCGAGGTCCTGAGTTTGACCCCCGGTACCCACACACACACACAAAAATAAATAAAAATAAATAAATAAATAAATAAATAAAAGAATGTAGTTGATGATATGAAGTTTGGCTCGGTTTTATTATAGGCTTATGTTTCTTAAGTCAGCACTTAGAAAATGAAAGACAAGTCAGTTGTGAGGTTAAAAATGATAACATTTGAGGAAAACTATGCTGATTTTACCGATCCTCGGATCCTTCAGCGTTGCCCAGGCTGAGTGAGAGTCACACGAGTGTTTTGCGAGTGTGCGTGGGGGCTGTGGATGCGCTGTTACCCTTTGGGCATGTGGACAGTCGGGCACCCGGCACCCCTAGAGGGAGGGAGCATCGCTGCGTCTGTTCATCACCAGGTCATTTACCAGCGAGCTCTTCTCAGCGGCTGAGAGTTTTTCCTTCAGAGCAAATCATGTAAGCAGAACGCAGAGAGGAGACAGGCACAACAGGAGAGTAGAGGGATTTGTCCAAGGTCCCAAAACACATGAGTCACAGAACCGTCCCCACTCCAGGATGCTAAATCATGCAACCACTAGCTAGTGAACCCCACTACAGGCAGACTTTGTGCTTGGCTTGACTTTGTTTTATTTTATTTTAATTGATTGATTGGTTGATTGATTGCTTTTGTGGTACTGGGGAGTGACCCCACGGCCTCCCAGAGCACTGGATTACAGGCATGTGTCACCATGCTCAGCTTTGTGACACCGCTTTGAGTAGGAGGGGCGTACGTTCTCTGCATCCAAGGGCGTGTGCAGAATCCACCGTAGCTGTGCCGCTCTCCGCGGTGCAGGGCAGGGCTCGCATATCTTCTTCCTGGGCTTATTCCTGTCTACGTTTACCACTTGGCCTCATTTTAGCCCCAATTTTTGTACCTTATTTTTTCCCAATCACTGTGTTCTGGCAGTCTTGGTCTGGAGAAAGGAAGCAGGGTGCTTTGTCATCTGTGGGTGGTCTGGAGCCATCTGTATCTTACAGGTGACCCCTTGTAGTCCTTCATTTTTGAAATAGTACAGTGTGAGTTTATTGCATGTAATCTACTGATTTGATAGATGAGCTTCTAACCTCGAGGAACGGTGCTCCTTAAACCGGTGTGCACTTGTGAGTCACTTGAGATCCAGCAGCTTGGGCCCGGGCCTGAGACTCAGCATTTCTAACATGCTCCCCCAAGTCCTGCAGAGCCTGTGGTGCAAGTCTGTGCCGAGAGTGGCAAGGCTGTGGCTGGATTCTGCATGAGCCCTGAGCCCAGAAGTTGGCCTGAATTGGTCTGGTTTGGCACCCCCCAGTGTGCACATTTTGCAGGGCTTTCCAAGTGAATTCAGTGTGCTACCAGTACCGGCAACAAACGTGATCGCAGGTGTTGTCCCCGGCTAGACTAAGCTGGGAATTTACATCGTCATCCTTGGGGAAAGGGAGGTGTGGGGGTTATTCCTGAGTTTCTGATGATGCAAGGAAGCGAAGTCCAGCAAGACTTGATGACAATACAAGGATGGTGGTCAGACCTGCACAAGCAGGATGGAAACTGGGATGGAGTATGGGAGAGGATCCCCACTCAACCTGCAGATGTAACGGGAGCGTCTCTACCAAACTCACGCTGGAATGGAATCACCACAGGGAAGTTCAGAGGATGAAAATGAAGCTGACTTTGGATTTGGGGGATAATTAGTTAGATGAGATCATGGGGTGGGGCGCCAACGATGACGTTAATAATATATATATGTGTGTGTGTGTGTGTGTAAATATCGATATATATATAGACAAGCTTGTTATAAAAATACAATGCAAAAGCATTGCATTTTATTTATTTTTCAGCAATAAAGTGAGTTTAGAATTGGGACAATATATTAGGACTCTTGAAGCAAGAACTAAGTGGATATTATTGGGCGGGGGGCGAGCGTGAGGGGTGTGCACAGTGCCGTGTGGCGCAGACCCGGCCTGTGCACAGTGGGTGGTGTGCAGCCTGGCCCTGGCACCCCTGCCAAAAGGACACACTCACCTGCACTCACACACACCAGCAATGCACTGCACACTCCCCACACACGTATTCATGAATACACACACGTGCACACACACACACGCACCACGCATGTACGCTCACCGCACACAGCACACATGTGTGCACACAGTGACAAGCAGAGAAAGCCCCTGCACATCCAGAGTCCCCGCAGTGGACGCCAGAAGACCCGCGCTCCCTCTCCCATTTCTGCGCTGGCCTCTTGCCTCGCAGTCCCCTCAGGGCACCGTCACCTGGGCCACAAACCTGCACTGCCCTGGCACAGGCACGGGGTGGGTGGGCTGCCCGGTCAGGAGCAGAGGGGTTGCCCTGTGGAAAGGCCTCTTCTGGGTTGCAAAGCCCATATTTAAAGGAGTCACTCTACTTCCACCCTGTGTATCCCGCTTCCTCTGTCATCCTGTGGGAGGAGGGGTGCAGGGCATGAATTTGGGGGACACAAGTTTTTAGTTGTGAGTCCCAAAAGAGCTGACTAACCCTACTGGCATATCTCGGGGTGAAGCAAATGTTTGAGAAATTTGTGCCTCATCTCTCCTCTTCCATCGCGCACATGGAGGGAGGAGCCATGTGGTCTGGATGTTGGGGCTGCCTGGGCCGACCCCCAAACCTCAGCCTCCGCCCACCAAATGGAGGGGACACTGCCAAGATTACGGTGGGCCCTGTTATGTTTCTAAAAACACATGCCGAGGCTGACCTATCTGTGGCAAAGCTAATTTTGGTGGCCATAATGAAGGGAGAAGAATCTTCAGAATGGAAGTCAGAAGATGCCAGGATTACTTACGCCTCTCCAAAAAGTGCCGCCAGCGGTGAACGCGCTTCACATATTGGTTTCTCACGCCCTCATCCGGGTCCATGAATTCTGGAGCTTTCGTCTTTTCACCTTAATGTCCTTGCTCTTTACGCTTCGGGATCTGTCCTGAACAGGCACCAAGCCCTGGTCCCGAGGGCCTGTGGGGAAGCTGCTTATGTGAATTGATGCCCTACTTCTACACGGGCAAAGGAGACTTTGAGAAACATAAAAAAAATCTTGTTAGGAATATTTTAAGTAATAAAAATTTCAAATTTTCCAGTTTTATTTCTTCAGCTGTTTACTGTCTGTGTTTATTTACCACGGAGGGGGCTTTTAAAAAGTTTACTTTTATCAGTCCGTGTTTGCAGTACAACTTGTGTCCTCGTGGGGAGCCCGTGTCTGTGGTCGCGTAGCTTTGTGCTTTCCACCCCTCCCCATCTCCTCCCCTCCCCCATCTCTTAGTCTCCTTCCCATTTGCGAAAGTTCTAGCTCCCTGTTCCTTGTTCTCTGTCTTTTGTTTTGCTTTTTCACTTATTTTTGCTTCAGGTTTCTCATCTAAGAGAAACCATGTGATATTCAGCTTGTGTGTCTGATTATTTCATGTAACATTATGATCTCAAGGTGCATCCATTTTCCTACAAATGACCCAAGTTTGCCCAAATTCTGGCAGAGTAGTGTCCTTCCCATCATCTCTTTTTCTGGTCTCTTGGTGCAAGTTCCAAGGCCATTGGGTGCTTTTTTTAAAATCTGTTTTTCTCTCTTTCTCTACCCCTGTCCTTGACCTGCTTCCCAGGGGAATCTCCCTAGTAAAGTTTGCTTTTTCCTTCTAGCCAGAATTGGCTAGACGACGTCATGAGGCCCCTTCTCAATTTTTTTCATCTACAGACCCTGGCCCCTGCATTTTACATTTTAATCATAGGGTCTCTTCAATAGAGATGCTGTCTCTTTACCCTTTTTCTTGCTCCGTCTGGGGAAAAGTAGGCATTCAGGGAGGGATATGTTTGAGGTTGAACAAGTACATTTCAGATAAACAGAGAAGGGGGAAAATAAAATAGGCACTTAAGCCAACACAGAGAATGATGTTTATAGTTTGCCACATTTCATCAGTTTAATTTTCATAAATAATATTATGAACCGGAACTAAAATCTCATTCAGATTCTCTATGCATATTTGGAGGTCTTTACAACATATTTGCGAATCTATAAGCCATAGAAGCTACAACTTGGTGACTCTTAATAAAGTATAGAAATGATATTTTCCATGCTAGGATTGAGTCCCATTAGGTGTCTTACCAATCACTCCAAATCACTCCCGCCCTGCCTTTCTACGGAAGCCTGCGGGTGCGGATGGAATCAGAGGCCCTGGTGGTCCCGGCTGGAGCTCAGACTGAGCTGAGTTCAGGATTTTGCCTGGAAGGGAGAGAGGATGCCCAGAGCCCAGTGTGATGACAATGCCCTCCGTTCTCCCTGGAAACACAGCCAGTGGCTTCGTTCTTCAGTTTTTTTTTTTTTTTTTTTTTTTTTTTTTTGTGGGTACCGGGGGGTCGACCTCAGGACCTCGCGTGCCAGCAGGCGCCCGTGCCGCTGAGCGATATCACCGGCCCCTTTTTCGTATGTGGGTTCCGGGAGTCGAACTCGGGCCCTCGCGCTTGCCGGGCAGGCGCTTACGCCGCTGAGCCGTCTCACCGGCCCGTTCTTCAGTTTTGAGATACACGTTTTATTTCTCCTTTAGTTGCTGTTATTGTTGCTTGGTTTTGCTGGTTTTTGGCTGCTCTGGTTCAAGGGCATTTCATGACACAGGGACTCTGTCAGTGGACACTGTGACCTCAGCCTCTATCCAAATTGTGGGGCCACGTGCATGGCGGGGTTGCTTTCCGGTCTGGTCGGACCTGCGTCTGCAGATTCTGTGTGTTTTCCTCGTCCTCCCGTGAACCACGCCACACCAGCAGTGACGCCGCAGTGTGTCTGCAGCAGAACTTGGGCTTGGGCTCAGAGTGGGGTCAGGACCACACAGGGCACCTTGGTACTTTGGACCAGGACCTCCTGGCAGTTGAGTCTTGATACCAAGTTTTAATTTTGGGTGCATCTTTGGAGTTTGGAATTGCAGATAAGGGACTGAAGATGTGTGTTGTTGTCGTTGCTGTAGTTACATTCCTATGCTTAGAGGGCAGGCTGTGGATTCCTCCCCTGTATTCAGCACTGAACCACATTCCTCCCTTGCTCCTGTCTGCCTGCCACCCTCCTTCCCTCCCTCCTTTTCCCCTTGGTCATTTCTTTAGGATCTGGAGAGAGAGCTCGGTATAGTCCTTAAGGACTCAGGTCTTCCATTAACCAGAACCATGGCCAGTTTCTCTTTTTGCTGCTCTTTGGCTAAGTGACCTTGGATCCCTGCCCTTTGGGGGCTTCAGCTCCTGTGATAATCGCACCACCTGGTAGGATAGGGAGCCGCAACCGGCCCAGCACATAACGGGGACTCAGTGAATGGCCACTGCTCTACACATGTCTATTTTTTTTAATTCGATGATGCATTTGTCCTTGCTTACCTGTAAGCTATGTGGCAGGACCTGTCCGAAGATGTCATCAATCCCCGTTGTGTTACCAGCTTTTGCTTCCCGTGTTTTTTGAGGGCTCCTTGCTTACAGCTGGGGGTGACCAGTGAGGAACACAAGGCCATGCCCTGGGAGTTGCAGCCCGTGGAAATCGGACTTGGAGAGAAAGAGGTCAAGGGAGACTGTGGTTTCACCCGAGCACCAAGGGGCCGCAGACAGGAAGTGCTTTGAATCATGGGATTGTGCCCGGACACCAGAGCATGCCACACAGAATCTTTCTCCAGGGAGAAAAGAAGAATACACAGGGGCTGAGCTTGTTCTTTGCTAGGAAGCCATAGCCATGCTAGATCCTAATTGTCTCAATTTTTATCAGATAGTTAGAAACGTGTGTAGTTTAGGTCCTAGAAGGCACAGTTATTCCTGGCTGCTTTCCCCGCTGGCCACATTGCTTATCGCAGGTGCCCTAAGACAGAGCCTGGTTTGGCTGTCACGGGGCAGGGAGGATGTGCGAGTAGCCCATGCAAGCCCCTATGCACATATCTTAGCAGCTAAAGTCTGTATTATCTTTAGGACTAATGTCTTCAGTTTGTGACTTTATTTGATTCTTTTTTAACCAACTTGAATACTATGGTTGATTGCGAGTGCATAATAGGACCCTCTGCATGCCTGGCACATTTTCCTGGTAAACAGAGCACCTCTGTTTTATTCTCCTTCCCCCCCTCCCTGAGAAAACTGAGCGTCTCGAGGGGACTGTAGTCTCCTTGTTCATGTTTCATACTTGAAAGGAGTATTCAAATGCAGCTGCATTTTACAGATTGGCAATTTTGCTATAATTAAGCTTCATGAATATGAAGATTCTTGTAACGTTCCCATGATGCCCCGCGCTGGTGAGGACTGGGGAGGTGATTCGGGCTCAGTGCGGTGACCGCGAGGGTGTCAGTTCTGCTCCAGTGCCTCGTGCTGTTGACACTTCTGCGGTGTGCACCATGTTAATTTTCCAGCCGTGGCCGATGCAGTCCAAGACCACGTGAGTCCAGAGGGCTTGACAAAAATGGAGAAAGTCCGCGTCTCCACAGATCTGAGCTTCGGAAATTAAGTGTTGCGTTTGTAGACCGGGCAGGAAGTGACATTCTTGCAGTTGTCTTTGTTGTGTTTTCTTCCACTGAGGGTGGCTTCCCCCCAGCACAATCCCAAAACGAGCCAGCTCCTCTTCTCCCGGTGGAAGCTTCTTCCTTTGTGAGAGCTCCGAGCAAGGGGGCCTCTGAGCCTCCTCTCTCAGTGGGCCCTTCCCGGACTCCTGTGCCTGGCACACAGACGTTAGCCTTAGCGTGTCCGCCACCTGTGTCGCTTAGAGGATGCCTAAGGAGAATGTCGCCTAGTTCGCTTCCACCAGGTAGCATCTTCCGACACAGAGGTTGCTGCCCCCTGGTTTTTATTTCACTGACCTTTGTAAATCAGTGATTGTTCACAATTCAGAGCTCAAAATGGATGCAGAGAAGATTCTAGTCCTGCCCCCCCCAGTTTACAGACATTCACCCCAAAGCTGGAAGACTTACCTATCGTCACCTGTCAGTCATCCTTCCAGAAATTCTGTGTATCACTGAGTGTATCACTCTTTCCCTGAGTAGAAGTCAGCATGGTCACCGCTCGCTTTCCCTCTGAGCGCACAGGATCAAATCGCCACCTGGATCGGGGCATCTTCCTTCCTCTCAGTGTCACCCAGAAAATAGTGCTGCGGAGCTTTGGGCTGAGTCCCCGGGACGCAGCCTCAGCCTCTCCTGTTGTCAGCTGAACGTAAGACCCTAGCCTGGGTCCATTCCACTCTTCCCTGCACTTGAACTAAGCCCCCTGATGCTGCTTTTAACTCTTTTTTTTTTTACTTTAAAAGGAGCAGAATCCTGGTTTATTTGCTTTCACTGCCTGTGAAAATGGCCCAGTAATTAGGCCAACAGAGAATCGCATCTTAAGGGCTAATTATTGATGTATTCCTTGTGTCAGCTAGAAAGCGACCCCCGGGGATGCCCAATTAGGAAGAGCAGCCCAGCCCAGGCTGCCCCTGACTGCAGGCTGCAGCTCACCCAGGGTCAGGCCACACTCACCTTCCCCACTCCGTTATGTTCCAGAAACACGTCCACTTGTGGCCAGCGAGGGTGGCACACACACCAGCTCACCACTACACCCGGAGGCTCAGCCTCTTCAATGTGCACAACTTTCTTAAAATAGATGAAAGAGCCAGGCGTGGTGGTGCATGCCAGTAATCCCAGCACTTGGAAGGCTGAGGCAGGAAGATCGCTGCAAGTTTGTGGCCAGCCTGGGATACAGCCCGAGCTCAAGGCCAGCCTGAATTGCATAATGAGACCCTGTCTCAAAAAAACAAACAACAACAACAACAACAAAAAATTGGTGAGAGAATTTAAAAAATTTCTATTAAGTAGTTATTTGTTTTTTGGGGTTTTTTTGCACACATTTTCTAACATGCCATGGTTGGGATCCATACTAGCATCAGTGGGTTAACGTAGAACAGTGCTTCATGTGTTGTGGGCCCTAGTAATTTTTGTCCAGGGGAGAAGTGAATACATTCTCTAATTTGTTCTTTTTGTTTATTTGTTTTGCTTTCTCTTTTTGAGACAGACTGTCACTATGTAGCCCAGGAGAGCTTTGAACTCATCGTGGTCATCCTCCGACCTCGGCTCCCCAGTGCTGGGATTGCAGGTGTGCACCGCCACACTGGTTTTTCAGATTTGATCTGTGCTAAGTAAAGCAAGACAACATAGTGTACATTCGGCCGTCGCACCGCTACCTAAACTGAGCTGATGCGCTTCTGTTGGTGTCTGCTTCTTACCTTCCTCGACACTGGCTCGAAAGGAATAGGCCTGGCTGCCTTTGCCCATATGTGGTAAATAATCACCACCAACCTTTACATGGCCAGCGTCACAGGCAGCTAGGAAGAAACACAGTGCGACATAGAAACTAAGGTGGTGATGGCACAGAATCTGTCTGTGTGGTTCTATTAAAGGAGAAAGATTGCATGAGCTTGTGCCGATGACACTGTCCAGAGGAAGGGTCTAAGCGTGCACTTCGGCTGGGGTGAGGTCAGCACACAGGTGGCTCTGTAGAGCAGCTGTCCATGGAGTGAGGGACCATAGCTCTCACTCACAAACTGCGGGTGTGGCCACCAGGTGCGCAAGAAGAGACGAAGGTCTGTCTTTTGTGTTAGGGTTTGGAAGGGACCAGAGAGGACTCTGGGAACTGTTAGCATTTGCATGTGAAAATAAAATAGAAACCCTGAAAACGGTAAAATGTAGCCTTTAAAAGGGTAGGAAGGCCAAAAGGAAGTGAGATTTGCTGTGTTCTGATCTGCATGTCTGCCGGCCCCTGCCACCCAGTGCGATGACACAAAGAGGTGGGGCGTCCGAGGAGGGGGTTGGTCACTTGTGCCCCAGTGCTCTCACAAAGGAGCGAGCAGGGAGCACCCATGAGGGTGAGGAAGCAGAGAGAGAGAGACCTCAACAGACACTGAATCTGCCAGGACCTGGATGTCCGGCTCCCCAGCCTTCAGAACTGTGAGAAACGAATCTCCATTGTTTGTAAGTTACGCAGCCTGAAGTATTTTGTGTTGGCAGAAATAGACGAAGGGAAAGGTGACAGATTAGATTCCTTAGGAGAGGAGCAAGAGTGAGGTGTCCTCCTACATGGGCCAGTGTCTGGGCACGTGCGGGTTTGAAGATGAGTGTGGTTTGCTTGGACGGACGAGAGGGAGCTCTGGGCTTTCTCTCCCTCTGGCTCCTCTGGAACCGGCTTAAACCAGCCACTGCCTGCTATGATCAGCGTGTCCCTGTTTCTCTCCCTGTCTGGAGAGGCAGCGAGGCTGCGTCCTGTGTGGGTGTCTCCTTAACCCGGCCCAGAATCAGTTACGTAGTGAGTGTGGAGAGCACAGCATGGGCTCCCACAGTGTCCACGTCCTAATCACTGGGACTCGTGAATCTGTTCTGTAGATGTGGCTCAGGTTCCCAAGATGGGGCACTGTGCCGAGTCATCCGCGTGGGCCTCGTAAGTGAAGGTCGGAGGCCGGGAGGTCATAGACAGCCTGGTGGGATGTCGGGGAACCTCAGGGGGCCCCAGAGCTGCCACTGCCTGGGAGAAGGAGGAAGGGGCTGTGAGCTGGGGGGTGCGGTGGCCTCCAGAAGCTGCCCAGGTAAGAGAGGCTGTCCCCTGGGTCCCCCAGGAGGGACACAGCCCTGCTAGCACCTTGGTGGTAGTTCAGGGAGACCCAGCTAGGATTCTGATCTCTAAATCCATAAGGTAATACATTTGTGTTGTTTTAAGCCATCAAATGTGTAGTAATTTTACAGCTGTAAAAAGAAACTAATCCAGTGAGCAACTGAAATGGAGTGGGTGTCTCGCCTCGCACAACCCGTCACATGGGCTGCGATTAAAGTGGTACCCAGGGAACGTGCTGTCCAGCGCTCACACACCGGAGGGTAGGGCTGCGCTTCCCCAGTCCAAGCCAGAACACTGGCATGCTAGTCAATGTGATTTGTGAGGAAAAGTAAAAAGAAAGGTACTGTATTTAGTTACATTGCACATGGGGTTGGGTAAAAAATTAACGTTTTTTCATGTGCATAATGGATATGAGTCAAAAGCCACAAATACAGTGTGTGTTAGAAATGGCATTTTGTTTTTGCATAGCTGACTGTCATTGGTACTGTCCACCCCATTACACCACATCATGGAATCTTAATGTCACCAGTGCATGGTGATTGAGTCAACTCAGGGATTATTCTGTGAATTCGGGGTCTCCTCACCCTGTATCTGGGTTCTGATCTGGGGCTGAGGTGTCAGAGGAGACCAGGCAGAGAGTTTGTGGTCTTTCTTCCAGCGCTGCCGTCAAACCAAGGTCAGTACCTGCATCCATCAAAGCCTCTTTGCTTTTCAGTCTTGGCAGATGGCCTTGGGCTTCTTGTGGTCATAGCTTTGACACAAGGCCTCCTTGGGGAAGGCTCTCTGAACAGTTTCTGAACCCGCACGAGTTGCCCATGCTTAGTAGCTGGGAGCGGGGACTCGGTGAGGCCACCCCAGGCCCCTCAGCCTGGACCCTACACCCAGCCATCCTCTGGCTTCTGCTCCCAGGCTGTGCTACCAAGGAGGTTGCTGTTAGCTTTGCATCACTGGAAAAGACACCTGAGGAAGTCATCTTACAAAGAAAAGAGGGCTATTTTGCCTTGTAATTTAGGTCAGGTGGTCCCATTGCCTTGAGGGCTGTGGCAGCACAGTGTCCTGGCAGGAGCTTGTGGTGCTGTAAAACTACCCATGTCACAGCTGGGCAGTGAAAGTGAGAAAGAGGTGAGGGCCAGGGGTCCCCCTTCAATTGTGGACCCCAAGGGTCTCCCACTAAGCCCCACCCCCTGCAAGCTTCCCAGCCTCCCAGGACACAGCCAGGGAGCAGAGCTTTAACACATAGGCCTTTCGGGGATGTTTGAAATCCAAGTTAGAGCAGGAGCCCATGGAAGAAAGTTGGGGATTAACAAGATCAACCCAAGCTTGATGGTTTGCCTAAAGGACTCATGACCTCTCAAAAACCATTGTTTTTATTGATATAGTTTATTTCAGTGAAAGGATATAGATTAAAATCAGCAAATGGACAGGTATTGTCTTGGTTACTTTTCTCTTATTGCTAAGACAAAATACCCAACACCCAAAGTTAAAGGGGGAAAGTTTTATTTAGCTCACAGTTTGTAGAAGTTTCAGTTCGTGATTGGCTGGCTCCAAGACAGAGTGGCATGGCAAAGGGGCAACCATTCATGGTGAGAGAAGACAGCAAAAGCAACAAGGGACCTTAACAGCATCTTCCTGCCCCTTTTATCTTATCCAGACTACCAGGATTGGGGCAGTGCCAAACCAATCAGTGGGCCGATTTAGTAATCACCCATGCTTAATCCCAGCAGCACACACTCTAGATTCAGCCACCTCTGAAAAGCTCCACCTATGACTGCATGAGGCTTTGAGGGGGACATGTAGACACAAATGATAGCATTCTGCCCCTTGTCCCCACAAACTGTTGCAAATCCCTTTATACAAAAGGCATTTAGTCCATCTCCAAGAGTTGCCAAAGTCCTAACAGTTTTAGCATTGCTGAAAAATCCAAGTTCCAAGTCTCCTCCTAGATTTAAGGCAAACTGTTAGCTGTGAGCACCTGCACAAATGAAAATAAAGTTAAATACTTCCAACATTCAATGGCACAAGATAGACTTAGACATTTCCATTCCAAAAGTCACAACAGGGATACAAAGGAATGGGACCAAAGTAAGTCCAAAATCCAGCCAGGCAAACAGCAAGTCCTTTAGTTCCATGTGGAACATCCAAGGCAATCTATGGTAAGATGTGAGCTCCAAAGTGCTTGGGTGACTCTGGCCCTATAGCACTTCCGGTGGTTGTAGCGCCTATGGCTTCTCTCTGGGGCTGGCTTTGCTGCCTCCTTGAAGTTTTCCTCAGATGATCCATATTCCTGGCTTCTCCAAACTTCTTGGGTCTCCATTGCACCTTTGACTTCACACTCACAGCTTCACACACTGCCCTCTCAGGGGCACACTGCCTCACTTCCCAGGCCTTCTTCTGAAATCTGGGAGGAAGCCTTCCTGACTCCACAACTCTTGCATTCTGCATGTGCCTAAAACCAGTGCCACATGGATGATGCCAAGATCTGCTGCCAGCTGGAGCAGTAGCCAGGCTTCCCTCATTCTTAACCATAGGGGTCGAGTGCCTGGATCACTGATCACTCTGAATCCAATTCTGAGGTGCAAATTCTCTAGGGCACCACCATTTTGGAATATGCTGCTCTGGGGTTTTCTTCTCAAAGAAGTCTTTCACTTTTGCAATTTTGAGGCTGCAAAGGGTGGACTCCTGCTTCTTCTTGCGATGGCCTCAGGCCATCTTTTCTGTTCACCTTTTCCTTCTCAGCAATCAAGATCTCTTCTTCTTCTTGTGATGCCCTCAGGCCATCTTTTCTGTTCACCTTTTCCTTCTCAGCAATCAAGATCTCCTCTGCTCTATCTTTGCAGTCCACAGCTTTACTGGAGCTTCCTTTCTAGCCAAACTCATAATATTCTAAGTCATTCTGCTGGGCTCTTTGCTCTTGACTCTCTACATACATCTGGCTAAAAGCCCCCAACAGTAGCCGTGCCACAGCCTCAATATTCGACTGCCTTGAAATTTCTTCTACAAGATTATTTAGTCTGCCACCCTTAATCTTAGCCTGAGGCAAAGTCTCTGGACATGAGCACAATGTGGACAAACTTTGGGCCAAGGGATAACACATCATCTGGAGTCCAACAGCCAATGCTGTTCCTCTTCCCAGCAGAAACCTTCTGAGTCTGGTCTTTACTGGCTTTCTGATCTTCTGAGCTCTGACCAGAATCTCCCATATAATACAGCCTCACAAGTTCCAGCTCTACTTTTTCAGCTGCATCTCCAACCTTTCCTAACTCTTCCCCTTCCCACCTCCAGTTCCAAAGTCTCTTGAGCTACATGGCCAGGTACAGTCACAGCATGGACCCTGCTTCTCTGGTACCAAATTCTGTCTTAGTTACTTTCCATATTGCTTAGACAAAATACCCAACACCCAAAGCTAAAGGGGGGAAGGTTTATTAAGCTCACAGTTTGCAGAGGTTTCAGTCCATAATCTGCTGGCTCCAAGGCAGGGTGGCACATGGCAAAGGGGCAACCATTCATGGCAGAAAAAGACAGCAAAAGAAACAAGGGACTGTGACAGCATCTTTCTGCCCCTTTTATACTCCATCTAGGCTACTGGGATTAGGACAGTGCCAAACTAATCAGTGGACTGATTTAGTAATCATACACTCTTAATCCCAGCATCACACACTCTAGATTCAGCTACCTCTGAAAAAGCCCTATGACCACATGAGGCTTTGGGGGTGACATCTAGTCACAAACCATAACAGGTATACAAGGAGGAAACTAGAAGAGAAGATGTGCAAGCTTCCACTTTTCCTCTGCTGTGAGGCTGTGTACCATCTGACAGTGGGGACACATTCTGAGAAATGTGTGGGTGAAGTATTTGTCATTGTGCAAACACAATAGACTGTCCTTATGGAAACTATGGGTATGACATAACCAGGTGATATAATCTTATGGACCTGCCATCTTTTATGTGGCCATGTCATTGACTGAAATGTCATTATGCAGCACACAACTCTACTGTCAGCCAGAGATGCTCATCCAAGCTCATTCAAGCCTCAGTGTCCATGATTCTTGTTGATAATATACATAAATATGGAGTGCTCATCAGTGTCTTTACTACTCAGTCGTCAGTTCTTAGAGGTCAACCTAATACAGCACAGTCCAGGGTCCTAGATGAACAATTGGATTTTGATGTCAGGATAAACTACCTGGCAGAGCTCCTTGTCTCAAGTACAGAAAGATTTTCATCAGGAGGGACACTCCAAGGACTGAGGGGTCTGTTGAGGTTGGGTTCCTTCTCTAGAATGTCAGGGGTTTGGACACCCCAAGATGGCGGGGTTAGCCCTTGCCTGCACACAGGCACTGACTCCCTAGCTCAGCAAGCATACACGCATGTGTGGTTTCTGTTGCATCTCTTCTCATTGTATGAGGCTCCTGTGATAGAGACTCTCTCTTCTCAAGATCATGGGCAGCCTCTCTGCTCTCATTCCTTCAGTGATGGAAAAACTAGTTCTGAATGATATCATCTTGGTATCTGTTGTTCATGTCATCAACCAGACAATAAGGATACAGAGTTTAGGCTTTTAAACCTCAAAGCCAGATTCTTATGAATAAAAGTACAGTAATCTGACTATCTTGTGCCTTCTTTGTCTGCTGTACCTTTTCTCCTGAGAAAAGAATGGCACCAGTTTTGGGGCCAGAGGGTATAGGGGACAGCTGTCAGATCAGCAGTTGGGGGCCAGCAACACAAGGACTCTCTCCTCTTGGCCTGGCCTTCATGAGGGGGACACCTTTCCCACAACCCCAGCAGAGCTTCCTTCCAGCTCATTGACCCTCACACTAACCCCAGCAGAGGGGTTGGTTTTGGTGTGCTTGACTTACACCAAACAGAATTGTGTAGGTCATCTTTCTGTGGCTGTGAATGCCACCTGAGGATACTTAAAGGAGGAGATATTTATGTTGGCTTATGGCTTGGGAGGGTCCTCTCAATGGTGGGCTGATTCCTTTGCTGTGGGCCTGAGTTGAGGAGAACATCATGGCAGAACGGTATGGTGGAGCAAAGTTGCTCATCTATGGAGGCCAGGAAGCAAAAAAGGAAAGAGCCAAAGAGAAAGGAAGGGTCTGGAAACAGGATACACCCTCCAAAGACTCACTCCAGGGACCTACTGCCTCCAATTGGGCCCCACCTCCTGATCACCCATTCAGCTGTGATCTCATAAGTAGATTGATCTGCTGATGAGATTCGCATCCTCATGACCCAATTGCCTCTCCAAGCCTCACCTCTGAACATTGCTGCACTGGGGACCAAGCCCCAAGTATGTGAGTTTGGGGGGGAGATTTCATATTTAAATTATCCCCTGAAATTGAGTATATGTCCATTAAAATAAGGCCACCATATTTTTTGAGTAATCAATCAACAGCATGTGCTGTCATATATATACAAAATATAAAGTACTTGAAGCCTTGTTAAACTGAAGTGGAAGTGAGTTTCCAACAGACAAGAGAATCAAAGTCTTTGGATGATCAAGTATCATGGCCAGAGACTTCACAGCACTTTTCAGGTTAGAGGAACCAAGGGAGTTGCTTTTATAGATGCAAATCAGAGGAATGGAAATTACTGATGGAATAATATTGACAGGATATGGGCAAATATTCAAAATATATATGCTTTCCAAGTGAGACCAAAGACTTGTGAGTACTTACAGAAGATATTGAAGGCAGGCCAAAGCCTGCAGGAGGTGGTGTAAGACTGCACTAGCTTTGCAAATGAGTGGGAGTCTCACAAGAAATACAAATATCTAATGAACTTCTGCAACTATTTTTAACGGTTTCATTAGCTCCTGCCTTCATAATTGTAGCATTTGTGGAAAGATCTTCCTTCATCCCTTATGGCCTTAAATGTGATTCAAAGCCAAACCTTGGCCAAGGCTGTCCGTGGGTGGGATGTTTTTATGCCCCAGAGCCAGAGTCTGGAAGTGGTGTGTGCCAGGAACCAATGGCTGAGCTGCAGATACTTTAGCCTGAGCATCCCTGAGGCTGCCCAGACCCCAAGTTGTGATGTTGCAGGCCAAGCTTGGGCTGTTCCTCTGGGTGTGTGTGGTGCTCCATCTCCCGAGCCAGACAGCTGGTCAACCCTCAGGAACCCTCCTCTCCTACACCAAGCTCCTGCCTGGCTCGCTCCAGCCACTCCTTTCGCTACTTGCCTGTTTAGGAGTGGTCGTTAAGGTGTATGAGGCCATATTCTGGCTTAACTGGGGACATCATTGATCTTGGGACATTGGCATGACATGAAGGATCACACTAGCAATTTCTAAAATAAGAAATGTGGGGCTGCTTTGGTGATCAATAAGTGATGTAGCGTCAGGAACTTGCTAAGCAGTTTTATTTTCTGTATATGCATATGTCTTAGTTACTTTTCTCATTGCTGGGGCAAAATACCCAACATCCACAAGTTAAAGGAAGAAAAGTTTACTTTGGCTCACAGTTTGTAGAGGTTTCAGTTTATAGTCAGGTGGCTCCAAGGCAGGGTGGCATGGCAGAGAGGCATGGCAGGGGAGAAACAGTCCATGGCAGGGCAGGCAGGAAGCAGCAAGCAGTGAGCCTTCCTTCCTTCTTTTTGTTACATCCAGGCTACAAGCCTATTGGTTGGTGCCACCCACACTCAGGGTGGACCTCCCTATTATCCACACCCAGAACAGTGCTAACCAATCAGTGGAATAATTTAGTAACCACGCACTCTTAATCCATATTCACACACTCCAGATCCAGCCACCTCCAAAAAGCCCCACCTATTGGGGGCCGGTGAGATGGCTCAGCGGCGTAAGCGCCTGCCTTGCAAGCGTGAGGGCCCGAGTTCGACTCCCGGAACCCACATACGAAAAAGGGGCCGGTGATATCGCTTAGCGGCACGGGTGCCTGTTGGCGCACGAGGTCCTGAGGTCGTCCCCCCCGGTACCCACAAAAAAAAAAAAAAAAAAAAAAAAAGCCCCACCTATGAGCACATGAGGCTTTGGAGGGGCGTGTCTAGATACAAGCCATATCAACATGTATTTGGGTATATAGATGTAGTTGGAGAAAAATTTTTAATGACTGACTTATGTATTTGTACAGGTTGTCGAATTATTTTAATATCAATCCTGGGAATATGGACACGGCAGCAGTTACTAAGTGGTTTTACTTTACTTTTTAAAAATATCACTTTTGTGGTTGTAAGAATATTAACCAGACCACAGTTTTACCACCTTCACTTCTCCCATGTATTTCCACTGTCACTCTGGACAGGCTGTCTTGCATGCTAACGAAATCAGTATCTTCCCCTCCTGCATGTAGTACATTGTCCATTCGGCAGAGTTCGGAGCTTTCAATGTGCGAGACACGTGGGCAATTGTTCCAGGACATCTGGATGTTTAGAGACAGCTGGACGATTCTTAATGTCTTGTTTCTCACACAGATGCGATGTCATGTAAATCAGCCACATTTTTATTAATGTTGAAAAGTCCTAGGGTTTCTGAGTTATGAAATGAAAAATAGCTGCCAGGTACTGTTATCTGATGCAGTTTGAAGGTAAACAGTTCCAGAAGGTGAATGGACATTTCTTAAATGATATGCAGTTCTTATTCTATTTATTCTAACTATACCAGAGGTTATGTCTTATAACTGTGCTAGCGCTATTAAATCTTTGTCCTGTACTTGAAATTTTGCCATTTTAGACAGAGGAACCAGACCTTGGACTATGGTTTGTGTAATATAATTTCTGGGAGAGCTGTCAAATTTATTTAATAACGGTAAAAAAATTGCATAAAGTTAGCCATCCCACATCATATTTTACTCTGTCTCATTAATCTAGGTTGGATGTTTAATCAGCTTTTTCTGAACTGTTAGCCTTGTAACATCTAATAGGTGATTCAGGTACTTTCTCAAACATATCTGATGGAGAAACATCACAGAAGATTCCAAAACACTGCAGAAATAAGGATAGAAATGTACTTACCAAAGAAATGGTCCTCCTGTGCATAGGGGCAAAGACAAAAATTGTTTCTTTCAATTAATGTTAATATTCTGAATGTTTACATCTATTCCAATGTAGATGTCAATAAAGTTGTGAAAATAGGATCAAAAATTTTATTCTCACGATGATAAATCGGCAGAGCCCTACGAATATTCAGGGTTTGAGCTTTTCTTTCTTTAATACCACAGAACAAAGTGTGAACAAGTTCGTGTCTTTATGATGCTATATATTCTTGACAAGATTGCGCAGAGCCATAGCTGGGAGAAAGAGAAATTGGAGGAAAATATGGGAAGAGAATCTCAGGGGTGGACAGATGCCCAGCGCCCCCAGAGCGTGCGGGCTAGGCACACAGGCTGCTGGGTCGAGGGATTCCCAGCTGGACGGGGAGCTGAGGGATGGTTGGTTCATCTGGAGGGCTGGGAAGGGGCTGGAAAGAAGAATGAAAATGGCTGTGTCCCTGGATGAGAGCCAGGAGTCTGTCCCGCTGCAGCCCAGCGCACCCCCCCATTATGTTGATGCTGCATTCTCTCTTTTCTGTGCATTTGACATCACTACTGTGGTCATTCTTGAATGTGTCATGCAAGGAAGAAGAACTGAAATGAGCCAAGAGAACAGCAAGTAAGTTTGCAGAAGTTTCCAGGCAGCACAGGGAGACCCACCTCATGCTGGGGATCTCCCTTTGCAAAAAGCAGTCAGCACCGGGGACATCAGCAGAGAGCCGCAGCTTTAAGTCTAAGTTCCAGGCACTGCTCCACTCAGGTTTTTCTCTTCAGCTGTGGTTTTGCGGTCTTCTCCCTTCATTGGCTCTCACAGCAGGTGGCTGTCATCCCGGTCCTTCCCAGTAAGGACATCCCTTCAGTTCCTGCAGTTAATCTCAGGCCCGAAGCCTACAGGCTATAGTTAAATGGGTCATTTGCACCACTCATTTTGGTACACTCCATACTCGGTATTCCTTACAAAGGAAGCAGTTGCAGCATCACAAGACACTTGACATCCATTTCTTTGGAACCATCTTTATACCAAACCATTGTTTTTCCCCTTTGCTAAGTTGAGTTGGATTTAGAAGTGAATGGAATAAAACTATTGTGTAAAAACTACATAGTTTTTAGGCCCGTGCACAAAACCCAACAAATGGCAGTGTTTTATGAATTATGGGAGTGACAGGCAACTGCATTTATAGCATAAAGCAGGAAGGAGGTGCCTTGTGGTCCTTATGCTAAATCTCAAGATGTTGGATTCCCTCTCACCTGTTTCTCCCATGACCGCTGTATACCTGCCTCTACTAAATAGCAGATGCTTTAACAGGCGTCACTGTACTGAAGCATCATGGGGTCCCACACCTCTGCAGCAGTTTCAGTTTCCTCTCCTTGACCCTAATTCAATTAACAACCTTCTGCAGTCCAGCCAAATTTCATCTTTGTGTATCATCATCTCTCATAAAATCTTTTGCTCTTTGCTGATGATTTACATTGCTCTTTTTCAGGAACTTTATATACTGTTATTGCTTTTTGGTGGTTTTGAATGTCTGTGTAGCATATTAAACCACCAAAATCATGAAAAACTGCACTAATTTTTATTTCTGTGCCCAAGTACATTTTCCTTAATTGCCGTAGCTTTCGAGACATCAAGCAACCACCACAGAAGGAAAGAAAAAGAAATATTAGGGAGAAAAGATGCAATGAGAAAGTACATAAATTCTTATGAAAGAGTCCATTATCTTGTTACACTGGGAAAATGTCCTTGATTTGACAGCTTCCAGAACATGCTTCTGTTGCCAAAACCCAAAACTGGAGCAAAATGAAGCTCCCCCCCTGCCATGTAACTCTTATTTGTAAAATTTAATAAAAGTGTTTGAGTGCCTGGCTTCAGATGCTTCAAAAATAATTTCAAAAATCTTGCAGTTACATTTTAAAATACAATTTTAAAAGCAGATCTGTTATACATCTCCATGGATTTAAATTCTGAGTCCCATTTTCAGTTCTGCTTTCCACATCTGTGCATCCACTAATGAGGATCCTAATTGCAGATAAATTGCTTGAATCTTCCCCTTAACACTACTTGGTGAAGTGAGAAATATCGTAAAATCATCTGAGTTTGGCTTTATACTCTTATTAAAAAAAACCTATCCATTGATCCATCTGCCCAACCACCTACCTACCCATCCACACATCCATCCACCCATCCACCCATCCATCCATTCATCCATCCATCATCCATCCATCCACCCATCCACCCATCTATCCATCCACCCACCCATCCACCCATCCACCCATCCATCCACCCATCCATCCATCCACCCACCCATCCACCCACCCATCCTCCCATCCATCCACTCATCCACCCATCATCCATCCATCCACCCATCCACCCATCATCCATCCATCCATCCACCCACCCACCCATCCATCCACACACCCATCCACCCACCCATCCACCCATCCATTCATCCATCCATCATCCATCTATCCATCCACCCATCCACCCATCTATCCATCCATCCATCCATCCATCCACCCACCCATCCATCCATCCACCCACCCATCCTCCCATCCATCCATTCATCCATCCATCATCCATCCATCCATCCACCCACCCATCCACCCACCCATCCTCCCATCCATCCATTCATCCACCCATCCACCCATCTATCCATCCATCCATCCATCCATCCATCCACCCACCCATCCATCCATCCACCCACCCATCCATCCATCCACCCATCCATCCATCCATTCATCCACCCATACATCCATGCATCCATCTATCCATCATCCATCCATCCAGAAAGCATGCATTGGGCATTACTAAGTGAAGGTATTTCTCATGCTCCTAAGCTGTGGAATGTTTCTCTCCAAGTGGAGCTCCGTTCTGAAGTCGCTCACATTCTGCATCTCTGACCGGGACCAACATGATCCAGGCTGCAGCTCGGGAAGTTAGGAATGTAACATGCCCACCGTGATTCCCGAACTCCGAGATCCTGGGTCTCAGCTGAGTGGCTGTAGACGAAGTGGAGCATGTCGTTTACCCAGGCTGCCATAACAAACACCAAAGACTGGGTGATGAACACAACATTTTCTTCTCCCATTCTGGAGGGTAAAAGTCCCAGAACAAGGTGTTACCTGGTTCGGGCTATCCTGAGGTCCCTCTTCGTGGGTTTAGGTGGCAGTGTTCTATGTACTTTTAGGGGCTTTCTCTGTGTCTGCAGCCCTGACATCCGTGTCCAAAGTTCTCATGAAACACCTGTCACCTTGAATAAGGGCCCACCTTACACCTTGATTTTAACTTAATTATTAAGACCTGGTCTCCAGATGCCATCCTGTTGGGGCTAGGACTTCAACGTAGGATTTTTAGGGGAGGGCACAAAGTGGAAGTGTCCACTGCTGTCTGAATGGTGAAAGGACTGAGCACCAGTTGTCCCAGGCTGGGCTGGCAGGTGGCAGGTGTCCTGTGAGCATGTTCTGTCCCTGCACGGTGCACAGCTGAGACTCTGAGAGATCCTCCTGCCTGGGCCAATGCAATTGATCTTAACCCAGGTTTCCTGCACTTCCCAGGTTGACCAAGCCACTCGGTGCTGGCACAAGTCCTGTGGCTAACAGGTTGCTCACTTGTATGATACGTTTTCTCTGCAAGTCAGAGAAGATAAGCCAAGGAGAAGCCAGGGCCCTTCCTGAAGGCCAACCAGTGTGAGTTAGGGGAAGGCTGCCACCCTGTCTTCCTGGGGTCCAGGCGGTAGGAAAAAGAGTTCCTGCCTGTGTGTAGGTGGTGCCCACCGTGTGGACCCAACACAGCTCTGAGCTTCACTCGGGATTCTGTTCATTTCAGTCCCTCTACTGTCCACACGTTCACTGTCCGGCCACTCCAAGTCCTGTCCTTGTGCTAGGAATACAGGACAGCCCCACCGCACTAGTCAGCTCTTTGTCACTGCAACAAAGTGCCTGATGCTTGCAGATTATTAAGAAGAAGAGGTTTATTTAGCTAACAGCTTGGTAGGCTCAAGGGCATGATGCCTGCATCTACCCAGTTCTGGGGCAGGGCAGGGCCCATGGCACATGGGAATGACTGGAAGGAAGTGCTCACACGTGGACCCAGGAAGCAAATGGGGGAGGGGCCAGCCTGCTCCTTCCATAACAACCCTCTCAGGAGCACTCAAGGGGTACACGCCCTGGGCCTCACTGATTAAGAGCTCTACAGCACTTCCCAGTGCCACCACCCTGGGGACCAGGCCTCTAATTCCAAGGGACTCTTTGGGGACACTCCACCCACACCGAACTGGTGCATCCTTGCTCTGTGCCCCAGAGCCTCCTCTAGCGCACGCCAGACCCTCTCTGACCCTCCTGGGTCCCTGCATCGTTCCTATCGTCATTGCACACTGGGGTTCCAGGGGAGCACGCTGGACCATTTGGAAGCTCTTCAGGTGGCGCAGGGTCCTGGAACTGACACCTGGAGGTCAGCTCTCATGCTCCTGGGGTCACATGCTTTCGCTGTGACCTCTCGACTGCTCCCTCCTTCTTCCGGGCGGGCACTTGGATTCAGAGTGTTCTGCTTCTGTCCACTTCCCACCCTGTGCTGCTCCCCTCCCCGAAGGTTCTTTTATCCTGTGAAAATATTGTCCCTTCCCCAACCATATTATAGATTCACTTAAAGGAGAAACATTGAGTGTTCCTGCATATGTTTCCATAGTGTCTTTGAACACTCGGTTCATGGTACATGTGTAGCGAATGTTGTTGCTGTGAGTTGCCCAGGGGTGTGATGGACGCACGTAAGAAGGGGCTGCAACCTGGCACTGCTGGCACTGGGACCCACATGCCCAAAGCTAAGCTCACCTTCCCGGTTTCTTCATACAACGCCCTTACATTTGATGCCTTACAATGCATTGGTATACTTTGAAAAATTGATGCTATCACTTAGAATTCTTAAAGGCCAAAGCAATGCTTCAACTAAAAAAAAAAAAAAAAAAAATATATATATATATATATATATGTATATATTGCTGCTGCACAGCTTTGAAATGTATATTAATCAGGCTTTTATCGGTCTGTGAAGGTCTTGCTTTCAGAGCCAACAAATCCACTGAGTTGGAACCAAATAGATTGTTACCAGAGGTCTGAAGCCTTCAGATTAAGGTACTGGTGAACTTCTTGCGGGTACTCTGAACTGGCTTACATCTCTTAGGTTACACTTTTAGGAGAAGTAAACTCAGGGGAGAGCTTCTCGGGAGACCGAGGCCTCTGATTACCGAATGAAAGCCTTGAACCAGACAAAGCACGTCGGCCTGTTTCAGGCAGATGATGTCTGTCTGACTCACGCAGGGCCCACGGTGACGTGTTCTCACAGAGAGGGCGCAGAGCCCCTGGAGCTGAGCGTCCTGAGAGCAGGGGCTCGGGCACGCTGAGCCCGTGCGTCTGCCCACCCCAGCCAGCACTGCAGGGCCCTTCCTTCCCTGCCTCCCTCCCCGCCCCGAGGGGTCGCCAGCCCGGAAGTGTGGCTCCTGTAGGCCTGGTGTGGCGTGGTGTGTGCGGTGTGATGCTCAGGCATGCTCAGGCATGTTTGTGCGTGTTGTGTGTGTGCAGTGTGTGGTGTAGGGTGCCTGTGTTCGGTGTTTGTGCGTGTTGCATGTGTGCAGTGTGTGGTGTAGGGTGCCTGTGTTCGGTGTTTGTGTGTGTTGCGTGTGTGTGGTGTAGGGTGTCTGTGTTCGGTGTTTGTGCGTGTTGCGTGTGTGCAGTGTGTGGCGTAGTGTGTCTGTGTTCGGTGTTTGTGCGTGTTGCGTGTGTGCAGTGTGTGGCGTAGGGTGCCTGTGTTCGGTGTTTGTGCGTGTTGCGTGTGTGCAGTGTGTGGTGTAGGGTGTCTGTGTTCGGTGTTTGTGCGTGTTGTGTGTGTGCAGTGTGTGCTGTAGGGTGTCTGTGTTCGGTATTTGTGCGTGTTGTGTGTGCATGGATGGTCTGATATGTGGTGTATGTATGTGGTATGTTATGTGTCTGAGGTAAAGGTGTCTGGTGTGTGTCGTGTGCTGTGTTCAGTGTATGGTGTGTGTGTGTGTGATATGGTGTGTGGTAACTTGTGTGGTATGTGTAGCGTCTATGTGTGTGGTATGTGATGTACATGCACAGGTCATGTCTGATGTGTGTGGTGTGTATTTGTTTCTGGTGTGCATTACACACGTGTGTGGCATGTGTATATGTGTACATGTGCAGCATACATAAGTGACATTCGTGCACGTGGTGTGTGGCATATGCGTGTGGTGTGCGGTGCATGCACTCCGCAGTGCGGAGGCAGGTCAGGGCTTGGATCCCTCCAGGCAGCTCCCTGCCGCTTCTCCACCCTCGTCTCCTCCGCAGCCGGCCTGGCTGTTCACCACAGCCCAGAGCGGCGCCTGCCCACACCCTGTGGTGCCCGCCCCCTCCGTGGCTCAGGCACTCCCACGTGGGCCACCACCAGGGCAGCATGGAGGGAACACATGGCCGTTCCTAATGGCATGGGCTGGAGTGGTTGATGTTCAACGGCGCCTTGCAGGTGCCAGGGTGAAAGAGCAGCGGGCAGAGGGCAGGCAGGGCCAGGGAAGAGAGGCTTGCGGACTGCAGGGGTGCATTTTGGGGTGCTCTGGGCCACAGCTGGGGTGTGGGCTGGGCACCCCCTGCCACTCTCCTTCTCTGGGAGGAAACACAGCAGCAGAAGTAAAGCCATCCCCCCACCCCCGCTCCTGCGGCCCACACCCAGCCTGCCGCCCAGCCTGCGGGACACAGGTGAGGGCTCATAGCGAACCAATCGACCCCACTCCTGCCCTGTCCGCACAGCCCTGTGAGGCTGGGCCATTAGCAGCGGCAGCGTTAACACAGGGCCGGTCCTTAAATCAGTGCGGAGCCTGTGCAGAACAAGGCTGGGCTTTGTGGTTTTTTGTTTTATTTAGTTTTGGTTTGGTTTGGTTTTTGGTGTTTTTTCTTTCATTTTTGTCTCATTGAGAAAAACATGCCCCAGACAGCTTTGCAGATGTCTGCAGGCATGCCATTTGGAAGGGGAAAGCGACTGCGTTTGCAGGTCAGCTTGCAAGGGTCCACCGTGGCCACACTGGCTTTTGTTTCTCCTGGCTTTGTGTCTGCTCAGGTTCACGTTCACACTCGCACCCTAGCTTCTCCTCACACGCATGCACACACAGCACAGACACCCACACGGAGCGTTTTATTTTACACGTGCGGCCTATCCTGCAGTAGATGATACTCTAATATGACCTAAAACATATGCTCGTTGTATGATAATTCTGTGTGTGCTCATTTGTCATTCATATTTCTTTTAAAAGCATGAACATTTCTAGCCCGTGTCAATTAAATATTAACACCAGCTAGATACGTGGTTGCTAAAAATGAGTTCCAGTCTGTTTTCTCCCCCGGTGTTACCAACACTGCTGGTGCTGTGTCCGTAAGCGGAACATAAACGTCACGGGTCCTCCGTTGTACTAATGCGCTTCCGAGGAAACCTGTGGTGAGAAACCCTCGCCATCACTGTTCTGAGGGACAGTGCACGGTACACTATTTTGCAGTAGTGGGGGAAGGGAATAGATGTCTGTTCCCCAAAGCAAGGGCATAGTGTGCATTATTGAGTTTATTTTAAGCGTGGGTGCATCTCTTCTTTGCTTCATTCCTGGACACAAACTGAAGAGTGTGAGCAGTTTAGGACTCCCATGAGAAAAGAGAAGGAAAAGGAAGGGGAGGGGAGGGGGGGAGAAGGATATTTATGGGCCTATAATGACCCAGATAATTAGCAAACAGAAAACTCTCCCGCAGAAAAGCCACCAGAGAAGTGCAGGCTGCCTTGGATATCTTGGGAATGCGGATACCCTTTCAATGAGTTCTAAAATGAGGATTCTATCAATATAGAATGGAGAAAAGGCGTTTCTATTTTAAAAAATACCCAACATTCATGTTTTTCATATTTTCCCAGCCTATAATTACTCTTAATCAAAGTACAACAAATAGTAAACAGTAAAAATGAAATAAATGTGGTGACAGTTTGCCAATAACGAGGAGAGAATGTTCCATCTGTCTAGCCGCGAGGAAAATGGGTGTAATTACTGCTCATTTTTCTCGTAATTGCTGAGTTATTAGTTTAAGGCTTGCACACACTGGTGAGCAGCGAGCTCTGCCCATTCCCTCATTAGTGCCCCGGTTTCGCTGCGCTGGAAATCGGGGCACAGGAGCCCAGAGAAGGAACCAAATTAACCCTGACGCACACACAGAGTCCTGACTGTTCAGTCTGAATTTTATCCATGCTGAGTTCTCCCGCCACCCAAATATTAAACCATGTGCCTGTCGCTTTTAGGCTAATAATCTTGAATTTACTTCCAGTGTGAACCCGAAGGGTTATGGCTGGTAGAAATAATCTGAGCAAACCACCCACTCCCTGGGTTGCTCTTCCCAAGTTAGACTTTGCTCATCTAGACCCAGCGACAGTTGGTGGATTTGTAAAAATCTCTAGTCTGGGATGTTTCATTTGAAAGTTCAGGATTGTGCACTAATACCTGACTGTACAGATTATGTAGCGGGGGAAACGAGAGAAAAACTGAACCGTTTATTACAAATCAGAGTATCAAGGCAAATAGAACGTGATTTATTTATTATCATGTTGTTTTATCTCTGACATTCGCTGAAGACAGACAACATTGTACTGACTGTACTGTTTTTCTTTTGGGAGGACGAAGACAATGGACACCTTTGCTTATGACACCTTTGCATTAAAAATGGGCAGAGTAAATTTTTCTGGGTTAATTCTGCTTGGATCCCTCTCTTTGATCTAAACAGGGAGCTAAAACTCCTGGCAGGGGCCGGTGAGATGGCTCAGCGGCGTAAGCGCCTGCCTGGCAAGCGCAAGGGCCCGAATTCAACTCCCGGTACCCACATACGAAAAAGGGGCCGGTGATACTCAGCGGCATGGGCGCCTGCTGGTGCACGAGGTCCTGAGGTCGACCCACGGTACCCAAACACACACACACACACAAAACTCCTGGCAGATGAAGATATTTGAGGGACAAAAACACGTGTGACTCTGCATGAATGATTCCTGAATCTACAGCCCGCCTGCATTCTGGGAGCGTGGGCGGCAGGTCCATGGACTTTGCGGGCACACGTTCAAGCTGTGGACCTGAATCCTCAAGCCTAGAGTGGTGTCGTTTCCCGGCAAGGCGAGTTGTCTGAGTTACGGGTGTAGAGGAGGCAGCAGGGAGAAAGCAGTATATTGGATTCTTTAGTCTGAATGATGCCAAGTCGTGGTTTGCTATGTTAGAGATATTAATCTGAAAAGAAAGAATGATTATGGTAAACTTTGGTATGGAAATTCACTGGTGTGAACTTCTCATTTTCAAAAGCGGAGTGAAGAGAGGTGTGATTATTGGATAACCTAAGAATCAAAGTCATTTCCATTCCTAGCGCTGATGCAGTCAGCTGCCTGCCTACTGCCCACCCTCCTCCTCCTCCCCTTCCTCTCTCTGTCTCTCTCTCTGTCTCTCCATCTCTCTCTGTCTCTGTCTCTGTCTTTCTGTCTCTGTCTGTCTGTCTGTCTCTCTCTCTCTTTCTCTCTGATACAGAGAATATTTAACCTCTTGGCTGAGATAAGCTGAGGCGAATCGTGGAAATGTATTTTAAAAATCTTCTTCCTAAGCCCCTGAGAACTGCGCATCTCTGGTCTCCGTGACCGTCCCTGCTGCCGGATCACGTGCGTGTCCCGCTTAATCCTTCAGTCGTGCTCACTGGCTGGGGAGCAGAGATAGGGAATGTTGGGGGTTTACAGCTTTAAAACGGTGCCGATACCTCACCCCGGAGCAGAAAAATGAAGTGAGAATTTGCATAATATGTGTGGACTCACCCAGGGTTCTTTCAGCCTTCTTATCATGTTTTAAAACATCTATTAAGAGAATATTAGAGGAAAATGTGTTTTTCTCTTCAGAGAATCCATTTAGCTTGTGTCTGTGGGCCCAGTAGGGCTTTTCATTCACCTTATTTATTTTGGGGAGCAAGGTCTTTTTCTCCGCAGCGCTGGCCTCGTCTCCCTGTCCTCCGTCACATCAGCAGCACGAGTTTAGCTCACTGCTTCTGACCAGAAGCTGAGTTCTGAGCCACCATTAATCTTTTTATCTGAAAAAGTCCTTAATAAATTTCAGTTGTGAAAATCGTGATATCTACTAGAATTGAAATAGAGAGGAAACAAAAATTCGCGGTGCATTTTAATTTGTTGTTTATTTTCCCTCGGGCTTGTAAAGAGAACATGAAGTTCGTTGTTTGTACGCAAACACTTCTGGGTCCTGCCTACCGCTCTGTCAGCGAGCACAGACACACGCACACACAGACACACACAGAGCTTCTGGCCTAGGGTAGTGTTACGCCTTCTTTCTGTTTCTGTACTGCTGTGATGGCCCTGCCTCCCTCCCGCTTTATTTCTCAATCAGGTTATTTTCATTAACTCCATTTTCCGAATCTTTCTTTGACTCGTTAGCAGTCGGCAGTTTGCACGCTTCTCCAACAGCTGCTTCCTTGCAGTTCACCAGGAACCATTTCAGTTGGAAAACCAGCAGTCTTCACATTTCTGCGCCTCACGCTGGCATTTAACACCGTGGTCCCTTCTGCCCCCACTTTACCCTGACACCGAGTCACTCCTGCTCTTCTCCCCTCTTTTGCTTTACTTTCCCTTTTCTTCCCGGCCCCTGGGATTCTGCCCTCTTTCTGTGGCTCTTCTTTAACTTATCTCCTCTACAAAATAAAAGATAGATAATAGGAAGTAGGGAGATAGATTGTTCCCAAAGTGGAAGGGGACCAAGACACAGAGGGAGGGGAGGGAGAAGGGATGAAGAAAGGAACTGGGATGTGTTTGGTACATGGACCAACTCCACACAAGTAGTGTAAATGTGATGTTCTGCATACAGGTACTGATGAATGAAAATTTTAAAAATAAATAAACCAAAAAATTTACATGGGAAAATGAAAATATTGTACATTGCTCAATAATAAATATTCTATAAGTGTCAGTTCTCTTGCTCAATAATAGATATTCTATAACTGTGGATAAAATAAATTGTCTCCTCTATACAAGCTACTCCCAGATGCATTTATTCTTTCATTCAATGAATAGGTACTAAGACCCTACCAGTACGGCAGGTACTGGCCCAGGCACTGGGAATACACTAGGAAACAAAACTGAAAAGACACAATTTTCAGTCTTTGTGGAGCTTTGCAGAAGCAGCGCGAGAAGCAGACATCTATTAAAATTGGCAAATAAAATCGGGTATGGCTGATGATGATTCCAACAGAAAAAAATTAACCCAGGAAGGGACAGGGAGGTCCGGGCTGTTGAAGACTTCAGACAGGGTGGTCAGTGAGGGCCGCCCCAGCAGGTGGATGTCTAAGCAAAGACAGGAATGAGATGAGAGGACAAATGGGAGGGTATTTGCAGGAGGACTCTGTAAACAGAACATTAAGTGCAAAAGTAGAAAATTAGCGCATAGTTATCTCTCCTTATCTGAGATTTGACCCCCAGTGGGTTGCCTAGAATTATAAATAGTACTAAACCCTATATGAGCTATGTTTTTCTTATATATACAAACTCGTGATAAAGTCTAACTTACTAAGTTGGCACTGGAACTAGCAACAGTAACTAAAATGATACAGAAAAGTTTCACAAAATAATAGAGACAAATTTTGCAAACAAAACATTCATTCTTACAGTAGATCTTAGCAACCCCTGGTCACAATTTTTTTATTTCCTTATGAAGTCCAGAATTTTTGTCTTTTCTCTTGAAGCAAACACTTTACAACTTTTCTCTGGCATATCCGACTGGCCGGCATCAAGGCTCATATTTTGGAACCATTGTTAAAATAAAGTTTCCTTGGGCTGGTGATATAGCTTAGCGGCATAAGCACCTGCCTGGCAAGTGTGAGGTCCTGAGTTCGACTCCCAGTATCCGCATATAAAAATAAAATAAATAAAGTTTACTTAAACACAGGCGCTGTGATACTGAGACAGTTGATCTGGTAACTGAGACAGCTGTTCCATGACTCCCAGGCAGGTAGCATATATAGGGCAGAAACTCTGGACCCAGGGATGATTCCTGACGTGGGCAAGGTAGAGTGGGAAGTGGGAGATTCCGTCACACCATGCAGAACAGACTATGATTTAAAACTCACCAATTTTGATTTCTGGAATTTCCACGTAAGTTTTTTAGAGCATGGCTGACATAGGGAAATGAAACCCAAGAAAGCGAAGCAGCAGACAGTGGGGGAGTTGTATTCCACTTTGATAGGAGGGACTGTAGCCCCAGAGGGGACACACAGCTGTAGCCCTACAACCCCATGCGTGGAGAGGGTCTGGCTGCAGCTCCCTGTGCCACCAACAGGGGACGAGACAAGTGGTAGACACCAAGGAGAAAGGCCACAGTGCGGGCCTGGGTCCTGGGCCTCAAGCACCTTTCCTCTTATGGTTGCAAAGCGCCTGAATTTTGAAAGTTCTTAAGTTCATTCCTTTTGCTTTCATTCCTCTGTTAACCACTCACCAGGAAGTCTTCAAAGAGGGATGCTTATTTTTTGTGTCTTTGAGGCTTTTTAAAGGAAAATATCCCAACATATTTAATCTTAAAATGGTTCCTAGGTGTTCTTTTTCATTTTAATTATTTTATGTTCCTGAAAATCCACTGTGTCCTCCCTTTTGGAGACAGCAAGCTTCTGCTTTCTCTCCGGGGTTTTTCCCGGGGTGCGCACACCAAGCCACTTACCCAGGGGACGTGTGCCCGGGGGACTCCGTCCCCATCAATCAAGTATGGGGACCTGCAGTCCTAATGGAGGCCTCCGTGTCTAGCAAACCTCCACTTGCTTCTCACTTGGTTAATTTTCACACAGGACAATTCCTGTGTACACGAACGATGAAGCTCTGTGTACTCCGACTCAGCGATACTTTCAAATTCGCATCTCTGCTTAACATGGAATTTTTAAAAAATACATATGTATTCTTAGATTTGTGTGTAGTATGTTATTTCACTGATTGCTTACTGGATTCATTCAGGGGCTATTTACCAGGAACAGGAATTTCCAGGACAAGCTGAGGAGCAGTCAAGCAATAGGCTTGGAGCTTGGCCATCGTATTGCTCCTGAGCCGTGGGTCCCACACCCAGAGAAGGGACATAAAGTAGGCCTTGCGTCTGAGCTTGGAGGCCACTGCCTGTGTCCCAGACCACCGAGGTCAGGTTGGATGACCTGGGTGTGCAGAGCTTCCTGACCTGGAGGCAGGCACTACAGAAAACACTGCTTCACATGGCCACTGTCTGCTTTTTCAACCCAAGTATCACACTCAAAATAGCAGGCGATTAACGTGGCTCTCGTATTTATTCTACTCTCCGCGATGATGTATTAAATAGGGGAGAACCAGGGTCTGGGGAGATATCAATAGACAACCTAAAGGGGGTGTAGATAGCAAACCAATCCGAAGGACTAATGTAGGCAATGACCAGGAAGTGGGCAGTTAACTCCCCGCTGTGCTGCTTGATAAAACTCAGGAGAAGAAATTCCCCTAGGGTGAACAGGAGAGGGTGGCGCAGATGAAAGCCTTGCAACTGCACACTTGCTGGCTCACAGCGAGGCAAGGGCTCTCCCTCCCGGGGAGATCCACATGGGCGGGGGCCACAGCCTCTCTTCAGGTCCGGGGTGCGGGGCTCCCTGTTGATCTGCAGTCCCCTGGCTCTTTCTGTCTAGAAGCACTGCGCAGAACCAGCCCAGGGTAAACCCCACAGGGTAGGAATGAGAGCCGGCCAGAGTCCTGTGTGCTGACTGGCTGGCCTGCTTGCTAGCGTATGACTTTGTCTTCCTACCAGCTACAATGTGTTATTTCCTTTTGGACTCCCTGTTTGATCAACTAAGGACAGTTGTAATAGGTAGCATTTGTGGGGGCACGAACCTCATCCCAGCTATTATGTGTTTTTCTTCTTTAATGTGTGTGTGCGCACATGTGTGTAAAACATGGTTTCCCATGCGTGCATAAAGCAACTCTTTAGTTGGTATGGTGCTTCCAGCTAATTGGGAGGCTGAGACAGGAGGGTCACAAGGCCAGGAGCAGGCTGGGCAACATACTGAGCCCTTGCATCAAAATTTAAAATAAAAGATTGATAATAATTTTAAGGGTCTGGGGATGCAGTTCAGTAGTAGAGCTTTTCTGGTTTTGCTCCCCAGGACTGCACAAAACAAACAAAAGTAAATAAAAATGGAAAAACCCTTTAGTATATGTATGTCTTTCGGTCTGTGCGTGACTGTGTGGATGGAGCTTCCTGGACCCTGAGGTATTGGATCACAGGCTAAACTCTTAATGAGGGATGGAGATAAAATTGATGATGTCCTTTGTCCTCCCAGCCTGACAGTCCATCATCTGGTTCCATTCTGGTAGCCATGGAGATCGCCCAAACATGCCCCCATGAACAGTGATGATCTCTTTTGATGACAGAGACTGGGGTCCACGCCTTCCACCAGTCCCATGATTGTGCAGCTCAGAGCCAGGATGAAGGAGCAGGCAGGACCCTGAGCAGTAGCACTGGGGCTGTCCAGGTGCCCAGAGCTCTTCAGAGGGAGACTGACCACCGCCTGTGCGACCGGAAGCCACAGGAAGCCCGGAGTCCCAGGAACCAGGCACATTATAGTTGGAAGAAACAACAGAAATGGTTTGGTGAGGCGAGACATGGCAGCAGTTTTCTAGAACTGAGGTGACGCTCCAAAAGGAGCTGTGAGTTAGCGGAGCGGGTAAGTAAATGCCTTAATCAGTAAGGGCAGCAGAAACTGCAGGAACTCAGAGAAAATCTATGGTGCTGAGGGGGGTCCTGTGGCTGCAGGGACCCCAGGCTGGGGCACCCAGGGAGGATGCAGTTGGGACAGAGAGGTGCACCTGTACAGCCACTCCAGGTGACTTGGAAGAAATGTGCACGAGCAGAACAGTCCACGCCGGCACCAGTGTTTCTGTAAACAGCATAGTGGCATTAGTGGCTGTCATGCAGAGGAGCAGGGCAAAGGGTTTATTTTGGAAAAGCAGAATTCTTTTCCCTTTCCAGCTTTACTCCACAGATGCCCGACACCCAGCCTCGTTCTTTGTTGGTCTGTTGACTTGGGTTCTGTGAGCAGGGACCTGGGGGCCTCTCTTCCTGCCTGCCTCAAGGCCCACACTTTCTTCCCAATGTCCCGGGTCAGCCCGGGCTCCCCCTCGTCAGGGCTCCTTAGCTCTGATTCCTCCTCTCGGTTTCCCCCTTAGAGGCCAGAGGCCAAGGACTGAGACCCCCACATTTCTTGTCTTGGGTACTAGTTAAAAATCAAATTACACTTGGCTCTTTGTATCTGCAGCTTCTACATCTGTGATTCGACCAAACACAGATTGAAAATATTTGGGGGAAAAATTGCACCTCTACTGAGCATGACTTTTCTTATCATCTTCCCCTAAACACTGCAGAATAACACTATTTCCACATATACATTGTATCCATTGTACATTGTATCCAGTACTGTAATTAACGTAGAGAGGATTTAAAGTATAGGAAACAATGTACATAGTTTATATACAACACTTGATCTTAGCCAAAAGGCCGAGAAGCGATATATATACAAATACTGTGTCACTTTATGTAAGAAACTTGGGCATCTTCAGAATTTGGCTCCTGCGGGGGCCTGGAAGCCGATTTCCGTGGTACTGAGCCACGATTGTGTAGCATGAATGTCAGCTGTGTGTGTCCAAAGCTTTCTTTGGAGTCCCCACTTGTGCTTGGGGTTCCAGGAGAGCTGATCGGGTCCTGTTTCATCTTTTCTCCATCCTCCTAGTGACAAGCTCGTCAGAGGGAAGACAGTAGCAACTGCTCAAAATCCGGGTGGGTGACAGATCACTGCTGAACCTACAGAAGATGTTTCTTAGAATGTCTTCTTTTACTGTGATGACATATACATACTGCACCACTCACGATTTTAATCATTTTTAGTGTTTACTATACAAAATATAAACCAATGCAAACGTCTGCACATTGTGATTTCATTCAACCTGGCTACATTTCATGTCAGATTTTATTTTCACTCCACCCATCTGGGACCTGCCTGCTTCTGCTCCTGTGGGACACATCTTTTCACCAGCTTTTAGACATATCTTGCGCTTCTCTGCTGCCGATCGGTCACTGACAGAGCCCTTCTCTTTCTTACCCCGTCTCCTGCCCTTGCCGCCTTGGCATCGACTCTGACTCTGCCAGGCACTGAAGCCCTGCGGGTCATGCCCCTGGTTGGTAGCACACCACAGTACCTGTGAAATCTCTGTGTGGGCGCTATGGTTGTTTGTTAACTGGTCACATGTTGTGAAGTCATTTCTTCTTTTATTAGTCACTCTTTATGTGCCAGATTTGGTAGGAGGCGTTAGGTTCCTAGTAGTAAATACGTACAGTTGGCTCCTTTCCTCATGGTTTACACCCCAAGGATGAAGGGCAGATGTTTAGTGGGTTTTGTATCTGCCAGTATAGGCTAGGTTTGCTGCTGTAACAACCTTTCCATGTCCAAAACAGGACTGGTTGGTTGCCGGGGCTTGCCTGGGGCTCTTCTCCACATTGTGGTCCTCACTCACGGGTCCACAGTTACATGGATTCATGGAGCCATGGTGGAGGGAACCGCCCTGCTCCCGAGGTGCCATGGGTGGACAGCTGTCCTTGCCTATTTATTCCTTTTGTCCCAGTGCTCTGCAATTTCCAGTTTGGGTCCCTTGCTTATCATTCTGCTCTCCCACGCTACATTGTCACTGATTCTTCAGGCCTTCCCTAGTCCTTTGTAATTACCTCTGTTTCCCGCAGGTTATTAGTGTTCACTTGCTTATCCATCCACTCGACAAATACGGGGTTGTCCATGGTGGTCGGCCAGGGACACAGTGGAGTGAATGATGAAGTCTCTCTACCCAGTCAGAATGGCGATTAGTTGGGGTGATCAGAGCGCTTCCTCCCTTTCTCCTTCTCTAAGAGTTGAGGATGAAATGTTCAATTAATTTTATTTATTGTCTTCCTGGTATGTGAAGAAAGGACCTAAGAACTCAAGGTGACTTCTTACAAGTGAACTTTGCAAGTTTTCCAGCGTGGGCTTTGTATTACGTGTTTTGATCTCACTGAGAGCATCTCCCCAGCCTCATTCTCCATCATTCTACCGGCAAATATTTATTCAGCATCAACCGTGGGAGACACCAGAGCGAACTCTGTAGCCACGAACTCCAGTTTGCAAGCAGCTTATTTTCTACATTAGGATACAGCAGCAGGACGGTGCCTCTGTGTCGCAAGGAATGAGAAAGAACCAGCCACACAGAAGTAGAGGGGGCTTCAGGGATGGATGCAGGAAGACAGGTGCTCAGAGCTGAGTGAGACTAAAAGGAAGACAAGGTCACAGAGACGTGGTCCAGACCTCCCAAAGGCTGGGAGGCACTGGAGGGCATTTTTATTTTATTTTGAGTTCACTGGGAGCTTCATGAGGGATTCTGGGAAGAAGTAGGGCATGATGGGATACTGGGTGAGTGATGGCACTCTGGCTAATAGAGGGATTCTGGGAAGAAGTATGGCATGATGGGATACTGGGTGAGTGATGTCACTCTGGCTAATAGAGACAAGGGGCAAATCGTAGAGGAGAAAGTGTGGGTGTGGACAGACCAGTCCGGGGACTGATGAGATGTCCACCAGGAGATAATGGAGACCTCAGCGAGCAGAAGAGGTCAGTTGAATGTTTAGAGATACATTTTGGATGCAGCAAGATCGGGAACTGCTGAAGGATGTATTAAAGTGAGGTGAGAGAGAGAAGTAGGAGGATACTGTTATGCTTTAGAGCTGTAATGTCTCCCCAAAGCCTCCCATGTTCAGAGGTGGGGCTTTATGAGGTGACTGGATTATGGGGGTGCTGTGCTCAGCAAATGGTTAATGCACAGATGAGTTCATAACTGAATGCGCTGTTGGGAGGTGTAGCCTGGGAGGGTGTATTCTGTCCCTGGCTCCCTCCTTCCCTCTCTGCTTCCTGCCTGCTGAGGGGTGAGCAGCTGTCCCCCGCCGAGTCCTCCCACCATGCTGCTTCTACCTTGGAGCCTGCCAACCATAGACTGAACCCACAGAAACCGCTCCTCCTTTAAGGTGTGGGGACTGGGTGTCGTCTCCAACAGAAAGAAAGCTGACTGATACGGATGATAAAGTCAAAAAGTCTCATTTCTCAAGTTGAAGATGATGTGAGAGAGAGTTTTATGGGAAAAATTAAGAGAAAAATGAGGCAGCACTAAAGGAAAATATCAAGTAAAGGGAATTTGGTTTTGTTGTTATTTGTATACCGTCATCATCATCATCATCATTGTTTTGGTAGCCATGAGATGGAGCAGAGCATGTCTGTCCGCTGAGTCCTGTGATTCGGTGGACGTTCAGATCCCGAGGTGCAGATGCAGGTGCAGAAGGAAGGCAGCGATGATGTTCTTGAGACGACCGCAGGGGCTCTCAGCCGTGCAGCAGGGTCCGCCTTTGGGTATCGAGGTCCGGGCTGAGGGATTAACTGAAGAAGCGCAGGACAAAGTCTCCTGCTCAGGAAAGGGCAGAGAAGGCACTGCTGGGCGTTTGGAGGGGAAGGCAGAAATGAGAAGCTCAGAGTCACATCTCAGCAAGTAGGAAGGGGGACCATGGGCCTTGGAGGGACCCCCATGGCAGGAACGCCTTGGAGCCACTTCCAAGCGCCACCTTTTTATACATCACAGTGCAGCTTTTGGTGAGATTTTTCTATTATCCCCCAGGATCTTTGGTTTTCCTTCAGAAATGTGGACAGAGTCAGTGTCTGCGTGCCTTCCTGTTGTTTCTCACCCTTGTGTTAATTTTATTTTGGATTTTGCCTGCACTGAATTCATAAACATCTCTCACTGTTCCATGCTACTCATTCTTCTTTCAGAAATTGTGCAAATGTCCATGTTTTCAAAGTTGGGTACCTAAGTATTAAAGATTTCAAGTAGAAATTTCCTTAACTTCAAAACAAACAAACAAAAAATTATATATATATATATATATATATATATATATATATAATTTTCATTGTTTAGGATGAGAATTTGTACGATATTCATATCAAAGCAGCAACTAACATAATAAATATCCTCTTCAATTATAAAAGCTCACTTTAATTTTTGTAGCCAAACATTATTGTTATGTTGCTGAAGAAATAGCTCATATGAAGAAGCTATTTAAAATATTTCTCATGTCTTTCAAAATATATTTGAGATATTTCCCGATTTCCAATTTGTTGGACGGTTGGCAGAAATGAGTGTGCGTGTGTGTGTGTGTGCGTGTGCACAAAGGTTTCTTCTCCTATTATGACACTTCTTTGTAATACATTGCTACCCATTAGGGACAACAAGAAAATACACATGCACACACACATACACTCACACATACGGATTCACACACGTACTCACACACACACTCACACACGTATAAACCCAAAGGAGATGAAACCACCACCTCGCAAATACATCTGCATTGCGGTGTCCATGCAGCATTGTTCACCATGACCAAGCTTTGGGGACAGCCAAGCGTCTGCCGATGGACGAACGGGCACAGGCAATGTGCTCTGTATGCACAGTGGAATATTAGTCTGCATTTACAGGGAAGGGGACCCTGCCCTCTGTGGCTTCGTGAATGAACCCGAGACAATACACTAAGTGCAATAAGCCAGACACAGAAAGTAAAATACTGCATGATCTCACATATCATGGAATCTGAAAAAAAAAAAAAGCGTTCGAACACACAAAGTCAGGGAACGAAGCAGTGGTTACCGGGGCTGGAGGGGCAGAGAACGGGGAGATGTAGCCAATGGTGCACCGCCGCAGGCCTGTAGGGGAACGAGTCTAAGTCTAATGTGCACCATGAGGATCACAGTTCGTAAAATTATATTGTGTTAGGCACTTCTGTTAAATAACTAGATAACTATGCAAGATGACGGACATGCTAACTTCATCACAGAAGCCATGTATCCATAGCGCCTGTGGTAAACCAGAAATATACACAATGGAAGACTTTTTGAAAGCAAATGTTTTTATAGGTCAAAAGAAACAGGGTAGAAGTTTCTTCGTATGGAACACAGCCACTCTAGCCCTTCCAGTAGGCCGAGTAGGAGAGCAGCAAGGACTGGGGGCCTCCTCTCCCTGGGCTTCGTGCTTTGCTTTGGAGGCGTTGGCAGGGACCCTGCGCCCAGGCGCTCCAATGTCGTCGAGCTGCTCATGTGCCCGTATCTGGGTTGCACCCGCGGCTCTTCTGTCCGCTGCCTTCTCTAAATCGGCCTCCATTGTTAAGGCATGGCCAAATAAGTGAGAAGCCTTGCTTGGTCTCAGCCTGGTTCTCTCACAGCGAGGCTGGCGACGGTGCTCTGTGCCAGGCAGATGTTTGGATCAGACAATCCGGAAACAGATTCCTCTCTCTGAAATGTGCACGTCTATTTCCTGTTTGTATTTCACCTCCAGAAGCTAATCCAGAGTCAGTTGTGGGTTTCGTCTTAACCCAGTGACAGAGGCAAGGATGAGTCTCTGCAGTAGTGAAATGGAAAAAGGAGGTGCAGCGGGGCAGAGGAGGAGGAGGGGTCTGCAGCAGGAACCCAGCAGCACCCTGCTCTATAGGACCAGATGTTGCTGAGTGAACCCCAAGTGAACCCCGAGTGAACCTGGAGTGGGTGCGTGTGCTCAGAGCGCGGGGACCCAGAATGTTACCCCGGGTTTATCTCCATGTGAATCCTGGGAGAGAAATGAACCTTCCAAACAGATCCATTTTAAAAACCCTGCGCCAGACAAAGTTCAGACCGTGCCTTGGGCTGTGGGATCCGCTGTGAGCATCCTACCAAACCGGACGTAGGTGAGCTTTTATTAGCAGCCAGTGTCTGGTGTTTGACTACACTTCTTTAAAACAAAAAACAAAACCAAAGAAAACAAAAGTACCCACTATCCCTAGGCGAGTGTTTGCTCTGGACCACGTATTTACACAGGGAAGTCTGTTCTGGGGAAGGGGAGGAGGAGGGGCAGGACCCAGGAGAAGCCCATCTGAAGCTGCACCAAGTTTGGCCTTTCTCTGGAGAGGGGGCCCGTGTCTTCCCCGCTGAGGCTCGCCGGGCCGTGTTTGTTTAGTGCCTGTTTGAGCAGCAGCTTTGCTCTGGCAGAAGCAGCTCACCACAGACAGGCTTCACCTTGCTGATGCAAAGGCTGTCTCCTTGAAATGAGCACGCGCCTCGCGTTAGATCTGCAGCATGTAGCTGCCAGGCTATCTCTTTGATCCGGTATGGAATGCATTTGTTAAAAAGCTGCTTTATTGATTTTCTTAGCTGCTTTTTGCCGTGTTTGGATCATTTGTACATATGCACATCACGATTTTTGCTACATCAAAGTGCTTCATAAGTTCACTGCACTCAGGAAACAGCCTACAAAACAAAGGGACTCTGCTCTGTAAAGATTTCTGCCACTTAACCTCCGCTGCCAAAGTTGTTTTTAATGTGTTCCCTCTGAATAGCTTCAAAATATTTTATACGATCTGCCTGGGCCACCATCCCATCCGCTTCTCTGATACTGTGTGTTCTGGCAAAGGGATTGGGTAATTCTAGCGAACACGTTTCACATCACTTCTGTTGGCCAGGGGTCATTTTACCTTAATCACTAATTGGGTAGATTTGTGGGTGATGCCAGCTTCCATAAAGTGTTGGCAATATTTGATGTATGTGAGGAGAGCCATTAATTTGGAGATAAGTTGAAATATACTTAGGTAACTAATGTGATGTTTATTAGATTCAATTATATGGCAGGAAGTAAGCACCATATAACCTTTACTGTTTATTTTTTGTTTGTACTGGGTTATGTGCTTTAAATTCTAAATAAATATTTCCTGAGAGCAGGCTCACACCCCAGCCCAATGGAAAGCCCTACCAGAAAGACTGCTAGGTTCAGTCCAGTCCTGTCCTGAAGCCTAAAGGACTCTGGCTTTAGCCAGGAGTGGGCTGCACCAAACACCTGCCAAAGCCAATCTCCAAAATGGCGCCCAGGGGTAGTTCAGGGTGGGGTCCCCCTCTCGTACCTTTCCCTTGAAGGGTATCTCATACAGATATAGAAATGAACATATATTGAAAACCGAATTTAACTCATTTAGTGAGGGAGCTAGGAAAAGGTTATAACCAGTTCAAAAGAGAATTCAAGCCGAAACATGTATTCATCAGTAATACTGAAATAAATACGCAAAGGGAGGCAAAATAAGCTCTTCCATGGGGATAGATAGGGTGGGGGGAGCTCAAAACCATCAGATTGACAGAATCTGTGTGCATGTATCAGTTATCTAGCAACCTACAGAAGTGTGAAGCGGCTCAAAGACAATAAAATCTTAGGATCTGGTTGCCTCTGGATGTTGCAGAGCTTTTCACTGAAGCACACATTTTTTTATACTCCTTGCACAGTGTGACTGATATATAAATCCTTTTCTTTTGGGCTTTAAAGTTAGAACACTCTGAGTTCAGGACCCAGGTGGAGTTCGGGAGCAAGAAAAGAGGAGGAAGGTGGTAATCGTGTGCTCCCATGGTGTTTTAGGTCTATATAAGAGAAATACAGCCTAATCTAAGCAATATCTAGTTGAATACTTAGAATTCTTTTGCCATTCTTAGAGGTTCTTCCGTCATGGTCGTAGTTGATGGAAATGTGATTTCCCTCTGTCTTCCTCTCATCTTACTTTCTCCGTGCTCACGCTGACCCATGACATCATGTAGTACCCATCCTCACGTCTACCCTGACCCATCCTTTTGTACGTGAGAGTCCCTGCTCAGTTGGAGTTGAAATTAGGGTCATCTGGTCCATTACCTCTGTGACGGTTAGGCTTAATTGTTAACATGGTTGGCTTGGAGCAGACAAGGGGGTTAGAAAAGCACACTTCTGGGTGTGCTGGGGTCACAGAAGTATGACCTTGGGTACTGTATCTGGTCTCTGGCCCCTTCTCTGGTGCCGTCCCCTGCTCTGCTTCCTGGCCACCATGAGGTGGGTGGCTGTGCCCTCCCATGCTCCTTCCCTATGATGCTCCTTCCCCATGATGTTCCTGTGTTTGAACCAACTGACCATGGACTGAGTTCCCTGAGACCGTGAACCAATAACTTCTCCTCCTTGAAGTTGTGGGTGCCAGGTATTTGGTCCCAACAACAAGAAAGCTGACTATTATGGCCTCCAAATAAATCTGCTGAAGTATTCTTGATTGAAAAATCAAGAGGAGGGTGGATGGATCCTCACAGGGGACAGCCGATGCTGGAAAGGAACAGAAAACAAGCAGAACACAGCACTCAGCAGTCACTGCTGACACCTGCCAGGAAGAGCATCGGTGAGCCTGGCCTTGGACACTGGGGCTTTGAACCACGTGTGACCTCAGGCCTCTCCCAGGTCAGCGCTGGGAATCTGATACCTTGGTAAGACGTCCATGCACTTGCTGGAGTCCTCAGACACTGGAATGAGATGTCGCCCCACAGGATGGTGGTCTGGAACCTAAGAGGGCAGAAATGCTGATGGGAATAGCCAGCAGGAGGCCTGTGATGAGCAGACCACTCCGACCGCAACTTGGGAGCTCACCTTGAAATCCCGGGCTCCATTTCATGCCAGGGTGGTGGGATTTTTGTTTTTGATTTTGTTTTCTTAAGCATCGTTAGTGTAATTACAAGAGTAATAGAACTTACTCTTTTAAATGTAAGTTCACTTGAATGTATACGAAGTGTAATCAAGTAATTTGGTGGATGTTTAAACACTGAAAGAATTTTATTACAGGAAAAGACAACATTACCATGAATCCCCCTCAAAATCCTTCCCCTCGCCACCAACACACTCATCGCACCGTTCTTGCCACTTTCTGCAGCAGCTCTGGAGGCCTCTTTCCTGAGTGTCTTTAATTGTGCTGTCCTGGCTGCCTCGACGTCCTGAATCTGTTCAAAATGTTGCCTTTTCATGGTCATTTGGACTTTGGGGAGGAACCAGAAGTCACCCAGTGCCAGATCCAGTGAATAAGGTGGGTGAGGACACAGCGTCAGGTTTTTACGAGCGTGCCTTGTTGGATGGCGCTCAGCAGCACCATTCATTGGATTTTTTTTATCACACCTTGTAAAGATTTGAAAGACGACTTCCAGAGCTGCTTCAGAAAGTGGCAAGAGCGATGGGATGAGTGCATTCAAAGGGAGGGAGAGGATTTAGAGGCAGATTCATGTAAATATGTCTTTTACTGTAATTTTTAAAAAATTTAGCACACATTTAATTTTTTATCGGTCCTGTATTTCTGCAAGTTTGGACAAATGAATAGAGTCACTTAAACAGCACCACAGTCAGATAGAAAACACTTCCACCAGACCCCAGGTTTCCCCAGCGCCCCTCTATAGTCAGTCCCCCAACCCTGTGTAGCCAGTGTCGTCCCTGTAGTTTTGCCTTTTCCATAAAGTCATAGAAATGAGTCATAGAAATAAATAAGCATGGAAATGCAACCTGTTGACCTGGGCTCCTGTCCCTGTGATACACACGTGGGATCGGTGCGCACCGTTGTGTGTATCTACACAGGCTGCCGTGTATTCCAGTGTGTAGACCGACCCCAGTTTGCTTTCTCATTGTGCAAGACAAAGCTGTTGGGTTAGTTTCAGTTAGGAGAGATCATTAATGCAGCCATGGTGAACATTCAGTCAGAGGTTTTTATGCGAACACAGAGTATTATTTCACAGTTGTATCGTAAGTACATGTTTAACTTTATGAAAAAAGTCGAAGTGTTTTCCAGATTGCTAAAAAATTCCGTTTTTAATTTTAACCTCCAATATGTGAGAGTTACACTGGCTCTAGTATGCTTACCAACACTGAGAATGTTTTTCATTCTATTTCTTCCTTTCGTTCTTCTTCTGTAGTGAAAATGGACATTTTTCTCTTGTTCCAGATCTTAGAAAGCTTTGACACTCCCCCATTCAGCATGATATTGGCTGTTGGCTTATTATGTATGTTCTTCGTTGTGTTAAGTTGCATTCCTTATATAGCTAATCTGCCAGAAGTTTTTATCAAGGAGACCCTGAGCCTTATCAAATGCCTTTTCTGCATCTGTTGAGGTGCTCGATGGCCTTTGCCCTTGGTTCTGTTGGTGTGGGTATGCTGTATTGTTTGCCTTTCCTGATTTGCACATGTTTGTGTTGAACCATCTTTCCTTCCATCTGACTATGGCAAATCACCTTTCACACTTTCTGTTGGATTTGGTTTGCTAGGATTTTGGTGAAGACTCTGGTATTTATGCTTATCAAGGGTAGTGGCCTGCAATTGTCCAATTCTGTTACGTTCTTGTCTGGCTTTGGTATCGAGGCAATGCTGTCCCCTAAGATGCTTGGAAGAATTTCCCAATCTTCCATTTTTTGGAATAATTTTAAAAGGATTTATGTTTATTCTTTTAAATGTGTGCTAGAATCCAGCAGTGAAGCCATGTGATCCTGGGATCTTCTTTGATAGGAGATATTTTCTCCTGAGTCCATCTCATTACTCATTATTTGTCTTTTCAGGTTTTCTGTTTCTTTGTAGATCCACCTTGGTAAGGTGTATGAGTCTGAAGTTGTCTATTTCTTCTACTCACTACATTATTTGCCATATAGTTATTCACATGGGCTCCTTTTTAAATAGTTTTCAATTCAAATTTTCTTAAAGAAGACTCTATTAGGTCTGGATAGTATACATTTATAATACCTGTAAAAATGATGGGAAACTTCTACAATAGATGATTTTGTAGATTTGTTATGGGTAGATATTAGATGAAGTACTAATCAACCAAGACACACTGGGCTCACTAAAAATAATTTATGCTAAAAGATCTAATTTTCTTTCATTTCAAAGAATTAATTTCATTGTCTATTACAATAATCCATAAGATGTATATTTGGTTTTACATTTGTGAAAATGGAATCGTATGTATCATATAAAAATAGCTAGACTAAATTATGTTTTATTTAAAAACCGTTACCCCCACATAGTGATTTTTTGAGCCTGTCAACCTGGAGAGATTTTCTTCATTGCATAGCCTTTAGTCACTGGTAATATTCAAATTATGAGTTCAAGAATGTATTAAATCAAGAAACACATTGGATCAGCAAAGCACGGCTGTGCAGAAAAGTCCCAGACAGAATGAACCGGAAGTCCAGGCTGTGGATTTGTGATTCCCCTCAGATTACAGCTTTATCTGCAGAGGTCATCAAAGAGAGAGAGGACAGGGCTGGGGAGCCACAGAAGCCACGCCTGTGCGGGCAGGGGAGCAGCACAGTTCAGCTGGCGCAGCCCTGGGCAGGAGAGTCCCACGCATGTGTGGCACCGCAGCGGTGGAGTCGGTCCTTCCACCCGCACTGCAGCCCTGGCGTTCACCTCCGACCCCATCCAGCACAGGAGAGTTCGCCTGGTGCATGACACTGCAGCATGACGTGTGTGTGTGTGTGATTTCAACGATCATTTTTTTATCACTTCCTTAATAAAGTGAGTTTTTTGAAGATTCCATTGGAGACCTCGCATGGTCCCATGAGGAGAAGTGATAGAGAAGCATATTTTAAAAGATATATATTCAGAAGATTTTCTCTCTTTTTAGTAGATCTCCTGACCCAGATACACCCCAAAGTTTCGCCCCTGTCCTATCCGGCCCTAGACCTTCATTGGTAGATAGCTCTGAACCTAGGTTCACCTCAGCGCCACCTGTCCTCACGTTACTTCGCGTCACAGGCCACGTCGAATCTCATGGAAGCAACATTACTTGCACTCAAAAAAGAAAAAAAGAAAGAACAGAACAGAAAGGAAAAGAAAAGAAATGAAAGAAAAGCACTCAGTGTGAAAGGCTCGCACTTGCTGGGGCGTATTTTGCTGCGTTCTCTGACTTTCTCACCCACAACGTCCTTCCGTCTCCTTCGAGGTGACAGGAAATAGGAATGAGCCGTCTGCTGTTGGTGTACTCTGCTTGCTTTGTTTTCAGGTTGTTGAATGTAAAAACACAATAAGATATAAAGTCGATAATGAAATTCATCCATAATTTCATTATTCAGAAAAAAATTACTCTTAGCATTTCGGTGCCCCATATCCCTGCCTGCTTTTAAGGCATGCGTACGTAGGACACCACAGAGCCACGGGCCATGCAGCAGAGCCTGGGCCAGTGACAAGGGTCACATGTGATGCTGGCTCCGCAAAACTCTCATGGCCCTTTCAGTCATGATTTCACGCTGCGGATCCATTTCCTCACAACTTCCCATCTTAACAATCACCCTTTAAAAAAAATCACAAGTTTGGTGTTTGTGAATGCTTTTTTCATTATAATTAAAATAACTTTGACCAGTGAAGAAAACCTTGAAGTAAGAATTTATTGGCCTCTTCTGCATCTGTTTTCAAGCAGGATGTCAGCTATTCGAACTCACCAGATGACACAAGGAAGAAAGCAAAACTGTTCATGGCCCTAAATAAACCCTTATGTGGTTTGGTGGCCTCCTTCCCAGGCCCCAAGAGCAGAGCTCGGAGCCCCAGCTCATGGCCAGGCCTTGGCCCACTTCACGGCCAGCAGCCTGCGGCCAGGACTGAGGGCCCCAAGGCTGTGCTACCAGCTGCAGAGGCCAAGGTGGCATCTGGTGACAGGGCTCCTGTCACCTCTCCGTGAGTCTCAGAGGGGATTTACACCCATGGGCTTCTCTGGCGGAACTGACTTTGAGGAGTTGGAGGGACTGTTTCTTTATGTGTGTTTGGGGAGGGATAATCTCCAGGTCCTGATGATCTCATTCTCGCTCCTGTCCTAATTACCCCATATTTGTTAAATACGAGGTAATAAATTCTGACAAACAGGCCACGGGCACCCAGCGAGGCGCTTCATTTTAATTGGCTCGCCCGGTTCCCCGCTCTGCTGAATTGCAGCCCATCAGCGCGAGCCTCCCTGTGGTGAGCAGCGAGGAACAGGCCCAGGTGCATCCAGTTTTACTTCTGAAAGGAGAAGCAACAGCTCCAGATCCTGAAAATGTTAAGTGGGGGGGGGCGTGCCGCGTCTTCTCAGCGGCACCGTGCAGGGCGAGCGTTGCGTCCCATCGCTCTTCCAGCGGTTCTGCTCTCCAAGTGTGATTGCAATTAATTCGTACCACACCGATGAGTCGGAAACCATGGCCTTTGTGGATGCACGTAGGGCCTTCTCAGAGACTCTGGAAGGCTGCTTGTTGGATTTCACACTGAAAGGCTTCTTTAAGAATTAGGAATATAACACCCGGAGAGACAGATACAAAAATACCACAGCCTGAAAACCCCACTACACACGTCAGCTGCATCTGTTTCCCAAAATGGCGCTGGGTGGTGGCTCTGTCTTACTCTCTCGTCAGTGGATCCAGTACTATACCGGACACCCAGGACTTACTTCGGAGAGGAGAGGCTTACTTCGTCTCCTGGTGTTTTGTTTATGGTTGACTGGCCCCAAAGCAGAAGTGACATGGAGGATGGGCATGGTGGACAAAAGCAACTCAAGTCATGGTGGTCGGGAAGTGGAGAGGGAAGGGAGGAGCCAGGGAGGGAGCTGCACCTTCCATATGGTGCCCCACTGAGCTGGCTCTTCTGACCAGGCCCCACGTCCTCACGACCCACTCAGTTATGGATTCACCAATGGATTAATCCCAGGGATGAGACAGAACCCCATGACTCAATAACCTCTAAACACACAAGCCTTTTGGGGGACATTCTAGATCTAAGTCATGACACTTTGCCTTGGTGCCCAAACCCTAGTCAAATGTACTCCACGGAAGGGCAGTAGCTGGGAGCCTTTCCCTCTAACCGTTACACCATTAATATTCCTACTTAAGAACATGTTGCTGGCTTTTGATTTGCTACAACAAAGTGAGTACACATTTTGAATTTTTCTTAAATTACAGTCTTAAGTTTCTTAACCATGAAAGGCAGTTTTTCAAATAAACCCAATATTCTCTCTGAGAATGGAAGGAGCTGGTCTTCATCTTCATGCCTTGCAATCTCTCACAGCATCTTTGTGTTCATGTCCTGGCGCAGTGGCCACAGACCTCTGAGCCCCTGAAAACACGAGGAGAGTGGTGCAGGGAAGAGAATTAAAGATCCCTGCCTTCGTTCTCTAACGTGGTGAGAAAAATGAAAGAGGATGAAACAAAAGTGAAAAGCCTCAAGTCAGCAGACCTCCCTTTGCCATCTAGGCCATGGGTTTCTTTCCGTGTCCTACATGTTTCCTACGGGCAGCATCTCCCCTCTGCCATGATCTAGTTCAGGACCGTTTCCTGCCCTGTCGTCCTTCCTCTGTTGTCCATCACCACCCTTCAGCCAAAGACATCATCCAACCACTCCAGCCACCCCCAACTGCGTAACAGGTGTCCCTTAAAGCACCCGCCACCCGCTGTGCCGCCAGCGTGAGGCCTGCGCAGGACTCAGTACAGCAACTGCACTGGGGTGTGGGACCGACCTCAGCTGGGCCGGCACCGGTGGCCACTAGAACAGAACCCTCCTTTCTCCTCGGGGCAAGGCTGACTTGGAGCAATTGTCCTCGTTCACAACCAATGCCCTTCCCTCCCCCGCTCACCCCGAACATCCTCTCCACGTGGCGTCTCGGGCGTGGTCCTCTCCCGGTACTGAGACTTCTCCCGGTGCCGCCCGGCTCCACGTGAAAGGGCCTGGACTTCGAGTCTGCCCCTGATCTGACCTTAGCCGCCTCGGAACCTCACATCCAATAAAGTTCCGGGGTCCAGCAAGTCAGGCAGACAAAATTCAAATCCAAAAGGAACTGGATTCTAGCACTTAATTAAGGGAGTGGCAGGGAATTTGCAGTCGTCTTTAATTTCCCACAGAGCCGCACTGACTGTTTCACAGTCTAACTGAAACCCTTCGTGTCTTCCCATTGCTCTTCAGGTAAAATCCAACGCTGGCCCCGAACTCCTGCCAGCTCCTGCCAGCAGCTTCCCGCCTTTGTGCGCAGCACTCCGGGCTCTGTCCTCTGTGTTTCACTCCCAGTCACCCTTTAGCCCCTTGAAGCTCCCTGGTTTTCCCCACCACAGGCTCTGTTTCCGCACTGTGTAACTAAAACCGACCAGGTCTGTTGAGATTTCACTTAGGGGAAATTTCTGGCCGTCCTGCGCAGGTGGCTTCTCCGTCGTTCGCTTCTTAGCACCCAGTGTTAGCAAGGGGTTAACTCTGCCATCTCCTGCTCTACACCCGATGGATGGCAGCCCCAGGAAGCCAGGGGCACTTTGTGCTGTCCCTGCTGTTCACACAGCACCTGGGACAGTGCCCTGCGCACACTTGGCACTTGATAAATATTTACCGAAGCAGTGGGCATCACAGTCCACCTCAGGAGGGGTGGCTCGTCCGACACCAGCCCCGTAAGACAGTGCTCCTCCAGGGTACTCCAGGGACACGGCCACTGGCCACGTGCCTGCCGAATACACCAAACAGGACCGGTCCGAACTGAGACGGCCGTAAGTATAGAATGTGTACCCTGTTACCGTTCAGATCTGGTGTCCCCCAAAGTCTCGTGTGTGGAAGGGGACCACGTCACGCGGTGCCGTACTCTCGTAGATTCACCATGGGTGAGTTTGTGGCCCGTTGTGCTGACTGCAGGCAGGAGCTGGTCCCTGGGATGTGACCCAGGGGGCGGGTTCTGGTCCCCGCTCCTCCCTTCTCTGCTTCCTGGCCGCCATGGGGGAGCGGCCATCCCTGTCAGGCCCTTTTCTGTTTCTCCCTTGGAGCGGCCAACCAGGGCAAGAAACCATGAGCCAAAACACCCTTCCTTTAAATCGTGGGCATGTGGGGGAGAGGAACTAATACACCGATTTCAGACAGAGCACCCCCGTGAATGCGAATCGTCTCCTGCATAGTTCGCAGAGCTTACCTGATGCTGATAGTTTTGATACACCAGGTTGATGAACTGTATTATTAAAATTAACCTCACCTGTCTTGTTCTCCCTTTCTAATGAGACTTTTGAAAATTTGACATCACATAGGCGGCTCACATTATCTTTCTGTCAGACATTGCTGCTCTGAAAGGATGGTCTCAGGTGCAATGTGCTTGTTTTTTTGAGTTTTTCTTTGTTTGTTTGTTTTTAGTACCAGGAATCAAACTCAGGACCTTGCACTTGCCAGATAGGCGCTGTGCCACTGAGCTATATCCCTGGCTCAGTGCTTGTGGAAATACCGCAACACTCCCTCTCTTCCGAAGATTTGCAGCGAACATATCAAAGGCCCTGAGAAGTCCTGCAGCAAAACAGCAGTTACCTTTAAGCCACGGACTTGTGAACCTGCCTTGACCAGCCGTGGAATCCTCTCCATCACCCTATCTGTCCATTCCCACATGAAACACTTAGAGGCAGTGCTTCGGGTCCTGCCACCCCAACCCGGCCATGAGCATGGTTCCCACCAGGGCGAATCTCTTTGCGCAGCCCTACAGAGGGCTTTTGCAGAGGCCTGGGGGCGTTTCCTGGTTTGCTTTATTCTCTAGGTCACTTAGGGGCTGAAGAGGCAAAGCAAAGTTATCCTGAGGCTTCAGATAGGCAGTGCTGGTGGAGCCTGTGTGGAAGATGGCGCAAGAAGGGAGGCCACACCTAGCACAGTGATTGTCACAGCACCATGTGGCCTCATCTTCTCTGGAACTGGCGCCAGAAATGCGGGGCACTTTTTCTCCTACCGTAAAGTGTGGCTGTTTGCTCACTGGGCATTTTGAATTGTGTCCAGGGTGGGACAGAGTGAGGGTTAAATGTGTCACCTCTCCGTGCAGAGCTCTGATCCTGAGCCCGCTTTGTTTCCAAGGTGCCTGGCCCTCGTCTGAGCTATCCTGGAGCCCTGGGAAGGAGCCCCTGTCCCCAAAGCCACATCCTAGCTCTTACACAGAGCCGACGTGCGTGGCGACTGCTGCTCGCCCCTGGGCTCTGAACTCCGAGAGTTCTGGAGGCGCGGGGCAGCCCTCGTGCTCGGCCTTCTGCCCCAACCCTGGGGCAGCCTGGCCGCCCCCTGTGCCAGAGCCGGCGCTGGCCTCCTGGAGAGCAGGATCTCACGTGCTGTTTGTGTTGTGTTCCCGTCCCTCCCAGGGTCCTTCCCGCCCCTCCCCAAGCAGAGGCCCCGCAGCGTCCCTTCCTCTCCTGGAGTCCACGAGTCCACGTCCCCCCGCTGCGTGACAGGGACATTGCCGTGTGTTATTCGCCCTGAGCAGGGGTGCAGGACCTCCCCTGTGCACGTAAACCTTCAGGGCCATCCTTGCTACGCATCATAAAGCACCCTAGCCCGGCTTTCGCCGTGTACGCGGAGAAAGAAAACCAGGCAGGACACAGGAAAAAGTGCTCATTGGTAGCTAACCAGGTGTTCCAGCTTGCTTCGGTATAAATTTTATGACAACAATTTTGTTTAATTGCTTCTTCTGGAGTTGAAAATTCCTTATGATGTGCATAATTTAACTCTTTCTATGCCCAACTGGCGGGGGGAAATACTCAAAACACTGATTTGAAAATCCGAAGCAGTTCATCCTATTTGAACCGTTATGCACAAAAAGAATGGGAGAATCCCACTGGGCATGCGCCAGCGGCAGCACCCAGCGCCGAAAGCCTAAGGGAGCGGAGGGCAGACCTAGCATTCTCGCAGCTGAGCGTGCTGCGTCTTCCAAGGGAGTTACACGTTCAGCTTTCTCTTCTGTTTGCTTTGCTTTTCCTCCTTTCGTTTATTCTCTTTTCTTCTGCCTTCCTTCCTTCCTTTTGTTTTTAACTTATTTTTTGCCATATTTGGGATCGAATGCAGGGCCTTTGTGCCTGAACTAGAACCCCAGCCCTTTTCATTTTTTATTTGGAGACAGGGTCTTCCTAAGTCACTGAGTAGACCAGGCTGGGCTCAAACTTGTGATCTGCCTGCCTCAGCCTGCCAGAGTGCTGAGTTACAGGTGTGTGTTACCAACACTACAGAACGGGAAAAAACTTTTGCCAGCTAGTCTTCTGACAGAAGACTGATATCTAGAATATATAAAGAGCTAAGAAAATTGGACCCCCTCCAAAATAAAAGACCCAGTCAAAGAATGGGCAACTGAAATGAGGAAGTACAGGCAGCCAATAAATACAGGAAGAAATGCTCAACATCACTGGCTATTTGAGAAATGCAAATTATATAAACACCGAGATTCCATCTTACTCTAGAAAGAATGGCCATCATCAAGAAATCAGATAATAACAAATGCTGGTGAGGCTGCAGAGAAAAACAAATACTTCCATATTGTTGATTAGAAGGTAAGCCAGTAGAACCACTATGGAAATCAACACGGAGTTTCCTCAGAAAGTGAAAACCAGAAATTCCATTTGTCCCAGCTGTTCCCCATCTAGGTACCTTCCCAAAAGAATTAAAGACATCACATTACAGTGATCCATGCACACCCATGTTTATAGCAGCACAACTCAAAATAGCTAAAGCTTGGAAGCAGCCTATATATCCATCAGCAGATGAATGGATAAAGAAAATGTGGTATTTACACACCATGGAGTACTACTCTGCCATAAAGAAGGATAAGCTTGGTCATTTATAGGAAAATGGGTGCATTTTGAGACCATAATGTTAAGTGAAATAAATCAACACACAAGCTTAAATACTACATGGTTTCTCTTATATGAGAAACCCAAAGTATAAACACAGAGCACAGTAAAAGTTAGATAATAGGAAGTAGGGAGATGGCTCTTTGTCAAATGGGAGGCAGATCAACAGACGGAGGGAGAGGGGATGAAAAGGAATTGGGATGTGCTATGTACATGCAGCAGCTCCACACAAGGAGGTAAACAAAACAAGAAAGAATAAAAACTTACTGGATATAAAGCAGCGTACGCTGAGCTGCATTTACTTTTCCTTGGAACACTGGGTTAGAAATGCTGGAATGCGCAGTGGTGGCCAGAGCAACGGGACAGCTCCTTTCCGTTCCTCTGCACTCCCAGTCGCCTCTCCCTCGGGTTACTGTATTTCATCACAGCATGTTTTCTTGTTCTTTCCAATTCAGTTGCACCAGGTGTGGTGGTGCACACCAGTAATCCCAGAACTGTGGGAAGCTGAGGCAGGGGACTGCAAGTTTGAGTGCAGTCTGGGCTACTTAACACTGTCTCAAAAGAACAACATTTCAAAACAGGGCTAGGGATGTAGCTCAGTTCAAAGCTCCTGAGTCTAATCTCCAGTACCATTAAAAGAAAAAAATATTTTTGAAACATTAGTCTTTGTACCTCACTGTATAGAAAGTATATCTCTGGCATTTCAGAATTGCAGCCACGAAGTAGACGGGCATTCCTTGATGCACGGTGGTTCAACTTAGGGCTTTCTGTCTTCAGGGTGCTCGGAAGGCGACACCCAGCCAGCCGAAGGCGGTCTGCAGAGTTTGAACCTTGGACTCTCCCCAGGCCAGCTGTGCACAGCGTGGCGCCCCCTTTGTGCCATGGGCTGGGTCGGGGGGCAGCCGCCACCCTGCCACTGTGCCCCTGTGGCTGAGCCCTGGCTCAGTAGTGAGGTGGGTAAAATTCGTCTTGGCTTAACAGCGTTCTCACCCCACTGTGCGTTTATGAGGACGGAGCCCTCAGAAGCCCGGCAGCATCTCTGGGAAGATGTGGCGTTGCCAGCATTTCATCCCTGTCTGTCACCCTTGTTTGTGGGAAAACAGTTCAGCAGGGTTCACTGTGTTTGTGCCCCTCATGCCCCGCCTTTCTCTCTCCCTCCACCACGGTGCCTGGTAGAGGCGATGCGTCCACAATTTGAAGGACTCTGAGTCCTGGGAGGGAGAGGACGTGAACACAGATGTGGCCTGAGACTCCTCCTTCTTGCCCGCCCCTCGCTGGGTGCTCCTGGTGACCCCTGCTGCTCTGTCACCTCCTCCTCCCTCCAGGACAGGCTTTACGGAATGGCACCGGCCAGGATGAGAAGATGCTATCCATTCTGTTATTTTCATTTTGCCCCTAAAAGACTTCAGATTGTTTCTAGAAAGCTGAAGTCCCAGGAAGGTTGAAAAACAATATTTTCTAGGATATTTCCTAACTAAAGGAGACTCTAAGGCACAGGGAAGTTGGATCTGAATAGCTTGAAACACACTTAAATGCTGCATCGCTTTGTAGACTTCCTGTGACTGATTGGAGCCATTTATCTTGCTGTGATTTCACAGCACAAGCATAATTGTGATTGTTTTATTAGTTCCTTGCTGATTAAGTGAAATATAATTGTGCTCTTTGAAAAAAACGATGAAGTTAGTTGATTTGAGAAAACTACTTCAGATAGTAATCACGGGGGCTGTTAACATGATCACAGAAAAAGGAACAGTGCTGGGGCAGCAGCAAGAGCAGAGAGGGACTCGGTCCTAGGAAGCCATGGATGGACTTGACCTCAGCTGTGAGTGACCTAGGGAGGCGGCCGCCTTGGCAGCCACGTTGCCCATTCCACTGGCTGTCCCTTGGCTGCTTGACCGTGGGAAAGGTCTTCAACTCCTGCGCTCCCTTGAGTCCAACTTGCGTCTGGCCTGTGTTGTGTGCAAATTCAAGTGGTGTAGACCAGGGTTCAACCAGGATCCAGGGGCAACCAGCTTGGATACCGAGGTCTGTTCTTCAGGCTGTTGACCTGTGTGGTGTTTAAAGGGGCACTTGGGGTACTTGCTAGCATTTAAATTTGTAAAATTATCATGAAGTCTGGATTTCTCAGCTCCTCTTCAATAACCGTGAAGCTGGTGGCTCTAAGCATAATGTTCCCAACACCCAGAAAAGTACCATTTTCTGCTTATGCTCACGCATGTGGCTGGTTTCTTGTAGTAATTTAGAAGCATTCAATTATTTATGGCACCTAAATTTCCATCTAAAGTAAAATATTTGTTTCAAGAAAAATGAAAAACAACAAATTATTATGGAAATGAAGACTATCTTTAACACATAACTAAAGAATATTTTAATTTTTGATTTTAAAACCACCCCAATTTGCTAGTGTTTGTTATTCTCAGCTGCTGATAGTATTTCAATTTCTGTCCTTGATATAGAACAGGGATTGGGAAACAGTGCTCCTCACCCATTTTTGTACATAAAGTTTTATTGAGATGTAGTCCTTGTGACATGGCTAAAGTGACTCCATTTTGTTTTTGAGACGCCATCTTAACTTCACTTAACCTATAGTTGAACTCACTCCCTTAGACCCCCTCCTCCTAGTTAACCATAAAACCCACGAGGGAGGAACAAATGGTTATAGCAAACATGGGCCATGTTGACCTTTGAACGCATCCTGTGAGATAAGCAGACCAGATGTTTAAGGAGGGTCTTGTGATAAATCTAGTGATGTTCCCATGAAATTCCAGGAAGGTGATGTGGTACAATGGGATTGCTATGGAAACTGAGGAACTTGTTAATGTATAAAAGCCCTTGAGAACAAAGACCTGGGGTCCATGTCCTAGTGGAGGCTGGGACATCTTCTGCTGGCTAATAAAGCTCCCTTGTATCCATTCTCAGTCTCCGTGAATGTTTCTCGCTAATTTTGCCACAACACTTTGATCCACCCATCTCTGCAAATAAAGTTTTATTGGGACACAGCCAAGACCATTCACTTTTGTACTGTCTACGGCTATCTTCACATTACGATACCACACTTGAGTAGTTGCAACAGAGACTGTGCATCTCTCAAGGGCAAAAATATTCACTTTTTGGTCCTTTGCAGAAAAGCATGCTGACTTCAGTTTTCAGCAAGGACACACAAAGAGCTTGAAAGTCACCACTCGTGTTTCTTGTTTTTCACAACAAGAAAAAGAGTGGGGCACACTGAAACTCACTGGCTCCTCCCAGCTCCGTCAGAGGGTGGAGGTTGCAGGGCAGAGCACCACTGTGAAGTCTGGAGATGGAGCTCAATGCAGGGAATGAAGGCAAAGCCAGCTGCAGGAGCAGGAGCCCGTGGAACCAGGAACTGGTATGAATATCAACAGGGAGCATCTGATGGATTTCTGGAGGCCAAGTGTAGATGGGTTGAGAGTTATCACGTCCTGGGAGCCCCCACACTTCCCGGGCTTCACCTCCAGAACCTCACCAGATCTCCCTTAGACACAGAGAACCACCTCCTGCTCTGAGCGTGGGAAGTGGGAAAGCAGACCCTTCAGTAAACCCAGTGCCTGCTCCATACAAAGCTCTGCCCTCCAAGGAAAGCAGCTCTTCAAGAGCCTGAGCTCACCTAAGCAAGAGCCACTTGGCCAACTCAGCCTCCCCTAACTTTTCCTGCCTCCTATGAAGAAAGGGGGAAAAGCTTTAAAAACAAGAATCACTTCAAAAGGTCACAGTGCAGACAGCCAGGCATACTGAGAGCTGAGATTTAATCCTAAAATGGTAGGGAGCTTCCTCCCCTTTGACACTTTAGCACCACATCAACAGGGCCCGCCAGATAATAGGGTATTCCTAAGAAAGCAAGATATGCACTGGGGCTGAGAAGGAGTTTGCAGGCAAACACAAAGACAAAAAGAGAGGAAAAAATAAGGAAATTAGCACCTCTGGTACTACAGTGACACCACACCAAACATTCAACACAGCCTAGGGCCTGGCCAGCTATCTACGCAACTCCCCACTTATACTCTAACTGTACTATGCCCTAGTGTCCAGTATGTCATGTGTAGAGCTGAACAAGAATGCATAAGACATAAAAGGCAAGAAAAAAACACCTATAAAGAGAACAAGCATCAGAACCAAAATCAGGCATGGCAGGGCTTTTGGAGTTATTGGATAGAGGATTTCAGTTAATCATAATGAGTAGGCTAGGAGCTCTGATAGAAAAGATGTACAATGCAAGTAGATTTGTAACATCTAAAGAGGAGTTCAAAGGAAATGTTAGAAATAAAAATAATGTAACAGAAATGAAGAATGCCTCCGAAGGGCTCATTAGTAGATTGGACACAGCCAAGGAAGAATCAGTGAGCAAGAAGATTTCTTAACAGAAATTTCTCAGATTGAAACATAAGGTGGAAAAAATGGGACAACAAATCTAATTAACTGTGGGACAATTACAAGAGGTCTGCATTGTGTGACAACCAGAAGGAGAAGGTGAAAATAAGAAATATTTGAAGTAACAATAGCTGAGAATTTCCCAAGATTTATGGCAGACACCAAAACCACAAAGTAAATCGTATTCATACTGCAGAAAAACAAAGACAAAGAAAAAAGACAGAAATAAGCCAGAGGAAAAAACACTTAGCTGTGGAGGAAGAAGGAAAAAAATTACCAGATTTTTTTTTTTTTTGCTACCAATCACAGAGGGAAGATAGTAGAGTGAAATGTATAAAGTGTTGAAAGAACAAAATAAACTTCCAAAATGGAATTCTACACTCGATGTAATGATTCTTCAAAAGTAAAGGAGAAATACAGATTTTTCTCAAATAAACAAAAATTGAGGGAATCTGTCACCAGGAAATCTGCCTTGCAAGAAATGGGGCTGGGGATGTGACTCAGTGGTAGAGAACTTGCCTGGTTCCTTTCTCAGCACTAAAATCAAACATATTAAAAAGATTTCTCAATTAAAAGAGAAGGAGCATGCTATGTGTGAAAATCAGATGTATATCAAGTAGGAGTATCAAAGAAAAAATGAAATAATGGTAAAGTAAAATGTGTAAGGAGAAATAGACAAAAGTACTTTTATCAGAAAGTTCAGCAGTTCTCCATCAGTGATTGACAGAGCCAGGCGGCAGGAAGAAAATCAGTCAAGATAGGTGCCCCCAGGCTACAACTGGACAGCTGAATCGAAGGGCATTTCTAGATGACTCATCCACAAGAGTGGAATGCCCATTCTCTTCTTGTTTGCACGAAATATTCACTAAGCTTATACTTAAAAAACACCTCAGCACAGTTAAAGTTACAGAAATTATATAAAATATGATCTCCGTGCTTATGGAATTAAATTAAGTCATAGGAAAATAACTAGAATATGTCTACTTGGTAAATAAATACATTTCCCAATAACACGTGCATCAGAAGGAGAATCTCAAGAAAAAATTTAGAAGTATTTTGAATTTAAGTGAAAATGAAGACACAGCTTATCAAAATATGTGGAATGCAAGGAAAGCTCAGCTCCAGCAGAAACGTGGAGCACCGAATGCAAATGTCAGGGAAGAAGAAAAAATTGGAACTCGGTTCATTTAAGCTTCCACCTTAGGAAACTAGAGAAAGAAGTGCCAGCTAAGTCTAAATCAAGTAGAAGAAAATTAATAAAAAGTAGAGCAGAGATCAAGTTTGCAGGAGGAACTAAAAAAACTAAAATCTGGTTCTTCGAAAAGGTCACGAAGTTGGTGAATCTCTGTCTTCGCATTCTGTAGTGAAACATAATGAGTGGAACTCATATAATTATCTGAGAGGTTCACAGATGGGCTCACAGAGGCGGAGCACTGACCTGGCCCAAGCCGGAAAGCCAAGGAAACCTGCAACTGCTCTGTCCCGGAAGCCATGAGAGAGGTCAATGTGCAGCCCTAATCCAAGGCCAAAGGCCCCAGAGCGCCCCCGCCAGCCTCTTGTGAGAGTCCAGGTCCCCAGAAGTGACACAGTTCCCTCAGTCCAGTCAAGTTGACACCCAAAATTAGCCACCACATCCTCTAACCGGGTTTTCAAGAAAAAAGAAACCACAGACTGGTGGTCACTAGACTTCATGTACCATACATGAGAAAAAATAATGGAAAGGATCATAAATTTGCCGCTGAGCCATCTCACTGGCAAGGATCATAAATTTGACAACTTAGATGAAATCAACCAAGTTCTTGGAGGACACAAACTACTAGCATTCACTCAGGAGGAAATAGGTAATCTGAATGGGCTGGTATCTGTTAAAGGAATTGCATCAATAACTAACAACCTTCCAAAAAAGACAGCAGCAGGCCCAGATGGCTTCACTGAATTTTACCATGTATTTCAGGGGAAAAACATTACACCAGTTTATATAATCTCTTCCTAAAAACAGAAGCAGAGGGAAAATATTTCTTAATTCATTCGGTGAGACCAGTATTACCCTAAAACTGAAACCAGGTGAAAACATCATAAGAAATAAAAACTACACAACTACCTCTTTTATGACCAGAGATGCAAAATTCTTCATCACATGCTAACAGGATGTGTTGCACAATATATAAAAAGAATTATACACCACCAACAAGCTGTTGTTTATTCCAGCTATGGAAAGCTGTTTCAACATTTCAAAACCAGTAACTGTAAGTCATCACATTAACAGGCTGAAGAAAAATGTCAAACGACCACAAAACAGATGCAGAGAAAACATTTGGTCAAAAAACTCACAGCATATTACAAACAGAGGTGAGGTGCCTCATCTCGATAAAGGACATTTGCGAAAAGCTTACAGCACACACCATGCTATTTAATAATTAAAATGTCTTCCCTGTGAGATCAGAAACAAGATACACAGTTCCCTCTTACCACTTCTACTCATAGTCATACCAGGAATCCTCGCTAACATAGATGAGATAGTAAAACGAGAGCTCTGCGGATTGAGAAGGGACAAGTGACACTGTGCCTGTGTGCAGGCAACGTGATCACTGATGTAGAAAAGCTAAATAAGAAACAAAACACTTCCTGGAAATAATTAATAAGCAAAGCAGATTACAGGATACAAAGTTAATACACAAAATCCAATCACTTCACTGTTTACTAGAAATAAAAATAGCAGCTTGAAATTCATTTCATTTGTACCAAATATAAAAAATAGCTATTCATATAAAATGAGTATAGGATTTATATGAGGAAAATTACAAAACTCTGATGAAACAAATCAAAGAGCTACGTAAATGGGGAGATATCCTGTGTTCATCAATAGAAAAGACTCAGTTGTGCCCGGATGTCATTTCTTCCCTGCTTAATCTATCTTGATCGCGATTTTAGCAAGTTAATTTTTGCATATCACCAAACTGGTTCTATAGTTTATATGGGAAATCAAAAGATGCGGAATGATGAATGTAACCTTAGAGAAGATGGCCAGAGGCCTGGCGCTGATTGACTTGAAGACTTTCAGTAACGTGATCATATGGGATTGATGAAGGACCAGAAAGACAGACCAAGAAGACAGAACCAAGTGCTCAGGAACAGATCCAGCTATTTAAACTGGTATTTTTATAAAGCAGGGAAGGCAATTCCAGAGGAAAAGTACAGTTTTCTCAACAAATGGTGCAGAAACAACCAGACATCCATACCAAAAATAAAGAAAGAAAGAATCTAAATAAAAAATTTAACAAAAATTTTGTAAAATATCCTTCCACAAAAATTAACTCAAAATTGATTATAGAGCTACCCACAAAGGGCAGAAACTATCCAACTTCAAGAAGGGAGTGCTGGAGAAAATCTAAGTGACCGTGGGTTTGGCCATTGCATTTTAGGTACAGTCACGAAGCACCGTCCGCGAGGAGCCTATGAATGAGTCGCTGCAGTCGTGCAGGTGACTGCGTCTTCCCAAAGTCCTTCTGGTGGGGCACAATCCACAATCAGGTGCTATTAGAAGCTGGGCCTTTGGGATATGGTTAGACCACGGGGCAGAACCCTCATCAGTAGGATTAATCCCTTTAGAAAAGAGGCCCAGAAAGTGGCCTTGTCCTGTCCACCGTGGAAGGCGTAGCAAGAAAGCGCCATCTATGAACCAGAGACCTGGCCTGCACCCGACACTAAATTTGCTGATGCCGTAATCTTTTACTTCTCACCTCCCAGAAATGTGAGAAATAAGATTCTGTTGCTTCTAAGCTACCTGGTATGTTATTTTCTTGTAACAACCCAAATAGAGAACGCTGTTGGAGTTCATTAAACTGAAGACCTCTGCCTCAGAAAAGACATTGTTTTGGGCCACAGACTGGGAGATCTTTACAAAACACATGTTGGAAAAAATACCTGTACCCAAAACATGCACAGTACCCTTAAAACTCAACAGTAGGTAAATAGATGACCCAATGTAAAAAGGAACGAGAGCTCTGAACACTTTACCAAAGACGGTACAGCGATGGCAAGGAAGCACTTGAAAGAATCTCAGCATCATTTGTCATTGAGCAAATGCCAGTTCAAACAAGAGTGAGAGGCGATTTCATACCTATTAAAATGGTCAAAATCCGAAACATGCGTGGTACCAAATGCTGGGGAGGCAGTGAAGCACGGTGGAGGGTGGAGTAGCAGAGCCTCCCCGTACCCTCGGGCAGGATCTAGTGATTACCTTCCCCATGAACTGGAAACTTACATGCACGCAGTAACCTGCACACGCACGTCTATAAAATCTGTATTCGTAACTGCCCCAACTGGGGACAGCCAAGATATCCTTCAGTAATCGAATGTATGCGCAGGGTGTGGACATCCATGCAATGAAGTACTGTTCAGCGTGAAAAAGAACAAGCTCTCGAGCGTCTATAGAGGACACAGAGGAAACATAAGTGCTCGCTGGCGAGTGAGAAACACACTGTGTGTGATTCCAGCTCTTTAATGTTCTGAAAGAGACAAAATTATAGAGAAAGTAAAAAGATTGGCGGCTGCTGGGGCTTGAGGGGCCTGGGGCAGGGAGGAAAACATGGGCTTTTTAGTACTGCTGCTGTAATGGTCCATGCAGGGCGTTCTGCATGTTCACAACCCATAGGACGGGTGGCACACGGTGAAACACAATGTAAAGATGGGCTTTAGTTCACGCCACCATATAGATACAGGCTCCTGATGGCAGGTTTTACAGCACCGACGTAAAATCTTAGAAGAGAGGAAACCATGAAGGGGTTGGGGGACCGTCTTAGGAACGCCTGCTTTCAGTTTTTGCATACATCTACAGCCGTTCTAAAATATAGTCTATTCATACAAAAATGTGTTTAAAAATCTGTGCTAACCCCTATTTCTAAAGCCATGAACCTTTTTATCCTAAAGTTCTGTGACATGCGTGGTACCCTATTTCTACAATTAAACCAGCAGGGGAGAGGTTTCATTAGTTTAACAATGATGTTTTTCTAAGAAACAAGATGCTAATGTAGAATAGCCATGGTGACACTGGGAAAGTAGCTTATTTTGGCTTTGCCTTATCTACTGTTTGCACTTGGGTCACGGCAGTGACATCTAATTGGGCAGAAGCCGGTTTCAGCCAAGAGCTGCCAAGCAGGCTTAGACAGGGAGGGCTGGGTATGCTGTGAGCGCTTACAACTTGCTAAGTGAGCATTGTGGTATGGGATTGGGCCTTTGAAAATGTGATTAATTAGAATGATAAAATAAACTAATTAGCAGAAACCATTTTTAAAAATCTAGACTCTTAATTAAAAATGGATTGATAATGTGTTTTGTTTAGGGGTAAGGCCAAGGGCAGAAGCCAGTGCTTTTGGTTTTGTCCCTAGTACAGTGTCCCATTGCCCTACCTGCTTTGGAAGAGCAGCCCGTGCATACTGATGACATTGTCAGGAAGCGCGGCACAGACGAGCTATTCTACTTTTCCTCAAGAGTCACTTTTAGCTATGAAACTGTTATTTGAGCCAGGCTTTAAATCACAGAAAAGCATTCTACTTGCCTTAAAATATTGTTGAAGTAGAGTTCAACAGATTTTCTTAATGTGCATATTTATAACGACTTGGATTGCTTTTGGCTGGCTAATGTCCAAGGCGCTTCCTCGCCATGAAGGGTCTTCGCAGCTCTGTGTTCTGTTTAGTTTGCATTTCCTGCCACGCTCACAGGCTGCTTTCTCCTGCACCTTCCCAGCACTGAGCTCCTGGTCCCGGTGCAGCAGGACTCCGCATACCCGCAAGCCACCTTCTTCTGTCTCCGTGGAACAGGCTCCTAACCACGGCATTCAATAAACTCTTTGACAAAAGGTGGACTTCAAGGGCCTGCAGGTGGCCTCAGATCCATCACCTCCCACCTGTCAGTGACTCGCGGAACGATAGGTCCAGCGTGCTTTGCGATCAGTACTTCCTTAGAAGGTTTGATAGTGCTGTACCAGAAGGTTACCAACCTTGCGGATGTAAAATTATCTTAGCGTAGTCTTCTGAGCCACTTTTCTACAGAGGGGCTCTGCGGTGTCGCGAGTCATCCACGCTGACATGAGGGCGTTAGGGTGACTCCACACTCGTGGTCATTTTGAGACCTACCCTAGCGTATGGGCTCAGCCAGCCAGGGTGGGGAAATGGGGTGCTCCCCACTCCCTGCCTGGTGTTAGGTGTTAGCCTCTGTCCAGAGGAGAACCTGAGGCCAGCGGGGAGCTAAGGGGACACACACACATGCACACGCAAGACCAAGAGGCCACGATTTGTTGTACCACATAACGCATTAGCAACAGGTGTGGCATTTGGTGCTGGGGAACTCCAGCCCATCCCTCAGCCAGTTTCACTTTGCTTAGGGAAGTTATCAGTGGTGACATGCAGCCGTGATGCTGCAGTACCAAACTAGTACTCAGTCAGGTCTCAGAGCCAGGAGAGAAGTTCGCATGCGTTCGTTAACATATTCTGATTACCCTCAAAAAAGCTGGCGCTAAGCTCCAAGAGAAAGGGGGAAAAAAAAAAAAGAAATGACTGTAGTTGTTTATGGTAAAAATAAGCTATTAGGAAGAACACAGAAAACCTTTGGAGAGGTTTTGGGGAGCTCAGTGACAGTCCCTGCCCCTGAGCCAGGCAGCTCCGGACTGTGTGGTAGTGCCCGGATGTGCCTTGGCTGCCGGGCCGCTAGGAGGCCTTGGTTCTGTGTCTTTGCAAATGTATCTGTTCCTTTTGTTCGTCCACCGTGGTGCACCTGCCGTGGGCCAGGGCTGTTCCAGATTGTTTGGAAGCGAAGCAGTGCCTGGCCCTGCTGCTACTAGGAAAATGGATATGGATGGATAGGTATGGAAAGAAGTGAATAGAGGTTGGCAAAATAAGATGGGGACACAAAAGCACACGGTGGCACCAAAGCTGGAGAGATTTCAGAAGGGGCCGAGGGAATAGGTACAGGAATTATGAGCGCCAAAGGTAGCCCCATTTCGACCTGTCCTCCCATCAGAAAATGTAGTCAGGGTCAGGAGCATGAGGCCCCCTCAAGTGATGTCCCTTCAGCACATGGAGCCTGTCCTTGAGGACTGTGGCTGCTTTCTTGCTTATCTCAGGATAATTTGTTCTTGTTTCTTTGCTTCCATCTCTGTACATCATTGAGAGTCTATATCTTTGGGTCGCAGGGAACCCCGTTGTTGGGACAGGAGGATTATAACACAGCTCACTGCTCCAGCATCCTCTTAAGTACCATGCCAGGACTGTCACAGTAGGTGCTCTGTGCAAATACTGTGATGGCCTTACAGATGTTAGCTGAATACCACAATCTTACAAGATGGTCACTAGTATTACTTCTCGTTTGATAAGAATGAGACCCAAAGACTAGTTTAAGCACCTTGCCCAAGGTCATACCCCTGTTAGAAGAGGCCAAAGTCACTACCCAAGGGAGCTGACAATAATCCCAAGCTTCTCTCCACCACGATGCCAATCTACATCATGCCATAAAGCAGGCGTGCCGGTCCCCCGCCAGGGACACACAGGGCTGCAACCATGTCCAAGCTCGATTATAAGTATTGGTAAATATCCTCCTGTTTTTACCTTTCTTGCCCTTATTCCAGTAATTTCAGAGGCCAGGACTATCTTCCCATAGGCCTTTTAGAAGAAGACGATAGTCCACAATTTTCAATGTGATGGTGCCTGAGTTGAAAAGAAAAGGGACTTGTGAGCAGGAGTGACTCCAAGGATTCTAAACAGCAGGGACTTAGCAAAGGAATATAACAAAATCCTTTCTATTTCCCCAGTATATGAGACCTACACCATCACTCATAAGTATTCAGTGTGGTTTAAGTTAGCAGGTATCTCATGAAATATCAAACTTCAGTTTTGGGCAGAAAATACTTTCAGACTTAATTTTTTTTTTTTTTTTGCTGGGTACGGGGGGTCGACCTCAGGACCTCACGCAACAGCAGGCGCCAGTGCCACTGAGCGATATCACCGGCCCCTTTTTTGTATGTGGCTTCCGGGAGTCGAACTCGGGCCCTCGCGCTTGCCAGGCAGGCGCTTATGCCGCTGAGCCATCTCACCAGCCACAGACTTAATTCTGAGCTATAATTCAGGAACTATTTTGGTCCTTCAGATATTTAAATTAGTAAAATGTGCTTTGCTCTGCATATTTCTAAACATTGTTTCAGTTGCATAACCGGCATAATATCTGCAATTTGTTTGTTCAGCAGCTATTTAGTGAGGACCTGTGATATATTCTTATGAGCTCCTTTCAGAGCTCCACACTGGGAAAACTAACAACGAGATCTGTCTTCAAGTTGCTTACACACTGAGAGAGGGAAAGACAACAAATTCCCCGCTCAAAGGTGACACTGACAGGTGTGCTGGAGGGACCAGGTGTGTGGAAGATGCCCGGGGCAGGTGGCAGGTGAGACTGTCAGGAAAGATTTCCAGACACTCCCTGGGAAAGTGATATTTTAGCCAGGACTGAGTGAGAAGGGAGAAGCAGACAGAAGGACATCAGCAAGCACAGAGGCAAGGGGTCCTGCTCGTTGGAAAGAGGCAGAGCGGCTGCTCAGACAGGAGGAGCCGGGTGGTATCCGGTGAAGTGGTCTGACAGGCAGGGCTGAATCGAGCTAGGCCTTGTCGGCATTGTGCAAAACCACCTTGACCCCTTTTGTACCAGTTTGAGTCTCTTCTACAGATTAAAAATGTTATTAATATGCACAAGCCCATGCGACCACGCTGTGTTTGACAGACACCTGGCCGGTGGAGCGCCTCTGTCAGCCTCTGTAGACGGTGGTTTCTAGTCTTTGGAGTATCTTTACAGGCAGCTTAGTTTAGAAGAACCCTCTGGACTCCTTTAGGAATGCTCGCATTTTAATGCTAATACCTCACTGAAAAATACAGTATTTTATGTATCATCTTAAACCATCTTCTTAAACGTGACAGGTGTCATGATTTTGATTGCCACCAGGAAACTGGGCCCGCAAGCAGATTTCTGGCTCTGTAGGGTCTGAGTGAGGCCTCATCCCTTCCTGGGGAAGGGGTGCGCGGTGGATCCAACCAGCTAACGAGCTGTGCTGGTGAGCGTTCATAAACCCAAGGCGTTTCTCCAAACATCCTGGGCTTTCTACATTGTCAGCACACACCTACCGTGCAGTTAAGGGGCCGCGATGGGGATCATGAAGTTAGAAGTCAGCTTGTCCCTACAATGGCTGTGGACACCGTCTCAGGTGACTCTAGGCTTTGCGCACATTTGTACCCTAGTGGCTCACTTGGTTTTTCAAAACTGTGGAACAGAATTAACCTGAGTGGGTACTTTCTCCTCCTTGCAGTGTAACCTACAGTCCCAACCACCCTCCTTCCATCTCTTTCTAGCATACAGTACGGTGTGGTACACAAGTGAAAATGACGTCGCCAACTGTACTCACACCAGGTCCATCTGCTCACCCTGTCAGGAGGCTTGCGACTCGGCCCCCGCGCTTAGGCGCTGCGCGTGTGCTCGCTGAATTCCATGCCGGCGACAGCGCCACATGCACAAACTTTACTGCACTTCATCTTAAATCTCTTCCTAAGAAAGCAAATTGGTGACGTTTCTTCTAGTCACCCTTTATCAGGTCTAGGCAATGAAAAACGTTGTTTATTAACCTTGGTTAGAAAACCTCAAGGAGGTTTTTACATATTCATTGAATCTGCAAGAATCCTGTCCACGTTTGCTTTCTTTAAAACATTAAAGTTTCTTTTCTTTTTTTCTGAGACATCATATAAATACCAATAAAATTTTTTGTAAATGCTTAATTAATGCTTAATTAGTCAGCTAGCTAGGATGTCCGCTGGTCCCCTACCGTCGTGGAAGGAGGGTTGTGCGTTTCACAGCGATCTCTGTTCTCACCCACGTGCAGTGCCGGTCAGTGGTGACCTTAACCTTTACTGGGCAGAAGGAGACTGAGCCCACTCTACACGGAATCAGAGTCCCTGGAACCGAAGTCCTCGTCTCTTCCTGGCCCAGAAGGGTCAGTGGTCACTGCCTCCTTAGGGTGCGGTCTCAGGGTCACCGTCCGGAAGATGGTCAGGTTCATTTCTAGATGCTTCTACCCCTTGTCAAACCCCTGCATGCCGTTTATTCACATAGCACTTCTGAGACGGAAGATCATGTCCAAGAAGCAGGAAAGTAAAAAATGCTTACTCTTTATTCTTTAAGAACTGAGAAACAGCACCCCGACCTCTTCTTTTGCTGTTTACAAAGCCATCTTTAGCCATGCGCGTCCTTCTCCCGGAGGCACTCTCCACTCTCTGGGTTCCCGCCCCACCCTTGCTCCCCATCTTCTCCTGCTCTTCTGAAGGGTGGCCGCTGCCCACATTGCAAGAGAACCTCTGTACATTCTTGTCCCTGGCCCCTCCAGGAGGGGGCGCACTTCACGAAGGGTATTTATTCTTGTTTGCTCACTGCAATGCCCCTGGCACCTAGGTCATTGCTCGGGCATGGTGGGTGCTCAGGTGACGTAAGATGCACGGACAGGTGGTATTCTGATTCATGTCTGTTACCACTCTGTGCTGTCCGTTGTCACCATGGCCTGATGTTTGCCTCTCCCCAGATCCACGTGTTGAAATGCAAATGCCCCAGGTGATGGTCTTAGGAGCTAGAGCCTTGGGGAGGTGGTTGAATCAAGAGGGCAGAACACTCAGAAATAGATGGTGCCCTTGTCAAGGAGGCCCGAGGACTTCCTGGCCCCACTCACCGTGGGGGCACAGGGGAATGAGCCCCCATGGACACCACATTTGCTACCGGCACCTTCATCTCAGCCTGGCAGCCTTGAGAGCTATGAAGAGAGAACTCCCTCCCTTCCTCGGCCCGCAGACACGGCACTTTGTGACAGCAGCCCAGATGGACAGGACCGTGGTTGAGGACATCTTTCTGAGGCAGAGGTAGCGGTGAGGAATCCTGGCCCCCGGGGTAAGCAGGTGACTGAGACACACAGTGACTCCTCTGCGATGCTCCCTCAGCTCAGAAAAGATGAGGATATTGGTACAAAACATTCAGAAGTGAGATACGGTCCAGCATGTTAATTTAAGGAGGGAAAATTCCCAGAACAGTCTCTCGTTAGTTTTTCTGTACTTTGGTACTTGAGATGGACTTTTCTTTTTTTTTTTTTTTTTTTTTGTGGGTACCGGGGGGACGACCTCAGGACCTCACGCGCCAACAGGCACCCGTGCCGCTGAGCGATATCACCGGCCCCTTTTTCGTATGTGGGTTCCGGGAGTCGAACTCGGGCCTTCGCGCTTGCAAGGCAGGCACTTACGCTGCTGAGCCGTCTCACCGGCCCCTTGAGATGGACTTTTCTAAGCAATGCTGAACAGCATCACCCTTGTCGCGAGGAGCTGTGGCACCTGTTGGCAGATGACTGTCGCCAGCCCGAGATGAACCTTTCTGTAAGTAGTCATCCCATTCTCTCCTCCCCGGGCTGTGGAGTCAGAGCTGCTCTGTTCCCAGTTTGCGTGGAAGGAATGTGGAATGAGGGAGTTTAGCTAATTTCCTGTGTTCGCCAAGTGAACAGATGGCAGAGCCACGCTTCGGTCTCAGTCTACACTCAGCCCCATGCTTCCCGCGTCCCTGTGGACGGGGACAAGAAACAGGACCTACAGATGGAGCACCCGACAGGGACTGTTGGAACTTCGACTTTCCAAAGAGCCAGAGTCCACCTTTTATTAATATTCTGTTTATGTACTTTTGTGCAAGCTACAGACTCGGCCTATGAATTCAGGTCTTTGACCCCAGGCTCGGCCTTTCCTTCGGGTGAGAACCCTGCTTCACTTCGACTCCATTTCCCAGATGTCCCGAAGCTGCATATAAGCACGAGGCTCCCTCACGCTGCCTGACAGCTTTGACCAGTCAGAGTGTGGGGAAGAGCAATTAAAGTGTTAGACTTGTCTTTGAATCTTTAAAGAAGTTAGTGGGTTGGGAAAGAATTGTGTTAATTTGGAATGGTGAATTTTAACAAATAGAGCCAATTGATTTGTAGATATTTTTTTGGATACTTTATGCAGACATGGGTTACCAGAGGATGAAACAATTGAAACAGTAGTTTTTCAAATCGTTTGTGTTGGGGTTTGAAGCGGGGCTAGCCCCCAAAGCCTCGTGCACTGAGAGGCGGGCTTGTGGAGAGTGATTAGCTCTCGGGGTGCGGTACTCACGGGGGGATTGGTTCGTGGATGGGTTCACAGCAGACAGGGGGCCTGGTTGGAGGTGGTCCCAGGGGTGTGAGCCGGAAGGCTGTGTCTGCCTTCCTGGCTCCGTCTTTGTCTCTCTGCTCCCTGGGTGCCATGGCAGGAGTAGTCTTCCTCCCATGGCTGGCTCTTCCACATGCCATTTCTGCATTTGATTCCGACAGCCGCAGACTGAAACTTCTGAAACCGTGAGCTAAATAGACCTCTCCTCCTTTAAGTTGTGGATTTCGGGTATTTTGTCCCAGCACTGAGAAAGTGACTGAGGCTACTTGTGTTTAGAAGTTTGGTAATGAAAGTGGTTCTCTAACGATTATAGGCACAAGATTGCAAGCTCTGTACTTCACCATTTACTCACATCTGACCATGTTATGTTCATTGATGAGGAGGATTTCAGAATTGCTTACCTTGTGTTTTTATTTTCCTTAGCTGTGATGTCTTGTATCATGAATGGATGTTGTTTATTGGGTTTTTTTTTTCTTTATGGAGAAAGCATGAGCTAAACATTAACTGTACCATATTGGCTACCAAAATAAATGTAGAAATTGTATTTTGGTAGAGAGCTGCAAGAGAGATTGCTCTTTCTCCATTGGTTATTCCCATGAGAAAAGTGACTTTTTTAGATTGCAGTTCCATTTTGAATAATAGTTACTGTCATGGTTTGTGAAAGACAAAGTGGAGAAGAGTCCTCTAGGAGATCTGTGGTGTGCCACATGGAATAATTTGCCCCAGTTTTCTCTTTTCCATATAAACACATCTTGAATTCTTAATTATTAAGTTGGCAAATAAGACTACAGGATAACGGTAATTGATTGTTATTTATTTTTCTTCACATGAATGTTTTCATTTTTTTTCTATGAGAATAAACTTTTCTTCTTCTCTATCAGTCAGTATAATTTCTTTTGTTCTTATTCAGTTGTCTTGTTAAACACTTTTCCACATGTAGAGTAGCACAAATTGAATAAAATGCATAGAAAAAAATCTTGCATATTTTCCTTTTGTGTAGGTCATGGGAAAATGAAAAGCTTGAATCTTCATGATCTTTCTGTGCTATAATTATTGATATAAGATTATCACTATTTTTTTTTGCTAAATTATTTATTGCTTATTTAGTTTGCAAAATAATTATTTTTACCCACCAGTTGTTATGAATGTATGGTAAAACAAAGATAAAAATACAGTCTTCATGATTTTAACAAGGAAAGTCTAGAATTTACTGAGGCTTTTAAACACTTTTCCCATCATGGTCCCTGTTTGAGATTCACCATGAGGGTTTTCCTCCTGCTTGAAGATGCGTCAGATTGTGCCAATGTTGGCATTCGCTGCACCGTCAGCAATTCTCTATGGTCATCTTGACTGGAGAGATCGGACCATGGAGGTGTCAGCTCATCTGCGGTTCATCCCTGGGGTTCATAGCAGAAGGTGCTACTAGGAGGGGCCGCAGTGGGAAGCCGTGGGCTGCTGGCAGTGTGTCTGGGGAGGGCAAAGCCCTCCTGGGCTTTTCTTCCCTTGTCCCCTGCTTCCTGATCGTCATAAAGTGAGCCACTCTGCTCCGTGCTCTTCCACCTTGAGCCAGCTGAACACCGAATGAAATCTCTTAAACTGAGCGAAAATAACCCTCCCCTCCCTTAAGTTGTAGTTGTCAATGACTTTGTCCCCACACCAAGAAAACTGACCAGCGTGTTAATCAACTGGCATTCACACTATTATTTTTCCTGAACACACCTAGGATATCATAAGGTTATGTTTGCAGTTGCAGGAGGGCGGGCTTTGGAACGAGGGGAGCCCTGGCTCCTCCAGGAGGGGCAGAATCCTGCCAGGGCCCCAGATGCCCTGAACCTGAACTGTGCTGCCAGCCCGTCCGACAGCTAGAGGCTTCCTCCTGTGGGCCATCCCCGTGTCACCTCTCAGGAGGCAGTCAGAAAGAGCAAAAGAGTGTCACCCATTCTTTCTGCCCCTGAATTCTTAGCACACAACTGCATTTTAGATTCTCCTGTATCAAATTTACAAATCCCTGCAGTCTTTGGAACCTGCGCATCTGGTTGAATGGAAGAGGTAAAAACAAGGCCTTACGAAGCCAAGAGCACGTGGGCAGTGCTGGGTCAGGAGTGGCGCTTTGTTCTTGAGAATGAAATGATTGACTGCGGCAGGGATTCATATGGAGGCTCACTGAGTGCCTGGCTTTCATCTCAGCCAAATCCGTGGAGACAGCTGAAGTTTCCTGGGAAGGGATGAGAATTTCCTGGGAAGGTGATGCAAATATGGTAGATGTTTAACTTTCAACTCCCACTGATGCTTCAAGGCTTTGCAAGCGAATGAAAAGAACAATCTGGCTTATCAGTTGGAAAATAGTAATTTTCAGAAAATATTCCAGTACAACTGTGCCGAAACTCAAACTGCATCACCCTTAAAAAGTTTTAAAAATTAAAAAAAATTAGCTGACTATTCTTTTAATCAGATTTCAATGGTAGATACATGTGAAATAAAGATAGTATTACTTGGAGGTTTTATTAGAATTTGAGAAGAGAAGGATTTGTTAAATGATTAATCTTTTTAAATAAAAAGATTATATTCACTCTCTGGGCATTGCAGTCAGTGATGGGCTACATAATTTTTTTCTTAAATTGACTGATACTAATAAAATATTATATAAAACTCAATAATCATAGAAAGCGTTTTCTATCATGAAAGTGTGTTTTAATTAACTTGTAAATGAATGCTTCATTCAAAAATTAATGTGCAGATTAGCATTTGAAATAGGAAAGTATGTGATCACATCAATTGTAACCAGTATTTTCTTATTAAAATTGTATGCTGTAGGCTCAGACATGGTCCTAGTTTTCTAGTCAGAAAGGAGTGGATACAAAGTAGATGATTTCAAGATTATTTCCAGGTAAACATCTGTATCAGCTTTCTGTTGCTGTGACAAAACACCTGAGAGAACAATTTAAAGGAGGAAAGTATTATTAAGTCTCAGGGGCTCTGAGGTTCAGTCCATGGTGGGTAGGTTCCTTGCGTTAGGCCTGTGGAGAGACAGAAACATCATAGCAGAAGAGCATGGTAGAGCAGAGTTGTTCCCCTCATGGCAGCCAGGAAGCAGAGAGAGAGAAGGGAAAACCAGAGAGGAGGGGATCAGGGAACCAGAAATAGTGCTTTTGCACTTCCATGATCCATTCTCTTCAACTAGGTCCCACTTCCTGTTTCTGTCACTGTGCAATGGTGTCATCAAATCATGTCCACATGAATGAATTACTCCACGATGATTCTAGTGCCCTTGTGGTCCAGTCCCATCTGAAAGTGCCACCTCTGAGTACCTGAGACTTTGGCAGGGGCATTTCAGTCCTAAACCATAGTGACATCTCTCATCTGTGCTCCTTTGCAATCCTGTCCAGTGGACTTTTATTTCACTGATTAGGCTGTTACAGGGTTTGTTCATTTTGCCCTAGAGTTTATATGTTGCTGTTGTTTGTTTCCTTTTAAAATAAATGATTTTACTATATATATATTTTTAATTTTTGGAAAAGATTTTATCTTCTAATGGACCCTTTGAATCACTTACCTGCTCTTTTTCTGTATTGGAATTTGTGCCTGGTTTCCCTTTTCAGAGACACGTGCTGCATGTAAGTAATATTGTGCCTAATGCCAGCATCTTTTTGCTACCATTTAGCATCCAACCTTCATTTCTAGTCTAATTTTGCAATTTTGTGGTTGTTAAATGGGATTATTAGGTACAGAAGTTTGCTTTAGAAACTGAGTATTGCATATGTACTCACAAGGCAGGCAATGTTCATTAGATTTCTTAGGGAATTTGGATTTCAGGGGGTGGGGATATAGCTGAGTGGCACAGTGCCTGCCTGGCAAGCACAAGGTCCTGAGTTCGAGTTCCAGTACCAAAAAAAGAAAGAAAGAAAGACACTGGATTTCAAAGCAAGGGTCATTGTTCAAAGCTTCTCCCAGAAACATGTAGTTACTCAAGGGTGCCTATGGCTGTCAGCATCACTGGGAAGCTGATCATAAATGCAGAATCTGAGGTCCTGCCCCAGACCTCCAGAATTTAAAATTGCCTATTAAATGCTTCCATGTTAAAAGAAAAACTGAGGTAGTTAAATTTAACAAAGTTTGCTCAAATAAGAAAAAAAGTTCTGGAATCAGGCTACATCCCAGACAAAAGATGCTTCCAAATGCCCCAAGAAACTTATTTATCACCAGAAAACAGGAGAGGACCTAGGCGATTGGCTGATAGGGCACTTCCAAGTTCCCCGGTTTGGGCATAATTTGGAAGGCATTGTTCCAGGAACGGCTGAGGGGTCAGCTGCTGATTGGGGAGTCTCAGTTGCCTGACTGTTAGGTCAGAGCTTGTAAGTGCAGTGCAGCGAGCTAGGTTGCAGTTCACTATTCACAGATGTCACTTTGAGCCATGTTCTATTGCTCAGGTATGGTGGCCCATTTAGGAAAAATTTGTTTCAATTTAACAAGCGCTTCTCATGCACTTGAAGTGTGAGGCATGCATGGTTGAAATGTCTGCCCTTCCTGCTAACAGTGGGCTGGGCATTGCCCAACGCTTCCTCTTGGGATGCTGTCATTCGTAATCAGCTCCGTTTCTGGGTCACTGAATAATCACTGAGACCCTCACATTTCATCCATTATTGCTGCCAAGAGGCACAGGATTATTTTCCTTATATCCTTAAACACAAAGAAATAAATCCTGTCTGGTACTTCCCTGTGCCTAGCTCTAGTATGGATGCACTTGAAGCAACAATGAAAGAGACTGTGTAGATCTATTGCTACTTGTATGTTTTTCTAATCTATGTCCTTTTAAGCATTTTTCTGTAACATTTAATAGAATGTGCTTGTGGGTCCAGCATTCGCTCTAATGGTCTGTGTATTCTGACACTGCTGGGCCGTCGGAGTTACCAATATCCAAGATCCAAGATCTTGGGAATCACCAAGAATCACCAAAGCCAGGTTCGCAGGTGCCACCTCCAGAGGTCTCCAGGCTTGAGGACAGGAGGAGGTCCTGGGGGTTGTCCTGAGATCTGCTGTGTTCCGGGGCCATTGGGGTTGGCTTTGCAGCATCCCTGCTTCTTATTTGAGAGGGGAGACTGAAAGGAGAAGCAATAGTGTCAATGGACATGCAGCACCTCCTGAGCTCCCCATCCATCACCTGGCCCGTGGTCATGGTGACCTCACCTCTGACCCTTCTGTTCTGCAGTTCTTCCTTACTTCTCCAGTCCTTGCTTTCCTACCCCTCCCCCCGATGCTGCTGACACTCAGAGATGAAAGCTGATTTCAGTCCTTGTCACTCTGACAACCTCCAGCTCATTCCGAGGTCCCCTTCATCTGACTTGCACACAGAATTGAAAGCTATATGTCACGTGTTTAGTCCCAAGCCTGGAAACCCAGAACCCCTTCCGGCAGGTACCTAGGACTTTGAAGGGGGAGTTCTGTGCCTCAGGTGAGCTACGCCCAGGCCCCTCCATCTCACCAAGGAGAAACCCAACTCCCAACAGGGAGGTCATGGTGGATATCAGATCTTCCTGCTGCTTTCCTTGTAGAGGTTTCCATAGTGCACATGGCGAGTAAGGATCAAGTTAGGTTCCTCTCTCACTGATACCAGCCTGTCTTCCTCGGTTTTCTTCTGCCTTGTTCTTTCATGCATAGTGATCGCAAAATACAAACGAACTCACCTTCACTTAGATCCTTTTTCAGTCTTGTTTTTATTTTTAAGAGGCTGTTTCTAGAGCAGTTTTAGGAAGATACAGAGATTCTCCACGTGTGCACAGCCCGTGGCCCTATGCTGGCACAGAAACAGCCCCAGCGTCCGTGCTTTACACAGGGTCCATGTCGGTGTTGTTCATGCTGTGGATTTCGACGCTTCAAAAATGACACGCGTCCACCATCACTGCACCTCGCGGAGCAGTGTCACAACCTGCCTTGGCTTGGCCATCGTTTGAATGTGTTGTGTCCCCAAAGCTTCATTCGTTGGAAGCTTAGTCCTCGGGGTGACGAGACAGGGAAATGGTGGAACTTTGGAGAGGTAGACCCTAGAGGAGGGTGATTAGGTCGCTGGAAGGGACTGGGGTGGTTCGTGTGAGATGCTGAGCTGGTTCTGAGGGAGCTGCCATCTCCTCATGTGACCTCTCCTGCTCACCCTCTCCTGCGTGGTGCAGTCTGCCACGAGGCCCTCATGAGATTTGATGCCATGCTGCGTGGACATTCAACCTCCAACATAAAATCAGTAAAGCTCTTACTGTTATACATATCCAGCCTCGGGTATTTTGTCACAGCATAGAGAACTGACTGACGCTCTGCCCAGGGAACCCTCTGTGCTCTGCCTGCGCACCTCGTGCTCCCTCCCCTCCATCCCTGGGGACTTCTAGCCTCCTCACTGTCTTCACTGTCTGGCCTTTTCTGGAGTGTCACGTGGTTAGACTCTTGGGGTGTGTAGTCTTTTCAGCTTGGCTCTTTCATTTAACAGCGTGCTCTGCTTCCTCCATGTCTTTTCATAGTTTTGCTGTTATTTCTTACCCCATCTTGGCTTCATGTCTGATGCTCAGCCTCTGAGGTGCCTGGCATCCACACACCTGATGTCCTGACCTGGTCACCATGAGTCCCAAACACTGCCTTGCTACCACCTGTGCCATTGGCGCCAGGCCATGAGCTCCCATGAGACACGTTCAAAATGGAATGTGACAGGCGACTGGGGGAAGTGAGAGTGCTGGAGGTTATTTCAAGGTGGTATTTTCCTTCAAAAATGGGGTGATTTCCTTTTATGTAAAGTAGGGCTTCGGCTCCAACCCCGAACGTACAAATGGGTCATGTAACGGTACCCTGAGTAAAGAGAGTAGGGCTGACTCAGCCAGTATCTCAGGAATTTAGCTCCATCCCTGCAACAGAAGGGGGTATCATGGGAAGATTGTGTCCCCCGTTTCCCAAGCCCTAGAGGGAAGCTTATTCACTGTGGCTGCTCATGAACAGGTCCTGACATTTTTCTTCAAGTTGTTACGTTAGTTTCATTGAAACTTTGGAAAGATTTGGGATTTTCTGGAGAGCCAATTTGCCAGCCAAAAGGAAATTCAGATTTTAAAGACCAGGACGGTCCCTCTCCTGCCTTTGGCCTCTTTCTCTCCCTCCTGCCCATTCCCCCGGTTGGTCTGTGGTCATTCAGAGTTGGGAGGACGGTGGGAAGAGACACATGGGGACAGCTGAGGCGGGTGGTCTGTGGCATCCCAATGCTGTTACCTTTCCTAGCTTTCTGTGTGGGACATGGGCCTCTCGCAAGTTCAGTGCTAGTTTTATGCACATCCCTTGATGGTTCGGTTTTGTACTTGTCTGAATTCTGGAGTCGTCTTCCTTCTATAGTGCACATAGTCTGCCATCCTTGACCTTACGTATTTATTTATTTTTAATCTTTCTTAATGATTTCTGAAACTGTGTGGTAAGTTTCACGCAGTGCTCCTCCCTTCCTCGCACCTTTAGTAATTTGTCTTCATTACTGGAGGGCTTTTCCATTGCTCAGAGGTCAGTATGCAGCCCCCGTAAGGTGAAGTCCTTTCATTACTTAAGCACCGTCACGCTACGTTCTATCTATTGCTTCATCTGTCCCAGGAGCTGTGTCCTGCTCGTCGACCTTTCCAAATATAGAGCACACTGTTCTAGATTCTGACAGTCACTTCTACTTAGCTAATGTTTATGATACCGTCTCAGCTTCCAGAGATGTCTTTGAGCAAGGCCGTGTGCTATCTGACCCGAGTCCATTTTCTCCAGATCTGATCTTCATGTGCATAGTGCACGCGCAGAATCCCAGTCACTGGAAACAACTGAAATATTAATTATGGCTGTCTGTATCTGCTTCTCTACACTGCTACGTCCGCTCCTGTGTTTAAGGTTGCATTTTAAGGACACTTTCTGGGAATCATTACAAAGACTGTATGTTTGCTACACGTGTGTTTCCAACATGTAGCTTAGCAAGGTTTTGTTCCGGAGCCTTTGGCTAGGTCTGTTACTATGGTTTCTGAATCTGGACTGTGGGTGCTTGTGTTTCCTTCTTTGTGCACTTTGCCCCACTTTGGCACTAGAAGACAATTAAAAGCCTACAAACTGGAAGGCAGGGGAGAAGATTTAAGATAGGTGATTTTGGATGCATGTCTTTTGAATAATAACCATTCTCATTATTTAAACACGGTTGTAATAGTTCATCTCTTTCTTCTTTGCTGATATCTGAAATGAAGATTTAGATTTAGACTGAAATCGGCCAATGGACTATGCATAGAAGAACCGATTTATGAATGAGATAGTTGGTTGACTTGCATTCCGCACAGTTCCCAGGACTGTAGAGCCAAGCCGCAGTGCTTAATCCGGTACTGTTAAATACTGGCCTTTGGGACCCTAATCCTAAACCACAGACTGGCATTTCTCTAAAGTAATTATCTTGCGATTCAGCCATATTTCAGTAGGGTTTGCTAATCTCAACAGCATATGGGATCAGGGAATTAAAAATAAGAAGCAGATGAAATAAATTACATTTCCTGGTATCCTTAGAGAATAATATTTGACTCTAGAAGTGTGAATCTGTTTGAGCTACTTGTTTATCTTTTTAAAAGGGAAAAATTGAAAGAAATAAATTATGTCAATATGAATATATTAATGTGTAGTTTTCAGGGATAAGAACGGATTAGCGTTTGCTGTGACCCCCCCCACCCCGAATGCCTTTTCATCCATTCCCAGGCTAGCCCTGGTGTACGCTGGAAAGTTGGGGTGCCCTGTGTACCCCAAATGGCAGAAACAGTCAGGTGCTAGTCTGGCAAAACTAGAAAAAGTCGCACTTTGGAAAGAGGGAGGAAGAATGTCAGTCGTGACTTCCATGTCCTCCCTACCCTACCTCCCCCCATGTCACGCCTGGGAGTGATGGAGCAGAGCACCGGAGTGTGAGCTTTGGAACAAGAAGAACCGGGGTTCAGACCTAGCTCCCCCCAGCTGAGCGAGCTCAGGCTTGCTGCCTGCCCCTGAGCCCCTTTCCTCGTTTGGAGAGATGACAGTGTTTGCCTTACCAGGGTCACCGTGGAGATTCTGAAAGGTCATGAGAGAATGTCTTTGCCCCTCAGCTTGACGCGAAGCCCTTAGAAGCTTTCCGGCCGAGCGGTCTCCGGGACTGGCAGAAGGCGGCTCCGAGGCCACAACTGAAAACTCCTTCCATCACTGGGGCTGCAGGGGCAAAAGGACCCCAACGGCTTCTCTCTTCCTTGATGGGAATCTCTCTGTCGGGTCTTCTTCATTTCTGTTCATCACTTGTGCCTTGTTGAAATGTTTTTCTGTATTTTCAGCCCTCCATTGTCTTGTTCTGCATGTTAGTATCTTCCTTATAATTCCTTTGCATTTGCTTCATACTTCTGGCTTACTGAATTTGATACCGAGCAACTTATTTTCAGTCTTTCTTTTTTTTTTTTTTTTTTGTTGGTATTGGGAATCGAACTCAGGACCTCATGCTTGCCAGGTGGGTGCTGTGGTGCTGAGCTATAACCCTGGCCCGGTCTTTCTTTTTTTAAAAACAAAATGCATCTCAACCTATAACTTTCTTTCTAATTAACACTGTGGCCACACGCTACAAGGTACTCTTAAAAATCTCTTGTCTTTTGTCTCTTGTGGGTCATATAGGACATTTGTACTTCTGTGGATTTCAGATGAAGTTGGTAATTTCCATTTATCACACTTTGCGTTTCCTCTTACCCTACTCTACTGTTGTGCTGCCATTTAATAATTGCTGGAATTTTCTTTATTTCTCTACTGATGTGGAAGTTATAAATTCTATTCCTACTACATCTTGTTACCTAAAGACTTTTACATGTGTACCCAGCCTGAAGAACTTAATGAGCTTAAGAACTGGAGATTTTTTAAATTCTGAACTCTTTCTCTTCCTTTCAATGTTGTTTTTACTAGAATTTTAATTTTACTTCCTCTAATGTGTTAATCAGAAATTTAAAAAATACTTAAGGAGACAGAAATGCTAACTACCTTGATTTGTATGTCCTTATACATTCTATAGATGTATCAGATTAGCACCAGGTACCCCATAAACATGTACAATTAAAATAATCATAATAAAAATAGGACCTTCATTAGTCTTCTGCAAAGCTCACTGAAGTTGGTAAAGTTAGGTTTACTAACGTGTCCAAGGTGAATCCGTGGCACCCGGTTCCAGTGGGCCTGGTCCTTAACAAGCAGGAACAGGGGCCTGGTCCCCAGGAGGTCCATGCTTGGTGGCGTCTGGCTTCCACACAGACTGGCAAGGGTGGCGTCTTACATCCCATGTCCCATGCCCCTCTTCTGCAAGGCATAAGCTACCTTACAGCAGGACTTGTTTTCTTCTTGGTTTCTTCATGAGGACTTGAGAATGGAAATTTCTCCCATTCTTTGTATGCTAAAAGTATCTTTGTTTGGCTTTGTTTTTAATTGCTGGTACTGTATAGCTGGGTATGAAACTATATTAGCATTTATTTTATTTTATTTATTTATTTATTTTTATGTGGGTACCAGGAGTCGATCTCAGGACCTCATGCTTGACAGCAAGCGCTTGTGCCGCTGAGCAATATCACCGGCCCTTTTTTTCCTTTATGTGGGTACCAGGAGTCAAACTCAGGACCTCGCCCTTGCCAGGGAGATGCTTATGCTGCTGAGCTATCTCACCAGCCCAGCATTTATTTTCTACAAGAGATTTTGTAGCAAGTACCCTGACTTTGCCAGGAATCCTGCTCTGTTTTTCTGATAGACTTTAGCTTTTTTTTTTTTTTCCTGGCTTTGTGAGAGTCTTTGGTTTCATATAATCAAAATTTAGATTTTTAAAAATTCTGCTGGTTTTGTAATATTTCTACAACCTGAGGATTCAGATTATTCATCACTTCTGGGATTTCCTCCAGGCTTTTTCTCTTTTAGGTCTTGTCTTTCCCGTTGTCTTCTTCCAGATTTCTAATTAGAAATGCGTTGGAATGAATCGTTTTTCTCTCTATGTCTTTGAACTTCTCTTTTTGTATTGTCTCTGTGTTACATTTGGGGCAGTTTCATCAAAGTAACATCTTTCTTCTTCTGTTCCTGTTTTCTGTAACTGCTCCTTTTTCTTGGTGTCCAGCGAGTCTACAATTTAGTTCAGTTTGTTTTGGACTCGGTTTCAGCAGATTCGGGTACTCGCCTTCCTTTTTGTGGCTCACTGTGGCCTCTGGTGTGAGTGAGAAGTCCTCCTCTTTTGTTGCATTTATTTCCTCTTGTATCTGTTTTTCACTCTGCCTCCCCCCATCATTTCATAGGTGCTACTGTGCATCTCTCTGTATGTACTTTTGTTCAGTGTGTACTGTTTCGTTGAATGTTGATTTTAATTTATGTAACCAACTAGTGTTACACATCTTTTAATTTTCATCAATATTGTGTTTTGGGGACTCTTCTACCTTGCTACTTATAAATTTAATTCCTTGTACCAAACACCTGCGTTGTACCGCATGGTCTGTACCCAGCATACAGTTCTTGACCTCTTCCCCAGCGACGCGACAGGGACAGAGGTCATCTCTGAGGCTGTAGCACACGCCTCTTGCTACAGTGGACTCCCTTGTATCTGTCCCTCTCTGGATCCGTGTCACAGCTTCCTTGGGAAGTGTACACGAAGGCTTGTCCTGCATGGTGGCAATTGACTGCCCTCTTGTTTCTCGGTACGTGAGCGTTCCTCTATTTCTGCATCCCCTCCAGGCCTTGCTGGGTTTCTGTTTGATGAGTGAATATCAGTAAATGATTTCTCGTTACTTTAATTCATCCTGATTGGTAGTCAATTTTGGGATTTCTTTATATTCATTTGAATCTTTAGGTTTATCTCTTCTAAAAATTGACTGTTATACCCTTTGTCTCTGTTTCTACTGGAATCTCAGTCTTTTTTCTTTTGGCTTTCAGGGGTCATAAGTGTATTCTAGGTATTAACTTTTGATAATTTTAGAAATTTCAAATATCTCTTCCAATTCTGTTACTATGTTAGCCTTGTCCATGGTCTCCTGTACTAAACAGAAACTCACAGTTTTTCTTAGATAACTTTTTGTTATAATGTATTTATAGTAAAATGCACAAATGATGAACTTCAGCTTAATGTGTACTTGAATACACCTATGTTAACACCACCCTTAACAAGAGTAGAACATTTCATTTAACTACCAACAAGGAAAGTTTGCTTGTTCCTATTACCGGTCAGTGTCCCCTGCTACCCTCCGAGATGTAATCCCTTTCTGATTTGTACCAATCTGGACTAGCTCTACCTGTTCCTAAGTGTCATATGAATAGAGTCAAGCTATCTGCATTCTTTGGTATCTGGCTTCTTTTCCTCAATATGATACTTCTGTTATTACACATGTTGCTGGTTTTGGAAGTTTGTTCCTTTATTTTACAATGCCCTTTCTCAGTCTCCTGTTGCCAAACTTTTGGGCTGTTTCCAGTGTTGGGCTAATATGAGAAAGGTTGGTAGTAATATCTTTCCAGAAGTCTTTTTGTGAACATATGTTAGTATTTCTTGTAGATATATACTGGGGTGAGATTGCATGTTTAACTTTGGAAGAAACATCAAAAAAGGACCATTTAAACTCCTCTCAGAAATGCATGATGGTTCTTATTGCTCTGTATTCTTTCCAATTTTTAGTACAGACATCCTAGTGTGTGTGAAATGGTATTCCAGTTTCAGTCTGCATTCATCTAATTACTAGTGGTGCTTGTTTGCCAAGCGGTCAGGGCACATTTTCCATGTAGAAACTCTTCAAGTCATTTCCCTAGGTTTGTATGGGTTGTTTATCTTCTTAATGCTTTTTTTTTCTTTTTCTTTTTTATGTGGGTACCGGGAGTCGAACTCAGGACCTCACACTTGCCAAGCAGGCGCTTATGCTGCTGAGCCATATCACTGGCCCTGCTTTTTTTCCTTGAATTTGCTTCTGTCAGTACATGTTTGCAGTATATATAGACTACATTCATTGTGGGGATTTGGTACATGTACATAGCACATCTTTATTCTTTTTACATCTGAATTGAATTATTTATATAATTTGGATATGAATAATATGTCAGGTATAGTATTTTGTTTCTAATTTGCAGCCTGCCTGCTTATTTCATTAGTGATATCTTTTAATTAGGTAATTTTTATTAAGTTAAATTCTCTTTATCATTAGTGTCTTTTGTCTGTCTGCAAAATCTTTGCCTCCAGAGAGGTCTTAAAGATATTCTTCTAGGTTTGCTTTTTAAAAACGTGTGGTTTTACAGATAGGAGTTAAGAACCATCTCTAATTAATTTTTATATAAAGAGTTGATGTTCATTTTGTTCCAATTATTCATTTGATTCTTACAGTATTATTCCTATTCTTACAGTATTTCACTTCCCCTTATTTAGTTGACTTCACACTTTGGTTTAAAAAGTTAACCATATATGTGTGGATCTCCATCCTCTTTACAGATCTGTTTGATTTTCCAATGCCAATACCTCATTGTCTTCATGACAGGTGGTTGGTTTGAAAATCAAACCATGAAATTTTTTGAGAGGATGTGTGCATGTGTTATCTTGATTGTTAAAGTTTTATTGCTGTCATAAAAACCAGATCCTGTCAGTGAAGTTCTTGCTTGGCTTTTTTATTTCACTGTCGTGCTGTACTGCTCCAGCCGGGACTTCTGTACGATGACGAGTGTTGATTGGAAGTGAATATGAGTGACAAGTACACAACTTTTGCTTGTCCTTTGTCCTGCGGCCAAGGTATTCAACATTTCAGCACTAGGTATAATATTATTTGTATATTTTACATAGATGCTTTTCGTCAGATCTCCCTTCTTTCTATTCTAAGTTTTCTGAGGGTTTTATCATAAACAGAGCTGAATGTCATCAAATGCTTCCTCCTCGTGGACTGAGACAGCCATGTGAATTTTTCTTTTATTCATTAATATAATGAATTGTTTTGAATGACTTTTGAATGACTGTTAAGTCAGTGTTATCTTCAAAGGTAAACTTGATTTACCATGATGTGTTATCCTTTTTACGTTCATAGAATCTGATTGCTAATATTTTAACAGAGTTTTGCATATATGATAATTGAGGAATATTATTCTCTATGTTTTTGTTTAAGTTGTCTTTGGCAGGTTTTTTTCAGGGTTATGCACCTTCAGAAAATTATTTGGGAAGTATTCCCTCTGACACTCTTTAAATAATTGTGAAGGATAGTTATTACTTCTCCGTACATCTACATGGAGTTTTTTTTTTTCTTTTGTTTTTATCTATATTTTGTTTTTATAACAAAGCTTCTGATTACAAATTCCATTTCTTTAACATGTATTAGCCTATTTAGCTTCTGAATTTTTTTCTTTTATTGGTTTTGCTAAGATATAATTTTGGGGGGAATTTATTTCATATGAAATGACCATATCTGTTGGCATAAAGTTGTTTTATAATGTATTCTTACTATCTTTTTAATACCTGTAAAATCTGAGGAAAGACTATCTCTTTTTTTATTCCTGATATAAATAGTGTGCATTTCTTTCATTTTTACCTAAACATCTTTGCTAGAAATATATCAATTTTATTCATCTTTTCAGAAAATCAACTTCTCATATTACTTCTCTTCATTTTTATGTTATTTTAGTACTTCTGCCCTACCTTATTTTAGTTTGTCCTTTTTCTAGCTTGTTAAGCTAAAGGCTTAGAATTTCTGTTACATTTTTTTTTCAATCTGAACAGGCAGTTAAAGCTATGAATCTCCTTTCAAGCAGTGTATTCATTACATTGCATTTTGATATGCTTTGTTGCCATCGTCATTCAACCCAAAATATTTTCTATTTTTCCTTGTGGTTTTTCCACAGGCCAGCATTTATGTGTTGTTTAATTTCCTAATTTTGTACTTTTAAAGTTTATTTCATTATTTTTTATTTGTTTTAATATTATTGTTGTCAGAAACATTTTATATGAATTTTATTATGATGATTTATTAAGATTTTGTTATTGTCGTTGCTGTTGTACTGAGGATTGAACTCAGAGCCTCACATATACCAAGCACATATACCACAGAGCTATACGCCAGTCCTGGGATCTTTTTTTAAGCATTCCAAACCATGGCTATCCTGACAAGTGCTTCATGTGTCCTTAGCAAGAACCCGCGCTCTGCAGTGGTTGAGTGGACTATTCTATTAGTGTCAGTTATGTTAATTTTGTTGACAGTGTTATTCTGCTCTTCGATATTCTTTGGATTTTTTAAATCCTCCTGTTTTATCAGTTATAAGGAGAGACATGTTAAAGTCTTCCACAATGAATGTGTCTTAAAAAAAAAAGAAAAAAAACCTCTTCCTTTAGTTCTGTCAAGTTTTGACCACGCGTTACGCATCTTCTACTAGATGTGTACAAATGCAGCATCGTTATTTATTCCTGGTCCATTGGTTCCTAATATTATGACAGACCCTCTCTGTATATTTTTTGCCATTTGTACTTAGTTACGTTTGTCTAATACTAACGATGCCACCCTCATTTATGATGCACAGTGGACGGATAGCGTGGCATTTTTCAACCTTTCACTTTCAACCACCGATTTCTTTCTGTTGTAAGTACGTTGATGGAAAAAGGCGTATATTTGGATGTCACTCTTTATCTGGCATGGCAATGGTGTTGTGCCCATTTAAATCTGATGTAATTATCAGTGTAGTTGTGTCTGCCTTCCATCTCGGTACGTGTTTTTCTTTCATATTCCCTATCTTATTTTGCATGATTAAGTAATTATTCTCCCTGACTTTCTGAACATACCTTTTTGTGTGTTCTTAGGGGCTGCTAGAAACTACAGTATGTCTGTAACTTATCATAGTCTAATTTCTAATTCCGTTAGACTCTTAAAACTGTGAGGCTGGGGCAGGTGAGATGGCTCAGCGGCGTAAGCGCCTGCCTGGCAAGTTCAAGGGCCCGAGTTCCACTCCCAGAACCCACATATGAAAAAAGGGCCAGTGATATCGCTCAGCGGCACGGGCACCTGCTGGCGCGTGATGTCCTGAGGTCGACCCCCGGTACCCACTAAAAAAAAAAAAAAAAAACTGTGAGGCTATCATGATTGTATAATTTTTCTTCTCCTACCATTTGTGCTGTCACTCCTCTTAATTCCAGAAAACTCAGGATGCATTGTTACTTGCCTGGTTTACATATAGTGTAACTCAAGTACGTGTGCGTGCAGACACAAAGCCACTCATATCAATGACAATAACTGGGTCTTCTACTTCTACCCCGTATTTCATTCTTCACGGTTTTCATCTTTGCTGCAGACTTGAGCGTCTATCTGAGATCATAACCTTTCTTAAGATCCTTAAGCATTCCTTGTAGCATGTGTTTTGCTAGCTAGAAAAATCTCCTGAGTTTTTCTCTGCCTGAAAATGTCTCTATTTAGCTTTCATTTTTGATATATACTTTCGTTTGATGTGGAATTGCATACTGACTTTTCTTTTTCCTTTGGCATTTTGAGAATTTTATTCTACTGTGAGAAATTTGGTGACGACGCTTTTCATACCTCCCTTGTATAGTTTGGGCTGTATTTTTCTGGCCATTCTAAAGATTTATCTTTCAATTTTCAGTTTTCAGCAGTTTCCATCCCATAGGCCTAAAAATCATTTTTAAATTATTTCTTTAAATCAGCATGTGTGTGGTTCGCTAAGTTTCGTGAATATGTATGTTAACGTATTTCGTGAAGTTTTGCTTGCTAGTCTCTTAAAATATATTTTCTCATGTACTTTCTTTACCCCTCCTCCCAGGGTGTTGTATCTTGGCTTTCTAATTTCAGCTACAGCTGCCCACAGTGTAGCTCCAGCCATTGGGGCTTCTTCATTCACTTTTGGTAACCAAAGATGGAGGCCACAAAGGGACTTATTTTTGTTTTTAAACTATAAATAGTCAGGCATGCTAAGCATAGAAAATCAGTAGATCAGGAACTGAAATTTTTAGATTCAGTAATAGGCAATTAACCATCAGCAAATAGGTGGAATCTGAATATTGCTGCCAGGATTGGAGGAGATGTCAACCTGTGGAACCGGAAGCGGAACCGGAACCGGAAGTGAGCCCCGCTTTCCGCCCTGTGCGCTTCCTCAGCAGGTGGGAGTGAGCGAGCTGAGTTGGGCATTGCTGCGTTCTCTTGCTTTACTGCCCAGCCGCCGAGCTTGCTGCCACCCACCTGCCTGTTTTCTTTTTCATCCCTCTGCTCCGCTAGGATGGCGCAGGCGGGCTTGCCCTGGATGCCGAGGCCTTCGGGGGAGGTCTTCCTCTCTGACATCCCCTGGTGGCACTGGACTATCTCCTTTCGCTGTCTGCGCCTCCTGTCCCCGCTCTGTGCTGTGACTGTGGATCTGCGCACTCCTGTCTCCGAGGCTGTCCTGTCGATCCTTCGTCACAGCTCCCTCCGGCCCTGAGTAGTCACCAGAGCTCTGCAGACGGCACGGATGTTGGATATTTGTTTTTATGACTGTTTCCTCCTTTAAACGTGGGCCATGTTTCTCATTTCCTTGTGTATCTTGTAACTTTTTTATTTGATGGTAAACATTGTTACGATCGAAGTGAGGACTGTTACCTTCCAAGTGCAGGGCCGCCCCAGTTTAACTTGCCTGGACTGGCCCTGGATCCCTGGGCTGTACCGGGGGCTTTGCATGCTGGGAAGGTGGGGGAGCAATTTGGCCTGCAGAAGGGCTCAGGGCTCAGGACCCACTGACAGCCACATTTCTGTGGCTCCTTACATTTCTGTGACACTTCCCAGCCACAGCGGCCTCTTCCTGCTCTGCAGCCGGCCAGCAGCTCTCTGGGCCCTGGGACTTCTCCCTGCTCTCTGGACCTGTCCCTGGGTCCTGTCCTGGGAGATTGCTCTTCTCCTCGGCTACTGCTGTGTCCCAGGGACCTACCCAGATCCAGCTTGGTTTTCCTGCCCTACTCTCAGCTGTTGGCCTTTGTTTTGTTCATAAAACTTGTTTCTGCTGCCTTAATATCCTACTATAAATTGCCTTTTGCTTGTTAATTATGTGTTCTGTGTTATTTTTATGCTTTAAATTGACTCTTATATGAAATCTAATGTCAAGAAAAAAGGTGTGCAGATCATAGTGGCCCTGTTAACCCTCAGGAGGCTGAGGCAAGATGATCACTGCAAGTTCAAGGCCAGTTTGGGCTACATAGTGAGACCCTTTCTCAACAAAACAAACCAAAAAAAAAGACAAAACAAAGAAAATAAGTAGTGCAAACCCCCCTCAAGTTTCATAAAGCTTTCCTAAAGAGGCCACGCCTCCTTTATACCAAGCATAAGCTTATGAAGGAGTGCGGGCCTCAGTGCACAGGGTGGGTATGTGAGTCAGAGGTGCAAATATAGATGCAGAGCTGTAAATGCAAGGGCTGTGTGTGTTTAGAGACACAGACAAGCCAGGAGATGGGTGGTAAGAACCAGGCACAGTGATGGTGGGCTTGGCCTGAGCATGTCCAAAATTCATAGTTGAGACTGGAGGAAAAGCAGGCTGGGCCTCTGGGCAGGAGCTGAGGCTGAGTCTCCGATGCAGTTTCTCCTTCTGCAGGGAAACCTCAGCTTTACTCCTCAGGTCTTTCAGCTGAGGGGATGTGGGCCACGCCCCTGCAGTCCTTGCAGAGCACTGATTATCTGTCTCTGCCTCTCCCACAAGGCTCCTGCACAGAAATACCTAGACTGGAGTTTGACTAACTCAGGGCGCCAGCCTGGCTCAGCTGACAGGTAAACCAACCATCTCCGTGAAGACAGGCACATTCCATAAGGCAGAAGGGGACTTGCTAAGGAATGAACTTTCAGGAAGAAAATAAATGTAGGCAAGAAAATGAGAAGGTTCTAACCCTTTGTCGTCCCACAGAGAGGCATGCGGGGACCATGCAGGCGCCCCACCCCCACCCCCTTAGGCACCGGTTGTTGCTGGTGGTGTCTGGGAGAGCCAGCTATCAGCATCTGGAGACCCTGAGGCCCGGGAAAGGTGCCCTCCCTGCTGTAGGGAAGCAGCCCCATCAAGCACAGCCCCCTGCACCTGCAGAAGGGGTGTTGCCCCTGGTCGGTGCCATCCCAGCTGCCCACGCGAACTGCTGCGGCCACTCTCGGTCATTCCCATTGGTCTGGCTCCACGGCCACATGAACAGAAGGTGCTCTGGTTTCCTCACAGTGTGGGATTGTGGCTTCTTTTCACTTTGTTTTCCTACCCTTCTGCATTGGCTGAATTTTTTTTACAATGGGAATAGAGGTCGAGGATTCATAACCCAAACATCTGAAACCTGAAACTCTTCAAGGTGCGAAAGGGAGCACCGACAGCTCCCCAGGAGTGGGAAATTCCACCCCCGGGGCTCGCAGGACCGGTTGCTGTCCAGCTGCGGGCTATGGAGAAGGCGTGCGTGAAATACACATGCATCTTCCGGTAGATCGGGTCCACCCAAAGGTGGCTCCCCATGGGCTGTGGAGATTTCAAAATCTGAGAAATGAAAGCACTGCTGGACCCAAGCATTCAGATAAGGGAGAATCAAGCTGTATACACTGTACAATTATAATATAGAATTAATTAATGCATTTTTATAGTAATTAGTTTTATTAATGAATATTCTATAGGTTTAAAAGCAGTACAGCGACTAACATTTTAAATAAAGTAGGGTGAGCTTTCATTCCGTGAGAAAGGAAGCTGTTCTGCATTTCCTGTAAGTCTGGATTTGCAAGACTTGGGATAAATGAAGCAGTCTGTACTTCAGGATGCAGGACTGGACTCATTGAAATTCGTTGTCTTTTTTTCAACTAGACTGATCAATCTTAAAGAAAAAATACATTTGTACCATATCCTAAAACACCATGTCCTTTACCAAAGACAGCCCACTAAATTTGCTAATGCCCATTGTTCTTCTTGCTTCCTGGCACTGATGAAGAACCTTTTAGAGCTTTCAATGATAACAAATTGCCAGCAGCAGCACACGTGTGCCATAGGTTCACCCTGCTGCTTTAGGGAAACTGTCAAATTGGGAGGAAATTCAGATAAGAAGTTCTGAGCTGGGATGGTAGCAGATGCCTGGAATCCTAGCACTCTGGGAGGCTGAGGCAGGACAATGGCAAGTTTGATCCCTGCCCAGGCAACTTAGTAGTTAGCAAGACCCAGTCTCAAAATTTAAAAAAGTAAAAGGCCTGGGGGTGTAGCTGAGTGTGAAGGCCCTGGGTCTGATTGGCAGCACTGTAATCAGTCATCAAGCAATCAATCAGTAATTTGGGTATTCATTATAGGGAATTTGTATCAGTACATGACTTAAATAAACTAAAAAAATAAGTAAAAACAAACAAGAAAACATAAAAAAAAATTTGGGCATATACAAAAGAATTTCCTGGGTAAGAAAGAGTGGTGTACTTGTATTTTACATTCATTGTGAACAATTCCGTCAAAAATAGTTCACATATCAGAAATGGAAAAAGGAAGAGACTGGGGAAAGTATGAGTCTACATTGTCAGGTGTAGGAGATCAAGAGTTGTAGCTTTGTAGAGAATCAGCTCTCATAGAAAGGAAGAAAACATCTTCAAGGCTGAATTTTAATGCTTTTCAAATTAATCTGATAATTTTCAAATTTGTTGGATGTAACAGTACTCACAGAGAGATTATGTCCTGCTGACGTTTATCAAGGATTGGGAATTATTACACAATAGCAAACGTCCACCGGCCCCTGTCCCCGGGGAGCTTCCGTTCCAAGGGGGAGACCGTGAGGGGCACAGTAAGTAGCTGGTTACGGGGTGTTTCAGACGTGAAAAGCAAGGGGGCGGGGGCGAAGAGGGAGCTTGGTGGATAAGGACAACTGTGATAGACACCAAGGTCGTGTGTTCCGCATCCTCGCCGTGGGGCCGGTGGCTTGGAGCGCGTGGCTGTGGACAGCTGCGTCCAGTGCCCAACCTCAGAGCCCCGTTCCTCTGCACATTTGTCGTCCTCAGGAGTGAATTCTGTTCTTACTCAGTGACAGGAGACGCAGAAGCAAGCAGCCCGGCCGTGGCCCAAGCAATCTGCCGGTGACCGCGGCTCTGCTCGCTCGGTCGGTGAGGGGCCAGGGCACTGGGGAACACTGCGTGCCCAGAGGCTGTGCAGACGGGGGCAGGAGAGCAGGTGCCCGATCTGCCAGAAGCTCAGTGTCTACAGCAAAGACAACTTTGGGACCCCAGGAAAACGTGTTTATTTCTTTTAAAATCAGAAGAGAAAATGAATAGAATCCAGCCTGCACTGTATTCCTCTTCTTACAGAGCAGGCTGAATCGCAGCCTTGAACCTTTTTTTTTTTTTTTTTTTTTTGGTGCTAGAAATCAGACTCAGGACCTTGCGCTTGCCAGGCAGGCGCTATACCACTAAGCTATGTCCCCGGCCCCTTGGATCATTTTTTGAGGAGGATCCTGGATGCTTCCTGCAGCCCTGGTGCTGTCCCAGTCCCGCTGCGTACAGCCATCCTCTGCTTCCGTGTCCCCTGGCCTCTCTCCTCACAGAAGAAAGTACGCCTACAGAATCGGGGCATCTGCAACCACGGCCGCCCCCTCCTTGTGGCCCCCAGAGGCAAGAAGCCCAGGCTGGCACCTGGCAGGGTGCACAAACTGGTAGGGTCTGGAGCTCACTTATTCCCCAGTGAAGGGGGGTGCATGTGAGGGGATGTGGAGCGGATGAAACCCTCAGAGCCAGTGCGGTCACTGGTGGTGATATTATTTCTTTTTCTTCCTGGGAGAATTTTTTTTCCCCAAAAGCACCCCTTGAGGGGCCCCCAGGCTCCCCACGCCTCTCTCTTCCCCTCTTCCTGCCAGCGCAGACTCTCCCTTCCCCCTGGCTCAGGGCTCCTGCCGCTTGGGTCTGCTGCGATCTTGTCTTCCTGTGCCCCACATCACAGATCCCTCCTCAAACAAACCATGGGAGCCACATAGCTTTGTACACTGTGGAGACCAGGAGAAAGCGAGCTTCCCACGCGTTTAGAGAAGCTTCCTCTAGTGGAGATGTTGCGGGAGGCCTGGAGGAGCAGACACCAAGCGTGGACCATGTCTGCCCTGCACCCCAGCAGGAGCGTGGGGTTAGGGAGCCTCTCAGAGGCCCAGCTTCCTCCTCTCCAAGGTGCTGCTGAATTGCAGGCAAGAGTGCAGTGATGATTGCAGGAAGTAACTCCGGGGGTTCCCAACACCGTCAAATCCAGCTCTCCTTTTGCTAACAAATATTTCAAAATTACCCTTTACATCCTGAAAGTTGTAAATATTACCCACGTCCGGCCCATCCTCGCCCACCCCCCACCTCCAGCATCAGGGTACCACGTTGAATCAGCATGGGACATCTTGTCGGCATAGCCAATTTTCTATGGAGCCAGGTATTAACTGTTCACCCCAATTATGGTTGAAATGCACAGCTTACACAAGAGACACATACTTGAAAATTCAGTATAAATTAGAACTAGGTGGGCCGGTGAGATGGCTCAGCATCATAAGCGCCTGCCTGGCCAGCGCAAGGTCCTGAGTTCGACTCCCAGTACCCACATAAAAATAATTAGAATTAGGTACACGGTACTCACGTTTATAAGCTAAACTGGTGGTGACTGAGGACATCGACCCTCTAACACTGGGGTTCAAGGGTAGAAGCTGCCAGATGTTTCATGGTGACTGCTTTTTCCACACTTAGGCAGCCTCACCGAGTACATTTATTGGGGCAATTGTGAAATGATACTGAACTGTCGCAGGGCACGGAGTGGGAGGCTCCTAGCCAGGCAGAACGGCTGAGGACCAGATCCAGGGCTGCACCCCATGTCTCCTACCTGCTCTGCCTCCCTTGTCTCCATGGAAATGCATTTTTGGCAGGAACCTCTTTTTGTTTTGGTTATTCCGTTCTTATAGTTCTAAATACCACAATTTTCTAAATCAGCTACAGGCTTCTGTTCACTAAGAAATTTTACAGTACATATGTGTCGCTTTTTCAAAATCTAAGTAACTCAGGCTGACCACCCTTCACCCAGCAATTTGAAATCTGAGACCCTCCAAAACCCAAAACATTTTGAAAATCATGAAACTGCAAGTGAAAAACTCTATACTGTGGAACTTTGTTTCGTGAACAAAATTGTTAACAATACTGTGTGCAGTTGCCTTCAGGCTGTAGCATGTAAGGTGTGTCTTTGTGTTCGGACTTGGGTCACAACCCCAAGATCCCTCATCATGTGTTGAAAACACTCCCCGGTTGAAAGCGTCCAGAATCTCAGACATTCTTGTCAGGGAGGGTCGGCCTGTGGCATCCGGATCTGGCGGAGCACCTCGAACCTCGGGATTGATTTTCCGTTGTTTTTGTGCCATGCATGGGTGGATCTCACGGTCTCAGGTGGCTCTGAGCTGGGGACCAAGCGTCCTGGTTTAGCAGGGACACAAGTCGGCCAGGCTGTGTGCCTGTGAGTGGTGAGAAAAATCGGAAAGTCCTGAGCAAACAGGCACAGTGGGTCACCCTGCCTGTGGCTTCAGTTTGAAAGAACACTGAAAGGGTTGTCCCTTCGAGATGCAGTGGCCCTCCTGAGTGGTGGCCTCTGCAAGCCTTAGGGAGATGCCAGCTCCCCCCAGCATCCTCTGGCTGTGCCCCTGTGCGTGGGCTCGCTGACGTGCACCTGTGGCATCACTCTCCCCTTGCCGTCGTTCCCCTTGCGGTGACGAGGCCCTTGCTCACGCCCATCCTTTCTCTGGAGCTGTCAACAATGCATTGCCAGCAGGTTCGGCCCCTTTTCCCTTTGACCTCGGTAGAACCCCAAGTGCAGCGCAGACCTTGGGTTTCCTCAGCTCACACACAGGGCGGGAGGCCTGGGTGAAGATCGGTGCAATTCTGAGCGATTATCTTCGATTGCTCACTCGGTCTGATCACTTTCTAATGAGCTGTTATTTTCACAGGTGGTAGAAAAATCAGTTCAGGAAGCAGTGATGATGTGAAGGAAATAAACAGCTGGGTGAGGGGAGGGGAAGGAGATGGAAACACAGCTTGGAGCCCTCTTGGAGCAAGCACGAGTCGGGAGGGTGTGCTGCCTGCAGCGGAGAGGAAGCAGGAGGCAAACACTGTCACGGGTGCACACAGCCCTCGGGACAAGAGGCCACTGTGGGCCAAGCCAGGCAAGCGGACCAGGCCAAGCCTGGTCATGCGGTCTTCCGGGAGGGTATTGAAGTCGCTTTTAGTAATAAAAAGTACACATGCAGTAACGACTGAAAAGGGAAGTATGCCTGGATGTCATAAGAAGATCGAAATAAACACAAGAGACCCTCGCATTAGTATTTTTGCTATTAGCTCTGTTTTCCCTTAAGCAACATCAGAAACTCCTTACGCCACTTTCCTTTCTCCAAAACAGAAGGCGGCACTGGCCACCTGGTTTGTTGGTCACGAAGCATGGCACGGCGTGGAGAAACCTGGGGACTATGAAGATTGAAATGGGGGTACAGGGGGAAGAAAACCTTCTCACTGCCGGGAAGCTCCATAAACTCCATGTTTTATTAAGATATGAACCATTTAAGAAAAGCCAGACGTACCTGGAGGAAATGAGGTGTCGTTTTGTGGAGTGAAGTAGCACTTATCCATGTTGCTGCCCTGAGCGTCACTGGACGTGGTCGAGCTTTGCCGTCACATTTCCTCTCTGGAGTAGCGGCGGGGAGGCGGAACGCCCGCGCACACGCACTCCTGCTACAGCGCCGGCAGGCGTCCGCATCGGGAAAGTGGGGACTTGGAAACTGTACTGGCCAGGAATTTCAAAATCATCTTCTCCAGCTCCCACCCAACCCAGAGTCCCCAACAGCCACCCCACCTGCCTGCCGGCCTGTCCCCGGCACTCTCGGAGCTCCCTGGGGAACTCCCGATTGACAGGGAGCTCACCCCATAGCCGTGGAAGGGCTGTCCTTGCATCCAGGCCGCGTGTGTGACTGCCCCAAGAATTAGCTTGGTGTTCTCAGAGCAATGGTGGATGAGAAATTGTGCGCAAGTTTTGAGTTAAATAAATAAAAGCCCAAACAGCCATTAGAGGCTTTTACCAAAGTGATGAGGGTTCGCACGCTGCTCCTTTTCAGTAGAGACTGCAGTAGGATGACTCTTAGATGCTTACAGGCCCGGAATCATCGATGTTTTGCGTCTGCAAACTTCTGCCACTGTGATAATGAGGTCAGCGTCCAAAACTGCCACGTGAACTCTGGTAGGCTCCACTTTAAACCCACGTGGCAGCATGTGGCAAGCTTCCTTTCTTCCCTGCTTCCCACTGATAGTCGCTAAAGAGGAAAAAGACACAGACTTGCAAAATCATCTATGATTCAGAGCAAAATGGAAAGCAGTTTCAATGACGAACTCATGTTCTCTTTTCTTCTTCTGTTAACAATGGATTAATTTTGTGTGTGTGTGTGGGTACCAGGGGTTGAACTCAGTACCTCGCGCACCAGCAGGCACCTGTGCCGCTGAGCGATATCACCGGCCCCTTTTTTCATATGTGGGATCCGGGAGTCGAACTCGGGCCCTCGCGCTTGCCGGGCAGGCGCTTACACCGCTGAGCCATCTCACCGGCCCCCAACAATGGATTAATTTGTTAATGGACACGAGATATGTTAAAAAAGAATAATAATGAAAAATAATCGATAGTGTAGTTTCCAAACATTGTTAGTTTAAGGAATTCCAGTTTTGTTTTGGTAGCGTGAGGTACATAGGAGACAAATACTTCTCTTAACCACGTACTTATATCTAAGAGGCAGGAAGGTGTGATGCATCCTCAGGTTTTGCCTTTACTAAGCACAAGTCAAAGAAGATGCCGCCCATTATAGTATCAGAGCTGTTTTAATCCCATAGCAGAAGGAAGCAAAACGCAGCCTCCACACAACTGGGTGCACCGTGCCCTCGGGAGAAGCCTGCCGCCCCCCAAAGTGTGAGGACTCAGGGACCACTGGGAAGTGGGGGAGGGGGGCAGCACTGCAGGGGAGCTGGGGTGGAGCTGAGCGCGAGCCCTGCTGAGGCTGCTCCGAGAACAGCCCCAGCCGTACTGCGTGGACGGTGGCCCTGCCCGAGCCGCCCACCTGAGACGGGGCCACACAGGCACCAGAGCCTCTTGTGCAGAGTGGCATAGCGCGGGCCAGTGCGGCACGGAATCTGGTCTCCCCGGTCTGCAGGTCATCAGGCCCGCCCGGCGCCCTGCGTGTCAGAGCAGAGCTGATGCCTGGCTCTTAGCAAACATAGGGTGAGCTTCGATGTCTTTAAAACAGTGACCTCTCACAGCAGTCAGAATCACCCAGACAACTTTAAAAGCCAAGTGCCTATATCATCCCTCCTCGCAACACGCACACACACACACACACACACACGCATACACACACGCACACACACACAGAATCGGAAAGTCTTAGAAAAGGACAGGATAGGCATCTGCACTCTGTTCTCGGTCATTTCTGTTCACGAGGCCTTGATTTCCTTTTCAGGTGTTATGCCTCGTCACTGGCCATTTAAAACTGCACATACATGTGTAATATCTGCGCACACTTATATACATATAGGTCTTTAAAAATTTTTATTAATTATGCAGAATAGAGTGTTTCATTTTGGCAGATTTGCACATGTATGTGACACACTTGGATTATTTTCATCCCTCCATTTTTAAAGATGCGTGGGTCTGTAACAGATAAACAATGAGGTATTTGTAAAGTACGTTTCGTGTTCATAAATGATCACACAAACCCTGAGCCGTACGCCGTCACCCCCGGAGAACGTCACATCTTCCCGCCCACTCTCTTTGGCAGTGGAGTCACCACCAACCAGAGTTTTGTTTTTGCCTTAAATCATGGATTGTGGGTTTTAAAATAACTTTTTCTATTAAGACTTTCTTCTCCTTTGTCAAAAACAAAACACAACAGGATATCGGCCCTTTCTTCTCTTGCACAAATGTTACTGAGAGGAACACTCTGTGCAGTTCTAGTAAAATGTGGTTTTACTTATGGAGTTATTTTTCATAATTATGAAATATGTATTTGTATTATGATGAATCTCAACTCTAAACATGACTTCGTATATGTGCTGCGAAGCGAGCACCTAAACAAGGCTTTGGACGCAAGATAGGCTCGGGTTCTTTTCCCTGGGGAGGCGTCAGTTCAGTGTGAAAAATGAGAAAGGCTGCGGCCCCATGCAAGTGTATTTCCTTTCACCTGATCAGCTTAGAATCATTTGTCTTCACTTATGTCATGTTGAGCTATGATTTGTTTTCCAAACATGCTCATTATAGTTTTGTGGGGCTGCTGCTGCTGCTTTCTCTTCCTTTCCCTCTCCCTGTCCTTCTCTCTCTCCCTCTCTCTCTCCCTCTCTCTCTCCCAATCTCTCTCTCCATGTTTAATTGAATCTCCTGCCTTTACATTTGAAGAGTTTCCAATGTCAACTTGAAGTTTTATTATGAGATTGCCTTTAAAAAGAAAGCTTACTCCTGAGTGAGTAGACGATTTTTCTGGGGAGAAGGTGGCTGTCCTTTAATCGGGCACTGTTTTATGTACATAGTAAAAGTGATTTCTGCCTGCCTATCAGATCCACACACGGGCTCATAAATCCACTCCTTCCTGGTGTCCCCAGTGAAGGGCATTGCTCCGTGTGCTGTCAGAAACAGTTAAGGTTTAAAATGACTTCCAGAGGTGACAAAGTCACCAGGATGCTTTGTGAAAAGCAACAAAAACTTGGTAAAAATACATTTAAAAGATTCAAAATTTGGAAAGAGGAATAGGACAGTCTCTTTTAAAATTAAATATAAAGGGCTGGTGATATAGCTCAGCAGCATAAGCCCCTGCCTGGCAGGCGCAAGGTCCTGAGTTCAACTCCCGGTACCCGCATATAAAAAAAAAATTAAATATAAAGAAGCGATGTTCCATTATGTCCTGGGTTGCTACAAAGAGCATCATCAACATTTCTGTCCTGTTACAAATGAGACCTGTCATGGGGGGACCCCAAATCACCCGCTATCCACTTTCAGATGGTTTCTCTGCTTACAGACACATCCCACTCTCCGTCCCAGAAATGGACCTGCCAGATAGGGTCTATGCTTTATAAGTAACATTAACAGTTCATGTTAGTGATGCCTGACAAAGGGACATCAATGCTGACAAGTGTTTCTTCAGAGATATCAATAGCATGATGGAAAGCTTCTCAGAGTGCAGGGAGGAGGGGCATTGACTTATCTAATGACTCTCGGATACTTGGCGTCAGATAGACTTCCGTCCTTACGCAGATGTACCAGATCTTGTACGGCCATTGTCCTGATGTGTGTGCCCAAGAGCCTGTGTATGAAATGAAGCCGCACATCAAAAGACTGCAGCTGGGTGTCCGAGCTTTCGGCTTGAGGAGGCCACGCTGAGTGAAGAGGAATTACCTTGAGCCACATAGGCGATATGTAACACAGGTAGCATATAGAAGTAACAAAACTTTCTTTATTATATTTTTTATCGTAATATTTAGAAAGAAGGACAACACGAACATAGAACTAGAGGGATACTTGACTTTATTTCGTGACACACATGCAACCCTGTCTGGTTGGATGGAAGTTGTTGCACTGGTCTAACAATTAAATAATAACGCTTACACCTCTGCTTAGCGACAGCAGACACCTGTCTTCACGCGCACACACGCGGGTGCGGTGCAGTCCTGTTAGTAACCACTGTGTTGTGCCGGCCAAGTGCTACAGCCAGTGTGACCGCTGACACACACACACACACACACACACACACGGGGTTTCCAGGGGATGGGGGGCACAGAGGCGAGCGCAGCACCACGCCCTCCCCTCCAGGGTGACCTCTGTCACCTGCTCAGTCTGAGTCACGCACTGCGTGATCGTGACATGAAAAAGCTTGCAAAAAATCACTCATGGTGTTAAAAGTTCCCAGGCCGCACGGCCAGCTGTCCCAGGCCGCATGAGGCTGCGGCTGCGTGTGAGACATGCCTCGCCTGTGGGCTCATGAAACTGGGGTTCCCAGTGATGTAGTGACACTCAGTGGACCCACATCGGAGCTTTCTGGGCACCCAGGTGCCAGGCCTGGGTGCGTGGGCATCCATTATATGTTATGGCATTGTTTGTGTTAAACGCGTCCCTGTCCTTCCAGGTGGTGATTTTAGAAAGAGATCTTAATTTGGAGGTGGGAAGAAGTTTAGGGCAAAAGTAAGCAAATATTACACATCACATTTTATTCTCTACATTCTGTTTTCTTTACTGACATTGTTTCTTACATTTTCCACTTGGAACTTCTCTTGCCCAGCTAATAAATTCCCACTTCCAGAACAAAAGTCACACTAAAATTTGTCAGTCTCCTATACTTGCATCGAAAATAATTTTTATATGAGAAAATTCAATGTTATGTTTACAATTGAATGGGATATTCTGTGGAGCTTTGACCATGATTTGATTGTGATTCATATTTTGGCATCACTGCAAACACTGCCAGCTGGACCTGGATCCTGGGCGGGTTTCAGAGCCCAATTACACGGTGTCGTAGTGACTCGGTGCTGCAGGGTGCTGTGTCAGGCTATGATTTTATGAGTTTGGTCATGACAGCCATTCGTGGGCATCTAGAAAATGCTGCCCCGAGCGAGGGGAGTGGGGGACTGCCTGCACTGTGGATGTGGCTTGGCGCACAGTGCCGCACAAAACCGCGCTGGTCTCGGCCTCATCCGCCAGCACCAGCTACTGAAGTTTCAGACGTACATGTGAGCCATCGCTCTCCTTTCCTTCACACCTGACTCATTAATGTACGGGTTTATTAATCATTTATGAATGCTTTCTGGGTGCTGAGTGCTGGGCCTAGGACTGGGTCCTAAAGATGAAGGTGACATTGCCTGGAAAGAGCTCACAGTGCAGTGGGGTAAACTGGCAAATGAAGATGCGATCCCAAGACAACGTGTCAAGGGTTAAATCCCAGTATCGTGTGTTAACGGTCACCAAAAAGAGGCCAGGCTATGTCACGGGAGCAGACACACTGCAGCTCCTGTCCTGTTGAAGGTTGCAGGACACATTTTACACTTTGTCTGCCATCTTCTAAGAACATCTAAAAACAGACATAACTCCTAAACCTTTACAAACACTTCAGTGGGATGCAGCCCAGAGGGGAGCGTGTGTGCATGAGTGGGGCAGCCCTGTCTGTAATGTCACCTTTGCGGGGAGAATCACCTGCCAGGCCATTTTTTCCTCAGTTCCATGTTCAGTTCGCTGTGGAATTTCTGCTGTTGTTGATGGCTGACTGTGGAAATTGGCCCCATTTCCCCGGAATTACCCTCAGGTATAAGACTTCAAGAACCCTGGAAGTGTTGCATTCCAGGAGAACAGCCCCCAGGAGGTGGCCAGGCAAAGATTCCTACAGTCAGTACTGGGCTTTAACCTGTCTTTCCATTTTTATGAGAATGATTGCTACCCTTTCCTCTGGATCATAAAACAGTTACTTCTCTAGAAAACATCCCAGTTTTATTCAGTTTGTAATTATGTTCAAAAACGTCTTTAACTGGTTCAAAGGAACAGGCTGTACTATTACTTTTTTAAAAAAACCTAACATTCAAATAGCAAGGGACAACAATGACCACCACGGCGTGCTGTGGGATTTGGGATTTCTTTTTAGTTTCCCTTCCCCCAGCACCCTGGTTGGTTCCACTGTTCGTTTTGACAGTAAAGTCAGATAAATGTTGGGGACAAATCAGAAAACTTGTTGGGTCTGTCTTATCATACATTGAGTGAAGAAACTGGACTCTTATTTCTCAGGAAACTTCATTCTTAGCAGACTTGTTTCTGTGACACCATGACTGCCTCAGAAGGTGAAGGAGGTCATTCCTAGGGACAGATCCTGTGCATCGAATCGGGCATCGCAGCCTGGGCGTGGTTGGCCCTTGTCACCGGGAGAAATAGGACAAGGAGCATGCAGATATGACCACTGTTCTTGGTTGGAAGATGGATTGGTTAGAAGAGAGTTAAATAAGTATTTGATTTAGTAATAAATACCTGTAAAATCTTATTTGGTTGCAAAGATTTAAGCAATGTCTGCAGGGCCCCAGAATGAATGTGGGGTATGTGTGTGTGTGTGTGTGTGTGTGTGTGTGTGTGTGTGTGTATTAGTGGGGGTTGAATGATTGAACTCAGGGCCTTCACACTGAGCTACATCCTCTGTCCTTTTTTTATCTTTTATTTTGACTCAAAGTCTCACTAAGTCATTAACTTGTCCAAACGGGGCTCAAGCTTGCAATCCTCCTGCCTCAGCCTCCCAGAATGCTGGGATTACAGGCCACCATGCCCACCTCAGGATGTGTCTTTAACGTGGAATGATTGCTGCCCTGATGTCCTGCAGCAGAAATGTCCCGGTAGACCACTACTCTGTCACCATAACATCTAAGAAATGCTGATTGCAATGTGTTGCCTGAGTGTCCTGGTCTCCAGAGGGTCCTGGGCATTCTTGGCTGAGAGGAGTCCCTCCCTGCTAGGGCACAGGCCCCCTCGAGACAGGAAACCTCCAGGACTTTCCTTCCAGCACAACCAGATGTACAAATCAAAACACTTAGTGGCTTTTGAAAACCTAGGGAGAAATGTGGCATGAACCCAGGCACCCTGCCTTCTTTTGTGTTTAAATTCCATCTGCAGAAACTGTTCCTAAGAGGATTTGTCCTTTAATACCCCCTGATTGCTAAATGACTCATTGTCTTGCAATTAAGTGCAGATGGTTTTGAGCAGTAATCAGATAAACAAAGATCTTTAGTGATGGTCCAATTTCCGGGTCGGATTTGCATCCTAATCTTGGTCTAAAAAAATTGGAAAGCCCTTTCCAGATGATCTGTAACCTTCTTTGACTACAATCGCTGCTGTAGTGCTCCATCCTCAAGCACAGGAAGGAATGCCCACTGTGACACGGTGTGAAGAGAGAGCTTTTAAAGGGCACTACCTAGAATAATAATCTCAAAACTATAAATGCAGCATAATTCACGGTGAAATTAGTTCATAAACATGGGTAAAAATGTAAAGATGCGTGAAGATTGCATAAGTGCCAATTTCGCTAGCTACAACAAGAAAGAAAGTGTCCGCCCCCAGATTTGCCAGCTGGATGAGATGTAACCTTGGCTTGAGATCTCGCTCAGATGGGATGTGGGGGAAGCAGTTAGCCTTTGGCCGTGGCAGGTGGAGATGGAGTATCGGGCAGCTGAAGAGGGTAGAGATGATGGAGCGTCTTCAGACCCTCGGGGGCAGACTGAGATGGATCGGCAGGAGGCAGGATTTTCCTGTGGAGTCAGAGCTGAGGAGTGCAGGGTGCTGACGTCCACTCTTCCTGGTTCTTGGGATGGTCCCCAGAATTGTCTGTCCTTGACGGGTCCGAGCAAGGGGGTTACGGGCTGTGATTCCCCTAGTCTTATCTCTTTGGAGCATCCACCCATGCTTGGCGTCTTCTCTTCCCGTTTCACTCATTCCTGGAGCTTCAGTGTTCCTTATTTAGTCCATTTGTGCTGCTATAACAAAATACCTGAGTCTGGGTAGTTTGTAAACAACAGAAAAGTGTTTCCCATGGTTCTGGAGGCTGAGAAGCCCCAGAGCAAGGCACTGGCAGGTCTGGTGTGTGTTGAGGGCCAGTGCCTGCTTCCACCATGACCCTTCCTCCTGCATATTGAGGGGACAGAAGGGCAAGAGAGACCCCTTCAACCTCAAGTCCTCAGACAAGGCCATGGGTGGGGTCCTCATGAATTAATGGCCACCCACAGGCCGCGCTTCCTCACCCTGTTGCATCAGGGATTCAGTTTCAGCAGGAACGTTGGGGGAAACACCTTGATTCACCGCAACACTTTTCCAAGAATAGGACCATGACAGCAGAGCCCACACCATAGGGCTTAGAGTTGTTTAGCTTCACCTTGTGAGAAGCCCTGCACAAGCAATGGTCTTTTAACCTCCTGTTGCATTGACTCCTGGAGCCCCATTTGGTTTCGGTTCACAAAGTCACTGTTTCTGCACTTCCAGAAGCAGCCCCAGCAGGGCTTCTAGGAGATGGGATGCTGGCCCACAGGACCCTCTCCCTGGAGGCCTGAGCAAGCTCCTGAGGTGGGAGCGTCAGCCATCAGAGCCACCCCTGCGCATGCCCTGTGGCCAGGGCCTGGATGTTGGGGTTTGGGTGTGCAGTGTGTTCTCGAGACTCGTGTGCGGAAGGTGACCGGGTCACCGGGGCTTGGTATTCCCCAGTGATGACTCCACAGCCAGTGCGCTGTGAGGAGGCGAGGCCAGGTCGGAAGGGTCCATCTCCCTCTCCAGCTCCTCCCTCTCTCTCCGCTGTCTGCTGGCCGAACATGAGCAGCTCTCCTCTGCCCAGACCCTTCCTTCTGCTGCACCATTTTTGCATTAGAGCCTGCTTACCATGGAGTATACCCGTGAACAAACACTGTAAGCCTCTCTGCCTTTTGTAAGCCTCTCTGCCTTTTGTAAGCCTCTCTGCCTAATTTGGAGATGTCAGGTATTTTGCTCAAGGGATGAGAAACTAAGATGCCGGTTCTTGGGTTGTTTCAGGCCCTGCTGTAAGTTCTGGGACGCCAGCCGTGTTTTCTGTGGCCCCGTCACCCTACAATCCCCGTGGCTCTCGGGCCTCCCTGTCTCCATCTCACTCATCTGTTCTCCAGCATCTGGCTGATGGCTCCTCACTGGAAGTTCTCTGGCGTAAAACAGGGAGGGTCCTCTTGTTCTGACACAGAGGGGCCGTGGGAGCTCAGGGCAGCACACCCAGCTTCCTTTGGGGGAGAGGGGCTTTGTCATTTCTGAGTCCTATTCCCCAGGGGCTTTCCTCGGAGACAGTGGCTCCTTGGGGTAATGATTCATGTAGCTCGCAGGGAATTTTGGGTTGGGGCCAAGGCCTCTGTGCATGGCTGGGAGCCACATTGTGTTGCACAAGCAGGGAGCCATCTGCTCAAACCACGCTTTCATCCCTAGTTCCGGGGACTGAGTCTGCTGATCCAGAGCGGAGGCTCCTTGGGAAGCCCTCCCCCAGGGAAGCAGGGGCTCTGGCTGAGCACTGTGCTGGTCAGGATCCCCTGGGGACACAACAAAGAGATTCTATGGCGGTGGAAGGAGACGTGGACTGGACTAGCTTAAAATCCCAGGATGACCAGGCCCCAACAGGTAGGCTTCCTCAGGCTCTTTGCTCTCCTCATGCCAGTCTTCTCTGGAAACACCCTCACAGGCACCTCAGAAATAGACTGAGCCTGGGGTGCAGGCCTGTAACCTCAGCACTCTGGCAGGCTGAGGCAGGAAGATCACAAGTTTGAGCCCAGCCTGTGCAAATTACCATCTTGGTGGGACCCTGTGTCTAAATTTAAAAATGGGACTGGGGGTGTAGCTCAGTGCAAAGGCCTTGGGTCCAATCCCTAGTACCACAAGAAAAGAGAAAAAAGGCACCATACCAGTTCTCCAGGCATTGCTTCATCTGCCTCAATCAGTCAGGTCGACAGCATAAGGAACCCTTGCAGGTGCACCCCAACCCGTGTGGTGGTCCTGGGTGATTGTGCACCTCGCACGGTCCCTGTTCCTGAGCCTGGGGTCCCAAACTGCTGTCCTGGACAGACCAGCCCACTCCAGATGCCTTCGAGCTATAGACGGATCCCTTGAGTCCTCTGCGATGTGGCTGCGTGGGCCACTAAAACTCCACAAGAACCCACTGCACAGAGCATGAGAAGAGCCTGTCAGTGGGGAGGGGGCCTTTCTAAGGAAGAGTGGCAAGGACAGAGTCACTTAGTGGCAATTTTGAGGAAAAATTAATTTTTATGTACAGAGGGATTTACAAAAACTAGGCAGAATGCCAGAGTTGTGAGCAAAACACTTTGTGAAATTTTGTATGTCGGCGTGGAACGGACACAAGGACAGGGTGACCACGGCTGCCACTTTTAGTCACCTCGCAAATCAGTCATTATCACCCTCGCCTCTGAGACTGCTGACCCACAGCTACCACCCTACCCGGGCCCTCTTCCCACTGTGGGCTGGAGTTACCAATAAAATCAATGTAACACATTCCGTCCTTTTGTTAAACAAGGAGGAAAACAGGTAGGGGAGCTTGTTTTTTACTTTTCTCTCATTGCTGAGACAAAATGCCTGATGCCCAAAAATAAGGAAAGAAAGGTTTATTTAGCTCACAGTTTGTAGAGGTTTCAGTCTGTAATTCTCTGGCTGCAAGGCAAGGTGGCGTGGCAGAAAGGCAACTGTTCATGGCAGCAAAAGACAGCAGAAGCAACGAGAACAAAACGGGGAGAGCGAGCCTCTTTTCCTCCCTTATATAGTGTATGCAGGGTATCCACCCTACAGCGGGTGTAGCACTCACACCCCCAATCCCAGAACTAGACGATGAACCAAACTCTAGATTCAGCTGCCTCTGAAAAGCCTGCCCCCCATGACCACATGAGGCTTTTGGGGGACATCCAGACATAAACCATACAGAACTCATCCCCCCGAGTCACACCACATAAACAAGTCGGTGGGCCTGGACCCGGGCTTCCCCACACCCAAGTTGTGACCTGTCACACGGTCACATGACCGCAGTGTGGCTGATGAACACGGAACTGATCTGACTCAGTGCATGCTGGCAGGAGCCTGGTTTTCGTTTGGGTGTAGCCGCCCGAGAGGCCACACGATGCTCGCTGCTTACCTTTTGCAGCAGCGACTATGTCCGCACAGAGCCCAGGTAGTTTTTGCATCTCAAGGCAGGTGACCTGAGAGCTTCCTCAGTGTTCTAGAACACAATTTTACTGCCTTGATCACTCTGAGCCCTGTTAGCACCTTAAAAATGTTCTGCCGACCTTGTTGTAGCTCTACACTGGACCTATCTATGCCTTTTAGACTTTTGGTATCATTTCAAAACAAGAAGATAAATGGCAATTTTTATGTCTATGCTGTTCCATCTCTTCCATGGATTTTGGAAAATGCACTAGATTTTTAACTTGACAATCAGATAAGAGTTTCAACATGTTGCTCTTAACATGGTAATCTGTTTTCTAAAAGAAAATTATACATCTCAAAGTTGCACCTGCTTCGTGCTCCTTTGGAAGGAAGGGCCCTGTGACAGTGACCACTCAATGACCACCGTGCAGGGGCTGGAGAAGCTGAGCCTGTGGCCTTGAGGCTTTGGTCCACGCCACTGGGGAAACTGAGAAGGAATTCAGAGCAGCAGGCCTGTCCTTCAGTGTCAGAGTTAAGCAAGTGCTTTAATAATGTTGGAAATGGGATCAGAAGCTCGTTTTGCTATTGAGCTCTTTCCTTGCTAGTTCAGAAGGAGAAATATAAATGTCGTGTATGTGCATGTTCTAGCATGTAGTTCACACATGTTGCATGTAGGTCTTCTGGCTTATTTCCCAGTGAAAACCAATCACACTGGCTGTCACCACCATCACCTGCAGTGTCTGGCCGAGCAGGAAACCTGAGGAGGGCGCTTTAAGAGGCGCTGCTTTAGCATCTGCTTACTTAGTTAACGATCATCCTGGCAGAGGCCCCTTGGGAGGAGTCCATGGCTCATTGGGCCCCGTGGGGAGGGCAGTAATTAAACTCCGAAGGCAGCACTGATGTTCAGCTAAAAGCTTGTCTTTAAATAGTAATACACTAGCGTTGTAAAGTGGTAGGCCCTGGGGTAGCTGTTGACACAGTGCACAAGCTAGCACTTTTTTCTATAAGAGCCAAATTGAAGAAACTGTTATGAACTCATCTGCATAAAGCAATATGATTCTGCCTGAGGGTGCAGGCAGCAGGGGGAGATTCACCAGCCACGCTCGCCCCTCGCCTGCCTGCACAGCTCTGCTCTCCTTCGCCTGCCACTGAGACGTGCGAGGCACATGTGCCAGGCTGCTGCCGCCTGGCAAGCTCCCCAGCTGACACTGCGCCCAGGAATTCCTGCTGGGCACCTGCAGTGTCCACCCCAGGAGGCAAGGAGGATGCCCTGACTCCCTGTCCCTTGTCGCAGGGACACCCCGTTGTCCTGGGGAGTGTGGCAGCTTGCCTGGCCTGTGCCGGGCACCCTTGAAGGGCATTGCTCAGGAAACTGAATTCAGGACACGCTGTGCCTGGGCAGGGTGGGGTGTGGAGCGGAATCTGGTGCCTTCCAGCTCAGAGGGCCACATGGAAGTACAGGATAACTCAGAGGGTAGCCTTCCTCCTTCCAGCCTTTCATTTTTTTTTTTTTTCCTCTAAAAGGCACTTTGTGCTCTGTCTCTCAATTTTCTGTCTCTATTAATTATGCAACCCCTTTTGCTTCCATATGTAAACAGTGCATTAAAATGTTAGGCTTGAGGGGAATGGTTTTCATATGGCCTGACAGCTCGTCCCAGGACTCCTGAAGGAGGTGGCTGCCTCTGCTTTTGAGGCATTGGCTCTCAGGTGTCTGTGGGAGGAGGAGGGGGTACAGCAGGGGTGCAGGGTGGCTGCTGGGCACCCTGTGCCCACTCCTCTCTGGCACCTAGACCAGCAACTGCCCACCAGTGGACGCCCAAGAAGGTGCAGGACACCACTGCCCTACTACTGTGTCTGGGCACAGGACAGTGGAGTGGCCTCGCCTCTGGGTCGTCCTTCATGGGGTGGGCAGGGCTAGGGACAGAGAGAGAGAACTGGAAAAATTCCACCCAGCCCGACAGCCATTCCATGTGGGCTGCTTTGCGTGATGTTCCGAGGGAATTTGGACAGGGTTGACTTAGATTTCAAGAAAAAAATACTCCAGGCTCCCTGCTCCCCATAAGACAGAGGCGCTTCGGTAGAGCACCCTCCCCCCACAGGCCCACCCAGGCCAGACGTGGGAGCAGAGCCAGCGCCTCCGGAAGCCCCTCCCAAAGGCTCTGGGGGCCTCCTGTTAGAAAGACCCTGGCTTCTCTTTTCTTCCATGGGTTTGGGGTGAGGCCAGCAGCGACTCGATCCCAACAAGTAGTAGATGAGTCACAGACCCAGCGCTAGGAATCCTATCGCAGACCTTTAGTGAGTGCACCCAAGTCGTTGGTGTTTTTATCTGGAGAGGCAGACAGGTAGCCTGCGTGGGGCGGGGGCGGGGAAGCCCGGTTCTCTTCCGGTTCCGGGTCAGGGCTGTGCACTGTGCGTCCCATTGTCCTCCTGTGCACACTGAAGCTCTGGAAGTCTTACTTCCACAGTCACCGGGACTCGGTGGTCTTTGGAGTCCAGGATCTGTCACCCCTGGTGCCTGTCATCCAGTGGCCACCCTGCATTTCAGTGGTGGCCAGAGCTGGCCCACTGCGCTGACCCGGATGTCCCCGAGTGGCTGGGACTTCCCTGCCCAAAGCTGCTCCAGGACCTGGATGGCTGCTGACCCCCGCCCTGGGCGGGCTGAAACCCAGAAGCCTCTGGCAGCTCCTCCTGAGCCCCCAGCTCCTGCGTCCCCCACAGACCCGCAGGTCCGGCCTGCTTCACACGCTGGTGTCCCAGGTCAGGAGAAGAGAGGACGAGCCCCGCACACGGGCAGGTCTGGGCCTGCATCCTGTCATTCGGTGCCATGAACTTTCTCAGGACTACTGTGCCGTCGCTTTCAGAGGTGGGCGTGGAGGCTCCATGAGGCCAGTGACCCTCCAGTTCCCGCTCACCAGGCCTCGTTGTCCCCTGTGGAGAGCGGCCAGGCAGGTGTCCTGGGGAGCTGGGAGCGTAGAAGGCAAGCAGCATGGAGCTGCAGGCAGAGTGCCCAGGGCCCCCACAGCACAGGCTCTGTCCTTGTTCTTGCTCCCTGAAGATCAGCTGCCTGTCCTGGGTGCAGCCTGGCCAGGCAGCTGGGGGCTGGGAGAGGAGTAATAACCGGAGAGAGGGTGACTCTGTCCATGTGGGCTGCTACAGCACAGTGCTGCGGTGTCATGGCTCTTAGACAGTGATTTCTTGCCATTCTAGGGACAGAAGTTGGCGATCAGATTGCCAGTAGAGCCAGTATCTGGGCAGGGCCTGCGTCGCTGGTCTCCAGGCCGCCCTCCTCTCATGCCCAGGCGTGGGTGATGGGCAGCACAGCATGCGCAGGGCTCCCGGTCTCGGATCCCACGCTCCAGGTCTCCGCCCTCCTTACCAGTTCCCTCCTGAGCTGCAGCTCGCGATGCCCTCGTATCGGGGTTGGGATTCCAGCTGACAGCCTCCAGGGTGGGGCAGAAGCCTTCAGCACGGAGCACAGCTCAAATGCCCCGATCCACTTCAGCATTGTGTAGGGGAAGACGCAGGGCTCCAAATGTGTTCTTGTGACCATCTTAACCCTAAAACAGTTCTCTTTTCATAGCTTCAAATTCATGTCAAGTGGGCCATTTCCAACCACGGCTATAAAGAACATTTCACTTCCTTTTTCAAAATTAAATGCTTACTTTTTGAAACGGTCTGTGTATTTGGAATAATCGAGTAGCTCTTCGGAAGGCCGTGCAGCAGAGAACACTTAGACAGGTGGTCGCGATGAAAGGAAGCACCGCAAACGGCCGGGTGTTTTTGGAGTCGGCCTTGGTGGAACTTGGAGCAGCTGAGTCTCTGCCTGTCGTCCTCAGTGTGTTCCGCTGGGCTCTTTCCTTCCTTCCTGTTTCCCACCTGTGCAGGTGACAATCTTTTCAGTCGTGGGCTGCAGAGTCAGTCCTAAAGGGCACATTTGGCAGAGGCAGGCGTTAGACTATTCATCCAAAGCCAGGCTGTCTAGTGCGATGTTGGCCACATCCAAAACAAGTACAGATGTAAAGTTACTCTGAAGAGGGCCAGGGATATAGCTCAGTGGCACAGCGCCTGCCTGGCAAGCACAAGGTCCTGAGTTCGATTCCTGGTACCAAAGGAAAAATAAATAAATGCAGTACTCCAAAGAACAACTTTCTATTACTTTCAGAGCAGTAAGCATTGCTGAATTGGGGCGAATTGCTCCTGAGATTTTCTGGACATCAATATACTGGAAAAGCGATTCTTCCTTAATGATAATCACATTGTTTCAATGAATAATTTTCAGGTTAATACACTGGATACCATCACAGCTTTCAAAAAAATTGCCTTTTGGTTTTATAGATCTTCTATACTTCTGTGTGTGCATCTTTGTTTTTTGTGTACACACGTGCACGTATATAATGTATTAAGCATTTTTAAAATTTCAGCTTTGGAAAAATGTCTCTAATTAGTGAGAAAACAATTTTCAACTTATGAAATAGACTAAATCCAGAGAAATGGTACAGGTGAGACTCTGTAAAGGAGGCCAGATTACGATTCCACCCTTGAAATGCTTCCATTCAAGCCCTGCTCTTTATTTTAGGCATTTAGGATATCTGATGCTTACTAGCAAGAGCTTTATTTTTATTGGTAAATTTCCCTTCCACATATATCATATTTTAAATGTTTAAATGTAGTCTGCTACTTAGGGCTGACACAACATAAATACTGAAACAGGGAACATTGCAGAACTTTCTAGGCTAGTTCCATTATAATAATGAGGCTTGCTTTTCCTTACTGAAAACATTTACATGTTTCTTTCTTACATGTAAGGTGTAGGAAACACAAATAAGCAAAACTAACACAACAATACCCTGTGAAAATATTAATATTTACTAATATCTTGATGTAGAATAGGCCTCCTTTGTATCAACCTTCTATGGCTATGCACCTCAATTTTCTTCTAGAATTTTAATCATTTCATTTACAACACACAGTCTTTTGATAGTAATGTGACTTCCTTTAGCAGAATATTTTATCTCTGTGGTTACTTGGTTGACTCAGTATTTGTTGGCGGATTGATGGAGCTAAAGGTAGAATAGCCAGACCCAGAGAAGAACAGGCTAGTGGAGAATGGATGGACGCCCCTTTGAGGGCATCTCTGCAGACGGCAAAGGAGATACTGGGCAGCGGCTTGAGGAGCAGGCTCTTTCTTCTTGTAAATGTCTGTGTATTACCCATCTGTTTTCTGAGTTCCATTTTCAAAGCTCTTGGATCCCAGACAATTTTATTTATTGCCTTCTTTATCAAGAATCATGTGATGTGGAAGAATCAAGGCTATGTTTAGTGACAAGAGAACACACAAAGAAAGTAAAGCATGGTTCTCCTACTCTGGAAGCTCGGGAGGCAGTAAGGGGAGGGTGCAGGGACGGATGAGGGTAATTGCTATCAACAAGAAGAAGATGATGCTGCGTGTGGAAATGGAATCTCTGCATCCTGCGGGAGTGGAGTGTGGGGGGAGAAGCCTGTTCCACCTGGAAAATCAATGGTGGCTCCGTACAGGACTGACCTTTGATCTGCATCGGACGCTCCGAGAAGCGGATGGTCGCTAATGAATGTGTAGAGTGGGAATTAATGAGTAGAGCGTTTCTTGCTTCCTGAAGCTCGGTGGAGCATGTGCAGGGTAGAGGAGCAGGCATCAACTGCAGAAGGGATAGCCCGTAGGTCTGACAGCTGATAATTGAGTCGATATTTATTAAGAACCCACGCATTGGAATAAGGACCCTCAGGATGAGTCTCGTGTAACCACAATGCAAGACCACACGTACCTCCTGCGCAAAACTGTCTATACTAAGAGGATTGGTGCCTGGCACCGAAGGGCACGGTCTCTTCCCTCCCAATTTTCCATAGGGCCTAGGAGAAAATAGGAACATCAAAAGTTGTGGCTAAATGGAAAAAATGATTCTTTCACAAATAAAACCATTAGGTAAAATGAGACATGTCACGAATGCTCTGGAATATGTCTACATATACAGACTGTACCTTCTTCTAAGTAGATTCTCAAGCCAGCCTTTCCCTTCTGAGAAATTTCATGAATTGATTTTCTAGTCAACACGTTACAACACCCTTTCTCACCCCATGAAAAGCAGGGATATACAGGAAAGGAAACAAAGTCCTTGCTCCCACCTGTCACTGATTATAGGTGGGTTTAGCCCTACACCATCTCACTGATTCTAATTTGTTTTATTTTCAAATGGCTGTAGGCTTTCAAACTTTGTTTCTAAGAAACAAAATCCTTTTCAAACATAAAGTCTTATGTGAAACCCCAGTATTCTAACAGAAAATTTCAGAGGTGCCCCAGCTGCCCCTGTGTGGATTTCAAGAGTCCAGCACCCTTGGCCTCACTGGCCACTTGCCCTTCCCACGAGGCCCCTGAGGCTTTCTGAACCCTCAGGCTTCAGGGTCACAGGGTGCTGATCGGGGAAACTGCTTCCTAGTCCCAAACCCTGACCTGTAAGAGGTCTGTGCCTGGATTTCACTTCTCTCTTCTGTCTATGAATTCACTCACCCTACTGTTTTCTTCATCCCTCACTATGTCATGGCCTTGTGTAGGGAAGATGGGACCCAAGGAAACGGACCTCATCCTTCATTGTATAGGAGCCACCTGAACAGTTAAGTGAAATGCAAGTCACTGTCCTTTGTCTTCCCCTTCCTGCCCGTGTGCTCCCTGCTCTCCTGACCCATGGTGCCAGTAGAGCTGGTTCACGATCAACATCCTTGACGGTTTTAATGGAGGTAGTCCAAGGACCATGCTTGCAGAAAAAACAAACAAACAAACAAACAAAAAAAGAAGATAAAATAAAACCACTGCTCCTGAATTCTCAGCATGGTAGGCACAGAAAGTTACCCAGGGCCAAAACAAATTGTGATTTATAATTAAGAATTGCCGTCTTGTAGGTTTGCTACTTAGCACCAAAATTTTAAAAAATAGAATGACTTTAGAAAGATGAAATATTTCCTAAGAATGATTTTCAGCTCAGATGTTTTGTGGTTTTGTGGTTGCTGTAATGAGGACCGGATCTGGGGAGGCAGAGTGGGGCTGACAGGACAGCCCGGGGGTGGGGCTGAGTCCTGCTGTGAGGCGCGCTGTGTGCTTTGCTTGGGATGCAGTAAGGATCCCGTCATCGCTGCTGCCTGGAAATGGAGGAGCCGCAGAGCCGGCCACTAACACCCGGAGCAGGCGGAAGGGCCCTCGAGGCTGAGTGAGCAAGAATAGAAGGGTTCTCCCTGCATCAGCTGACTGCCAGGCAGACCCTTTGCTGGTGACCCCTACATTGTCCTGTTCTGTCGCTCACTGTTAGCATCTACTGAGATCCAAGGACAGGCCCCAGTTCAAGAACCCATAAAGCATAGGGGAGAAAGATGATGACTTCCCATGACATAAGAGGTGCTGGGTGCCATGGGATTGTGTGGGCTGCTGTAACAGTGTACCGCAAAGCTAGTGGCTTCAACCACTATCTGTTGTCTCAGTTTTAGAGGCCAAAAGTCAGGGATCCGACTGTGCACAGGCCTGGTTCCCTTGAGGGAGTGAGGGGTTGCTGTTCCTGGCCCCTCTGACTTTTGTGGTTTGCTGACCATCTTTGCTGCTCACTGATTTGTAGAAAAATGGCCCAGTCTCCACCTTGGCACTCCCATGGCGTTTCCGTGTGTGTGTGTGTATCTATTTCTTTGTCCATCGTCTCCTTTTTACAAGGCCGCTGATTGTATTGAGTTAGGGGGTCTATCCTTCTCCAGTATGATTTTATTTAATCTGATTCCATTTGTGATGACCCTGTTTTCAAATAATAACTGAGGTCCTGGGAATGAAACCATGGACAGGTGAAGTTTCGGCAGGAGGAAACAACAGGGTTCAACCACAAAAGGGAGCATTCTTGTCCATTAATTTCACCTGTGACATTAGGTGTCACCAATGAAAGAACAACTTTAGTTTTGGTAGAGTTTAGTTTTTCAAAAGTGCTGCTTATTTCTGAATATGTTTGCAAGAGGAGAAGGCAGTAATAGTCCATGACTTCAGCGAGTCTGTCTCTCTCTGTCTCTCTCTGTCTCTCTCTCTGTCTCTCTCTCTGTCTCTCTCTCTGTCTCTGTCTCACTCTTGCTCTTAACCTACCTCCCTTTCTCAATGCCGACTGACTAAGTCATGTTGAGTGGATATGAGGTTTCAGTAGGCCCCTGGGAACTTTGCTCAGTGGAAAGATGGTTGGGTAAGTTGTTAAATGATAAGTTCGTTCAGTCTTCCGTCCTCAGGAAACTGGACGGCAGCAGCTGTCTCTCAAATCATACGCTAGAGACACATGCTTCAAATGGGAGTGGCAACACTGAATTTTCACCCATATGTTTGGAGTAAACTGAATGTTTTGAAATTCTGTGAGCATGAATTAGGGAATTATTAGTCAGCTTTTCATTGCCGGGACCAAATAGCTGACATCAACAACTAAAAGGAGAAAAAGATTATTTTTGCTCAAGGCGTTGGATGATTTCGGTTGGCTGAGTCCAAGGCAAGAACATCATGGCGGTTGGGCCTGGCGGAGCAGAGCCATGCACTCATGGTGGCCAGGAGGCTGGGCTCAGGAAGAGCAGCAGGGAGAGATGTGCCCACAGAGGCCCCAGTGGCCGCCTCCTCCCCGGCCACCTCCTCAAAATGTGCTCAGCTGTGAATGCCCTGGGTTAATCTCAGATGAGGACCATGCTGCTGCCACGATTCCACACCTCTCCAATGGCCCCTACTCAGTCAAGCTGCAAAGTCAGCCAGACCTTCCGGGAGCCCAGAAAGTGCAGGAGAGACCGTGCTGAGGGTGAGCGTGGAGGCGCTGGCCTCTGGCTCACCCCCATCCCTGCTGGACTTTTCTTGAAAAATTTCATGCATTTTAAATCAAGTTCAGAAATCACTGCTGCAATTATGCCTTCCTTCCTCAGCTTGAAGTTGTATTTTTGTGTCAGTCATTATAATTCAGTGCTCTGTGCTCATCCGCTGGGGATACATTCCAAGACCTCGAGTGGGGTCGTGCCAAACCCTCCGTATTACATACAATACCATAGTGTAAGAGATTAATAACCATAACTAATAATAAACATAATAATTATAACGATACATGTCCTAGAAATTATGTCAATGTGAAATTATTTATTTCTGGAATTTTATACATAATATTTTCAGACTACAGTGGACCCCCAGTAACTGAAACTTTAGAAAGTTAAACCCTGAAAAAAAAAGGAATTAATAAATTAATAAGATCAAGTCTGTACTTAGAATTTGAATTAAATTGGACTCTAGTGATCCATTCTGACTTTTTAAATCTTATCAGTGTGTTATGGAAGACTTCTGCCTCTTAGATGGCTTACCATGACCTCTGTGAAATTCCACCTCTGAATAAGGTTGCGTCCTGAGGTCTGAGGGGTTGGGAGCTCAGCATAGGGATTTGGGGTGGGCACAATTCAACCAGGAACAGTGGGGCGCTGGCTTCAGCCTTTCTCAGTCTGCAAAGCAGGATGTGCTGTCCTTGCTTTTGTCACACTGTCCCCTCACCTAGCTGGCTAAGCCCAAGGGCCTGAGTACGCTGGTCCCCGGCATGGCGCAAGGTGCCAGAGGGACAGCGGGAAGCGCGCTGGTGGTCTGCCCTGCACTGGTCTCCCTCCTGGAGAGGTGGCCGTGCCTCCACTTCTTGCCTGGAGACGCTTCTCCGCCACATAGCTGTTTCCCTCCTGAACCATGCTGACACGTGTCCACCCCTGGGGAGAGGAAGCCCCACTTTTAGCCCTGTCCAGTCTGGACTCTCAGTCCTGCCCAGCCCTGTCCAGTCCGGTCAGCGCACTTGCTCAGCAGTCTTCCCTCCCCGCCTCAGGCCCAACGAGTCAGCTCACGTCCATAAGATGCTGGTAGCACCTGAGGTGTCTCTCCTGGGTGACATCCACCACTCCTTGGTGCACTGTGTCATCATCAGCCCATCATCTGCTCTAGACTCTGACCTTCTTGAGGGGGGGCTGGTTCCTATCCAGCCCTGTATCCCCTGCGCCTAGCATGGTGCCTTGGAACCTGTGAGGTGCTCCACTAATGTGTGCTAAGAAATGCAATGAAAGCCAGGCATGGTAGCACATGCCTGTAATCCCAGCACTCAGGAGGCTGAGGCAGGAGGATCTTTGTGAGTTCGAGGCCAGCCTGGGCTATGTAGTAAACTCAAGGGCAGCTTGGACTGCATAGCAAGACCCTGTCTCAAAAAATAAAAAAATAAAAACCAGGAAAGGAGATGACTGCCTTTTAAAAATATACGTTATTCTCATATTGAAAGTTAAATGTGACTCACAGTCTGCATGGTCCTGATAATTCCTTTTAACTCCATTGGACATTGCAAATCTCACATCCCGGCTAGGTAGACACAGAGACGGAAGGGCTGAAGGAAACCGATGGGTTTTGAGGTACAGTGGGGTGAAGATTTGCCAAGAACTCAGCGTCTGTTGTCACATTTAAACTGCGCCCTGACTCTGTTTTTTGCCTGATTTTATGCTTGAGGACATACGGCCAAGTTCGCGCAGAAGAAGCGAACGTTTTATCTTTAGCGCTTCCTTTGCCTGAGCACTGTTCTAACCCCTCACAAGTGCATCATCTCATTTAACTCTCCCAGGGTTTTGGGGGGTTGGGATCGCCTCTCCTGTGTGACTGAGGATGGCTAGGCACGGGCTGCCGCTAGGATAGGGAGCATTGTGTGGCTGGCAGGACAGCCCAGTCGCAGGGTAGCACAGGTCGAACCCTTCGTGAGCGCTGGCCAGCTCTTGAGGAACTGAGTCAGACTGCTACGCCTCTCTGCTCCAGGCCGTGGCTGTCTCTTTTCCAAATTCTCTGTTACGCGCCACCACCGAAGTTCAGAGTCCCAGGGAAGATGTCACAATGGACCCAGATGTGATGCTGCGGGAGAGCATGGTTGCCAGCCATGATCTGATGTCGTACCACACTCTATCTTTTAAATCAAATGATAAAAATAGTAGATCAAATTAAAATAAGCAATACAGAAAGTGATTTGGGTTAATCATCTTTTGTAAAAGTACCACCATGACAGGCGCATTTAAAATTTCCTTATCATTCCTAGTCTATACCGTCATCCTGGATAGCAAGCGATACAAATGCACTTCATATAAAAAGCATATTGTTTAAGGCACAGCTCAGGTAATATTCCCCCACAAAGGGAACCTGGTGAGAAGGGCCACCACCCCGAGGAGGAAGCGAGCCGGCCGGGAGGCGCCCGGGGCGTAGCTGCCCCAAGGGAGGTCTATGCCGTGTGTCCTCGGGGAGTTGCTCTGTGTGGCCCTTCAGCGACATTAGGGGTGTGTGTGCTTTTTCCGGTTGATCTTCCTAGTTTTCCTTTTCATATACACAAGAGGAGGAAAACCTTGACTTTCTTCTGAACTGTCACAAGTGACATTTACATTTTTCCCAGTGGAAAGTACTTGAAATAATTAATATCCAAGAATATCATCTTGATACAGTGACTTGCTCCTAGAGAAATTCCAAGTTTAGAAAATGTCAAAAGGAATCTGAATTGATTTTGCCACCTGGGGTCAAATTTTCTATTCTCGTCGTGAAAGTCAATTTTCATGAAAATTTTTCACATACTCTAACTTGGGAATATCATAATTTCAATGGATAAAAACATACATTTGACCTTTAAGTTTTCATTTTAAATACAGATCATTGATATTGAGCTTTTACCTGCTATTTTATAAACTGCTGATCTTTCATAGCAATGAAGTAGATGCTAATTCACCCAAGCAAATTTTAAATACTGCAAAAACACTTTAAAATAGGATCGTACTTGTGATGCATCAGGCATCAGTAACAGAATATTTAAGAAAATATTAAAAGGGTTCATTTCACAGAACTTTGTTCAAGAAGTTAACTGCTGAGCAGCTAGAATATTGGAACTCAAGAGAGCTCCAATCACCTAAGCCAGTCTTAAGGTTTTGTTTTCAAACCTAGAGAGAGGGAAGGAGAGAGGGATGGATGGATGGGTGGATGGGTGGATGGATGGATGGATGGATGGATGGGTGGATGGGTAGATGGATGGATGGATAGGTGGATGGATGGATGGATGGGTGGATGGATGGATGGGTGGATGGGTGGACGGGTGGACGGATGGGTGGATGGGTGGATGGATGGATGGGTGGATGGAGAAATGGACAGATAGGTAGATTCCTTTTAACAGTGCTTGTACATTTGGATAAGTTTTGTATTTCAGATATTTAGGAAACTAGAGAAAGAACCAATTTTTAAACAGGTTTTGGAACATTTAAAATATTGTTTCTCTAACTCTTTCTATCTATACATATCACAATACAAAGCAAATTATTTACATGCATTTACAAATGCATGGACCCAGTCACACACACAGGCAGAAGGCGGTTTTGATCATTATTAAGCGAAGACAACGAGGAACCATTTGGCATTTTGTCAATGTGCTGCAACCACGTCGGGGGCCCCAAAGCCCCTTTTCACTCAGCTCCCCCTCTCTTGCCGACCATCTCCGAGTGAGTTGCTTCTCCACCAGCTTTGGGCAGCTGAGCTCATTCAGTGACCTTCTTCCGGTCAGCACACACACATCCCGGCTTCTGTCTGAGGGCAGCAGCATGGGCTGGGGCTCGCCGTGGTCCCCCGGGCCCTGCACACCCTCAGCTCACCTCTGAGCCTCAGGGTGTTTCCAAGGCCTCAGACCCTAAGCTCAGCCACAGCTGTCCCTTCGGCCCCAGGCTCCTAGGTCACTTAATCAGCATGGCCTTGAGCGTCTTATCTGAACAGCCACTCATCACACGGCCTCCCTCTGCACTCTTCCCTTGCAAAGCACTGAGCTTCCCACCCCTCTTTGAAGCCAAAGTATCTAAAATCGTGACCTGTGTGCAGCACTCACTGCCCTTCTTTCCCATCTTGTTCCTCCCAGGCCCCGGCACACTGTTTGTTTGCTGGAGTCTGTGTTCTTCCTGGCCGTCTCACTCACGTCCAGGCACAGGTGTGGTCACTCAGAAAGCAGCGTCTCAAAAACCTGGAGCAGAGCCGAAGCAATTTCTGTCACATAATAATTCAGAGAACTTGGTTTGGAAGGAGGGATAAGACTGATGCTTTTCTTTTTTATTTTTTACTTGAGATCAGCCCCGGACTTACCTGATATTTATTAGTATTTTGGCTTCATGGTTCATTTTTATTTTCCACCAGTGTACATCTTAAAAACTTCCCGTTGTAAAACATTTAAAACCAGCTCTTTTATAGAAAGTAGTGAAAGTGCAACGTGGCTTTGGAACGGCTCGATTGATCAGGACTTTGCTCAAAGCCATAGCAGGCGCGGAGAAGCTGGGCCTTCACAGCAGAAGAGAAAGCGCGGGTCTCTCGCAGGTCTCTGCTTTGGACCTGCAGCTGTGCAAGGAGGAGAGAGCGGTCAGGCCCAACTCTGCCCCACAGTCCACACTCCTGGCCCTGCTCTCTGTCCTCCGCAGGCCTTGCCAGGCTGCCCTCCTCCCCGAGGCTGAGCCTGGCTGGCTGCGTGTGGATCCTCGGGGGCCCCTCTGTGCCCTGCCGCCCAGACTCAGCTCAGTTTCCATGAGCAGGGCCAAGCTGGCCTGGGGTCCACAGGTGGAAACACCAGTGTGCACAAGGGGGGCCTGCGAGAGGCCCTGGGGGCCCCTGATGGTGAGGAGTGTGGAAGAAACAAGCAGGACTGTGGGCACCTCACGGTGGGAAAGGGGGTAAACTGAGGCCTGAGGGAGAAGCCCGCAGACAGGGAAGGAGACCTCAGACAACTGGCAAGGGGACAAGTGCAGGTAGAACTGTGAGCTGCAGCATCCTGCAGCCCACGGTGGTGGTGCCTTGTGTATGGAGACCAGAGAGGTCGCAGCAGGGAGACGCTGAGGTCCTATGTGCAACACACACTCTTAATCTGACTGCTTGCCGGGGAGAGAGTGGACCTGCAGCTGGGGTGGCGACCTTGGGCTCTATCCAGGGGAGGTCAGGGCCACCTGGCCAGAGCCAGAGGACAGTGACAGAGCAGACAGGCAGGGCTGGGAGATGAGGGCAGACACTGGAGAGCGAGGGGACACTGTGGATGCTGGAGATGGCGGCCTCTGTCCCCACACTGATACTGAACATCCCGGCGATTTCCATGTGAGGGGAGATGGCCTCTGTATGTGAGAGAAATACGTCCTCCTGGAGCCTTTCAACGGCAAGTAGAAATTATGTCCGATTATTTGCAGTTTTAAATTATCTGGGTGCTGGAGCCTCCCACGGCGCGGGCGTGGGCGACTCAACATGTGCTTACCTTGACCCAAGGGGGACGGAGGGATGGTTCGGGGTGAGAGCAGCCGAGGGCTTCCCGGAACAGCTCCCCCAGGCAGCTCATGAACACCCATCAGCCGGACGGCTGGGACACTTCCTCTCAGCTGTACAGCGTGCTCTTAACTCACTGCTTTGTCACCAGCCGGGGTCAGAGGGAGAAGCAAGAGCCTGCCCAGGAGGCACGGGCTGCAAAGCCGAAGATCTCCGAGCCAACATAAGAAAACTTCTGAAAAGGCAGCATTGTCGGTGGGAGTGTAAGCTAACACATGGAAACCAGTGTGGAGAGTCCTCAAAAACTGAAACTAAAAATTCCATTTGACCCGGCTATTCCTCGTCTATGTATCTTCCCAGAAGAATTAAAGAAATCATATTACAGAGACACATGAGCACCCATGTTTATAGCAGCATGACTCATAATAGCTAAATCTTGGAAGTGGTCCATATGTCCATCAACAGATGAATGGATAAAGAAAACATGGTGTTTACACACAGTGGAGTACTACTCTGCCATAAAGAAGGGTAAACTCGAGTCATCTGTAGGAAAATGAATGCACCTTGAGACCATAATGTCAAGTGAAATAAATCAGACACATGCTTGAATATCACATGATTTCCCTTATATGAGAAACCCAAAGTACAAATAAAGAGCAAAATAAAAGCAAGATAACAGAAAGCAGAGATAGATCCTTTGCAAATGGGAAGGGGAAAGGACATAAAAAGAATTAAGATGCATTAAGTCAGTGCACCAACTCCCCACAAATACAACCTAATGTGCTGCAAGCATGGACTAATAATAAAAAGGGTGCACATGTGCCAAGGAGCCCGGGCGCTGTCTTTGGCTGATGTTTTGTCTCACAGTGGCCACACCGTGGTGCACCTGGTTGGCTAAGTGCTTTGGGACAGTGTGATGCTGCACCAGACCCATGGAGCCATGGCCCGGGGCTGTGGGGAGGATGCTCAGTTCTTGTTATTCCTCTCGGGTAAAGCCAGATCTTGAAAAGCGAGGGCATCTTCAGAGTTAGACAGATCTGTAATACTTACAGTATTTTGCTGGAGGCACCGGGAGAGAAGAAAGGGCCCACCTGTCCATAGCCCTCACAGCATCTTGTGAGTGCTTTCCTGGTAAATGGAGGCTCATTTATTTTTTCCTGCAGAAAGAGAAGAGGGAGGGGCACCAGAGGGGGAGATCGCCAGGAGTTATCTGAATCTTCTAATATTTCATGATGAAAGAAGGATTTCCTCTGAGAAGCAAGGGCTCTCAGGGTGATTCCAAATGTTTCTTTGAACCCAGAGTCATGTCTGCAATATTCTCATAGCTCTTTTATATTGAAAGTCCTGAAAGAAAAACCCCAAGAAATTTAATGAGAATGTGACTCATCCTATCAGCTTACAGTCCCAGTGGGAGCTGGTCAGGGGCTGTGTGTGTCCAGTGTCCAACAGAGGGAGGGGCTGTCCCTGGAGACCAGGACACAGACCCATGGCTGCCACACGCCGAGCACTAAGGAGACGTGCGTGGCTTCGAAAGGCATTGAAATGGTTCCAAGACTGTGCGGTCAGGTTGCTCCAAATCAACACAGGCTGATGTCAGAACAAAGGCAATTCCCACAAAAAGGCAAAAGCTCTTGGCCGCCGCTGAGGACTCCACTGCTTTCTGTAATGGAGACCATGACAGGTGCCTGCCAGTGCGTCTCGGCATCATAGGCTGTGGAGAGCACTGGCTTCTGGGAAGCTTTCCCCAGGGCGGGTCATGCAACGCTGGAGAAAGGGGAGGAGATCAAAATGGGAGCCTGAACCCCAGCAAGGATCAAACTTAGTCCTGCCTGGGAGGAGTCTATGGCTGCTGCTCTCACTGAGGACTGGTTGTGCCACGCCCCCTGTCACCCAGCATCTGCACGCAGGTGGCAGGGAGAGTGCAGAGAACAGGCTGTGTACCCTGCGGCAGAGGAGGAGAGATCTCTGAGCGGGTCCCTCCTCGCGACCTCAAGGCACTGACTGTTTCCTTAGGCAAACGAGGCATCAGCATGCAAAATCTACCAGCAGGAGGAGACGGTGGCGTTTGTCAGCAGTGTCATAGACATGAAGAGTTTGGCAGAAGCAGTCTTTCTCTCTGTTCAAGTAAGAGCACTGCCCAGTATACACTGGGAAAGACTGTTTTCAATCAGCACTGTGCTAGAAAATACGGGGCAGTGGCATGGCGTAGTCTACCCATGGAGATATTCCATATACTCTAAATAAGTACATACTGCAAATAAGACCGTGGATTAATACAACCAACAGATTCCACGCTGGAAGCTCTGTTCTCAAGGGGCTGCTTCGGTCCTTAAATTAATGGCATTGGGCTTGCTTTGTTTTTCTTTCTCATGTCTTATTTGAGCCACACAGAGAGAAGAAGAGAATCCCAACACATACTGCTTCTTGAATTTAACCATTTAACGTGGCTCAGGACTGAGGCTACGGTGCACTTAAATCATGGAGATCTCTACATAACTACATCAGTGATAATGTATACAGTCACCAACAAGAACCTGCAGAAATACCGTGATCCTAAGCACGGAAAATCCCAGTGCTGGGATGATTGCTTCTGGCTTTGATTTTTACAAAAGGGCTGTGACATTTTGAGACACCAAGGTGGGGAGTGGCCACCAGTTTGGGCCCCGCACACAGTGCCATGCCCAGACCTGAGTGGACGGGCGAAGGAGCTCCTGTCCCCCAGCCCTGCACTGCGGTCAGCGGGGGGGAGGAAAGGAGAGCCACGCTGAAGAGGAGGCTTCCGCTTCAGGATTTCACAGGGCAGGGAGGGCTTCCTGTTTTCTTTGCCCTGGTTTTGGTGATGGCAGAAGTGGGCTGCAGTTCTGGCTGGGCTCCACCGAAGGCTTCTTCTGGGCTCCGCAGAGCTCGATGACCTGTTTGTGAGCAGGCAGCACTCAGCGAGGTGGCCCTGTCATTGGCTGGGCCTGCTGTGTGCCTGGCTGTCCCCTGGTGTCCTGAGCTGGCCTGGGCTCGCACACAGCGGCTCAGCAGGTATCTGTGGGCCGACACGAGGCGAGAAGCTGCCCCTGTGTCTGCAGTGCAGAAAGCCCCCAGCTCGTGACAGGAGGACCTGGGGGGCCTCGTCGACGGCACAGACCCTGGGAGACACACGGGGCTGGGGCCATGGCCGCTGTCCACCATACACAAGGAGGTTTGTGTTGGAAAGCAGATGTGGCCGGAGACATTTTGGAAAGAAGGGCCACGCGTCATGTGTGTGACACGCATGACCAAGGACAGGACCTCCCGGGTGACAGGATCAAGGTGCACAGGCCACAGAGGCCACAGCCGCCTGCTGGGGTGGACCAGGGGTGGCCCAGCTGACGGGGACTGACCCAGCCTGGCTCCAAGGCTGCGACTGTCCTCACTGACCATATCCCCTGAGAAGTGCACACCAAGAGGGTCACTTAGCGCAATCCTAGAGTTTTAAAAAATTATTTATTTTGACAGGTAAGAATTACATATATTTAAAATGCACAAAAAAGGAGAACAACTCTGTCACTCGACAAATACTCATGATACTTCTGTGCATTATGCACCTGCAGTAAAATTGGTGGAAAATTTGAAAAATAAAGTCATTGAAAAGAAAAGGTAAAAAGAAAACCTTACTGTGGCATTCTCTTGTCAACTCACAATAAAAGTTTTGGAAATATCTCTTTGTTACTTTCCCGAATTTTAGATTTTTATTTGCAATTACATGGGAAAATTACAGATAAAAATAACATTTAATTGTGAAACGTCTGATGATGAAAATTCTGAATTTAATCTTATATGATTTAAATATTTTTAGAACCTATAATGCCTCCAACAGGTTTTTGTTTTAATGGTGTCTGTTGATCTTTTTGTTATAAACCAAATTCTTTTTATCAAACAAGCTTGCACATTCATTCAAAGTTTTCACAATGCTATTCCTTGGTTAAAGTCGTGAAGTAATCGGCTGTCTGCAAACGTGAGCTCACTCGGAAACCCGGGCAGAAAACTGCAGTTAGTCCTCTAAGGTGGACAAGATAGTAGCACAAAACCCTCATCAGAGTCTTTCCTGCTCTCCTAAACAGGTGGAGAGCTCACCTGTGTGGTTCAGATGCAAAACCAGCACCTTAGTTGCCTTCTGCTCTGGCCATCGGTGGTTGAATGTTACTGTGTCATGGTCCCTGACTTCCGGGAGATGGGACAATTTCACCTGGCTTCTCCCCTCCCACCCTGAGTACCAGACCCTTCCGGGCACCGCTGGCCAAGATGGCAAAGGGGTGTTGATGGAGCTAAGAATGGGAAAGGGAGGGGGAAGATCATTTTCTACTCCGGCATTTGACATCCAAACCGTGCAAATGCTTCATCTGAACCCTTTTGAGATACAGACGTTCATTTAGTTGGTGACCACCCCGCAGACATCAGCTGGCTTTTCGCTTGTTTTATTGTTGTTCTTTTGAAGGGAAAATGCCTCCCACACCTTCCCCAGGGCTCACAAACTCCACTTTGAAAAAACTCACTGAAGAAAACTCTGCTTTTCAAACTGAGCAACTGAAGCCCAAAGAGATGACTCAACTTAGATTTAGTTATCAACATTTATTGTTTTAAAGGGGGAAATCAAATTAATGAAGGCATTTAAAATACGTTGCATCCTTATTAAATACATTTTGTAGGATTCGTGCTTGGCGATCATGAACATCAAATCTGACTTCCCTATTGAGCAAAATGAACTCTAATCAAGTGGAACAGATTGCATTGAGCGGGCCCCTGCCTGTTAATTTGAGTCAGCACAGGACAGCAGGGCCTGAAACAGCCTGCGAGACCAGCTCCGCTCCTCCTGGGGGCGTGCGGGGCGGTGCCGCTTTCTGTCCGCTCATGCCTGGGGTTGCCTCGCTTCCATCTCCAGTTCGGTCTTTGTCTTGGGTTTAAAGCAGCAGCTACCTATGGGAGAGCTGGAAGGCGCCTCCCTCATGTCTCGTTTCGTTCTAGAGAAGGGGTTCCCGGCCTCTGTCCGTGGGCATCTGGGGCCTGTTAGGGTGAGGGGCTCCCCTGCGTCTGAAGGTGTCCAGCAGCGTCCCTGGCCTCTGCTCAGTAGCTGTCAGCATCACCCACGCTCCCATCCCCCCTTGAGGCAACCAAAAATGTGTCCTCTCCTTATCAGATCTCCTGGCCCCCAGCTGGGAACAACGGGTGGGGTTTGCGCGGTTATTACAGCCAGAGGGAGAAGGTTATCAGAAACCACAGCCGTCTATCGGGAGCAAAGCCCTCGACGCTCGGTTCTCCTGTACTGACTCAGACACAGCAGTTGGCCGGGCTTCACCCGTGTTGGTCCGTTTTCAAGCTAGCGTTGGTCTCTTCTTTTCCTCCTGAAGAGCCTGTGAAGGAACGCAGGCGTGCAGCGCGTTTAAATTGCGGGCGCAGCCTTCGGCTGTGAAAGGGTTGCGCAGGAGGCGTCCGTCCCAGAGCAGAGCGCGGTGCACTTGTTCTTGCCCTGCTACCCGGGCCGGCCGTAACCGCTGCGAGCGCCGCTTTCCCGGGAAGGAGGCGCTCTCGGGCCTCCTAAGTGTGGACGCGTCAGTATCCACCGAAGCCTAGAGTTGGTCGTTTATCCACTTAGGACTCCCAGAAATGATCCAGTGGAAATGCGTCCCTGCCTTGCAAGGCGCTAGGCTTCACACATGATTCAGAGCAAGCAAAGGAGGACAGGAGGAGCCACAGTGGTTCAGAGCAGCCGCGCCTTCCAGTCCCTGCGTGATCCGCCGCAATGTGAGCGTTCACTTCTGTTAGGAGGCAGGGGCGACGTATTTAGAGCTCTAGAAAGATACAAGAAGGCAATTCCTGTGCTTTGTGACCTAATTTAAATTACCCAGGTGTTACGGTTTGTGTCTGGATGTGCCCCCAAGCCTCATGCCGTCATGGGATGTTGCTTTTTTTTTTTTTTTAAATACGGGTATCGGGAGTCGAACTCAGGACCTCGCGCTTGCCAGGCAGGTGCTTATGCTGCTGAGCTATCTCACCAGCCTGGGGTGTTGCTTTTTGGAGGCAGCTGAATCTAGAGTTTGTGACTGATTCATTGTCTAGTGCTGGGATTATGGGCGTGAGTGCTACACCCACCCTGGGGCAGGTAGCCCACATATAATATAAGAGAGGGAAAGAGGCTTGCTCTCTTGCTCTCCTTCCTTTTTGCTCTTGTTGCTTTTGCTGTCTTCCACCATCGTGAATTGTTCCCTCTGCCATGAGCCACTGTGCCTTGGAGCCAGCTGATTACGGACTGAAACCTCCAGAAACTGTGAGCTAGATAAACCTTTCCTCCCTTAATTTTAGGTGTTGGGTATTTTGTCTCAGCAATGAAACAAAAGTAACCAAGACACCAGGTGATTACATACCTAGGAATTAACCTAATCAAGGAAGTGAAAGACCTCTACATCGATAACTATAGAACTCTGAAAAGAGATTGAACAGGATTTTGGAAATAGAACAACATCCCCTGTTCTTGGGTAGGCAGAATGGCCATACTCCCTAAACTGTTACACAGATTTAAGGTGACCCCAATCAAAATACCAACTGCATCCCTCACAGAACTAGAGAAAATAATCCTAAAATACATAGGGAACCAGAAGAGACCCAGAAGAGCAAAAGCCATCCTGGGTAGCAAAAGCAAAGCAGGAGGCATCACAATCCCAGATTTCAAGTTATATGACAAAGCTACGGTGATAAAAACAGCACAGGGCTGGTACAAAAACAGACACGTGGTCAACTGAACAGAGCAGAAGATGCCGAAACAGCTGCAGGCACATTCAGCTACTGATCTTTGAAAACGGGGCCAAACACATTTGCTGGAGGAAAGACAACCTCATTAGTAGACGGTGCTGGGAAAACTGGCCATAAATATGCAGAAGATCGAATGGAGACCCGAATCTCTCTCCATGTACCAAACTAAAACCAGAACAGATCCAAGATCTAAATGTTGAAACAGAAACACTTAACCTACTGGAAGGTAAGGTAGGTAAAAATCTCGAAGTCATAGATGCAGGCAACCACTTTCTAAACAGAACCTTAATTGTACAACAAACAACGTCAAAAGTTAACAAAAGGGATTATATCAAATTGAAAAGCTTCTGCACAGCAAAGGAAAAAACCAACAGAGTGAAGAGGCGACCTGCAGAATGGGAAAAAACTTGGCTGGCTGCACCTTGGACAGAGTACTAATATTTACCATATATAAAGAACTCAAAAACTAGATCTCCCCAAATAAAAGACCCAGTCAAAAAATGGGCAACTGAAATGAATACACACTTCTCAGAAGATGAAATACAGATAGTTCACAAATATATGAAAAAATGTTCAGCATCACTTGCCGTTAGAGAAATGCAAATTAAAACAACGCTGACATTTCACCTTGCTTCAGAAAGAATGGCTACCATCAAGAAATCAAATCATACCAAAGCAGGTAAGAATGTGACATATGAACTAGTACAACAACTATGAAAATCAGTATGGAGACTCCTCAAAAATCTAAAAATAGAAATTGCATTTGACCTAGCTATTCCCCTACTAGGTATCTTCCCCAAAGAGTTAAAGATATCATATACAGTGAAACACGCATACCGTGTTTATAGCAGCACAGCTCATAATAGCCAAATCTTGGAAGCAGCCCACGTGTCCATCAACAAATGAATAGATTTTTTAAAATGCGGTATTTATACATGATGGAGTACTACTCTGTTATAAAGAAGGATAAATTTGAACCTTTTGTAGGGAAATGGATGTGCCTCGAAAACATACTGTTAAGTGAAATAAATCAGACACATAAGCTTCTATGCCATATTTCTCTTGTATGAGAAATCCAAAGTATAAAGAAATTGAAGACCAAAATAAAAGAGATAAAATGAAACAGGGTGATAGATCTACTGCAAATAGAAAGGAGATCAGGAGATGAAGGAAGAGGGGAAGGGGGAAGGGGAAGAAATATATAAAAACAGAATTAAGACATGTCATGTACCTATACCAAATACCACAATAAATGTAGTCATTATGTATGGTAGCAGGTAATAATACATAAATTAAAATAAAATAAATATTCTCAGTAATAGGGTAAAAATTACATAGGTGAGTAACAATATCAAAATAAATTTACTAAGCTAAAAAATAAATTACCCAGGTTACTCAAGTTACTCAGAGCCAATAGAATAGATATACGCACATACATACCTTTACATATATAAACATACATTATATATACACACATATGTATCTTTACATACACACACATGTGCCTTTCTAGATACACACATACCTTTACATATACACACGTGTACATGGGGGAGGAAGAGAGAGGGAGGAACCGATTCCCAGGACCCGGCCCGCCCGACCGTGGGGTGCAGTAGCCCCCACGGACAGCAGGAGCCTGGAGGCTCAGGCAGGATTTCTGGGTCACGGTCAGAGCTTCCTCCTCTCGGGGCATCTTAGTCCATTTGCTGCTTGGACAACGTGCCGTGCCATAAACCGGGAGGCATATAAACAACAGAACTATACTTCTTGTCGTCCCGGAGGCTGGAAGTCCCAGATCAAGCCACCAGCAATTCAGGGCGCAGCGTGACCCCACTTCCCGGCTCACGGCAGCACCTCTCTGCGACTTCAGAGGGTTCGGGGGCATGGGGTCTCCTTCAGACCTGTCCTGTGAGGGCATGCGTGCCTTCATGAAGGCTACTGAAATCACCACCCCCTAAGACCACCATCCCAGGAGCAAAGGTTTTGACAGTGAATTCAGGGGAAGGATAAACAATTGGAACATAGTCAGGCATGGTCCTGTATCCCTGTAATGCTAGCATTCTATGAAGCTGAGGCAGGAGGATCACAAGTTGGAGCCCAGGCTGGGCCACTTAGTGAGATCCTGTCTCAGAGAGAGAGAGAGAGAGAGAGAGAGAGAGAGAGAGAGAGAGAGGGAGAGGGAGAAGGAAAGGGAGGAGGAGAGGGAAACAAAGAAAGGGAGAGGGAGGCCCTTGGCTTTGGCTGGAGGAGTTCGACGTGTATTACCAGGACGCCTCCACTCTGGGGTCACCTGATGGTGAGTCGGAGCCGTGTATACAAAATTCCTTCACAGCAGTATGGGTCCTACTGCAGCCACGTTGACACGTAAAGCTCACCATCACGCATATGAACACATCTGCGGAGAGGAAAGCAGACGGCCCCGCACATTTCCTTGCATTGCCAGATTCACCATACCACGGTGCATGGGTTTTATTCCTAGAATTAAGGCAGTAGAGTTGCATAGACACTCGGGCTGGTGAAGCTGCGTGGGGAGTGAAAACGCGTGGGACAGCCTCGGGACGTGTCTCTGCGGACACCCGGACACGGGGCGGGACTCTCAGGCCCTCTGGGTGTCTGGCCAGCAGTCAGAATGCAGCGTCGGCTGCCCTGCAGATCTGTCGCTGTGCAATGGGAGGCTGGTTGTTGATGCTGTGCGCAAGAATGGTTATTGTCAAGTTCTGTGTCCCCTCCTCGGGTCACTGTGTTCCCAAGCATGGGGACTCCCTTCCCCCTGCTCTAGGCAGTCAGGCCTCTGTGAGCCAGGAGACCAGAGGGCACCAGGGCCAGGGCTCCAGCAGCAGGGACTGTGAGCTGAAGCTGACACTAGAGCACGTTCCGGGCCAACCAGGCGGTACAAAGGTAGACTATGGGCTCACACCGAAGCCCAAACCAGGGACTGGCACCTGCGACAAACTCCCAAGACCAGAGCCTGGGGCCCAGCCCCACCTGCCTGGGTGCTGGCGCTCGGCACCCCGGCATCTCTGGAACTGCGTCCCAGAGGTGCAGGGAGGAGAGTTCTGGTCTGCCTTCGTACCGCCCTGTCTTCTGATGTGCACAGTCCTAGCCCGACATTCTTGTTTGGGTTCAGGTAGAATGGGCTAATGCATATTAAGTTCAAAAACAGTGTTAGGAATATGAGGTATAGCTCGGTGGTAAAGCACTTAGGAGAAAAAAGTAAAATACCTATATTCCCTGCTTCTAATGAGAGAAAAGAAAAATAAGAGGACTTCTGCTTGAAGCATCACGGTGTGGAGGAATCTTGGGAGCAAAGGCCGTGGAATTTCTCTCCGACACCCCGGGCGCTGCAGAGTCCCTCCTGGCTCACATTCTCTCCCTGGCACGGAAGTGTCTTTCCTTTCTGACCCCCGCCTAGTCGCAGCGAGAAATGGGTTTTGACAGAACCAGGAAGAGTTGTTCCATTTCCATAGCAACGGCAATTCATATTCTGCAGGTACCTGGGCCGCCACTTAGGCCACTGACTAAATGGAGGCACCGTGTGTGTGTCGCAGTGCCTGGCCAGAAATAACTTGGCGAGCCACCGCTCCTCCAGCACCGTGGAGAGAGGCATTAGACCGAGGGGGTGCCAACTGTCAAGCCTGGTCCTTCTCCCGTGAAGAGGAAGGACAAGGACAGGATGGGCTGCAAAGTGTGGGGGAGGGGAGCCTGCCCGACCAGCTGCATTGTTTCGCTGGTGGCTGGAGCACTAGCATTTCCTCTGTTGAGTGGAACATGAAATATATTCTAACTCCTCACCCCAGGGGCACCAGATAATTTGTATTTCAGCAGAAGTATTATAATTACATAGTTTAGAGTTAGAATTAATTAGCATTTGTGGAAGTAGCGATAACACCAAGCAGTTATTAAAAAATTAATTTTAATGGAAGTCTGTTTGCAGAGACTTGGCTTTCTTTTTGAACATTTTTTTGGGGGGTGGGGGGATTGTGATAAAAGGGTGATATCATTAAATGGTCCTTTAATCAACCTAAAATGTCACCCATTTCCTCACTGCGTGTTACCTCTGGGTTTTGAAATCCAAAGCAATGGCACAAATGCCAAGCATATTTAAAAATAAATCAAGATTCAGACTAATGTTTAAGGGTTGTATATAGAAGAGAAAATGTTCAGTATATGCCTTTAAAAATATATCATGTTCCCAAACACAGGGCTCACAGCAAGCACAATGACATTAGATATACAGCAGTCGAGAATCACAGTGTCCATGGGATCAGACACACGAGATGCTTAAATCGTTGTGAAAGAAGAATTTTGAAATTCCAAATGTTGTGTATGCTCAGCACAGGGGGCTCCTAGAATCCAGACAAACTTCTGCCTTCATAAGGCTTTTACTTTGTTATGTTCCTTGGAGCAAGGATTTAAAAAGACTCTTTATGATGAAGAAAAAGGATTTTTACCTTCAACTGGGGTTTTACAACACTACCATGTCTAAGTTCTTAAAACCAAAGAGAAGCACAGTAAGATTTTCCTTTTCGGATGGTTCTATAAAAGATTGTCTTTGTTCTTTGGAGGTAAAGTTGAAATATGTTTGGGGAGAGAAGCATCACATACACAGCTTACTCTCAAATTGTTCAGCAGCAGCAGCAATGACAATAATTATTGTTTTTATCAGACAAGAGAAAGGGAAGGGCTGGAGAAGAGGGGAGGGTCCTTTGGCTGCAGGTCACTGCCCAGTTCCTGTAACCGTTCCTCAGTTTGTATTTTTTCAAAATAATTAGTTAATAGTTAAAGCAGCATATAGATTTTGGCCAAATGATAATTTTCAAATTTTTAGCAAAGTTAAAAAAACATTGCTTTGTACTGGTACTACTTTAAAGAAAACATGGCACAGTTGAAAAGTAGACTTCATATGTCCAATAGTTGTCATTTATACTATATTTTGAGAGAGACGTAATAATGTGTCAATCTCGAAGTTCTAGATTTTGATGAAAATTGAAAAGTCCTTCTTTAAGGAAAAATAGAAATAAACTCTGCATACAGCGTCCATTCTTGAAGACACTGTCTTACCCACCCTTCTACCCAGAGCACATCCGTGCCACTGTCTTAATATCAGGCATCAGCTGCTGCTCTCCGCACCTCGGGGCTCTGAACCGAGTCCCCTTGCAGAGCCGATTGCAGGAAGACAGGCAGGCTTGGTGGGCTCCGCCACTCACCTGCCTTAGGGACCGTTTCCTAGCTATTCCCATTATGAATTTGCATCACATTTTCTAGTACAAAAGAGAAAACAAGAAAATGGTTTTGCAGGGTCCATTTGTGCATGATGTAACTATGCCCACAAAAGAAAAAAATAGCAACATAGTTTAAGAAAGTGACAGTGTTTCTCATCTTATCTACACAGAACTGAGGCTATGTACTGGTGCAGCCTGGACTGCCAGCCTGCTGTTTAGTGGAAATCTTACAGGTTTCATACAACATCAAAACAGAAAACAAAGATGGAGAGACGCCACGGTTTATTCTGAATAAGGAGATAAGCTGTCGTTTTCTGCTGTGTTGAGTGGGGGCCTGGGGCGTTTTCTTACGTCCCGGTCCTAACAGAGGCTGTGCTTTCAGGGGACCGGGTTCGCCGTGGCGGGGAGATGAAGCGGCCTTGTCGGTTTTCCCTGGGACGATGAAGTGCTGCGTGCTGCCCGGCTCAGGGGGAAGGCGGGTGCGGAGGAGGGGATTCACACTTGGGAAGCGGCCACGGCTGTGACGGAAGCTTTGGGAGCAAGGCGTGTGCTTCACCATGTCTGTCAGGCTCTCTTTATGCTGGCCACTGTTCTTTGAAATTATTTCAGAAGGTTGCTTTCGTGCATTTTTGCAAGGCACATCTTTAAGGAGAACCATGCGCCTGCTCGCTCGTTCCTGCCCATCTCTGCCTGCAGCACCGGCCACGGATCTTTCATCTGGAGCTCTGCAGCCTCTCACCGCATTGTTTACTGAGCAGTTCTGAGACCAAAGCCTTTGCATTTCTGTCCCAATCTGTGATCCGGGTCCTGGAGGATATTTTTATTACTCTTGGCTATGCCTATGTTTCCTTCACTGTTATATGAAGTTTCTGATTTTTAAATTCTACCTCTAAATATGTTATTTTTCTTTGATTCTCTGCATTTCTTCAACCCACATATGCATAGTTTTGTTCTTAGATTTTTGTTTGATCCCAAGATGCATTTTATTTTCCAAACCGCTGTGGTTCCGGCATGCTGTTAGAAACGCTGTGCACATCACGCTTTGCGTCACGGTTTCCCTCCTGTCTTGAGAGAGGACACCCAGAAGCGCCCCCCTTTGTGCCAGGGATGCAGGCGAGACCTCGGAGGTGACCCGGGGCACCGGTGAGAAGCCCTGCCTTCCTGCTCCGACCCATGTGCTCTGTTCTTCTGGACCTCACCTCTCTGCACAGCTCCCGGCAGTGGGGTGCCGGGACTGAACCCCTCCCCGCAGTTCCACCTCGCACAGTCACTGTTACCCCGGGCAGCCACAAGCAGAAAGCATTAAAAGCAAAATTCCAGAAATAAGCAGAGAGGCCACATTCACATCGCGTTTATTCCAGGCGATTGTACAATTGTTCTAATGTATTATTACTAATCTCTTACCGTGCCTAATTTATGACTTAAACATTGTCCTGGGTAGGTACGGATAGGAGAAGGCATAACCCAGATAGGGTTTGGTGCCATCCGCGGCTTCAGGCACCCTGGGGCACCCTGGGACCCAGCTCCCGTAGAGCAGGCCGACAGCCTCCTTCTCGGCAGGGAGAGGTGGTGGGGATGTGCAGGTAATAGCGAAGGCCAGAAGGAGACAGACGTCAGGGGGGAAAAAGGAGAGGCGGAATGAGAAAAGCGAGGCACGTGCGCCCCGCTGAGACACCGCATCCGCTGGCTGCTGGAGAACAGATGTGCGCGCCCAGGCCCGGAACTTCGCGGTCCCCTTCCTGCAGTTCTGCGAGTGGCCACCAGGGGCGCAGTCGCGCTGGTGATGGGTGTGAGAAGCAGCCCTGTTCAAGCGAATAGGTAAATCCTGACGGCTTTTTAAAGCATTTCCCTGCAAAATGGTGTAAGCTCACTAGGAAAAGATCGACTATGCATTAAGACTGAGAGACCGTGTGCAGAAGTGCAGACCGACAAATGGCAGTCACAGGCTTTCCACCTCGTGTCCGACCCCCTGAATGCTCTGACCTCTGTTTGCCCTTGGCATTATTACCAGGAAGGGGAGGAAGAAAGCCTCACCCTCCTCCTCCGCTGCCGCCTCCTCCCGCGGCCCCAGCGTCAGTATTTTGACTCCTTCCCTCTGACAGTTTGGAGTGAGCACAGGACACTTGAAGTAACAGAGCCGAGGTCCCCTTGGCGAGCGAGTGCCCGGCTGGGCAGGGCGGCTCCCAGGGCAGGTGTAGGCCCTGCTCCTGTAGTGGGGGGACAGTGGTGGGGACAGGCCCAGTCTCGCTGTGCGTGGGGAAGAGCGGCTCAGTGGCCCGCGCCTTTCCTATCCGCCACCCCTGCTGCGCGCTCCCTCTGAACGCACAGCCTCCACCCCCTCTCTGGTCCTGTTTCGAGCTTCCTCCTCATTCGCATCCTTTCCCAGAAGCCAGACCTCTGGCTTATGTAGAGTCACAGGCACAGGCGGCTTGTTTTATGGGAAGCGCAGGATTGTAACTTTATTGCGTGAAAAATTGTGAAGTTCATAGGCCCATGGGACACGAGAGCCGCGAAGGGTATGATTCTGGTTCAGTCCTTTCCTTGTTTCTAGGTGAGGGATCCCTTTCTCTGGAGAAGCGGTAAACTGAGGTCAAATTTGTTTTGAGTATTTTTGTTATTAGTAACATACCCTGAGTTTCTGTTGGTCTAATGTGTTACTTCTTTTTTTTTTTTTTTTTTGGCACTGGGAATCGAACTCACGACCTCGTGCTTGCCAGGCAGGTGCTGTGCCGCTAAGCTATATCCCTGGCCCTCTAATGTGTTACTTTAATCAAGGAACTACAGTAATTCCCGTAATGGGTTCACCTACACTGAGCTGAATTTCTTGCATTTTAATTGTGCCTGTATGTGAGTATATTTTTAGTATCTTGGGTGCTGATAGGAAATCTTTGTTTTTTTATCAATTATAGATGGTCTAATGGGTGCTCTACTCTTCTCCCCTTTCTCAGGAATAACCAAGAATATGTAAAACCACTTCATGTACTATAAAGCAATATACTACAAGCAGAATTGCACAAGTGAATAGAATGATGGTGTTCCCCTAAATAAATCTAACCTTTATTATTAACACATATGTGTACAATGCAAATTTGATAATTTTTTAAAAGATAGGGATTTGATGGAATTTTTGAAAGAATGGCTATGACATGATTATCTCAAGTATGACTTTGTTGTTTTTATTCTAGTGGATAAATAACCCCAGTTTTAACATCTTGAGTAATTTCTTAAAAGTGAAGATATGTAGTAGTTAATTTAATTAATAAAACGGGATTTATTACAAGGAAATAACTGGTGATATTTAACTATACAGCTGGAATATTTGTCGTACAAATACCAGTTCTGTTGAAATTAATAAATTCTCCTTTCCACTTGATTGCCTTTTGTGGAAGTATATTCCACAGAGACTTTATTTGGATATCGTACTTAGTTGTAGTCATCAGTGATTTATTTCATAGCGATTTTTGCTATTTATTTTACAGTGTCTGAGGCAGTTTGGGGTTCCTTCAGAAAAGACGTTTTTTTTTGTTTTTTTTTTTCCTAAGCATTTCTTGTGCAGTTTCAGTTCTGTTTTCTTTTTGTTTTGCTCCACAACACACATAGAAATGTGAGTAAATTCCCAAGAAAGCCTCCGTGGGGCACGGGCCCGCTCCCCGGTTGGCACCGTGGCTCCGCGAGTTCTCCCCGCCCTGTCCCCGGCTGCGGCTGCGTGCGCAAAGCTGCTCACCGAGAGGCGGTGGCGGTGTCCGAGTGCCCTGCCGCAGCCCGGGCCCCTGTGGCCTGGCGCTGACCGCCAGGATGAATACACAGGGCGTCTGGGAAACTGGGTTCTGGTCCCGGCTCTGAGTGAGGGGAGCAGAGGAGGTCGCCCCGGCAGCTCCAGGGAGGCAGCAGACCGGGTCTCCCCGGCGCGCGTGCGGGCACAGGGCGGTCCGAGCGCCGGGCTCTGCCGTGGACCAGGGGCCTCGGTGGGGAGGCCGGCAGTGTCACGGGCACTCGGGTGCTGTCTGAGCTGCAGTTGGGATCTCAGTGGTGTTTTCTTGCTTCTTTTCACAGTACTGGGAATCGAGCTCAGAGTCTTGGACTGAGCTGCATCCCCAGCTCTGTTTTTTAATTTTGTGTCCCTAAGTCACTAAATTGCTCAGGCTGGGCTCGAATTTGTAATCCTGCCTCACCGCGCCCAGCAGTGCTTTCTGAGAATCCGTGACTGCTGACAACTGTGTTGTTGGCAATCAAGGATTTAGGAAAGTCCTTCCGTTTCCTAGGTAACATGGTACACTCATTGGATGAACATCATCTTCCAAAAATAAACAGAATCCGGAGGAAAACCCCTCTTTTCAATGATGACGTGGCAACTTTTTACAAAGAAGCAACTGTGACAACTTTGTACCTCAGATCACAGGTTAAATGCCAAACTACTTAGCATATTTTAATTTGATGTAAATTAACCTAAGTTAGGGATACTTTACCATTTCGAGTTTGCATTTGAAACTTGTAACTGGGTATTCTTATCAGAAAACATAGGACTTTTTGATCTTTCACCTTGTCTTTTGGGTTATAAATAGTATAGTAACTTCTATTCCGTGTGTGGGGACATTGTGGATCTCAGCATGCTGCATTTTAGTAATTTCATTGTTGATTTCTGTAACTTTTTTTTCTTCAAAAGCAGAGGTGGTTTGCTGTCCCGGGCAGAGCAGTTCAGCACAGGAAATACCCAAGTTCATAGGGTCCCCTTCCTGGCCATATCCTTACCTGTGTTTCCCTATTACCAGGCTACATTCACTGTTTCAATTTGGGGATTTTCCACTTTAGGAAAAAAAAACAATAATAAAAGGAAACTCAGCTCTACCCCTTTTCCCACAAGGACATTTAGCAAGTATCTGTGGTTTGGGTATAAAGGGTACAGAGGTGGAGAGTTTTAGAGAGCGGTTGGGGACGGGCATAGACGCAGCGGAGGGAAGCGGGGCGGGAGGGCGGGAGGCTCGGACGGCGCGTGACCACGCAGCAGAGTGTGCGGGGCGCCCGACTCCTCCCGGGCAGGCCAGGTGTGTCACAGACGCGGCGAGACGTGCTTTGGCTGCCGCGCAGCAGGCGGACGTGAATGCCATTGCTGTGGTTGTGGTGTCGGAGTCGGCTAGAAGAGCAGCGCGTTTCAGAAACGCGCGGACGTTTCCTGAAGTCAGGCTCTGTGTGTAGTAGTTGTTAAAGTCTGTTTTCAAATCAGAGTGCAACTTCTCTGATGATATGCTTTATACTTGTGGCTAAGGATTTAGTGACAATAGGATAAAACACTTTTTTCCCTCCTTGGATTAGCAGCACACTGATGCTGTTCTATATTATATTTGGAGTTCGTATTTTAGTAACACAATAAGGAAAAATGCATTTATGTGTTTATATGTACTTATAGTTTATGTATATTAAATATATATATATATGCAATACAAGAACAGAAAAATATTTTCCCATGTATCTATATATACTTTCCCTCCTAGATAAGTTCCGGTGCAGTATTTCCCATGGAACATTTTTTAAAACTCTTCTCCCTCGATATATATGGTGATTCTGGAATTCTCTGACTAGAACTCAGCTGCTACTACTCTTTGTGTATCTTTTTTTTTTTTTTAATGTGGGTACTGGGAGTCGAACTCCAGCCCTCACGCTTGCCGGCAGGCGCCCGTGCCGCTGAGTGATGTCACCGGCCCCTTTTTGTTCTTTGTGTGGGTTCTGGGAGTTGAACTCGGGCCCTCGCGCTTGCCAGGCAGGCGCTTACACCGCTGAGCCATCTCACCGGCCCCCTCTGTGTATCTTGAAACGCAGAGTCTCTGTCATAAATGCAGTTTCCTTTGGCTGTGTGCACAGACCGGACTTTCTGTGGAGCAGACAAAGCATGTTGGGAACAGGAAGCCTAACTGCTCCCCCTAACCTGCCCCTCAGGGTCAGGTTACCTGACCCACCATCTGCCCTTGAAATCCGAATGCAGCCAACTGTGTCTGAGCCGCTTGATTTTCAGAGTGCATCGAGAAGGAGAAATAAGGGAACCAAACAGCCTTGGACCGTTCCATGCTTCCTCTGTGAAGCCAGCGGCTCAGAGATCTCTTTGGTAACCTTTGTGTTGCTCATGCAAGTCCTAAGCAGTAGCAAGTTCCGGGAGATGGCATCGCACCTTCAGACTGAGGGCTGAATCACTGGACACCCATTCTTTTCTGCTCGTCTCAAAACTGGGCAGGAGGGCCGGTGAGATGGCTCAGCGGCGTAAGCGCCTGCCTTGCAAGCGCGAGGGCCCGAGTTCGACTCCCAGAACCCACATACGAAAAAGGGGCCGGTGATATCGCTCAGTGGCACGGGTGCCTGTTGGCGCGCGAGGTCCTGAGGTCGTCCCCCTGGTACCCACAAAAAAAAAAAAAAAAACTGGGCAGGAAGAGCATTGCTGTCATCACCCTGGTGCACGGGAGATTGGCGGTCGATGAGTGGGGAGGGCAGCCTTTCCATGCTCATTTGTCTCTGGGAGTAACAGGGAGGCTTATGCAGCAGGCTGCTTGCCGTTGGGATGCAGGCACACGGTGCAGGGCTCACACAGCCTGGGCAAAGATTTACAAATTGCCAGAGAGGCACCAGCTGTTGGCGGGTATCACTGGCAAGCTTGACTTTGCCAATAGCAACTTGCTATCTTGTCGGGTTTATTTTTGTGCATCTTTGCACAGTTTCAAACATCTTCCTAAGTGAAAAAGAACCAAATATAGCTGCTTTGCTCAGTTCATACAGGCACATCCTTTGATTAGTAGAGTTATTGGTGCAGTATTAGAAGTCAAGATGCAGTTCTCACCACGCGCAGGGGCCTGGGTACGGCGCGCGGTGGTGCTTAAACAGGCAGCACTGCGTAGTGCAGTCCTGAAGCAGCTCCCCAAGTGATTTGCGAAACGAGCTAAGATCCCTAAAGAGCAGCTTAATTGGAGTATTTGAAGCTGGAAGCTTCTGAAGGCTGCCCCACACCCTAGCAACAGCCAAGCTCTTGGTAACGTAAGAGCCCTGTAAACAGGTGAGGAAATTAACGGGCTCCAAGGGTTCAAGGAGGGGGAAACTCATCATTGCATTTGCCTTTTAGAAGTGCGCTCTGAAATTCAAGAAAGCAGAGTTTAAGGAGCAGCGGGCTCTTGGAAAGGGGCTGAGGATGCTCTGTGAAATAGAATTGTGTTCCAGAATTTACCAGACCATTTTTTTCTTAAGACACTACAAATCAATCATAAACATCTCTCTATATATCATATACAGGTACACATTCCCTATGATGAATGCGATTATTATGTACCTCTAAATTATACCAATAAACTTAATAAAAAAAACTGTCATGAGTTCCTGGCAGGTTTTGGACTCTGCTGCCTGCCTCCATGACATCTTCTTTTTAAAATACTATTTTTTTTTTCTGATAATCAATGCCTATTTTCTTTAGATAGTTTATTTTTATTTTTATTAGTCCATGTTTGCAATACATAATGATCACATTCATCAGGGCCTTTGGTCATTACACTCCAAAACGTGGTTGCTGCATCTAGACAAAGATGGCAGTAAGTCTTCCAGCCCAAGGTCCTTGGGAAGTGGGAATTAAAGAGAAAACATGCAAGGCCCCTGGTGGCAGTGACTTCCTTAAAGGAAGCAGTGGTTGTAGTTGGCATCACTATCTCAGACTAACAGTTACTAAACTGTTGTGTTGGTCATTGGAAACCTGGGGGACTGCCCTCAGGATGTTGCTTCTAAAGCCATGAAATGTGCATTGTGCATAGTATCGTGAAGGAGACCATTCATCCAACTTCCCTTTCTTTGTTTCTGAGTGTCTGTCTGTCTGTCTGTCCATTCATCCATCCATCCTCCATCCATCCATCTGGCAGAATGATGAAGCTCCAAAGATGTCCATGTGCTAATTCCCCAAACCTGTGAGTATGTTGGTGACTTAGGCTGGGGACAAGATGAGGTTTCCGAGCAGCCAGCTGTCCCGGACATGAGGAGATCATCGTAGGTTCTGTGGGTGGCCCCCTGTCATCACCACGGGGCTGCGAAAGCAGAAGGGGAGACAGGAACATGATTATCTAAGTGCTGCCATGGGAGGCAGACCCCACCTGCTGCTGCTGGCCATGAACACAGAAAGAGGCGGGAACCAGAAAGCATGGGAAGATTCCAGAAGCTGAAAACACCCAGGATGCTATCCCTGCCCAAGCCTTGAGATGAGCCCGGGAAGACCCATTATGGATGTATGGCCTCCAGAATTGTAAGATGATAAACCTGTGTTGTTTTAAGCCACCAAGTTATGGTGATTTGTTACTACAGCAATAGGAAATGAGTATAGTTATAAAATTAGTGGAAAAAGAGCATAAAATCTATGATACATGATCTGTTCTTCTTGGTTAATATGTTAAATAAAAGCCGGGTTTATGTCAACCTGTAGCAAATTTAGACGTGATGGGAGGGAGAGAGCTGACGCATCTGAAACGTGATACAAAAATACCAGCAATTTCCACTGGGCATGAAGTCACAGGTCTTGACCCCTCCGTGATGTCTTGCTATACTAGAAACTAAAGCGATGCTCAATTCCAGCTAGAGGTTAGTGAAAATCGGCAGGTATCCTCCCCACACCCAACTTCACGGGCCTTCCTAAATTCCTTCCTAAATTTTCCTCATGGAGGGTCCATGGGCTACGGATGCAGGCCTGGGTCCTTGGCTGAGGTGCAGGAGAGGAGGAGGAGGGGCAGCACAGAAATCCAACAGCCAAGCCGCTGCCTCGGCCGACAGGAACTCCATTCCACACAGAAAAAGACCTCGAGAAACTTCCCAAGATGGAACAAAGGTCAGAAAGTAGGCAGTGTTCTATCTCACCTTCGGAAATACAGTAGTAACTGGAGGTGACTTTTTCTAGTTTGCCACATTCTGGTGCTTTTGTTTGATATTAAGCCACCATAAAAGTTAAGAGGTGAAAGAAGTATGTATATAGTCCTTACTATAAATCTCTTTAAAAAACTACTTAATCTGGGAACAAATGCATGTTATTAAAATGTTTTGTTAATTTGATATTCTCCTACTTTCGTGAGCTAGGATTCAGGAGTTCTGAATCACCTTCCGCCCGCGGCGTAATCCACGTGTCAGGTAGGTGGGACGAGACAGAGGTGCTCCCGGGCTCGGTCCCCGCCTCTGGGGAGCAGGTGCTCAGCCTGTTGCTGTCCAGCCTCCCAGATTCCATCCATTTAGGTGACATTTGAGAGTCAGTCTGTAAATATCGCAGCTTTACTGAGTCAGAGAATCATTTTTCTCCCTGAATGATGAATCATTGTTGAATCTTGTTCATTTAAATACTCCAGTGTGACATAAAAATGTATTTTAAGGATGATTTTTTAATGTCTCCTGGCCCAGAACTGTAGAAACATGGTAACTGAGTGAAAATCGAATTGGCATAAGTTACTGCTTTTGGAATAAGTTGTAACTCTTGATTCTCAGGGCGAATGTGCTGAGTGCATGGAGGAAGAAATTGCTCACTGTAAACTTCTTTCAGTAAAAGCCAGAGGGCACCGGGAGAGACTCTGGGGTCGTGATTCTTAGTGGAGTCCCTTACTCGGTGCTGGAAGGCATTCGCTGTAGGCAGGGAGGGACCCAGTGGCCTATACACCCGTGAGCATGAGAGGGACAGACAGGAAGCCAGGCGCAGGGCAAGGTCTCCCCATCCCTCCAGCCCAGGCCTGCAGCTTTAGTTCTGTGCATCACCAGGACGCTGCGTGCAGAAAGCAGGGATGTGCAGCAAGGAGAGCAGCTCAGCTCCCGAGCCCCGGGACAAGAGCCCGTGAACTCAGAGCCACGCAGACGTCCCGCCCGCCTCTCGCTTCGCACTTCCTGCTCAGGGAGCGCAGAAAGGCCTAGGAAGCACCAGGGAATGGGTTTGTGCTCATTTAGGGGCCGCTGAAAGCAACTTCCGCTGCTTCTCTTTGAGCTGAACCTAGGCATAGCAAATCCCGGTGGTTGTAGACCTCCGAGGATTACACAGATAACGAGTTGAAAATCTTAGGTGTGTGGTTGCAATCAATTTCTGAGATGCTAAAAGTTACTAATTTTGAATGTTAGAGCCTGAGAAATGGGCCCAGAGAGGTCCATGTTGGCATTTGAATGACGCCACCATTTCTGAGAACCACCTGGTTCGTTGAATTTGGGCCCACGTAGACTTGACCTCGGTTCTGGGTTGAATATTGTCCTGCCAAAATGTGTGCATATCCAAGCCCTAGTACCCTGTCCCTCGGAATTGTGACCTTCTCTGTAAATAGGGTTGTTGCCCACATAGTTAGTTAAAACAAGGACATCCTGGAAAAAAAAGGATAAACTCTAATGCATTCTGACTGGTGTCCTTTAAAAAAAGGAAATTTGTACACACATGGGGTGGGGGTGCTATGTAAAGATTAGAGTTGTGTTGGCAGAGACTAAGGAGCGACCAGAAATAAAGAATATGAAAATGAAATGTTTAGAAAAGCAGATAAGCCATGCACCTAGCGCTACAGCTAATTCTAACATCTTTAGAAGTCACTGGGGCCGGTGAGATAGCTCAGCGGCATAAGCGCCTGCCTGGTAAGCGCGAGGTCCTGAGGTCGACTCCCGGAACCGCATTAAAAAAAAAAAAAAAAGTCATTTAACCTGTCTGGACCACAAATGTAATTCACCTCCAATTGGAGAGATTGAGTTTTCCTTGAATCGTCCTGTTTATCTGCACATAAGGGCAACATAAAACTCCACAGGCTTTGGGATTTGCCCAGAGTGACCTCCTGCCAGCCTAAGCCTTTTGGGAAACCTGGGCGAAGTCTCAAATGTTCACATCAATATTGTCTTCTTTTCAATTTGTACTTGTTTGGTTTAATATAAAACAATCTATGAAATTGCTTATAGGCACCTTGAATATAAACTTAAGCATGACCTATTATTGTGTTACCTTGGATCTGTGCTTTCATGCATCGCCCCATGCATGAGAGGGATAGGGAGAGGGAGAGGAGGGGGAGGGGAAGGGGGAGAGGGAGAGGAGGGGGAGGGGGAGGGGAGGGAGTCCCTTTAAGATCCACTGGATTGTGTGGTCTGTTGTCCCTCCAGCCCCACATCTTGGGATCCTGGGGCTCCCTGAGGTGGACAAGATGACTAACAGCCAGCCCATGGCTCCGGACACAGGCCCACCAGATAGCTTTGTCCTCGGGGTAGCAGTGCAGACTTCCAGAATAAGTTAGTGTGGTATTGAGACTGCCATTGAGACTATTTCACAGGTTGGACGAACAGTATCCTCAGTGTTGGGAGAGGTGTATGTGTCCCCTGGGAAGAGGGGACACAGTAGAGAATTTTGGTCAGTGGAAATTGTTGAATGGTCCTTTCATTTTGTATACAAGAACTGAAGGCAGTTGGAAGTAATTTTTCCTATTAGATACTGTGTCCTACACCGTTGCTTTTGCCACAGAACTAAGTCCCTTAAATCCAGGGCCATTGTACCCAGCCCTGCATGCTGGCGTAGAATAGCTCCCCCCAGAGGTGGGCAGCACCAAGGGCCTTGAGTGGACCCTGTCCACCTGGCAGGTTCCTGCATGAGTGAAGCTGGGGAGATGGAGTTTGTTTTGGGTCTACCATGAAGACTAAATGAGATAATACCAGTTACCTTTATGAGTCCTACAGTGCTGCATGGGCATTTGAAGTTTTGGTTTGTTTTTAAATGGACCCACAGGCCCTGATGGGCACCTGTGTTGGTAGAAGGAGGTGAGACCAGTCATCTCAAACAGTGCAGCGAGTTTGTGCTGTTGGAAAGCTGGCAGAACCATCAAAATGTGACGTGCTAAAGGTAAAATCAAACACTAAAAAAGACTGGGTGGGTTAATTATCCATCACCCTGGCTAGATACCAGGTCTTCTTGGTGATAGCACCCAACATGGACAGTTGGACTTTAGCCATGAGGACTGGGGGTTGGAAAGGAAGGGAGGGGAGAAGGTTCTCTTCATAACACAGTGTGAACCCCTCAAGTAATGGCCCCAGGTCAAGCTGGCCGGTAGATATGGCATATGTATCTTTAACGTAGATACATGGTGTGCTGTCCTAGGAGGACGGGTCCTTTGCACCTAACTGGGGGGATGTCTGCCATGTGCTGGAGTCTACATTGTAAAAATTAGTGATACAGAAGTAGACAACAACCAGAAAGACAAAGGCCACTAGTCTCGGGGAGCTTGTATTCTGGAACACAGGAGACAAGAGATTGTGTATTTAGGAGGCAGCAGTCAGTGGCCAGATGAACAGGTTAGGGGATGATTCATGCAGTGCTGTTAGAAGGAGCGGGTCGGGGGAGACCCTAGCAAGTGAGGGCTGAGTGAATGAGCGCGTGGGGAGAGGGAGAGGGAGGAGTGTGGGGCCGTAGGAAGAACTGGCAGGACTTGGGCTTTTTCTGAGTGAGCTGGGAGTCAGTTGAGGAGCTACAAGATGGCACAAGGAAGGACAAACAGACATCTTCTCCGCACCCTTCAGTCCCATCCCTTCTCCTCTCTCCATCCAGCCCAGCCCCCGGGGGACCCCTCCACTCTGAGCATCTCCCATGCTGGGGAGGCAAGTGACAGTGTAGGCCCCTGAAAGCAGAGTTCCAGGAAAGTCCATGTGCAAAGCTGTGCGGGCAGCCTGGCCTGCATCAAACCCAGAGCCCTTTAAAAGTTGGGGGACCGCGGTCTTGCTTGCTCATCCGTTGGTTTCTATGTATTCCCAAGCTTGTCATCTTTAGTGATATCCCGAAACTTCCTAAATCAGGGTTCATTTTGCAAAACCCATCTGTTTCATTGCACACAGAGGATACATGCAGGAATTTCACTCTTGCAAGGGAACCCCCGGCCTAACACCCCTCGGAAAATGTATTCTCACGAGAAGAGAGACAATTCGCGGGTGACCTCAGTACATTCTCAGTGGAGACGCCCTTTATATATCACAGTGAATAAAAATGTCTTTTTAAAAGGAAGGACCCAGCAATTAAATTGGAAAAGGAAGCAGAAATATGAAACTCACAGGACTAATCCTAAATATAGCAACAGATTTGGTGGAACTCATTGTTCTCCCTGGTCCTCTGGGACAGAAAAAATAACTTTATACAAAGAGGGAAGGTTGTCAGATAAAACACTCCACATCTAGTTAAATATGAATTCCTGACGAACAGCACTTACTATTTAGGATGAGTGTATCCCAAATATTTTGTCAGACACATGTATGGTAAAAATTACATGCTATCTGAAATTCAAATGTAATTGATGTCTTGTAATTTATTAGCTAAATCGGATAATCCTACCAAGAAATCACTACTGACTCGTTGTCTTGGACCGTAAAAGCGAGGCCTGTTCGCAAGTAGCAGGTTGTCCTCTTTGATTTTGATCAGCGTAAGAAGAGCAGCTTTGGCCTTGCACCTGCCCCAGGCCTCTCCAGGCCGTCTCTGCCTGTGTCCTTCTTCAGATGCTGGGAGCTGCTGCACCTGCCTGACCCTGGGCTTGGGGCATCCTCTGGAAGCAGCCAGTGGAGATGTCAGCAGGAGGCTGGGGACAGGAGAGCAGTGTGGTCAGGCGTTGCTTTTCTTTCACTGCTTATTCTGTCAGGTTGCTTGGAAACCACCTCTCCCATTAACCCTCCAGGCCTGGGGGAGCTAACTGCTTTGAGCACCAGGTCTGTAAATCATCCTTTATTAGATTCTACTCAAATGACCAGGCTTGCAAGTTCATCTCCTCCCTGCTGGAACTCCCATGCAGGTAAGGGTAGGAGATAGATATCCAAGGTCTGGGTACAATCTACCCCATGAATGGATTAGGGAGAAAAAGGAGTAAGATCTGGAAAGGAAATGGCCAAGTGAGCCTTGCTTGGTGTGCCATGCAAACCGAGAAGTATTGATGGTGACTCAGAGTATACCTTATAAATGCGATCTGCTCCCAAGAGGATCTTGGGAGAATTCATAGAAACAGGAGACTTAATTGGCTAAAGAAATAGACTGTGAAATAAGCACATGGAGAGATAGACAGAGAAAGAGAGTTGGTGCTCCACACATACCCACACGTCCTACATCAGATTTGACCAACCACACGTAGGAAATACTTGGGAAAAAGTTCCATCTATGCTAAACATGTAGAGAATTTCTCTTGTCATTCTGCTCTAAACAATGCAGCATTTACACTGAGTTAGGTAATACAAGGATGCTAGAGACGATTTGAAGTACAGAGTTCCTTGCTTAACGGCCTGCCTGTTTAACAATTGTTCAGATTTAGGATCGAGATGCGCTGTTCAGACTCAGCACCCATATTCGCACTTACAACGCAGCAAACGTGAGGGGCAGCGTGGCCTTACGGTGGCCTCTTCTACAGTGTGGTAGGGCAATTTGTGCTGGTTGTACTGCACAGTACAGTACTGCAGTTTTATGTTCTGCTGTACATTACAGTACTGCGTGTAAGAGTCAAGCAAATAAAAGCAAAGTCATCAAGTTGGGGCTTCCTTGGACCATTTCTTTGCTCTGAGTGTTGTAACGCATGTACTCCATACAGTTCCTCATTTAGCAACCAATTCATTTAACAACCTAGCTGCAGGAACGTATCTTGGTTGGTGTGTAGGAGGATATGCACGTGTTATAGTGAGTGCTTCGCCGTTTTCTAGAAGTGACGCATCTGTGAATCTTGGTGACTGTGGGCGTCCCGGAGCGAATCCCCCGCAGACGCCGGAACAGGACCGTCGTGTCTCCGGGTGTATCACGAAAGAACCCCGTGTTCCACAGTGGCTACACTGATTTCCGTCCTCACTACAATCTGCTAGGTCCCCTGACCGCCCGTCTTCGCCAGCATGTGCCTCACGTGTTTCTGGTAAGATCCCCGCTAGCGGCTCTGAGGTGATTGCGCACAGTGGTTTTGATTTGTGTCTCCCTGATGATTAGTGAGGTGGAACTTTTTTTTATATACTCAGTGGCTATTTGTGTTTCTTGTTTTGAGACATGTCTAGTCAGGGCATTTACCTATTTTTCTTTGGGTTGTTTGTTTTCTTGCCATGGAGTTGTTCGAATTCCTTATTTTTGGATATTAATCCATTATCAGGTGAACGCCTTGCTAAGGTGCTCTTTTCTATTGTTCTGTGAGTTGTGTCTCTGGCACTCTGTTTTTTTTTTTTTCTTTTTTCTTTTTTTTTTTTTTTTTACTGTACAAAGCTTTGTAGCTTGATGTAATCGCTCTGTCTATGTTTTTTGTTGCCTGTGCTTTTAGGATCATACACAAACATCATTGCCCAGGCCAGTGATGTGGAACTCGGCTCCTGCAGTTTCTCCCGATAGTTTTATACTTTCAGGTTTTACATTCAAGTATGTAATCAATTTTGGGTTGATTTTTGTATATGGTATGGGATTAGGATCTAATTCCATTTTTCTGCATGTGGCTATTATTGTTCCCTCTATGTGTGTCTTTGGACTCTGTATAAAATCATCAGTTGCCTGTCAATGTGTGCCTTGCTGTGGGGTCTCTTCCATCAGTTCTATGTGTTTTTATACCAGTACCACACTGCTTTGATCACTATAGCTTTGTGGTATATTTTGAAGGCAGGTTGTATGATGTACCTAGATTTGTCCTTTTTGTTTGAGATTGCTTTAGCTCTTCAGGGTATTTTGGGTTTCATATGGGTTTTAGAATATGTTTAGAATATGTTTTAGAATATGGGTTTGTTCATAATAATTTATTATGATCCTTTTAATTCTCTGACTATATTTTAATGTACTTTTCTTTTTTTATTCTGAGTCTTTTTTTTCTTTAGTTCAAGGTTTGTCAGTTTTGTTTATCTTTTCAAAAACCCACCTCTTTGTGTTGTTGATCTTATCTACTATTTTTCTAGTCTGCATTTCATTTATTTTTGCTTTGACCTGGATTATTTTCTTTCTTCTCATAACTTTAGGCTTAGTTTGCTTTTCCTTTCTGAGTTCTCAAGGTGTAATGTTAAATTGTTTATTTGGGATCGGGTTGGTTTTCTTTTTTTCTTTTATATAAGAGTTTATATAAGTTATAAAAACTTACTATTAGTTCTGTTTTTGCTGTATTCCATAAGTTTTAGTACATTGTGTGTCCATTATTTTTGTCTCAAGATATTTTTGCCTTTTAATTTCTTTTTAGGTCCATTGATTGCTTAGAAGTTCGTTGCTTTATTTCCACATATGTGTGGTTCTTCCAAAATTCCTCCTGCTATAGATTTCTAGATTTATAACATTGTGGTTAGAAGATGTACTTGATATGACTTAAATCTTCCTACATTTTTAAAGATTTATTTTGTGACCTGCAACGTGATCTGCCAAGGAGAATATTCCGAGAGCATATGGGAAGGATGTGTGCTCTGCTGCCGCTGGCCGGGATGTTTGTGCATTAGTTCTGTTTGGTCTAAAGTGTGATTTAAGTTCATCATTCTTTACTTATCTTCTGTCTGAATGATCTTCCAATGCTGAAAGCAGGGTGTGCAACCTCCTACCTACTATTATTATATTACCGTCTTTCCCCCGCTTTAGATCTGTTAATATTTGCGTTCTATATTTAGATGCTCCAATGCTGGGTACATTTTTATGCACAATTATTATATACTCCTGATGAATTGACCCTGGATTATTATCATATAACCACCTTCTTGATCTCTTTTCATAATCTTTCACATAGAGTCTATTTTTTCTGACATAAAGATACCTACCTCTGCTCTCTTTGGGCTTTCTTTTTTATGGAATATCTTCTTCCTTCTCTTTACGTTCAGCCTGTGTGTGTTCTTTGGATATGGAGTCAGTTTTGTAGACAGCATACAGTTGAGTCATTTTTAAAAGATCCATTCAGCCACTCTGTCCTTTGACAACAGAATTTTATCTATTTACATTCAAGGAAATTATGGACAGGCAAGAACTTATCACTGCCATCCTGTTTCTTATTTTCTGGAGATCTGTAGATCCTTTGTCTTTTCCTAACTGTCTTCCTCTGCAATTAGGTGATTTTGTTAGTGTGCTTTGATTCCTTACTTTTCGTCTTCATGTACCTGTGTAAGATTCTGTTCTTTAATTACCATGAGGTTAACAATATTTTATATTTGTATGTGGTCCTTGACTTGATTGGCTTTGAGCTGCTCTTGGGGAATTGGTGGAGCTCACTTCCGGGTGTGTCTGGTTGGTCACAAAAGTGTGGCCTTGGACGTCCATGTCTAGTCCTTGGCCCCTTCCTCTCTGGCGCTGGTCCCCTGCTCTGCTTCCTGACCATCATGACTGAGCAGCTTTGCTTCACTGTACCCTCCTTCAACCACGATGTTCCTGCCTTTGAGCCAGTTAACCATGGACTGAATCCCCTGAAATCGTGAGCCAGATTAAACCAGTTCTCCTTTCACTTGCAGGAGTTGACACTGTATCTCAGCAATGGAAAAGTTGACTAACACATGGTAATAAGCTACTTTAAACTGATACCATGTGGCTTTGATTTTATGCAAATAATCTACACTTTTATTACATCTCAATGTTGATTTATTGCTGAAGGAAGAGTGACATTAATAACAAATGCCAATTTTAGCAAACTTTTATAAAGCATGATCTGTTTATGTTGACTCCATCATAGAGAATAAGTTAGTTAAATGCCTGTTGGAGGCGACGCATTGAGAGTGCATGATTTTGCTAGCGTGCTTCCATGTGAAGCGATGGCTGTCGTGTAAGTCAGACACTCACAGCTTTTTCTGGCAAACAGATGCCTCACAGTCTCCATTTACAGCTGCAGCCCTCTGGTTTATGTTTCCTTGCTATTCTTCTGTGGATTTGAGAAATCTCAGCTCGACATCCTGAAACCAAGTGACTTGAGAACCCTGTCCTGTGTAGGTTTGGAATTCCCCATCCTATGTTGTGGTGATGGGGCCTTTCTTGGTGTCTCGTGGCCCTATGTGAAGGAAAAGCCACATCCTACCGCTAACAGACACACCATCAAAGGTCAGGGGTCAGGAACCACGGAAGACATCTGCTCTGGGAGGTGGAGTAGGTTGTGAGCTTTTTGCTCAAGACTTTTTAAAAATTTTTGTATCATTGGCCTTTGTTGACCTTTATTCAAATATGAGGTGTGTTAGCTCTGTGTTACCGCAAGCAAATATCTGGGGCAACTAACTTGTAAAAAGCTCACAATTTTGGAGGCTCAATGAGTGCATCATGAGTTGGGGCCTCTAGTGGGAGCCTCTAGATGGCATTGATGGGGTCAGGTGTCAGATCAAGTGCTCACACCTTGAGCCAGGAGCAGAGAGAGGGCCTCACACATGCTAAACCACTGAGCTACCTCTCCAGCCATTTATAACATTTTTTATTTCAAGACAGGCTGGGCTTAAACTTGCAATCGTCCTGCCTCACCCTCCGAAGTAGCTGGCATTACAGAAGTGCACCAACACACCAGGCATTGAGTGTTTGTTATGTTCAGCTCGCTGTTCTGAGTGTCTGGAGTAATTTAATGAAAAAATAGACAAATCTTCCCTCATGGGTTTCTCTTGGGGAGAGAGTTGCCGCATGCAATAGAATGAGCCTGTACATGATAGTGTTGGAAAGTGATGGGTACCACGGGCAGCAGAAAGAGAAGAGCGTGGAAAGAGGATCAGGAAGCAGAGCAGGGTGGTGATCACCTAGGGCCACTATGCTCCAACCAAGGATCACTGAGAAATTGCCAACTAAGAAACACTTAGAGGAAGATGTAGGCAGGGGAAAAGCTTTGCAGGAAGACAGAAATCAGGCCAGGAACGTGACTGCAGGTAGCAGAGTGGGAGTGAAGGCCAGTGCGCGTGTGGAGTGACGGAGGGCGCAGGGGGTGGCAGGCTGCAGAGGGAAGAGGAGAAGCTCACATGGGCACCCTTGGGTGGAACAAGGGGCTGCCGCAAGGAGGCAAGTAGAGCACTGGCTTCTGCTTTCAGAACTTCGGTGGGGCGGAGTTAAGACTGGGCTCCTGGGTAGTGCCAGCGTTAGAAACAGGAAGGACCCAGGACAGGCCACTTGCAGGAGCCCAGGTGTAGTGCACAGGATGGAACAGGACAAGGCATAGTGCACAGGATGAGGGCAGCAGCCAAGGACAGGGGTGGAAGCGACCCCATCCTGGTCGCATATTGCAGGTAGGAGGAGCAGGATTTGCCGATGGCATCTACATGACCCAGGAGAGAGAAGCAGTGAACAGTAACTCCTCAGGATCATTAACGGTCAGAAAGAAAAATAGATTTTTTAAATAGAAAATATTTATCTTGAAAAGAGTGACATTTAAAGTTTGCATAATTAGATTTATTTTAGACTTTAAAGTTATCCTTTTTTATTGTGCTATAAGACAAAGTACTTAGAGATTTCATAGTCACCTAAACAACAGGAGAAGCAACGCACAGATTTGGAGGGGGGCAGTAATGGAGATTGAACCTAGAGCCTTCGCACCAAGCTACATTCCAGCTCTATTTATTTTTTCATTCATTCATTCATTCATTCGTTTACTCATTTTTTGAGACAGGATCTGGCCAAGTTACTAATTGCCCATGCAGATCTTGAAATTGTAACCCTCCTGCCTCAGCCTCCCACAGTGCTGGGATCATGGGCAGGTGCCACCATGCCTGCGGAGCCTCACAGACTTTATAAGGTGATAAACTGATAAGGGTTACTCCCGCATGTCACCAAGTCATAAAAAGGGAAAATGGGTTCAATATATGTCACATGTAGTGTAAAAGTGATCTCGACTCTCTGTAAATGAGTTATTAGGATTCTTTTGCTAGAGTTTGATAATTTTAGAGAAAGGTGAAGAAGTTTTGCACTAATAAAAGCAAATTTTTCCAGTTACGAGAAGTCCTTATGTTCACACAGGGTGCCCCTGTGTACACCAGCAGACCTTAGGCTGCCTTCCAGGACAACAGCAAAAAGTGTGGGGATAAGAACAAAGGAAGAGGGCCGATGATATAGCTCAGCGGCATAAGCACCTGCCTGGCAAGCGCGAGGTCCTGAGTTCAACTCCCAGTACCCACATATACAAAAAAAAAAAAAAAAAAAAAAAACAGAACAAAGGAAGAACTAAAAATTAACACTGGTCCTTGTTCTGCTGCTCACCAGGAAGGCATTTGCACCGGTAGTAGATAAATTTTCTGTACAGCTTTTCCTTAGGCCCAGGTGAGATGTAGGAGGTGTGACAGAAAATACAGTGAATGTTTAAACTTTAAAAAATTACCGTGAGGACTCATTGCCATGAATCCCCCTCAGAACCACCCCCCCCCCGCACTTCACACGCACTCATCCCATCGCCCTCGCCACTTTCTGCAGCAGCTCTGGAGTCCTCTTTCCTCAGTGTCATAGTTGAGCTGTCCTGGCTGCCCTGAAGTCCTGAATGGATTCAAAACTTTTCCCTTTCATGGTCATCTTGACTTTGGGAAGAGCTGGAAGTCACACAGTGTCATATCCGGTGAGTAAGGTGGATAAGGACACGGCATAACAGTAATGTTTTTGTGAGCCTGCCTTTCTGTCGGATGGAGCTTGGCAGCAGCATTCACCATATTTTGATCACACCTGGTAAAGACACTCAGGAAAGAGGACTCCGGAGCTGCTGCAGAAAGTGGCAAGGATGATGATGGGATGAGTGTGTTCAAAGTATTTCGAGGGGGATTCAAGGCAATGTGTCTTTCCTGTAATAAAATTTTTAAAATTTAGACACTTACCTTATGTTTTGATCACACCACATGTTCTGTTTTGGTTGTGACAAATCAGAGTTGGTATTTGGAAATATTTTTTCAGGAATGAGGTGGAGAAACTAAACAGGGCAGGAGAAGGAGTCAGCCAAGGTGGACTGGCCTGACCTCATCTTTCTTCCCCTTTCACCCACTTCCTTCTGCCAGGGAAGAGGAGGGGGCACGACCACTTGGACACAATAGGCAAGAGTCATACTTCAAAAATCTATGGAATTAAAATTACGTATAGAAATCTAAATTACAAACTAAAATATAAATTACAATCAAAAAATCAAAATTGCAATGTAAAACTATATATCGAAAATACACTGTAAATCTAGGAGATACACTATAGATATATGTATATGTGTGTGTATATATATATATATGTGTGTGTATATATATATATATATGTGTGTGTATATATATATATATGTATATATATATATATATATATATATATATATATATCTGCGTCTAATCATAGATTTATTTTTGTTTTGTTTTGTTTTTAATGAGCTACACTCATCCGGGATGATAATGCCCTTAGCAAATCAAACAGCCCTACAAAATCTTGTGTTGCATTCTGGGGAATAATAAATCATCGTAATTTCTGTTTCCAAAATTTAGGGAGTGAAAGATACAGTAGTCAGCATTCTCTAGAGAAACAGAACCAATGGCATGTGTTTATATATAATAAATATTTATATTAGAGTTATCTAAGGCAATTATGGAAGCTGCCCAGTACAAAATCTGTGTGCTGCTCTGGAAAGTTGGAGATGCAGAGAACTGCTGATTTTTCAGTTCAAGTCCTACTTCTCCTGGAACCCCAGAGAAGAGCCAGTGTTCCATTCAGAAGTCAGCATTTGAGGGAATTCTATCCGCTCAGGGGCTGGGCATTTTGTTTTACCCAGGTCTGCAGCTGGTTAGATGAGGTCCGCCCACGGAGAGGAGGGTGAACTGTGTACACACAAAGTTCACTGACTTAACCTTGGTTTCATCCCAAGTTACCCCACAGAACTACCCAGAATACCGCTTGACGAGGTAGGCACCTGTGGCCCCGTCAAGTTGATACGTAAAATTAACGTTGCAAGGTTTCCTTTGTATGCCAGTTTTATGGCATTGCTTTTTTGTTTGTTGTTTTATTAACCACAGAGCTAGAGAATAGATCTCTACAACTTGACTTCCAGTTACCCATTCGTACTAAACAGTACCCAGATCTCCCGTGACGCTCCTTGCTCACAGCTGCTGCATTTATGAATTCTCGTGGCTGCTTTTTTGGTGGGGACAGTCCTAGTACTTACCACTTGAGTACGAGAATTAAATGATGTCTTGCAAAGATGATTCTAGAAGTCAGACCATTCCATTAGTCTTTGGGTAAGGGCAGGAGTTAGAGCCGACAACAGTGAGTAAAGGTTTCCCTCATCCCTGTGGAAGCCACAGCCCTCTCCTAGTCACGGCATTCCCAGCCGTAATGCTGAGGGGGACACTCTCATCAGAGTCATGTCTGCAGCGAGATTTTGGGAACTCTAAATTCAATTCACTTTTAACTGATACATAAAAACAAAATATGTGTATGTGCCGGTGAGACGGCTCAGCGGCTTAAGCGCCTGCCTTGCAAGCGCGAAGGCCCGAGTTCGACTCCCGGAACCCACATACGAAAAAGGGGCCGGTGATATCGCTCAGCGGCACGGGTGCCTGTTGGTGCGCGAGGTCCTGAGGTCGTCCCCCCGGTACCCACAAAAAAAAAAAAAAAAAAAAAAAAAAAAAAAAAAAAAAATATGTGTATGTATCTGTGGGTACCGTGTGATGTTTTGATACGTGCCGACACTGGGTGATGTTTAAATCGGGTTAAATGTATCTTCTCATTTATCATTTCTCTATGTTAAAAATATCCAAAATACTTTCTTCCAGCTTTTTGCAATGGTAATACATTACCATTATCTACAGGCACCCCACTCCACTGTGCGGTACCACTCCGGAACTTTGTGCCCCACCCAGCTGCCACCGAGTACCATCAACTGATCTTTCCCTCCCCTCCCCTCCCCCTCCTCCTCCCCTCCCCCAGCCTTTGGGAGCCCCCCTCCACTCTGTGAGCCCATCTCCTCCATCCCACGTTGGAGCGAGGTCTTGCTGTCTTGCTGAGCCTGGCTTCTTTCACGTAACACAGTGATGGCTGGTTCCATCCTTACTGGGACAGATGGCCGTGTTTCATCTTTCATGGCTGACTTGTATCCCACCGGGTATGTGTGCTGCATCTTCTTTTCGCATTCCTCAGTTGGTGGACACTTGGGTTGTCCCATTTCTTGGCTGCTGTGAGCAGCGGTGCGACGCGCTTGAGTGCGCAGATGTCTCCTCCACGGAGCCTTTTTCTTCGGATGCACACCCAGGAGTGGCGCCACTGGCTCCAATGGCAGTTCTGGTTTTCTGTTCAACTGTACTTCCCTGAGAAACCTCCATGCTGTTTTCCGTAATGGCCATCCTAGCTCCCACCTCCACCGACAGAGGCCAGGGCTCTCACCTCTCCACACCCTCCCCAGCACCTGCCGTCTTTGTTCTTTTTGACAACAGCCATTCTTTACGGAGTGCCTTGTTCACTTTCCTCATCCCTGGGACAAAATATCCGACACCTGCAATTTAAAGGAGGCGAGGTTCATTTTGGCTCAAGGTTTAGAAGTTTTAGACCTTTCATGTTTGGTGGCACAGCAGAGGGGCCTGGCGGAGGAAAGCAGCTCACCTCGTGGCAGACAGGAAGCAGAGAGAGAAGGGAGGAGCCAGGAAGGGAGCTGCACCCTTCCAGGCCACGCCCCCAGGACCGCCTCCTCTGACCAGGCCCCGCCTCCCAACAGGAAGTCAGCTTTGAGCCCCACGATCCAACCACCTCCCAAAAGCCTCACTGATGAATGCATGGTGCTTTAGGGGGACATTTGGACATAACCCCCAACGTGGAGTGAGGTAGTACCTCATGGTGGTTTTAATCGCATTTCCCAGTGATTAGATAATTCGATTTCTACTCTTTTTGGGTGAGTGGATTTCTCCTCATTTTTCCTATGCACATCCTGTTCTGTGCCCACAGAGTTAGAAAAGGGTAAAAAGCCTATCCCTACCCCTCAGGTGCAGCAATGTCAAACTTAAGAGCTGAGTGTTTTCTTGGACACTTGATGCTGAAGAACAACCTGGACACGTCTCCACCGAGGAGCTGCCAGGGTCGAGAGTCCCTCCTCTGGGACTGGGTGAGGGCAGGGGGCTCAGTCTCCATGGAGACACCGCAGTCCCTCACTGTGGGACCAGGAGGGCAGTGAGGCAGGGTCTTGCTCTGGGGCTCTGTGTGTCTGCTGTGAGCCAGCAGCTACTGTCTGGCTCTAGGACAAAGAGGATCCCACTTTGTAGAGCCAACGAAGGCCAGTTCAGGCAGGACTGGTGGCAGCTGCAGGGCTCTCTGTCCATGCAGAACCCATGGTACCAGCATCACCCGTTAGCACAAGGGAGGCCTCGCTGCCCCACCCCCTCAGGCCTTCCGGTCTCCATAACAGGCTGTCCCTAGGATTCGAACATGTGTTGCCCAGAGAAGCCATGTGCAGAGTGTGTGAGGGCTACGACACGGATGGACCTGGTGATAGCCTCGCTGTCCTCTACTTGGAGACCAGCAGAACCATCTGCGAATGCCTGGGCCCTATCTCTGGGAGTGAGGATGCCCCCCTCCCCCAAGCAGGCTTCCCACCCCCGCCTCTCCCTTCTCCCTCCTCATCAGTGAGGCCCCCCCCACCACGTCAGCCTAATTTTGCTGACATCCAAAGCTGCTCAGTCATCATCGTCCCCCTGAGAACCACGCTGGCCCGCAGGGCTCCCCATGCCCTCGGGGAGAATCCACACTGCGGGGTGGCAAGGCTTCCACCTCTCCACCCCTGTGCTGCTTAGGAAGCTTGGCGGTGAGCCCCACGAGCACTGGTTCTTACAGCCTCCACTTAGCTCCTGCTGCAGACCCGCGAAGACACAAGTGTGCACACACGGGCACTCGAGAGGTGGCAGGGTGGAAAGATTCTCCAGCTCCCCCACAGGTAGATCACAGTAGAAATCACAGAACAGCCCGGGTGTGGTGGCACAGGCCTGTAATCCCAGCACTCGGGAGGCTGAGGCAGGAGGATTGCCGTGAGTTTGAGGCCAGCCTGAGCTACATAGTGAATTCAAGGCCATACCCTGTCTCAAAAAAGAAAGAAAGAAAGAAAGAAAGAAAGAAAGAAAGAAAGAAAGAAAGAAAGAAAGAAAGAAAGAAAGAGAAAAGAAAAAAAGAGAAAAAAGAAAGAAGAAAGAAAGGAAGGAAGGAAAGAAAAGAAAGAAAGAAAGAAAGAAAGAAAGAGAGAGAGAGAGAAAGAAAGAAAGAAAGAAAGAAAGAAAGAAAGAAAGAAAGAAAGAAAGAAAGAAAGAAAAAGAAAGAAAGAAAGAAAGAAAGAGAAAAAGAAAGAAAGAAAATTACAGAACAGGCACAGAACAGTCTAAATGGAAAGGATGGAGCCTTTTTCTAATGATCTAGCTCCGCAGGCAGAGGTTTCTCAGGGCCTCACTCCCGTAGGTGGCAGGGGGTGGTGCTGCTACCCGGGGAGCTCTGGGTCTGCTAGGAGCTCAGGCAAGGACAGGAAGGGGTGCTAAAGGCCAGGGCTGATGCCAGAGCCTGGGGCAGGGCCCAGGGAGGGAGCAGAAGGACCCTGAGGAGCCCGCGCGAGCTCAGCAGAGCCCGGCAGCAGGGCAGATGCCCTACAAATGTCCACTCGGATCTCGAGCTCCCTCTGAGGACGTGCGCGGCCCGCGGGGACTACAGGCTGGGCCGCGCAGGGTGTGCGGGGGAGGGGCGGGCTGCAGAGCTCCTGGCCCAGCAGAGCGGACAGCCTGCTGGGTGTGCATTTGGACACACTGCCGCCCAATGCCAGACCGGCGTGCATTTCAGGGCTAAAACACAAAGCTTCAGATATCACAGCAATGATCTCAACTAGGCTACTATTTAAAAATAGTTACCATAGTAGCCGTGCGGCGGTACTGTTAGTGCTCAAGTGTAGATTTGCGGCTGCGTGGATATGCAGTGCATGAAAGGTGAACGTGTGTGTTATGGGTATGTGTGTCTATATATGTTCAAAATAATAGTATATAATGTTCTGTAAGTACATTCGCATTTCCTATACGTAATTAAATTCAATTATATATGCTCTTGAAACTTTTTAAAGATGTAAGTATAAATTTAAAAAAATCAAAAGCCATAGTACTTATTCACTAAGATCATTTAAATTTACATGCTTTTTATTTGCTTCTTGTAGGTAGATTTAAATAAACAATGACCTACTTTTTTGTGTATTTTCCCTTCTGTGCCTGGTAGAAGGTTCCATGGGAATGAAGACTGCAATGGGGCTGGCCGTTTTCGCAGGGCGGTGCAGAAGGGTTTTTAGGGGTTTTCTGTCGCAGGGGCCTTGCTGGTGATGGGCATAGAGGGGGACACAGACGCTGGCTGCAGAAGCAGGGGCTGACACTGGGCTGTTAAGTTCCTCTGCAGAACAGACTTGGGGAGGGTCCCGAAAACTGCAGCAGGACTTCAAGGCCATCGAGGATAGACAGAAAGGGGAGAAAAGAAGGGAGACCCCAAGGTAGAGCACAACAGGCGAGGTCTGCCATGCTAGCAGCCCCCAAGACAGTCTCTGTAGTGGGGTGCACACAACTTTCTGGATGGTGAGAGCTACCATGTGCTTTTAGGGTTTTTCGATTTTGTGCTGTGCAGCAGTTTTCCTCCCGTATCCCTCAGATAAATCCAGGTAGTGACAGCAGTCAGCAGTGCTCTGGAGGCGGACGGAGGGCGGCGCTCACACTGAGCTTCACGGGGGGGTGGGCTCGGGGGGGGATGGAGACAGGGCCCCAGCTGCAAGAGAGGACAGCCAGCAGGGATCAGCGAAGCTGCTGCAAACGTTCGTGATTACTGGGTGTTTCCTAAGGAGGAAGAATGATACCTCTCATCCAAATTTAAAAAAAAGAATATTAGTCAGAGATGGTTTTAACTGACTAATTAATGCAGGAATCATTAATGTTGCATGTCGCTGAGATGATGGGACTGGTTCAGTTGAGAGTCCACAGAAATTAGCGTTCTCCACAGGATGGGTGGCTCTGCAGCATCAGGAACAGGGAACTTTGCATTTCTGTGGGGAGAAAGTGCTTGCACGGATGTACGTTTTCTGTTCGTCGTCATCTGTCTCTACGGTAATATAAGGAGTCCGGTCAAACACAGTGATACCTCGGTCGTCCAACTCAATCCGTTCCGAATTTGTGTTCGAGCACTGAAAAGTTCGAGAGCTGAACATATCTTTCCCATAAGAATTAATGAAAAACCAAATAATTGGTTTTGAGGCCCACGAATTACACCCATGAATTCACTTTTCCAGGACTTTAACAAATTTCACAATGATTTCTTCTTTAACTCTATTGTGGTTCTCAGTTTTCCTCTTAGCTTTACTGCTGGTATCGTTCACTTTCTTTGGGGCCATGGTTACCATATTTTATGCAAATAAAGCACAAAAAAGGCACAGTGATGAATGTTTTCACACATTGACACCGACGCTATGTGTTGTCTGGCGAGGGCGGCGCTCAGCCCGAAGCATTGCCCTTTGTCCCTGGTGAGATGTGACATGAGACTCACTCTCAGCCCATACAAGCTTCAAGTAGGATTTTCAGTTCGACTGTTGAGGAAAATCATGAACGCCGAGCAGATTATTTTAGAACTTTGCTGTTCAGGTAGCGCAGTTTGAGCTTGGAGCCGGTGGACCCCCGAGGTGTCACTGTACAAGGCAGAGGCATCTTAGTCTGGGTGAGTGGACAGGACACCAGTCGCTTGGTCAACTTTTATCCATTTCAGTTTTCCACAGCGTTTGGCAGCACCATTTGAGATAGTGAAATATCAGGGAAGCCTCCGGATTTGGACTTTGTTTATAGGCAGAGAAACGGGTAAAGGTTAGAAGACTTGGGGCAGGGCTGGGATGTTCTTGAAAGTGAGAACCATGGCCAGCACCGCTCATTGTGAGGACTCATCTTCGCTGTAAGGTTAGCACAGTGAGTCCCTAACCTGTGGGAGTTTGGGCCAGACCTCTGGAGGACCCTGCGCCCGTGGAGAGTGCTCAGTGGAACATATGCACGGTGCGTGTTCCTATGCATGTGTACCTATGTTAACATTAAACTATTGGTTAAGCTGTAAGAGATGGACAGTAGTAACTAATACAACAGAACACATAACAACAGAGTGAAATAAACTCATGGGAATGCTCTGTTTTTCTCCTCCCTCCCTCCCTCTCCCTCTCTCTCTCTCTCTCTCTCTCTCTCTCTCTCTCTCTCTCTCTCTGTCTTATTGCACTGCAGATTTGAGCAACCTGGGAGTACAGTCCTTTTTTTCCTTCCCCTATTGAGAGCTTTCCCCATTGCATTTCAAGGCAGCAACCTTACACTGCGCTGTGGCAAATGCAAGTCGCCAGCATTACTTCTTTGGGCACTTGGGGCCACTGTTTGGTAAAATAACAACTTACCTCTTAGGAGACACGTTGCCCATTTAGCTTGATTCTCTCTTAAAATAAAAAAGAGTGAGAGGCATTTCAAAAATTAAATTAAAATAGGATTTCAGGGCCGGTGAGATAGCTCAGCGGCATAAGCGCCTGCCCGGCAAGAGCGAGGTCCTGAGTTCGACTCCCAGAACCCACATAAAGGAAAAAAAGGGCCGGTGATATCGCTCAGTGGCACAAGCGCCTGCTGGCAAGCGCGAGGTCTTGAGGTCGACTCCTGGTACCCACATTAAAAAAAAAAATAGGATTTCAGAATGAAGCAAGACTTTTGGAAGTCCTTAAATGGGTATTTGCTAACTCGTAACATGCAGAGTCATCAGGAATTTGTGTGGATCTGTGTACACACGTGTGGCTCTACTTTTTCACAAAATTACTTTTGATAGTGTGTTCAGACCCTCTAAAAATTGAGAAGAATCATGTGTGATTTTTAAAAGATTACTCCTAATTTGTTTTAAATTTTGTGGTATGTCTTTCACTGACAGTCGATCAATATATTTCTTTTAAAAAAGCAAGGCAGATGCACTTTTAGAAATAATTATCTCTGCAGCACAGCGCTCTGCCTTAATTACATTTTCACAATTAGGCGGCTGTGTGTCATTAGCCTGCCTGATAGTGTTCTCGGGCTTGTCACCTCATTTTCAAGCAGGCATCTGCTGGAAGGAAGCCACTGCCACCTCCCTGCGTCTCCTCCATTTTACACTTCCAGCGGTGCAGAGAGCTCAGAGGAATAAATTGCCTTGCTGAAAGTCTTCGGGAAGAACACGGGAGCCACACGTGTAACAGAACCGAGGGGAATCAAAAATTCTAGAATCAAAGCAATTACTGCCCTCCCCAGTCCAGCCCCGGCCTGGGAATACGTGATCCCTTTTGCTCTAATTCTTTCTGAAATGGCTCCAGAGAGTGTGAAAATGTGGAGATTTTCCAGGTCTCCACTCTCAAAAACCAATAGTTTTCCTCTAGTCCAATCTCAAAAGGACAAAATAGTTTCCAATGGCACTTGGGTTGTAGTCAGTAAAATTCTAAGAAATTCTTTATATTAAAAGAAAAAAAAAATGAACCTAGACAGGGCCACACAGGGGTCTCGAGTGAAATGTCTACTGGGGCCAAAGCAGCCTCTTGCTGGGTTCTGGGCCTTTCTAAGTTTGTGTTGTCCTGAACGAAGAAGTAGACAAGAAAATGTGCAAAAGATGGTGAGATTTGACATTTATTAAAGATATTAAAGGTAGGAAAAAAAACTCTACAGAATGAGAAAGAAAGCAAGCAGTGGCCAGGAGATGAATGGCTGCTGTCTTTTGTACCCACCGCCCCCCCCCGACTTCAGATCTAAGCCGTCCTATCAGATATGTCTTTTGTATCCCCCCACCCTGACGTCAGATCTAGGCTGTCCTATCAGAAACCTGGTTGATCTCATGCCAGAAGAATCGAAGAAAGCATTCCCTGATTGGTGCCGGATGCAGGATTTGGAAGCTGCACTGCCCATGTGTCCTGGGCCTCTGTGCTTGACAGGCCACTCCCACTTGCCCATCCACGTTGCCATGCCCTACTGACGTACTCTCCTGCCTCAGCCTTAGTTGCATAATTCTGAGTGCAAAGCTGTGTTTTACATCTGTTCAAAGAAAGCATGCCCACTGCAGTTATGCTGTTCTGTGGCCATCAGGTGCCACGGTGAAATACCGTCTGGACGCGTGCTTGCTGCAGTGCATGGTATTCAGTAGTTGTGCTGCAATGGCCTGGCTGGGTGTTTTTATTCATGGAGTGTGTTTGTGATACACAATAACCACCTTCATCTTGGGGAGTCGGTCCATTCATCATATCTTCTCCCGTTTTAAAAATTGTGCAGTAGAGGGCAGAGACGTGGACAGAGGCTCGGGATGGTCTTCATTTCTGTGCAAGGATTCCACGCGGGAATCAATGAGAACCGCCGCTCCAAGGCTAGGAGGCCCGCGCGTCCCTGCCCGGGTCTTCTGCGACCGCAGTGACAGCGCCCCCTGCAGCTCCTGCGCCTGCTCTGTTCCCGCGGGGCCGGGCGGGGAGACTTGCGTGATCAGGGAGGCTGAGTCAGCGCCAGCTCCGCTCCTCGGCTCCCTGGCCGGCAGTGAGGGCTGCCGCGCAGTCAGGCTGTGTGGTCCTGTGTGGTCGTGATTCAGCGTGGGTGTGCCCTGTTGCACACTCGGAAGAGAAGAGGATGCCCACGCGTGGCAGCTCTGTAGCGTCCCCAGTCCTGAGGTGTCACTGTGCCGCCAGCCGCTGTGCTGGGCTGCTGGGCAGGAGGATTCCGTGTCAGAGCAAGTTCCCGTCCCTAGGTGAACACACTTCTCTCCCGTGAGTAATGTGGGTGCGCTTGATTAACGTATTTTCTGATTGTATCTGATAAAAAATGCAAATATTGATGTCTAGTGTTGCTTGAGCTTGAACTGATGTCTTTAAGGTGAGCCCAGAGTCTAAGAGAGGATGACGGTCGTGGGTGCGGGTCAGGCTGCTGCCAGGGCTTCCCCAATCAAAGCTGTGTGGCGCTACCTTCCTCCCTTCCTTTCTTCTTCCTTCCTTCCTTATTTCCTTCCTTCCTTTCTCTCTCTCTCGTACTGGGGATTTAACCCACGGCCTTCACACTGAGCTATATTCACAGCCCTTTAAAAGAAATTAAAAAAAAAATTCTGAGACAGAGTCTCATTAATTTGCTAAGTTGCCCAGGCTGGGCTCAATGTTGTGATCCTCCTGCCTCAGCCTCCCAGACTAAAACACGCTGAGACACATTGCAAGGTGGAATGTTTGTGTGAGATAAACGGTATCTATGAAGAGTCAGAATTCCTCTTGACCATGTCTCAGGTGTTTAGAGAGCAAAGTCTAACTTTTTTAACAGGCGCTTCAGTTGCTTGTGCATGAACTGCTGTAAAGCATGTTGGGCTCCAGGCAGGACTAGGTCACCCTCTGATGCGTCCCTGGCTCACCTGACATCCAGTTCATGGGAGGGAGCTGGGCAGAGAGGACCCACGTCACCTTGTCCCCAAGGCATGGGAGGTGCTACGCTTCACTCTTTGATGACTCGCTTGCTTTCATGGGCAGAGCCGCATCTAAACAGAGACTGTTCCCTGAGCCAGGGACAGGGACGTGCGTCCTTTACGGAGGCTGGAGCGTCCCTGAAGCCCGGACCCCAGAGCTCGGACCCTCGCCTCATGCTCATCACTGCTGCCGCGTGTGGTGTGCAGCGGCGACTGTCTCAGGCCACTGACCTGGGCCGAAATGTTGGTGCACAGCATTGCGTTCTGTGTAGTTAAATAAACTGCGCAGTAAAGAAAGCCTCATCTCATTTACTTATTTTTATTGTAGCTCATCACGTTGTTATCATTTACCAGGTGTGAAACCCTAGTAGGGATGTGTGTGTGCGCCCACCTGTGTGTACGCATGCGTAAGCACATGTAAAAATAAGATCTGAGACATTTGCAGCTGCTGTCTCTCCACTGCTAGAGTACAGGTTTTTATAGCAAAGAGACAAACACACGCACAAGTGACAGCCCGGGTGGGGTGTAGATGACGGCCTTCCCGGGGCCTCCCGGGCTGCGTGGGGAGACAGTGAGAGCTGGGGCTGGAAGCCGGTGGCTCTGGGCGGCAGCTGGGGCTGTCCACAGAATCGGCGGGGGAGGACGAGCGAGGCCACAGGAACCCAGGGTCCTGGGGAGTGCGCCTCCGTGCTGGGAAACTCCGCAAGGCGCCCGCCAGCGCACCAGCGGTGTTCAGCTGTTATTTGTCCTGTGGCTGCGGTTGTAATAATCGGTATTAACAGTAACATTAGTAGTAATCGCTGTTGTTAATCTTGTAATTCTTTGTTCAAAATATTAGTTTAGCACTCAGTATTACGTATCTTTCCTGTTGGCCAAGAACTGATAGTTGAGGGATGTTCCATGCATTTTGAAGATTGTATGTGATAAAGTGGCTGTAATTTTGTCATCATGTAAGATTCCGATAATTTATTAATTTATCTGGAGGAATAAAAACTGGAGGAAATGTGACCACTTTGGAAAGCTGTCACTCACTCATGAAGACAGTCATATTCCTGTGGGTGACAAAGCCATTTTGCGTCTGATACGTCACTGTGCGGGTCACCCATCCAGCACGGTGATGAAAACCTCTAGCGATTAACTCCCGGAGCCATTCTTTAGGTCGCAGTGTTGGAGGTCCCTGCGCCAGCTATGGGCTCCACCAGGGCTGCCAGATGGCGGTGACGGGGAGGGGTAGCAGAGCAAACTGCTTAGATCGTGAGCCCGCAGGCGAGAGGGAAAGGGAGAGGCTGGATTTCACCGTCCGTCCCAGGGTTCCACAACTGAGTGCCTCCCACTAGGAACCCCGCCTAAAGCTCGTCCACCCCAGTGGCACGCGTCAGGGACCAAGCTTAACACCTGGCCCTTTGAGTGACAGTGAATCAAATTAACCATAACAGTCCTCAGCGGAAGCATTCACCTCGATCCACAGGTGCACGGGGACACACAGGTGACAGCATGATCTTCGCAGCACTCCTCCTCCCGCAGTGGCCACCCGGGATGAATGGGTGGGTACGTTGTGTTCACGCGGTGCTACAGTAAGAAGGAAGAGCGACAGCCAACAGCTACTCATCAGCGTGCGTGAATTTAGTTCAGAACTAACAATCAGCCTACCCAGGTAGAAGTCGGGGTGTGGCTTGTTTTGGAGGATGCGTAATCACTACACAGGAACGTGCTTGAGGACAGGGTTCAGTGGCGTCTGAAATTTGTTTCTTGACCTAAATGCTGATGACAGGGGTAGAGTCAATGGCAAGAGCTCAACAGGGCCGTTCCCTTAACGGTTCTCCTTTCTTGGTATCATGCCTTACTGACAAGTTATTTTAAGAAGGAAGACAGAAAGACGTTGATACAGAAAATATAGCATTTTTATCTTTTAAAATATTAAATAGACTTTTTAACAATTTAAATGGCAATATATATAAATATGTAGTTTAATGGTATCCTAAAGTAATTATATATTTGCCCTCAAATGAAATGCGCAAGTCTCAGTGTTGGTAGGTACATAGGTAACTGTTTACATCAAGTAGTGTGGGTTCTGTGATGTCCTTCCAAAACATAAAAAAGTGCAGCTTGTTTAGTTTTGAGTGCTCTTTCTACTGGTTGGATCTGGTGGAGAGACATTTCCATGTGGGAGAAATAATTTTAGGAGACTCGTGAGCATCAGTGGAAATTAAACTCTGTTTTAGAAATTTAGCTCTGAACATCAGAGAAATTATAAAGTTATGTGATAAAAAGGCTAGCATTTAAATAATATTTTAGCCATTCTAATATTTTATTTTTCCCTTCGTGTCCTTGTAAAATTGGTATCTTTTCCTCCATTGCTTTGTATCTCATGTTTTTATTAGATCATTTCATTTTTCAATGGATGATACAGAACTGACTTTATTTTTCTAGACTATTCAGTTAACCATTATGATTTTTATATTCCTCTTGTTTGTGAGCATTGCGAGAAGGAGGTTTGAATAAATATATTTTGAGAATTTTCTTATAAATGAAAACACTTTCATTGCCTTTCCACATTGAGAACCTAAATGCATGCAGCCTGGCTTTACTCTTCATTCATTTTTTTAAAAGCTCTCAAATGTTTTGTCCTCTTTGGGGTCTTCCAAATATCCCAGCTTTACACAACAAAAATGTATTACCATGTATTTTAAATGGAGTAAAAAAGAACCAAGGTGTGCTATGTATATGCACCTACTCCCTGAGATGAATGTAAGCTTCATGTATTCCAAGCATGTTCTAATACAATAAAAATTTAAAAATATGTTCATGAAGCTTAAAATTTTTTTTAAATTGTCAAAATGGAAAAAAGATAAATATTATTTTTATCTGGTCTAGGTTTACAAAACTGGGGTCACTGGACTAAAATAAGGGAGCAAATCTTCCCCTCAAGTTTGCTACCCAGTTTGTGCTTTGATTACAATGGTGCCATAAACACCATAAACACACTCGAAAGCTTCCACCCATGAAGACCACAGACACCTTAGCTGGCAGAGTCACGAGCAAACTATTTTGATTTTACCTCTTATTAAATGCTGATAATCATCATCGCCACCACCACCATCACCGATATCATAAATTACCATGTGCTGGGTATTCAGCTGTGTGTTTTGCATGTATTGTATAAATACTGCTGTGACCTAAATGTGTCAGTCTTGTAACAACTCAAAGAGTAACGTATGTGCTGAGACCGAGAACTCAGACAAGTTAAGAAAGTTAAAAAGTGGTTCAAACTCACACTTCCCAATGAATGCCTGAGTTGGAATTAAAATTCATCATTGACCTCCATTCCCCAGATGGTGTCCCTCGCTACCGGCGTTCAGGTGGGGACGTGCCTCAAGAAGTAGGACAAGGCTTCAGCGCTCTCCCCTCCCCCACAAGGCTCTGAGGCCATCTGGAGAGGGAGGCGGAGCTGCCCAAAGATAAGCACGTGTGGAATAAGGTACTGGTAGCATCACATAGCTAATAACGTGACACAGAGTTTGCAAGTACTGCGGTCAAGAATGGAACCAGAGACCACCCAAGATACTCAGGAAACCTGAAATTACAAATCAAGCTGGTCAGGGTCAGCATTTTCATAATGAACACATTGATTACACAGGGAAGGGGAACCGGACTAAAATAATAGCTGGAATGGATGTCGACGACAGTCCCGACCCTGGGCTGCACCGTGCGGAGGGAGGCCCGTGCGGTGGTAGGAGAAGCCTCCCGCACCTGCTGCAGGACGTGCAGGACAGGGCATCTGGCTGGGCAGCAGTGATGCCAGAAGGGGCATCCCTCTGGAGTCCTGTGTCCCTGAAGCGCTGGGGTGATGCTAACTCTGAAACCACGGAATAACCCAGGGGTGGCCTGGGAGAGCTGGTGGAAGTGCTGATGCACCTTAAGAAATGAACCTGGCCATGCACAGTACAAGGCTGCGGGAGGGAGAAAGGAAGGGCCTTTTCCTGTTGGAGAAACTTCTGGAACCTTAGAGCTCTGCGGAGGGACAGTAGGCAACAGACTGTTTGAGATGCTAGACATTTCGTCTCCCTAGAGATATGAATCTTCAGATACCCTTTGACTGCTTTTAGTTTCTTTTTTTTATTAGTGTATATTCGTGATACATAATTACAATCATCATAGGGAATGGCTAGGCATGCTTATTGCATCTTAGTCACTTTTACTTTTTCCACTTCCCATCTCCTCGAAGTTTCCCTCTTTGTTTCCCAGCATCTGTGAGGCCCGCAGTGCTCCTTTGAAGATCACCGGGCAGGTACCCGGGTCCTGCGGGTGCACCTGCAGAGCATCTGCAGGAGCTGGAGTTGCTCACTGGCGGGTCCCTTTGCAGGCACTCAGAGGATGCACTAAGGGCGACTGTCCCCGCTGTCTCTGAGGGCTGCGGACCCCCCTTGCCAGGCATTGCATGTGCACACATCCGCCTGCACGGGCCTGGAGGTCATCATTATTTATTACATTTGGGGGAGGCTGCCGTCCTGGGAGCCCGTGATGAATGATAATGTGCGAACCTGCGGTAATTTGCTGACATGTTAGATCTCTGGGAGGCTCCGGGACGGAAGCGGCATTTTTCAAATTCTGCTCTGTGGGCCCCAGGGGTTGCCCCAGCTCCAGGAGGGAGGAGGCGGCAGCTCGTACAGCTGAGCTCCATATTTAGTTCTTTTTCTGGCTTGATTTGTTTATAATTCCTGCTAAGATTCTGAATGAAGGCAAGCAAATGTTGTCTAAAAAAAAAGCTAGAAAACAATAGGAGATTATGTGCTATAGAGGAGCACACCAGAGCAGTTCCGGGACTGTTTATTCCCTGGCATTTTCTAGGCATGTGTATCTCTTGTGTTTTTTCATATTTTGGGATTTTCTGTACTGTGGATTGATCCTGGAGCCTTGCTCACACGAGGTAAGCGCTCTACCATTCAGCTGCACTGTGGCACTGCAGATTTATTTGCATGATCATCTGGTTTAGTTCGCCAGGAGCCAACACAATGCCACAGCCTGGATGGCCGAATGAAACAGAGGGAATTTACACTCTCATATGCTGGAGGCTGCGGGTGTGAGGTCAGGGTGTTGGTGGGGACGGTTTTCTCTCCAGCCTCCCTTCTTGGCTTGCGAATGTTGTATTAGCCTTTCGTTGCTATAATAGAATGCCAGAGGCAGGCTGCTTATAAAGAAGAAAAGTGTATCTAGCTCACGGTTTTGGGCCTGGCAGCTGCGTCAGCTCAGACTGGTGAGGGTCTCCCAGCTGTGTCACATCATGGAGATGCTGGTGATGAGGGCCTGGGCAGGGGCACAAGATCCCATGGCCAGACAGCTGGCAGGAGAAGTGGGCCGGGTGGGGCTCAAGCGTTCATGACGATGCCCTCAAGAGAGCTGCCTTAACCCCTCGAGAGCAAACCCCAAAGACCAGGGACCCCCATGATGCCCCCTGCGTGAAGGTGCCCCCCCTGCACATTGCCATGTGGGAACCAGGGTTCGAACACATGGGATTTGGGGGACAAACTATGTCCAAGCCACAGCAATGGTGTCTTCTCCCCTGTCTTCGCGTGGCTCTCTCTCTGTGCATGGCTATGTCCTCAGCCCCCTCTCTGAAGGGACGCCAGGCTTCCTGGACCAGGGCCACCCTGATATCCTTGTGGGCCCTTGAAGACCCTGCTCCCAAGCACAGTTGCATCCTGAGGTGCAGTAAGGACTGCAGCGCAGGGATTTTGGAGGACGCAGCTCAGTGCGTAACATAATTAAAGTGGTGGTGTGTGTGAGGTCGGCATGGCGGAGGACCTGCGCAATCGGTTACGGGTGCCGACTGCCTACTTCAGAGCCCTCCCTTTCAGCCATGTCTACACTGACGGGGCCGCAGCCTTGCCTGAGGAGGTGGAGTGCACCCTGAGTGTGTAGAAAGCGAGGTGCCTGGGGGTCGGCCCATTGCCTGGCCGGGATGGCCTTGCCCTCCTCCTCTGCTCCGTGTGGTCCCTGCCTGTTTCAGCGGTCGATCCTCACTAAGCCTCCCAGTGATTTTCAGTATTTGTCGTGTATATTCACACTGTGCATTTGATGAAACCGTCACCATCTCCAGCTCCAAAAAGAGCGTGTGCTCCTCTCGGCATGGAGCTTACTCTGCTTCCGTTTCAGGCCGGCGAGTCCCCATGGCTGCCTGAGGTGGGGCTGCCCAGTAAACCGAGTTCCTCTGGCCTCTGCCAGTGTGGGTGTGGCGAGAGCTGCCCCTCTCCCCCAGATGTGCAAAGCCACTTCTGCCGGAATAGACCAGTGCTCCCTGTGGACTGTCTCATCGGCCAGACACAGCTTGGTGGTCACCAGAGGACTGATGCCAAGTGTGCTGCCGCGTGTGTGCCAGTCAGTGTCGAGAAGCGGAGCTCTGTCTCTGCCTTTCTCTCGCACAGTGACGTGCATGAGCCAGCGCCCAGGTTCTGTGTTGCACACTATATTGGCAGGGTTACTCTACCAGGGTCAGAAAGAGACACAGCAGATAACTGTGCCGAGAAATGAATGCTGGTGGCTTTTTTCAGTTGAACCAAAATACACTTAAACACACAAAAATTCTAAATAAACCGTTCCCTTCAAATGAAGCAAACCAAGCAGCCATCCCTTTGTTTGGTGTGGAACTAACTACAGTATCACCTTACATCGCTTTGCCTGATTTGGTAACTAAGATCAGGGTGATTAGGGTGATTTTGGTAACTAAAAATCCAAGATAAAATTACTTCAAAATGAAGTTTTATCATATTTATGTTTTGGGGGAAATATATCCAATATACCAAGTTGCATGTGTATCTCCAGGTAAATAAATTTATGCAATTATATTAAAAGATGTTGCAGAAATCCGATACCAAACCAAATGGAACACTCTGCACTGAGGAGCTGGATGGCAACTTTTTTATTAATGCCAGTGGGCTGGTGGGAACCAGGTCCAAATCACCAGCCCTAGCTGAGTGAAACAGAATCTTATATACACTTTGTAAGCGGGAAGTACAAAAGCTGATAGCAGGTTATTATATAATTGGTTACATGAATCAATTTATGTGTTTTTCTTCTTTTTTTTTTTTGGTGGGTACCTGAGTTGAACTCAGGACCTCACACATGGCAGCAGGTGCTTGTGCTAATGAGCGATATCACCGGCCCCTTTTTTTCCTTTATGTGGCTACCGGGAGTTGAACTCAGGACCTTGCGCTTGCCAGGCAGGCGCTTACGCCGCTGAGCCATCTCACTGGCCCTGAATCAATTCATATGTTGTCAGGCAGGTTTGTTTAAACAGGTTTACTTGAAAGGAATTGTTTATCATAAGGCAGGAGCATTCTGGGAGGGAGGGGTTGAGTGGAGCAGGTAGAGTTAAATGTGTCCTTGACTGGGCCCGTCTGTCCTAGGTATGAAGACTTTGGAAGAACTGGATATATATTTTTAGGTAGGAAAACACCGACATTGCAGCTGGATGTGGTCAGGTCGACCTGGTCGGCTATCTAGGAGCAGCAGCTGGACGCAGACAGTCAAGGCTGACTGAGCTTAGCTGTCCAACTATGTGACAAGCAGCACGAGCAGATCCTGACTCAATATAACAACAGGCTACTAATTGACTTTTAATCTCTGCTATAAAATTTCTGTAAATTTGCTATTACAATGAGAGATTAAAAGATGATTATTTCCTGTAGTGGACGACAGGAATGGTCAACTTGTAACACCCGGCCCAACTGAGTCAGTGTGGTGCTGGATGTGGATTGTCGCCAGTAGCATAAAAAGGAGAACTGGAGAGGAAGAGGTGGTGCTGTTGGTTCTCCTGGAGAAGCTTGTCACGCTGGCTTTCCTGATATGAACTCAGCTGTTCTAATTGTTGGAGGAGCTGGGGTCCTCGCCGTCACTGAGGATGGCTGTGGTACTTTTCGGGGGAGCTCTGGTCCTTACCTTGAGCTTCGCTTCCTGGCTCCAGTGCTGATCCCTCAGCTGCTGGCACAGGTCCTTCATCCCACTGGCACCTTCTAGCTTCCACCACAGACCTTTGGGCCTTCCCAGGGCAGATCCTTGATACAGACTTGCATGAGACATTGTCGTGGGCTCGAGGCCTCCAGCTGGACTCCTGGGGGACATTGCCATGGGCTCTTGGCCTTCAGCTGGACTCGTGCAGGACATTGCCATGGGATCCAGGCCCTCAACTGGATTCTTTGTGTCTCTACTCTGTGGACAGATCTCTTGCACCCTTCTGCATTTGACTTTTTGGGTGAATATTTTAAATTAATCCTATAAATTATGTGTCCTGTATTAAATCTGTTCCCCTGTAAACTCTGACTACAACATTCCCAAAAGTTTTCTTTGGATTAAAAATAAAAATTTGCCTTAGGACTTCTTTAAATAGCTCTTAGTGAATTTAAAATGATTCAATATGAAAGAAATTCACACCCGTCTTCTCAGGAACATATGTTTTGAAATGTGATGTAATCTCGTGTTCTAAATTTAAGACCTGAAGGACGAAGAGCCCACATTGCCCATCTTTGTGCAGACACACGCTCCTTCTGTCGACATGTGCAGAGGACGTGCCGGAACTGAGAGCTCTGACAGGGAGACACGGGTCTGAGCTCAGCGCGGCTTGGTCCCGTGGTGAGGACCAGCACCGAGGGGACATTAGAAAGCACCTGCTCTCCTGAGCTTCCCTGCTGGGGAGGTGGTGAGCAGGTCGCCCCACCCCTAAGTCACAGGGTCTGATGCGCTTCCTTGGAGTGGGGGGCACAGCTCCCCACAACCGGATTTCCCAGCTGTGTGCCCTTGTGCAGGTGGTTTAATACTTTCCTGCCTCAGTTTCCCCATCAATAAAGCAAACAAGAGCACCCACCTAGTCAGGTTGTTGAGGATCAAATCATTTCATTTCTGCAAAGCACTTAGCACAGAATCAGAACCCTGGACCCAGTCCTTGCACGATCTGTTGCTGGTGTTTGAAAGGCACTAGGTTAACACTCGCTGCACCTGCATTACAGCTGGCTGTGCCACCGCTCGCTGGTGGTGGAAGGCGTGGCCCCTCCATGGCCCAGAAACAACGGAGTGGCCGGGGCGGCTGGGCCTTGGGAAATCAGCTGTCTCTGCTTGCTGCGGGAAGGCGGCTTCTTAGGGGCCACGGGAGCAGGCTGCTTCTCGGTGTATCTGCTCTGATCTTCAGAAGTGAACATTGTGCATTGGGAGGAACCACTGTGCTGATCGCTCAAAGCACCTGTCGATGATGCTGACCCTCTCAGAAGGTGCCCTCGTTGGTCTTGACCATTAGCAAGAGAAAACAGTGGTGAAGAATTGGCTAGATGACCCGGACTGTGACAGCCAGAGTCCGGGAAGAGGAGACCACGAGAACGTCCGTACAGGAAATAAAGTTACTAAACAGAACAAAAATAATGCAGAATGGTTTTTCATGTAGATGTGGTGTCCCGAGACTGCTGATGTAAGATGATGAGCTCTTTGTTAGCTTTAATTAATAAACTTAGCTAAAAAAAGGAAACACTTGAAGCCGCATGACCAGGAGTCGTCTTCGTGTTGAGGTGAGTGCTTGGAGATGGGTGGTAGGGGCTGTGAGCCCTGTGTCCCCCTGGTAAGGAGACACCGACCTGGCAGCTGGCGTTGGTGTGACCTGGCCGCACCACCACGCTCCGCTGGCCTCTAGTCCAGGTTCCGGACTCTTGGGAGTTCTCCTCCCAGGGCTTCTCCTTAGGGACAGACAGGAAGTGCACGGCCTGAGACAGCTGTGGGTCCTGGGCACAGGCACTAGGACCTCACTGGTCGAGAAGCTGTCTGTGACTCACTAAGTGACAACACGTTTTTCCTTTGGCATCCTAACCTGAAATAAAGATGTGTTAATTTAATTATTTTATGTTAATTGTAACATCTATACTTATTATTTCATTGTGAGTTTCTCGGGTTAGAAAGCAGAAGTCAGACGCACTGTACACTGTTAGGACAACAGGATGATTACTGCAAAGTGATCGGTGCCCATAATTCGGAGATGAGCATTTTGAGCCTGTTGGGAGCCTTTTATCCGCTTACTTCCTGTGATGAGTTCGGGCTCCCATTCTACCGACACTCTTTCCCCAGCGAGTCGATTAAAACACTCGTCTGTGGATTATATGCGCCTCCTTCCCATGCATCCAACGCTATGTAAAAGAAATCGTAGCGTCACGTGGCCCCTGAGAATGTATAACGACAGAAGCTGAGGCTGCGCTCCCCACCGACCCCCTCCCAGCGGTCGCTTGTGCCACTTTTTATTACTTCTTGTAGGGTTTATTTGACTTTTCTAAGTCTGATTTATGCTTCTATGACTTCATGTGATGACAAAGCAGCACTTTAGGTCCCTCAGCCCTGTCCTTACCCTCCCAGTAGTTTTCACATTTTAGTCAAATCCATCCTAACCATGCAAATATCATGCAGTGTATGGTGATTCCATTCTCCCCTTTTGCTTTAGAGAACTAAGACTCCCGCCCTGCAGAGCGTGGGCCTATTTTCTACAGGGTCAGGTTTGGCAGAGAATGGGTCCGAGCCCCTCCCCAGCCTGCAGCCAGAGCCGGCTGCGCCCCGGCCTCCACAGTCACCCTGCAGCCCCATCTGCCTCCCCACATGGGCGCCCGCTCCCCGGATTCCTGGCTGCCTGCTCTCTCTTTGTCCTCCTTGCATTTGGGTTTACCCTTTACCCTGTCATTTCTGAGAAAGGGTGTGTGAGAAGTACATTTTTACGAACTCATGTTTGCAAAAAATATGTAAGTTTGAAAATAATTTTTTCTCCCAGAAAAATAAAAGAAAAAATTCAAGGGAGAGAATTTCTTGAGTGACCTTTAGCTGCCAGGGCTGCTGCCATTCTGACGCCTGATCTCTGTCTGCAGGCTCCTCTCAGTCTTCGGAGACCCACAGGCTTGTCACTTTCTCCCTGTGGGCCTGAATTTTTAAATAACAAAAATTAAAATAATCCTTGGAAAAATCTTTATTCTTTTATTGACCAGTTTTCTCCTTCGGGGCACTCCAGGAAGTGTCCGCACCTTTACCTCTGTATATTACCATGTAGAAAAAACGTCCACACTGTGTGAGGCCCCCAAGCTCTGTGCCAGCTTAGCCGAGGAACAAGCGGGGACCCCGAGATGCAGACGGGCTCTGTCCTGTGTGCACAGGTGAGGGTCTGGCTCTGCAGGCAGCCCCTCCTGGCACCCCACCTCGTCTAGGTGTCTCCAGTTCCCAAGTAGTTCCAGGGTTCTGGGTGCAAAACAAAAACCGAAACATCAAAGCTGCCCTTGCTGAACCTCCTACCCCGGCCTGCATGTGACGCCGGGTGTTCTTTCCTCGCTTCCCAACTTCGAAGTGCGGGACTGGAGTTGAAGCACATTGTACGGTCGCCCTGAAACACCAGGAGTCCCTGAAATGGTGTTTTCCTCCCCTTCCCTTTCCAGATAAGGAATTTCACTGTTTAACTGGTTTCCTACTGAGGAAATTGGAGCCCCCTTCCTTATTTCCTCTATAAGAAATATTGCTTAAAAAAATTCAACATTTATGATTTCTCTAACAGATTCCTAGATGAATTACAGGTTGTTAAAAATTCACATGTGTTTTACAGTGTGCCATAATTTAACAAATTACCCCCCAAAATACATGATATTTTCAAATTTAATATCTTAACAAGTATGTATGAAAGTTTGATTCTTGGGTCAGTGAGATGGCTCAGTGGCATAAGCGCCTGCCTGGCAAGCGCGAGGGCCCGAGTTCGACTCCTGAAACCCACATACGAAAAAAGGGCCGGTGATATCGTTCAGCGGTGCGGGTGCCTGCTGGCGTGCAAGGTCCTGAGGTCGACCCCCGGTACCCACAAAAAAAAAAAATTTTTTTTTATTCTTTTTTTGCCCTTCCCAACATCAAACATTATCCCTTTTTATCATTTTCAATTTGACAGCAAAATTAATTTCGTGTTATTAACATTTCTAAATATACACCTTCAGCAAGCTATGTATTTCTGAAAATAAAGCATTGAATCACATAATCATCTGACAATTTCAGAAGATACATACAGTTAAATAAAAAAACTTCAATTTATAGGTAAAGATCAGTTAAATACTTAAGTATTTTATAGATTAAATCAGTGTGTGTATATGTGTGTATGTATTTAAGGAGATAGTGTGTGGGAATTACAACACAGATAAATATAGTTTTTTTGAATTTTTTTTCTGATGTGTGTTTGTTTCAGAAACTGCTCACCTTTAAATTTTACTGCTGTTCCTCTAAATTCGCTTTGTTTTCTTGATTGCTTAAATACAGGTAAAGAACTAATGACCAGAATACAGAGCCCTCTGGTGGCCAAAATACCTTTAGCTACAAATATATTTCTCTTCGGGTTTTAATTCTAGAGTCTCTGATCTAGTTATTCTAAAGTTCTTGAAGATTTAGGCTTTTAAAAATAAACATATGAACAAATTTAATTAAACAGGAAAAACTTTTAAATGTAACTACATCATCAGGGAAAAAATGAATTTTGGAGGTGCCAGCAGCCAAGCTCCGCCGAGTTCTGAGAATCCCTGGAAATGAAAGATCCCAGACCTCTATGTGAGGTCACAGAGGGGTCTCCTTGTGTCGGGACCCTGCTGTCCACCCTTGGCTGCTCCAAAAGCCCTTCGAGATGATTCCTAGAAATGGATCCCAGTTTGGGTCGGATGAGGCATGTGCGTGTAAATCGGAGTCAGGAGCATCTCTTAACGGTAGGATTACACTCCTTCCCTGGGCAGTAAAAGCAGAAAAAGCAGGTAGGAAAACAGTGTCACGTCCACGTAAGGAAGGAATTATTATTAAAAGAGTGTTTCAGGGCCGGTGAGATGGCTCAGCGGTGTAAGCACCTGCCTGGCAAGCGCAAGGGCCCCAGTTCGACTCCCGGAACCCACATACGAAAAAAGGGGCCGGTGATATCGCTCAGCAGCACGGGCGCCTGCTGGCGCGCGAGGTCCTGATTTCGACCCCCAGTACACACACACACACACACACACACACACACACACACACACACACACACACACACTAAAGAGTGTTTCAGAGAACTGAGGGCCGCTGGGAGGTGGTGAGTTCCCCATCAGTGTGAATATCGCAGCCAAGGACAGGAACCCACCCACCACGCTGGTCATGGAGGGGGTGCGGGCTCTCGAGGTGGGGTCTAAGCAGATGGTGAGGCCCCTTCCAGGCCTCCAGCCCTGGGGCTGCAGGGCCCCAGAGGGCCCGCCTCAGCGCCTGTTTTGGTGCGGGGTTTCAGGTATACCCAGCGGTGTCCACAGGAGAGCTCTTGGGCCTGGGGCCGGGCTCCTTTGTCTCCAGTTGCAGGTGGGTGAGGGCATCCTGGATGGCCACATGCACACCCCTTATTTACTTCTGAAAGCATAAAAGCAGAGATCACCCCTGGCCTCCGGCGATGCCGGAGTTGTTGGCTAGCCGAGGAGTTGGAATCGCAGATGGGGCTGCGCGTACGTCTGAGGGAGGTTGGCATTGGTTTCACGTACTGCACCTCTCGTGACCACAGCTGCATATTTCGCAGTCTTTTTTGGATTTTTGCAGGCACAATTCTGTCACCCAAAACAGCAAGGATATGCTCCTCATTTATTTATGTGCTTGAAAGAAACAGGCCTTAGACCACGACAGCCCTGCTGAAAATACAAACAGCCCTGCTGAAAATACAAACCAAACGTGTTTGTAATCAAACAGATTGTCAGAGCAAGAGGTCATTGTCCCTTCTTTAAATGTCTCAAGAGTTAGCTGAGGAACACTTGTCAAAAGCATGTGATTGTGTTCTTTAGGGCAGTGGTGGCGAACCTGTGGCATGAATGCCACTGTGGGCATGCGGAGCCCTCTCTGTTGGCACACGAGCCAAGTCACTCCAGGTGAGCATTTCAGCCCAGCATCGCCCCAGCTGCCGAGCATTCAGGTTTAATTGCAGTGTTGCCACTTTGCAATAAACGAGTGGGTTTTTGGTGGCAGTTTGGGCACTTGGTTTCTGAAAGGTTCGCCATCACTGCTCTAGCAGGACTAGAAGAAGTGAATTCATCACATTACTTTTAATGGGACGCTGTTTCTAGGGCTGATCTGCGTCATGCAAACTGGGTTTTAACGCACTTGATGCCTCAGTTGATTCTGAAGGTGGCTTTTGGTGTCATATATGTCTGATTTCTAAAGGCACGACACGTAAGCCGGGTCCTGAGGGGTACAGAAGGGCAACACGTCCAGAGCCGAGCATGGGGTGGATAAATTGATGCGAGAGGATGTTGCAGGTCTCGCGTACACTTGAGAGAAATTTGGATTTTAAGTGCCAGGAGAAGCTTGATGTTGTCCCCATATTTAGAAGATGGTTCTTATTATCGGGTAGGGAATAACTGGAGAAAGGACGGGGAGGGAAGGGAATCACCAAGTCCAGGCGAACTGGGGCTGAAACCAAGGCGCTGCCTCTGAAAAGGCAGAGAGCTGGGGGCAGGGGAGGATATATTTTGGAAGCGGGGTGGAAAAGCGTGATGGTTTGATATGGTGAGTAAGGAAACCTGGAGAGTTGGGGGTGATTCCTGCTCCCTGTGTGCTGGGACAGGGCCTGCAGGGAAACTGGAGAAGTGACATCTCTGGGGGTGTCCTGGGGGTAGGGTGAAGGAGTCACGGACCAAGATCAAGAAGACGTGAGTCAATTGCACCTCCTTCTAACCCTGCACTCTATTTTTTGCCATAGAACTCACCACCTTCCAGCGTGCTGCACGGTTTCTGTACAGAGCTTGTGTACCATTTCCTGTTGGTCTCCCACCTCCTCCTCGACAGTGTGACCCGTGGAGGCAGGGAGTCATCAAGGCTCCTAGCACGGTCCTGGCCTCTCAGAGGTAGTGGCAGAGCCCTTGTGGAGAAGATAAGGAAGCAGCTGGACTCGGGGCTCTGGAGCTCAAAGGTGTTATGGTTTAAATGTAGAATGTCCCCCAAAACCCTTGTGTACGTGGAAGCGCTAGGATCACGGGGCTCTAAACTCACGGCTGTATTCAGCCACTAATGAGCGTGGCAGCTCAGTGAGCTGCTCGGATGCAGCCTGGAAGGGTGCATCCCCCCGTGCAGCTCCTCGCTCCTCTGTCTGCGTCCTGGCCACCATTCCCTGAGCCACCATGCCCCGAGCAGCTCTCCTCCGCCCAGCCTGGCCACCATGCCATTCGCGCCTGGGATCTGCCCAACCATGCTTGGACTGGGATCTCTCAAACATCCGCCAAAATAAACCTCTCCCTCTTTAAGTAATGCCTGTCAGGTGTTTTGTCCCAAGCAACGGGAAAATGACTAAGACAAAAGAGGAGAGTTGGCAATAGCAATGAGTGAGAAACCCACTTCTCAGTGGTTAAAGTGCAGGAATTGATGAGGTCACCTGGGGAAAGAGGGACAGAAGGTCCAGAAAGGTGCCCCAAGGGATCTCCAGGGAGTGGTCACCTGGGAAGGGTGGGGCAGTGAAGCAGAAGCAGGAGAGAAGGCACAGTGCTGTCCTGGGAGCTGAGACCGAGCATGTCTCCAGAAAGGGGGTGCTCACACTCGGGTGTTCTGGTGAAGTATGGGGTGCGGCCAGCAGTCGCAGTGGGAACGCCCTGGGAGAGGAGTGTGAGGATGCAGGGCTGGTGTGGTGCAGCCATCTGGAAGCAGCCCCGGGAGCAGGGTCTGCACTGAAGGTGGACAGGCAGTGCCCAGCTGTGATTGGAAGAGCAGGGGTGCCCAAGGGTGGGAGCCGCTCTCCAGCTGGCCCTGAGGCGTGGGTGAGAAAGGAAGGGGCAGCAGCTCCGAAAGATGGCACAATATGGGGTGGACATCAGACTCCGGCTCCAGGTGCACCTGGAAGAATGAGGGTGACCAGAGCCCGGGGGAAGAGCCGAGGGCAGGGATGGCACAGCGGGCGGACAGGCAGGGCTTTGCTGGAGAAGAATCCGCTTAGCATTCTGTTAGTGTGGTCTGCAATGAGTAGATTGATTTAGAAACCGCGCTCCTTGGTGTTGATCTTAAGGAGGGTGGACCACTCTGCTCAAAATGTCCTCTGTGTAGCAGAGGTCCGTGTCAGCGTGCACACGTATGTTTCTTGTATGGATTCATTTCGTTCCCTTTGCGAACAAAGCCTCAATTCCCAAGGAGCCTTTGTATATATTTGGGCAACTTTTACCTTTTACGCTTCGCTCAGGCACTTCCCTGAATTATCTTCATTATTCCTAATGGTATTTCAATTGGTGCTCGTGAATCTTCCATTTATGCAATTATATTGTATGCAAATAACGATAATTTTCCTCTTTTTAATATGCATAGTTCTAATTTTCTTCTCTTATCAAGTTGCGTGTTATAGCATTTAATTTTATTGCTATCTATGATTCATTTCCCATTCTCATTTCTAATTTCGTGTGTTTTGTTCTCCTTTTCTTGGTTAGTTTAACCAACAATCTATCTACTTTATTAATCAATTTTAAACTTTAGATTTATAATGGTTCTAACATAAGTCTGTTTTTAGTCCACTAATTCTTGTGTTTGTATTTTTATTAATTCATTTTTGTTGCAGATTGTTTCACTAGCTCTAACATTACTCTGTTTTCTAGTACATTGATTCATGCGTTTATTTTTATTAATTTGTTCCTTTTGCTTTACATGTAACTTCTTTTGATCTATTTTCTAAGTCTTTCAGTTGGATGCTTAAGTGATTTATTTTCATTTTTATTATTTATGTAAGCATACAAGACTACAAATTTCCTCTGAGAATTGTAGTTGGTGTATTACATAAGTTCTGATATTAACTGTACTCATTAATGTTATTTTCCAAGTGTTCGTGAATCTCTATTTTATTTTCCTTTGTGACCCAAGATGAAATTCCAGGTGGAAAATCCTAGTAAATTGTAGTTTTGTTGTATTGAGTTCAGAGAATTTTTTTTTTTTCCTGTATCGTTTCTACTCTCAAAAATGTAATGAACTTTTCTTTCTGACCTAATATATCTTCAGAATTGGCATTTTTCCCCTTTGGGTAGTGGAAAGGAAAGTGGAAGATCTGGCCTCAGTTTATAGAATCAAGTGAATTACAATCAGCTCTAACTGATTATGTTGTTTAAGTCCCCAGTATTTTCACTTCTGACCCATCACAGGATGTAGGGGGGTGAATTAGAGTCTTCCAAGCCTGGTGTGGTGCTACACGCCTGTAATCCTACCATTCTGAGTGGCTGAGGCAGGAGGATCACAAATTCAAGTCCAGGCCAGGCACCTTAGTGATTTAGTGAGACCCTGTCTCAAAATAAAAAATAAAAAAGGGATGGAGTGTAGCTCAGTGTGAAGGTCCTATGTTCAAATCCCCAGCACCACAAAAATGTCTTCCAGTACTAACATACTTCTGCCTATTTTTCTTTTATTCTCTGTAGGTTTTTCTTTATTAATTTTGATGTGATATTTTCATCAGTGCTGATATTGGTCTCTCTTCCCTCTTACTGCAGACTCCATCCTTTGTCCTCATAAAAGGGCCACTCTGTTACGTGAAAGCACCCAGTCCTAACTTTTAACCTTGCTCACTGTGTAAGAGTGTGACTCTCGTGCCCTCTATGCCTTTGCCTGAAATGCCTTTCTACATCCTTAATGTCTGATGTTTTTAAGACTTTGAAATTCACCAAAATGGTGGATAATTACATTGACTATGTCTATGCCTTGATTAACTGTCTGACTTTACTTGGTTATGTTCTTATTGGCTTTTCTAATGTCTATTTTATGCCTCAATTAATTGCTTAATCACCATTAAAGGATCTATATTTGATCTCTAGTTAGAAACCTCTTTTACTTCCTTTCTTTACTCTCCCTTCTCCTGTGAATGTTTTTGTTGTAATAATTCTACATTGCTATGATTTATAATAATTGATTTCTGTTCCCACAGTTGTCTTATTTCTAACCTATGTTACATAGAACAAATGGAAAGAACTGACCCTTTTGCTATGATTTTAAAAATTCCTTTTCATCATTTTATTATGAAAAATTTTAAACGTAGAGGAAAATGAAAATAAACACTTATTGATCCTCCTATCTATGAGTTCACCTTACTTTTTGCTATATATTCTAAAATAACTGCATCTGTCAGTAGTATTTACCCTGTAACGCTTACACGTACATATCATTAACTGAAGTTCAGTATTGGTGGTCTTCATTTGATTAGCTATTACATATTTTTCCAATTTTCTGGAAGATTTCATGGCTATTAATTCATGACTATTTTCCCATTGAAAAGCATGTTCTGCCGTCTTATGTTTAATACTGTTTTGGCTGGGTAAAACATCGTACTTGCCTGTGGATTTTACCATGTCTAACTGTCTTCATCTGCAGAATGTTACCGTGAAAAGTGTCTGACATCAATGTGATTTTAATTGCTTTCTTCTTTTAAGTGACTTGATTTTTAATTTTCTTGCCTTATCATAAAATACTTCTTTATCTCCAAAGCACGCTAAAATAAATCCTAATATAGATTAGGTCTTTGATGCCTGACTTATACCAAATATCCTTAAGATTTTGAGATCATTTTCATCTATGTGTTCAATTATCTTGTATTTGACTACTGATATTTTTGTATTATTTTAAAAAATATTTCTAATACTTTGTGGTTGTTTTATACCCTTCTCTTTTTAAGGCACACCAGCTAGGACAATTCTGGCTTGTCTTATCTTTTTCCTTTGCTCTCTTTGTCCTTTTTGGCTATGTCTGTCTGTCTGTCTATCTGTCATCTATCTCTGTCTGTCTTCTACTTCTCATCAAACAGTGCACCTATCATCTGCCTGTCACCTGTCATAAGTCTTTCTATCATTTATCTATCATACATTTTTCTAGTTATTTTGTTTACTTTTTTAATCCAATTCTTCCTCTTCTGGACTGTTGCCTATTTTCTCTGAGTTGATTTCATGGCAATCAGTTGGATATTTTTCTTTAATTCCTCTTTTTTTTCTGTGCTTTTACAGAATATATTCCGTCTCCTTTTCTACACTTAGTCTTTTATGTCTTCTTTCAGCTATTTATTCCATCAAATTATTTTTACTCATAGTCATATATTTTGTTTCAATTATTCGCTGGCTCACTGGGTTCTGGTTCTGGTTGGTGGAGTAGGACCCGGTATTTTTTCTGCCCTCCTTTTTATTATATTTCTATAAATCCATGTTGGGAGCTTTTTATCTCTCACATTTGGATGGAAGACCTTCCTCAATCAGATGCTTGCGCAAAGCTTATTGAGGGAGGACGCAAACTCTGATTAACAGGAGTTATTCCTGGCTAATGGCTCAGTGCCTTCTGAGTCGGGTTATGGTTCTGGGAGTTGTTTTGTCTTTGTTAATTTCCAGCTAACAGAGGTCCTCAGGTCCTGGGCTGCTCATCAATCTAAGGACCACTTCCCCACCAATTTTTTTGGAGGTCAGGATAGAATTTGTCCAATGCTGCCTCGTCCTCTGTCCCATGATGCCAGACAAGCTCTGGAGAAGCGCCCTCCTCCACCTTCCACCATGTGCCCAAAGATGGTGACTCGGCAGAAGTGGCTGCTCCTGCCCCACAGCTCCCCTGCTTTGACAAAGAGGCTTGGCTGGCTTTGCCTGATCGGCTGCCGACAGCTTTCTGGGGTCACTCCTCACACTGGCCTTGTACTCTCCCTGCTTCCACAAGACGATTGGAGTTCGTGGATATCTCTTAGATGGTTTAAAAGATGAAAGCTACACACCTGATGGTGCTAATGAAAACCCTCTCCCCAAGAGCAGGGCCGGCCTGGCCATCTCCTCCTTGATAGCAGAGGTCCTCTGGGTCTATCGAGTTCACCATCCACTTGTTGTACTGCTTTGGGTTCATTGTTTTATTCGCAGATTTTTACAGGTGGGGAAGTAGGGTAATTGGAAATCGAGCGCTTCCCGGTGGTCTTGACAGGAAACTTCCACATACTCCTTTCCCAGCTCATCCTTTCAGCAGTCTGTCAAAGTGGGAATTGTTCTCCTCATTTAGCGGAAGGACACGGGAAATCTTCTAGATCACAAGACTAGGCCTGGGCTGCGTACTAATTCAGGCCTGAGCTGCGTTTCTGACGCCCCTCGTTATTTCACTATAACACCTCTCATCACCGGTAATGGAACCTGAAACCAAGAAAACAGTCCCCTGAATGTGGTGCGAGCTTGACATTTGAAATCGAGAAACTAGAAAAAGGCCCTTATTTATCATGAACAAGCTTTGCCATGGTGACAGCCTGTCTAATTGGCTCATACACATCTTTCTGTTTCAGTCTCCTGTTCTGCTCTTTGGTACATAGTCCTCTTTCTCCTAAGCGGCCAGGGATGCGGGGTGCACGTGTGGACCTTGCTCCCCCACTGGGACCCTGCTGGAGAGTAAAATGACCTCCTGTCACAGGAGCGATCCCAGTGGAGGACACGTCCCACCCCTGCACTGCACGTGTACTCACTGAATTCCTTGGCCCCACGTGTACTCACTGAATTCCTTGGCCCCACGTGTACTCACTGAATTCCTTGGCCGATCCAAGGACCAAGGCCCGCGAGCTTCTCAGTCTTATCAGTGAGTGATCAGTTCATCTCCCGATCTTTAGAGTTAGGGTAATTTTACAAGAGGGACCTTTTGGACTTCACGTAGTCAGCATTTTCAGCTGCCGTAGACACGCTTCTTGACGGGATGCTCTCTGCTCCTAAATAAAGGTGTCTTGGTTGGGTATTAACTGTTCTGAAGGAAAGAGTTGTGCCACTTTTAATGTTTTATGTTCATTTATGTGTCATCAGCAGCCACAGAAATATTTTTTGGTATTAGTACTAACCAATACTCAGATAGATTGGAAAGTTCTCATCCTAAAACCCTGCTCAGGACATGAGCAATGGTCCAAGCACGGTGCGAGACTGAAGCCTGCTGAAGTGATTTTGAAAATACAAAGCAGAATATACATTTTGGTGTTGCAGGGGCTTTGTATAAGTGACGTGAAGTCACCTGCCAGTCACAGTACCAAATCTGCCAGAATCACGGACATCAGCTTGCCAGTGTAACCTTTTCTAGAGTAGCGTGCCGGGGAGGTTGATGTCACTAAGACAATGTGACAGCACTGTGCAGGGCTTCCCAGCGGGTCCCCAGGCCTAATCTTCTCAACAAGAGCGTGTCCTTGGGCGGGGAGGAAGCAGAGTGAGCACGTCAGTCGCCTGAGCTCAGAAACCAAAGTTTCAACATTAAGGTTAATTTTACAAAATGAGATACACTAGTGTGTGATATTACTTGTGTGTGTGTAGCCTGCATGATCGCACACATACACAGATGTGCACACACACACACAACGTTCGGAAACCAGTGAGACAGCCGTGTGTTTCTCTAGCCCAGAAATGGGATAATTGGAACTACCAGAACTCATTTTAAATATCATTTAAATTTAACACGGTATTATCTAATTATATCTAATTCAACTAAGACCTTAACTAGTCATTTCAACCCTGGCCAGAATTTTACAGATTTTTCCTGTTTTGCAGTATAGAATATAACGTTTGGCACACATGCTAAATCAAACATTCACTGCAACTCTATGCCCGAGTATTAGCTTCGATAGAGAATTATTTAAAAATGCATGATGCATTAAAAAAAAAAAAGAAAAGAAAAAATATTTTGGTTTTCTCTTTTCATGTGGTAGAGATCATTCATACATGGTCCCCTTATCCAGTCAGCCCCCCACATGCCATAGCACAAATGCCAGATCATGTGTACAAAAAGGCATAAACCTTTATATCAGTAGTCAGTTAATACATTTCATACATTGCTAATGCTGAGAGGTTGTTAGAATAACTATCTGAGTTAATTTTTCAGTATAGGAGTGTTTCAAGGTAAAACACAGATTGCATGTGATACTACATTTAATCATTGTACTCTCAATAAATAGCTTAAATTTCCTCAAGCCTTTATGCACACTTCTCCCAGACCAGCTTGTAGAACACGGCGTTGAGAATTCAGTTCTGAGTACTGAACTTTGGTTTCATAATCAGGCTGATGCATTTTCATGCGCTTCCCCGCACCCCCTTTGCTTGCACTCAGATTCAGTGCTCTGTATGTACTTCTGTCATGGAATGTGCTTTGTTCCATATTTTTAAAATCATCTCGATTTTGCATATGGACGGTAGTCAAGGAATAAATTTTATTTTTGAAATTCTCCTGGTTGAGGGCCCTACCAGGACTTCAGATCCCAGGGAGGTAATTAATTGACCTCTCCTCTCTGACACTGACTGTGGGGCCCCCCTGCCGTAACCAGTATCCACGTTAACGTCCTAGTTCCTTGTTAACCGCTGCATTCATAGTAACAATTGGGCCAGCTTCTGGTACACCCATGTTGTATAGCCACTGAAATTCTATCCACAGTGATTTGATTTATTCATACATGCTCATGCAGGCCAGCACGTGTTCTGGGAACAGTTGTGACTAAATTACCGACATTATTTTGCCACACTGATGTTTGATGCAATTGAGAATGCAGTTTTAATTTAATTTATTCTGACAACTGTATATGCCACGTACAGAGTTACTACAATACAACCGCGCACGAGCGTTTGTGCGTGATCCTTGAGAATGCGCCGCACAGATGGGAAACACTCAATTATCTCATGTGTTTGATGTGGAAATTCCTTTGCTACCTTTCATATACCATTAAAGCATCCCCACTAATCTTTTCATAAAGATTTATGCTTCTCTCAAAGAGAAAGGATGTCTAAGGCGGGAGAAACTGTCCTGGGGAGCTGGGCTGTAACAGTGCACTCTCTCCTTTCATTACGATTCTACCTGCTTTCTTTTGCAAACCCCGAGCCTGGCCTTTTCTCACATCAGGCCTCTTTGGAGTCTGAACAGTTTAACCCCGGCCATCAACAGGAGCCCCAGATTCCAGTGGGCCAGGTCTTCGGATGAAGAGGCTGAGCACCCCGAGATGATTTGTCACGCATCTCAGCCTTCCCGTGCCCATCTCCAGTGCTCAGTGTGCGAACCGGGCAGGATGATTTGCAGGCCTGGCTTTGAAGGACGAGGCAAACAGACCTTCACCCATCCTGGAAGGGTCCAGCCCATGGGCAAAAATACCTGTCCCTTGGACAGATTTTGAGCCAGAGAGCAGGTGACTTGCTGGTTACTCACACATTTACAGAATGCCATTGAAGTCCTAAAATGCATACACACAAAAAAGCTGATGCTATTCAATGGTTTCTCAGAACGTCCCCTATGAATTCCTTAGTAAGCAATCTATATGTAATGATGTTATGTTTAAAACTATAGCTGCTCCCTAAGCTTTGTAAACTTATCATAAATTGAGAATAACATACATTGAAAATGCATTTAATCCACCTAACCCGGCAAACATCGTAGCTTACCTGAGTCTACCTTAAATGTGTCCAGATCATTTAAAGTCGCCTACAGCTGAGCAGAAACAAGGATTGGCCTATTTTTTAACAAAGGGTCGCATGTCTCATGTAAATTATAGAACTTTATATCTGAAAGCGGAAAACAGAATGGTTACCTGTGTAAGCTTTGCACCAACACAGAACAGAGAAATTGTGGGTAAGGGACAGCCTGTACCATGACTTACAGAGTTAATAAAGAATAGGCTTAAATCAGATATACAACTGCGACAATCCTTACTAGCAAAGGTGAGGCTAATCTCCATTAAGAACCTCAAAGGAGTTTGTTTTATCAAAGGAGCTTGAAGCAGGTCAGGAGCGGAAGGGGCTAAAGTTAGCTCAGCGTTCTTGTGTCTTTGTGCCTTCAACAAAAACTGCCAGGAGAAGGTATGTACAAGCTTATGTGATGGAGTGAGATTGTCTTAAAAAAAAACACACCCCACAATAATGTAGCATCAAGCACTACATCGTAGTTGACTTGTGAAATTGCGTATTGTGGTCAGACATGAAAATCTACTGCAGGTAGAACCTTATTTTGGTTCATAAAAAGTGAACGTGATGGCTTACTGCTTTCCTGCCTCTCTTCGGCTTCTGAGAACATGAGAACACAGATGGGTATGTGAAGTGCTAACGATGTGGCGTTGTGGACGCTCTGCTCTTACAGGGGAGGAAAGTTTGGCTGGCAATAATTACGCGTACACAGCTCAGTAGCGAGAATAACATTCCCGTGTCCTCTTCTTCAGCTCCAAAGTGTGAAAATATGGTACATTCCATGGCAAGAGGGAAGGAAGACTGCAGACGAAGTGAAGCAACCTTGAGATGGAGGTTTGTGCTGGATCGCAGGGTGTCCCAGTCTCATCACACGAGTGCTTGTCTGGCGGTGATCAGCGAGAGACAGTAGAGAGGGGTCAGAGTGATGCCACCATGCTCATTGTGAAGATGGAGGAAGGGGCCGCAGTCAAGAAATTCCAGCAGCCTCTAGAAGACAGAAAAGGCAAAAACAAAAACGAACAAACAAAAACCCCCACAATACTTATCTATCCTTGAGAAGTTCCAAAATCAGTGCAGCCCAGGGAGACTTTTAAGTCCAACTTGTAACATCCAGAAGTGCGGATGTGAATATGTATTGCTTTAAGCCACTCAGTTTGTGGCGATTTGTTATAGGAGCGATAAGAACTTTGTACAGATAGGAATGGGACGTAGCCCTCTCCTCCCCTACCCTTTGGCGAAACTGTAAGGATTGTATTTTAAAATTGCTTTAGGAAAGAATTCAGCCCACAAGAGCAAAAATCATACATTTGCAGAGTAGTCAAGGTTCTTAAGAGAAAGGGGACCAATGGGGGAGAGGTAAGGCGGGATGGAGACAGTGGGGAGGGGAGGAGAATATGAGAACAAATGTCGGTATTGACTTGCGTGATTACGAGGGCTGAGTTCCAAGACCAGCTCTCTGGGACGGGCTGGAGAACCAGGAAGCCAGGGCTGTCATGCGATCCGGGTTCTAAGACCTGAGTCCCGGGGAAGCCGATGGATGCTGTGATTCCCAGCCCATGTCGGACAACTCCGAACTCGGGGAGGCTGCAGAATCACATTCCAGATTGCGAAGGTCCGGACCCAGGGCTCTCCTGCCTGAGAACAGGAGATGGCGAGGGAGTCACCCTGCCTCGCTCTGTGTCCCCTCTTGGCCCGTGGTGGGCTGGAGGGCGCCAAGCTGTGCTGGTGGGGAAGGTGTCCCTTACTCAGTCTTTGGTTCAGATGTGATTCATGGTCACCTGCACAGATGCACCCGGCCATCCTGGCATCCCTCAGCCCAGTGCAGAGGACACACAAAGTGGACATCACGCCGAATAAGCAGCTCCCGTGGTGAAGGGACTCGGCCTTTGTACTGTGTTTTGCCTGAGAGGGGCAGCACGTGCTCGGCTCCGTCAGGGCCAGCAACTGCGGGCCGAAGTTCTAAGTGATCGAGCGTGCTCTTCGGCAAAGCAAGTGGGTTTTGCGGAATAAAGCAATGGCATAAATATAGAATTTTGACTTTTTTTCCATCAAAAATTCCAAGTAGATTTGAGATCAGTTGATACAAATATCACATACCTTCCTGGTGTGTAGCTGCAGTTTGTAAGGTAGCTACCGTTTTCTAATTTGGGAGACAATAGTCAACACCAACAGAAAGGTGGCCATTCTTTCACAGACAGGTATTGCTTCAGGTATAGATGCCTGGTGTTCAGAGTATGCACCCTCCACACTAGTGAGGTGTGTTGCGGCGTGAATCAGAGAGGAATGGAAGCTGTAGACTTTGGCTGTATAAATTGGACCCACTCCCTCTGTGGTCCTGGGAGAGCTCAAATACTTCTTCCCCAATTGAGTCGTATTTTCTAATCAGATGTTACTTCCGATTCACTTCAGCTTTAAGTGGTGGGATCAATTATTCTTAAACTGTAAAGTGTATGGACAGTAATGGTACCCAGTAAATAAAGAACAGGTATTTCTAGGTGTGGGAAAAAGTGTAAATATATTTTCAATTCAAATGGAAGGGAAACTAGGGAGGGGGAAGGGGAAAGGAAGGAAAGGAAAAGAAATAAAAGAGAATAGAAGGAAAATGGAAACAAAGCTTTTGTAAATAAGGAGGGGAGGAGGGGTTGAAGGGAGGGGAGAGGAATGGGAAAAAGAGAAGAAGCAAGATATATCATGTACAAGTACAAATTCCCTATGATGAATGTGATTATTATGTATATAAAAAATGTCCCAGTAAAATTAATTTTTAAAAATATGTATTTTCAATTGTCCCTGGCATTTATTTACCCTAGACAGCTGGAACTAAAAGTGGAAAGTGGGGCTTTCTGAAGGACTTTTCTGCATTTGGCATAAGAATACAGAGATCCAGCTTCCCTGAGGCTGCCTGTGCTTGGGTTGAAGACTCTTTACCCGAGGAAGGGGAGTTTCATTTCCCCCATGCCCAGTCCCAGGCTGGTGAGCAAATCCTCCATAGCAAGGAGAAACGGTCACAGCAGGGCCCTTGTGGTGACCATCATGTGGCTGGGAAGGGATCTCGTCTCCATTCCACACCATCCCTGCCAAAGAAGGAATAAGCAAGGCCCAAGGCCCAGGGAGGGGGCACAAAGGGGCCACCTCGCCCCCAGCTCTCTGATAAATAGAGGGCGAGTCAGAGGGGTCTTCAGGATCGCCCTGTCCCGTCGCCATTGCTCAGGGACGGTGTCACCCTTCTGCACACAGGGCTGGCCTTGTCCCTGGAATTTCCCCAGCAGGACTCTGAAAGCTATAGGAGTTGACATTTTCACTCTCACTTAGCATTTCCAACCAAAGGCTTCCTGGTTTCTTCAGGAACATGGCTGCTCCACTTAATGCTGGAACCAAACCCAACTTACTCGAGGTAGTCAGCAGAATCTGGTTCTCCGAGAGCAGACCCCACTCCTTGAGTGGCGAAGAGAGACTCTTAGGTGGTATTTGCTTTGAAACTTGGTGGAGTCCGTTCTGGCCACTGGAAAGTGCACGTGCACATGGGAAGATGGCTTAGAAAAGGCTGATGAGGTTGGGGACCTGACAGTAGGCGGAGCGGCCGATGAGCACATTTCCTGACGAAAACACCAACAAAGAAGGGCTCCTTCTCATGGCAGCGGATCGTCTGCTATTTTGCAGAGGGAACCAGGGCACTTAACTGAGGAAGATCCACGGGAAGGATCCTGGGTTGCGTCCGGCCGGGAAAGTGCTACTCTCGGTAAAGGTTTCCATGGTGAGCCCTGAGACTGGCTGGCATTTCCTGGTCCAGGGCTCATGGAACTGAAACTCGTGGATGCCTTCATGGGGCCTTGGAGCCATTGGCCAGGGTTGGCTTCACTGACGACAAAGCTGAGCAGAAAGGGAGCTGGGTCATCCCTGCCTAAGGCCACTGTCAACCGGGCGTTACTCAGTAGACTTGAGAGCATTAGACTGTAGACCGGTGACGTTGCCTCCCCCTTTGCGTGATGTAGTAGACCCACGCTGTGCACAGAGAGGCCCTGGGTAAGCACCCCACATGTACCCTGCCCAAAGGTAGGACGGGAGGAATTGCCTTCACGAGAGCTGAGAAAGCATTTGCACTCCAAGAGGGGACACAGCAGAAGCCCAGGAAGACACTGCAGAGGGTGGACCCCTCCATCTGATCAGATCTCTCACCATGGCTTCTGTGTCCCTCTGTTTTGTCCTAATAGTTATTTCTCCCTGATCAAGAGAAAATCCTGGTAGTCAGCTCAGTAATGAACTAAGACATGCGGCTCCCAAGTAGAAATCACAGAGAACTCAAGGGGTAGGAGCAGATCAAGGGTGGAGAAGTTTTGGAGAAGGGAGAGTGTGGGCAGAGAGTGACGTGCACGGGGCAGGAGGGTTGGCTCAAACAACCAGCGCCACGTGGAATTTCCACCGTTCAGTTGGGACAGGCACTGAGAATCAGGAGATCTGAATCCTGTTCTCCACATAAACTACAGCATTTTGGGCCGGTGAGATGGCTCAGCGGCATAAGCGCCTGCCTGGCAAGCGCGAGGTCCTGAGTTCAACTACCGATACCCACATAAAGGAAAAAAAGGGCCGGTGATATCGCTCAGCAGTACAAGCACCTGCTGGCAAGCATGAAGTCCTGAGGTCGACTCCCGGTACCCACATAAAAAAAAAATTACAGCACTTCGAGCCTTGGTATTCTCATCCACCAAATGGGAGCATCAGGCTCAAATGCCGTTTCAGTTCTTATTCACTTGTGTACTAGTAAACTATTACGTCAGTACTGCAGTGTAACAAATAGCCCCTGAGCGTAGAAACATTTCTCTCTCTTCTGTGTGTGGGGTACAAGGGTTCAGTCCCAGGGCCTCACACATGCTAGGCAAGCGCTCTGCCACTGAGCTCCCAAGGAGTGAGGGTGTGCAGGGCCTTCTGCACCCCTTCCAAAGGTCACTCATTTAATGAGCTATTTAGTTCTGCTTTCCTGATTTTGATCCCTTTCAGGAATGCTAAACAGAAATTTCTATCTTTTCAACCAAGTGGAATCTATTTCCTGCTACATTTTGTCACCGATGTGACATAGATCTGCCACCGTGTAGCACACCGTTTCCCAAAATATGGCCTCACCCCTACACGCACATATGTGCATATGCACACATATGTGCAGCTATGTCCATTTGCACACAGTGCAGCCCTTCCCTGGAAAATCAAAGTTTATGCTCACTTTTGAGACCTCGTGGAAGATAGTGCAGCAATGAAGGCAAACCCCGTTTGTCTGTCCAGTCCTTGCGGTCACACAGGGCTGTGCCGCGGCTGGCCACAGTCTCCTTGGGGTCTGTGCCTGCAGGTCCCACACACTTCAGATGGAAAATATTTGGAAGAATACTCAGATCTGTACGGAATGTGTACCGACGTGTTTGTCATTATCCCATAAACAGTCTGGAATGTCACTACTTAGGTAGCATTTACGCTGTCTTAGGCATTGCAGTTAACTAGAGGTGATTTAAAGTATGAGACTGGATGTGGGCAGGGTGTAAGGAAATACTCGAGGGACTTAGGTGTCTGTGGAGTGTGGTTCCTGCAACGGCGGCTCCCAAACCTCCTCCCATGGATAACAAGTGATGACTGGAATTTGTGTAAGCTAAGCCCTTCAAGGGGGATTTCCCCAAAGTAATCTTTGTATAAATTTCTGAGTTATAAGCCTGTTTTTAGATGAAGAAATCCATTGCTATGATTGATACAGAAGCACTTTGGTTTTTTTGTTTTGTTTTGTTTTGTTTTTTGGTTTTTGAGACAGGATCTCACTGTGTAGTTTAGGCTGGCCTTGAACTCACTGTGTATCCCACGCTGGCCTTGAATTTGCAGAGATCCTCCTGCCTCAGCCTCCCAAGCGCTGAGCTTGAATTGGCATAAAAGTGCAATATTCTGCAATATTGGCTGAGAGATTGACACAAAGATCTCTGGAATAGACTAGATCACCCAGAAAAGGATCCACATGGACATTGCCAAGTGATTCTTGACAGAGGTACAAAAGCGGTTCCGTGGAGGAAAGATAGTTTTGCTTTCCACAAATGAGACAGGAGTAATTGACTATCCAGAAGCAAAAACAATTGAATTTTACCTAAACCTCATATCTTATATAAAAATTAACTTGGAATGGATCACAGACTTATATCTAAAACGGTAAAATTTATTGTTTAGTTAGTGCCTAATCCAAACTAAGTCAGGCAATAATTATAGGATTTGAAAGCCTTAAGGGTTTTGCAAATCACCTGGCAGCGCCAGCCTCCAGATGGAGGTGGGTGGATGTGAAAGGTAGGCACCGGCTCGCAGAGGCGCCTCTGAGCCAAGGTGACCTGGCTTGGGCGGTAACTTCCAGAGCCGGGAAGGGGGGCGTATGGAACAAACGCACCCTAAGATCCCATCTGCACCCTTAACATCTGGTCACCACTGAGCCACTCCGTACTGGAAAACTCCCTATGACGTTGCGGGAGAAGCAAGGTTTCTAGAGAAAGCCCCCCGTTTCCTGCGAGCCTCCATCCACAGCCAAGCACCGTCCTGGCCACTCCTCAGCGTTGTTAGAAAAGAACCCCGGGGCTGAGAGCTGAATGAGGTCTTGGAGATCTGGGTACTGGTAACACCTAGTGTCTTGCTGATAATCAATATAAATTTATCAATAATAAGTAATGCAAATTCAGACATCCCTTTCACCTCTTCACACACAGAGCATACTGGAATTGCTTTTTGTAATTCTAACTGAAGTGCTGAGCGTTATTTTGTGTAATTATCTCCACCTGATGGCCTGACTAGGAAAATCACCCTCATTGCTTTCCCTCCCTAATGCTCCATCACTGGCAACAATTACTACCCAGCCTGGGTCCCCGTCACCCGGGCAACAGACCTCCCAGAGTGAGCGAGGCCTTGCCGAGGATTCTGAGCTCAGTGGGTTGATCTCAAGCCTGAAGTCAAATCTATTTTTCAAGACGCCTACTTTGTCTGACTCTAGGATCCCAGAAGGTGGCACGCTGTTTGTGTTTGCTGATGTCCCTCTTCCACGTCCCGGGCGGGGCGTGTGGATGCCCTCTTCCGCCCACAGTGCTTGGCTATGCTGCAGGGGAGGTTTCGGTCAGGATGACCACAAAAGGGTCCTGCCCCAGTGGCATTAATATTTGGGAACACGCGTGTCTTACCGCTGCGTGACCGTGTGTGTTACATGTGGAGAAGCAAACAGTCATGAAGTGGTTGGCAGGAAACTCTGTGGAATTCTTGGGCCGAGTAGCTCAGGCATCAGGAGAGGCAGCCCCCGTGATGGGAAGAATGGCCTGCTTTGGAAGCTGAGAGGAAATCAGATGTCCCTGAAGGTCACTGCCTCCTCCCAGGTGAGCCCTTGGGCTTCACGTCGCCTCAGGCAACAGAGTCTACCTCAGGGGATGAGGTCAACCTCACGTGACATCTTCTACTTCAGGTGACAACATTAGCCTCAGATGATGTCATTCACCTCAAGGGACTTCATCCACTATAGGTGACATTGGTCACATCAGGTGACATCAAGCACCTCAAACACCACGACCCAGGCTTCCAATCACCCTCTCCCAGAGAGACTCATCCTGCCTCGGCCACAGCCGGAAGGAAGTGTGAATGGGCCTGGAGCTTGCGTCCTGCCTTGGATCGGATCTGAGGAAGTGGTTTTCCAAGGAGAGTGGATTGTGGACAGGAGCTGGGGCGACAGGAGCAGGGCACAGTGGGCAGACGAAGGCTCCTCCCTCCAGCCTCTGCCTTAGGGCCCAGCAAGCGCTCAGTGTGAGCTGGCTGGTGTGAGCGAGCCGGACACACTGCTCGTTTCGGGGGGCTGTGAGCGGGGTCCGTGTCCTGCTCTGGGCGTCATCCTGGATGCTGAGATACACAAGATAATGTCCATGATGCTCGGCTGTTGGTCCTAATGTCCATTTAAATAGCCCAAGCCCCAGTTCTGTCACTTACCGAATGATAGGAGGGCATCCTTGTGAAGCCCTAGCTGGCATTATATTCTGGGAACAGATTTTTAAAATCTTCATCCAAGGTAAATTTAGGAGTTTCCGCTGATCGCTGTAACAAGTTGCGATCATCCTTCAGTGGGCACAGGGATTTGTTCTAGGACGCCCTCCCCATCCGAACCCGGTAGGTGCCAGGCTCACGTGGGAGCTGGCCCAGCTCAGCCTCCTGCACATTTCAGCCCTCCTGGACTGCACCCGAGACCACGCCCGTGCTGTGAACATGCCTGTTACTCTGCTGCTCAGGAAATAATGGAGCATCCCTGTGGGTTCCGTACAGATGTGGGGTTGGTTGAATTCGTGGATGCTGAACCCACAGACACAGGCTCTGAGGGCACCGAGGACTGGGCAGCTGCCCGCAGCACACAAGCGTGCGCTCCCAGCCTGCGGCTCTAACTCAGGGCCACAGGGCCACAGGCCACATCTCCCAGCAGCTGCGGCGCAGGCCATGCCAGTCTTTGGCAGCCTTCAGGGCCCACTGCGTCCCGGGGTGGGGATGTGGGATGTGGGACAGACACACTATGCGTGTCTGTCTCTGCCTCTGAGTTTCTCCTCCCTCCAAGGACACCAGCCACCGCGGAGTGGCACGGAGCCCCTGACCTCACTCAATCCTGACACATCCACAGAGAACTTGTTTTCAAATAAAGTCACACTTTGAGGTCCTGGAGGTGGAGGACCCTGCCATGAGTTCCTTTTTTGAGGGGAGGCACAATTCGCCCCATAAGTTAAAAATAAAGAAATACATTTGGAAAGTACACGATGCTTCCAGAGAACCTGCAAATGAGTACTGTTCCAAATCTGCTTCTCCATGTGCACAAATTTGAAAAGTAGGACTATCTTATTTTTAGCTGCATATATTTGGAAATAAATCACTATTTTTCATATTAACTTATTCACTACAGTTAAAAAAAAACAGATATTGCTACTTCTAGAAAGAGACTTATAGCAGAGAAATGGTTGTTGTTGTTGTTCTTTTGGTTTTTTGGTTTTTTTGAGCTAGGGTCTCACTGTGTAGCCCAGGCTGGTCTCAAACTCGCGGCCATCCTCTGGCTCCACCTCCTGAGTGCTGGGATTACAGTCTTGCACCACCAGGAGAAAAATGGAAGATGAGCTCTTGTTTGCAATGTTTCTGTAAAGTTTAATCCAACACCCTTCCCTGCCCCACCCCCCCACACCCGCCCTTGGCTCTCTTCTCACTAATGCTGATAGCAGGAACCTTTATGAAACCCCATTGTTCCTTGTATCTTGCCACTGATTATGGCCCAGGGGAGGCCTTCCTGTTCCGCATGAGCGCTTTCAGATGCCCGCCCAGGAGGAGACAGAGCTGAGGCCACAGTCGTCTGTGCCGGGTGAGCCCCAGTGCCCTTGCACAGCCTTGGTCCCCAGTGCACATTCCCGCCACTTCAAGCACAGAACACACAGGCCCCAGATCCTCTGCTGCACACGTTTGGCCCAGTGCAGACACAGCTGTGTACAGCAGTTCACTGAGTGCGTAATTTTGGTGGACATGTTTTGGGGGAATTGTTATAAATGCATAAAACAGAGAAACCTGTTCCCATTTGTCGAAACCATGCCCCGTGGCATGATAAAATTGTAACAAGTGCATTTGAGCAAACGGGGATTCAGGACTTGGGCGGCTGCAGACCAGAAGGGCCCAGGGTGGAGGGGCAGGGATTCGACGGTGAAGGTGGCAGGAACACCAAGAGATTCATGACGTCACAGGACTCAGTTGTCTGATTGGCCCGTCTGTTGCATGATCTTTGGGTACAGGAACTAAGTTATCTTCCCAAAAGAGTTAAAAAGACATGTTACAGTGATGCATGCACATCCACGCTTATAGCAGTGCAACTCCTAATAGCTAAGTCTTGGAAGTGGCCTCTATGTCCATCAACAGATGAACAGACAAGGAAACTGTGGTGTTTACACGCCGTGGAGTACTACTGTGCCATAAAGAAGGGTACACCGGAGTCATGTGTAGGAAAATGGGTGCACCTTGAGACCATAAATTTAAGTGAAATAAATCAGACACAGAAGTTTAAATATCACATGGTTTCTCTTTTAACAGAAGCCCAGAATATAAAGAGCAAAATGAAAGAGATAAGTACGTACTGCAAACATGTACTAATAAAAATTGAAAAAAAGAGAAATGGCTGAAGTTAGGTTTCGCTTATGTCTGCCAACCAAGCATAGTTAAGGTCATTTATGGCCCCTGATTTTGTTTGTTTGTTTGTTTGTTTGTTTCATTGTTTCATTTTGTTTTACCTGCTCAGCGATCTTTCAGGCCTGGTCTTCCTCTAGTTACCAGTGTTTATATGTAATGATGAGGACTCAGTCTTTTCCCAGCGCACCCCTCTGTCAGCTCGTGGGTGGAGCTGGAAGTTCCCTGTGTCCCTGCTGAGGAAAGCCTCGGATGTCCCAAGTGCTCCTCACTTGGAGCCAACGTGGTGGAAGAGGCCTGCAGGGCTCCCCAGTGCTGCCGCCCAGGAGAATCAGAAATCAGAGCCCCTCAGTGACTGTCCAGTGCCCTCTGCACCCCTGCCCAGTTAGTGTCCAAGGTCACAGGAACGAGAAATGGACCTTTGGGGTTGCCAGGGAGACATCTGGCCTGTCACACCTCCTGCTGTAGTAGTGACAAACGGTGCTTATTATATCTGGACTAATTTCATCAGATCTGCTCAGATACAGACACTTAGCCTTTCTGATACAATTGTGCTATGATAATTACTTAGCAAAAGCCCGGATGAACCAGCAGCCTTCAATGCCCATGACACACCGATGCGGCCGATCAAACACTGCAGTGTCGGTGGATTCGGAAGGGTCATTTTTCAGCAAGACTTTTGGTCCCCTGGAAAAACCTGAAACAGGGAAATTTTGGTTGGGAGCCTATCTCATTTGAAAAAACACACACAAGCAAAAAATCTAAAGATGCCATTTCTATAAGTTGTTATTGAAGATCCAAAACAAATCCTAGTATATAATGCTGGACATAGTGGAGCAGGCCCGTGAGCCCAGCACTCAGCACCCAGGAAGCTGAGGCAGGAGGATTGCTGATTTGAGGCCAGCCGGGGCAACTCTGTGAGACCCTGTCTGAAAACGGTGTGCATGTATATGTAATTCTTAAGTTAGATTTCACATACCAGCTTTTAAGGCAAGGTTTTCTATCCATATACTTGAGATTAAAACACGTAAACATAAATTCTGGCATTTTAGGATGGAAATAACTTCTGTTTTGAATGCCCACTCCATTTGATTGGTGGGCACTGCCTGGACTACAGAGCTGAGAATGTTCTGGAGTTCTCCTTTAGTCTTTTTCTTGTGCTATAAGTAAAATGGTTTATTTAGCTCACATTTTGGAGGCTGAAAGTCCAAGTCCAGTGCCGATCCCATCCGAGGAGACTGCGTGTGCAGAGACCTGACCGTGGCCAGCTGGACCTCACCTCCCCAAGGTTCCACCACCTCCAGCAGGAGTGAGGCGGCTGATCGGTGATGCCTACCGGGCGACAAGCGGGTCAGGGGCGGTGGATGGGCTGCGCATTCCTTCCCTGGTCTGAGTCATTAGGAGAGGAGGACAGTGATGGTGTGGAGGAGACATGCACTGCTCACAGGACCTCTTTGTCCTTCCACCACGCCCTTGGCAGAGGGACCTGGAGAAGGAAAAGTCCTCCCACAGAGCTGCTCCACTCAAGGCTGGCTGGGGCAGCTCTGTGGAGACATCTGGTCTTTAGAATCATCTGTCTTTAGAATCATTTCTTCTCCACGTTCCTTCCGTGTTGATTCTGTGGAAGTAGTGGTTGGTGACACCACACGTGTGTTGCTTGTGGCACCCAATGATGTGAGCCTACGTGGGGAAAATTCAAAGACTGGGCGAGACACAGGGAAAGTCCCTGGGGCAGGGTTTCTGTCTGTAGCGCCCCCGATCCCACATCGTTGGCAGATTTGTGAGGATTAGAAATCCACGTTTTGCTAGCCCGGTGAGACAACACGAAGTGCATACCAGGGCCGTGCGCACATCCACCTTCTGCGTGAATGCAGTGTGCTCGGCGATGAGCTGAGGGCTGCAGATGCCCCGCGCGCTGCTCTCTGGGCAAGCTGGCTTCTTCCTGCAGGAGGAGACTGAGGTCACTGAGGCCAGCCGTGCCTTTGGTAGGAGAGGACGCCGCGAAGTTGCGCTGGTTTCTCTCCTCCTCCTTCCACGGTGCGCTCAGCATGCAGCCTCAGGGCCCAGGCAAAGATGGGTGAGGCGCCGGGGAGGCCAGGGTGGGACCGTCTGAGCCAGAGGAGATGTGCTCCCAACTTTGGTCCATGGTTCTCAAGGTCCTGAACGTGCACAGCCTCCTCTGCGTTTCTCCACTGCTGAAAGGATGGTCATGTTAAGGTCTCCCGTTAAAAATTAGAGAGAAAGGTGCTGTAAGGCTGTGCCTGAGGGTGCAGTGCTCCAAGACTCTCCTTTGGGGCCGCTGCAGCAAAGTGCCACCCAGCAAGTGGCTGGGATGACAGAAATGCACAGCCTCACAGTTCAGGGACAGAGGGCAGGGTCCAGGCATCCAAGGCGGGGTTCTTCTGAGTCTCTGAGGACAACTGCCCCGCCGCTCTCCAGCTCCCAGTGGCTGCAGGTCCCCACATGTTCTTGGCTGTGCAGGTGTCACCTGATTCTGCCTCACCCTCGCATGGCGCTCTCTCACCTGTTGACGTCTGCTAGGACCCCGTTCCTGAATAGGACGCCCTTCTGCAATCCTGAGAATCAGGGGTGACCCAGTAAACTTTGGGGGGCATGATCTATAACTGCCCATATTTGTTTAAACTGTGTGCTCTTCTGTCTCCTCTGCTCTCCTGCTGCCGTTCTAACCCTGATCCTTGCTCTGTGAAGTTCAACTTCAAATTTGCAGTTCCCCTCAGAGTTCAGGCACTTCTGTATTTAAATTTTTTAAAAAGCTGATTTTCTTGATTATAAATGTAATATGTTCTCATTTTAGCAAATGAAGCAAGTCTTACGAGGAATAAGGGGTAAACAAAATCACAGAACCCCAAATCGTACCCCTCGAGCCACTTTTAAGGCTGTATTCACATACTTGCTCTTGTTTGGCCTTTAACAGACTTATTTAAAATGCAAATTAACATGACTTATATAGATGTAGTTTCTTACCCACCTTATTGCATTAATTGCTATATTGCATTTCATCAAATTATTCAATATTCTTGTGCTTAATGTTTTTACAATTCTATTTTAATTTTCTGGATATGTCCTTCTTCCTTAACTTTTTCTATGTGACTATAGTCCATAACCATTTTTCCTATAAAGATTTGAAAGGTCTTCACTCAGTATTTATTCTGCTAATGGTTAATCAAATTCGTATATACATCTTAAGCATAATTTTCCAGTTATAAAAGCCAAGAGTAAAAGAGCATCTCCATGTTTCTTTGATGCATGGTGAGTAATTTAGTATGTTTTTAAAAATTCTTTTCCAGTCACTTTGTTGTTTCAGTAGTGAGAATGTAGAATTTATGCACTGCTGATGTTGCAGGTGATAGAATTGATTTTATTAAATTTTACGAGCATATCAATGACACATATTTTTATGACTGTATTTATCTGAGTTTATTGTGAACCATGAAAAACATTCCTGAGTTCTTAATTTCATCTTTGGAGAGGCTGGACTATGTATTTGAGGAATTTTTTCAGGATATGTGAGTGGTGTAGCTGGTGTGACCTTGAATGTCAATGTATCTTTTACTTTACTTTCAGGTATGGAAGATAAGATGGCTGGGTATAGAAGTTTCTCTTAGATGTAGAAACCAACCTTAATCCATTTATATGTAGCCTGAAAATTAGAAGACTTTCTTAACTCTTATTTTTGTACTGTCTTCTATATGTATTTAAGAATTCTTCTCTTTTCAACAAAATTGTCTGATGCTGTCTGAGCTCTTTCTGTCTGAAAATACAGGATTTTACGAACTCCTGAATAATTTCTTTTACCATTTTCTTTGACTATTTCTCTTTTTGTGTTCTCAGTTATGAAAACTTCTGGCAAAAGTAAATTGGATATTGATGTCTAGCTCTTAGATTTTCTTTTTTCATATCAATATTTTACTTTTATCTTCAGGAAACCTTTAAATTTATTTTACTCTATTCATTCCACTTTATACAATTTTCCATATTTTACTAACAGTTTTAAATTCAGTAATCATTTTTCTCATCCTGGCCCAATCAGTTTGTCCACACCTCAGGCTGTCCTTTCATTTTACCAGGTGGTCCTAGTTTCATATGTGCGATGCTTTTTAAATTTATGTTGGAATAATTCATTTGATGTTTTCAAAAACCCTCATTTGTTTGTATCATTTGCTAAAACATGCTTACTTTTTCCCTTCACCAAAAGAAAACTTGCCTTCATTGAAGATAAAGCCTACATTCTGGTGGCCATAATCCATGCCTCAATTAAATACCTTCCCTGGAATCCTACAAAATTCTTCTACATCTTGCTATAAAACTGTAGGACTTGAATTCACAGATACAGTTAGGTTTAACATCTTCAGTGAGAGCTCCAATAAAAACTGCCTGGTTGGTTAAAACATAATCATTTTTCACAGGGATTTGCCTTAGGTGCCATCTGGACTTGAAGAGGAATTTCACTCGATCCTCTGAACCACCTTACCTTTCTGTCTTCTTAGCTAGGGAGTTGGCCAGAATCAGAGGTGGATGCATTAAAATCTCCTCCCCAGTACCCTGGATTTCAGTGTCTCATCCAATCACTTCATGCACATAGAAAGAAGCTCTTTACTCCTCACTGGGCTCCTCAGTACTTCCATGCCTACCCCAAGGGAGTTCTCCAGTTGAGTCTTTAAATGGGCAGCCCTCGCAAGGAGGAACAAGCAGGTGTGTTCATGCAAAAGACCTAGGACTGAGTCTTGCAAGAGTGGATACCTCACTGAGTAATTCGAGGCAAAAGGATGACTCAGTGGGAGCTCTACTTTCTGCATTCACCACTGGCAATCATGACAGTGCGTAGGGCTTTTTCTTAGGAACAAATGAGATAATATATATTATCATAGATTTCCATCTTTTATTATTGGGAAGATCAGATGACTTAACTTGTCTACCAGCGACTCTACTTCCAAAAAGCCTTCTTTAGCACACCAATAATCATAATTATTTACTAAGCTAAAACAGTTAAATGTCTTACATCCCTAGAACAATACCAGAAATATCTGGATGAGTATTAAGGCTACATTTCACATCAGTAAGATAAATTTGGAGTTATTGTGTAACATGGGCACATTCATGGCTCTCAGGATCTCTATTTTTCTTGTCTTCATCAAATCCTGAACTCTGATTATTATTCCATTAGACAAATGATTAGCTTGTGGTCACATTTCTGAAATAGTTCTAGTGAATTTTCTGTTGTACTCATAAGTTTACTATTTCTTTGCAAAATCTATGATGTCTATTTAAAGATCACCATATTTCTTCCATGCCATAAGTCTTGAAATGGCTTTTAATCAAAAGGAATATAATCTGTATAGTCTGTTACTTAGCACATTTTGCACAAAATATTTATTGAAGAATAATAAATATTCTATGCATTGCCTTCTTTCTCTTTCTAAAAAGTCCTAACTGTATTCTGAAAGCATCTTTCTCTCTAATGCAGCCACTAGGGAGTACTATAATACCACACCTAGACCCCATCCGTTATGAAATATTATCTTTTTCAGTAGAGCATCTTTCTTTCATTTTGCTAATTCTGGCAACTCAATCAACACTAATATCAACACACATAATTTTCTTTGCAAATAGCTGAATTTTACCCTACATCACTGCGAGAGTCCGCCAAACTATCACATTCAGTTCAGCCATACTTTGTGCTGAAGTGGGGTGGGGATTCCTTAGTCCTGGCTCCGTCCTCTCTCTGCTTATTTTAGCAAAACAGCAACATCGATGCAAAGGGCTGACCAGGGCTCAGCCATTTGGTTTACAAAGTGTTTTCAGCCGATGTCTCTTAGGCACCAGGGATCTACAGGCATGGGTCACTGCTGAGGGTCTTTCTACGAATCATTACAGCGCTTTCTGCCCTGCGTTGATAAAACGCATGCGGACAAATGAAGACCGAAGTTTGCACTGGATGTTTGGCAGGAGCCAAGAGATTGGTGAAAACAAGAGAGATGGAGGAGTTGGGGGTGGGGGAACCAGGGCAGCCTGGGTCAGCAGAAGATTTCACCTGGAGCAGGGAAGCGGCCAGGAGCTGGCCTGGAAGGGCAGGGGGGAGTCGCAGTTAAATCAGATGTGCACAACACAGGAAAAGGAAGTGGTCCAAATGGCCAGCAACACAGAAGCCTACGGACAGCGTGAGAGGGAGTTGCAGGCTGTAGAGTGGAGAGATCCGTTCCCTCGGACAGCCTGCTGGCGTGGATCCTGGCTTTGCGTGCTTGTTTTAGATGTTTGAATATAATTTCAGAAAGTTTCAACCTATATTTTATTATGCAGAAAAGTTTAGCCTGTAAAACACACACATGCCATGAGTAAAAGTGCACAGGTCTGACAACTGTGCAGGACACGGCCACACCCTCCCATGAGCGGCTGGTATGCACAATCGTTGCTCAGTATTGCAGGGCCTTGGTTCAGGACCCCCTTGGGTACCAACATCCGTAGACCCTCAAGTCACCTCTATAAAATGCAGTAGGATAAGCCTATTCCTTGTGTGCACCCTCCTCTGGCTTTTAAGTCTTCTCTCGGTGACTTATAATATGTAAATGTTAGCTAATATTCAAACGTTATATATGCAAATGCTATAATATGCAAATATTAGTCAATGTTAGGTGACTTATATTTTACAAATGTTAGACAAATACAGTAGTTCTGACTCTGTATTGTTAAGAATAATGACAAGGAGAACAGTGTGTCCACGCTCAGCGCGCACACAGTTCTTTCCTAGTGTTTTGGGTCCATGATGCCAACCCCACAGGTACGGGGGTCAGGCTGGTGAGGGATTGCAGCAAAGGTGGGGAAGTTCAGAGGAACCTGGGCTGGAGAGAGCGAGAGGAGCTGGGTCTCCCCTGCCCACTGAGGAGCTGGTGTGAGAGGTGCCTCACACTGCCCGCCGCCGGGTACACCTTCTCCCTCCCAGGGATGGGGACATTTGTGCCGTTTGGGCTTCTCTAGGCCCTGGGCACCTTCCCTGCCCAGGCCTAGGTTCTATCTCTTACTCTGCCAGGATTCTGGCATCTGCTTCCCTCCTTGCCACCTTGTGTCTTGATCAGAGCACACAGCGCCACAGTGGTCCTGGTGCGTGGGCCTGTTCCCCAGCACCTGCCCTGCACGGTGACTGTCCTGTCGGAGCTGTTCTCTGGTTTCTCCACCATTTACCCACCCGCTCTTCAAGACCTGGCTTCTTAGCTCTGTTTGCGGTCAGAACAGAACAAGGCGGGGCTAGCACCTTTTGAAGAGGTGTAGGAGGGAGGCCCGGGACGACGGTGCCCTTTTATACTCAGCCACATTACCCTGCTGCTTTGCACTAGAACTTGAGTCAGTTAAATCCGTCTGACTTTTTCTTTTTATGATAACTATTATAAAATCATGACTCCCTCCTTTAGTCGTAATTCCCGTCTTTGGTTGGAAAAATCAGTCTCGTGGATAAATATGTTTCATGGGCAAAGCAAAACAGATCCTCACCAAACCCTACGTGCCCTTTCTGGGATTGTTCCCGCTCTGCTCTGGCTGAAGAGCTTTCTCTCTGTGGCCTCGATCCTGGCTGCGGTCTCAGGAGATACCACAAGCCCGGCTGTGTGAACAATGGATATTTCTTGCTGACGGTGAGGACTTCTCCCCTCAGTTACTCACAGGTAGCTACTTGCCCAATGAAGCTGGAACCACTAAATATCCCTCCCTTCCTTGACAAGTCTCTTCGGCTTTCAGGCCTGATGATTGTCTCAGAGTTTGATCTGAGCACCTTGCAGCCGTAGGCAGGTTCTTCTCGGCAGGCCAATGACTTCTTCCATCCCTCCGCTGACTTTGGCTGGAAGAACCTGTGAGTTTCTGAAATCTATATTTGGGTTATGAAGTAAATGCAGTATTTCAAGACTAGCACTAGAGAACAAGATATAGATTTATAAAAGGATAAGCTAGGAAGCAGATTGTACCTCATGTAAAAAGTATAACTTCATCATCAACATTTTACATTCCTGCAAGTAATGTATGAAAAGTGTAGCATTTTCATACCAACACATTTTCATTTTAGCAAATGAAGGAGGTATGCAGTGGTATCTAATTATGATTTTTTTTTCCATTTCCCTGATAGAGATATTAAGCATTTTAGATGTACTCATTGGCTGTTCTTCTATCTTCTCGGATTGTGTCTTTTCAAATATTTTGAATATTTTTAATTGGGACATTTGTCTTCTTACATTGGAGTTCTAAGAATTCTTTCTAAATTCTAAATACAAGTCTTATATCACAAATACAGTTAGGCTTTTCATTTTCTTAATAGTATGTTTGAAAGAGCAAAGGATTTTAGTTGAGATGAAATTTATTTTACAAATGTTTTCTTTTATGGTTCAAATTATTTTGTGTCCTAGATAGAACATGAAATTATTTTTTGCCTGCCCCAAGGCCTGTTCAGTTTTCTTCAGTGTGTTCTCTTAGAAATGTTGTAGTTTCAGCTTTTGCTTTAAGGATGATAATCCACTTCAAAGTTTACGTGGTTTGAAGTCATAATTGAGGTCCTTTTGGGGATATAGATATCCACATTTTCAATATGAATATCCACACCTTCCAACCCTAATTTTAATTTTTAGTCTTTATCGATTGAATTACCTAGGTGCATTTCTCAAAATCAATGGGCCACATATGTGCAGGTCTGTTTTTTGAGCCTATGCAGTCCCTTTGATCTTTGTGTCTGTTATTATGCCAATAATGTACTGTCTTGTCCATGTAACTCTGTAATGTCCCTTGAAGCCAAGTCATCAAAGTCTTCCAGCTTCATTTTATGCTTTCTTTTTCCAGCTTTTCTCCATTCTTTCCATTTCTTTACAAACCTTAGCGTTAGTTGTCAGTAGTTGTTGCTGACATATAGAAATAAACTTTAACATTTAGTGTATTGGGTCCATAACCTTGTTAGATTCACTCATTCTGATATTTTCTTTTTTTTTTTTTTTTTGTGGGTACCGGGGGGGTCGACCTCAGGACCTCGTGTGCCAACAGGCACCTGGGCCGCTGAGCGATATCACCGGCCCCTTTTTCGTATGTGGGATCCGGGAGTCGAACTCGGGCCCTCGCGCTTGCAAGGCAGGCGCTTACGCCGCTGAGCCATCTCACCGGCCCTCATTCTGATATTTTCTTGATTAATTTTTAAAATGTAGGTTATCATGCCACCTATGAATAAAGACAGATTCTCTTTCAGCTTTCCAAACTGCATGCATCTTATTTTTTTGTCTTGCTCCCTGCATTGGCTGGGACCCCTCCAACAAGGTGGGTTGCACGTGCTGAGAGCAGAGTTCCCTGCCTCTCTTCTTTTTTTTTTGTGGGTACCGGGGGGTCGACCTCAGGACCTCACGTGCCAACAGGCGCCCGTGCCGCTGAGCGATATCACCGGCCCCTTTTTCGTATGTGGGTTCCGGGAGTCGAACTCGGGCCCTCGCGCTTGCAAGGCAGGCGCTTACACCACTGAGCCATCTCACCGGCCTGCCTGCCTCTCTTCTATCCGAGGGGAAGGCACTCAGCCTTCCAATATGAAGTATGATGCCACATGTGAGGTTTTTGTGCATTAGCTTTATCGTGCCAAAGAAGTTATGACTTCTAACATATATATAACATTTTTCAAAGATAAATTTGGTCAAATGCTTTTTTTTGAGATATATGTTCTTCTTTAGACTGGGTATAATTTGGGATCTTCTAAGAAAGCTCCCAACACAAGAGATAACAGTTATTGGAGGAAACACCAATTAAAGATAAAGGGAGGCCCAAAAAGGTGGAGAGAGACACCAGATCACAGTGCAATCCTGACAGTTGTGAAAGGAGAGATGGATGCAGTCAGGACTCTGTAAAAAAGCATCCGTCGGCAGGCCCTCCGAGAGATTCTCCGGGAACCCGAGGTCAAGCCATGCCAGCTCGGAATGCCCTGCCAGTGCCTGCTGTCTTGGCCCACTCTACCCAGTTGTGTGCTGGGAGCAGGCTGAGCACCCGTTAGTTTCCCACTAACGCTGAAGGGAACCTGGAGTGTTGGTTGGAGGGAGAGTTGATGCCCAGGCACTGCCAGCGTAGCAATACCAGTTGGTTTCCAGATGTACAGCCAGTCTTCTCAGGATACATCTCACCTGGTTGTGTTGTTCTTATTCTTGTTTTTTACACATCAGTGGATTCAGTTTGCTGACATTTTTGCAGGGGATTTTTTTGTTCTCCCTGCATTGTCTTTGGTTGTGGAATAAGGTGAAAACTGGCCTCATCCGATGAGCTTGGAAGGGTTTCTTGCCCTTGTGTTTACAGGAAGACAAGATATAGAATTGGATTATTTGCTATTTAAGTGCTTGGAGGAATTAATTAGTGACACCATCTTTGCTTGGGCACTTTTGGTGAAGTATTTTAACTACAAATTTAATTACTTTCACAGTTACAGGACTCTTTAGGTTATCTATTTCATATTGGGTGAGAATTACTAGTATTTGCTTTCATGAGAATGTGGTCCGTTAAGCTTAGGTGTCGAATTTATGTGCAAAATGTTGAATGTATTGCTCCCTTCTCATTTGCTAATGTCCAAGTGTTGGGGTCTGTAGTGATAGCTCCTACTTCATTGCTGGTGTTGGTCATTCATGCCTTCTCTCTCATTTTGTAAGTCTTGCTATAATTTTATTGGGGTTTTTTTGATGTTCATTTTAACTGTGTTTTAGCTATTTTAGCTTTGAAAGTCATGCTTGTGTTTTGAATTTTTGTTTTGTTTTCACATCTTTCCTTTTAACCTGCCTTTGACTAAATTTGGAGTTCAATTGTGCTCCTTTTATACTTCATATAGTCAGGTATTGCTTTTTAATACAATCTGACAGTACCGGCTTTTTAGTTAAAATATTTAGACCATCTGTATTTAATGTGATTAGTGATGCCATTAGGTTGGAATATACCATCCTGCTCTCTGTTTTCTCTTTGCAACTGTTACTTTGCCTTATTTTGAATTAGGTGTATATTTTATTTCATGAATTATATAAAATTTCATTTTCATCTTCACTTTTGGTTATTAGTTCTGCCTCTGCTTATTCTTGATAGTTTTCTTAATGTTTTCTCTACTATATATATATACAGACAAATATATATATATATATACATTAACTCAGTATCCTCTCTTTGAGTACTATTCTTTGTCACATAACTTTTAAGACACTTATAACAGTGTATTGTCATTTCTCTCCCCCTTGACTTTCTACTAATGTTGTTCTGCATTGTGAGAGATGATAAAACCCCACAATATATTGTTATTGTTCTTAAAAATAGTCTTTCAAGGGCCGGTGAGACGGCTCAGTGGCTTAAGCGCCTGCCTTGCAAGCGCGAAGGCCCGAGTTTGACTCCCGGAACCCACATACGAAAAAGGGGCCGGTGATATCGCTCAGCGGCACGGGTGCCTGTTGGTGCGCGAGGTCCTGAGGTCGTCCCCCCGGTACCCACAAAAAAAAAAAAAAATAGTCTTTCAAAACTATTTGTAAAATGGTAATAGAAGTTTTTCCATCCCGTATTTCCATTGCCAGGGTCTTTCTCAACTGTGCAAGTGGGTGTTCCCCTCCCATGCCCCTGACTTCCTCCCAGAGTGACTTTTGTAAAGCCTTTATACTGCAGGTCAGGTGGCAATGAATTTCCTAGCTTCTGTTAGTTTTACTAAGTCTTTACTTCACTTTTTTTTCTGGAATTTTGAAAAACTGGTAGCAGATTCTCCATTGCCAGTTTTTCTCCACTATCTCTAGGTTCTGGGGCATCTTGCCATTGTTATGTTCATCTGAACCTAAATTAAGCACTGACTCTTAATATTTTCTCTTTATCATTGGTTTTCACCAATTTTATGATGTGTCTTAGTGCTGTTTTCTTCAAGTGTCCTTGGTTAAAATTTACTGTACTTCTTGCATCAATGGCTTTATGTAATTCCATCAAATTTAGAACTGTGTCTTTTAATATTTCCTTTAAATATTTCTTCTTCAAATTCTGTCCCCTCTCTGCCTCTTTAACATTTCTAATTGGACATGTCTGTACTGCTTGATACTACACCTCAGCTCACTGATGCCACGTTCATTTTTTAAAGGTTTTTTCTACCTATGTTCCATTTGGATCGTTTCTTACATTGTTTTCAGGTTTGCTGATGATTTCTTTTGCATTGCCCAATCAGCGGTTAAATCTACCCAGTGATAAATATTCTTTTCAGAAATTGTATTTCTCATTTCCTAAAGTTTTACTTAGGTTTAACTCACATATTCCCTTTCTCATCTTTTCCTTTGCCTTCTTGAACAAATGGCAGATATTTATAATTGTTGCTTTAATTTTCTTGTCTGTTAATTCTACCATCTGTGTCATTTCTTAACTTATCAGACTCTTACTATGAATTGGTTTTGCCCATATAATATACATATATATAGACAGATGGATGATCATGGGTGGGGTGTTTTTCTGATGTTGGCATGCTTAGTATTTTCTTTACTGGATAGCCACACATTTTGAATTTTATGTTGTTCAATGCTGGCTTTTCATCTTTCTTAAAATACTGTTGGACTCTGAACTGGGACACAGCTGTGTTACTAGGCATCAGCATGATTGCATCAAGCCTTGACTTTTAAGCCTTGTTTGCCTCTTGTTTGTTGCCTGGTTCTTATTTGGGTGGTTCCAGTCTAGATTTGACTTCCTTTCTAAGGCAGTACAAGTACACTTCCATGGTCTCTGCTTCATTCCCAAAGTTGTCAGACGTCGTTTCGCTCTGGCTGGCAGGAACACGCTGTTATTCCCAGCTCTCACTGAGCTCTGGCAATTGCTCTCCCTACTCCTTCCTGATGGTTCTTGCCCAGCCTCTGATAAGTTTCTCAAGTGCATTCACAGAAGCGCTCAGTAAGACTTGGATTCACTCTGTAAAACAAAGGCTGTGCCTCTCTCTCACTGAAGCCACTGCTCTGGTATTTTCCCCTGGCCTTCCCAGCCCCTTCAGCCTGCTCAGTGTTGAGACTCTGTCCTCTCACCTCCGGGGAGGGATCACCAGGCTGATTGGGTGGTCCCTCCTTACAGTGGGCCCGGGGGCCTCTCTTTAAGCAATAGACAAGGTAAATTAGAGATACCTTGTTTGTTTTCCTTTTCTCAGGGCTCACTTCCCCATAGGTCCTGCTTTCCAAATCTGAAAACTATTCATACATGTTGTCCATTTCTTAGGTTGTTTAAGATGAGAGAATAAATATGAACTTGTTAACCCATCAGGATTGAATGTAGAAGTATAGCGTGTGACTTAGTATTTAAAAAAAGCATCCAAATAGCATTCTGGTGAAATTTTTTAACACATTTATGACAGGACCAGACATGTATGACTGCCCCATCGGGCAGCTTGTACCACCCGATGGACCGTCCCATGTCACCCAATGTGACAGTCATGCACCTACCACTGACGGTTCAAGTCAGTGGGAAACGAGTTAATGCTAGCAAACTCTCAACACCCAGGAACCACAACAAGTACAAACATTAGCAGTAGTTCAAGTATTTCCTATAAGCTTGTGTATCATTGGGTATTTGGAAGCAGTATTTAAGGTCTACACAGAAGTATTTAAATTACTCTTTAGAGTTCCCATGTTTTATTTTTCCCATAAAAATCAATATTTTTGATTTTTGACCCAGGGCTGGTAGTGTAACTGAGTGGCAGAACACTTGTGTGCAAGGCTTTGGGTTCAGTCTGCAGAACCACACACACACATGCACGCACACACAGAATAGCGGACTATAAAACTGTTGTCCAAAGAAATATTTAATGACTTCCTGAGTCCCTAGACAGGCTATATGGTAATTTTCAATTCCCATTCATAGCTCAGTGAAAATGATCTATTTTGAAATTGTAACCTGATAGAGAACAAATGCCTCATTGATCAAAACAATGCCAGCTCGAGCACACCAGTTATCCAGTTATGTCACCCGTGATTGCAGCGCACCTCACAGAGCACTAAGGGACCTGCTGCGCACATGGGCGTCCACCTCCTCAGGCTTCACTCGGCTTGTGTTGCACATGGGGCTTCTGCACCACCACCCCTATGAGCAAAGCAGCCCGGGAAGGAAATGCAGAGGCAGCTGACAAGCATGGACAAAGCCTACCAGATATCCAAGCACTGTTCAAGCAAATCTCAGGATCGAAGGCATCTCCTAGAAGAACTGACAATTTAGGACGGGCGGATGTCTGTTGTTAGGTGTACACGCTCAGTCTCCAGGTGCTGAGGTCCTTCCTTAACTGTGTCCTCGAGGCCGAACAGGACGCCCAGGTGTTACTCATTCTCATGCACGGAGCCCCAGAACTTCTGCCACCAAATATCTCATAATCAGAATTTCCTTTCATGTTATTTGTAAATAGATTTTTCAATCCTGAAAATTCAGTGTTTCCACTGTACTCATTGCTGTCGTAGGGTGGGCTTTCCACCAGGCGTAGCACGCACCTTCGAACTCAGTCACCATTCTTTTTCTCTCAGTTTCCATACCATGCTGAAAACTGTCCATGAGTCCTGAGTCTGGGCTTAGTTTCCTGTGTTCTCTCTTTTAGTTCATATTTTCTTAATTAAAAATTTTTATCATTATTTATTGCCATGTTGGGCACTCAAATGTCCCAGGATTACATTTTTTTGCATCCCTTTCTAACAATACAAGGCTATTTTCAGGCAGAGATGTACGACATCTATTGTTGCTGTGGAAACCCAGCGGGCCCAGCCTTCCAGTGCCCTGGAAACCACCCTCCAGGCAGCCAGAGAGCCGGACCCTTCATGGGCTTCTCAAATGAGAGCACTGTGTCACTGAGTGACTTTTTAAGATGTGGTTGGTACCCAGTAAGGTTAAAACCGGTTATTCACAGATACACAAGAAATCACTCTGAAGCATTGTACCTTAGATACATCATTTTGGAACTTGTGTTTCCTGGGGCAGGAAACTGGGAAGGGCTCTGCAGGGCTGCTCCTCTCTGCTTCCTGTGACGTCATTAGGGGGGATCAGAGGCAGCCTCCCCACCCATCTAGAGCCTCAGCGGAGACAGCTCACGTCCCCTTCCCAGGAGCTTTCTCTTTACAGGATGTCTCATCCTCCTTATCTTCCCTGCATGTGGCCAGCTGAACCTTCCACCGGGAGAGCGTGGCCCTTTCCAGATGCCAGGTTCCACCAGAGCAGCCATAGGTTCCGCAAGACCACAGAGTGGCCTGGAACATGCAGGCATCACCGGCCCACAAAACCACCCCAGACCCCAGGGGTCAGGAAGGAGGCTCTGCGCTGGGAGTGGTGATCCAAGGTGAAGTCATATCACAAAGGGAGTGCTGACATAGACAGGCCTGATCTACTTAGGAACTGACTTTGTAACTCTTAAAATGTTTTAAGTTAACCAATAAAAAGTGTCTATATTTATATCATACAACTTGATAGTTTGAGATATGCATACAGCGATTGAGCACTGGCTACATCGAGCTAATTAAAATACATGCTGTCTCAGAAGCTTATCTTTTGCGGTAAGAGCACTTCAAATCTACTCTCTTTGGATCTTCAAGTACACTATATGCGCTGATTAACAACAGCCACCGCATTGTACAAGGATGGATTGCTTGAGTAATCCTCGTCTGAAACTGTAAGTGTGTATCTTTTGACCAGCATTTCTCTCCGATCACCCAATGCCCTGCCCCCGGTGACCATCATACTCGTCTGTGTTTCTATGATTTCACCGTTTTAGATTCCACATGGAAGTGAGGTTCTGCAGTATTTGTCTTTCTGTGCTGCCTAATTTCACTTAGCACAATGTTTTCCAACTTCCTCCGTGTTTTCACAAATGGCAGGATTTCCTCCTTTGTAAAGGCCGAGCAGTATTCCATTGCATGTAGGTAGGCATTTACACTTTCTTTATCTGTCAGTGAACACAGTTTCTTTGCTATCTTGGCTATTAACAGCAATGCAGCGATGCAAAGGCGAGTACAGAGGTCTCTTTAACATAGAGATTCCATCACCTGTGGATTCCATCACCTTCCATTCAGTGGTGGCTCTGCCCATTGTGTTCTCAACAACAGTGCACAAGCATGCCCTCTTTCTGCATCCTCGCCAACATTTTTTCATCTTTGATGTTATCCCACTTGTCTATCTTTACTCCTGTTGCCTTTGCTTTTGGAGTCATCCACCCAAAATCTTTGCCAGACCGATGTCAAGGAGCTCTTCCTCTGGGGCCTCTTTTTAACATATATCACTAATGCTTATCCCAAATCTGTACTCGTCACATCAGGTCTTGACGAATAGCACAAGGTTCATACGTGCAGGGCCTCAGAACAGTAAGGTGACGAGATGGCTGCTCTGACCCCATGAAAGTGAGAAAAGTGTCCTTGCTATATTTCCCCCGGGTTGACCTGCGCTCAGCACTCTAGGGACATCACATTGCTTGGTGTGAGATTGTCCTCTGCTGACTCCGTCTGCCTCTGCTCTCACTCGGTTCCGGGAGCTCTGGGCTGCTCACCCATTCACCTTTCGTGTCCCCCATGTTTGCATGGCTCCTGCCACACAGGAGCTAACAGACCACGGAAGGAAACCCGATCGCTCAACTCCAGTAATGTGCATGCGTGTGGAAACAAATTAAAAGCCTCGCTATGACCACACTAGATAATTTTTCATGGCCGATATTTATCCTCGACCCTCTCTGCTAGATCTTCTGGATCTATTACTCTAGTGTGTATGATTGAAAAAATATTCTTTTCAAGTGCAGCTGAAACTGTTTCCCCCATATCACATATTTCAATCCGTGCTGGAGGAATGTTGCTCCTTTCCTCCTATGACTCAGAAGAGTCACAGAGATGCAGGACTCCTCTTGATGTAAGTGACAGGAAAGGCTGAAATAGCACTCCTTTCCGCGATTTTATTCTGTCACTTAAATAGCGTGATAGGGTGTACGGAGGAAGCCTGCAGACCTCGGTATCAGTCGCTCTAGGAAAGAGGATCCATTCACTGAATCAAAATGGGAATGAATACAGAGCTTCCAATTCCAGGAGTGTAAACTAGAGACTTTCCTTGATCATGGTGGCAAGGGGGCCTCTGGCGAAGGAGGGACCACACCCTCCTCGTTCGCAGTTCTGTTCCCAGAACGCTGGCAGAGAGCCCGGCATAGGAGGGATCACATCTGCTGAGCGGCATTTAATCGGTGGCAGAACTCAGTTGACTTATTCCCTGTGTTTATTTGTTTAAATTTGGTGCAATCCATAGAGCAGATTTTTAGGGTCACACAGCAGAGCCCGGAAAATGTGTGACATCCGAGTGTCTCTGTGCTTTGTTGAAGAAAGTGTGTTTCTAAGGAAACCCTCGGAGCCCCGTGCTTAATCTTCAGTCCTTGTCCCCAGAGGCTACCTGAGCACATCCAGATCACATGCAAAGTTTTACTCTGCCATCACAACTCCCTCTAAAATCTGTGCTTTAACAGATTTCTAACCTAGCGTTTGTTCACAGAATCTGGGTGATGATAAGGAATTTGGTGTCGTAAGTTCTTTCACTGTGGTTTTTCTGTGCCTCTGCAGAACATTTTGCAGATGTAAATTGTGAAGCAGCATTTTGCTTATGCCACAGACAAATTCCTTTGAAATTAACCCTGAATGAGGCCATCGTCAACCAATGTATGCTAAACTTGCATTGCCAAGAAATGAGAAACAGGGAAAATATAGATCTGACATTAGGGAGAGGCAGCCTGAGGAACTGGAACCCATCGCAGCCCTTTTACTTATATTCCTAAGGAAATTAAAGTAGAAACTATCTAAGTGACCTGAGGCAATGCGTATCAGGTGGCTCAATGAATTGCAGTGATAACGATGACTGCAGCAGTGATCAGTGCTATGACAACAGGTGTGCTTGATAGGCGTAGGATTCTTAGAAATATTTATTAGTTAAATTTTCTGAATACTTAAAATTTAATTGCTGTATACTTGAAAAATGTTTAAGAGAACATCTAATGCTCAAGCAAGAGCGTGTCTTTATTAGCTGGTCAGGTCTAAGGCCTTTGATGACACTTCCAGTTCAAATATTTTTTGTCCTACTTTTTTTTTTTTTTCTTTTCTTTATGTAGGTACCGGGAACCGAACTCAGGACCTCGCACTTGCCAGGCAGGTGCTTATGCTGCTAAGCTATATCACCGGCCCATTTTTGTCCTACTTTCATCACTGGCATCCTCATGATGGAATCCGGGGTTCTGGAGAGAGTGGAAATGTGTGTGCAGATATGCATACGAGTTGTGTGTGTGTGCGTGTGAATAAAAATGACCTGACTCCCCACTTCCCTTGTAGAACAGGATCATATAGAGCACAGTTGGTAAAACTACACATCTAATTTTTAGGTACCCAATTTCAGTGAAAATTCCAGTGAACATGGTCTTTTATCATTAGGAAAATATATTTACTAACTACTTATACCTCCAAAAATGTTGATTTTTTTAAATGTATAAATAAATGTACATTTGAACACACAAGTTTATTTGTACATGTTCCTTTTTTTTGTTTTGTTTTGTTTCTTTTTTGTGTGTGGGTACCGGGGGTCGACCTCAGGACCTCGCGCGCCAGCAGGCGCCCATGCTGCTGAGCGATATCACCAGCCCTTTTTTCGTATGTGGGTTCCAGGAGTTGAACTCGGGCCCTCACGGTTGCCAGGCAGGCGCTTACACCGCTGAGCCATCTCACCGGCCCCCCTTTTTGTTATTTTAAAGGAGCACTGGAAATATATGCTGATAACTTTTATAATTATGCCCAGTGTGACAGTTTTGCGTCACTGAACAACTCTCTGTGGAGGGCAGCCCGTGCCAGGTGTGGCCGCAGTGGGAAAGGCACCGAGGCAGAGGATGCCAGGCCTGCCGTGGGTGTACAGCGGGGATGGATCATGGGTAGCTAAGGGTGTGCAGGAAATGGACAGTGCCGAGATGGACAAGCATGGTGGCTGCTGCAGAGGAAGAAAGGCACCATCTCTCTTCCAAATTCTCTCAAGTTCTCAATACTCTTTATCTCTACTTGTCTCTCTTAAAAGCGACATGAAGAAAGGATTTATTGTTACGTGTTACCTTACTGAGTTTTTGTATTTCATTAAACCTAAGGCTTAAAACTTTGTCTTTTGAAAGACATGTAATAAGAGTTTATAAGGACATGTCTTTCTAAAATTAAAATTGAAATGTGTATTAGAGTCGATAGAGCTCTCTCAAAAGATTATTATTAAAAACAAATGAGCAAAGGAAGGCAATTTTGACGTAGGGTCACCTTTTTGATCCTGTCTACCTACGGGGGAGCCATAGTTGACCTAAACTGAAGTAAAGCAAGAGAATATCATTTGGAGATCCACAGGTATTTAACGCCCTGAAAAAATATTCTTTTTATCCATATTAGAAATTATTTCATATTCAAGCACTCTAGAAATTTCTTTTTTTAAGCAGATATATTTTGCACTAATCAGAAAATGCTAAACATTTGTAGTTCCTTCTTAGGAATCCAGTAACGCCTGTCTTAGTAAGAATAAATTTTACATGACCATTTAGAAATCGTAAAGGATCCTGTCAACCACACTGGGGGCTTAGAAGGGAACCTTTGATGGTTTCCCAGCACTGTTCTGCGCTGTCTGTACGAGACACTGCTGGTGAGGCTGGGGCGGGGTCTGTGAGGAGGGGTAATAGGAAAACTAGCAGAACTGGCCCTTAGGGAGGCCCAGCTCAGCAGCCTCTCTTCAAACACACTTAGCCACTGTTCTCATAACTTTCTCAGGCAGCTCAGAAGGTTCTTACTTGTGGGAGTGGTTAAGAAGTCTGATAAAAAACACAGTGAGTGCTGTTGACCAAGCACCATCCCACTGAAAGGCGCCTCCTAGAAACATGACGCCGTGTCCCCATCCACCTTGTTCACGGTATCTGGCACTGTGCAACTTCTGCCTTCTCCCCAAAGTCAAAATGACCGTGAAAAGGAAACATTTTTAATAGATCCCAGGACAGCACAACTAAAGACACTCAGGAAAGAAGACTCCAGAGCTGCTGCAGAAAGTGGCAAGGACGATGGGATAAGTGTGTTTGAAGGAAAGAGGAGTATTTTGAAGGGGATTCATGGCAACGTGTTTTTACTGTATTACATTTTAAATTCTCAAATATTCACTCACTTTTTCAGTCATATCTTGAAACACCTTTGGAACTTGAGTTAGAGTTATCTTTTGTTGAGATGTGGTAGCAATGAAGAGTAAACTCACAAAAACTCCCCAGTAAGTTAAAATGTAGGAGTGTACATGTCCCCTTGATTTGGGAAGTCAGTACCACAAGGCTGGTCATATAATAAGGGCTCTGACTTCATCAAGTAGATTAACCCATTGAAGAGTTAGTTAGTTAAGTGGGCTTTTAGGGAGAGAGGCTATTTGGAGGAAGTAGGTCACTGGTGATGTGCCTTGGATGGGTACATTTCATCCCTAGCTCCTTCTTCTGAGGCTCACTTACCCTTTCTTGTGTCCTGGCCACCATGAGGTGAGCAGCTTTGGTCCTCCGCACCCTCTCTGCCATGATGCATGGTCACACCCAAAGCCCATAATGATGGTGCTTGCTTACCATGAACTAAACCATCTGAAACCATAAGACAAAATAAATCTTCCCTCCTGTAAGTTATGTACTTTGTCTCAGCAATGAAAAGCTAACATATCCCTCCCATTCCATGCACTTCCCAAGATGGCTCTGGACCAAAAATAAAATAAGATCAAATAAAATCAAGTAAGTTCAAAATTAACTACAACACAAGGGACAACACAAGGGGTCCATAAAAAAGTTTTGTCTGTAGAAAGTGTTTATTTCCTAAGGTCACTTTAAAACACATTTTCTTTATTTTCATTAATACAAAGAGAAAGGCCTTGATATTTCTGATCTATTTTTAAATAGTGTTGGGATTTAAGATAAAGAAAAAGAAAGCAATAATAACTTTCTTGGGAAGAAACTAAGGAACCTGCCAAAAATATCCAAATTGTCTTCTGAAGCCAATTGTGACTAATTTCAGTTGTCCTAAAAAAGAGTGAACTTACAAAATGCTCTCAACGTTTTCAGCCTAAAATAAAGGAAAATGTTATAATTTCCGTGTGATAAAATTACTTTGTTTTAAAGCTGGGTACCAAGGAGACTGAAATGTTTGATTATAAAGAAAAGAAATATCTGGAAAGAGAGTAAAAATAGACGTGACCTTTGAAGAGATAAATTTTTTTCTACAAATTTTATGTTTTTAAAAATAAAAGTAAAAAGAATGTCCCAGAATGGTTCTTCTCATGTTAAAAATCAAATCATCAAAATATTTTTGGAACCAACCAGGAAAGGAAAGAGAGGAAGAGTTCAAATATAATATATTATCATTTCTTATTGGAGTTAGAATCTTCATAAAAATTGTGCAAATCTTTTGACTACTAACCAAACTGGACTCAGCATATTCATATAGTAATAGGGGTTATTTGATCACCCAGTTTAACCATGTCAAAGTGGTGGGATTCTATCTTCTTTAAGTTTGCCTTTGGGATGTCTGGGGAAATATTTAGTGGGTTTTAGGGATGCCACCCACTCCAGGACCACCTGTCCCTTCTTCCCAGCCCCTCCTGGTACTCTCAGTTACATGGGGCTCCACACTGTCCTTGGGCCTCCGCCGAGGGTCTTGAACTTTACCTCCATGGGCAAGACGGGGCCACCTCACAGGGAACCGAGTGCCTGTGCGACACTGCTGGTCCATGCTCCATCCTTTCACCTCAACTGGTGATGTAGTGGGAACTATGCCGGCCTGGCTCGTGTGAGCTTGATCTTCAAGGTATGGCCTTGTTGGACCTCAGATCTTTCATCCTACTTGCAAGAGTCTTGGGGTGATTAAAAGAGACACTGTGTGAAATTGCGGAAGATGGTAATCCGTGAAGACCATTGCTTCTCTCTGTCCCTCATGTTCATTAACCTCTGTGTGAAGGAGGTGGTGTGAATTCTCTCCTGTATTCAGAGCCTAAGCATATCAGCATCACATTAGAGCACTGGCAGCATATTATAGAATTCATTCCTTAACCGCGCCATCAATTCAATTTAATGTCTTTCTTCAAAAAATACAGTATGTAGGTTTGACCCTAGAAATTTCTTTAGGGAGCTCTACTAAGGAAATAATTAAAAATCCAGACAAAGAATTATATGCAAAGTTTTATTTTATTTTAATTACAACAGTGAAATATTAGAAGAAACTAAGAGTAGGCAGGTTAATTATTGTATATCTACACTCCGGATTACTCTACGGCACCAAAATGATGTACTAAGATGCTCTAATGACCGGAATCCACTCGTGATTTAGCAGCATTCATAGAATATGCATTCAGTACACAGATCTAAGTAGGCATTGGGTAGAATAAACTGAAGCAAAGCTATTTAAGTAACAATAAAATCTTGATTATCTGAACACAGTTGGTTATATGAGGTGGGCTTGAAATATAAGGTGAATATTTAAATTTTAAAAATTCATGACAGTAAAAGACATATTGTCATTAAACCCCCTCAAAATCCTTCCCCTTGATTCAAACACACTCATCCCATTGTCCTTGCCACTTTCTGCAGCAGCTCTGGAGTCCTTTTTCCTGTGTCTTTAGTTGTGCTATCCTGGCTGCCTCAATGTCCTGAATTGATTCAAAATGTTCTATTTCCTGGTTGTTTTGACTTTGGGGAGGAGCCAGAAGTCACACGGTGCAAGATCCAGAAAATAAGGGGGATGAGGGTACACGATGATATTTTTATTTGACTGAAATTGATGTAAATGGCCGATCAACAAGGGTTGACCAAAAACTATAGTGAATGTCTAAATTAAAAAATTTATTATAATAAAAGACAGCTTGCCATTAATCTCCATCAAAATACTTCTCTCACTTAGAACACATCCCATTATTCTTGACCATGTGTCTTTTGCTGTAATTATTTTTTTTAATTTTATTTTAAAGAGAAAAGACAAAATTTCAAAACAAGATAATAGGAGAGTAACAACGGTTAATACATTGTATATTGTTATCTTTAAATTAGTTACTCAGAGTACAAGACATAGGCATTTAATTGTCCAAACAATATTAGCACAAACCTTTCTTTTCAATAAACTAAGAGAAATTAGTAGTATAACTATCTTAACTACCTTGTATATATATTTTTTTTCTTGCTTTTCTCTTTCTTCTTTTCTCCTTTCCCCCATCCCAGTTTCTCTTTCCTTTTGAAGTTTCTTCCCTTTCTTCCCTTTACAATATCTATTGTACATTTGGGATCTTATTTACTCTTTCAGCTTCTCACACGAGTGAGACAATACGATGTTTACACATGTGCATCTGTTTATTTTACTTATGAGTATGGTCTCGAGTTGCATCCATTTACCTACAAATGCCTCAGGTTTATCCTTCTTTATGGCTAAGTAGTACTCCGTTGTATAAAGAGACCACATCTTTTTTACCCATTCCTCGGTTGAGGGGCATGTGGGTTGTTTCCAAGATCTATCTATTACAAACTATGCTGCTGTAAACATGGGTGCACATATATCACTGTGCTATGATGTTTTTCATTCTTCTGGGAAGATACCCAGAAGGGGAATAGCTTGGTTAAATGGGACCTCTACTCCTAGTTTTTTGAGGAATCTCTGCACTGATTTCCACAGTGGTGGCACCAGTCGACACTCCCACCAACAGTGGAGAAGGGCTGCTTTTTCCCCACACCCCCACTGGCATTTGTTATTGGTTGATTTCTTGATAATAGCCATTCTTTCTGGGCTGAGATGGAATCTCAGTGTTGTTTTAATTTGCATCTCTCAAATGACCAGTGATGTGGAACATTTTTTCATATATTTATTTGCCATTTGTATTTCTTCATCTGAGAAATGTGTATTCATCTCAGATGTCCATTTTTGGATTGGGTCTTTAAATTTGGGAGGTCATATTTTTTTGAACTCTTTATATGTTCTCGATAGTAATCCTTTGTCTGAGGAACAGCTGGCAAACATTTTTTCCCACATTGTGAGTTGTCTCTTCATTCTGTTTGTGGTTTCTCTTGCTGTGCAAGAGCTTTTCATAGCAGTGAATACCCATATCAGGAAAACAGAGCAAGCACAAATAAACAACATAATGTTGACCCTCAAACTTCTAGAAAAAGAAGAGCAGGCCAAGCCCAAAGCTTGTATGAGAGAGGAAATGATAAAGATAAGAGCAGAAATGAATGCATTGGAGACTAAGAAAACCATGCAAAAAAATTAATGAATCGAAGAGTTGTTTCTTTGAAAGATTAAGTAAAATCAACAAACCCTTAGCCAACCTTATCAAAAAAAGGAAAGAAAAGACTCAAATCTATGCAATTAGGAACGAAAAGGGTGAAATCACAACAAATGGACCCTGCAGAAATCCAGAAGATCATCTATACCCACTGTAATTATTTTTTTAATTTTAAACTTTCACCATGACTTTCGATCACTCCTTATATGTAGAAACACATGTGGCGTGAAATACACAAAAATATTTGCAGTGATCAGATACACATCAGCTAGAGCTGATCAGCTCTTCGTCTGTGGTAATGGAATGACATATTTTATTTTATTTATTTATTTATTTATTTTATTTTATTCTTGGTAGTTTACTTTTCAGATTTTTTACACTGCACCTGTATTTCAGTCAGAAATAAATATATTAAAATGTCCCCCTATAGAATGAAAATACGGACTTCTTATATTCTTAGATTTTAATAAGCATGTGTTTAATACACACAAATAGAGCACAGTGAGTGTCAGGCTGGAATTTCCTTTGTATTTTCTCCTCCTGTAAACTCTGGGTACCCAACGACGAAGCACACGTTTCCATGGTCCCATCCCAGCTTTCTTCATGAGGGAAATTCACCCTTCATCCTCTTTGCATGGAACCAACAAGAACTGCACTCCTGGCACCAGGGGCCTTGTGCTGGGTCTCAGGAGAGGCTGAGACGAGGAGCGGCTGGAGGATGCTGTGGCCGTTGGACGGGGTGGTTGGGACCGGCAGTGACTCGGGATGTGCGTTCTTTGGAGCTGAGGGCTTCTGAACTTTTCACGCACAAACCTTCGTGGTCCCCGCCGTGGCCGCGCAGTGTAGGGGAATCACATCTCTGGATTGGCATGAGCTAAGCATGGTCTTCAACTCGGCGTGAAGGCAGCACAGCTCGAGGGATGCCTAATACAGATAATCAGTACTGTATGTGTTTGTCATCATGTGGCTTTTTGAATGCTCAGGTTTTGGGTGGAGTTGCGGGTTTTATGATCTCTCAGGAATGCTTATATTTTTAAAAATACTTTTGTCATTATCAAGGGTTGAGCTCGTGGTCCATCGAAGATGCTGCCTCAGGAAGAGCAACCTCTGGAGTTCTTTGTCACACCTGCTTTGTCTTTTTGTCTATGCCGTGTGTCTGCAAGTCACACTGGTCCTAGGGCTCGGTACTTATTTCAGAAGCTATGTCTGCTGCGATAATGCCATGGGGTGCAGCAGGGAGCATTTCTCCAGGGGCATTTTACAGAGCTCAGCAAGCCCTGGGGAGAGAGAGTTGGTGGTGTGGGCCCAGATGGCCCTGGTCCTATGCGTGGGTGGCTTTCTTTCCCTGTGAGCTCTGGGTTCATAACGCAGCCCCCTTCCCAGGGATCTGCAGATACCATGTTCCACCCTGCTGTGACCTTGCGGGGTGCTTATTATAAATTCATGTGATTATTGTTTTCTGAGTTTTATTGAAGTATTTTCTTAGAAACCAGTTGTGAGCTCATGCTTCACAAAAGTATCATTTGATAATTTACTCTTGATCTGTGATTGCTTTGAAATACACTTCATTTTAGGAAGGCGTTGGTGTAGAGTAATCCTGTAATCTGACTGTTTGAGGATATTTTCCCTGGTGCTTGAATTTTCCAAATATGTATTAAACACCAGTCCTCTTTCTCCTCCACTGAGGTGATCAGCGTTTGTAGAGCCTTAATAAAATATGTAAGTGTTGCTTACAGGCATGGTTTTTTTGTACTATGAACAGCTCATCTGTTTAGGAAACACTGAGGACTGAAACTCAAGAATTCCTTTTCTGTAGTGTTTATGAGGTTTAAGAATGCACCGGATGAGGAGGAGCAGTTGTGGAATAACTGCAGAGATAGAAAGGGGAGCGGGAAAGTACTTTGAAAAGAGCGACACAGGCAGCCCTCTGCGAAGGTCAGGTGGGAGCTGGGTTAGCGCAGCTCACTTCCCATAGCCCCGTCACTCTCTTTGCGCGCTGCTCCTCCCGGGAGAGCCACTCTCTCTGGGGAGAATGAAGGAGCCAGTCGAAAGTCCTCTCTTCTGCGATGACCAGAGTCACCTTCTAAGCCTTGGTCTCTGCCAATCGTACAACATCCCATGCTCAAAATGACATTCTAGAAAGATCAGTTCTTTAGTCTTTGGCACTAAGAAATTTCCAATCAAAGCAATAGAGTGACACCCTCTAAACACAGCCAGGAGGCGAGTATTTACGGGATGGAATGGAGGTGCCTCAAACTACCTGGGCACAGCGGGAACCGCGAGGGAGCCAGCTGTTAGAGGTGCGGTCCTGGGAGTCTCGACATTGCACCAGCTCCTACACCTGCCCAGAGAAATCTGCACAGAGAACCGGGAGAGAGGGCTGCAGCACCACACAGAACTAAGGCCAGGGTGCTTCCCCTCGAAGAAAGAAACGTTAGACTACCGTAGAGCTCAGGTTTAAACCATTTCATTTCATTTGGTTAAAAGGAGCGAGGTTTCCATCTTCGTATTGGTCTGCACTCTTGGCTTGCGTTCATATTTAGAACCGTGCCATTCTTCTCTCAAAGAGAAGGGGGTAAAGTGCCTAAAATTCAGACTCCTTCAGGATGTTGCTACCACGTGTTTGTGCACTTCTAGATTTTTAAGTATGGAATTGGCTTCTTCCAAAATGTTGACCAGATGGGTAAGAGAGACAGCTCTGCTCACTCCCAGGGCCGTGGGAGGCTGCAGCCACCTGTGGGCACCAGCGCAGGGGTCTCAGCACACGCAGAGGAGAGTGGTGACCATGAGCAGCCTGCCTCGCCCATCGTGAGGTGCTGCCGTTCTTGACGCTCGTTCCTGCACAAAACTATTCTTTGGGGAGAGACCCGTCCTTCACCTGTGCAAAACCCTCTGGGTACAGTTTTCTCCCCCTTAAAGTTCTGTCCTCGTGACACAGGCAGGGAACGACTGCTTTGAGGTGCTGTGTGTGACAGGTGCAATCGTGTCCTCCTGAAGGAGCACTAACATCACAGGAGCTCAGAATGTGACTTTATTTGAAGTGGGGTCATTGCAGATCGAATTGATTTAGCTCCTATGAAGTCACACTGTGGCGGGGTGGTGCCTGGTGTCCTTGTAAGAGGGAGACATTTTGACAGAAATGCAGACGAGCACAGCCGCTGGAAGGGAGAGTTAGGGGTTTGTGCATTGCTGCCACAAGCCAAGGGACACCCAGGGTTGCCAAGGCAAGAAGAGGCCGGGAAGACACTTTCTCCAGTGGCTCTGGAGACCCTCCAGGCCTGCTAATGGTTTGGTTTCATAACTCCTGACCTGCAGAATTGCAAGGAGATAATTTCTCTGGTTTAAGCCACCCAGCCCACTTGATGCAGGAGCCCCAGGAAGATAATGCAAATGCCGTCCTGAAAGATGAAGCCAAAGGCAAAGCGCAAAACAAGTTGCACCAGAAATCAACCCATCAAAGTCCATCCAACATCTGAGCATGAATTATGCAAATCTCCTGTTCACACCTGTCATCTCTCAACCGGCTATTATAGATCCATATCTAAAAATATTCCTGTCCAACAGCTGATTGATGGGCTCCAAGTTCTTTACTCCTGTGCAGAAAAAAAAAAAGAAAAAAGAACAAAACATTTAGCTTGTAGCTGAACATGGAGATCCGGCTCAGACTGGCGGGGCAGCTCCGACAACCACGCACGAGACACTGGGCAGCATCCTCCCAGGGGACTCAGGAGCGAGGCTCAGCTGAGAAACCCATGCCTCTCCCACCGCAGCTCCTCACCAAGGGACCTGAAGGTGGCAAGAGGCAGAGTCCCTGAGGCACAGGAAACAGATGGGTTTAATACCAAGGCTGTGCGACAATCCAAGGGGACAAACAACCACTCTCGGGCTCTGGCCACACAACCTGTCCTCCCATGACGTGTTCGCTCTCATTCGTCCCCTCTCCTCATCTCTACACCTTCTCTCTCACTTCCACATCCTCACAACAGCTCTGCTCTCAAGGTCTTTCTTCCACCACGTGTGAACCTTGTGTTCCCATGCGTGGTGGTTTTGGTTGGCAAACAGTGCAGGCACAAAGTGTTGGCTGATGCCCATGAGGAGCGATGTGGGAGAACTCTCCATCCAGAGATTGTGACAGGTCATGATTTTCACAAAACTTCAGGGTCTGCTTTGTCACTCTTTTCATTAATCTGACTCAAGTGAAGCCAGATTTCTACTGGACTTTGGCTATTGTGGAGGTGGTGAGGTGTTTATCAGCTTGGTTCGTACGGTTAAGCGGTTTGGGGGGCTGGGGATGTGCTCCGTGGTGGAGCGCTTGCCTCGTGTGACCGTACATCCTGTACGTCAGTTTGAGATTAGGAAAGCGCGTTCCTGGGTGCGTCCGAGTGCTCATGGAGGTGTGGCCTTGAGGTCTACGTCTGGTCCCTCCCCTGTTCTGCTCTGATGCATTCCCTGCTCTATTTTCTGGGCCCCCATGAACTAAGCAGCTTTACTAAGCCAGGCCCTTCCGCCATGATATTTTCTGCCTTGGAGCCGGCCAACCATGGACTGAAACCATGAGCAAATTATTCTCCCCCTTTAAGTCAGGGGTATAGGGTGTGGTGTCTCAGCAAAGTGAAAGCTGACTAAAAATACACCTAGCATGTGTGAGTCCCTGGGTTAAAAACATGATTTGGGGAATTTAACAAAGAATTTCGTAAATATACCTGGACGGTATTAATGCTAAAGCCCCTATGATGGAAATTTGGTACTGATTTTGTATAATTTCTTGTAGTATTTGCTGAATATGGTGGGTGTCTTTAGGATTTTCCACAAAGAAATGGTGTCCACAAGTTAGATGATTTTTTTATAACATTATCTTTTTCTGGTCCTCATTTTGCTATTTCTCTCCATGAAATATCAGTTACTTAAAAGGTTATTCTCTAATTAAAATTTAATATCAAAAAATGAAAGAAAGATGGCTCCAGTGCTGGACATTTATAATGACTTTATTATATCCTTGCTCAAATGACAAGTTGAAGCTTTCTCAGCATGACATGAGAATAATTTATCAGAAGATATCAAACTGAGTAAAATATACATTGGAGAAAACCCTTTTGTACTCTCTCTCAAGAAGAGAGCGAATTACCTTAAAACACTGGAGGCTTTTCCTCCTCTGTGATGCAGGGATAGCCTACTTTTATTAAACACGTGTTGAATTACTTTGAAGGAAGGAGCAAGCTGAACTCATTGTCTGCCGTTGATGTCTGAAGGTTGCAGGACGCTTATGCTGTACCCTGAGTCTACTGAGGTTTGCTAATAAAAGCGGGGATAAATGAGTATGTTCTACATGGAATTTGTAAGCAGCTGCTAAGTGGGGAAATGTGGGAAGAAAAACACAGGAAATGAAACAGAAAAGCAAGATTGGCCTATTCTAGAGCAGGGAATTCATGGCACCATACCCAGAATGTCATCATAGTAGTTTGGAGGAGGCTTGGACACACTTTTCAAAGCATGAAGTTGACAATGCTTAGACTCTTGTCAGATCTGTGTAAAGAATGCTGCCTGACTCACTTGTGGAGGAAGGGAATTTTCAAATGGCCTGAATCCCCATGGTTTTGCTCTGAATATTAAATAAAGTGAGAACGTGTGAGCCTCAGATAAACTGTCAAGCGAAGGCCTGGCTTCTCAGACAGGAAGTAGATGCCTGCCGGGTGAAGATGGGCTGAAATGGCATTTGTGGGTCAGTATTGTAAAAGCACCAAAGGGCTTGCTTCCCTTCAAGTCTGGACGCACTGCCCCTGACCCCCACTGTGGGAGTAACCAGAACTTCCCAGTTTCAGCTCCTGGCATCCTCCTTCCGAAGGCTGCTGCTGTCCAGTGGTCCAGTGCTCTGGGCACATCTGGGCGCTGACCTCTTGGACACACGTCACTGTGGTTATCGTCACCATCACACTGTCGTTAGTTGCTTAGGGCCCTGGCACAGTGATGGTGTTGTCCAGCATGGTTCTTGTCCTCCCCAGAGGTCCTTGTCCTCTCGTTCTTGTCCTCCCCAGAACTCGTCCTTCAGGTCCAGGGCAGGGTCTACTGTTGGTGAAAGCTCACAAGTCTTGTCTATGCTGGAGAATGGTCAGCTGCTAATCTGCATGTTTACAGAGAAAACTTTGAGAAGCCCAAAGAAACCAGCTAAAGTGCATAAGGATAATTAGACTTGGAAGCCCAGTCAAGGAAAAACAATGTGATTCTAAGAGATGGAACAGAGCTCTTTCAACATATTTTACCCTGATTTGCAGTAGGAAATGCAATGTGAAAATTACATTTTGCATCATGACCCAGTGGGCATGCATACGTGCATACATACATGTACACACACGTGACCTTATGCACATTGCACTGAAACAAAACCTTCACACGACACTTATTCCTACTGTTCGATGCATGCTGACATAGTCTATGCTCTTCTGTTTCTAAAAACTAAAATTCTAATCCATGAAATCGATTTTCTAGCCCCCAGTAGGTTGCACCCACAGAGTGAATAACCATTACCGCATAACAGTAAGGGATAGCGGCACAGGCTCTACTTTCAGCTGTACGGGCCTTGTCTTTCTGCTCTGTTCCTGTGAGGAGACCATCCGCATCAGGCGGGCGAACTCTGAGTTAGCTTTTACCGCTGCACCCACCGGCCAGGTCTTCAGTTCCACCTGGGTGAGTGGTGAAAGTGGGTGAGCATCGTCCCCATGGGTCAAGTGCCGCCTCTCCTCTTCCTTCCCTTCCTCTATTTTTTTTTTCCTGTTTTGAACACATGGCTTTTCTAGCCAGCTTGGTACCACACAGCCAGAGCTGGAAGAGAGGCTCGGCGTGAAATACCCACTCCCTTCCAGCCACAAAACGCAGGAACTAAAATCGAAGGAGCTCTACTAAAAACATTAGCGGGATACAGGCCGCAGACGGATGGTGTCTTCCTCTTGTTTTGTCTGCATCTCTATAAAGGTTACTTTTACTTCTCCCAAGTCCAAAACGATGCACTCGTGACAGTCAGCGCTGACCGATCGCACGGCCTCCAGCAGGGACTCCTCCTTACCCACGCAGCGCTGCTCCCTAACCTGGGGTCCCCTGGTCCTCTCTGCTTTCGCCTCACCCCTGCGTGCAGGCCACAGCTGAGTCCTGCCAGGGCCACTTTCAGAATTGATGTGGCTCCTGCCCCGCCCCTCGAGCTTGCCAGAAGCTGCCCACCTTCGGGCTCTTTCGCCTGCTTCTCCTCCTCCCTTGTTCTAACCTTCTTACCCTGGGCTCGTCTACACCACACCTTGCTTGAAGGCCAGGCCTTCACCCTCCTGCGGAAGCAGCTACTCTTTTAGCTGCTTCCTTCCATGATTCTTAATCTTTGTAGATTCGTGTTTTAATCCCTTCACAATCGATGATGTTTCTGCCTCTTAACTCCTCTTACAGCTGAAATATTTACTCCTCTCCAACTGAAATGTCTGCTTGGAGAGATCCGTGCCCAAAACTGTGTTGCTCATCATATAAAGGAATAAATACAACTTACATTTTACTAGCTGACTTTGTGTTTTTTATTTAAAAAGAAAGTCCTTAAAGTAGTTCCTTTAGAAATCAAATCCTAATTTTTCCAAGGATTTATTCCTGTAAGAAACTAGACCTCTAACTAGAGCGGAGATTAATGACTGACGCCAACAGCAGCACCGGCAAGGATCTGATCATTAACAAACTAAATGGGGGAATTAGCTATACAGTCAGAATGCAGTGTGCAGGCTTAAATTAGCAGCGTATAATTGAGCCTCATTTAACTGCCGGAGAAGCTCACTGAGAGAATTTTATTTACATGAGAAAAATGTCTTCGTGAAATTGCTTTCAGGGAATTTAAACATATATCCCAAATCACTCCTTATTTGTCAGACCCAGCCTGGGGTTGTTAGTTTCTTCCTTAAGCCCCAGACGGTGGTGACGTCTTTATTCCTGGCCAAATGATCTCTTCCAGCAGCTCAAGGGCTCGCGGTCCGCATCGGGGTGGCACGATTTCCTGGTTGTCCTGTGGTTTTTTCACACAAAGAACACGTTCTAACAAAGATCAGGCAAGGCGATAGGTAAGGACCCAACACTCTCATCATGATGCCTTATTTTACTGATCCTATTTTTAGGGAAAAAATCAAAATACGTATTTTTTGGGGTCATTATCCAAGCAGTCATTGAATTGAGCTCTGTGCAAGGTGGGAAAGAAACAGAAGATAGTGGAGGCCAATGGGAGGACGGCTCTGTCCCCGCAGAGGCCGCTGCTGCCACCGCACTCTGGACAATGGTGAGAAGCCAGGGCTTCCGGGCAGGCCATGGCTCCTAGTGGATCCAAGCTCTTGGTGGCAGTGACACACCTGGGGGAGGACTGCACAGCCCAGCGTGGGTGTTGAAGGTCTCCTTCCTGCTGTTAGCCATGCCCAGAAGTGACCCGCCCAGAAAGCAAGCAGACCGGAAGCCTCCTTTGCCTCATCTGCCCCACATCCATGCCAGCCCAGGCCAGCTCCTCCGTGCTGTCCTCTTCCTGATTTGGTCTGTTTCCGGGTCCAGACACGACACCCCCACTGACTCCCTTTGCAAAATAAACCGGAACCACGCAGGGAGCACACAGTAGTCTTCACATGAGATATCCCAGTGCATGACGGTGTGAAGCGAGACAGAGACGCCTCCGGTCCCTAATCCACTCCCGACGTCAGAGGCTCCAGGGGACAGTTCCGTGGGTGCCTGAAGGTCTGCAGCCCATCATTTACATATGCAAATGTGGCATATGCATGTACACATGCTCATTGTCTTGGGTACCTAACATCGCCTGTTCTGTGATTACTCCAGATGTCAAGGAGGTTTTTGCGAAGTATTACAGGCTGCCTTACTACCTTTTAAATGACTGCAGGATATGAATGTACCCTAATTTATTAACATATTTGCCCCTTGGTTGGCCTTCCAGTTGGTTTACAATTCTAACTTTTCGCATTACATTGCAGGGCATTTGGGGGGATATATTGATGTGCACCCCTGTCTGAGGGCTCCCAGGGGACAGAGGACAGGCTGGGTTGAACTGTGCCTAATTCTCACCAACTTACACTCCCAAGAGGGGATCGCGCCCTACCACCATGGTCAAGACTACGTATTATCAAACGTGTTAGTGTTTCTTCCTGGATCTCCTAGGTGGAAATAATATCTTATTTTAATGTTCATGGATGTGGTCAAGTTCTAACTAGATTCTGTTCAGAAATGGATTAGGGCCCATCTCCTCCCATTGCATCCTAACGTATGCCATCTGCAAGGGTCCTCTTTCTAAGAAGGTCATACTCTGAAGTACCCCCACATCGGGGCAGGTGTCTTATCCTGGGGCTCTCCCTTTCTCGCTCTTGGACTCAGCTTTTCACATCATCCTTTAAGGAATCATCTTCACAGGTCCCATGCCCATATCGAATCACGGCACAGTGTAGCACTGCCTGGGAACCAAGCCAGGAGTCAGGGTCCTTTCCAACCTGCATCTGAATTAAGAGACGCTGGTAACTTTAGAGTCATCATGGATTTTTTTTTCTGTTTCTGCTTCTATTTTAGTTCATGCTAATTAAACTTTTCAACTAAAAATTGTGAGATATTCATATGTAGGCTCCTCTCATTTCTAATGCTCTGTACTTAGGACTTAGGTGTCAGCCTCACATTCCTCTAACTTCCAGACACTGTGACAGCACCCGGTCTGGAGAATGCTTCCTCCCATCGCACAGTAGGGCTGCCAGTGCCAGGCGGCGGCACAGCTGCCAGAGGTTTCAGTGTGCCGTGCTGCCATCCGGCATCTTATTAGCACAACCATCTGCACTGTTAATTACAATTAGCTCAGTTCAGATGGCAATAACAAGGCCAAACAAAACTCTAAGAAACAGGCCTAAGTGAAAAGTCAAATATGCTTTTAAAATCTTGCCGAAAACAGTACAGTCACCATGGAAGATCTGGTTCAGCTCTACAGCGAAAGCCAGAGGAGATAATGAAAGAATAATGAACATTGAAACCTCAAAACGCTCTCGTTTTCATGTGACAGTATTGTATAGTCATTTCTGGAGCGGGGGGGAGAGCGTTTCTGTATCATACGTAAAGGAATATGCTGAAGTAAGAGAACATTTCAGCTTTCTTCTTACCCAAACCTGAGAAGAGATGTTTTGAATATAAGCAATAATAGACTCCCATCCAGCATCCATTTAACACGTAGTTTAGGATCACACACCCACGTCCTGGTCACGGGGCTCTTCCTGGTTGGCAGCCTCAGTCACCTGCTGATTCATTAGTTTCCTGTCAAAACAGCAAAAAAGCCAACAATGCCTTTACTTGTATAGATACCATTTAATTTTTATTAATATTTTCAGTTGATGAATCATGAGTATATATATTTGTCTTAGTTACTTTTCTCTCATTGCTGAGACAAAATACCTGATGCCCAAAATTAAGGAAGGAAAGGTTTATTTAGCCCACAGTTTGTAGAGGTTTCAGTCCATAATCAGCTGTCTCCAAGGCAGGGTGGCATGGCAGAGGGGCCACAGTTCATGGCAGCAGAAGACAGCAGAAGAAACAAGAGCAAAAGTGGGATAGCAAGCCTCTTTTCCTCCCTTAAAGTATATGCAGGCTACCCGCCCTAGGGTGGGCGTAGCACTCACATCAATCCCAGCACTAGACAATGAACCAATCATAAACTCTAGATTCAGCCACTTCCGAGAAGCCCGCCCCCATGACCGTGTGAGGCTTTGGGAGGACATCCAGACACAAACCATAACAGTATTTATGGTGTAGAATGTGTCAACTTTGTATGTCTCTATATACATGTGGTGTGAAAAGATGAAATCAAGTGAGTCTGCCCATCATCCCACTTCTCTTTTCTCTGGTAAGATATTAGAAACTTGCTCTCTCAGTTACTTTGAAGTGTGAGTTGCATAGTATGTTATTATCATTGGCCATCGTCACCCTACTGAGTAGCAACGGCATGACGATCATTACATGACACCCATGTGTTAATCTGATCTGCCACGAGACTACAAAGAGGGTTTTCTCATCAATTCTCTTTCCCAGATGAACAAACCAAAGTTTAGAGATTTAACCAAGGTCACATAGTATAAAGTGACAATGGCAGCTTGAGGGTCCGGATTCAGTGGACTCCGAAGCCCATGTTTCTTTCCCCCCATGGAGGAGCCTCCCAAAGGAGGCGAGCTTGCTCCACTGGGACCACGGAAAGACCTTCGGATGCTGTGGATGAACAGGGAAAAATTAGCAAATAGACTGAACGAATAAACCAGCCATGGGTACTTTAACATATAAGGTTAACTATTTGTAGTTGTTAATTATTTGTGCCATCTCGTATTCCTGGACCCCAGGGCAATGCCGGCCCAGAACAGGTGCATCCCTGGGGCCTGTTTTCCTGTTCATGCAGAACATAGCCCCTTCCGGCCTCAGCCCCTGTCTCTTGCTTTCCAAAGGTCACATGTGCCTGCTTTCTGTAGCTCAGATCTTAAAGCTGAGGCCCTGTGCTTCAGTGACCCATAGTCTAGCGGAACAGATTTCTAGAACTGCTGTTACTTTAATCTCTGCCTCTGACTCAGTTGTCTAGAAAACTCAGAAAGGCAACAGACCTGGCTGCAGAAGACGTTGCCCTGTGCACCCCTCCCCCCTCAGCATGGCAGGGAAGCCCGAGGCTGTGGAACTTCTGCCCTGAGTGTCCCCAGCATCATGAGGGCAGGTGCCCTATTTTCTGTGGTAGCTTTGTCTCTACATAAACCTGTCTCACCAGCCCCAGTGCTGGCAGAATGAAGCTGGCAGACCTGTACCTTGCCGTGGACTTATTCTAGTGGCACTGATGTAAAGCTGTGACCTTGGAGAGGTACGCTAGCATGTACTCGTGCTTACTTTTAGTTCATGCAAAATAATCGGTTTGGGGTGCCCGCTTTGCAGTTCTCAGCTCAGTGAGTGCATCACCGGCTCAGCGTGCTGACAGAGATACGGGAGCAAAGAGAAGCAGTGCTAGCGAGTGCCCTAGGAGTAAGGGAGGAAGCACAGCCAGAGGTCAGACACCTGGAGACCGGGGCCCTTTACTCACCCTGAGCCACCAAGATAGCTCCTGAGACAGCCTTCCCAAGAATGAGGCAGTGTGGTGCAGTCACCTGCGTGCCGATAATGAGGACCCCAAATGCAAAAATCATTCCCTGCTGTTCAGACTTCCAGTGTTTAGCATGACCAAGAGAATGAGCTCAGTTTAGAAATGTTTCCATCTAAAACACTGATAGGGGCCAGTGATATAGCTCAGCGGCACAAGTGCCTGCCTCACAAGGGTGAGGTCCTGAGTTTGGTTCCTGGCATCCACATAAAAAAAAAAAAAAAAAAATCATTGAAACACTGATAGTTTTCCAAGGAAAATAAAGTTATACATAAAATTTTAGCTGTGTACAACTCTATTTCCAGACAATTCTGAGTAGTCAAAGGATACGTGTGTGCATGTGTGTGTGTGAGAGAGAGAGAGATTGTGTGTTTGCTTGATATCAGTAATGTGTATTTTAAATTTGCTTACATTAATGGAAGTCCATCTGTTGAGCCTGTTGAAGAATGTGAACGAACAAAACATCAACTCCATACAATTCGAAGATGTCTGGGGATACAAGGCAGCAAGTGGGGTACAGTGCAAGTTGAGGAACTGTGAGGATGAGTCCCCAGTACCATGGGCCCGAGACATAGAGTGCTCAAATGCCTTCACTGTGCTTTTATTGTCCCCAGGAGTCCCTAGCTCCTTTTGAGTTGAGACTGCACCCAAGGACCCCGCTTTCGTGCCCGCTCACAATCACAGGCTTCCTCTCTTCCCCCCACTTTATGTTTTAGCGTGCTGATTACTGCACAGAAACTTGGCCAAACTCTTCTCCATAGCTGTGAGTGTCTCAGGAGATGTTTAAGGCAATAAAAGGCCCAAGTGCATCTGAAATGGTGTGTCTTAAAGAGTCTTATTTTCTCAAGAAGTAAGTGAACAAAAAGTTAAGTATTTCAGGAGAAAATGGAGTGATTAAATGAAATGTGCCCAAGAAAACAGCCCACTCAGGAGTCCGTGGGGAGGGCAAGGCTGGCAGCCACTGTCCTGGCACCTGTGTCCCCTCCCATCTTCCAGCGCTGATGGGCTGTCCACTCTCATGAAAACGCTCCACACTGGAAAGGTGACGTCAGTCAAATACATTATCTTTTTTGTCCTTTCTGTCTATCAAACTCTACTTTAAAGGAACTGGTTATTAAAGCATTATATAAGCATGCAAATATCTGAAAGACAAAAGAGTGTTTCTGTTAGGTAGGAGACACATTGATAAGGAATGCTTGGAGTAACTAGACACATGACAAGCGGTAAAAGATATTTCTAATCACTTTCTTTTGGGGGAGGATAAAACCGAATTATCTAGAATATGTAGCATTGGGAGATATTTTCAAATTTTCTAGTATGTAGCATATTTACAGTCTATTTTAAAATAAGTAGCCCAATATAATTGTCTAAAAGTGTAGGTATTACTTAGAGACACTTTGTACTATTTTGATGATTAATTTATGTCCTTTGGAAAAGCTTATGCTAGGTGGGTATTTGTTTTACTGTCTTTTTTACTCCCGTGTCCTTCTGAAGTGCTCTCATCATGCAAAGGAAACCGTCTCAGTCACTTTTCTCAACATTGAGACATAGTAACCAACACCCACAAGTTAAAGGAGAGGTTTACTTAGGCTCACAGTTCATAGAGGTTTCGGTCCATGGTGAGTGACTCCAAGGCAGGGCGGCATGGCAGAGGGGCCTGGCGGAAGAGAGCTGCTCAGGGAATGGTGGACAGGAAGCAGAGAGAGAAGGGAGGAGACGGGGAAGGAGTGATAACTTTCCAGGCCACGCCCCCAGTGATTCACCTTTTCTCAGCAGATCCCCCTCCTAGCAGCTATTCAGCTGAGTCCCACAGTCTGATCACCTTCACAAAGCCCTGCCTTATAAGGGCAGGAGTTTTTGGGGGGACATTCAGACATAACCCACACAGAAAACATAAGCTGTTTCTACTGAGCGAGTGACCTATGAAGAAAGTATAGTCGTTGCAGGAAATGACCAAGGGATGTGGGAATTCTGTTTGCAGCTGAAACATTTGAGACCTAAAACCAGTGAAGTCAAGACTCTTAACAACTTGGATTAAAATGAAACACAGGAGTTTGAACTGAACCTAAGAACAACCAAAAAATAAAAGAAGATATTGCTTTTGGCATTTTAATCTTTTTCCTAGGGACAGGTCCCATTGTCTCTCAAGTGGCATTGTATCACTTGCACAGACAGACCGGAGGCTGGGTCTGCTCTGGCCGGAGTGCGTTGGGTCGCCTGCTCGGAAGGTGAAACCGCTTGCCCTGAAGGCTGCCTTTATGTCTTCATTTATTGTGTCCTAGAATTGTAATGAAACAGTGAAAATGATCCTTACACATTTCCATTTTCAGATGGAAGACAAAATCTTCATGCTTCTTAAACCAGTACTGGAATTTGATCTGAATGTTCGTCATTTCTGCATGACTAGAAATGTGCACACTGAGGACAGCTTCCCTGTGCTCATGATAGAGGAGGAAGAGTGGAGCATGGATGTTTTTCCCTGAGTGAAAATATTTCTTATCCACTATTTTATCAATCACTTTAAAAAATCAGTTATTGAAAAATAGCAAAATCATCTATAACACTGAATATAGGAATAGTCTATCTCTGCTCTAGAATATAACAATAAATGTTGGCTGTTATTATTATTATTAGGGACTAAGACAATCTTTCCTGGGAGGTTTGTGGAATAGCTCAGTGTTTTATAGTCTAATGTTTTTGTGCCTTTATTGCAATCCTTCAAATCAAGGCAAAAGTGTATATTTTCATGAAAGAGAAATTTGCAAAGAAAATTAATATTCCTTTAATGCATTGCCTTCTAAGAAGTGGTGATGATTCATGAAAATCTGCCAAATTAGCTACACCCCAATGATATGCCGACCCAAACACAGATCTGTGCGCTTGTAATTGCTCATGTATGCTTCCTATGGAACACACTAGTGAAAATGTCCGGCTTTAGGCCGGTTGAAAAATGGGTAGGGACTGGATCCTTAACTAACGTACCTGATTTCAGCCTTTGCAAAGAGCTTTCTTCAGGAGAGAATAAATTCTTCAAGGATATTTTCTACGTGCCTGGGTTGCTTCTGCCTCACTTTAACCAAGCAATTCTTTCTCTCTGTTTCAGGATCTAGATTTCTCATCACATCCACGGGAGCCTTGTATATTAAAGATGTACAGAACGAAGATGGATTGTATAACTACCGCTGTATCACGCGGCACAGATACACTGGAGAGACCAGGCAGAGTAACAGCGCTAGACTTTTTGTATCAGGTAATTCGCCAATGCAGTGTTTGCTGCTTCTGTGACTCCCAGCACATTGTGCTAGAAAAATTGCATGATTTTGGACTAACGTGAAACCTTGAGGCTTTTATTTTTCAAAATATTTTACCAGCTGTAAAATCTTCTAAACCGATATCACTAGAATATAATACAAATGTAGATATTCCAAATGAAATCATTTCACAGTTTGTACAACTTTCAGTTCCTTTGACCCAGTGAGATTCCCATTGTGAAAACAACACTCCCTTGCCCCCACCAATTTCTTTGTTTTATCATTGACAAAACTGGCACCATCTTGCTTTGGACCCTGCATCTCTCTGGGGAGAAGACGGTGCTATGGGTCACACCCTTGTTTCTCAAATGATACTTAAAGCCATTTGGGAAATTGTCCCATCTAAAGTTAAAAGGACATTCACATCCGCCCACCTCCTTCCGGATTGTTCCCAGTTGAAGAAGGAAGTCTGAGTTAGTTCCACTCTGCTAAATATATCAGTTATATGCTTTCCTTCATGGGATTGGTGCTTCAGAAAATATCAGTGTCTCCATCCTCGTCACAAGCGGCTTGTGATCGCCTCATCTGTTGCACAAATGATCCATTCATGGGGTGAAGCATGAGCACGTCACAGTGTGCGTGGGATTCGGAAGTACGCATCTCAGTACTGTAGGATCAAGTGCAAAATATCTGACCTTTGCCTTTGTAGATGAAGAGTGCAGAACTGCTCCGCATGCTGAACACCCTGCTGGGGTACAGTAGCAAGATGGACTTGACCAAAGACTGGGCATCTGTGCAGCAGTCTCTTATTTCACTTGTAGTGATGCTGTAAGGGGAGGAGAGGTGAAGGGACACCAGCTTGGGTCATTAAGAACATCGTTGCCTCCTGCTGTCCTTGGGAAGCCCTGGTCACATTGCTCTTCTCAGTTCCCATTCTCAGAAAAGCTGAACTCTTACCTGTTTGTCAGTACACAACACAAATACAGGTCAGAAATGACTCTGCCTCTGAATTCGGAATTCTTTCTACTCTTTTTTCATGCTAATCGTTACTTCCTCCCTGGTTTTATACTCTGTCTCCTTGGGACCGGTGCAGTGGCAAATGAATGGCACCTGTCCTCCTAGCCCTGGTGGCTGCACCGACAACACAGTGTCCTTCCCACTCATCCAGAATATCCTGTTTATACATAGAAGAAGAAATTCCTAAGGACATTTTAGAGACCAGAAAGAGGGATTTAAGGGGGAGGAATCGATATGAGATTCATTTGTGGGTGGCAGTAAATAAGCATTTCTCCATGCAACAGATGAATTTGCTGTTGGGGAGTATTCCCCGGTCCTGGATAAAAGTAATTCCAGGTCCTTCTTGCCTCAAACAAAGAATTGGATGAGACAAACCAAAAATGGTGCCAAAAGTTTATTTGAAAAGTGAGGGGTGACGGGGTAAGGGAGGAATAGGCCCATAGAGCAACAAAGAGAGGAAAGAATAAAAGCAGAAATTAAAGCGCGCTGTCCCGGAGATGCAGGGCAGGCAGCCGGGAGGAGTCAGGAGCACGGCTCGGTGTGCCTCTCCTCTCCTTTATGCCGCCCACATCTCGTGGGAGCCTGCAAACATTTCCACATACAGGGTCCTAGGACTGATTTGACACCGTCCTGGGATCTCGTGATTGACAGGACCCGCTTATTTTTCCGGCAGCTCTGCCACGCCCGACCTCCTGTACCAGATTCAGGGCTGGTGATCCGGGAGCCACTAGAAAGGGCTGGGGAGAAAACAGCAATGACAGGTGCGAGGCGGGGAGGTCCACAGAGTCCTGAATCGCTGAGAGGCTCTCATGGGGGTCTACTCTCACGTGGTTATAACTCTGGATATTTTATGTGTGGCAGAAATTTTAATATGTGTGGCAGTTAAGGAAGAAAATTGTTAATGTTTAATGTTAATTGTTAATGTTAAGAAAAGAGACTAAGGGCACTGAGTGCAGATTACACACTAAGCTCGGAAGGAGAAGAAATGAATTTCCATTTTGATTGAAATTTATCTTGAAATACACACATGGAGTTGGCCTTATGGTGGAGGTGTGTTAGTAGCAAGGTTTTCAGTGACACCAAACTTCTCCTGAAATGAAAACGGACAACATCCGGTGGCCAAAGAAACAGCATGGGGATGACACTGGCAAGAAAACTGGGTGACAGGGATTCTCGGCAGCTCTAGGACCCGGCTGGGTGTGGACAGGTGCTGGCGCCACAGGACCGCAGGGCCAGCAGCAGGTAGCAGACCTGCGGACAGTGGGAGGGGACAGCCGCTGGGACTGAGCCACAGTCACAGAACTGGGACCCAGCTGGCAGATGTCATCCCCAGAAGTGGGCGAGTATTTTGGGAATGGAAGCCTGGGCGACTGTGTCTTAGACTTCTCCTCCCGGCCTTGGGGAGAACCGCGCAAGTTCCAGGCGAGGGCGGGACGGCCGTGGGAGTTCTCAGCAAGATCACGGAGCACCCCGCAGTCTCAGAAGGGTGCTGCAGGTGTCCTTCCAGGGACCCCGCAGTGGACGCTGGGTCTAGGAAGTGAATTGAGCCCGAGGGGGCCACTGAGAGGAACAGAGAGAGAAGGCCCATGGCAGCAGGGCAGCGCTGGAGGACTCGTCCTGTGAGAGATGAAGTCAGTGTGGAAGGAGACAGTCCTGTCTCAGGACACCAGGACAGCGGCCTGGGAAATGTGGCCAGATGCGGAAGCCTCTCTGCTTAGATCCAGCTGAGAAATGGGCTGAGTCCTCTGGGGTAATGTCCAGGGAGAAGGCTGGGGGGCTTATTTATGTCACCAGCTGAGGTAGAAATTCTCTCCTCATCAGCTAAGGAATGCTTTGTAAAATGGAACCAAAGGGGAAAAGTTTTAACCTCATGTAACTTTGTCACAAGAAAGAAGTTGGAAATGAGCAAAATCAATGTTTTGACTGTGGGAAGTAACTAAACAAAATTTGGACACGAATCATATGAAAACTATTACTGTGGAAAAATTATTCTAGCCTTGAAATAGCATTGTAAGTTAGAAATAAAATAATTCAGGAATAAAGTGGCTGAACAAGAAGAATCTGTGAAATGAGAGATGGCACAATTTAGGAAAGAATTAGAAAAAGTGAAATGTTACAAAATTACATTAAAATGTAAAGGAACACATTGGAAAATTTACAGCAGAAAACACAATATGAGAAATAAAGACTAGTAAGAAAACATGCAGAAAGTCAAACATATAGTAGAAAGGATTAGTGGGAGAATACGGTACATAGATATCAGGCAAAGATGGTGAAATATATGTATAATTAGAGTTGCTTTAAAAGAAAATATAGACCAATAATTCAAGAAATAGTCCTGTAATTAATGGATCCACAATTAAAATATGTTGAAATGATACTCCTTTACCTGCAAAATGGACCCAGAATGATTGATATGCAACATATTTTAATAAAACTTATGATGTGTAAAGATGCAGAAGACAGAAGTCATTTCAGCATCCAGGGCTTAGATTCAAGTGATGTCTAAGGGAAAATAGGAAGTACATGATGAAATAGAAAACAGGCAAAAAGAGTAAACATGATAAACACATTTTCTTAAAAAATCAATAAAACAGACAAGCTGACCTAATTTTTTAAAAAAATAGGGTTGATTTCTGTACTAAGAGTGGATTAATTAGACTGATCATTCTTTCTCCAAGGATGGCTAAAAAGGCTGGTTACTGTGTGTGTGTGTGTGTGTGTGTGTGTGTATCTACCTGAAGTTGTTAGGAGCAAATGGTAGGGCCAGATTCCAGGCAAAATACGAGGCCACGAGAAGTAAGTGTGGCCCTGAAGGGAAGCCTGCCTTCCCGGGGAGGGTGACTTGAGGACAGCCGAGAGGCAGGCGGAGGGCTGCAGAGTCCCTCAGGGGCCTGGGGAGCGGTGAGGGCAAGCACCAGGGTGGACGTCCCTCCCAGGGGCAGTGGCAGCTGCTCCTGCCCAGCGATGCCCACGGGTACTACAGGGACAGACAGCAGGGGATAGGGCTGAGCTCAGCTGCTCTTGGACTCTGGGGCTGAGGAAGGGGTCCTTGGCTTACTAATGCAGCAGTGACACCTTTTGCGTTGGCTGTTTGAGAACACTGTTTTCATTAGGGATGCATCGTGGTGACAGGATGCTCGGATTTCATGCTTTCTGTGATTTGGCACTGAAGCCGTGGCGCCCAAAACGAAGAGGGACTGTAGAGAAATAGGCATGTGGGTAGATGAAGCGGGGAAGGCGTTGCCGTGTTTGATCTGCGGATGAGCTTGGAGGTGCGCTATCTTTTCTACTTTCATGGGTTTCTGAGGTTTTGCAATAAAACACAGTGTAATAGAAAGTTTGAAGACAGGACAAAAATGAAAGCCGGTGCCGTACAGCTGCGAGTGCTGTATGCACCCAGTCACTCCCAGCCAGCCTGTCCTGAGTGCTGCTTAAATGGTGTCCTTAAAATGTGAAATAAGTGGCCCATTCCTGTTCTGTAGAGCATCTTTATTGAGATATCGTTCAGCAACGTAAGCTCCATTCATTTTTAAGTATACAGTTCAATAATTTTAGTACAAACTCTCCTTGTAATGGTGTACACCTGTAATCCCAGCTGCTCAGAAGGCTGAAGCAGGAGGATCACCTGAGCCCAGGAATTCAATGTCAGCCTGGGGAACACAGCAAGCCCTGTCTCTTAAAGTAATAATAATAATAATAATAAATATTATTATTATTTTAGTATATTTAGAGAGTTGTGCAAACATCAGCATAATTTAATTTTAGAATGTTTCCATCACCAAAACCAAGATCTCTCCTACCCATTTTCAGTCAGTTCCAATTCCTACCCCCCTTGAGGCTACAACTAATCCGTGTCTATTCCTACACGTGTGTGCTTTCTGGATATTTTGTAGACTTTGGGTCAGACGGCGTGTGAGTCTCATGTGTAACTCCTATCGTTTAGCTAAAGCCTTCGAGGCTCGCGCCTGCTGCTGTCGCTCCTCTCCGCGGTTCAGTCTTCCTGCAGTTTAGGACTCTCCCGTCCCCTCAATGGGGGACATCTGAGTTGCTTCTGCTCTGGGTTCGCGCAGTAAGTCTGCTGTGAACACTTGGGTACGAATTCTGAGTGGACGTGTGTCCTCATCTGTCTGGGTAGAAGCCTGCGGTGGGGGACCATGGCACACTGAAGATGCCTGTGGTCTTAGGGAACGAGCAAGCTGTTTTCTGATTGGACACGCTTTTCCCATCCAGCTCACCACCAGCGTGTGGGGATTCCAGATGCTCCCCATCCGCGTCAGCACTGAACATTGTTTGTTTTTATTGTCGCCATCTAACAGGGTGTGAAGTGCTGTCACTGCGATTTTCCTTGAAATGAAGTGTTTTTTTTTTTTTTTTTTTTTGTGGGTACCGGGGGTCGACCTCAGGACCTCGCGCGCCAACAGGCACCCGTGCCGCTGAGCGATATCACTGGCCCCTGTTTCGTATGTGGGATCCGGGAGTCGAACTCGGGCCCTCGCGCTTGCAAGGCAGGCGCTTACGCCGCTGAGCCATCTCACTGGCCCATGAAGTGTATTTTTAACCAATGCTGAAAACAGGAAAATCGTGTGTACCTACAGGGTGCCGTGTGATATCTGATACTTGTACGCATCACATAATGTTGAAATCAAGTTAAACACATGTCTCCTCAAATATTGATCATTTCTCTACAGTGAAAACATTCAAATTCCTTTCTTCTAGCTTTTTGAAACATAGAGTATGTTACCCTAATCCATAGTCACCCTACCACACTGCAGCACACCAGAGCTACTTGCTCCTGTCTAACTGTACCTTTGTACCCACTGATCAATCTCTCTCCCTACCTGCCTCCTCTCTACTCTCTCAGCCTCTCACAACCACTGTTATACTCCCAACTTCTGGGAGATCAATGTTTTCAATATTCCACACTGGAGTAAGACAAAATGGTACTAGTCTTTCTGTGCATGGGTCACTTAACATAATGATCCCCAGTTTCATTCATGTCACCAGTGACAGTGTTTCATCTTTTTCATGGCTGAATAATATTCCAAGCTGTGTATATATCACATTTTCTGTCTCTATTTACATTCCAGTTGTTTCTATTTCTTAGCTATTGTGAATAATAAACACAAGACTGCAAATGTCTGATCTATATACTGACTTCCTTCCCTTTAGTTATTTACCCAAGACTAGGACTGTTGGATCATATGGTAGTTCTGGTTTTTAATTTTTTGATGAACCTCCATACTGTTTTCCATGCTGGCTGTGCTAATTTACATGGCCACCAAAATTGTGTGAGAGTCCCATTCATTGGTGGCCTCACAGCACGTGTTACAGTCATGCTGAGAGGTGTCGGGGATACCTCGTGGTGTATTTAATGTGCGTTGAGCTAATGGCCAGTGACACTGAACATCTTTTGGTGTTCTGCTTAGTGAATCATATATGTTCTCTGCTGATATGTCTATTTAAATATTTTGCTCATTTTTGATTAACTTTTATGTTACTATAAAAACATAGAGGTTCTTTATATTTTGAGGTACAAATCCTATCAGAAACATGAGTTGCAAGTATGTTCTCTTGGTCACTTCTTGTTTTATTTTCCTGATGGTGCCTTTGGAAGTTCATGAATTCTTTATTTTGATGACATTTAATATATCATTTTTGTCTCATGTTTTGGTATGGTGTCTAAGAACCCTGCCAAACCCAAGGAAACAAACACTTTTTTCTGTTTCTTTAAAAGTTTTATGGTTTTGTAGAATTAACTTCTAAGTTTGTGATCCATTTTGGGTTGATTTCTGTAGATTGTGTGATACAAGGCTCGCAACTCTTCCTTTTGTGTGGAAGATCCCCTTATCCCACTCCTTCTTTTTAAAAAGTCATTAGAAGTAAGCGGTATTCTCCTAAGCAACATCTTTGAGTACTTTCTATCATTAGTTAGTTTTAGCTGGAATAATAATTTTAAGTACCATCACCGGCCACTGATCTTTTATGACTACCATTAGAAGCTGGCATATTTTGTTTCCTGAGATTGTGGGTTTATCCTGCAAGGAAATGAGAGGTACACACAGGGGTGCCTGCTCTTGGCCACTCTGCCAAAGGTGACACCTTCTTGTGCTACTTTCTCTAATCCTAATCCTATTGCCTAATCTGAGCAAAATGACACATTTTGTGACTTTTTTCAGAATACTTTGTAATATCTCCACTCTTCCACTATCATGCTAAAACCTGTGCTTTTCCATAAGTCTGTCACTATATCCTCATTTTTCTTAACTAAATTAAGACTAATATTAGAGAACCTCATTCCACATAATATAGATATCACATAATTTCTAATTACTAAATAATACTCCCGTGTTTATTAGTCACCTTTTCTGTTGTTGGGAAACAATACCTGACACCCACAATGTAAAGGGGGAGAGGTTTAATTTGACTAATGGTTTAGGGGATTCAGTTCATGGTAAGCTGGCTCCAAGGCAGAAACATCATGGTGGAAAGGCACAGCCGTGGTTGAGAACAGCTGCTCACCTCATGGCGGTCAGGATGCGGAGAGAGAAGGAAGAGCCAAGGAGGGAGCTATAGCCTCCAAAGGCTCGCCACCCAGTAGCACACCTCTTCCGACCAGGACCCGCCTCGTAACAGAGCATTTAGCGCTGAACTATCAGTGGCTCAGTCCACTGGTGAGCACAGTGCCCCCGTGACCCAGTCACTTTCCAAAAGCCTCTGAACACAAGACTCTGGGGGACTATCACACGTCAGAATTTATACTGCTCACAAGGCAACGCGCTAGGAGGTGGTAAGATCATTGGAGGTTGAGAATGTCTGAGATGATTTTCGGAGCTGGCTCCAGGAATAGTCTTATTTTTCCTGGATCACGGAACCTACTGGGCATGCAGACTTCCAGTAAGATGCTGTGGACAGCAGGCCACCTTCCCAGAGAATGCCAAGGAGTAGCGAGATGTCCTTTATTAGGCCCATGTCTTCTTGATGCTTCAGTCCACGAGAAACTAACTTGTTCCTCAAAGCAACGCTTTCCCAAGTCTGTCTGGAATTTCCTTCCAAAGTAAGCAGAATGAAGCAATGAGACCTGCTGGCGGGCATGCTCCACCTGACCCTGTGAAACTCTTGCAGTCGTGTTGTTCAGAGCCCCCCAGGCAAACATGCGAGTGACTTTAAGAGTGAACACAAGGATTCTCCTGCTCATGAGGGGGGACCTCTGAACCCCTGGCCCCACATTCTTCAGGAGGTTGTTAGCTTCCCTCGCCATAGCACTTTCACACTGTTCTCATCAGGCACGGAGAAGGGAAACGTTAGGGAGTTTAGAACGGGTGTCCATCTCTAATGAGCTGCCGTTGGTCTTGTCACTGACTGTGCTTAGTGGCTGAACTCTGTGATTACAGCCTTTTGGAGTCTTTCTAGATGGTCCTTTTGCTGTTCTTGTTTTAAAATCCAGAAGTTTACTTCCCTCATACATTTAAGAAGCAAACTTGGCAGTTCCAGGGTGACCAGGAACCGGCCTTGTACCTTTCTGGTCCATTGTCCTCGTGTTAGGATTCCACTCCCACGGCTATCTCGTAGTCCACGGCGTGCTGGAGCTCCAGGGAATGACATGCGTCTTCCAAGCAGCGGAAAGAAGGCCAGAATGCACAAAGACACACCCACCTCTCGGCTGAGTCACTCTCCTCAAAGCCTCATTTTCTACATACATTTTTTTCTCCTTGTGCATCTCATTCACTAGAGTTTATTGCAGCTTTATTGAGATATACATGGCTAATAAAAATCATATATTTAAGCAGTGCAACTTGACAGATAGATACACACAGAGACACATAGATAGAGAGACACAGCAAGAGGATTACCACTGTCAGGCTAAGTCACCTCCCATCACTTCTCCTCACATAGTTACTGTGTGTGTGCTGGGAATATCTAAGATCTACGGTATTTACAATTCAAATATGCAGTGCAGTATCGTTAACTATGGACACTGTACATAAGTTGGCTCTCCAGACCTGATTTATCCTGCGTAACTGACAACAGCCCTGCCAGCTGGGGTGTGATGGGGCCCACTGTAGTTTTGGTGTGTATTTTGCTGGTGGTTAAGGGCTGTGCGCATTTCTTTCTGTGTCGCATTTCCTCTTCCGACAAGTGTCTGTTCAGGTCATCCGTCCAGTTTCAATGGATTGCTTCTCGGTGACGATTGCTGTTATCAGAGTCTGGATGCCAGTGCTCTGTCAGATGAACACTTGGCAAATATTTTCTTCCACGTAGAGAGGATGTAGAGAAAAGGAGGCTCTCCTACAAGTGTTGTGGGAAAGTAAAAGATTAACCGTAGATCTGCCCCGTGACCCATCTATCTCAGCGCTGGGTGCGTGTCTGAAGGAAATGAAATCAGCTTACCAGAGAGATACCTGCATGCCCATGTATTCACAAAGCTAAGAACTAACTCATTGATGTGCCCATCAATGGGTGAATGAATACAGAAAATGTCAGATACATCGGTAAACTATTGGCCCCTAAGGAAGAATGCAATCTTGTCATTGCAGCAACACACATGAAACTGGAAGACATTGTGTTAAGTGAAATAAGTGAGACACAGGAAACCACAAGTATCTCATGTTCTCTCTCCTAAGTGCAAGTTAAAAAAAAAAAAAAATTCTCCCTGAATGTGGAATGGTGATTGCTGGAGGTTGTGAAAGGGAGAGCCGGATAAACGGAGGTTGGATTTTGTCAGTGCATGGCTTACGTGTGTATGGAAAGAGCACACTGAACCCCATTAAGATGCATTTAATACATTCATCAAAAATAAAAAGACAAAGTACATATTTTTTTTGAGATGAGTAGGTGAAACTTATTCAAATCCAGCAGCCATGCAAAAGCCCTTTTCCTGTGAAATGGCTTTTACTAATGTTAATCATTAGTAAAATCATTAATGTCTCTTCTGAAGGGGGACATTTGGCATCCACTTTGTGGCTCCCGCAGACATGCTTGCTGATCCTGGATATTTCAGTTATTTACAAATTAACAGCTCTGACCGGTGTGCAGCCTTCAACAAATTCTGGACAGAAAGTCTGTATTATTAGGGCTTTTTTTTTCCCTATCCTCACACACACCATACAGATCTGATGAGAAGGTGCAGTGATGTACAGGTGATACATGAAGCCCTGGGGCTCTGGGTGACCCCTTCACACCTTGGTCGCAGCCTCTGAGAGTTTTGCTTCCTTCCACAGACCCAGCGAACTCAGCCCCATCCATCCTGGACGGGTTTGACCACCACAAAGCCATGGCAGGGCAGCGGGTAGAGCTGCCTTGCAAAGCGCTTGGGCACCCTGAGCCCGACTACCGCTGGCTGAAGGACAACTCACCCTTGGAACTCTCGGGGAGGTTCCAAAAGACAGTGACAGGGCTGCTCATCGAGAGCGCCCGCCCCTCAGACTCAGGCAGCTACGTGTGTGAAGTGTCCAACCGATACGGGACTGCGAAGGTGATTGGCCGCCTGTACGTGAAACGTAAGTTGGATGGCCCCGGCCGAGGCGGTGCTGGCCTCCTCTATTGAGTGCTCCTCAGATCGCCTCACCCCAGCTTCTCCCAGGGCCAGAGCAGGGGCAGCCCCGTTGTGCGAATGAGGAAATTACTGCTCAGGGTAGTCACCCAGGGCCACAGAGCAAGGCGCTTGAAGTCAGACCCTTTCACATCTTGTTTTCTATCAAATAAATTTGTATTTTAGGCTCGTATCAAAGACATCTCACAAAACCCATCTGGTCGTATTTCCTATTGCTTTGCTCCCAAAAAACAAGCCCAAGCCCTGCTAAAAGTAACTTCTTTCCAATCCCTGTAACAAACCCATTACGTTCCTGTTTCGAGTCACATTACTTACCCTCTGAACTTGGGTACCCAGAGCATTCCATATTCCCAGACAGTGTGGCACTTCATCCCGAGACTTGCTCCCCTCTGACTTCTGCTCCAGCTCTGGAATTCTCTCCTCCTCCTCTCCTCTCCCCTCCCCCTTCTCCCCCCCTCTCTCTCAAGTATTTAGCACTGTCTGCACTTTAAAGCCTATTTGTGGGAAGGCCTGGCTTCTCGTTCTTATCGCCACAGCCCTCTGTCACCCCTGGGGGAGTTCTCAAATGCTTCTCTCCCTTCCATCGCTCCCTCTGGCCACAGGAGAAAAGCGCTTCCTCTCTCCAGGGAAAGCATTCTCTTGGTTCTCAAGTTCAGAACACTCTACTCTTCTTTTCTTTTCACCCTTTTGTTGCTTTGGCTTTAAAGTCCACCCCTCCGAAAAGAAGCCCCAAACCTTCATGCTTGGCCTCAGCTTCCCTTCTGAGTGTCGGTCACATATGTCTCCCAGTTTTACATCAGCCATTGAGCACTTCAGGAGAGCAGGGCCGGAAATCAAAGCCAAGACTCCACCATCTCTGTCTTCCAAACGGCTCTCCTGGGAACGTCTTCCTGTCACCTCCCGAAAGCACACCTTTCCTCTCAGGCCCTCGTGATTCCTCCCTGGCTCCGAGTCCTGGATGTCGGATCTACGGTGCTGCCCAGCCGCGCCCTGCGCCGCCCCGTCCGGGGTGGGTCTCAGAGGCTCCTCGGGGAGACCCGCGCGGCGCCCCGTGCTGACCAGCCCCCTCCCCGCTCATCTGTCCGCGCAATCTGACCGGTCGGTTCTCCTGACAGTGTATTCGCCTGTGCAGCTCCCTTGCTTAACACCCTGAATGCTTTTCTTCGTTCTCTCTGATTTTATTCCAAAATCCCAAGGCCCCTTGTGTCTTCTCCCAGATGGCTCTTGTAATTTTTCTCCCACTTTTCTCCTTCACGGACCTTATGTTGGATCCAAGCTGAGTCAGAAGCTCTTCCTCGAGCTGCCCTTTGTGAGCGTGAATCTTGATCACCCACTTGGTTGGACGGAGAAACTTGGAGGAAGTGAGAGACGCACGCGTCTGGTGTGTCTGTGCGGGGCTCCAGAGACGGCTGGCACGGCAGCCGAGGGGAGACCCACCGTCTCCCAGGGTAGGGCCCAGGTGGAGCTGCAGCGGGAGGAGGAGGCCCCAGCACGCGCCGTCTGGCTCTTTCCCCTCTCCCTGCTTCCGGGCTGCCATGAGGTGAGCAGCGCTTTCCCACCACTGCTTCTGCTGTGCTGTTTCTGCTTCACCAGTCTTGGAGGCCATGGAGCTGGGTGACCATGGATGGAAACCACTGGAACCCTGAGCCAAAACGACCCTTTTCTCCTCTAAGGGGACTTTCACTGGTATCTTGTCACAGCGATGAGAAGCCAACCGCCTCTCCTTTTGGTTCCTACCGGCCCCAGTTCTCTTCATCCTGGATAGTAAGGGTTTCCCTGGCCTCCCTGTTGAGCCTTCACCACATCTTCTGCCTCCACTGGCCTCTGCCTTGCCCTGTGCAGCCCTGTAGCAACCATTCTTGTCCTCGTCCCATCAGTGTAGAAGGCTGAGCTCCTTGGATCCTCAGATTTCAGTTTGCTGAGATGCTAAGTCAGGAAGGAGCAGGATGACAACCTGCCATTTGCCTGTGGGGTGGATTTGGTCAAATTATGTTATTTCTCTGAATAGCCATTTCCTCTTCTGGAAAGTAGCAACCATAACATCAAACTTACAGAATTATAGGAAGACTACTTAAGTAATATAGAAAACATATTTGGTGCCGTTCCGGCTGTGCCAATGTCCCAGCAATAGTATTCATCTCTGTCTCCTCCCTGCCAGCATGGTGCTCTGTAAATACTTCCCACGCTGAATTAGGTTTGTTGATTGAAAACATGAGAATTCAAGAATGCGCGCACCACCCTGTCTGATCATCTCGCCTTGTCTTGGAGAAGATCTCTATGTGTTGGGCAAGCATCTTAACATCGACTTGATTCTCTCAGGTGTTAGTGGCCCCGGGTGAGCCCCATGCAGCATAGGAGTGAATCTAAGTGTGTCTGAGAATAGCCGAGGGTCGGCCCTTCGTCTTAGCTTAGGACGAAGCAGGGAGGACTTGTGTGTCCAAGTGCCTGTGTCCTTTTTGGTAGCTAGCACATCACTTGTCTTAATATCCAGGGCCAGTGCCACCATCCACACATGCACTGCCTGAGAAAGCAGTTTGACCAACACTGGTCTAGTTGTTACTGACTGGAATAGAGAAAGAAGGCCCCCAAAAACACATAGCAAAGAGGGTGTCCCCCCAAATGGTGCGCTAGAAAATCATTCTGACCTGAGAACGTATCGGAAGTCCAGCGTGCGTGGAGATGCCCTCTGGTGATGGTTTTGCCTTCTTTTCCTGTCTCCCGCCCTTCTCCAGAGCCACTGAAAGCTACCATCAGCCCCAGGAAGGTTAAAAGCAGTGTGGGCAGCCAGGTTTCCTTGTCCTGCAGCGTAACAGGAACTGAGGACCAGGAACTGTCCTGGTACCGAAATGGCGAAATCCTCAACCCGGGGAAAAACGTGCGGATCACAGGGATCAACCACGAAAACCTTATCATGGATCACATGGTCAAAAGCGACGGGGGGGCATACCAGTGCTTCGTGCGCAGGGACAAGCTGTCTGCTCAAGACTATGTCCAGGTGGTGCTCGAAGGTCAGTGGGCCCTGGGAGAGGGACGTCTGACCCGGCCGTGCTGAGCGCAGCGCACATGTTCCCTCAGTCTCTCCCATTCTTAGCTCAGCCAATCGCCAGGCTGAGTCAGGCAGAGAGAGCGTTCTGATGAGGATTCAAGTGCAGCATGCTAGAAGTCACACGAATGTCACCCACTCGTGTCAAGAGTCACTTGTCCAGAGAGAAGCTGCTGACACTTGACACTCAGGGCTTGTTGACATTTCCTCTTCCCCAGACCTGAGCTTCTCAATGATGCCTGTTTAGTGGCTGTTGTACGCATCGCACAGTGTTTACCCACTAGATGCCAAGAGATCTGCTTCCCCGTTGTGGCCACCAAAAATATGTCCAGACATTGCCTGTGTCCCGAGTGGGGGGGCGGGAAGAGATGCGCCCACTGTTGAGAAACAACTTGGCAGGGGTCCCCGCTTGGGTGCAGGTATTCACAATTTCAGGGACCGGAGAGGAGGAGGAGCTGTTCTGTGAAACAATGGCAGGGTTGTGGTGTGTGTACCGTCCCTTTTCCTAACTGGCTGCTGCATATTCAAATCTTCTAGCTTATCAGCCAGGGGGAGACAATGTGACAGGTAACATTTAAGAAAGACAGGTATTTATCACCAGATAACTGCACTAGCTTCTGTGTGTGTCTGGTTGGAAAAACTGTCATTAGATATAATTTACCTTTCATCTGTTATCAATCTATTAAAATAATGAAATGATTTGCAGATAGTCCAAAGGGAGAATAAATAAAATCCAGTCATGTGTTAAAGTAGGTTTAACCATGTCTTGATGGTAAGTGAATATTTCTCTCCCGGCTTTTTTACCCTTAGCTAATTTTTAAGAGGCAGCTGGCTAAGCAATGAGATTCCTATCTCGACTCGAGCATCTGGTTGCAGACAGTGAGGATTTTGAAGCAGAGGTGAAATTAGCTGAAGGCGTCCTGCTCAGATTAAATGCCTGACGCTGCATTGCGCGTAATAATTAAGTGCAGAAAGTGATCGATTTGCACCCAGCCAGGTTGCTAATGACAATACACTCCAGCCCTTACAGAGTCGATTTTTTAGGTTCTTCGTAAGAGAGAGTACCTGGGCCCCGTTGCCTTGGCAACCATCTGCATCTGCAGTAACTAAGAAAACCTGAAGAGCATATTGATAATCCCTAATGATGCCGAAAGGTTCAGGTTATCAGAGAGTGACAGAATGGAGGATTTCAAAGACACCCGGGTCTCTCTGGGAAAATAACATCAGCTTTCATCTCCAGAGAAGCCATCGCTTAAACAAAGAGGGCCACACCAAGCACGCTCTCCGATTTATTTGTCACACATCAGTTTCCATTCAAGATAAGAAGCTTCATTTTATTTTTCTCTCTTCTGAGAGATGGCAGTGCAAAAGAGAGCAGATTGGAATTACAAATAAGTGCCTCGTACCTGCTGTAAAACCGTGTCTAACCGGTATCTCCTGAGGAGGTCGTCCATTGTTCCCATCAAAATGGCTATGGCTGAAAACGAAAGTGTAGAAATCCACGGTGCCATGCTGGATATGTGACTGCCGAGCTGAGGAGATCTTCCAGGAGGCTACATAAACCATGGCCGGATAAAACCAGACTACTTAGAAAATGGAATAATAAAAATAAAAATAATATGTTCCGTTCTGGAAATGATAATGGGATGCATCTTAGTCTCGTGCAAATAAAGTAGTTAGGAACTCTGGGGAGACAAAGGCAATGTGGAGATTCTGCAGCCAGACAGACGTATCTGAGCTGGAAAGAAGGAAAAGGTTGTGATGTCCACAATAATATACCTTCCCAGCACACTCCGCAGGCCCGATGTGCAGGAAGAAGAAGCCGGAAGAGAAACAAAGGGTGGAGTCTTTTGAGATTCAGGTGACAGAAGGCAGAGCCAGGACACCAGAGCACTGTGCCCTGTAGGAGGGGCCGAGGTCCCAGGAAAGGACGGTATCAGCCGTTGTTCTCCGATGTCTACACTGCAGAAATGTGTGGGGGATCCAAGTCTCTGGGAGAAAAACAACTGGACATGTTACAACAGCAACGAGAACAGACGAGAAAACAACAGGGCACTGTGACCAGCTGCCGAAAAACAAAGCGCACCGTGATAGGGACCTGCAGAAGACCCAGGCGCTAGCGTCAGCCGACAGGACTGTCACGGCGCCAATTCACGTCCATGTCCAGCAAGGTGAAGCAAACACAGATGAAACAGTGATCGTGTCAGAAAGGCCAGCAGAGAAACAGAGGCTGTGAAATAAATGGATACGAGTGGAAACCTCACCGTGTGGGCTGGCGTACAGCCTTGGAAAAGGAAGAAGAAAGGACCAGGGAGCTTGAAAGAGGTGGAAAGAAATCGTCCAGCCTGAATCAGGGAGGGAAACTGACCGCAGAGATGCCTGGGGCCAGGGACGAGCGGGGTTGTCACATGGACGTGGTCCCAAGTCCAGAAAAACAGGAGGTGGAGATGGGGAATCAAACAGTCCTTGAAGAAATAGTGCCACCGTCTCCTCAAATTTGATATAAAAAATAAAGTTGCAGATCTAAAAACCTCAACAAAACTTCATGAAAAGAATACAAAGAAAATGACACACAGGCACACGGAGTCGAGCTGCTGAGGACCGAGAGGAGGAGAAGGTCTTGCCAGTGTGAGGGAGGGGACTCACACAATGGCGACATCCACGCATGAGGGTCACCTCCCTTGGCTGGGGAGGAGCACGGGAAGCAATGTCTTTAAACTTTTGCAAAAGAAAACAAAAGACCCTGCCCACATGGGCTGCTCTGGCAAAGAGATCTTTAAAATTTCAGGCAAAATAAAGATATTTTCAATAACCCCAAGGTGAAGTCAGGAGCCCGGCCATGTAAGGAGGTAAAATGAAGTCACGGAAGTAAGGACACGGTAAGGAAACCCTGACAGTGAGTAATAAAGAGCACTAGAAATGCCAAAGGGTTAGCATGCAGGAAAAGTCTTTTTCTCTTTTCTGAGCAAAAATTAGTGGATCAGAAAATTATAACACTATTATAGAGTTTATAACATAAATAGAGCTAATAACACAAAAGACAGTGAATGATTTAAATTAATCTAAACTCTCTGTGGCAAGACTTCTATATTTAATATAATCTGCGATTTCAACCTTAAGTAGTTGTGATTAAGAACATATGATACACACCACATATTCACAGTATATACATAATCCTGACAAAAGGAAATAGTATAAGTGAAGAATCCTTTCCTAAAGAGATAAAAAAAATTGGGGTTTTCAGGGTTTAGTTTAGAAATCAGGGCATAGCCTGGCATGGTGGCACATGCCTGTAGTACCAGCACTCAGGAAGCTGAGGCAGGAGGACTGCCACAAGTTTGAGCCCAGGCTACATAGTGAGTTCAAGGCCAGCCTGAGCTACATAAAGACACCCTGTCTCAAAAAACCAAAACCAAAACCAAAAAAAAGAAAAAAGAAAAAAAATCAGTACAGAGAGGTTTCCAGCTAAACGTGGCTTACCGACCAGAACAGTGGAATTATAAAGATGGATTGCATGTTTTCTGTCTACCCATGCATTCGCGACGGCTCTGGACAAAGTGTGACCCTCAGGATGCCACCTAACCGCTCTGAAGATCAAATGCTCAGCGTGATGAGGCCATGTGTAATGCCCACAGTGCATCAAAGAAAAAAGCACAGTTTTTTCATTTTAACGTTCCCGGAGTTCTTTCATCTGTGATGGTAAAAGAAAACTGTTGGCCATCCATGGACGCCACAGTGTGGTGCCTATGAGTGTGCTTGAGAAACAAACACGACGTGAGAGCCTCCCCCAGCCTCTGGGAGCGCCAGTTGGATGCAGAAGTGAGGACTCCAGTGTGGAGGAGGCAGAGATGGGGGGCCGTCAGCAGGTGCCCCGCCCCACCAGGCAAGGACCCTACGGACTCAGAGCCGAACCTGAAGGTTTTGGAGTGAGGAGTGAGGTTCCTCGGGGAATTTGGAACTGTTAAGTTCCCTCTGATGGATTTGCAAGCAATGCCAAGGTTTGCTGTTCTCCCTTTTTGTGTATTCATGCTTTCCAGTTGTTCCAGAATGAACAGATAATACTTTTTGAAAACAAAAACTACACCTTTCATCAATACCTTTCATCATGGGACCAGCCTTTTAATTGAGCATGAGAAAGAGAGAAAGACAGAGAGACCGAGAGAGACAGAGACAGAAAGAGATTGATTTAAACCAGCAAGTTTTATTACCAGACTCAGAACTATTGTTGCGTATGATCACATTTGTGTCACAATGGCCCGCTTATACCTGGAAAATGTCCCAGTGTTGATTTGCTTGCTGGGGCTGGAATGCTTATTGAAGACTTTTTCTTTGCTTGACTTCATACATTATCTTTAAGATGTCTATATCTCATTTTTCTTGCAATGGAAAGGCATATAAGAAGAAACATGTATTTGCAATTATGGCCATATAATGAGAGAAACAGCTGACATATGTGACAGGAGAATAAAGAAATAGGAAAACATCATTGTTGTTAAGCATAGTGGAAATTCCTATGGTAATTTCTCCAAGGTAGAGGTCCTAGTTTGCCTTGTATGGTTCCAGCTCCCTCCTCTTCTTTTGGCACAGTGATTTAGTAATATGTACCCACTTTCACAAGCATTCCAAGCTGGGTGATAAATTTTATGGCTACCCTGCTTACAACTTTTAGAGATAGTTGACACATGACAGAAGGGCCAGGCTGTACAGGACTTAGCTTCTCCTCCTTGTCAGCAGTTGCATGGACATTTACACACAAGTGCCACTTGTAATTAAATCTATAAAACAGAGAAGATGACAGTGATGAGCTTACCAGCCAGTGGTTTGCTTTGCTCTTCTAACAACCCCATGGTGAGAAATCCCTAAATCACTTGAGGGAAGTAGAAAGCCAAGCCGTGTCTGGCGGTGTACAATCCCCGTGGCTGCAACTCTGGGTGGGTATGTCCGAATTTTGAACTGGAGACTTTAGCATGAGCCTCTAGGTCGTGACCTTGTTCCTCTTGTTATGACAATCAGGAAAGAGCCGTGTGCTTTACTAAAGTTCGCTAATGCTGCGCGCGCCTGTTGTGAAAACGGTGCAAGCCCAGGGCAGCATGGTCAATAAAACCAGGCCCTGTTTCCCACCGCCATGTGTGCCCCAAGCACGCAGCAGACATCCTCGAGAGTTTTCGATGATGTGTATGGGCCACTTCCTCCCATGATTTTTTTTCCTGCAGATGGGACTCCCAAAATCATTTCTGCCTTTAGTGAAAAAGTGGTGAGCCCTGCCGAACCAGTGTCCCTCATGTGCAACGTGAAGGGGACACCCTTGCCCACCATCACATGGACCCTGGACGACGACCCGATCCTCAAGGGCGGCGGTCACCGCATCAGCCAGATGATCACGTCCGAGGGGAACGTGGTCAGCTACCTGAACATCTCTAGCTCCCAGGTCCGGGACGGAGGCGTCTACCGCTGCACGGCCAACAACTCTGCAGGAGTCGTCCTGTACCAGGCTCGAATAAACGTAAGAGGTGCTTGTCAAATCAGCTCCTCGAAAAACACACATAACTCATTGTAGTGGAGAAGGGTTTCTGCATGCTCGAGCTGAGTGCTGGAATGCCCGATGGAGTGACTGTCGCTTCCCATGTCCCGCCCTCTCCTTCCTTCTGGGAATGGCGCCAATCGGGTTAATGTTGGAAATGGTATTTTGGTTGGTTCCTTAGTCAGCTTGTCCTCTCTCTCTCCTCTTCAACTTGTCCACTCGATCTTTCCTCTCCTGGTTTATGCTCTGCATGTTCTTTCCTTTCTCCTTCTCTCTGTTCCGCTCCATCCCCGGGAAGCCTTCATGCGCATCGTCTTAACTCACACTCATTGTGCGTGGTGACGTAACTGCCGTCGTCACCTTAGACGATGCTTCCAGTCTTCGCACAGAGTATGGTCATGCGGTGTAGAAGAATCACCTTTCTTTGATAAATCACCTTTGATCTCATGATTCAGAATATCTTGATAGAAGTCATAGGTGGTGAAAGTTTTAAACATTTGAAATAAGAGAAAAATGTCTTAGCACAAAATGCCAAATGCCTAAAATTTTATTTAACAGAAAAAGATGAGCTCACATGAAAATGATCTATGTTAATGACTCAAGGAAGAGCGTACCCATTTCCCCACATGAGATGTACCCTTAAATTATTTTCAAGAGTTTCTTTATGTCTCTCCAGGGCCTGCAAGCATTCGACCGATGAAAAATATCACAGCAATAGCAGGACGGGACACATACATTCACTGCCGCGTGATTGGCTACCCGTACTACTCCATCAAATGGTACAAGAACTCTAATCTGCTTCCTTTCAACCACCGCCAGGTGGCATTTGAGAACAATGGAACTCTAAAACTCTCGGATGTACAAAAAGAAGTTGATGAGGGCGAATACACGTGCAACGTGTTGGTTCAGCCCCAGCTCTCGACCAGCCAGAGTGTCCACGTGACAGTGAAAGGTAATCCTGTCCTTCTCCCTGTGTCCACATCGATCGCTGCCACCACACAGCCGCTGGGAGTGGGGCCATCTCAGACCTGGGCAGTGGGGTAGGATAGTTCGAAGACAGAGGGAGGACAGGTGTGTAAGGTTCTTACAACTGCATTCTCCTTGCAGATGGTTTTGTTTCCTGCCCATGGGAATTTGTGGCTTGTGGGTTTTCCAGAGAACATGGGTTAAGACAACATTACTGTAGAGAAAAGAAACTCGTCATTGGCTTGGTTAGCTAGTCCTCTGTCAGATCATTTTAAACCATGTATCTTGCTTTTCTGAAGACTACTACAATGGAATTCTTTTAGAACCCAGCTGGAGGAGATATTTTGTAGCAGATGAGGACTTAATCGTGGCAGAGTGGCGGTACAGAAATCTGTGACTTGATGGAACCATGGCTTCTATCTAGGCTGGGGTCCAGGATGTGGGGCCAACACAGGCAGGCACGGCCATCCCTCCATGGCTGCAACCCAAGCTGTCATTGGGCAGCATGTGCCTCACTGTTGAATGTTCTATGCCCAAGTGCCACAGCTGAACCCGGGTTGGGAGTTCACAGCCAAAAGGGCCAGGCCCCTGATGGTATAGTAATGACATGTGTCCTCTCCAGAAAAAAAAAAAAAAAAAAGAGAAGAAAAGAAGAGAAATCTGTGGCTCGAGGTCAGGATGAGCCTTGGAGACTCTGCAGCCTGACCCCAATCTTCTTACCTCCAAAGACTAGTAAAGTGACAGGTCCACCCAAGGACGTGTAGCTCTGGGGAAGCAATCCTAGGAGAACCATGTCTTCTACTCCCAAGTCAGTTTCCTTAGCTGAATATAAAAGAAAACTTTTCAGCTTTGTAAATAGTGTATATGAAGTGCACCATGAAAATTGTTGTAATAGTTCTAAAATTATTACAAAGCAGTTCTCCAAATCTGCATGAGCGCCTGCAGCCCGCTGAGCTGCCTGCCTCAGCTGCCCAAGTAATCAGCCCAGGTACCAAGGATCTTCTCTTAGTGCTCTGGTGACATGCGGCATGCCTTTCCCACGGTTGCTCCCAGCCTTCTTTTCCCACAAACCTTGTTTGTCTCCTTTTTGTAGAAACACACACACACATACACACACACACACAAAAGTACCATACTTGTTACATGTTGGTATGGAATACCAATTATGCTTTGTATCTTAGATACACCTGCACTGAAATAGTTGGAATCCTTCTCAAATTAACCACATCCCTGAGGAATTTTCTGAAATAATTACAAATTCTTGATAAATCGACTGTTAATAGCTCCATACAAGTTCATCTTGTGGTTGTGTTTGTTTCTTTAAGCATCATTCATGGGACATCTGCTCCAGGCTGGGGGCCAGCTGCAGAGCGCTTGAAAAACAATCACAAAGATGGACAGGTCCCTTTCCCTCACTGAGTTTTTCCTCCAATCAGCTGAAGCAAATCAAATAAATCAAGGCAATAAAGCAGAAAATACCCAGTAGTGCTCAGTACTATGCATAGAATTAAAACATGGTTGTATTTAAAGTAAGTTTCAATGGAGAACCAGAAGCCACATTAACGATTGTTACCATTTTGCTGTCTTAAAAATCACTGGACTGTCACGCCCCTGGATGATCGTTCTACCTACACGTAACTTTATACCTGATAGGCTGATCGTTTGGAAACCAGGGATCAGTGACTGGTTCACTGAATTATGCAGCTCTTCCAAATACTGACACAATTCATTATGCAATATCAAAATCGCACATTTATTAGTATTACTGTGATCACCTTAAGAAGCCTTAGATATTGGCAGCTTGTCAAGCTCACGGTCGCGTTACTGGAATCGGGACGAGGCAGGCTGAGTGAGGATGAGTGCCGTGTTGACCACTCAGCTCTTGGATCCTCGCGGAGCAGATCTGGCCTTGCGAGGAGGCCTGCAGAGTGGACTCCGTAGTCAGGAAGCAGCGGGCTTTAGCAAGCCCGGTCCCCGACCAACAGGCACAGCACTGTCTGACCGAGGCTAACTTATTAGCAAGGACAGGCAACATTCTCTTCTGTTTCCCTGGAGTGTAGGGAGTGGTCAGGGGCGGTAACTAATGGACTTTTGCCAGTTGCCTGGGCGTCTCCACCCAGAGGTCAGGGAGATTTGAACTTACATGGTCTTTTTTGTGTGTGTGTATGTGTGTGTGTGTGTGTGTGTGTGTACTGGGGGTCGACCTCAGGACCTCGTGCGCCAGCAGGCGCCCGTGCCACTGAGCGATATCACCAGCCCTTTTTTCGTATGTGGGTTCCGGGAGTCGAACTCAGGACTTCACACTTGCCAGGCAGGCGCTTATGCCGCTGAGCCATCTCACCGGCCCCGACTTAATTGGAACACGCATGGCCGCCAGAGCACATTGAGGGGAGACCGAACCTCAGCGCGAGTGTACATAAACGGGACCTAACTGTGCAGGCACAGCCATCGTGGCCCAGCTTGGGGCCTGAGAACCCCAAGGTGTGACTGTGAGGGCTCCAGAGGTGCAGGGCTGCAGGTGGGGAACAGGAAAGGGGCTTGGTGTGCCCTTCTCAGGAAGTTTTGGGGCTGCAGCTCAGGAACTTAAACCACCGTCTTTTGACAGAACATCCTCCCTGGGCTCAGCTCGACTTTCGTTTTGTGCACGCTTCGAGCTAACTCCCTACTCTCCGGTAGCATCCGCAAGTTTCATAAAATCTCGTTTTTTGGTTTTTTTTTAACTTGAAAGTGTGAATTTTTTACTTGCCACAAACATTGTCAATTATGATGCCAGGAGCAACACATTCACGTTTCTGTCTTTCAAGAAAGCGTCTGGCAAACACACACGTCTGCTGCTAGTTTTCCGTCCACCATTCTTTGGAGGGAAAAAGTGGAGTTCCACAGAAAAAGGGGCTGGTGGGGTTGCAGCTCAGATGGCGAGCACTTTGCTTCCAACCATCGTCCCGCGTGGGAGAAGGCTGCTCTGGTCACCCTTCCCATTTCATTATGCAGAGCATTAAATTGGCGTGCACTCGATAATTAATACAATTATTATTTTTATCAAGTGTTCTTAAATGGAACTGGCCTTAAAAACAAACAAACAGATGAACCCTTCAGAGGGAGTGGTGGTGAGCAGGGCAGTGAGTGGGGCCTGTGTTGGTATCGCCGCTGTGACCGCACCAGGCTCTGGGAGTTTCACTCACCAACCTTGCGAACCTCAGTACAGCAAGAAAGGCAGATGATGTCTCAGCATCCGAATGAAAATAGTTCTGTTGTTGCAGAACCCCCCGCATGGTGCTGAGGATCCCCAGAGATCTGTGAGCCACATTTTGAAAATACAGATTCCAGTGCTGACCATTTAGTTTATTTCTAATAACGTTTAAACACTGAAGACAGTGGCACCAATGATCTTCTTTATGCATTGGTCTTTGTCAGCTTTTATAATACATTATTTCCAGAAAATTGCCAGCAGCAGGATTATTAGGTGATAGGGCATAAATATCTTAATACTACTTTTTAGGAGACACAAATTCAAGCGAAGTCCATTTGAAGCGTAAACATTTATTCTTAAAATTGTCCAGACCAGGGGCCGGTGAGATGGCTCAGCGGCTTAAGCGCCTGCCCGGCAAGCGCGAGGGCCCGAGTTTGACTCCCGGATCCCACATACGAAAAAGGGGCCGGTGATATCGCTCAGTGGCACGGGCGCCTGCTGGCGCGCGAGGTCCTGAGGTCGACCCCCCGGTACCCACAAAAAAAAAAAAAATTGTCCAGACCAGCACACATCAGTGTGTCGAGCTTGATCCTTTTGAAGTGGCAGAAACCAACTCAAATGAACACGGACCTAAAAGAAGACTCATTGGCTTTAGGAAACAATTAATCAAACAGTTTTATTTTCCAGAGCCCCCTTTTTAAGCATACAATGTGTAGTATAAAAGTTGTCACTCCTTCACAAAGAAAGACTTCCAAACAACAAAAAAGGGAACTGCTACCTCATGCGTGGCTCATTCCTGTCACAGGGTGGAAAGTGTGGGTATGGAGCAGCAGGGGCTGGGTTTGGCTTTGCAGGATGTGATGCGGTGGCTCGGTCTGACTCCTGCAAGAAAGCGAGATCTGCCGGTGAGATGGCTCAGCGGCATAAGCGCCTGCCTTGCAAGCGCGAGGGCCCGAGTTCGACTCCCGGATCCCACATACGAAGAAAGCGAGATCTGAGCTGGACACAGAGGCTATAAGACTCAAACTGACACCTGGGGGAGAGACGCACGGCAAAGGGGATGGACGCTGACGGCTAAGGGTGTGCAGCAAGCAGAGAGGCCAGTGTGGCTGCAGCAGGTGGACAGAGGGACATGACCAGGTGACGAGCCCGAAGTGGCACAGTCATGCCATGAGGGACCTTGTGGACCAGGACGTAGGTTGTGGGGACTGGATTTCTCCAAAGTCGGGCAGCAATGTCATCATAAGATTTGAAAGAGAAGCTCAGTGGCCTGACTCGGGTTTAGGGGGCCGTGGGGGCAGTGCAGAGGGGAGGAAGGGCTGTGGGCATCCTGGGGACGCTGGGCTGGGGGGGTGGACATTCGTGCCAGAGACACAGCGCAGGCGCTGAGCAGAGGGCAGATCCTGGGAATGGGGTTTTCCCAGATACCTTTTGAAGCTCTCTGCAGTAGGATTTCCTATGGAGAGCAAGGAACAGATACGAAGGGCAGCTCAGGCAGGAGGCAAGGAGACTGGTTTGTTAGGTGCTGAGGTGGAAGTTTGCGGCCTCGGACACATAAGAGGGTGCAGGGAGCAGGAAGCTGCATCCCCTCCCCAAACTCCTGCAGATTGAGAGTATTTGAAAAATTACAGAAATCTCCCCAAATTCCAACAGGAATGCTGCTCACCTCGCACTGTGCTGAATCCTTGGAACGAAGGAAAGTGCAGGCGGGGCGGGCTGAGGCCTCCATCGCAAGGTCGCCAGGACCCCCTGAGCGATGCACCTTGCTCTCCCTGGAGTTCTGCAGGTAGCCTTGCTGGGGTGCAGCAGGGATGGACATGGGCAGACCTTTCTCCACTGTCATTCCTGAGCAATGCAGGGTGGCAGGGACGTGCACAGCCTCTGGGATGTTTTAAGTAGACAGGTAACCGGGAGACAGCGTAAAACACGTGGCCCCTGTGAGTGGGGCCCTCGTGCAGGTTTTAGCTTTATGTTGAGATTCACCAGCCCCTTAGTCAGACCCACATTGAAGCCTGGCCAGCAAATATCCAAAGATAGAGTCGGGAAGATATTCACACAAGGACTGTCTGAAATTCGAATTTGCCTTCCTGAATTTCCTAGATTGGCACAATGTACAGGGTTTAATCAAAACATGTGATGAATGTTTGAGTTTAAAAATACTACAGTAAAGGACACAGCGCCATGAATCCGCCTCGCAATACTCCCTCCACTTCAAAGATACCGTGTTGAGGAGCTGTGATCGAAACTACAGTGAATCCTGCTGCCGAGCACCATCCAATGGAATGGCAGCTCTTAAGAACAGAGAAAACGGTAGATATTACTTCAGTTCAATCTTAGGTTTGTTATTTGTGCTGGGAAATTTGGAAAGTCATATCTGTTTATGGTTTCATCTCCCTGTTGTGTTTAAACAGACTTTAAATGGAAGAACATATTTTTCTGCATTTTTAAATAAAAAGCACCTGCGTTTTAAATTTAAAAAAAAAAGAACATGATGCTGTGTCTTCATCCATCTTAGTCACCGGACCTGGTACCATGTGGCTTCTGGCTCTTCCCCAAAGTCAAAATGACCAGGCAAGAGAAACGTTCACCTTCAGGACACGGAGGCAGCCAAGACAGTGCAACCAAAGACACTCAGGAAAGAGGACTCCAGAGCTGCTGCAGAAAGTGGCAAGAACAATGGGATGAGTGTGTGTGAAGCAAGGGGGAGGGTTTTGAAGGGATTCATGACAATATGTCATTTGCTGTAACAATTCTTTTAAAATTTAAGTGTTCACCGTATTTTTTGATCACACCAAGTAGTAACCTTGACCTTACTAGGCAAAGTGTAGGAACCTGAATATAAATAATAATGATTATATTGTATTGGAAGAGACAGGTTGGAGTTCAGGGGAAATGTTCAACGAAGGACTAGGGGCTGGACACAGCAGGGTCTGCAGGGAGCCAGAGCTGGACCGTGGTTGCCATCTGAGACTTTTGTCTGTCCCTCTCGTGTGGGTGCCTCCGTGCTTCGGCTAGAGTCGCTCACAGCAGCTGCCCACGTGACAGGAGAGTTCACCCCAGTATCAGTGGACTCACAGGTCCGTCGACAGCCAGGAAAGCGGAGAGCTGCTCCTGACAGTTCCGCAGGGGAAACTCTGCCCAGGATCCCGCGCCCGGGTCAGCCCTTCCTGCCGCACGGTGCTTCCACCTCTGGGGCCGCAGAGAAGATCGAGTTACAGACAGAGAAAACCAGCACGCATTCCAGGCCGTCCCGAGGTGCTGAGCTGGACCGTGAGCAGGACGGGGGGGGGGGGGGGGGGGGAGCGTTTATTCATTCTGCTGATCGGAATGCACGGGATAAAGAAAAGCCACCAAGCAGGTCAGTCCCTCAGGGAATAAATCACAGCTACTTGTTAAGAATTCTCCCTGAAAGAAACTGAACACAGGTATGAAGGACTATATCAGGCAACAGAAGCCAAGCAGCGAGTGTGGGTACAGCAGAGCGAGGGAAGGGAGAGGTAGATGAGGAGACCAAGGGTGACACCCGGATCAGCGACAAAGGCAGCAGCAGCCACAGGGGCAAGGCTGCTCCGAGCCGAGACGGCTCTCAGCGCAGCGCCCGCAGCTGAGCACGCAGAGCGAGAGCTCCCGGTGTCTGTCATGGGAGCTCTAGAAGGCGGATTTCATCTCTCACGGCCCCAGAGTAGAACATGACTCACTCGCGGCGTTTTGGCTGGAAGACTCAGCCACGGGCTGCCGAGAAGCTGGGGCTGCAGAGAAGCTGGGGCTGCAGAACTGGTTAAAAACTTCGTGTCCAGTTGGAATTTCTTAGATGCAAATTTTTTTGTGTGCACCGTGGGTGTAGAGGGGAGCATACACACCTCTTTGTTCATCGTTGCTTCAAAATGGTTTTCTTCCATCTTAAGGAACATTTTCTAGACTAGGATGCAATTGGTGGCTGTCAGTCAACACTGAGTGGGGTCCCACCCGACTTTCTTTTGGGGACTTTCTATTTATTTATTTATTTAGTAGTAGTGGTCCGTGTGTGTGGTCATAATGATCACATTCCTTGTGGGGAGTTGGTGCACGGGCATCACACAGCTTCATTCCTGGTATCATCTCCTTCCTCTCCTCTCCCTAACCCCTCCCCCATCTCTTGATCCCCTTCCCCTTTCAGAAAGATCTATCTCTCTGCTTCCTATTATCTATCTTTTATTTTGCTCTTTATTTATATTCTGAGCTTCTCATATAAGAGAAACCATGCAATATTTAAGCCTGTTCATTGATTTATTTCATTTAACATTATGGTCTCAAGGTGCATCCATTTTCCTACAAACGATTCAAGTTTATCCTTCTTTATGGCAGAGTAGTACTCCATGGTGTGTAAATACCACATTTTCTTTATCAATGCATCTGCTGATGGGCATAGAGGCTGCTTCCAAGACTGAGCTATTACAAGCTGTGCTGCTATAAACATGGGTGTACATGGGTCACTGTAACATGATGGTTTTTATTTAATTTCATGTCTTCTGTGTAAACAAATGCAACTTTAGACACTGAAATAAGAAGTGACAGGCGAGGTGCAGCAGAGAGTATCCCTGCTCACGCCTGCGTAGGACCAACCTGGTTGCTGTATGGCAGGCAGGTGAGGGCACCCTTCAGTTGGGGCCACACTCATATGTGTGGAAACCTAGCAAAGATAGCTGCAGTCCTGGCTTAAAGATTCCCCTCAAGATGCCGCTTCCCCTCAAGATGACCCTAAACTCCAGCATTCAGTAATAATTAGACACCACTAACAGTTTTGGCTTTTGCTCAGATGTGGGAAAGGTCGTAACCAAATTGACTTCTGCACATTTAAATTTGCATTTTAAAATGCTTTGAAATGAAATATATAAATTAAGTCACTCCAGTGGCCAAAATTGTAGCCTATCAAGACTTTAAAAATTAATAACCTTTACTGTTTTCAATTACAGGACATTAGCAGTAGAACACTAAGGAATTAACCAGATTGTTGAAAAAGACGAGAGCGTGGGCTTCCCTGTAGTTGGGAATTGAAAGGGAATTTGTGTTTTATTTCCGTAAAGGTGGCTCTGCTGCCTTTCCATTTGCACCCTGGATACTTCACTGATACAGTCTTAGGGCAGCAAGCACTGTGCCTAAGCTGGTTTCCCCGGGACATGGAGGAAGTGGGCCCATGTGGTCCAGCAATGTCACTGCGAATGGCAGAAGCAAACCTCTGTGACCTGTTTCCAGGAAGTTCTATGACCATGAACATAGTGGGGTGTGTGTATTTTGATGATATTTGGAAACAATACAATTTTTCAGTCAAGTCTTTTTTGGTAATAGTCGTGGCCCTTCTGCTTATTTTGTGGCTGGTAGTTTGAAATTTTGGGGAAAAAGACTCGAAGGTGGATCTGAATAGCGAGCTCGTGATTGATGGTGGCTGAGATTAAGCAGTTCTGAAATGCGTTTAACTACGCAGAAGTGCAGTGTTGCTGCCTTCAGACACACAGCAGAAATGAAAGCCAGGAGGAGCCTTCCTTCACCGCAGTTTAACAAGCAGTTCCATATTTAACACATTTCAAAGCTTTCTCTTTCTCAGTTTAGGTGCCACCCTGAACTCGAACGGTGTCTAACTGGGAGTTCTAATTGCCAGAGACCAACACCGGCAGCAAAGTTAATTGACTACCAGATGAAAATGTCACTTTCTATTTATATTTGTTCAGAACTTCATAGTTTACAAAACACTTTGTTAGGCGTTGCCCTAATTAATGCTCACGGTGACTCTGTAACATGGATGAAGCTGAATCAGAGAAATAGGACAGGAGGGAGGGGGTGGCACAGTCGCTTCTAGTGCGCTTGAGGCCACACAGGTCCTCGACTCCAGCACGAGCCCACTCGAGGCCAGGGCAGCGCTTCCCGGTGCATCAGGCAGGCGGGGCTGGGGCGAGGACAAGGAAGATGAAGAACCCCAGAAGAGGCTATTTTATTTTAATGCAATACAAATAGATATTAATGAAGAAGATAGAAAAAGCACTCTTTTCACTTCTATGAAAAAATAAAACAAAAATACATAACAGAATAATGAGAGAAGAGCAACAGGTAATAAGTGTGTATCACAATCTTAAAAGGAAGGCCATAGTGCCGCTCAGAGCACAAGTCATGCGAAAAAGACTCTTACAAAGAGGACACGGGTAATAGCATAAAACTTCCTCTTCAGTGAACTAAGGGAAACTTGTAGTATAAATGAAACAAATTAACACATGTAGTAAAAATATTTTTGAAACTAGTGAATAGGTAATTTGGGGAATTATGTGAACTTCTCCCTACTTCCTATTTATCTATCTGCCGTGTTCTTCTTCATTTGTGCATATACGGTTTGAGCGTCTCGTGTAAGGAAATCATGCCGTAGTTGAGCTTGTGCGTCTGACTTATTTCACTTACGCACACATTTGCCTATGAATGTTTCAAGCATAACCTTCTTGATGGCAGAGGAGGGCTCCACTGTGCATAAACACCACATTTTCTGTATCCGTAGTGACCTGTTGATGGACATACAGTATTCACTGCTTCCAAAATCTAGCTATTAGGAGTTGTGCTGCTATAAATATGGGTATGCGTGGATCCCTGTAATATGATGAATTTAACTCTTTCAGGAAGATGCCTATTTTAAAAGTCAAGAAAGGAGCCTGTTTAGAAATTGGACAAAGGCCATTTGGGGGCCTCATGTAAGCAGAGGCAGGAAGTGGGAGAGAGAATGAGATTCAAAGTGGAGAGATAAAAAAGAGGGGGTGAGTGGATTTGGCGAAAGAGGGGAGGTAAGAACCAAAGTGACCCCGGAAATCCAGCTTGGAAGAGGGAGAGGCTGAGGCAGGAAGTGACCATGGGGTGCGGAGAAAGGGTTTGGTCAGGGCCTGCAGAGCACCATGGATGCTGACCACGGGAATCCTGAACTATGGATCTAGGGTAAAATTGGTAGAGAAACATAGATGCAATAATAACATAACTAGTGGTGCATGTGTCAGAAAGGTCACCATTTCAGGATGGGTTTTATGGGTTTTTAAAATGAATGTTTACCAATAAATGAGGTGAGAGAGTGCTGATACCGGAAACGCAGACAGCAATCGTGAATACACACTTTGTCACATTTCATTCCATTTCTATATGCCGTTGTTGTAGAATAAAATTATTTTACAGAGTAGCATGAACGATTTCCATAGCCAGCAGTGTCTTTGCAGATGACGGGGCCTGGAGAAACATCTTTCCACCTCTGTGTAAATGCATGGGCTCTAACAGTTCTTATAAAGGAAAAAGACTTTGCTCTGCGTGTTTGCAGCCCTCTCCCATGCTAGTGGAAGCCGTCTTCCTGCACCCCTCCATATGCAGGGAGAACCGGGGTCCCCAGGTCTGCAGATGGTGGCCTGGGGAATCGCTGCTCCACGCTGCATCCATCCTGACCACATCCCAAGGTCCCACGTCGCCCTGTGGTATTTTGGCCCAGCAGTCGGGACCGGAAGCATAGTGCGGAGTGGGTCTCCTCGCCTTCCTCTGGGCGAGCAGCTGGGTACTACGTTCTGGAGACCCTTCATCGAGCACCCTGACCACTGACACCATGGGCCCTGTCACCAGTGTCACCCATGCCTGCTCTGACATCGGCCCCCTTGCTCTTCCACCCTGGCGCCCACAGCATTCGCGGGGTCCCAAACCCACTTGTCAGAGGTGGCACATCTCTCTGTCTTCAGCACTGCCACCTCCACGTCCCCTCTCACTGTCTCTCGGTTCACCAGGGCTTGCCATGCTGTCTCCGGAAGGCACAGCCTCTCAAGGTTATGTTGCTCTTCAGGTCGCTCATTAGTTAAGGGTGATCAGTGTGGAACCCAGGGTCCTATTAGCTGAGGTTACCTGAGCATGGCCATAAAACAACTACCGTTTGCCTAAGTTTCATACTGAGTTTTCAACAACCACTTTGGGAAGGCAGAGTTTCTAGTATCAATAATACAGGAGGAAAAAAATAGATCCACGGCAGCGTAGAGGTCATGGCTTGTGTGTGTAATCTGTGCTGCCTCATTGTTTCTGACAGGAACTTACACTCGCACTGTTACTGTAATAACCTAACGTGAGTAAAGAAGGGTGAAGCAGGACATTCGCTGTGCCTGCTTTCTAGAGGCTGAAGCAAGGAGCCCCTGCCGTGGGGATGTCGGGGCTGCAGAATTTAGCTCAGGGTGTGGTGTCCTTCCCCTCAGACAGCCTTGCCCTGGGGTGGCATGACTGCTAACTCTTCCTGTATTTTCAGAAAATAGAGCAGGAACCTTTCTCCAAGAGGACAGGTCATTGAATTCTGGAAACCAGCTTCTTACATTGGTTTCCCCCAAATAGAGGGGAAAAGCACTGTAAGATTTGTTGAGATGTCAAAGGGTACAATTCTTTTTAGTTAGAATCAAAATTGCAGGAGAAATAATGTTGTGCACTGTTTGTTCTGTTTGCTTACCTTGGAAAACTTCTGGGAGGAGAGAATTAAGCAGAGGTGAGGAAGGAAGAAAGATGAGAAAAGTATCTAACCCACTGCGATGCTCCGATAACGGTGTTCTAAGTCAGAAAAAACAGCTCTCAATTATTTGGAATCGTGCAGTAGGATCTTCCACATGGATTGGTACAAAACACAAGTAACTGTCCAGATATGTGTTCAACAGAACCATGTAGGTTATACACGCATATGATGTAATAGTGAGTTATAAACATAAAGATATATATAAATAAAAATACACAATAAAATACACAAATGTGCCCCTGTGTCTACTCAGGTACAGACAGACGTAAGTGAGTGTGTCTGCTGTACGCTTGCGCATGTCTAGATAGGTGCTGTGATCATAGTCGGAAGGAGGCAGGTGAACTTGGAGTTCGGGGAGACCACGCTGCTCACGTGACGCTCAGCACACACTCGTACCCCACACCCCATGACGCGGTTTCTCATGGTGCCGCTCAGCAGACAGGCCTTCTCGCTCCGTGTCGGGAGCCACCAATCCTGGCATCATTCTTTCCTGTCTCTTAGGCACCCCCTAGTGTGCACATAACGTGCTTATTTAAAATCTATGTTGTGGGCTGGTGAGATGACTCAGCGGCATAAGCGCCTGCCTGGCAAGTGTGAGGTCCTGAGTTCGACTCCTGGTACCCACATAAAATAAATAAATAAATAAATAAATAAATAAAATAAAATTTATGTTGTATGCCTTTATTTAGAAGCGTAGGTAATAAGTGTAATAAAAACACAAACAGTAAACATTAGGTTACCCACCTTTCAGCTCTCCGACCCTGTGAAAATGCGGCCGTGAGTATCCTGTCGCTAAGCCACAGGAATAGCCAGGACCTGAAGCAGCACTGGTGGAGGACGGCATCCCCTTCGCTTCGCTCATGCCTGCGGAGCCACTCTGCACAGTTCTTACGCCAGTTTGTGCTGCCCGTAGCCACACGGGACGGTTCCCTTTCTCTGCATCCCAGCCAGTAATAGCTGTTGTGCGCCTATGGGGTGCAAATCTACCTGGTTTAAAGCAGCGCTCTGTCAGATTTGCTTCTCTCCCATCACTGAGCTGAGTGATGCGCGTGCCGCACTCCCGTTCTCATCCATGCGTTCCCTTTCCCAGCATCGCCAGCAGTGGTGCAGGGTCGCCGTGCTTCGCTGCAGTTCTTGAATGCAAACGTGAATCTCCTACTGCTCGGGAGGGGTTGTGAATGTCTTCGCCGTCTCTCCTGCCTTGAGCTTCCCTGTGATCTCGGCTGAGAAGCCTGAGTTCACGAAGACGCGTCCCTGCCTTGTTTCCCGATTTCCATCCGCATTTCTACCGTCTGCTCTCGGTCTTTGGTCCACGCTGAAGTGCGTGGGCACGGCAGGTGGGACCCACTTTCTCACTTCTCCATACATTGAGCCCATTTTCCTGATACTCTCTGTTGATGCGATGGCTCATGCTTTCCTCTCCTCTCCGTAAGCCAAGACATCATGATGGGGTTAAAAGAAACAATCTCAGGTCTGTGAAACGGAGTAATGCTTTCTCTAGGGCTGTTTCAGCTATTTTTAAAATAATGCTTATTTCTCTTCATATTAGATAGGCATAGATTTGTTTTTATGCATTAGCTTCAATTTACTCATATTTCATCTCTAGCTTTGCTTATTTTTATTCCTTTCATCAATTTTTTAAAAGGATGTTAAAATTACAAAATGTAATCGTTGATCAGCTATTTTCTGCTCTAATCTCTGATTTTTTTGTCTTGAGAATTCTGTCTTATATTATTGAAAGAACATTCATCACCTTTTCTCTCTCAGATTTTCTTGGTAGATCTTTCTCTATTTCTTCATCTCCTGCTTCTCTGTAGTCTTTTGTTTGATGTTGATCAGACCTAATTCTTTAATTTTTTTTTTTTTTTGTGGGTTCCGGGGGTCAAACTCAGGACCTCGTGCACCAGCAGGCGCCCATGCTGCTGAGCGATATCACTGGCCATTTTTTCGTATGTGGGTACTGGGAGTAGAACTCAGGACCTCGCACTTGCCAGGAAGGTGCTTATGCCTCTGAGCTATCTCACCGGCCCCTAATTTTTATTTTAAAGAGAAAAAAATGAACAAAATTTCAGAACAACGTAATAGGAGGGTAACAATTGTTAATACATTGCGTATAGTTATCTTTAAATTAGTTACTCGGGGTACAAGATATCGGCCTTCATTTGTCCAAACAATATTAGCACACACCTTTCTTTTCAGTGAACTAAGAGAAATTAGTAGTATATCTATCTTAACTAACTTTTATATATATATATTTATATATATATATATTCATATATATTTATATATATTTATATATATATATTTATATTTATATATATTTATATATATATTTATATATGTATTTATATTTATATATATTTATATATATATTTATATATGTATATATAGTTGGGGTTTTTTTTTTTTTGCTTTTCTCTTCCTTCTTTTCTCCATTCCCCCATCCCAGTTTCTCTTTCCTTTTGAACAGTTTCTTCCCCTTTTACAATATCTATTCTACATTTTGGATCTTATTTACTCTTTCAGCTTCTCACACTAGGGAGGCAATACGATGTTTACACATGTGCATCTGGTCTATTTCACTTATGAATATGCAGACCTAATTCTTTACCCAATCTTTTTTGTGTATGATTTTAATTCCTATTTACTTATATGTTTATTTTAATTAATCCTATGTTGAATTATTTGAACCTAATTATTTCCTGCTTTCTATTCATTCTGTCATTTTCTGTTTTCTCTTTAGCTTCCACCAGACTTGCTCAGGCACTGATAGGGAAGCTCACAATAAGTTCCCTGGCTGCTAGAAATATGTGCAGTTTTATCGCCATGCACCTGATTTTCCTTGTAAAAGCTGTAGTCAAGGAGTTGGTTAATGTATTCAAGGAGGGACAGGTCGCTTATTTTATGCATTAACATAGGGTTGGGGGTAAAACACGTTGTTTTTGCCAATCTTTCCTTTTCCAGTTGTCTACAAGTGATAAAGGGCAGCTGCGAGTTTCCACTCTGAGCCTTGCACTGAGAAAACCAGAATGTGTCTCTGCTGAAAGTCACCTTGCCTGAGTCCTCATCATGTAGAAACTGAGGCTCAGAGAAGTAGAGACCTGTTCAGGGACACACAGCTGGCCCTCAAGAGTGGACAGGAGGTCCCTGTGTTTGTTTGTTTGTTTGTTTTGTGGGTACCGGGGGTCAAACTCAGGACCTCGCGCACTAGTAGGAGCCCGTGCCTCTGAGTGATATCACCGGCCCTTTTTTCGTATGTGGGTACCGGGAGTCGAACTCAGGACCTCGCGCTTGCCAGGCAGGTGCTTATGCCGCTGAGCTATCTCACCGGCCCCCTGTGTTTGGTTTTGTGTGAACTGCTGACATGAATGAATAGTATGGATAGAACACGTGGGGCAAATCTTTTCTTGGTCTACTTTCAGGTATTTAACAGCGCACCTTTATTGTATCACCAATGCAATCTCCTAAGACATGTCAAAATAATTTAACTGCTTACAGCTTTGTTGAAACATCACAACTACCTCTAATGTACCCTTGTCTTCACTGTGACATATTTCACCACTTTACTCAGAAAATATGCCACATTATGTCACTTATGATTAATAACCAGGCTTCTAAAGAGGGGTGATGTTTTTAAGTCAAGGTTGTAACACATACTTCTCAAGTCAGTGCTCTGCTATTTCTAGCAATCCTGGTAAAGGAGCTAATTAGAAAAAGAAGCTGAATTTTAAAATGCATGCCAGCCATTGCATGAATCTTGTTTGTCCCTGTCATTGAGCCTAGCGACCAACCCTTCTGATTAGAGTCACGTCAGACATCTGCATGAATGAAAACAAAATGAAATGCAAGCCATGAGATAAAACCAGAGCTGCCATGGGGCCGGTGAGATGGCTCAGCGGCTTAAGCGCCTGCCTTGCAAGCACGAGGGCCGGAGTTCAACTCCCGGATCCCACATACGAAAAAGGGGCCGGTGATATCGCTCAGCGGCACGGGCGCCTGCTGGCGCGCGAGGTCCTGAGGTCGACCCCCCGGTACCCACAAAAAAAAAAAAAACGGAGCTGCCGTCCATGGTCATTCCAGGGGCCTTTCCTCAGGACTAGCGATGTGGGTTAGAAAGCTGACCGTTGCATTGAAAGTCTGCTGTGCACATATTACTGGCCTTGCCTGGAGAAGCGTCCTGCCATTTTCCTCCGTCCAAGGACTCTCACTATTTAACCGGAAAGTCCCCTGAACTCTGAAGTTATCTGTTAAACAGGTGATGATACACTATTCATTTCAGTGTAATCTGATTATGGCTCTAAGACACCATCCTAAAAATTACCAGAATTGCCTCCAGCAGCCGCCCACCTCAGTCCGCGCCAGGCCGCAGGATCACAGCTGAGCGTTGGGGATGATCCACCCTGCCAGGCCTGGGAGGGACTGCTGATGGCCCCTCAGAGCTTCTTTACTGTTCCACACCCCACATTCCTCTGTGACTTTAAGCATTTCTTTATTGCCAAAGCATTTTAATTATTTCTTTCTTGCATCGATTTGCTTGGTTACTTTAGGCAATTTTTTTAGGATAAAACATATTTTTTCCCTTTTTCCTCATATTGTCATATTAACGGCTCCATACTTCTTCTCCAATCTGCCAGTTCAAAATAGGCAGCCTACGTAAGAACGATCTAGTTTAAAATTCACTGTGGAAGAGTCAGCTGCTTCATCCCTGATTTATTACAACCATTAGAGATGAAGGCAACATTTCAGTTCCAGACCGTGGTTGAAATCCAGGCAGCTTGATAAGTAAAAACAACAACAATAGCAACAACAGCAACAAAACACAATTTTTTTCTTAGAAGTAATGAGCAGCTGTTGGAAAGAAATCTTCACCTATCCTCCGCTCACTCCGTCTTCGCCTTCCAGGTCTGCTGGAAGGCGCAGGACGCTGCTCATCATGCGTCGATGGGTCTTACAGAAGGAGACGTCAGCACATGACAGTTCTCCAGTCACGATCCAAGCTGAATAAAAGCAGCATGGACGGAGGGTGTCTGCTCAGAGGCAGGTGGAACAGGCAGACCCAGGTTTGGTGTCAATGGTGCACAACATTTTGCTTTAGATTCCACAAACGGATGCAGGCTGGGGTCTGCAGGAAGCAGATGCGTGGGTTGGGTGTGCGGGGTGTTTCTCAGGGAGTGTCTCCCAGGCGGCACACAGACAGGAGGGGAAGAAAGCAGGACGAGGTGAAGGGCAAGGCTGGGCTGTGATGCAGCCTGGTGCAGCCTCATCCGATGGCCCAGGAACTTGGAAGCAAGGATGACCTCGGGGGCAGCAGCAGAGCGGCCAGTGAGAAAGGCGCTGATTTCAGTACAGCCTCATCAGTGAAACCTGCAGGAGGAGATCTGGAAGCAGAGGAAGTGGACTCCTTACCAAGTGCCAGCACATGTGGAATGAAGTCAAAACAGAGTATCCAGGAGAATCCGAGCTTACCCTGCACAGGTCCGGAGCCTGAAAAGGTCCCCAAAGCAGGGGAGGATTGGGCTGAGTTTCCATGTGGTCAGATGGGGGGAATGAGGGACCGGGTCAGGGTGGGGTGTGGGGACAGAGATGGGGACAGGCTGGAGCATCTGATGGGATAACGGAAGAAGAGCGACCTGCTCACAGCAGCGTTGTGGGGAATTAATCTGATCGAGGCATAGAAGGGATTGCAGTGGAGACAGATTAAATTATTTTAAAAAAAAAGAATGCTGGTTTGGACACAGTGATAAGAGCTGTAATGAAAGATGATGATACGGTGGCGTGTTTGGAATAAGTCCCCAGACAGTAGACACAGTGGGCAGCATAGTAGATGATCCCCTGTGAGCAGCTGGAGATACAAAAAAAATGTCCCGTGAAGAAGGCGGTGACCATTCTGAGCTTCCTCCCACCATGAGGTTTTCCCGCCACTACAAGAAGAGGGAATGGAAAACAGAGCTTTGATGCAGCGTGGTGCGTTTGGTTTAGGATTTGAGATGCATCTGGGACATCAGGATATTAGCAGACTGTTGAACTAGCAGATACGAAGCTGGAGAAGGGGTTTTTGGTTGAAAATTTAGATCACGAAATCAGTAACATTAAGCTGACAGCTGGAGCCAAGGAGGTAGGAACTATGAGGGTAATAGAAGTTCTCATCTATTTAGAGAGTCAAATACCAGAAGCAAGCAGAAATACTGGCGAATTATTCTTGAGAATATATTTCTGGTCTCTTTAACTTATAAATAATCTTAGCTCATGTTAGCCATACAAAAATTGTATCATTCCATTCTAATAATTGAGAAAATTTAACACTGCATTGGCCATATCAAAATCCTTATTGAGTAAAAAAGGGATAATAATTCTATGTAGGAGAAATTCCATGCGTTAAGAAATGGCACAAGAAAATAAAATAGTCCAACCCACCTTTAAAACTTCCAGGACTGTATAATATGTGAAAAGATCTATTTTACCACAGCAGGATCTATAGCGGAGTTGATGTCCAAATGACAGAGGAACCAACATGCTAACGACTGTGGACTTGGCCTGTGTGATTTTGTTGTTAGAGTGGCTGTAACCGCAAAGTGAAAAGATAGCAAATTCTGGCAAGGATGAGGATAAAAGGGAGCCCTGCACACTGTTGGCCAGAATGTAAGTTGGTACAGTCCGAGAGGAAAACAGTGTGGCGGTTCCTCCAAAAATTGAAAATAGAATCACCATGGAATCCAGCGATCGCGCCTCTGGGTGCGTATCCCAGAGGAAATGAAATCGTGTGTCAAAGTGGTATCTGACTTATATATTCATCGCAGCATTATCTGCAGTAGCCAAGACAGGAAAACAACCTACAGGCCCATCATGAGATGAACGGATAAAGACAATATGCATATATTTGTATATAAGACACACGGGAACATCACGAGGGCCGCTTGCTTTTCTTAATTTTTAATTTTATTAGTACACGTTTGCAGTTCTCGCGTGTGCAGTCACCTCGGGGAGTGGGTACATGTACACACCACAGTGTGCTGCTTTCTTTTTAATCCCCTCCCCTTCCCTCCCCCCCCTCCAATTCCCTGTCCCGTTTTTCATTCTTGTTGATGTTATTGATCTTAGCTCATGTTACGGCGTGTCACCTTTACGTTCATTGAGGTATGAGGTTCCTGTGCATGGTACCTTCCCCTCCTCTCGCCCCTTCCCCTTGTTTCCTAGGACCGCTTCCCTATTGCCAGAGGTCCGTCCCCTTGTCCCCTTCTATCCATCCTTTCTTATTCTCTTTGTTTGTTCTTTGCCTCACTCAAATGAGAGATGCCACACAGCTTAAGCTTGTGTCTGGTTTATTTCACGCAACATTGTATTTTCCAGGAGCATCCATTCATTCGTTTTTGATCATGACCAGTTCTTGAAGTCAGCAGGCTCAGTGACCTTGCACTTTCTCAAATTAAGGAAAAGACAGGTGATTTGGCCCAGCTATTTTTCTCGGCCCATACAGGAAAACATTTCCTTATAATTTAGAATGTGGCTAGTCCCCAGGATTCTCTGCGAACTTTGGCTTGCTCTTTTCTCTTTTAACTCCTGCCTTAAAGGAGGTAAGCAAGGAGGTAAGCAAGCTTGCTCAGTTGAGCAAAACTTGAGTAATAAAAGCTGTGAATTTCTCTAAACACACCTAAAACCCTGATTAATTCTGTCACAGAAACTCAAATGTGTCATTTCTAATCAATGCCTAGAGAAAAATAGATACTTTTTAAATGTTCTGTTTCATGTGATCTGAGCTATTCTGAGTGTGCCCAAGATATAGCCCTTTAAGGACGCCTTGGAGACAGACTCTCAAAGTCACCCTGACCGTGCCTGGGGACTCTGCCTTATCCTTCACTGCCCTTCCCAGCCAGCAGGCAGGGCCAGAGAGTCCCTGCTGGCTCTCTTGCCTTCTGTTTCTAGGTCAGTGTTAGATGTTGTCTAATATCAGTTCATACTGAACCCAAGGAGCTCAGGGTGAGAGGCCGGGGAGGGGCCCACGCTTCCGTGGACATCTTCGACCTCCGGATTCTTGCAGCTCTCATCGTCTCCAACAAGTCTTTCTCTATCCCTCACTGTCCCCCCTGAACCCCCACCTCCTGCCCTTTCTCCTGGGGCTGGGCACAGACCAGTAACTCCGGCCACAACGACCAGAGCAGCTCTGGCCACGGCTGCTCAGAAGTCACCTAGGAACCCACAGTTGGCATGAACGTCGCAGCCGCACGAGCAAGGCCAGGCGTTGGCACTGTTTCCCTAGAGGGTGGCTCGGGGACCCGGGAGTGAATAGTCCTGGGCCTCTAGGTCGATGAAACTGTGACTACAGCCTCAGTCCTGTCCCACAAGGAGATGAAAACAGAGTCTTAGGACCTCTCGCCACCCACGTTGCGTCTTGTTCAGATTTTCCCAGTGAAACGTGGGCTTTGGAATTTAAAAAGTTATAGGAGGAGAGAAGAGAGAAGACGTGAACCGACCACTCTTTCTCTACCACTGAGGGCCCTAAGTGGCTGTGGTACTAATGCTCTCTGCCCGCACACTCATGAGCTGGGTCTCCTCAGCCTCATTCCACCGGGGAACAAATGGAATCGCAGATTTTAACAACCCGGATCGCGGTAACACTGCTAATTGCTTCAAATTGACTGAAACCAAGCCCACGATTTCCTCAGTGTATCATACTCCTTTTTTTATCTGGGGGAAAGTAAGCATTTTTATTCACTGTATGAAAAATAGGATGCAATTAATTACTAAGGGACACGACACAAGAACAGATCGTCCTGATTTAGCACTCTTATTAAAGGTTTAGAAAGTGCATCTAAATTGGCATTTGGCAGTGTTTGATGGCTCTGAGCTGTCTTAGAGAAGGAACCCCCTTCAGGATAAAGCACATAACCCTGGTAATAAGTGACATTTAGCAGATATTTACATACTTCTTGTAGAAAGGTTATGTCAAAACTGGGTGCATGTCACACGCAGAATTTCTGCTCCTATAACATTACAAGCTTCCCTGTCAACAGCACTCAGGGATGTACCTTATTTAGGGACTGTAACGAGCCAGAAGAAGTAATGAGGGTGTCTTGAATGTGTGGTTCAACGTTCCATAAAATCATGGAAAGAGTTTTTTAATTGCTTGGTTTAGTTTTTCCCTCCAATTTTATATCTCATGAATGCAAAATACAGGATTCTGGGCCCTTCACAAAATTTGAAGCATTCTCTATGGCAGTCTTGCGACTCATCACCGAAGCAAGAGAGACGACACATGCAGTGAAGAAATGACACCTGGCAAAGGGGTCCAGGGGTTAATTTACCTTAAAAAGGACACTCATGCTGACGCCATGTGGCCAATGAAATAACACTTATCCTACCCTGCCCATGGCCTTGTTCTGGGACAAGGACTTTTCTCTCTAACTGAGTGCTTCCTTCATCATGCAACTTTTTATTTTAACTATTTTCAATAGGCTCTTTTGTTTTTGTAAAGATGTTTTAAAAATTTAAATATTCATTTTTCCTTTTAACCACTTACCAGTTCAATTATTTAAATACAGGATGATCAAAAATTACATATTTTTTCATTAATTTTTATAAGATAATAGAAGAGGAAATGTAAAAACAACAATTTAATCTAATTTACTCAATACAAGAATCGACTGGTTGAAATGACACCTGCCCGAGTGACACTCAGGACAATCAGTACGTAGACAAACACGCTGGCTAAGTGACGCTCGGGATAAACTGTGAAGTGGTCAGTGTGTGAACTGCAACTTACAGTTTGTTCTGTTATGTCTTGTGTTGGTTTTGCATTCATTTCTAGAAAGCTAACTGCGAGGGGCGGCGTGCTGCAGCTCAGGCTGCTGCAGCGCTGAGCCCGAGTCCTCAGGCTGTGTCCTCAGATGGGCTCTTCACCCCCGACACGGCTGCCTACCGGGCCCCCGTCGCATGCCTGAGTCTAAGCATCTAGTTTTGACACAGAAATGAGATAACGGAGAGTGGCATAATGGTTTAAAATACGATATTCAGAGCAAGGGGTGGCACTCTGAGTTCAGAGCAAGGGGTCTCGCTCTGAGTGTCATGTGAGCATTAGCTTGTGACATTTACTTTTGGTGTAGGAAGGTGCGGTTCTTGTTTTTTAGCAGTGCTCTTTATGGCTGGGTTTCCGAAATCTACTTAAGTGACAACAGTTATATTCCTCATAACCATATACGCCAATGAAAGGCAAATATTTTGGAGCTGTGGAAGGCATAGCTTTCGATTTTTCTTGTACTTGTTTTTTTTTTATGAAAAAACAAAAAATTTCATAATCAAATAATAAGAGAATAACCATAGGCTTTACACTGTGTATTGTTATCTTCAAAGTAGTTGCTCAGAGCATAAGACATAAACCAAAAAGGTCCTTATAAAGAAGAAACAGATAATAACACAAATCTGTTAAGTGAAGTCAGTCAGACACACAAGCTCAAATATCGCATGATTTCTCTTATATGAGAAATACAGGAACAAAACAGAAGAGAGATAAGTAGGAAACAGGGAGAAGTTCAGATACCCCCTCAAATTACAAATTCGATTGTTTTAAAAATATTCCAATATATATATTCTAATTGGCTTCAATTATATGACTAGTTTATCTGAGTTCATTGTTTTTTGTTTATAACGCTGTTTCATCCAAAGCTACTTCTCGCCTCTATTCCTGAAAAATAGTATGCACAAGTCCTTCCTCTATCTCGTAATGCGAGGGGACATTCTTATATTCAGCAGTCATGGACAGCTGACACCTACACTGTGTTGTTATTAATTGGGTAGGTCGAGAGCACCTCCTTTGTTGCCTAATTTGGGGCCTGGAAAGTGAGACCTTACCTATTTCTCCGTCCTCCTGCACCTGGTGGAGAAACTGAATCTTCCCCACCATTGGCTTCCAACCCAGCGCTGTCATCACATCTGCGATGCTGGGGAAGCCGACGCTCACTGAGATGCCTGCCGCAGTTTGTGACACTGGTTCTAACTCTGAGAACTCAGCGCCACGCACTTGGTTTCGCCAGCAAGGAAACAGAGGCCTGGGGAAGGTTTGGTAGCTCTGTCCAATCACACAGCTGGACTTAAAGGCAGACCGTCTTGTTCCAAAGTTCCGGCCTTGGAAAAGCGATCTGCTATGCAGATGACAGAGCCCAAGCCCGCAGCCCCACCGAGGTGTGCGTGAGAATCCTGACAAACAGGTTCTGTGTGCAAGAACCACGGGAGATGAAAGGAGACAAACACGCGGATTTGTTAATTAATAACCTCGCTACATGTAGTAAGCGTTCAAAGCACAGGGCAGATTGCAGGACTTACAGGCGTCTTTGGTGCCTGGCAGCATTTTCCCCAGCATGTTCCAACTGTGGACGATCCCGCCTGAACCTCACCAGGGGAGCCCCGTCCTGAGGTCCCTCCCTCTTCGCGTCAGAGCAGCTCTCGCAGCCCTGAAGCTGAAGCAAGCCATTGAGAATCCACCACAGTTTTGAATTGTCGGTGTTCGCATCTCCGGCAGTTTTCGTTTGGCTAGTTTTTAATTTCTCTGGTAAGAGGTGACCTGTGCCACCCACAGCTCTGGCAGTATTTGCGACTCTGAGTTCCAGCTCCCGCTGCTTTTGAACACGGACAGAGCAGTGGTAACAATGCTAAGTACAAGCATAGCCCCGGCAGTGCCCTGCTGCTCTCTGCCACCTGTGTCTAGACTGAGTGCCATGCCGGGACAGCCTGGCACACTGTGGGCGCTGCACATGCAGCATTGCCAAGCACGTGCCAGGTGCCAGATAAACAGCACTTGAGTCCGTCAGTCAATGATTGAATGAATATATGGTTTCCTGTTAGACTTACACATCTCCCTTGAGTTGATAAGAGAAATGAATCTATAATTGATTAATGAACAAACTCTAAGACATCTTCCTATTTAACGGCTTGCAAAATCACCCAGCTGATTTTTATTAGGTCATTGCTTGCTTAAGAATCTTTGTACTCATAGTCATTTCCATTTCCCTGCATATGAATAAAATTTTTCATTTAAAAATACATGCTGGGCCAGGGATATAGCTCAGCAACACAGCGCCTGCCTGGCAAGCACAAGGTTGTGAGATCAATTCCCAGTACCAAAAAAAAAAAAAAAAAAAAAAAAATATATATATATATATATATATATATATATATGTATGTATATGTATATGCCAAGGCTGGGCGTGGTGGCACATGTCTGTAATCCCAGCACTAGGGAGGTTGAGGCAGGAGGATCACTGTGAGTTCAAGGCCAGCCTGGGCTACAAAGTGAGTTCAAGTCCAGCCTGAATTGCATAGTGAAACCTTGTCTCAAAAAGACGAAAAATAAAATAAAATAAAATGAAATAAAATATATATATATGCCAGAAAATACCACAACAAAGACCAGCCGTGCGGGCTCTGATCTCAGCTAGGTCGCCCTCCTAGAACAGCTAACTAGTTGTTAGTTAACGCCAAACTACTGTCTTTGTGTCTCAGTGTCTCCTCTGCAAGGGAGACCTAGGAATAGCTGCGTGTGAGGCTGACAGGGGCTGATGGCGTTAACGACTTGCCCATGGTACTAGGTAGGGTTCACCCTGGGCTCCCTCAGGCCCATTTCAACCAGGTGATGCTGCCGATGCCCCACACCACCATGGAGGGAGGCAGTGAGGGGAATGGCCCCGAGGCAGAGCGCAGGAGGAGGAGCTGACGCGCGGAGCCTCACTGGGAAAGGGCTCTGCAGGCTGAGTGTGGCAGTGGCTCCGGCTGCCCGGGCTGCAGCCTCTGCGCACGTCCCCCGGAACAGCACAGCACAGCTCCAGCAACTCGCCCCGCAGTTCTTGATTTACGAATGTATGATGTTAAGGGTGTGGAATAAAGAGGCCAGTTTTCCTAACCTGTACTTCACAGTGCCGTTAGAAAAGAACTTCAGCAAGGAGACAGGATTCTGTGTCTCCGCGGTTCGGAGTGGCCCTGTCGGCGAGGCATGACCTGGGCGGGTGGGGAAGGTAACTGTCTTACAGTTCACAGCAAAGCGGGAGAGAAATCTCTTGTCACATCATTTTTACGCGATTTGGAGGAAAATCCAAACCCAAACCCTCTTTTCATTTACACTGCAGAGTGAAGTCTGAAATGTTGTAATTCAAAAATGATGCTTGAATTTAGAAAAGTCTCGAACTCGGTGAAATTAACCATAGTTGCCGAAGTTCAGATCAAGCCACACTTTTCCTTGGGAATGATGACAAAATCCACACGGCAGGATATTCTTCGCGCCGCCTGCGGCGTCTGGGCCCGGTGCCCCGCGGCTCTTCCATGGAACATCGAATAAGACCCGGGTCCGGATTTCCTTCCCGCCCTTACTTTGTCTTTCCCTTCTCTCTTTCAGTCCCTCCCTTCATTCAGCCCTTTGAGTTTCCGAGATTCTCCATTGGGCAGCGGGTCTTCATCCCGTGCGTGGTGGTCTCGGGGGACCTGCCTATCACCATCACCTGGCAGAAGGACGGCCGGCCCATCCCCGCCAGCCTCGGGGTGACCATCGACAACATCGACTTCACCAGCTCCCTGCGGATCTCCAACCTCTCCCTGATGCACAACGGGAACTACACCTGCATCGCCCGGAACGAGGCGGCGGCCGTGGAGCACCAGAGCCAGCTCATCGTGCGAGGTGAGGAGCTGCGGCCCGCGCGCCAGGCTCTGCTGCTGCCGCCCGTGCGGCTCGAGCTCTGTGCGCGCAACCGCACCCGGACACTCGGGCTCCCTATCAAACAGCAGGACTAGAAATCCACGAGTTCCTCTAAATTCCACGCGAAGGTTTCCTGCGCCTAAAATCTGATATTTCATGTAATCAGCAGCCAAGAGATGTGTAAATGAAAATTTGGGGGATGAAGGATTTAATTCATGCTGTAGGCCTTTGACCTAACCAGTGATTCCTGAGGACCAAAATCTGCTAGCCCTTGCTTTACTGTATTTATTGTATCCAGAACTTTTAATAATATTTCTTATCATTTAGATAAATGGCTTCTAACAATTAATATTTACCAAAGTTTATATAGTTCGTAAAATGTGGTTTTCTTTGCCCCTTCATTCTATTTAGCATGAAATCTATTATTAGTTTGGGAGGCTGCCTGAGCATTTTTAAATGAAGCGGAGTGTGACGGTACAAATGGAAAAGATTAAACCCAGGTAGTTTAACTTGTAGAAGACATTGGCGTGGTCTCCGTACACCTAAAACGACTCGATCTTCCTTCAAATCTTCACTCAAGACACCAACTGGTCACTCTGCATTTGTGAATTAAGCACTGCATTGTCCCTAAACCTGTTAAATATGAATATTCTCATTTAGTGATTCTCTAAGACAACCGTATCCACACCTACTGCAAAGCTAATGGTATAAAATTAACAAGTTAGGTAATGTTGACTGTTTGTTTATATTTTAAAATTCCCAAAGCTGGGGTGTGGTTTAGAAGGGGGATGAGTTCTGTTATCTTCAGATTGGCCAGTAGCAGGCTCTGCCTTAAGCAGGAGATTCCCTGTCCTCCCTTAGTCCTCAACCCCTGAGTCCCCGACATGGCCACTTTCCTTCTCACTGAAAAGGAGCTCTCTGCCCTTGGGCAAGGGAAGAAAGCCAGGCCCACCTAGAAGTCACGCGAAGAAACCGACTTCCTATTTCTAAAACAAAAATTCCCAGGGTGCATAAGCAGTCTTTTTCATTCACCTTACACTTTTGAGTGGAAGAATGGAGACACGTGAGTTTTTTCTTCTTCTTTTTTGAAGATAAAAATGGGAGCCAAACTTGTGTGTTTCCGAAGTGTTTTCTTGGAAGCGGAAGGGACTCCTGGAATTGCTTTCGAAGGGCAAAATACTCCATCAGCCTATTTTCATTATAATCTGCTCTGAAGGATCCAGGTCAGGGAACACAAATGATAGATAAAAATGTACATGTATGTTCTTCATATCACTTTTCCTTGGAGGAAAACAGCCAGGCTTTTTTGACCAAGACAAAGGTCAAAGGAATTGAAATGGAGCCTAGAAAAGCTCCCCGCGATTGTTCTTCGAACACCGGCTTCTGTGAAACGTCTTGTATGTGCGTCATCAGTCAGGGGCCGCAGCCCTGAGAAAGGACGTGTGCTTTGCAAGGAGGCCATGGTGACTGAGAAGTCGGCAGGGACAAGATGACGAGGGGTGGTGGTCATCATGGTGCACGTCGAGACCGGACAGCAGACCCTCCTGGGAAATTAAAGAGACGGGTGTGTGTTTCCTGCTCCCAACCAACACCAATGAAAGCATCACCTTTGGGAGTAGATTGGTTTCCCAGATGTCTGGAAAATTATTTCTTTTTTTCAGTATTTCCCCAAAATCTCTGGTTAGTGGTGCTCAAATTCTGCCACACATTGGAATTGCATGGGGAGCTTAAAAGAAGTCTGATGTCCAGCTTTCAGCCCACACTGATTGAGTCTTCGGAGGTGACTCGAGCATCAGTAATTTGTAAAGTCCCCGAGTCAATGCTGAGATGAGCCCGCTGTGAGCCCTGGTGCCCTGGGTGACCAGAATCCTCAGTTATTGTAGAAGCCGTCTTCCTCGGTGTATGAAGAGGCCTTTGGTGACTCTAAATAGGGTGGTGACATGGCCTGATTTATCTTTTTAATTATCACACTAGCAGCTAGGTGATGAATGACGTGGGCCGCAAGGCAGAGGGAGTAGCCGCGAAGCTATTTCAGAAGTGCAGGCGAGATAAGCGCACCCATGACGAAGGCGGTAATGGTCAAGGTAACGAGAAGCAGTTGAATCTGTGATGTGTCTTTGCACTGGTCAGCTTTTCATCACTGGGGCCAAATACCCTACATCCTGCTTAAAGGAGGGGAGGGTTATTAGATGCTTTGCAGCAGTGGAAAATGTCAAAAGTAGTATACTGACGCCATGGTGCAGGCTCCAGAAGGCAGAACCAAGAGAAATGACTGGAAATCATGGGTCAAGTGCGAAAATAAACATAAATATGTCGGATGGGACCATAACCAAGTAGCAGGTATTAGATTCATCCTTCTACCATAAACAACTTTGAAATTAGACAAAAATACATAAAGAACTGTTTCCAGGCCATGAAACAGGAGCTGTGACCCTTCAAGGAAGGGGAGAGCAAGAGCAGAGTGTCACATAAACCCCAGATTTCTGCCAGGCCTCTTTCCAAGCCATGGCAGAGGGATGCTGATCCACAGATGACGGTGGTCCTGCCAGGTGGGGAAAGCAGAGGTAGGACTTAGCGCTGCTGAGAAGATCGGACATTGCAGCAAGGTCCGGGAGATTAGGGAGCTGCTCGGAGAAAGCTCTGCGTACATCTGTGCAGGGTTCCTTGTGGTACTGAGCCATTGACGAGGTCCAGCAGGGGTTACACCTGGCTTAAAAATGCTGGTGTTCTAATGAGCTGGAATGGGGAAGACAGCAGGGCTCAGCTGGACTCCCAGAAGGGCTCTGCACCAAGAGTGGGCTGATCTACCCTGCAGTTAGGGCTGCTCCAGGCCAGCCCACAAAGCCTAAGTAGGAGGCTCTTGACAGGAGAAAGCTTCTCCACCATAAGCCAATTGTCTGCAAAAACAAATTCACTCCGGAACAAAAGAGGACAAAATTTTGGCTCTCGATAGCAAGCATATCCACAATGACCCGCATGCGCTAAAGTATTATCCGACAGGGAGGAAGCAAAAAATGTAAGCCATAAGAAGATGGGGATAGAAACAACACAAACAGACACGAGGATGCGGTGGTGGAGACACTGGCAGGCAAGGTGCAGACGCAGCTGTTGTAAACATTTTCCAGGATGCTGAGGAAAAGATGTACGCAATGCGGAAACACATGGGGAATCCAAGGAGAGGAAGGGACAGTGCTTCCTAAAGGACCAAAAGAAAATTCTAGATCTGCAAAATAGGCTACTTCAAATAACAAATTCACTGGGTGTATTTAACAGGAGATTGAATACTGCAAAACAAGGGATCCCTGAATTTGAAATCAGAGGACAAGAGAAATATCCAAATTTCAGTTCAAAAAATAGAAGACTGAAAATAGAAACTGAGGCTCAGTGAATGTGGGGCAGTATCAAGATAGATAGATAGATAGATAGGTAGATAGAGAGATAGATAGATGATAGATGATAGAGTACAGAACAGAAAGTTTAAAAGAACCCAAGAAGAGCAAACACATCGAAAGCTGTCCCGTGGCATATCAGAATCAAGTTACTACAAACCAATGACTTGGAGAAAATATTAAAGGCACCCAGATAAATTAGACTCACTGCATCTAGGAGAACAAATTTCGAAAACTTCAGGTAACTCATCAGAAACAGTGCGAGCCAGGAAAGAATGGAACGTTGTCTTCAATGTATCAAAAGGGCAGAGGCAGAAATTTCTCATCAAAGGATTTCATAAGCAGCTGGATACCGTCATACGCTCTTCAGATGTGAAGAAGAAATAACGGCATCTTCAGACAAGCCAAATGTGAGAAATTAATCTGTATTGAGCTTTCACTACAGTATATTTCAGGAATTTTTATCAAATTAAAACAAAATTATTTCAGATGGAAATTTTGATCTACAAGTGAAGAGCCCTGCATATGATAAATTGTACTGCTAGACATTAAAGACATTTTGTTTTCATTTTTATAACTTTTAAAAATATATATTTAAACAGTAACAATTTATCAGGATATATAGCATGCAAAATAAAATGTGCAGTGACATTGGCACAAAGAATGGGAAGAAAACAGTGGACACTTATTGTTGTAAGATGATTTGTAAATGATACATGAAGTGGTGGAGGTTATTTGAAAACAGACATTGACATTTAAATATGTACAGTGCAGGGGCCGGTGAGATAGCTCAGCGGCATAGGCGCCTACCTGGCAAGCGTGAAGTCCTGAGTTCGACTCCCGGTACCCACATTAAAAAAAAAAAAAAAAAAAAAATATATATATATATATATATATATATATATATATGTGTGTGTGTGTGTGTGTGTGTGTGTATGTGTGTGTGTGTGTGTGTACACTGCAAACTCTAGAACCATAAGCAAAAACTAAAACTAAGAGGTACAGCTATTATTTCTGTAGAAGATGCAGCAAATATACTCAATTGACCAGAAAAATGGTAGAAAAAGAGATAGAAAGTAATAAAGGGGAGATAGGAAAATAAAAAACAAATAGGTAGCCAGTAAAGATAACACAATCATATCAATACATGCATTAAGTGCACAAAACATTTTCAGGCTGATCCAAAAGTATGATTCAAGTACTGGCTGTCTATGGAAAGCTCACTTTAAATAATGTAATGATATGAAAATATAAATAGGTTGAAGGTAAAATAATATGAACTATCAAAATCTTGATAGACTATACCTATATTAGACAAAACGGACCTCAAGCCCAGCAGCATTGCTGTGAATACATAAGGACACATTATAAGGACAAAATCGTCAGTTCATGTGGAAGAAATCAACATTCGATGTGTGGATGTAGCTAATCATGGAATTTCAAAATGCATGATGGGAAATCTAATGGAACCAACGGGAAAAAGATGAATAGGCAGTGAAAAGTGGAAAGTTCAACACTCCTTTGTCAGTAATTTATAAAATAAATAGAAAATCAGTGTGGATGGAGATCTGAGCAGCTGTATCAATCAACATTGAATTATAGGGGAAAATATAGTCATTTGAGAGTGGGTATAAAGGAATATATTTCTAACCACCCACTAATGTTTTAAAGAGAGCTCAGCAGTTGTTCTCTGAGGTATAAATAAAAGTAGGCTCAAAAGATATTGCTTTGACATTGGTTACAGTTTATTTAGAGACAGAAAGAGAGAGAAACACAAACTTACTTCTTGTAAGAGTAATAGAGAAGAGTAATAGAGAAGCAAAAATATTTAACAAAATATTAGCATGTTCAATTGGCGATATACAGAATGGATAGAATATCAAAAGAAAGTGGCCTTTCTCAGAGATACACATTCAGTTTAACATTTAAAACTCAATCAATAGGGGCCGGTGAGATGGCTCAGCGGCATAAGCGCCTGCCTGGCAAGTGCGAGGTCCTGAGTTCGACTCCCGGTACCTGCATATAAAAAAAAAAATTACCATATACAGTATTTTTATTTTATTTTATGAAAAATAAAACAAAATTTCATAACAAAATAATAAGAGAGTTACAGTAGTTACTTTTCTCCATGCTGAGACAAAATACCAAATACTCAAAGTTAAAAGAGGAAAGTTTTATTATAGCTCACAGTTTCCAGAGGTTTCAGGATAATTGGCTGGCTCCAGGGCAAGGTGGCACAGCAGTGGGGCATCGCAGAGGAGAAACTGTTCATGGTGGGCAGAAGGCAACAAAGCAGTGAAGTAGCGAAGAAGTAGCAAGCGACAACAGCAGCCCTCTTTCTTCTGTTCCTTATATCTTATCTAGCCTACATACCCTTAGGGCAGGTAGCATTCGCACCCAGGGCAAAGCACCCTTAATCCTAGCATCACACCATGAGTAAATCCCAGCCGCACATCCTTGATCCCCGCATCACACACCCTAGATCCCGCCACCTCTGAAAAGCCTCTCCATGACTGCATGAGGCATGGGGGGACATTTAGACACAAGCCATCCCCAACAGTCAATACACTGTGTATCAAAATCTTAAAGGAAGTTACTTGGGACACAAGGCGTAAACAAAAAAGACTCTCTTTTACAAAGAAGAAACAAACAGGTAATAACGTAAAACTTCCTTTGCAATGAATAGAAACTAGTAGTATAAATGAAACGAATGACCATATGTAGTAAACTATTTTAGAAACAATGGAATAGGTAATTTGGGGAATTACGTGAACTTCTTCCTACTTCCCATTTACCTACCTTGACTGCCCCTTGTACACTGAACACTAAAAATATCGTTGAGAAACTGAACTGTACTGATCAAAAGCCCAGCAAGCTTTGTTATGAAAATTCAAATGTTTTTTTAAAACTTATATGGAAATGACAAGGGCCTAGAAAAACCAAAGCAATTTTTAAAGGATGAACAAACCCAGAGGACTTAAACTGTCTTACTGAAATGGAACAAAGGATGCACACTGGAGCAGCTCAGGTGTTCGTGCTGTATAGCTTGCATGCGGGTCATTGTTCTGACTTCAGAAAATCGGTCACCTTTTAATTCTCCAGTGCCAACGTCACAGCAACTTTCCTCGGGCCTATTTTCCTTTTCATTTCAGTTGGCAGGATAACGACTACGCTAAATGAATTGGGTGAGAACTGCAGGACACGCTTGCTGCTCCGAGGAGGCACTGTCTCTTTCTAAAGTCTTCATCTGTAACAATCTTTATTTTGTTTTCACAACAACTTTCTAGTGATGAGTTCAGTATTTTCTTGTGCATCAGGGGCTAGGAAAAAGAAATGATCGAGCTGTAACTCTTTAAAAGATCAATAGGTGGCTACAAATATGGATATTCTTTTATACCTGTTCTGGAAAGAGTACATTTTTCTGTTATTCCTTCCTTCACCTCCCCCCCTCTCCCCCTCCAAGTACCAGTGCACTGAGCATGCACTCCTAAGTGCCGTCTCCCAGAAGAGCCCTGTGAGGGGAGCTCCTTTTCCCAATCCGCTGGGACAAGGAGACAGGCGACAACTCACCTAGCAGTGTGACAAGCTGTGGGACTTCAGCCAAAGAAGAAAGAAGAGTCACCTGCTTTAGGGGGTGCATGAAGCAGACCAGAAGTAGAGAGGGAGGAATCTAAGGATTAGGAAACAGAGCCGCTAGATGACAGGGCTGGGAGGAGGACAGCAAGTTCTGCAGGGTTTGTCACCACGGGGAAGGAGGTCAGAGAGAGCGGACGGCATGACTACCTGTGCATGGAAGAGTGGGGCTGCAGATGAAGAGCAGCAGAAGGGGACCTCACAGCTCACACTGCTCCCACCTGGGCCTTCTGTCCCCTAAGAAAGAGGTCTGAAGGTCATGAGACCTGTGAGGGGATTAAAACAGAAGGGTCAGAGCGTCCACTGGAGGGTGAGTCGCACATTGGAATAAAGGGCCAGGAAGGGCACAGAGGCCTGGAGAGGAGACTGTCACCATCCATGTGACAAGCAGGGACACTGGAGCTAGGAGGCTGCTGCAGGAAGGACACGGGGAGGGGCCTTCAAAGGGTCTTTGCGGCGTTTGATGCCCGTGTGAAGGCACTGCGTGAGAAGCCTCCATGGCACACCTTTGCCCCGAGGAGCGCCTGGCCCGGCCTGTGCGGGTGTCCGAGGAGGGGAACCCGGCCACGGCATTTTCCTCAGCATCTCCTTCCCACATCGGGTTCACAGCCGGGAGGGAGAGCTGTCTCCCGGAGGTCAGCGCCAGCTGTGGTGACCGTCCCTGCTCTGTGACAGCTGGAGCGGCCAGCTGTTCTCGTCACTGCTGGCTTGTGTACTCAATAGGCCCAGGTCCAAAATTGAGGCAAAATTAAGCCTCTTGCTGTTCCTCAGAGCCATTCGAAGAACGCTGAACGTCACAGTCTGTGAATGCCGACATTCTCCTCCGAATGCAGTCTGTCACCTGGGTCGTGAGAAAGTGCCAGCACGTACCGGGCAAAATCAAACCCATGTGAACATAGCCGAAAATATCAAGAAGTAACCCCAGGATTCATTTTCATCTTTAACTAGAATAGAGAAACATCTTTCTCATCAGCACTCAAGGCTTTGGCGTGACACATAGCTTGGGAAACGTAGAAGTGGGGAGAATGAGTTTGGAGACCTTGAAATGCCCGTCTCAGGGAGAGCGGCTTGGGGGTCTCCGAGTGACCGACTATTAATTACAGGAGCAAATCCAACCCGGACACGGGCAGGACTGGCGTCCTTATATATCCTCAGGAGGCTTTGGGGAGGGAGAGAACTGCAGTTACCTCTATACAGAAGCGGATTTTAGGAATAAACAGAAGATGCAAAGAAATGCTACAGCTTTAAATGCCAAGACAAGGTCCTTATTTCTGCTGGCCCGTTCTCATGACTTTGGGACATGATTGGTTTCTCAAGGGCTCCTCTTCCTCATCTGTGCAATAGAAACGCTGTGGTTGTTCTCCAGGGTCTCAGAGAGTTTAAGCAGCTAGCAGTGGGCAAGGCCTTCTCCAGATGTTCCCATCTAACAATGGGAAAGGGAAGACAGACGTTCTTATCCATCTTTCCCGAGGTCGGACCCTGTGTGACCCTGGGTACATTCCCCACCATCTCCTTATGTCAGTTATTTTACTCATAAAATGGCACAAAAGTTAAGAGGGTCTTTGTGAGGTTCAATAGCATAAATAATCCATCTATGAAATGCCTTTTATCTTCATATTTGGCTGGTGGGAGGCAAACAAAATTTGTTTAGACTCTTAATACACCTTCCCGGAGGGCTGCTGCGACAACGTCTCACCAGGTAAAACTGAACTCAGCACTCCGTGACCGGGTGGGATGGGAATAGATCTGGCCGCAGGCCTTCCCAGCATGAGAACCTGGATGGTCCAGGCTCAGAATTTCCACTGCGACCCCCAAGGTCACTTTCCTGAAAGGGACCCACATACCTGCTGGTACCTGATGAGACACCACTTAGGTACTGAATATTTGGATTCATGACAGTCTTCTAGCAGCTTTTCAAGGAAACACGTATGATCTGGAGTGCCCCATTTTCCTTTATGGAAAGTGTCAGGATTTGGCTTATTTGTGCATTTATTAATATGTCACATTTTCCTCAATGGCATGATATACGAGCTTACAATCAATCTATTCACTATTCTCCCTGTGGTTCTCCCATTTACTTCTTTCTTAGTTTTCATGTGAAGCTAGGACAGTGTGGGCATCTGTGGAGAGCAAAGGAGCGGACACAGGGAGCCTGCAGGCCATTCCTCCCAGTGTCTGGAACACTTTTCAAGTGATGAGCGTAGAATTATTCTACTCATCTTGGGGCCATTTCCATCTGTAACTACCTTATACCTGCAGTATATTAATGACTTTTCCCAGATCGACCTCTTTGATGAGTTTTTAAGTAACATTTCTTTGGATTCGAGCCAAATTGAGGGGGGAGACACAGGACGATTATAATTGGACATTGTTCCAGAGGAAATGCAAGAGATTAGTTACCCTGTCTATTTGGCGAGGGATTTCTTGCTCTTAGCAGAATTTGAAGCGTGGAAAGCCTAGGATGTAGCAGGCTGCAGATTTGCCTTGCGTCCTGGGGATAATGATTCTAGCATGATATTTAAACATTCTAATCGACCCTAGAAGTTGATTGATGATTTTTATTAGAAAATTTTGCTCTACATGATCTCTAGATTATGCATTTTTCCTAGAAATAATTTCCTCACTATTTGATAGCCATCCCTTATTATGTTATTCTGAATATATTTACATTTTAATGAATGTATCTGTCTCAGGATACAGTACCATGAAGGGAAATTGCTTACTACTTAAGCAATATCCTAGAGACCCACTGGCTCTGTAAGGTACTTCTTTTATTTGTAAGTTGGGGACTGAGTTCATGAGGATGTGTCAGGGCTGGACTTAACCCACATTTACTAAATTAATCAACACTCCTATAGCACATTACATCTTCCAGCCACTGTTCCGAGAACTTTTCTAACTTATTTCATTAGATCCTCATAACAATCTTATGAAATGGTTACTGTAATGATTCCCAATTACATATAAGGAAACTGAGGCCAGCAGACATTTTATAACTTGCACAAATTACCCGACAAAAGTATCAGAGCCGGGCATGGTGACGCACACCTGTAATCCCAGCACTCGGGAGGCCGAGGCAGGAGGATTGCCATGAGTTCAAGGCCAGCTGCACTACATAGCGAGACCCTGTCTCAAAAAAAGAAGTAGTGGAGCTTGAGGCCAAACCAAGCTGTATGGTCTTAGCCATGGCTCCCTCTCACCTCTCCATGTATAATGTCTTCTACAAAAAGCTGCACTAGGAAATCCAGAGCAAGTCTCCCCTCTCTAGAGGCGTCACAGTGAGTTCCATCTCCGGCTCCTTCTTGTGTCTTGGTGTCATTCCTCCCTCCTCAGCACGTCATAGCCAAAGTGGTCTCTGCTGTAGCTCATGTCATTGCCACTCGCTCCCAAGCCCCTGGGCAACTGAGACCCTCACTTCTCAGTTCATGGGGTGCGGTGGTGGGAGGCTACCTGCCTGCAGCACACAGGCCCACACTTTTGTACCACAGGGCTGGCAAGATTTGCTTCGCCCGTCAGTGCCTGCTTCACTGAGCGTCTACCCCTCGATGAATCACTCATCTCCTGGAAACGTTTGGGGATTATGACCCTTTCAGATGCTGCCTTTCCTAGAAGAATTTGCTCCTTCTCTTTAAGAAAAGATTAAACAACCATTAAAATCACCATAGTTTACCCAGAGGCATTTGCTGTCCCTCGACAGGTATGTTTCAAGTGCAGCGCATGTGTATGATTTAGGAAGCGGTGCATCCTTCCCGTACCTCTCAAAATTCACCAGATGGGCAGTGACCTACTCTCCCATTTTTTAATAAGTGCACCCTTAAGCCTCTACAGTGCCTCTCTTCAACTGGCCTCTACAGCACCACCTTGGCCCCAAAAGGTGCTACCTTCAGGAATACTGGTCAGCGCAGCTTCAGGAGATTTTTGGGCAAAGTTCAGTTCCATGGCTTGCTCTTCATCGCCATTGAGGCGTGCTGATTAATTCTCTCCCCTAGACACAGGGTGCTTTGAACAGTTCACACTTAGGGGAACGCTCATCCTTGATACGTACTACTTGAGGAACGAACATCTTTTATCTCTTCTTTCTGGCTGTGACTCTGTTTTCCATGGGATGAATTCCTGAAGCTCTTCAGTAACACCAGTGGAAAGCAGAAGGCCACATTCCCTTGGTTTGGTCAAAATCTCACACTTAAATGACCATGTTTCCCTAGTACAAAATAATTCATCTCTACAGAAGCTCATTGATATGTGGAAGAAAAACTTCCACCACTAAGCTTGCATCTCTCTTTTGTTCCAAACTGTAAAAGCCATTTTTGTTTTCCATAGATGTAACACATTGTTTGTACTCAATTGCTCCTTCAAGCTGGTTTGTAAAATCATACCTTTCCTGGGTTGTGGTCGTGTCTGAATGACTGCTACTTTTTCTTTTCAGTTCCTCCCAAGTTCGTGGTTCAGCCCCGGGACCAGGATGGGATTTACGGCAAGGCTGTTATACTCAATTGCTCGGCTGAGGGCTATCCTGTACCCACCATTGTGTGGAAATTCTCTAAAGGTACGAAATGATTGGTTTGCTTGTTATCTGCCAATTGGGACGATGTTCCAAAGGATCCTAGTCCTTCGGGAGATGTGTCTGGCAAGAGGATGTACCGCTCCTGTCCCCACCTGTGCTCCTCTCAAGCGCCCTAGTGGTGTGCCGTGGTCATGCCCCCAAAGGTCCTGGGGGGACCAGGATGGGTCAGGTGGGCTGCTGAGGCAGGCCCTTTGCACACTGGGGAGAAGACTGCCCTGTCCACCTAGGTGAGATTGCTACGGTCAGCTTCCGGACCCCTGCACGCCCAGCCGTGGAGAGAGAGGTGCAGTGTGAACTGCCAGAACTGCTCATTGTTGGAGAATTATTTTCCTTGTGTTTAGAGTTATGAGATTAAGTGGTTTTTAAAGTTAAAATATAAAACCATTGATTTTTCAGACATTTACTGTTTGCCTTAGAGCAGTGATAGCAAACCTTTTAGGGCTTGCAAGGATGCAAGCAACCCGCTGCGGCAGGCGTGCCGTACGTTCCCCATCACTGCCCTAGCATCTACAGCGTGCCCGCCGTCTCCTTGGGTGCCTTCTTCCAAGCCGTCCTGTGGGTGGCCAAGGTTCCCAGCGCAACTCCTCACAAACGCCTGCTCTCCGGGGCACAGCAGCCTCTCCCGTGCAGCTCACACTGTGAACACTGTCACTGGAGATACACGCTGGGGACCCAGTGGACACTGGAGGACACCGTGTCCTCCTCTGGTCCTCTCCAGGAGAGGCACCCCCGGGTGCTCGCAAGCATAGTGACGTCCTCTTCCCCTCCATTCACACACCTTAACTCAGCAATGTGTTTCCCAAACGGCTGAGCCAGATGTGTACTGTGAGCTAACCCAGGCCCTCAGATTGTCTCTGCCTCTTTATTTTAGCCGTGTTTGAAGCTGTCTGTTGTATTATGACGTGGAAGTGGATCAACTGCACACGTTTCCCGGAGCTTACGTCCATGGCGTATTTAACATTAGGAACATTTTCCACGACACACATCTTCTTCAAAATGGTTTGAAAGCTCTGTCAGGTGGTTGTTCCCTGTCTCTCCTCCAGGCCATCCCCAGTGCTCTGCTGCTGTAAACGCCACCGCAGTGGACGCCTCCGCGGCTCCACCAGGCGCGTGTGTGCACAGTCACTTTGCAGGGAGAGCTGCAGCACACGCTAACTCAGCTGCACACGAAGCTCGGATCTGTCCTGACCGAGGGTGCCTGGGTCCTCCACGGTGTGAGGGGGTCGTGCGCCCCACGCCCGGCCTCACAAGAGAAGAGCTTCCACTGTGACCTGCCTGCTCTGCTGGGTGGCAATGGCTTCCCATTTCATTCACATATTGAAAATACTAATGGTATTCAAACGTTTCACCCTATGTTTACCGAATATATCCATTTCTCCTCTGAAGAATTTCTTACTCGTGTCACTTGCACACTTATCTGTGTGTGTTATTGGTGTGGAAGGGTTTTATGCAGATTGAATCACCCTCGGTCATGAGCTGCCCAGGCACTTTACTGCTGCCCATCACTGAGTCGCAAACTGAGTTACGGTAGCCTTTCCATTTTTAAATTTCATCTGAAATATCAGATCATCAAAGAAAAAAATAAATAAAACTTTAAAAAGTTTATTCCGCATTTAGTAACTTGAAAGATAACCAAAGATGACTGTTGGAAATATATTTTGTCTGGCCTTTCAGGTCTGTCCCCAAAAATTATATATTTATAATTACAAATATAAATTTTTTTTTAAAAAATTTGATCATGTGATTGATCCTGGCTTATTATCTTTTTTCTTTTCAGTTAACAATATGCTGTTTTTCCATTTCAATGAATACAGGCATTTAATATTATTTCTTGATGTCTATGTGAAGCTTGTATTACTACGTCAATAAGTGCACCCCAGAGTCTCTTGCTTTGGTTAAGATCGAGTCAGCAGCCTCCTTTCAGAAAGATTCACTCTTCTTCATGTCTTCTCTGGGTGGAGATAGCTTGGACCTAGCATTTTGTTTTTTACCTTTTGCTTTTGGTTGACACATAATTGTACCTACTTACCTGTTGTACCTACTTATGGACTACAGTATGATGTTTCCCTTCATATAAACACTGTGAAATGATCCAATCACAGTAATTAGCATATTATTGTCTTAAACATTGATCATTTCTTTGGGGCAGAGCATTCAAAATCCTCTCTTTTAGCAATTTTGAAGTGGTCAGTAAATTGTTGCTAACATAGTCACCCCGCTGTGCGTCACACCAGAATTTATTCCTCCTGTTTACACTCATTGACCAACCTCTCCCTACCTGCTCCTCCCCCCTGGGGGTAACGACTGTCCTACACTATTTCTATCAGAACAACTGTTTTAGGTATTAGTGAGATCACACATTTTTTAATGGAACTGGGGATGGAACCCAGGGCCTCACACATGCTAGGCAAGTGCTCTATCTCTGAGCTACATCCCAAGCCCTTTTTATTTTTTATTTTGAGACAGGAATTCACTAAGTTACACAAGCTGGCTGCAAGCTTGCAACCCTCCTGCCTCAGCCTCCTGAGTAGCTGGGATGACAGGCCTGTGCCACTGCCCTGGGCCCTATGGTATTCTTTTAGCTCCAGGCTAATTCATTTAACACGATGTCCTTCATCTCACCCACATTGTCACAAATGCCAGGATTTCATCCTTCTTTCCTGGCTCCCTGAAGTCATCAGGGATTTGATCTTCTGAGATCTTGAGGAGAGGCCTGCCACTCTCGCCAAGCATCTCCCGCAGCCTCAGACAGCGGCCGCTCTCACAGCTCCGTGGGAGAGGCACAGCGGCAGGGCGAGCGGCCTCTCCTGCCTGAGTCCACTCACTCCGAGGACCTCTCCAGCTGCCGCAGCAAACACGACCTGTGCCGTGAGCGGGGCAGAGGGAAGCATGGGTATCCACGACTCCGGCACTGCTGTGGGAAGTGGCGGGTTTCTCCCTCTTAGAAAAACGTCGCAGTGACTTCACTCACGTTGGTCTTTAGGGATGTGTTCATTTTCCCCAGGGATACTTTTCTGTATGTAGAATTGCTGGCTCCAGGAGTAAACCGTATTTATAGCTCTCGAGATGCGCTGGCAGTTTGCTAGCACTTTATTTTTTTACACATCCTCCCTCTGTGTTCAGTAGTGCCTGCTTATTACAGCCAGAATAGTACTGCATAAGATGCTTCTTTTGAAATATTTCCCGGGCCGGTGAGATGGCTCAGCTGCTTAAGCGCCTGGCCGGCAAGCGCGAAGGCCCAAGTTCGACTCCCGGATCCCACATACGAAAAAGGGGCCGGTGATATCGCTCAGCGGCACAGGCGCCTGCTGGCGCGCGAGGTCCTGAGGTCGACCCCCGGTACCCACAAAAAAAAAAAAAAAAAAATATTTCCCAATCCAGTAGAGGTCTATGGTATTGTATTAATTATGCAAATAATAAAGCAGTTCATGTTTTAAAAAATTTAGCCTTGCTTATGGAACGTATTTCCTGTAATCAAAATAGTCACTCAGAACTGAAGCACAGAGGCAAATACAACGGCCCAGGTTGTTTTCCTGAGAGTTACAGCAGCTTAATCCCAGCCTGCAAATCTCCAGAGTGCAAGGTGCAATCAAACTATAGGGTGAATGTTTAAATTTTAAGATGTACTGCAGTAAAAGACACATCGCCGTAAATCCCCCTCACTTGAACACACTCATCCCGTCATTTTTGCCACTTTCTGAAGCAGCTGGGGGAGTCCTCCTTCCCGTCTTCATGAAGTGTGATCAAAACTATGTTGAAAGCCTCCGGTGCCCTCCAGTGGAAAGGCAGCTCTGCAAACAGGACGCCCCGTCCTCCTCCACATCCGCATTAGGTTGGTCTTGTCCTCACCTCCAGCCCTGGGGCCATGGGTTCTCCCAGAGGCTGCAGCAAGCTGTGGCCCACAATGGCTCCTCCCTTCCTTTTCACCCCTAAACCACCCAAGGAGGAGGCCGGCTCATGCTGCCTCCTGGGAAGGACTCAGGCGGCCGGGTCTCCCTTCAGAGGGGCTTCGTCTTCACGCTCAAGGGTGCCGAGGAGCAAACTTAGGGTCTAAAAATGCATGGCCTATACCTTGCTGTTGTTCACTTGGGGTCGATTTTCCATAGATGGGGTGGTGTAAATATGTAGATTTAAATCATCTTTCAGCTTTTAAAATCCTTTGTATCTATAAATATTTGTTCTCGTCCATGATTTTTGTCTTCCTGGAGGACTCCGGCTATGGCCTGAAGGATCATGTCACCCACCACGGTTATTTTTCTCTCTGGTTCTCCAACTCAGGTGCTTTCATGTTAATTTATCTGATATTCTCTAATTTCTATTCTCTGTATGTCTTTTTTCCCATCAAAAGTTTTTCTCTTTTGTGCTCCCTCTGACTTACCATGGTATTTTACCGTTACTTTATTTTGTTTTCCTTCTTTCTCCAGTTCTTCCAGCTCACATGTCACTCCCGACCTCTGGCTTTATACACGAGTGACTGTTTACATTTTCATCTAAATCATGGCTACATTTTCTGGGGAGACTTCACTACCTGGTGTTTCTCTATTTCTTCCTTCCGTTTTTCTTATAGTACCTGGCATCCTTTTGAATATTTGCATAGGAGGAAAATCTACATCCCTAGAAAGAGATCGCTTCGTGCAGACAGCTGGTTCCTCACTTCACCCGAATCTGATTCTCAGACTCACCCCAGGCCTCGGGTGCTCTTGCCTGCCCTGCCTGTGTACAGTTCTCGCCGATGCAGGGTTCGCCTCAGATGTGCCCCCGCTGTCCCAGCGCAGCCAAGGCTCATAACCCAGCCCACTCTCCTTTGCATTTCTGTGCCTGCTCTGTTTGGTGGATGCGGCCGGTTGCCCGTTCACGTGTTACAGTTAGGATGTTAGCTGTTTCCTAATTTCGCAGGAAATAGAGTTTGCATTTTTAGTGTTCTTTTTCCTATTTGCTTTTTGATGCTCCCCAGGAAGAGAAAGAGGAATGCTGGCTTCTGCTTCCATTTTCAAACCCTAAATCTTATCGTTTAAATAAGAAGCCGCATTAAATTCAGCTTTTATTTTAGAGAAGGCAGTGGCATACCAATCTAAGAGAAGGACCAGGAATACGGATGTGCCCCAGTGACACAGTGGTGGCCTCACACACCTGCAGTCCTGGGTTCGATCCCCAGCACCACAAAGCAAACAGCAGCAATGAAACATTGGTGAGAAACAGCAGAGGTTATCAGTTAAGCTCATGGGTTGTGAGTTCAAACTCCTGCCGCAGCACTGTCTTCCCGTCCCTGCGCGCAGTCACTGACCCCATGTGAACCGCGGTCCTTTCTATGCAAAACAGATCGAAGGTGGCTAACGTGACGGTGACGATGCGGCAAGATGGCTTCTTGAGAGGCTTTATTACAGCCATCTGCCACACACCAATTAGTCAACACACATTATCTGCTGTCTTAGCATTTTTCTCTGGATTGTTGTTCGTTTGGTTCCTCTAGATGAAAAATTTGAAGGAAATTTCTATCAAATTTCTAAAAACTCATTCTGGAAAAGTTGGAGGGTTGTAAATGGAAAGCTGATCTAGGGACCACTGACATTTTAGAATATTGGAACTTCCCACCGGTACCATGGGCAGCCTTTCCGTTTTCAAATCTTTTTTCGTTGCGTCCACTCATCATCTCACTGCTTTTCCCACTGGCGTTAGGAAGTGACTCCGTGCCAGCGACCGTCTAGTTTTCCTTGATGCTCTGGTTTCCGAGTGCAGAGGTGTTGACCTGTGCCCTGTCTGGTGGCCTCCACCCGTCCACAGCTCCCTTCTCCTAGCAGGGCAGAGGCGCTGTCCGCTGCCTCGAGGGCGCCTGCGGGGCTGAGACCCTCCTGTCCCTGCCTGCTCCTCGCTAGGCGGGCCAGCCCCTCCCCCTTTCTGCATGCGTCCTTCCCGCTCTTAGCCACGGCGCATGCACTCAAGATCCAGTTTCCCTCTCTCCACCTTTCCCTGGAGGCTCCAGAGCGTCTGTCATTTTCTGTGCAGAAACAGTGTTGCCTTTGCTCTGTCCTCGCTTGCTGTCCCTGGATGAGCTGTTGGAGGTAGGCAGTGTTTTGCCTCACGAAGTGTAGCTGACCAGGGCCCTGACCATCCCCTGCTACCCCCCCCAAGACTCCCTGTGCTTCCTGCCACCCACCTGCAGGGCTCCTTCCCGCGGGTCAGAGACTCCTGGGACAGAGACTTGATTCTTGTTGAGAAATTTACAAAAATAAAAGTGGACACTCACCAGAGTTCCCTGGGGTCTCCCTGGAAGCTGCGTGATTCCAGACGGGAAGCAAATGCTGCGCTCGATACGCCGGGTCAGGAGGTCCAGGTGACCCTCCCTGGAGTCGCCTCCTACTTCAGCCGGTGCCTGTCCTTCCCACACCTTCTGTCCCACAGTCCAGGTGACATCCCTGGGCCTCCATCATCCTCCAAGCCTGCGTGTCAGGATATCTGGAGGGGTACACGGAAGGGGACAAGCCCAGGTTCCTCGAGCAAGTTAACTCTAGGACATGTCTTCTGCCACCACACCACCAGTGCCAGGCCTTCACTGAGATGACCAAGGTCATCCCCTCCTCAGCGGGCAGGGACAGCTCGCCCTGCAGACTGCTTGCTGTCCATTCAGAAGACAAGTCTGGAAAAGGCAAATGATCAAGAGTAGAAAATGCTCCCTTAAATGAATTATTTCTCCTGTCCTCTTTAGGGAGCAGTGGCTTCATACTGGAATAACTCAGTGCGAACTGGGTTCCCATGGCCTGGGTGAGACGACCCATGGTTTTCCAGTCCTTCAAAGTTCACTTCCATGTTCTTTCAAAAGAATTTTATTAGTTCCCGTTTGCAGCACGTAATGACTGCATTCCTCGAAGGGAGCTGATGCGTGTCCTTGACACGTCTTCATTCCCATCCCTCCATCTCTAGGTCTCCTTGCCCTTCCATTTGCAAACGAGCTGTATCTCTGTTTCCTATTATCTATTTTTTATTCTGCTTTTTATTTATACTTGAGGCTTCTCATCTAAGAGAAACCATGTGATATTCAAGCTTGTGAGTCTGATTTATTTCATTTAACATTATGGTCACCAGGTGCATCCATTTTCCTACAAATGACTCAAGTTTATCCTTCTTCATGACAGAGTAGTACTCCATGGTGTATAAATACCACACTTTCTTTATCCATTCATGTGTTGATGGACATATAGGCTGCTTCCAAACTTTAGCTTTTGTGAGCTATGCTGCTATGAACATGGGTGTGCATGGCTCACTGTAATATGATGTCTTTAACTCTTTGGGGAAGATACCTAGAAGGATAATAGTGGGTTGAATGAAATTTTTAGCTTTTTTAGGAATCTCCATACTGATTTCTGTAGTGGTTATACTAGTTTACAGTCCCACCAGCAATGTAGAAGGGTTCTTTTTTTCCTCACAGCACCATTTGTTGTTATTTGATTTCTTGACAATGGCCATTCCTTCTGGAGTGAGATAGAATCTCAGTGTTGTTTTGATTTGCATTTCTCTAATACCCACCAATGTTGAACATTTTTTCTTGTATTTATGGACCATTTGTACTTTTTCTGAGGTGTCTATTCATTTGTGTTGTCAGCTTTTTGATTGGGTCTTTTTTAGTTTTTTTTATGTATTCCTTCATCTTGCTCTCTCTCTAGCTCCTTAGAGGTCTCACTCTGCCCCCTAGCCGTGGGCCTGAGCATCCCTCTGTTTTCATGTCCAAGGGATTCCAAAGCCTCATGTCTTTATTCCCAGGGCCACTCACATTCCGACCTTCAGTGTCAACTGCATAGCCTTTAGTTTCGATGTGTCCCGTCCATGTCCCTGTTTCGGAACCTGGTCTCTGCATTGTTCCTGAGCCTTGCCTTGGCCACCTCCTTGGGACCAGTCTCTCTAATACTGGCCTTGCCTTACTCTTCCTAGTGAAGATTCCAGAATCAAACATCTGGCAGCAAACCCAACCAGCAGAGGCTGCTGCCTGGCCAGGGCCTCGCCCCTCTTATCTGCTCTCAGACTACTTAGAGCTCTAGTTGTGTCAATGCCAGCTCCAAATGCCCACAACTCAGACCCCGTGGGGTTTGTCATCTTCTAGTCACTGTGACAAAACACCAAAGAGTAACAACCTGAAGGAAGAAAGGTTTCTTTGGGCTCGTGGTTTCAGTCCATGGTCAGCTGGACCCATTACTCAGAGCAGAAACCTCAGAGCAGCTGGGCGTGGTGGAGGAAAGCTTCTCGCTGTATGGCAGCCCAAAAACAGAGAGAAGGGGAGGACCGGTTGGCTTCCTTCCTCTTCCATTTGTGTTCTGTCCAAGCCCCCAGGCTATGGGACAGTGCCACCGATATTCAGGGCGGGTCTCCCCCTCAATTTGCCGTCCCACATGCCAATCATTCCTGGAAACACCCTGGAAGACACACCCGGAAGTGTGTTTTACTGATTTCCTGGGCATTTGCCAATCCAATCAAGTTGACAATCAACATTAATTATCATGGACCCCTCTGAGCATTGGTTCACTGGAACCCTGTGATCCCTCGAGGCCTACCCAGCAGCACCTGTTCAGCCTTCAGGTACCAGCCTGTGCAGGCTGATAGGACCCAGATAGACAGTGTCTCTTGTCTCCTCTCGAGCCTGATGTTATGACATGAATCCGAATTAATCCAGGGAGAGAGCTCCAAGAATCCCAAAAAGGACAAAAAGATGACATATCCCCTTGGCCTAAGTGGTAGAAATCAACCCAGCTTCACCATCCAATGCAGGTCCCCCATGCAGAATAAAGCAGCTGTCCTTACATGTCCCTCACTAAGCAGGGACAGTGGCCTCACTAAGCAATAATGAGTTCTTGGAAAAGCGTAGTCAGCTGAACAGGGAAAAGAGTGTTTGACATATTATTTTATTTTCTTCCTTTAATGGTAGTAAAAAAAAAAAAAAACCTATCAGAGGTAAAACCCATCTGCCTTCCTCTGTACTAATACAAGCTCAGTTTCAGTGGCTGGGGCTGCGGTGGATTTCCAGGGAAGAGGAGGCCTATGGCTATTAGCCTGGCCTGTGTGGGGCCGCCCGCTCACAAGCGCCAGTGCCCATCTGGCCCTGCTTTCCTTTCTTTTCCCCTTTCTCCCATCCTTCCTCTTTCCCATTTCTTTCCCTAGGAACTTTCTAGCAATCTTGCATAGAGGCAGCCTGTGGGGGTGGGGTATTTGAGGAACCGTTGCTCCCTGGAGAGCTGGGGACCTTGAATGCACAGTTCCGGGGCTCCCTAGCCCCAGGGCTAAGCTGCGGTGTCATCGCTGTCATTGAGCTGCCTCTGCTCCCTCCAGTGTCCCAGGTTACGTCGCCAAGAGCTGAATCAGGCTGGTTCGCAGCTGGACTTTCTGATAATTGGGTAAAGGACCGACGCTTCATCTCGCTGATAAAACACAATTCTTTCCCGCCGGGTCCAGAATTACAGTCAGACTCCAGGGACAGGATTCTTCAGCATGGGCGTAAAGGAGTTCAGGGGAGAGGTGGAACTGCTCAGTGACTGTGCCTATGCGTGAGAAGAAGTTGTCTGACGCTTTCTCAGTTAGTGGGCGGTGTTTTCTCAAGGATGGATTAAATATACAGAATCTGAAGCACGTGGGATTTATCAAGGATGGGGCAAAGAAAGCTGCCGTTTAGGCACTTGAGGTAGAGTATGCAAAACCCTGAGGCTCTGCCCCCATCGGTGGCGGCAGCTGCCCTCTACCTGAAGCAGTTCTCCTGGAAGCCGCTGATAATCCTGCTAATTAACATCTGCCCATGCACCCTCCTGCTGGCTCCAAAGAAGAATATAATAGCTTCTCCTTCCTCACTCCTTCCAAGTTGCTTTCAAGTGCCTCTCATTGGAAAGTATAAGCTAGAAGCTGGTGAAACGAAGAGCCAGGAAATGTAGTTTTCAGGCTTCTAGCCTTGGAATTTAGAGAGGAGGTGACAGTGTTGAGTATCAAGGCAGCCTGGGACACAAACTACAGATAAAGTATTATAGCAAGTGTTGTAATGATGGAAGTGTCTTTCCTTGGTCTCGCAAACAGCTCTTCAGCTTGGAATAAGATCACCATCTTAGGACTGTGCCTCTGTCCTCTTCTGGCTTCTTTTCCGTGACCCAGAACTTCTCGGCCAGGCTGCACTGAGCCAAGGGTCTATTGCCAGCTGCAGAATCTTAACAGGTGCAACTGCTGTTGCTTTCAGGCTCGCTTTCTTCTCTTCTCATCTTCACCTCTTAGCCTGCCACCCTGCCACCCTCAGCTAAACACCGTCCCCACATCAGTACCGCTGGCTACACAGCTAGGCATCTTTTCAGCATAACAGAGAGGTCATCCAGCAGTAACATACCCAGTCAATCAGTACGTGTCTTACCTAATCCCTTAACATTTCATTTCCACGTAATGGAGCATTGAAATCCTCCCCCCTTGACCTCAGCTAGCTGCAGAAAATCAGCAGCTATTTAATTCACAACTGCTGCTGTCTATTTTGTATCTTCTGGCTGATTATCCAGAGTGTTTACCTGGTGCTAAGAAGATTATGGGACTTGCATATCATACACACTGGGTTAAATTTTACTGTTCAGAATCATGATGAACCAAAAGTAGATGACCAATAAATCTATCAAACCATGGCGAAGTCCCCTTCCCTCACCCTCAGTGAGCCCTCAGCCCTAGATCTGTGGCCTCCACAGAGGATGCGTGGTTGGCAGGGCGTTACGCATTCGGCAAGCGTGACCAGATCTATAGATGCTGTAACCTTTCAACTTAGCCTCATTTTTCTGATGAAAACAGCAGATTTCATGTTTTCAAATGCCCTTATACTTTATTTATGTCTTCATTAGGTCCTTTTAATAATTAACAGTCTTATCTCAAGCCAGATAGGAGCCAATGGATCACCCTTTTGCGCTATTTAATTGAGACACACTAGCGATGTAGTTATTGTGTTTTAATCCTTTGAAATGCTGTGTGTAATTCTTTACTATAATGTTTCAACTGTTAAAAATTATTTTTCTGGTGAAAATTCTCTGAGAGGAGAAAAATATATGTGGTATTGTCATGGACAGTCCTCTCACTTTCTCAAATTTTGCCAGTATTTCACTAAATGTGCAGAGCTGTTTTAACAAATTTTTACGTGATTTGTAAATCACATACAAATTTGAGAGTTCCTGATTTTGAGTCTCACGGCATATTTTTAAAATTGTGTATTCAGGGTGTGTGTATTAGACTGGATTAACCCTTGAGTGCAGTCAACAGGGAGAAAGAAACCAGTATTCTTAACAGATTTTCAAAATGTGGACCAAATTTAAGCACTTAAGCTCAGGTCAGAGGGTTTTGCCTTCATTTTTAGGTTCCATTAAAATCCTTTATCCTTACACTAAAGAACATTTTTCCCTGTAAGAACTAATTCTATAATTTACAAGACCAAATCCTTTAAAGTACCATCTACTTTTATAAAAGAAAAGACATATAATCATCTCCACAGATGAAAAGGCAGCTGATAATATTTAACATCCAATTCTGATTAAAACAACACAATTTTTTTAAAAGTTTTATAAAATAAAGATATATAAACATTTTATTAAACTCAAAGTGCTTTGGAACATTAAGAAGAAACAAAACAAACAAACAAAAATCTGTAGAAGATGGGCAATGGATCTAAATGGGCTGTTTATTAAAAACAAGTAAAAATGGCCAATAAAACAATTAAAAATGGCTCTAAATTATCTACAAGCAAAAATACAAAACACTCAAACATATGAATTAAAATGTAATTTATCTGTTATATTGATGAATATTTAAATGATTAATAACATACATGTGTGATGAAAAAGATTAACCCAGCCCCGATGGAGATGAAATTAGTGCATTGTTTAGTGAGCAATTAATCAATATATGTTATCCTTTCAATGTGCATCACCTTTGGTCAGAATTACACTTCAAAGATAGCCCTGCAGGCTGCCTACCACTACGCCTCCTCTATTGATGGGTTGAGAGGAGATGTTCCTTTCATGATGATCCTTAAGATAGAATCAAATAATTATAAAATGATTAAATAACTAGAAGCAAAGCTTTTGTAAATAAGGAGGGGAAGAAGGGTTGAAGGGAGGGGAGGAGAATGGGAAAAAAAGAAGAATCAAGATATATCATGTACAGGTACAAATTCCTCACGATGAATGTGATCATTATGTACATCATACCAATAAAATTAATTAAAAAACAAATTCAAACCATAAAAAGTAATTAGAAGCAGAATTTAAACAACAACAACAACCACACAATAATATGCACTTACTGTGTGCTATACCCAGTTCAGGAATGTCTGCGCTTACACCGCCCAGTGAAGGGGGCCATATTACTGTCCCCATTTTAGGGGCACAAAGGCAAAGGTTATGCACTTACCTGATTTCTCACAGTGTATGGCATGGGTGATCCCCTGCTGCTTGACAAATTATCCCAAAACTCACAGTTATAGTCAGCTGAAAATAATACTCATCTGCCATGTCCCCATTTCTGTGGGCCTCGGGGTGGGCTCAGGGTCGCTCCCCACACTATGGTCCAGGAGGTAGCTGGGATGCAGTCGCCCTCGGAGTTCCTGGAGAAGGTCTCTCCAAGCTCCTCATGCGACCACTGGCAGCATTTAGTTCTCGGCTGCAGGGTGCCCTTGGTGCCTCCCACGGGACCTTCTCCAGGGGTCACTCACTACAGGGCAGCTCCTGTTCTGCAGGAAAGGGCAGCAGTGGGACAGGAGCCGGCAGGAGGGAGAACCAGAAGGCACACTCTTTGGTGCCCAGAGAATTGCCACAGTGTGGATCTCAGTAATTAAACAACAAATTGCATTTGTGTAAAACAGAGGATTTTTATAGGTGCTTAGAAAATATCAGGAACTCTGCCATTCCCCAGAGAGTGGGACTGGAATCACAGAGAGAAAAAGAAGGCATTTATCTTTTCATACATTTTTATCATTTTTTTTCTCTTTTCTTTATGTAGGTACCAGGAACCGAACTCAGGACCTCGCGCTTGCCAGGCAGGCGCTTATGCGGCTGAGCTACATCACTGGCCCAATATTTTTAAAAAAAACTTTTAATCCATGTTTGCAGTACAATGTTTCAGTACTTACGTGGAGCTGGTGCACGCACATAACACATATTAATTCTTTTTTCATCCGCTTTCCCTCCCCCACCACTCCTTTCCTCCATCTCTTTGTTCCCTTTCCATTTGAGAAAGATCTATCTCCCTACTCCCTATTATCTATCTTTTCTTATGTTTTTTTTTTTTGTGGGTACCGGGGGTCGACCTCAGGACTTCGCGTGCCAGCAGGCGCCCATGCCGCTGAGTGATATCACCGGCCCCTTTTTCATATGTGGGTTCCGGGAGTCAAACTCAGGACCTTGACCTTGCGCTTACGCTGCTGAGCCATCTCACTGGTCCTTATGTTCTTTATTTATATTTTAGGTTGCTCATATAAGAGAAACCGCATGATATTTAAGCTTGTAAGTCTGATTTATTTCACTCAACAGCAAGGTCTTAAAAATGCATCCATTTTCCTAAAAATGACTCAAATTTATCCTTCTTTATGGCAGCACAGTACTCCGTGGTGAGTAGATACCACGTTTTCTGTGTTTGTTCATCTGTTCGTGGCCATGTAGGCTGCTTCCAAGACTTAGCTATTGTGAGCTGTGCTGCTATAAACACGGGTTTTGCATGTGTCACTGTAGTGTGTCATCTTTAACTCCTTTGGGAAGAAGGATACTAGTGAATCAAATAGTATTAATAGTTTTAGTTTTATGAGGAACGTCCATAACAATTGCCATAATAGTTGTCCCGGTTGACATCCCCACCAGCAGTGGAGAAGGATTCTTCTGTCCCCACAGCCTCTCCAGCATTTGATGTTTGATTTCTTGATGAGAGTCGTTCTTTCTGGAGTGAGATGGAATCTCAGCGTTGTTTTAATTTGCATTTCTCTGATGGCTAGAGATGCTGAACATTTCTTCACATATTTATTGGCTGTTTGCACTGCCATGAAGTGTCTTATTTGTTTTAGTGGCCTGATTTTATTCGCATCTTTTATTTTGTGAGTCTAATTTTTTGAATTCTTCATATATTCTGGATATAAGTCCTCCATCGAGGAGTAGCCGGCAAAAGCTTCTTTCCCTTTCTGTAGGATGTCTCTTCACTCTGTTGGTTGTTTCCTTTGCTGTGCAAAAGCTTTTCAATTTGATGTGATCTCATTTGTTGATTCTTTTTTTTTTTTTTTTTTTTTTTGTGGGTACCGGGGGGTCGACCTCAGGACCTCGCACGCCAGCAGGCGCCCGTGCCACTGAGCGATATCACCGGCCCCTTTTTCGTATGTGGGTTCCGGGAGTCGAACTCGGGCCCTCGCGCTTGCCGGGCAGGCGCTTAAGCCACTGAGCCATCTCACCGGCCCCCATTTGTTGATTCTTGGTGCTATTTCCTGTACAACTTGGATTCTGTTCAGGAAGTCATTGCTCATGCCTATGACTTCAAGTTTTACCTCTTCTATTTTCCAACAGGTTAAGTGTTTCTGTTTTAACATTTAGAACTTCAGTCCATTTTTATTTTAGTTTAGTACATGGTGACAGATACGAGTCTAGACTCATATGGCTAGATTCAATCTTCTGCATGTGGATACCAGTTTTGCATTTCTGATGGAAAATTCACAGGATTACCATGCTTTAAACCCCAGTAGGTAAGCCCTAGGTGCAAAAGCTTTCATTCATTCATTCATTTCATTCATTATTTTTCAAAAGCAGTCACTCATTTATGTGTCCATTCAGGATCAAGCATTTAAAAATAATTTGTTAGCTTTCATATCAGTTTTAAATTAATCTATATTTTATATGTTTCTAGGATAATTTTGCATTTTATACATTGTGGCCATTTCTGTACTTGTAAGGAATAAAAATTAGAATAGTTTTGTTCAGTTAGCCCCATTTCATAAAATGTTCATAGCTAATCCTGAGGAAAGCAACATATTAAAATGACAACAAAATATTATATTTTAAACTTTTTCATCTCTGATTTTGAGTTCCTTGTAAATAAGATGAATTTTTAAAAAATTTATCTACTCAGATGGCCAGGTATGGTGGCATGTGCCTGTGATTCCAGCACTCTGGGAGGCTGAGGCAGGAAGATTGCAAAGTTGGAGCCAGTATAGGCAACTTAATGACTTGGAAAGACCCTGTCTCAAAATAAAAAATAAAGTTTAAAAAGGGTCTGTGATTATAGCTCAGTGCAAATGTCCTAGATTCAATCCCCACCTCTGCAAATTAAATAAAGTCTACTTAGAACCATTTTATAATAGTTTATTCCTTAGATATGTAATAAAGAACCAATCAAATAAGTGTGGCCCATCATGTTCTTCCTTACAACTTCATGATCATCTGATATTAGTACTCCTTTTGCTTGCCCTTAAAACAGGTATCAGGCAATTCTGACCACAACTTGTTTTATAAATAAGTTTTTGGAACACAAGCATACTGCCTGCTTATGTATTTTCTGTGTATGATTTCAGGCTTTTTGCAGAGATGAGTAGTCTTACAAGAGACCGTCTGGGCAGCTATGCATACAATATTCACCCTCGGGCACTGTACAGAAAATGGTTTCCAACCTCTATCTGAAAATACTGGGTGTTTTTATCCATGAATATGGTATAACTATACTTGTTAGATCTTCTTTAATTGTTCTCAAATTTTTATATAATTTTAGTGGATCAGTATTGCACCTATTTAATTAAATTTATCCTAAATATTTCATGTTTTGATGCAAATGTGTAGTCCTTTTAACTTCAATTTCCAATTGCTGGTTCCTAGTATATATAAATAAAATTGTCTGATTTTTATGTGCTCACGTTGCATCCCATAACTTTACTACACTTAGTTCATTGTTATGGTAACCTTTTTGTAGAGTCTTTTTATCATATCATCTGCGTAATCATATTATCTGTGAGTTAAGACAGTTGCTTTCTTTTCCAATCTATGCTCATTGTATTTCATGTTTCTTGTTATGTTCTTGCTGTAATCTTCAGAACAGTGTTAAATAGGAAGGGTGACACTGAACATCCTGCTCTTTCATAATCTTTGGTAGAAAATCACTCATTCTTTCACAGTGAAGTATGATATTAGCTGTGGCTTTTGTAGAAGACTTTTTATCTTGAGATTTCATCCTATTCCTAGTTTTCTATGAGATTTTATCATGAATGATTGTTGAATTCTGTAAACCACCTAATTTTTCTTTTTCTTCTTTTTGTAGCCATCAAGGCAATTATGTTGTGTTTAGGTTTTGGTCTGTTGATGTGGTGAATTTCATTGACAATTTTTTTAAATTTAAGCCAACCTTGCATTTATGCAGTAAACTCTATCTGATCATGATGTATTCTTCATCTTACATATTGATAAACCTTGTTTGGTGATTTTGGGGTAAGGATCTTTATATCTGTGTTCAGTATGGCCATTGGTCTGTGGATCTCTTCTTCGCAAGGTTTTTGTCTGATTTTGGTGTTGAACCATGCTGACCTCATAGAAGTGTTTTAAAATTTCCTTCTTGTACTTCCTGACAGGTCTGTATAAAACTGGTTTTTTTCCCCCTTGGATGGTGGGTAGAATTCACTAGTAAAACTCTCTGAACTTTGATGCTGTCATGGGTAAGAGAATATGGGTTATCTCTTTTCTGAGTGATCTTTGAGAAGTTTTTAAACAAATGTTACCTATTTAAGCTGTCAAATTTATAGACACAAAGTTATTATTTGTATTTTCCTATTACTCTTTTAAGTGGGGGCAGTAATAATGTTCTCTTATTATAGTTTCTAATAATTGCTGTCTTTTTTTCTTCTTGATCAGTTCAGCTAGAAGTCTAATATATTGTTCTTAGCAAAGAATCAGTTTTTGGCTGCATTGATTTTTTCCACTGTTTTTCTGTTTTCTTTCATTGACTTCAGTTTTCTTCCTTCTCCTAGTTTGGATTTCAATCATTCTTCCTGTGATATCTTCTCACACTGTTTAGAATGCATAGACCAATATATGGTTTCTTTCCATTTCTGATATAAGCATTTAATGCTACAATCTTACACCCTAGCATTACTTTAAGCTACGTTCCACAGTTCAGATGCTACTTTTTCATCTTTATTCAACTCAAAATATTTTTTAAAGTATTTCTAGTTATTTCTTCTTTGACTTACGAGTTATTTGGAAGTGATTTATTTAATTTTCAAATATTTGGAGCTTTTCCAGACATATTTCTATTACTGATCTCAATTTTAACTTTCCTGTTTCCTCTCCTCAGGCTGCTATAACAAATCACTATTGATACAACTCACAAACATTTACTTCTCATGGCTCTGGAGGCTGAAAATCTGATGTCGCAGGGCCACATGAAGAGGTTCTTGTCAGAGCCTCCTTCCATGTTGTGGAATGGTGACTTTCTGTTGTTTCTTCACATGGTAGAAAAGGGTCAAGAGACCTCTTTGGGGTTTCTTTTAAAGGGCACTAATCTGATTCCTGAGGGGTCCACCCTCACAACCCAGCCACCTTCCAAAGGCCCCACCTCCAAATACCATCCCACTGGGCACCTCAACCTGTGAATTTAGGAGGTGCACAGACATCCCATCTATTGTCGTGATGCTTCCATGGGCATTTGAAACTTAAAAAAAAAAGTTCATATATATATTCATTCTCTATATATTATATTCTCTCTACACATATATAATATATATTCTGCTATTGTTGAGTGTAAAATTTCATTAGTGTCAATTAAGTCTAATTTATTTTTAGTGGTATTAAAGTCTTCTGTGTTTCGTATATTATTTCTTCTGCACTTTGTCTCTTCTCTCCTTCTGAGGTTGTAATTACTCAATACTAGAATATTCATTATTGGGCCGGTGAGATGGCTCAGCGGCTTAAGCGCCTGCCCGGCAAGCGCGAGGGCCCGAGTTCGACTCCCGGAACCCACATACGAAAAAGGGGCCGGTGATATCGCTCAGCGGCACGGGCGCCTGCTGGCACGCGAGGTCCTGAGGTCGACCCCCGGTACCCACAAAAAAAAAAAAAATTCATTATTGTGTTAGGATTCTAGTATGATCTGTTTCACTCTTTTGCCCCTTTAATTTCACTAATTTCTGCTGACCCAATTCTTTCCTCTACGTTGTTCAGGCTGCTAATAAAGCTTTTTAATAAATTGTTCAGGGCTGGTGAGATGGCTCAGCGGCACAAGCGCCTGCCTGGCAAGCGCAAGGTCCTGAGTTTGACCCCTGGTACCCACATAAAAAAGAAAAATAAATTAAAAAAAAATTGTTCATATCAAATATTTCTCACTTGCTTTCCTCAAAACCCACTTGAAGAGCGGTGGAGAGGTTTATTTTGGGTCATGGTTAGAGTTCCTTGTCGGCTGGCTCCAGGGCAGAAATGGCACGGTGGAAGGGCCTGGGCAGAGGACACAAAGCAGAGAGCCAGAGAAGGGGAGGAGCCAGGAGGGAGACTCGCCTTTCCCGGCCACGCCCCCAGGGACCCCCTGCTAACCAGGCCCCTCCCAACAGCATACTCAGCTCTGGACTCTTGAGTGATGAGCACAGCACACCATGATCCGATCACCCTCCAAAGGCCCCACCTCTGAACACAGGAGGCTGAGGGGACAGGCCACACCTAAACCGTAACTAAAACTGTATTTGTTGTTCTTATTGTTTTGTGTCTGTTTCTTTTTTATAGTTTTAATATTTCATCTGAAGTCCTTCATGTGTTCATGCATACTAATCATAATGATTATGAAGTCTCTGTCCAGTAGTTCTAGCTTTTCCTTGTAGGGGCCTGTTGATATTTTTTTCTTTGACGGCCTCTCTCTCTCTCTTTTCTTGTATGTGTCTCATAATTTTCTGTAGGATTCTGGTCATTGTGTGTAAAAAAGAAGAGTAAAGAGCCAGGCTTGGCAGTGCATGCCTGCAATCCCCACACTCTAAGAAACTGAGGCAGGAATATCACAAGCTCAAGCCCCGTCTGGGCAACTTGGCGACATAGAGACCTTGTATCAGAATAAAAAAGAAGACAGGAGAGCGATGTGGCGCGAGGTGAAGGTTGTGGGTTTGATCCCAAGTACTAAGGAGAAGGAGGAAGGGGAGGAAAGGGAGGCAGAGAGACAGAGGAAGAGGGAGAAGAATTGTAGAGACTGCACTAAGTTGCAGTTATTTCCAGTTCTTTAGTTTTCACCTGATTGTATGCCCTGACCTCCTCCCTCTGTCATGTGCCAAAGGTGAATCACTTTAAAGAGCTCACACCTCTTTCCAAGTTTACCAGTTGTCTGTGACTCCAAATTTCTGATTTAATCAAAGAAAAATATAATTTTGTGGATTAACAGAGCTTCCTTGCTAGGGTGAGGAAAGTACTCTTTCCTCGCTATCTGCAGCCTTAGGAAAAGAGAGTGCCTCCTAGGTGCATGATCCACTTCCTGTTACTCGGTGAGGAAGTTCTCCTGGGTGCCATGATCTACTTCCTGTTACTCAGTGAGGAAGTTCTCCTGGGTGCCATGATCCACTTCCTGTTACTCAGTGAGGAAGTTCTCCTGGGTGCCATGATCCACTTCCTGTTACTCAGTGAGGAAATTCTCCTGGGTGCCATGATCTACCTCCTGTTTCTCGGTGAGGAAGTTCTCCTGGGTGCATGATCCACTTCCTGTTACTCAGTGAGGAAGTTCTAGGGGCCGCGATCCACTTCCTGTGTCTCTGCCATGACTGAGGGAAGGACCATCCATAGTCTGTCACCCAGAGCTCCAGGGCCACCAGGCTGCAAGTTATCAGCTGGGTGCAGAGTGGGGAGGGAGCCTCCCTGCTCCCTTCAGTGTCCTCCCTGCAGGAGGTGCATGCAGACGGCTGGTCTGTCCAGCAGCTCCTCCCCAGCACCTGCCTCAGCACACACTGTGAGCTCCTGCAGGAAGATCCACGCGGCCTCGCCCCAGCATCCCACCACTGCGGGCTCCCAACTCCAGGCCAAAGAAGAGAGGAGCCTTGCTTTGGAGAGACTTACAAGGCTGAGCACCTCCTCCTCAGTCCCAGGAGAGGGGCAGGCAGGGAGGCTGGTTGATCCGCACCCCTCTAAAATGCTTTCTTTTCAGAAGAGTTTCACATGCATCTGTCATATGAGTCCCCTCCCCTCCGTGATGTCAGCGTGTCCCATCTGTGCCATCCTCTCCCTGCCTGGGAGCCTGGGGAGAAAAGCGCTGGGCTAGCTCTGCACTGTTCATACAGCGACCTGACACACTTAGGTAAATGACGTTAAGTGACATCAACAGTGCACAGTGTCTCTCCACTGGAACATAAGCCCACTTAGAAGAAAATCTGCAATCCCCGCATTATCTTCGTAGCCTCACTTGTGCGCACCAAGCTAGGACTTCAAATGCCACGTCCCTGGAGCACCGCCGTGTTTACACTCACATAAGTCCCTGGGAACAGGAGGAATTTATTTAGTACCACGAGAGATGTCTACTTCTGTGGTTGTTCTACTGCGATGTCTTTGAATAATTTATCAGCTACTTAACGCTCATCAAGTTCAGCATTTTCTATAGAAACCATCTGTAAGCACTCTTATTTTTTTATCTCTGACTTTGAAATGCCATCATTTTAAATAAATGTGTTTTTCTCCAAACAGCAATTTCAGTGCTGGAGGAAAGAAAAAAACCCTCCATGTAGCCTGAGCCTAACTTCCCATCATCTGGATGCGCCCTAGGGTTCTCTCTCCCCGTGTCCATTCATGTTTGCATCACAGTTCTTCCTTTCCACGCTCTTCCAGGTGCTGGGGTGCCCCAGTTCCAGCCAATTGCCCTGAACGGCCGCATCCAGGTCCTCAGCAACGGGTCGCTGTTGATCAAACATGTAGTGGAGGAAGACAGCGGGTACTACCTCTGCAAGGTCAGCAACGATGTGGGCGCGGACGTCAGCAAGTCCATGTACCTCACGGTTAAAAGTAAGGAAGAAGAATGCTTTGTTTTCCTACCTAGGTCTCTGAGGGCTTAGCTTTGCAACTGTCTCCCTACACACCTGTTTCCAAGCAGAGCAAAACCACAGACCCGGAGGTTTGCTCTGATGGGGGTTTCGAGTTTTGTTGCCCCAGAAACACAGTTGAAGAGGGTGCAAAGCACGCAGCCAGCTGTTGACAGCTGGAAGATAGGGCTGTTTTCTGTCCCTGTGGCTCCCACCGGTGCAGATGCAGGCCCTGGGCCGCCGGGGAGAGGAGCAGCCCTCTCCTTGGGATCACTCTGCTGTCCTGTCGATTTTACCAAGGGCGGTCCAAAGCGCGCTCTCTTTACAGAAGCCTTTTTGCATGCACTTTGTATTTTCCACCTGGCTTGGCCGTAGCATTTCTCTTTAAGATAATTACAAAAAAAAAAAGAAAGAAACAACCGGAAACCTATTACCAAAAGGCAACAACCACAGCGTGCCAGGAACATGCAGTGGGGTGCCTGAGGTCTGTGCCACGGCCCCTTGTGCAGGAAAGGGTCCCTAGAGAGGATGCGCTGTCCACACCCTGGCAACTGAATCCCCACGGAGCGGCTTTGCCTGAGCCCTGCTCATTAACAAATGGTTGCAAGTCTAGTATATAATGAATGGCTCGAGTCTATCTATAAATAATTTTCTGTTGGATAAACTGGTTTCTTCTCAATAAGAAAGCTTGACTCAAGCTTCCTGTTTTAACTTTTTTTTTTTAATTCTGCTATTGCTAGTTTGGAAAGATCCCTCTCAGATCACTTATTAGGAGGACTGGATTTTCAGGGTGAATTTCAGAGGGATGTATGTATATACGTGTGTGTGTGTGTGTGTGTGTGTGTGTGTGTGTGTACTGTAAAGACTAGCTACACCAAGTGGTATCCATCCTAATTCAGTCAGGATTTATTTTACTCTATTACTTCCAGCAAAGCAATGAAAATACCAACCTATCTATTTGCTAAACTTTTATACTGGGAAACGGTTCCAAAATGTGGTTATTTTGAAATCCATTTTGCACATCTTCAATACCATAAGTTTTGGCAAGCTTTGACCTCTCAATTCTATGCGCTGGAGAAACTGATTTGCAAGAATCTGAGGACACATCTTGGTATCATCTAAATCCAAAGGTGACCTAGTAATTTTTAAAAGTTATGAATTGATGAAATATTAAGGCAACCCAAGAACTGCGTGTCCATGTTGTCCAATATTGGTCCATATTTTCCCAGTGAAAGGAATTTGTTTTACAGTTATTTTAAATACTTTAAATATAAAAGGCAGTCTTCTATTCCACAAGCATGTCTCCAGGACCTGATATCTACAAGGCACTATGAAAGGTATGAATTCTGCCACCATGCTTGTGAGCAAATACGTGTACACTTCAGAAGGACCGGGGCACAGCAGGAAGAGCTCGGTCCAAGGGGAAGAACAGTGGCCTGTCTGGGATCTTCAGAGGAGGATGGGACTGCAGCGTGAGAGGATGGAGGAGAGCTTCAGGGAAGTCATCTCGAGGAATGGGTAGAGTTGAAAGGCAGGTGTTGCAGGAGCCCTGCCCCCTTCCTCTCCCCTCCTACTGGTGTACTAGGAGCTGGTCCCATGGCTCCAGGGTGAGCAAAGCCACAGCTTGGTGTCTGCCTCCCCTCCATGAGGTGCATGTTGCATCTGCACGTTGACATCCTTGCCCCAGATGGGACGGTGTCTCAGTCACTTCCTTGTCACTGAGACACATACCCAACACCCTCATTAAAGGAGGAGAGGTTTATTGGGTTCACAGCTTGTAAAGCTTTCAGTCCATGGTCAGCTGGCTCCAAGGCAGGGCAGCATGGCAGAGGGGCCTGGCGGAGAGAGCCACTCAGGGTGTGGGGGACAGGAAGCAGAGGGAGAAGGGAGGAGCCAGGGAGGAAGATGAACCCTCCAAAGGCCACACCCAGGTGACCTTCCCCTTCAGGCCAGCAAGTCAACTGCAAGCCCCCCGTGATCCAGTCACCGTCCAGGCGTCCCTCGCATGAGCTCATGAGGCACTGCAGGGCCTTCTACATGTAAACCATCAGGGGTGGCTTAGGCAGAGGTGGTTTAAGCGCACGAAAGGGTTTCTCCACGGGGCTGTGGTGTATTAGGGAGATACCATAGCGGGTCCACGTGCAGGTGGCAACCATGGTGCTGACAAAGCTTCAAGTGGCGGTGGCCAGGAAGCCCCTTGGGGAGACGAGGGTCTTGTGTTTCTGCCCTAGCGCGGCAGCTCGAGGCCTGCAGCAAGGAGCTGGATCCCGGTGCCCCACAGTGTGGTGGGCAGCGCTACCATGGCACGGGCTCTGGGCTCCCTTCCGGTCCCCGCGTCTGAGTCACCCGGTGTGGACAATGCTTCTCCACGTGGAACCCGCCACGCGGGGGGAACTGCGCCTTCCTCACCCGGTCATGGTGAGAAGGGGTGGGGGAGGGGTGTCACCCGTGGAGCGCCTCGCGTGGGGCTGGCACGTGGGAAAGTGAGTCTGCTGGGCACAGAGGAAGACCAAACAACACTGAGGTTATGGAAACAGGGACACTGGAGAAAGAGGAAACATAATGTTTTACTTGATATAATGTTTACATAACATATAACGTCTGTAACATATGCTATTTTACAATATTATAAATATGTTATAGAAATAGGCCTCTGTAACAATGCAATCATTATCGCAGTATAATGCTCTAAAATGATATAATCATTATGTGGACAGGAAGAGAAAACGATGACTTCCTGGCAAAAGGAACATTCCATAAAATCATCCTGGTAGGGCAGCATGGTGGTGCATGCCTGTCATCCCTGCACTCTAGGAGGCTGAAGCAGGAGAATCACAAGTTTGAGCCCAGCCTGGGAAACTTAGTGAGGCCCTGGCTCAAAGTGAAAAAAGCCTGGGGACGTAGCTCAGTGAGAAAACCCTGGGTTCAATGCCCAGTTCTCCTCAGGGGAAAAAATGATTCCAGAAAAGAAAATGGAAACGGCCACAGTATGAAAAGAAAGAACAGGGCTTCTGAGACCCACAGCAAATGCTTTCCTCATCCAGTGGTGCTGTCCCAAAGGCCAAGGTCATCCCTGGAGCAAGGGCTCTGAAACCCTGAAGGTGGCCCTGTTCCTCTTCTGGACCCCTTGAGAACAATCATGAGTACCGGGGGCCGCCCACGGAAACGAGCAGGCCAGGGAGGACTTCTACTGGGCAGAATGAGCATGCTCGGTGATCGTCCTTGCTTAGATGTCATTTTGTAAAAAGTGGGCTGCAGACATTTCCAAACTCAGCAGGAGGCCTTGGGCCCGGCAGCCACTGTTAGGGAATCAAGGCAGCTGCTGCAGGGGACCGTGGGCCCCCGGGATGCCAGGCTGGCTCTGACCACATCTGCAAGACCTGGAGCGGCGGTTAGGGGCCCAGGCACTGGCTGAGTGTCCCGGACGGGACCTCACATGCACCTCGTGTTGGAGCAGACCAGAGGCGGCTGCAGGCCAGGCAGAGGGCTGGCCGGTGCTGTGGAGCTGCCCCAGGAAGCCAGCGCGGGAGAGAAGCTTCATCCCGTTGTCCTCTCAGCCTGACAGCTACCCCTGCCTCTGCACTGCAGTCCTCCCAAACCCAGCTAATCCGGCACCAAATCTCCACCCAGGTGGAAGGCTTGGCTTTAGAGGGTGCCGGGGACGCGGCACTAAGGGCACAGACCACGGGCTCCGCTGAGCATCAAACCCAGCCTCTGGTGCCCATGCGGCCCTCAAGCCCGGGTGGGCAGGGGCTGTGGAAGCCCAGCAGGGCGCTCAGGTCAGGCCCCAGGGGATCTTAGGCCTCTGTGCTATGAAAACAGTTACCCAGCTACCAGATCTCTCCATGGAGGCGTTGCCCCGTCTCTCTCTCTGTGCCACAGTTGCATTCCCGCCCTTCCAGCTTTCACAGCTGGCTTCCGAGGCTGTGTCTCCATCCCCAGAGTGCAGGCTGCAGTGCAAATCTGCCCCAGGAGGAGCATGCAGCTCTGGCTTTGTCAGCCGCTCCCCAGTCCGTTCTGATCCCCGAGTGCAACCTGAAAGAGCATCGCTTATCAAACACCGGCAGGCGCGTCCCTGGGAGCCTGTTACTCTGGATCAAAAGGAGCCCCTGGCCAGAGCAGCCCACAGGCCCCAGCCCAGCCCAGCCCGGCTGCCTCCCTCCCTCAGGCTTGGCCTGAGCAGGTCCCATGGTCCTGGTGCCCATCAGATCACTGGGATGCGGAATGAATGAGCAGGCGCATGTGCATGACCAGCACCCATGTGTGCACGGCCAGCACACCCTGCTTCAGCAGAACTCTGGAGTGTGATTGGCCAGGCTGGGTGTGTTAGGCTTCAAATCCAGCCACCACCATTGTCCCTGCTTCTACGAGCATCCGTGTCTATACCTGGATGCCCCCCCCTTACCCCTGCTGCTGGGACCCGCAGATCTGTCTGAATCAGGGTCCCCTTCTCTGGTCCTGCTCTAAGACACTTTGAGGAGCAGAAGGCACCGCAGCCCCTGACTGCCCCAGGAGGAGGCTCCCAGGTTTCGTGGCACTCTGACTGGCCACCATGGCGGATGCCACCGCTATAGAACCTCACACCCACATGGCCTGGAACTGGGACCCTGTGTGTGACATAAACAAATCCAGGTGATCTCACGCCGTGGCGGCGGGCTCCTGGGGTCCCGGCCACATCGCACCCCCTCTCTAGGCCTCTGGAAGGCAGAGGTAGCGTGGGGGTGCAGATCTGAGATGAGCTGCCACGGGGGAACGCATTGTAGGAGCAGCAGTAACCGGGTCATTTCTGGTGCTGAGGTTCCACGCTGTAGCTTCGGTCCCGGGACCACTCCTAAATTACAGCCTCCGCCTTCCCGGGCAAGACACACCGTTGCCTCTCAGAGAACAAGAGACATCTCCAATTGTTTTAAAAACCCGCTTTGCACATTTTCATGCATTCAGAGCCCCCAGCCCCTACCCCAATTTATGCCACACATTTGCACGTGCTCTTATCCCTCAGCCATGTCACGAGGCCCCTCTGCAGTGAGTGTATCTGCAGGGTGCGTGGGGATGTCTGGGTCCAGAAGTGCAGTGTGGAAGGAGCAGGGATGAAAGGGCAGTGCAGGGGCAGCCCTTGGATGCAGAAGGCCCTCAATGGCAGACACGTCCGCAGTAGCTCCTCCCAGGTGGAGTGCTTCGGGGTCCAGCTCTGCCCTAAGTCCACTCCTAAGTCAGCCTCAATTCCACCAGCTGGCGTTTCTTTGGGGTGAACAAAGGATGTGTAAAATGAGATTACTAAAGCAGACGTTGCTGGCTCTGATTTCAGTTTCCCCCTCCCTCCATGTAAGGTTGGATTGTCCCTGCCCAGTTCAGACGTTGAAGCATTGACCCCAGGACCCCAGAGCAGAGCGTGGCCACCCTTGGAAACAGGATCCCTGCAGAGGGAATGGGCTTACATGAGGGGTGCTCGAGCGGGCTGGGCCCCTAATCCAGTACAACCCGTGTCCTAGTGAGCCAGGGGAATTGAGGCACAGAGCTCAGCCTTCTGCTGCCACAACCCATGGGAAGAGATGAGGCCAGGAAGGATCTTTGCCTGGAAGATTTGGGGGAGCGCAGTCCCTTCAGCCCCTGGATGTTGGGCTTCAGCCTCCAGCACCACGAAGAAGCTATTTCCGCAGCTTGGAGGTGCTTTTCTGCAATAGTGCCAGGATGATTGCTAGTCCCCGGGTGACAGGACTACAGTCTGCTGTCCGAGCGAGGCTCTCAGAAATGGGTGAGTCCCCCTCGGTCCAAACCACGAGTGGGAGCCTCAGCCCGAGACACCCCGGAGCCCTGCCCTTCCCTCGGAACACAGCTGGGTTAGGAACGAGCTGGGGTACGGTTTGACCAATCACAGGTGAGACAGATCTTAGGCTTTTCTGGAAAATCGTTCCCTGTTCTTGATAGGAGACCCCACAAGGGTGTCTTTCTTAACCCTTGACCCTGTGCCTGTTGACCCCCTGACCTGTGACTAGCACTTTGGTTTTGCCCTGAGGATAAAACTAATCCACACAGGAAGCAGAATCGAGAAACCCAGGAAAGGGGAGCTGCACCCGATGCATGGGACCTGTCGGGAGACCGGCCTCAGAGCGCATCCAAGCCGCTGTGGCCCAGGCTTTCTCATCTGCAGCTGGCAGTCCCTGAAGAGGCACAGGAACAGAGACAGCCAAGGAAAGTCGCTCTGAGAGGATGAGGTCAACTCGGCTTGGTGGAGAAAAAGTTGGAATTTACAGAGCACAGAGCTCGGGGGGTGTGAGGGGCCGGGGAGGAGGAGAGCTGGGGCTGGGTCTCAGCCACCCCCGGAGGCCAGGCCTGGCAGAGGGACCAGGACACACACAGGCGGCTTTGTAAGAATGGTCCTGGGACCCGCACTTCTCCGAAGATCATTGTTGTTTCTTACCCATTAGTGTCTTCAGTCTTCTCCTTGCCCTCCTCTATCTTCTTCCTCCACCTTCCTTCCTTCCCTTCTTCCTCCCCATCTTCTACCCCTACCCCCTCTTCCTATTCACCCCCTTCCTGATCAGTTCACCCAGTCCTCTGTCGGGCAGTATTCTTTGAGCGCCCCCTAGTGTCCGGCACTGTTCTAGACCCTCCCCATACCTTTGATCAAGACTAAGTGTTGGTTTCCCTGCAGGGAGCTCAGATTCCCCGGGGAGAAGACACAGGGGTGGGTCTACCACGTGGTGTCTGGCTGAGCAAAGAGGGAAGTGAGCAAATGGGGTGTGCACATGTCTTGGGGAGAGGACTTCAGGTAAATGGAAGAGCAGGGCAAAGCTCGGGGTAGAAACTGGTTATGTTTGGGGAGCCGCAGGTCGCTGTTGTTGCTTGGAGTATGCCTGTGTGCGTGTTTGTATTTCCACATGTACGGGAGTATACGTACATTCATGTACATACACGATCCACGTTTCATATTACCTGCGGAGAGGTTCGTCCCTCCAAGATTTCTGCCATCACTGCAAGTCTGAAACATTGAACCCTGCTCTATGTCCTTGCATCTATAGGTTTAAATTTTTTTCCATAGCTAAGTTTTACAGGCTCCTTTGGGGTTCCCCTTTCCCTTTCCTACCATTCTAAAAGGTTATTCTCTGGCCCAGTATTTCCACTATTAATACTTATATTCGTCACTTAACTCCTTACTACACAGGAATTTATCACAGTGAAATTCATGAGCAGCAGCTGGTAATTTTTCACACTAGATGATCAGTTGTTCTAACATCGTTTCATGAACATCCAGACCTGTTCTTACTTTTTTGAAATGTCGATTTCATTTTAGGGAAAGATATTAAGAAAATAAGCTCTGAAGTAGAGCTTCTCGGTTAGTTTTATCAGTGACTAGCTGCATTCCTCTGGCAAGTCACACAACTTCTCTAAACCTTGATTATTTAATTCCCAAACCATCTCAGAGTGCTGTTACAGGGCCGAAACGAGATAACGTGAAATAATAATTACCCAGAACAGAGGAAAGATCTTGAGCTCCTCCTCCCTCACACCATGAATGAAGTCTAACTCAAAATCAAGCATTCACCCAAATGTAAGAGCTACAACTGTAAAAGTCGTGGAAGAGAATATCGAGAGAATCTGTGTGTGTGTGTGTGAGACATCGGTGTCTCAGCTATGACACCAAAAGCGTTCAGTGATGAAAGGAAAAACACAATTTGGACTTTAGAAGTCTTAACTTTATGCATCAAGAAAATGGAAGGAGAGTCCAGAGCATGGTAGAAAAATATTTATAAATCCCATGCCTGACAGGGGTCTTGTATCCAGGACATTTAGGTCAACAGCAGAGACACAAATTGTCACCCGATTGATAAAGGGAAAGGGGGCTTGGACAGATTTTATTCAAAGAAGCAATAAGCTTTGGAAAACCCACAACGTGATTGGTCATCAGGGAAATGTCAGTCAGTCTCACTGGGAGACACCACCTCACACACTCGGGGACCGCCGAGAGGACAAGAAGAGAGACCGCAGCCTGGCCAGAAGACGGGCACAGGGGACCCTCGCGCTCTGCTGGTGGTGCGGCCACGCTGGGAAGCAGTTTGGCATTTCCTCAAAGAGCTGCACGCGGAGTGACCAACGGCAACATACCCGTGTAGAAGCCAGTACAGGAGTGCTCACGGCGGCACTCCCCGTGCCAGCTAAAATGCAGAAGCAACCCACTCGCCCGTCGGCAGTGAATGACTGCGTGGTGCATCGTACCGCACATCCGTATGGGGTGGCGCACTGCGCAGTCCAGCCTGTTTCAGTTAGGGTTGCTTTCATATAAAATACACAGACTTCATATAAAATACATGCGTGCATATGCTGTGGAAAGGATTTACGAGGTAGGCTTACAAGAGCCGCCTGCAGAGTTGGATGTGGAAGGGAGCAAAGCAGAGCCGGATGAGCCGGTCCAAGGTGGCAGAGCTGGGCTCGCTGCAGTCCCACGCGAGTCCGTGTCGGGAAAACAGCGCCTGCGCTGAGGGCTGAAAGTCCGAGCTGGAAGCCCAGGGACAAACTGCGGAGGCCTGGCGAAGGCCCGAGCTCCTCCTCCGGAGCAGAAGCGAGGCTTCCTCCTTCCCTTTTCATTCCATCCAGTCTACCAGTCCGTCGCTCAGCGCCCCACGCCCAGGGCGGGGCTCCGTCTTCAGGAAATCCATCATCCACACCCACGTGCGTTTAACACTCGCACTGACGGCGCAGTTGACGGCCACACAGCCCACGAACAGGCAGCGGCTGCGCACGCTGCAACCCGGAAGAGCGGAAACGCCCCGGAAAGTGAAAACCTCTGGGTACAAGTGACCATATACCACACAATCCTAGTTGCATGAAATGTCACAAACAAGCAAACCCATGGAGACTAAAAGGGGGTCAGTGAGGGTCGGGGTTGGTGAGCGGCTGCTAAAGAGCACCAGGTTTCCCACGGGTGACCTGAGTTCTGGGATCAGACACCAGCCGTGGCCACACCGCTCTGTGAACACCAAAGACCCCCTGAACTCTACTCTGTGAAGCATGAGTTCTATGTCGTGAATTTGACCTCAATAAAGCTATTTTAAAAATCGAATTTTCAGAACATTTAGCAACTCCTGACAGGGCTTTGTAACACTCTTCAGGCGTTTGGATGTGGAGTTGGGTCGTATGGTTTCAAATCCCGGTCCCACTGCCCTTCCCTTGTGGGAATTTGCACAAAGGACTAGACCTGGGCAAGCCTCGAGTTCCTCATCTGTAAAATGGGGATACTGTGTACACTTCCTAGAGACGCGGGGCAAAGAGATGGAATATGTTGACAGAGAATGTCTGCCAAATAATAAAGGCAAGTTCCAAGAAACATGCGGGTCAGTTTCAGCAGTGGCCACCTGGTTCATTCACTCATTCATTCACAGAGCTTGCACTGTGTGCCAGGCACCGCACTCGGCATGGTCAGGCAAGCCTTCTCCTGCCTTCTTTCTCTTCATCACTGTTGTTACAACTCTGATTTTAACGTCGTTCATCTAGAACACGATGCCGACCATAAGGCCTATCTTCGTTTAGCCTTGACTAAGCTGAGGCGCTACCTGTCGCTGTCACCCACCAGGCCACTGGACCAGGTTGCTTGCAAGCTCAGCCGAACTGAGGTCCTGAGTCATCCTCTCTGCCAGGGCCCATGGAAATCATGGAATCAGGAGCATGGAAATCAGCTTCCGGGAAGGTGACCCTGGAGAGTCCCCTCTGCTAATTCATTCTGTGTGGAGCGCGGGTGCCTGGGGCGAGGACCCCAGGTGCGACCCTCCACGGAGACAGTCTGGAGACTCGTGTTAGGGCACATCCACAGGCGGCAGCCTCGGACGGAGCATCTGATGAGAGCTTGTAGTGCACAGTGGGTCACGGCAGAGCATCTGTGGCCACCAGGGTAGTCACCAGCCATCTGCTCTTGGCTGCCCAGCCATGGCGGAGACAAGAAGGCTGAGATGGGTGGAGCAGTAGCCTTGGAGGACGCTGTCCTCCCACCCGTGCATTTGAATTCCCATGTCCTCTGCCACACAATTCCAGAATCCAGGCCAGACGTCCGTGCTTCTGTGTCCATCCCTTTAGCTGCTGATTTTAAGGCCCACCGTGGAAGAGCGTGGCCCGTGAAGACCAGGCATAAGCAAACAAATTCGTGCCAAAGCTGGGTGAGCAGAGCGCACCCCTGGGCACCAGAACTGTGACTTTCTTATGGCTGTGTTGGATAATAGGCCCCAAAGACTGCACGGAGTTTTAGCAGCATGCATTGGAAATGGCTTTAAAAAGATGGAATCACACAACCTATATTGGTATGCATTTGCTTTCTAGGTTGACACTATGTCACAGTTGCCCTTCTAGGTAAGCACACATCTTACTCTTTTTAATAGGTACGCTGAATTTCCTGTGTGGTTAGACACGGTTTTTATAACCATTCTCTTGTGGGCATTCAGCTTGGAAACAATTTCACGTATGCACGTCCTTTGAGAACAGGCTTTCTGGGTGTGCGAACAGTGGGTTCTCCACCTGTGTTTGCCACCAGAAGGGGTGCAGAGGAGAAGGGGCAGGAGGTCTGACAGCACAGGACCCTGAGCAGCAGCTTCGGAATGTGTCTGTGGAGGTTTTCATCACGCCTGCATCCCACGGACTGCTGACTGCAGCTAGAGGACAGTGCTCTCTCTGCCAGAGAGGCAGGGCAGATGCCAAGTCCTCTGGGGCTCCTTCACAGGTCTGATTCAGAAGGGACCGCTGCGGCAGAATGAAAGACACGAGAGCCACATGGGGTGTGCACTTCCGAGTGTGTGGCCATTCGTCTTGAAGAAGAGCAGAGTGCTTAGCTGATACCCTAGTGGTAATTCAAAAGGGGCACGTGCCTTGCTCCATGGAGAGGAGGAGGGGAAGGGGGTGCTTAGTGACCCTGTGCTGTGCTGACTGGCGCCAAAGACCCTTCTCATTGTCTGTGTCCGCACACCGTGCAGCTGGCACCGCCTTACCGTGGCCGTGCATTGAAGGCAGGAGGAAAGGCAGAGCGAGCGCAGGACCATTCAGAATGCGATGTCTGGAGGCTGTGAATTGTCTCCACCGTTGCTTCCTGAGGCCTCCGCTGAGCCCCACTTTCTCATGTGCCACTGCAAAATTCTTTCTGCCGCTGCAGAAGTTGGAATATAATAATTCTAAATGAATTTATTCTCTTCACTCGGCCCTGTCACACCACATCACCACTGAAAGCAGCTGAGGGTTATGTACTGAATGAGGACAGCACGGCCTTAGGGAGATGTAGGTGTTGGCCAGTGGGTTTGTTTGGTGTGTGTGTGTGTGTGTGTGTGTGTGTGTGTGTGTGTGTGTGTTTACAAAAATCTTTGTTTTCCTTCCTTTCTCTTCCCCTAACACAGCACATACGATTCAGGGACCTCATGTCAGGTCAACATATATTCACTGCTAACCTTACATCATAGCATTAAAGTCACCCAAGATGGCTATAGGGGGCCGGTGAGATGGCTCAGCGGCGTACGTGCCTGCCTGGCAAGTGCGAGGGCCCGAGTTCGACTCCCGGAACCCACATACGAGAAAAGGGCCGGTGATATCGCTCAGTGGCACGGGCGCCTGCTGGCACGCGAGGTCCTGAGGTCGACCCCCAGTACCCACAAAAAAAAAAAAAAAAGATGGCTATAGGACACTAAGGAGAGAGTGACATCACCAGGGTCACCCTGTCTTCTTTGGAGATGGGCTTCGCACATTCTTTCCAGTCATACGTGGTGTAGCTGAAGCGTGTTCTACAGGGGTGTGGCCTTGTTATCGTCCGTGTGTGGAGAAGTGTAGTTCACTGAGATGTGTATGGAAGGTGGGTGGATGGTGGCTAACTTTATGTGTCAACTTAGCTAGGCGCAGTCCCCAGATCTGTGGTCACACACGGGGCTAGATGTCACTGTGGGAGTATTTCTCAGGTGTGAGTCACCTTCCTCAGTAGACTCTGAGGAGAGGAGATGACTTCGTCATGTGGCTGGGCCTCATCAGTTGAAGGCCTTGAGAACACAGAGTGAAGTTCCTGGAGAAAAGAGAAGCCTACCGGGGCCACCTGTGGGCTGGAGCCGTGTCAGCCCTGCCCTGCAGCCTGTGTGACTGCCTGGCCACAGCAATAGCAGGAGCACTCCCGTGGCGTACATCAGTTGCTCTGCCCTTCTCTCTTTCCTCCTTTCTCTCTCTGCCCTTCCTCTTGCTTGTTTCTCGGGAAAGTCCTCATCAGGATGGATTTGGGCAGCAGTGGCCCACAGCAGCGCAGACGGAATCGACCTCCACCCCCAGGCCTCGCAGCCTGGACACCCAAGGGGCCCTCGGGAAACTCACCCGTGCTGATGTGCGCTGGAGCTTCCCCCATCACAGAAAGTCGGAACTGAGAACGCCTCTCTCTGAATTCCTGTCCCTGTGCCGAAGGTCAGATGTCCTGGTGTCCCTGTCGGCTGTCAGCTGGGGTCACTCTGCTCCCAGAAGTCTCTTCTGTTCCTGCTCAGAATGATGCAGGACTCAGGATGAACCCATGCAAGGCGAGTGCTGCCGCTGCATGCCTGCAGTTATAAAGGTGCTTCACAGATATCACGTAAAAGATAAGTTTTAATCAGCTTTCCATTGCCAAGGAACTCTAATCAAGAGGATGAAAGATATATTTTGGATCATGGTTTAAAGGTATCAGTCCATGGTCACCTGGCTTTGTTGCTTTGGCCTTGTGGTGACACAGAACATCATGGTGAGGGGTGCACAGTGCAGAAAATCTGCTCATCCCACCATGGTAGTCAGCAAGCAACAGGAGAAAGATAAGCAGACCCAGGTTCCCAACATCATCTTTAAGGGAGCACACAGTGACCTGATCTCCTTCCCTGAGGTCCGGCATCCTAAATGTTCAGTACCTCCCCCAGTACCGTGGGTTGGAGACCAGACCTTCATATGTGAGTTTTTGGGGCCACTTCAGGTCTAAACCATAGTAATAGAAGACGGCTCCAAGGAAGCTGGAGAAGTGGACTAAGAGAGGGGACCTAGGTGCCAGAAGTGCTGATGAGTCCTTGGAACAAGTGAAGGAGGTAGGAGGAGCAGACAGAGAAGCTGGGGTGCAGATGCAAAGCAAGGCCTTGACTGTTCCCCCTAAGAGCACGGGCTGGGCAGGCCCTGCAGAGCCATCTGGAGTTGGGGCCTGAGGTTTTATATCCACACCCAGTGACCAGTCACCCTGATTCTATGCGCTGAATTGTGATTTATCTCAACTTTTCTGCAGGCAGCTCTGATGTATGTTTTTAGTGGTTAGAAAAGCGTGTGACTATGGACATCTGATACACTTAATATTGTCAACCGTACATATTATATGCATCAAGCTTATTGAAAATTCTGGTTTTGATCAGAGAAATGAGAGGCATCATGAATCAGGTTTCATTTCCTCCTCTCACTACCTCTCACTACTGGGCACTGAGCTTTCCTCTCCCCTCCTCCCTTCACAACGGGTGGTCCAGTTTACACTGTGCTGTTGTACCCTCCCCAAGCCTGGAGCATCCAGTGTTTTCATCCTGGGTCACTTTCCCCTATTGTGCTGGGGTGACACAAGGAGATGGTGAGGGACAAAGGATCTTTTATTTGGGTTGGCTCAGGCCATTTCTCTAACACTTACCAGCTATCAAAGCTCTCTGTTTGATAAGTAGCCTACATCCTAACACCGTTCTCTGATACCTACCAGCGTCCTACAATTCCTTTCAGCTCTGACACTAACCGCCTGCATTTAACATGAATTAAAGGGCAAGATCTGCAGCAAGGCTGCCTCGCTTCAGATCTGCGCAGTAATTGGGGTCCCCAGCCTACCCACTCTTCTACCTGGCCAGTGACGAAGTTGAGGCCTTACGACTGCCTGAGATTTGACAGTTTGCTGAGTTTTGCCACAGTGCACAACTCAGAAAGGTGTTCTAATTAGTGACTACTACTTATTACCAAGGATAAGAATGAGTGAAGGCACATGTGGCTTCATCTAGGGGGGTCCCCACACGCAGGATCTTCTGTCCTTGTGGAGCTGGGGTGCGGCTCCCTGAGCCTCACTGTCCAGACATTTTATCCATGATAGATTAGCTCTCTGGACACATGACTAAACCCTGTCTCCATCCTCGCTTACTTCCTGGAAATGATTGAGTGCCCCCCGCGAATCCCCTCGGTAGCATGAACTCGAGTATGGCAGAAAGGGTTTTTATGAACAGTGAAAGACGCACCTATCACTCAGGAAATCTCGAAGCCCTGTTCCTGAGCTGCAGATGGAGACCAGACCAGGTATACAGAACCAAACATAGGTCACTTACTCAGCAGGCAAGTCTCAAGCTCCTTGCCACACAGTCCCTGAAAGTGTTAGGGGAACGAGCAAGAGCTAGGTAACTCCTCCTTCCTGAGAGGCCCCCTGACCAAGCCCCACGCGGACACCAAGAATCCTGGTCAGGCTGCCTTGGGTTTAAACCCCAGAGTCATGAAGTCAAGGTCACTGTGAGTAGAATCTGCAAAAACAACAGGAAGTGAGGGTGTCCTGGGCTTGAAAGTCAAAAGAATTTTAGACTCAGCGTTCTGTGGCCTTTAAAGCAGCCCCGCCCAGGCCTCAGGTGTGGTCAGCCGGGGCCTCTCACCTGGCAACTGGCAGGTGAGGGACCTCGAGGCTTCCCTCCAGGAAGGAGGCCTCGGAGTGGGCTGTGGATTCCACACCCGTCCTTGCTCATGGTCTGCAATTCCTGCGCTGCGTTAGGACACACACCAGGCCCTTTGAGTCTCTAGGCTGGTATCCAATACCACCACAGTCTGGGCAAGCGTGTCTGCCAAGTTCAGACGATGATGCTGGATGCCACAAGGTTAAGGTTTGACCCAAAGCCACCTAGAGGGTGACTAGTGTCCCAGCCTGCCTGGGACTCCCTCAGCACTGCCAGCCCTGTGCTCTAAGGACTCTGCAGCAGTAGGAAACCAAGGAGTTGCAAGATAAACTGTTGCTCTTTCCAGTCTGCTTGTCTAGCTCTACTTCTCAGAGCTCTCATGATAAGTGCTCGGAGGGGCACATCCAACCCTGCCAAGGTCTGTTTACTGGGACCCTTTTCTCTGTGGCACCTGCTCCCATGAGCACTCTGGGCTCATTTCCTGATGACTCTTAAAGGGACAGAACTCCATAATGACTGGTCTACACCTGCCGCCCCCATTCCCCCTCTGGCTTCACTGCCCTGTCCAGTTCCAAAATAATGAGAAGCAGAAAGGCCCACAGCAAAGCAGGGATGTGATTTCCACCAGTCAGGGACACTCAAATGCAGTCTCTCCCTCCGTTGGTATTCCAGGGTTCAAGGGAAAGGCGGGGTTGTAAGTGCCACCCACTAAACTGCCCACTGCCAGTAGCATTCTGAAAGGGAGGTGGAGATGTGCTCATCCAGATGCCTGCAAACTTCCTCTGACCTGCTCAGTGTGGAGGCTGTGCAGGCGGGGTGTCGCAGAGGTGGAGGGGGCCACAGCAGAGGCCAAGCCACCCCACCAGCTCCCCCAGGAAGCTAGGAGGGGAGCCAGGGCAAATCCCAACAGCAAGCAGATGTCCCGAATGCCTTCTGTCCTCATGACATCCTCCTGCCCACAGGGACGAACAGCTGAGGGCTGTCTGCTGCCTCCTCAGACAAGCGGCCACGGTCATGTGTCCCTATCCTAACAAGCTCAGTAGCTGCAAGACACAGGCATCAATACGTGGCATTAAAGGTCACTAGAGTGACCCTCTGTTGACCTTTCTAATGGCTACACAGGGGCGGCGTGGGCATGGGCATGGCTGGGTGGGCTCAGGGCGGCTGGTGGGAGCCAGAGCCTCCCGCTGTGGTTCGTGTCCTCCTCCTGCAGAGTCCTATGGCCTGCTGAGGCTCTTGGCGTCCAGGCCATCAGCAACAATAGCAATGGCAATCCTGTTAGCAACTGCCAGGACAGAATTGGGCCCTCCTAAGTGAGTCACGAGGGCACTGAGCTCACCTGCTTTTTAAAACCCTGCTTTCGTGTACCCATCCCTGACTTCTGGGCCAAATTGAGGTCTGCTGCAAACAGCACTGCAGATGACTTCCAGGGCTTCTCGGCCTCACTTGGCTCATCCTCCCTGCCCCGGCCTGAGCAGGGCTCCAAGCTACCAGTGCCACAGGGACTAACAAGCAGAAGACACTGCTCCTTCCAGTGAAAGCTTCCTCTTTCTTGCCCTGCTTGGCACAGCATTTATCTCAGAGTCCTCTTAGATCTGCATCATAAGAAACAAAATGCGAACCTGGCACGGGGACTCGATGACTAGGCCGGGAATAGCCCACTGCAGCAGCAGCACGCTTGTGAATTTTAATAACAGTCGGGCCAGAGCCCGTGTGATGAGAGCTGTGGCCTCAGAGGCCGCTGTGGGAGGATGGCCGGCCTCCACGGGCAGCGGGCCAGTCTAGGCACGCTCTCTGCCTGTGTTGTCTAAATGTGAAAAGAACCCACTGGGCATCACATGCATGTATTTCCTGCTTCTTCTTTGTTGAGCACTGTGGGGTTGACAGGGCCAAGACAAACATCACTGATGGGAAACCCAAGGCAGACACCCCACACCCCACACCACACCCCACACCACACACCACACAGAGGCCCTTTGTTCCGCTGCCTGCAGGGGTCGCTGTGTGGCGGACCCTCTGTGACCATGAGGATACGACTTCGGGGGCAAGTAATAGTGGCTGTTGGGAGATCCCCCTCTTTGCATTATCCTTTTCTCCTCCAGTTATGCTCGTCCAACTCAGCTGTCAGGGCCCTGTGCTCTCAGAGGCCCTGGAATATAATGCAGAGACAAAGTGCAAGTGCACAGAATATTCCAGAATCTCAGAAGGCTTCTGTGCTGCAGGCAGAGCTGGTTCTTTGGTGCCATCACACAGAGCCTGGTGCTCAGAAAGGCCCCACACCTAAATGAATATGTTACTGTCGCCATCTGGAAATTCTTAATAATTTTTGCACAAGGAATTCCACATTTGCATTTTGCCCTACAACTTAGGTCTCCTGTTTACAGATAATATATGTGAAACTAGCCTTGCTAAAAATGCTAGTTTTTTTTCTTTTTTCCTTTTTCTCTCTTTGTTAGTTAAAAAATAAAGAGAGGAAATGAATGAAAGAATAGATTCTGTGCCTTTGAGTCCCTGGTCTCTGCATCAAAGCCAAATCAGCCAGTCAACCAGATGCTCAACCTGTCTCCTCCCGTAAAAGAAGTTTTTGCCTCATTATGCAGCATTTTCTCTTTCTCTGTGATGTGTATGCTTTCCTTCACCTCTACAAGGTAAATTGTCATGAGATTCTTGCAAGAAGTCCTTTCCTCTTGAGCTTAGTGCTGCAGGTCCATGCACACACAAGAGAACATCCTCGGTAGCACCCCGAACACAGGGAAGACCCCAGAGCTCGGGTCAGATTGCTCAGGCATGAGCCGGGAGACCCAGGGGTCACCAGCTGTGAACAGAAAACCAGAAGCAAAGCCCCAGACTCAGGGGAGTCATGTCGGTTACTACAGGAAATGGGGACTAAAGGGCCACCATCAAGGACAGAGCTGTGGAGAGAGAGAGCTGGCCCTGGCTGGAAGAGCTGAGCGTAAGAGGAGAATGAGCATGAGAGAGAGACCCAAAGGGCCCTTTCCACTTCGATAGAGGGGTGTGCTTCACCGAGCAAACCCAGCCCTCAGCAGCTTCAAGCAGAGTTCCGTTTCTCACCCCCTCGCTGTGCTCACCCAGGGATGGGGTGCGCTGTCTGCTCATTGTCGCTTCAAGGTCCCAGACTGGTGAGACAGGCGCCATCTGCAGTTGCTTGTCACCATGGGAGTGGGAAAGAGTCTTCCAGATGGCTTCATCCCATCAAGGAGATGATGATCTAGCCTGGAAGTCACCATGTAACTTCTGTTGGCTGCTGATTGGCTGGAAGCCACAGTGTCACCAGCACATGCCTCACTGGTTACAGCAACCCATGTGGCCCTGTTCAGCCACAAGGGACCGGGAAGAGCAAGTGTCCTGACAGTCAGAAGGTGCAGGGCCAGAGCATGCAGCAAAGAGCACTCAATGCAGAGTCTACAATACGACCTTTTTTTTTTTTTTGTGGGTACCGGGGGGACGACCTCAGGACCTCACGCGCCAACAGGCACCCGTGCCACTGAGCGATATCACCGGCCCCTTTTTCGTATGTGGGATCCGGGAGTCGAACTCGGGCCCTCGCGCTTGCAAGGCAGGCGCTTATGCCGCTGAGCCATCTCACCGGCCCTACAATACGACCTTTTGCTTGGTGATTTTGACCTGGCATCCATCCCTCCCGGCACCCATCTAACGTACAGTCATGTACAGGAAATAGTGGTAAATCTTGGCAGAATCTCATCAAGATCTCCACACCCAAAGTGCTCAGACCTGTTAGGGGAACTACAAACACCTTGTGAGACCCGGATCTGGGACACTGGTCACAAAGGTCCTGCCTGCTAGCAGACAATTTGTTACAGGGACACAGAGGACGAAGCCAGTGTGTTCCTGTAGGGAAATCGGGGACTGCTGCATGTGGAAGCTGGCACCGAATAAGTCAAGACACTCACAGTATTTGAGACAGACAAGGAATTGATGTCATTTGCTGTCAACTTGTGGAATGAACTGAATACTATGGAAAGAAGAGAAGATATAACCTGAGAAGTTGTTATGGGAGAATATAATCGGAGAGGTGTTACCGAGAAGTAGTCAACATTTACCCCTAGGGGAGAGGGGTCCGAGGGGTAGAAGGAGTGGAGTAGAAGTGAAGGCAGAAAGCCAAGAGCAAGCTATGGCAGGAGTCTAGACCAGAGATGGTAAACGGCTGATAATCCAAGGCACAGGGGAGGGTGGGAAAGCAAGGACAGTGTAAGACCTGTTAGGAAGGCACAGGTGACAGGACCGATAGTCGCCAGAAAGGAAGACAGCAAGAGGAGCAGGTGGCGCCCGGGGAGGGCATCTCTGGGCATAGCCTGGGGAGACCCTGAGCACACACTGGCCTCTTCTGCTTTACAAAGAGGAAGCAGCCAAAGTGACTCTGAACTCACTGACACAGATGGCTGTGAGAGGGGAGTGACCCGCATTCACAGGCCTGGGGAGCTGGGTGTCCTCCCGGGGTGCAGAGAAAGACCATTGCCGTGGAGGAGGTGCCTACAGAGCGGGCAGGCAGAAGTGGCCGGCTCTCGCCTGCCCGGGCTGATGCTATTCCCATGCACCGCCCCCCCGTATGGTTAAGTCTGGGCCCTGCACCATCTGCGTCACTGGGATCTTACGAGAAACAGTTTCCCTCGGGGTGTCGCCAGAACTTGTGTTCCGGCTGGATCTCGGGATTCCTGGGCATGCACAAGCCTGGGCAGCTGCAGGGCGAGTGGTTGGTGGCACCTTTCCCTTCTGGCCCAGTGTTCCTGCAAGGACCCGATGGACGTAGAATAGAGCTACTCCACGGAGGGCCCAGCATGTGGACGCTGAGACTCACAGGCTCAGGCAGGTTCCGAACAGCCTCAGAGGAGCCAGCAGAAGAGCACTCGAAGTTACTGTAAAAATAAGCGCGGCCTTCTAAGTCTTTGTCCGTTAGCGATCCCCAGGGTTTGACTGCTTTGGGAGCTCTGGGAGCCTGATGGAGTCACTACTTCTGTAACCCGTGCTGCTTCTCAGGGAAGAGGCTGCCGTGGGCTTCATCTGTCCTTCCCGCACAAGGATCGTCGGAGGTTTCCTGTAGGATTCAGACCCTGATGCTCCGTCGGTCATCACACCTCCTTCCCAGCTCAGGACAACTACCTAACCCAGACAACCGAGTCCGCCTCGTGCTGGGGAGTGCAGCACACTGTTTCCTTTCCCCACAGAATCGGTTCCTTTGTTCCTTAACAACTCCAAAGGCTCCTCCAAGCGCGGCGCTGCTCGCGATTACCGTCTTCTCGTGGACCGGGGTGACCGACTCATATCCGAGACAGGACGTCTCGGGAACTGTGTTTGCGGCAGGGCCACTGCGCCGTCTGCGAGCCAAGCACCACTGTTCCGGGCTTGCATGTTCATTCTTATCGTTTGCTTTTCCTGAGAAAGTTATGAGATTCAAGTGTGTACTGCCATTATTTCCGCTAACTTAATAAAAACTAAAACCATTAATTTATTTCTCCCCTCCTTTCCAAGGGCCCAAATACCCAATCTCTCAGTATCAAGGTATTTAGGGTTTGACATATTCTTCTCTGCAGAAAGGACCTTTGAAACTGCTTTCTATAGAGGGGCAAAGCGATGATAATCCGTCGTAATTGCCCGATTCCACTCTGACACATAACTGCTCTCCGTCTCTGAAGTCATTCATGGGGAGAATTTAAAAGACCGTGAATGACACAGTGAATGGCGCAGGTAACGAGCCCAGCAGAACGGACTCTTCTTCAGAGAGGAGCTGCGGCTGCCCTCTAAGTAGAAGCGGCAGTGCCACCTCCTATGGGGGCTTACATCCCCGTCGGAGCCCGGGGTGAGAAGGGCACGGGCATTGCCGCTACTTGAAAGTCGCAAGGTTCCAGAAAATCACAGAAAGCCATTTCATTCCTCCCAGGCACTGTGCGGTCACCTCAGGTGGCTGTCACCGCAGAAGAATAGCAGCATTTCACGTGAGGGCCTGTAAAGCCAGTCCAGGCTGAGCACCGCTTATCCCAAACGTGAGGCGCCAAAGAGTTTTAGATTTCAGAGCACTGCAGGTCTCTCATTTTCAGACTGGGGGTGCGCGGCCTGTAACAACACTTGGTGTAAACAGAAAGGAGGGATGCTATCTGCTTGGTGGTGTTGCTTATTTCACTCGTCTCCTCGTTCTTCCCCCAGATGCCACCTAGGCCCACCCCACGGGCCAGGGAGAGCTACGGGTCGAGCTCCTCCACCCTCTCCCCTACCCACTGCCAGGCTTGGGGGTGCCCTGGAGCGTCCAAGACCCCACATCCCTCGCTCTGAAACAACTCAGGCCTGCAGCTGCAGATTTCCTCTCACAGAGGTGGCTCTCGCGACCCTGGGTCTGGCTCAGTTTTGTTTTCCACCATCTGGGCTTCCACATCCCAAGCTGGTTGTTCCCAGATGTTCCCAAGACCTTCCTCGCTGAGATGAGGGGGCTGAGTAAGGATGAAGGTTCTTGCCCCACTCCCCCGACCCCACATTCAGACTCTCCAGCCCCGGACCCGCCAATGCCCTCCTCCAAGCTCACCAGTTGGTTATTCTGGGGATACTACAGTAAAAAAAATCTATGTTTTCTGACTCTGGAAGTTTTATGACCCTGAATGCTTTTGGATTCTGGCATATTTTGAAACAAAGTAAAATAGGGATTTCGAACCGTGTATCCCCGTACAGGACGTGTCCCCAGAGCCCCTCCGCGGCTATGCCCACGGTGCATTTCGCACTGGGGTGGGGGGGCTCTGTTCGCATGGTGGTCAACGAGCTTGTCCAGCTCCTGGGGCAGTGGGCAGGGAGATGGCAACCAGGGGCCTGAGGAAGGGGTGGACTTTGTTCCCCTTTGCAAAAACCACCACATGGGCCCAAGGAGGGGCCCACACCCCTACCTCAGGAAGCAGGGAGATTCTGGCCCCGGTCTGTCTGCAGGCAGAGGTACCATTATCAACTCCACAGGAAAGACGAGGAAACCGAGAGCTGACCTTTGGCCTCTGCTACTTGTACCAAGCAGAGCCAGGATCCAGGTCTGTCCATGCAGCCTGGTCCCTGGGGTCCACTCTGAACCTCACCACGCTGTGAGCTGGGCTGGGCGCTGCCAGTGTTGGGCCAGAGAAACCGAAGCCTCACTTCTTCCTCCGCTACGTCTGTCCCGCTGAAATGACAGAACCGGAAGCTCAGTAGAAACACTGGAGCAACGACCCAGCCCTCACACATGGAGAGTCAGAGGGCAGGAAGCATCTAAGCCGTGGGCTGAAGGAACCCACAACACGCTACACATTCCGGAGCGCAAATGCTCCTCGGAGTGGGCGCTGGGGGAGCCACAATTCAGCTCTTCAGGTGTCGATGATGCCTCCGCTTCGGTTCCAGCCCTGGGCTCGGTGCTTGGAGCTGAGCTGCTTGACCTCAGGAAACAGTTTCTATAATGCAGGTGGGAAACACAGGCAGCCAAGATCAAGGCTTAGAAATCTCTTAGAGTACGTTAATGTGCTTAGGAAGAAGCGAGGTATGTTGTATTTCACTTTGCAGATTAAAGCAAATATCAGAGGATGTTTATTTCCAACCAGAGTGCTTCCTTCCTCCACCCAAGGCTTGCTGCCAGAGCCACCTTTGACTTCCTCACCTGGGTCTGGCTGGCTTCCGTTTTAGCCAGGCATCCTCATTTGTGACAATGGAAAAATTATCCATCCAACAGTGAGCTTTCCTCTGTGGTCCCATGATGAGACGGACATGTCAGTCACATCTATTATGCAAGCTCTCTCTGTAACAGCGGTGGCCCCCGGTGCAGTGTAGATGGAGCGGATGTTAATGCCTTCCCCTTAACTTTGTCCTTCACTGTTATTGGGACTGAGGCCAAGCTGCCTGCAGATAAATACATCCGGACCAGCGAGGGACCCGAGGAGGAGGGATGAGATGATCCTTGAGTGAAGGCAGCGTTAGCACTCAGGGAAGGGAGGCACTTTCTTCCCTCCAGGTGGCCCTTGAGGGTTACATTGTTTCCCAGCCTTTTGCCAGGCTTTCTTGCTGAAGAGAGACGGGGTAATTAAAGAGCTCAGAAAAATCCCTTCCCAGAGCTAAGCAGGAGCTCTGGTAGCCTTAATTATTGGTCGTTATGTAACATTCTTCAAGTTAAATATAAAGGAAGATAAATGGCTCCATAGTTTGCCAACCCCATGATTTCCTTTCTTGTGTTTTCCTACTTCATCTGGTAGAACAAGTTCCTACTAGATGTGGCCACAATGGTGACATTGGAATGTGAGGGTGACCTGGGGCCACTGACTGACTTGGGTTTCATCTGGCTTTGTCCTGTGGCCACAGCCTGTTGCCCCATCATACCCTGGCAGCTCTGCAGGGCCGAGGGTAGACAGCTGCATGGTAGTGTCACCGCTGTCACCGTTGCCACAGGACTGCTGATTTGGCTCTGTCGTGTAGTCTGTCATGGGTTCTTCTATTGCCCATGCAAATAAATTACTCCTAATGTTACGTTTCCAGAGAAGCGAGGCTCACACAAACAGGGCATCTGGCTTCCTGTCCTCGTAGAGTGTAGACCTAGACAACTGGTTGTGACCTCCTGGTGTGCTAAGGAGGCTTGGGCCAGAAGGAGAGACAGAGTGGAGGACTGAAGCCCATTGCTGGAGAGAGGAGACTGAAGCCAGGCTAGACCTGCACTCAGGGCTCAGTCTGCCTCCAGCTCTGGGCTTGTGGGATCCACATCTCACTCGCTCACACCGTACCTGAGGAATAAGAACCCAGGATCCCCACTCGGAGTGCAGGACAAGAAAGAAACACAGACTCACCCAGGATTGCGAGTAGGATGCTTCAGAGGCACCAAGGAGGGAAGACGGGGACACTTTGATTGCAGTGAATGAGACCAAGAATGTCACAGACCAGCCCAGCACAGAAGGAGGCAGGAAACAGAGTGAGAAGCTCGACAGACAGGGGTGGAAATGCCCCAGATGTTCTCATTTGTCCTGTTTCCCGAAAGTTCAACACCTTGAACTTGTATCGGCATCACCCAGTTGGGAAAAGCACACACAGCATCTTTGCACTGACTGAGGGCTCGCGAGAGCAAGGCCCGGTGCTCTGCTTGTGTCACCTCGGCCTCTGAGACGGACACAACCGTGATCGCCAGTTCACCGATGGAGAAACCGCAGCCCAGAGAGGTCAGCAACTCGCCAGAACCGCAGGGCTGCTCTGTTCATGCCTGGCCTGTCAGGGCCACCCTGTCCCTGCCCATGGCCTGAGTAGACAACGTAATCATCCAAACGACTCCCACCAGAAGGAAAAGCCCAGTAGATATTCTAACACCAGGAAGATGGTGGGGACACAGGCGCTTTCAGTTCTCCCTCTCTTCAGGGCAACTGTGCAAGAGCTGCTCCATGCTGGACTTCCAGAGCCCCTGTGCTCTGCCGAGCAGGACCACGGGCGACTTGGCCTGGAAACTGGGAGTGGCGGCATGAGCCGGAGACTGGCAGTGACAGTGGGGCTGCAATGGCCCAGGTAAGGTAGGGAGGAGTCACCTGAGGCTGGCGGGTATCACCACAGCCCGGAGGCCTCTTAGCAGGCAGGGACCGTGGCCTTGCTGTGCGGAAAGGTGAACTGGAGCCGGCTCAGGAGACCTGGACTGGCCTGGAGTTGTTGCCACACAAGTCCTCTTGTCGAGCGAGCTTCAGCCAAGAGGCGGCCCGGATGTGCGTGCCTCTGCCTGTGTAGGGGTCTACAGCTACAGACAAAAGTAGACAAGGGCGTAACGGAGTCCACGAGCGGCAGGGACGAAGGTGAGGAAGAGTGCGGTGGTGTGGAGGGGAGGGATAGAGACACGAGCACGGCACAGCAGTGTTGTCTTAGTTATTTTCTTGTTGCTGAGACAAAATACCCAACATCCAAAGTCAAAGGAGGAAAGGCTTACTTAGCTCACAGTTTGTAGGGGTTTCAGTCCATAGTCAACTGGCTCCACGGCGGGGTGGCACAGGGCAGAGGGGCACTGCAGAGCAGGCAGGCAGAAGGCAGCAAGCAGCAAGTGACAAGCAACCCAGCAGCTCTTTTCCTGTCCCTTGTATTCCGTCCAGGCTATGCATGCCTAGGGCAGCGAGCACTCACGCCTGGGGTGGACCTTCCCACTGTCACTCCCAGAACTATGCCAAACCAGTCAGCGGACTAATTTAGTAATCACACACCCTCAATCCCGGCATCACTCACTTAATCCCCGAGTCACACGCTCTAGATCCAGCGACCTCTGAAAAGCCCCACCTATGACCCATGAGGCCTTGGGGGGACATCTAGACACAGCCATGACAAGTGTCTACAAGAGGACACAGCATATATGATGTTTCCACTTAGGAAAATTACATCATGTGTGTTTATAAGAGGGCCCTAAAAACAGCAAAAATGTAATCGCGTCTCCCTGTTTAATTTTAGTTGATCTTTATTTTCTTCATCAATTTTAAATATATTTGTTTCTAGCAAGGTTTTTTTTTTTTTTTTTGGATCCTTCAAGTGCTTTAGAGTAGAAAAATTATTTAAAATATTGCTTTGCTTTTAATAATTAATATGATCATTTATTAAAGTCTACTTCTTCCTTTAAATTTTAGCTCCACTTATAAATCTTATTATTCTATAGATGAACCTAGAACATTTGAATAAGTACTCTAAAAGGATTTTTGATTAATGTTTGGTCCCATCTATAATGTTCATTCATTTTTATCTTAGTGTCATTTTTCATCTAAACTTAGTTCATTTTACATTAAATGACATTTATAAATTATGCATGTTTGATTTTCTTTTCTTTTCTTTTTTTTTTTCTGGCACTGGGAATCGAACTCATGACCTTACGCTTGCCAGGCTGATTTTCTTTTTAAGTACTCCAATTACCTGCCAGACAAAAGCTTTCTGGGTATCCTAGTAACTTACATAAATAAAAGAAATTAAACTTATAAATATGTTTGGTTATCTTCGTCATTTCTTAAACTTTCCATTACTGAGTCTAATCTTAGTGAAAGTCCCACTTAACATCATCAGCCTAAATCAGTTGCTCAACTACACATTTAAATTAGAATTACGAACTTGATGTGATACACTAATCAGAAATACCTCATAAGCAGTAAGAACAGTTAAACTGCAGATGTCTGAGCCTGAAAACAGTCATTGGTGGGGTTTTTCTCTGCACGTCTCTATTCGGAACCCTCACTCTTGTCCACTAGGGAAGATGCCACACTGAGCGGGTTGGGCGTGGCTTCCTGAGCATCTTCTGTGATGCTTCCTCAGCGGTCTGAGGTTTTTTAGTAACCAGGGAGGCCCTCAGACCAGACACCAGCTGGCTTCGTAGTTTGGAATCTCAGTCCCACCTGCTTGTGTGGCTTCTCTGCCAAACCTCTTCACACTGGCTGTCATTTTCCACTGCCCCAGATTTATGTCCTGACCCCCTGCCCCATGGCCACTTCACAACCCCTGCACTCCTTCTCGGGCTGCTACGCCACTTATCGACTCCACCAATCCAGTTTGGCTCTATTTGCATCCTTCCCGTATTCCTCTCATCTTTAGGGTTATAGCAACAAACACAGCTCGGTATCTCAGTGCGCAGCACACGCTTTCATTTGATTAGTTGCCGTTCTAGGTCTGCCAAGACTGGACTAGTGGGATTCCATTCGGAACATGTGCACTGTTTGTAAAACCAGGAGAATAAATGTGCACTGTTTGTAAAATCAGTGCATGTGAGAGAGATTTATGGGAAACATTTAGATAATTCCTAGGATGTAAGATAAATACTAATACCCTGAAGTGCTAAGAGTGGTATGTAAATGCAGGGCAGGGGACTGAGCTATATCAACTCAAGGCTCAAGGGAGAAATTTCTGTTTCGTCCAAGGAAATATTAAGAACTGACTGAATCACAAAGAATTATCTACCAAGTAATAAATAAAATTATATTTGCCATATGTATATATCTATATTTTGTCCGTCTATTCCATGTACATTGTCTTAGTCAGTTTTTCAGAATATCTGAGGCTGGGTACTCTGTAAAGAAAAGAGATTTGGGGCTGGTGAGATAGCTCAGCAGCATAAGCACCTGCCTGGCAAGCGCGAGGTCCTGAGTTCGACTCCCTGAACCCACATAAAGGAAGAAAAGGGCCGGTGATATCGCTCAGTGGCGCAAGCGCGAGGTCCTGAGGTCAACTCCCGGTACCCACATAAAAAAAAAAAAAGAAAGAAAAGAGGTTCGTTCAATTCTCAGTTCTGGAGATCCGAGCGCAGGAACCAGCACCAGCTCGGCTCTGCTGAGGACCGCGTGGCGGATGGCTCCACAGTGGCAGGAGCAGGTGCAAAATCAAGAGATCGCATCACCTGACCATGTGCCAGAGAGCAAGTCTGAGGTCGGGCTCACTGTCATAATGACTTACTTGGGAGAACTAACTCGGGGTCCCATGAGAACTACCCTAATCCACCTAAGGGCAGCACCCTTCGTATCCTAGGGACCTCCCTTGTGACCCCACCTGTTAAAGGTCCGCGGTATCACTTCCCGACATCACCACACTGAGGACTGAGCCTTCCACACGTGAACCCTTGAGGGACACACTCACACCACGCCCTAACCATAGCAGGCATCTCATCTACCTTCTTTACTTCAGAAGTAGCTACCACTGAAGGCCTGGGTTTGTACCCACGGCTCTGCCATGTACTAACTCCATCTCCGTCGGTCTCAGTTTCCCCATCTGTACAACATGGTTAATAAGAGAAGCCATCTCATTGGATGTGCCAGGGTCAGCCTGTGTCAAGTGCTTGGAGAGTAAGCGCTGTTTCCGTACGAGGATGTCTGGATGACATGAGAATGGAGGTTTCTATGATGGTATCCTGGTCTCTCGGTGTTAGAATGCATCCATTCACGGGTGCCTCTGGGGCTTTTGTGCATGGTGGACTAGCAGCAGGAGACTTCCATCCGATTCCGAAAAGACCCTGAGGAATGAGATATCTCACTCTGCTCTTTTTTCCTTCAGTTGGCGTGGGTTGAGCCTTGGGGTTGGGGAAAGAGGTTATTACCTTTGTCTTCTCTCCATGGTCCCAGTGAAGATGAGGTGGATCCCAGGGTGGACAAGAATGTGGGAGAAAGATGTAGACCTTCTGGCTTGTCACCACGGTCTGGGAGATCTCAGGATTGCTGGGTGGTCAGTTAACTGAGGGATCCAGGAAGGAGACAGGGGTGAATGAGGAGACACCATGACATTCTTCCTTTCTGTGGGATTTTGGACGTTTTGAAGAACCAGGAGGCTTGAGGGCCCAAGATGGAAAAAAGAGAATTTTTAGGGTACTTGAGAGCAGGAAAGAGTATGTCTGTGGATTTTGAGAGGCTATGCCAGAAGTAACTAGAGGGAAGGGGTCGGTCTGGTGATGGACCCTTAGACACAGGGTGAACGTTCTGGACGTGGTTGAAAGAGCAATGGAAGCTCCCAGCTGCTGGCAAAGGTTGAGGAGTCAGGACAGGTTTTGCAAACAGGAATGAAGGCCGTCACTGGACCAGAAATACCTCTGTACGTGCGCATCATGTATGTGTGTGCTCATTTGTTGTTACAGGCATCGCCAGAAGGATGGGCTAGATCAGAAGGAGTGCATCCTGCATCCTTCGTGCATCTGGCCTGTCCACGCTCCTCACACTAAGGGTTCTGTGTTTGTCAGCGAGCACCCTGAGTGAGTGGTGGGTGTGCGGCATTTCTGTCACATGGTTTACATCGCAGCATGCACAGTTCTCCCTTTGAAAAGGTGAATTTATCAAGAGTCCACTGTCAGCCGCATTTGGTATTCGGTAAACAGGGAATTGAACCACAAAATGCTGACTTCTTCGGTTTTTGAAATGTCATTCTCAGTGCTGAAATTCTGTAGTATACATACAGATACATATGCAAGAAATGTCTACTTTGTACATACAGTACAAAATATGTAGCCTTTGAGATTTTTGTCCTGAGTACTGTCATTTGAGAGGTTACATCATCCCTGATATGGATTTTAAAAAATATGAAAGCAGGGGCCACTGAGATGGCTCAGCGGCGTAAGCGCCTGCCCGGCAAGCGCAAGGGCCCGAGTTCGACTCCCGGAACCCACATACGAAAAAGGGGCCGGTGATATCGTTCAGCGGCATGGGCGCCTGCTGGCGCGCGAGGTCCTGAGGTCGACCCCCGGTACCCACAAAATATATATATATATATATATATATATATATATATATATATATGAAAGCAAATTCTTCATTTATGACTATCACAACACCTTCAAATGAGAATTTTAGATGTCCTTTATTGCCAATTATTTCTCTTTATCCATTTGTATACCAATATTTATTTTGGATTTGCAGCAACGTTACAGACCATCTCGATGCACCTGATGGTTTGCTAAGAGGTTTCCTTCCACAGATGTTTAAAACCAATTTGTCCGAACCATAGCAAGCACGCTCAATAAACAGTATTCAGAATATCCAACAAAATAAGACATAGCCTGATCTCAATATATTGCATAATGCTAATTTACTAGTGAATACTGTTTAGGAAATAGGGTGCTAGCTGTAAAGAATCTCAATTTCACAATTTATTGAGCATTGATTTTTATCAGTAAACATGCAGAGAAACAAAAAATGATAATAGAGAATGTTGATGGGAACATACAAAGATTTGCATTCTGATGTATTATGTGGTGGAGAAATTTCTGTAATAAACTGACGGCACATGTAAAAGCCATGTAAATTCTCGTCTCTTCTGGTCCGCTATGTTCACCCTTAGTTATCCATATCAAAGGAATAAAAGTTATAGACAAAGATTTATGTAAATAAGGTCAACAAAGCACTTTATAATTATAAAAATTGTTTCTGCCGAAGTAGCTAATTGAATGCTTACATGAATGGTAGTGTCTTGATGTTATTAACTATCGTAATTGCGAATGATGAGCTTATTAAGTTTTCCAAATATAGGCAGAAGTCATACGATACAGCTAATTTTTAAAAAGTGAGATTTGAAGTGTATTTATACTATAATCTTTTTATTAGTGTATTTTTGCAATACATAATGGTCCCATTCATTTGGGGGCGTTGGTACTTGTGTATATCGCATCTTGATTATTTTTGATTCTTTTATCCATCTCCTTTCCCTCTCCCAACCCCTTTCTGTCTCCCAAAAGTCTGCCTCCCTATTCCTTACAATCTCTCCTTTATTTTACTCTTCATTTATCTGTATGTAAGGTTTCTCATGGAAGAGAAAACACCCGCATTTCACTTTCTTGTCTGACTTACTTCACTCAGAACGGGGGGAAATCCCATGAATCCAATGAGAAGGAAATGCCGCTGCTGAAGATACTCTTTTCTTTCTGGATCATGGATACTGGTGATATATTTTTGTGCCCCTTCCAGACTTTGCATTTTATTTATGCAATTATTTATTTACTTTCCTGCTGGGGATGGAACCCAGGCCTGAGTTGCACTGAACTGCACCCCCAGCTGCACTCACTGCTTTTCTACATCGAGCTTCTATTAGTTTGCAATCAGGGAAAGTTAATCAAGAAACATAGTGAAAAGTTAAGAAATATGTGGTTTTCTGAGACACTGACGAGGAGGTCATCTTGAAGCGACACAAGGCTTTGTCGTAATCCTCTGAGGTGCTGGTGGGAGATGCTGTTCTGGGGAAGCCAGGTTGTATTTTGGAGTTAGATGCCAGGCTTCCCAGCTTGGAAGTGGGATCATTGGTTCTGTTCAGTTTTCAGACCCAGTGATCTTTGTTTTCCACTGTGGAAGCCAACTTCACAAAATAGAGGAAATGAAACCAAATTCTAGGTTATAAAAGGACATCTGTCCTTTAGCCCTGTCTGGGAATCTCATCCGTGCCATGATACCTGACCAGGGCATCAGGTCCAGGTGAGGGGCAGAGGGCCATGCTACATTCCCATCTGGGATCCTCTGGTGACCCATGGGAATGGCCTGACCTTGCCAGTGGTCAGCTGTACTGCGCTACCTGTAAGCTGAGACCTGTCCGCCAGCTGCAAACCCCACTGTCCAGGCACTCACTATTCAAGTGACGGCACTCAGTTTGCACAAACTGGTTCTGACAGCGCATTGATGTTTTCTACCCCTCGCCCCTCTCCCTGGTTTTGCAGCTGATTACAGATTAATGGAAGATGTCAATTACCAATATCCACGTACAAGTCTGATTTCAAGCCGGATTCCAGAATAAGCATAACTTTGCCCCACATGTTTTTTTTTTTTTTTTTGTGGGTACCGGGGGGTCGACCTCAGGACCTCGCGTGCCAACAGGCACCCGTGCCGCTGAGCGATATCACCGGCCCCTTTTCCGTATGTGGGATCCGGGAGTCGAACTCGGGCCCTCGCGCTTGCAATGCAGGCGCTTACGCCACTGAGCCATCTCACCGGCCCCTGCCCCACATGTTTTTAAAATGCTTTTCAGGATGCAAGTGGTTTCTTATAAATTTCATTAAAAATGAATCATGTTTTTGATAGGAGACCAAATGACATGATTGGATATCCTGATTTGCTTACGTCTTACTCTACCGAAGGAACAGTGGAAGGAAGTGCATTTTTATGGCCGGACCCTTGTCAAGGGAGTCTTGAGTACCAACTTGGAAGCTTTTAAAAAAGGAAGAAAGGAGAGTTCTCCCCATTCTGTAGAGCATGTAGACAACTGGTCCTAATTTATTTGATTCACTTGCTTAGCCAAGCAGGGACTCCCCAACTTGAATATTAATGGCATAGAAACTTCTTTATGTGTTGCAAAGATACCAGACACACTTGACACTGTGTGCGGCCACTCTGCGGCCTCAGCCGAGCACTTCTGGAGCATGAGGGTCTTAGGACACAGACATTCACTCCCACCAGCACTTTTCACATTCCTGCTCATGAAGCGGCCAGGCCTACTGACCACTTTGATGAGTAGAAGAGAAGGCAGCCTTTTCCAGCCAATGTGGGCCAGACAGCACATTCTCTGGGGCCTCCAGAGCAGGACCACAGGGCGGCTTCGACTCCCGCCCGGGTACCACACACTGTGCTGTGTCGCTGTACACGTGCTTCTGGTTCTGTCTGTCCAGGAAGGAAAGATCCATGGGGACGGTGACTTCAACAACCTCCCCTCTGCATTCACCAGCACCTGCTTCCGTGTCCGCCATCTTTGGCGGTTGATAAATTCTTGTGAAAGTGATTGAATGAATGAATGAATGAGGGATTCAGTGGATGAGTTAATGGGGCTGCACCCATGCCTGGCAATGAAGTTTTGCGGCCCAGTCACCGGCGGAGGCCAGCCAACTGCCTCGAGAAGCACCTGAGTCCCTAACCAAGTGAGGAAATGGCCTGTCAGTAGAGGCAGCGGACAGAGCTTGGGCACATCACAAGTCCAAGACCAGTGGGGAGTTGGGAGACCCACACAGCCAAGGGTGTGAACCCCCCTCCCTCACTGCCACCTCCCAAAATGGAACCAAGACAAAAGTAATGACACAGAAACTGAGATCTGGGCTCAGCTGCTGCTCGGGAGTGAACTGGAACAGGAGCTTCTCTGGCTTAAGTGACACTTGGCTGTCAGAGTGTGGTCTTTGCATGGATCACATGGAGAGGACAAGGACATTTGTTGAGGAACATGCTCATGCCTTTAGCATTTGTCACCAGGACATGAAGAAGATGAGCTCTGCCCTCAGACTCATGAGCAATGGACAAAGCTATCCTAGGGCTGAGGAACTCTGGCTGAAGACCCGGGGCAAACCTAGGCTTTGGTCCTTCTGGTTATCACATGCTGGGCAGCAGAAAGCCCCATCAGAGGCTCTCAGGGTGCAAAAAGGAGGCAGGAGCTGCTTCCATCGCTTTTCCTCTCCTCCTCCAGCATAAGGCAGGACCTGCATGGAAAAAGGAAAAGGAAAAGCATGTGCCGAGTTGTTGGAAACCAGGGGCCTGGGTACCTGAAACCTCAGAGTGTGCAGGAGAGGATTTGCACTCCGGTCTTTCCCCCTTGGAGCTATGGATTTGTGTGGACTCTAAGCGGCTGGGCCTTCAGGATTTGTGGAGAGGGTGAGAGAACCCAGGGTTCTGCCTGCAGGGGAGGAACCTGCCATTCCTGAAGGCCCTGTGTGGGGACATCAGAAAATTCCCTAAGACCAAAGCTCTGAGCAGGAAGGGGACATCATGGGCTGACTCCAGGACCTGCCTTGACTCAGCTCATCTTCACGGAGCAGGAGCCCGTCCACCATGTCCTCGATGCCTCTTAGCTTCTGGAAATAACCTGTGGGGGCTGCAGGGGGGCCTTCGGAGTCTTTGTAAACACCCGAGAAGTTCAGTGGGAGTTTCCTGCTGTCACCAGTGTTTCTCAAGTCCACACTGTGTGTGGACACCCAATGGACACAGATAGGGACACAACAGCAAGTTAGGGTGGCGACAAGGCTTCCTCACACGTGTCTTGTTGGTTTTTCTTAGTGCATAATGTGTTGGTAGTGCATAATGATCACATTCATCTCGGGGTGTTAGCACATGCACGTGACACATCTTAATTCTTTATCCCCTCCCCTCCCTCCATCTCTTTGTCCCCTTCCCATTTGCAAAAGATCTGTCTCGCTGTTTCCTATCACATGTATTCTGGTGGCAATTTTAAAGTTGCTCGTAAAGCTGATTTGTTGCTGCCAACTTCCTTTCACTCGGAAAACCAGAGCTGGACGCTAAAGCTGCGCGTCCATGGGGAGACAGGAGGCGGTGGGAAGCGCAAGTTCCTTCCCTCGCTGCTGTTGCGCGGGGCGCTTCTGATGTATGTCTCGTATGTTCATGCACGTCATGTATGTCTTGTATGTCTCATATGTGAGGAGAAGTGGACCCTGGAAACGCTGACTCACGAAATAAGACAAAACATGTAAAGCAAAGGGAAAAAATGAAACACCTAGAAGCTTGAAATGGGATTACCCATACCATTCAATGAAATGGAATTATCCGTATTAGTTAATGACATGGGATTGCCTGTATTATTTAGATGATGTTGGGGACTGCACTGATTTCTTAGGGCTGCCGTCACGCATTCCATCGCCGGGTGGCTTAAAGGACAGAAGTTCATCCTCCTGCAGTTCTGGGTCCGCACGTCCAGGACCCAGGTGTGGGCAGCAGGCTAGTTCCTCCGGGAAGGTCTGAGGCGGAGTCCACCTGTGCCCTTTCAGAGTGCCCGGTGGCCCCTGCACTCCCGGGCTTGCGGTCACCACTCCGACCTCTACCCCCGTCCTCATACAGCTTCCTCCCTGGGTCTCTGGGTCACCCCTTTTCTGTCTCTCACAAGGGCACTCCTCACTGGATTTAGCACCCACTCGCTCATCTCGAGATCCTCGCTTTAATTACATCAGCAAAGACCCTTATCCCAAATGAGGTCACGGTCTGTGTTCCAGGGATTAGAGTGTCGACATTTTTTTTTTTTGAGGGGGGCTCAAAATTCAGCCCAGCTACAGGGCTGAAAATTAAAGTGGAAAATACCAACCTTTTAAAGAACCACTCTATAGCCAGGCAGGCACTGGCGGAAGATGACAGAAGGCTGCCCTTGCGGGAAGTGGCAGCCTTGTTTTGCTGTGCAGTGTGACAATTGTGGGATTTAATGACAGCCATACAGCTGTTCTGCACAGCCTCCTGCTGCGGGACCTGTCCTTGCCTCAATTTGTGCTTTGTTTTCTTCTGGAGTTTATGGCTCTGACCCCTTTGGAACTGACACCTCCTACCTCAGAGTTCTTGATAGGCTGAGTCAGGTCACAGCCACATCTTGCCACTGCTTGGGACCTTTGTGTCCCTTCCCAGTGACTGTCTGGAAATGGGGGAACCTCAGAAGCGAGCTGTGGGTCCTGGCATAGAAGATCAGTCCCAGTTATCTCTGAGAGCCCACAGTCTCTGTGATCAGCCCCACGCTCGTCTCGGGGTGCCATCAGCGATCCCCTGAACACTTGAGAGCCCTGGCTGTGAGTCCCCATCCTAAGGCCAGGGTTTCTGCTCCAAGCCAGCCTGGGCTGGTTACAAGTCACTGCCAGGCCGTCCAGTGTCATCTCTGTCTACCCCCTTCACTAGCAGATAAAGCTAAAGAAGTATGAAGATTAGTTCCACTTTACACTGCCAAATATGTGCCTTAAATGAATTAGATTCAGTGAACGTAGTCATGCACAGCTCAAAGTGCAGAGGCTTCTGGACTCACGATGGGGGTACATCGTGATAAACCTGTCATAAGTCCACGAGTCCAAAATGCACTGATAGCCCTGACCTACTCCACACTCCAGCCCTGCGGTGCACTGGGCATGGAGGGCCTGCTGCCGCCCTGGGTGAAGGCAGCCCTGCCTGGACCACGGCGCCTGCCATGCCCAGCATCTCGGGAGGGACCTTACCACCTGTGTCAGCCCTGGAAAAGATCCAGCTTCAAAAGTCCAAGCACGGCTTCTCCAGAATGCCTCTTGCGCTTGCGCCTTAGCTAAAGCTGAACCATTGTAAACTGGGGATTGCCTGTATGATGCAGGAGCTAAGGTATTTAGGAAAAAACATTCTAGTAGCATGAAAGTGTTCTTGATTTGATCATTATATATGTGTATCCCCACACTATACCTCATAAATCAAATTACCATACAGTACCCCATTAAGTGGTATAATTGCACATTCTGCCCCATAAATCTGTATTGATTATTAACTCAAATAATAATAAAATGAGTGTTCTAAGGGACGAAACGTCCCTGTGCTTGTCATCGAGGTGTGATACACGGTGTCCCATGGTCAGCCAAGGCACCTGTCTGAGCTGCACCCTGGGTGCGGACCCTTTGCTCTCTGCCCGGCGCTTCTCCACCTGGGCCCATGTGGACCTGAAACACCTGTTACTGCAGAACAGAGCAGGAGCCAGTGACCCGCAGGTGCCGCGTGGCTGAAAGAAGTCACAGGAGGACACTGCATCAGCAAATGCATTTTGGGATGGCTTCTTGCTGCGTGGCCACAGACCTCATGGGCCTGGCATTCCAGTAGAAACTTGGGGTCGGGATAGCAGAACTGGGCAGTCGTGGGGGTCGCATGACGATGACCTGTGTCTATTAGAGCACATGAGTGTTCATTGCATCATTCCCTATTTCTTTCTACATGAACGAAATATTTCCTAATAAATTACAAGAGTACATGTGGCAGTATTCAGTATAAAAGGACAGCAAGTTGGGGGTGTGCCCTGCAACTGGGGATGTAGCCCCCCACATTCCCTCCATAGTCTCTCCCAGGAAGCCATCACAGGGCTTCGGGGAAGGGGCACACTGGTGTCTCCAGTGCCCTGAGGTCGCTCATTACCGAAGAGCAGGGGGCCCAGCACCACCCGTCCCATCCCCTGCCCGGCTCCAACACGGAGGGCTGGTGGGGCCACTCCCCAGGAAGCGTTGTATCAGAGGCCACAGGAGAAGCTCTCCTAGAGGGGAAAGACCCAGGCAGGGGTGTGGGCGGGGAAATGAGGCCATCCTCATCTGAGAAGGATTCTGAGTCCTGATCTGCTGGCCTGATGGAATCCATCTCATGAGGGTGGAATTGTGGGAGGAAAAAAATGGAAGGAAATGAGGGAGGGAAGGAGAGGGAGAGGGAGAAGGAAGGAAGGAAGGAGGGAAGGAAGGAAGTAAAGGGAAGGGAAGGGAAGAAGGGAAGGAGGGAGGGAGGCAGGGAGAGAGAGAGAAGCAAGCGAGCTCTAAGTCTCTGTAAGATTCCCGCGGCTGCCCGCCCGCTGTGGCGGGGAAGGAAGCCGCCCTCCCTCTTTGGGAAGGAATCATCACAAGAGCTTGGGACCAGGAGACTCCAGGGACAGGGCTCCCCTTTGCAGCTCGGAGTGCCCGTCACTTTGGCAGTGGGAGCCCTCTGGGGACAGAGCCATGCTTCTCAGAGTCGGTGAGCAAAGACGCACCCGGAGCACACACACGGCAGGTGACACAGCTGTCAAATAAAACGCAATTCCAGAGCGAAAGTATCCAAACAGATAAGACGGTCCCATATTGGCCAACTGGACCAACGATACCCGGCCGTGTGCGTGAGAAGCCTCTGTGGGCTGACTGTCGTATCTAAGCGTTAGAAAATCTGTTCCAATACAACAGGAACTAAAAAAAACAGAATTCTGATGAGTTTTCACGCATGCCTCTCAACCTTTAGCAGATCAAGTAGATCAAAAAGAAATAAAGGTACAGAGGATTAAATAGTATAATCAGTGAAGCTGGAATAAGAGCAGAATATCAGACTAAGGAAAAACCCCTTTCAAACTAAAGAATCAGGAAAAACACATTTTCCAGGCTATGTTTTTTGACTCCCGCTTGGCCTTCCTGAGCAATCGTCACTAACTCCACGCTCGACCCAGTCCTGTCCTGGCTACGGTCTTCCTCTGTTTCACACTTGCTCTGCTGTCGGGTGACAGGGAGGCCCCTCCAGCTGCCCACGTGGGCCACACGGTGTTACGACACTGGTTTCTGTCTGCCTTGAACACTCCTTCCTGTGCAAAAAAATTCCACAGTTTCCATATCCCAGAGCAACATTTGCGCGCACGTGTGTGTGTGTGTGTGTGCACTCACAGTGGGGCCTGCATAATTAAGGCACAATCCTTGACCTCGGAGACTTTCCGGTCCTGGGGCAGCGATGGAGGCAGAGAGTGAAAGGTGGATGGAAGCCTGCTGGATGCACAGGAATGGACGCTGTGACGGTAGCCCCAGAGGAAATGCGGGCGGTGCGCGGACGTCTTGAGCCCCTGTGTGTCTGTGGCGCCCCGGGGTGTACACAGGACATGTTGCTGCTTTTGGAAATGCTTGACTTGCCCGGTTTATGAGTAGATAGTTCTACAGATTAAAACCATAACGCATCACCAGGCCCTTAGGAGAACAGTGAAAGTTAGAGACAATCACAGTGCCACATGCTGGCAAGAATGGGAAGACAGCCAGTGCCCCACACCCCGCGGGCAGGGATGTCAGTGGGTGCGGCCGCCCTGGAAAGCGATCAGGCAGTTTCTTATGAACCCGAGTGCTTGCCCGCTGTGCGGCCCAGCAGGCGTCCTCTCGGCATTTATTCCGGAGAAATGAGGATCGTGTCCACTGAATGACTCTACAGAGGAATGGTCACAGCAGCTTTCCCCGTGATAGCCAAATCCTGAAGACACCCCACATGCTCCTCAGCAAGTTACTAGTTAAGAAAATTTCTGGTCCATCTTCGCCATGGAATATCGTTACTCGGCCGTACGAAGGACACCGGTGCACACAGTAGCCGAGACGGAGCTTAGCACAAGATGCTTGGTAAACAAGTGGTGTTTTTGAAACCTTCTGCAAAGGACAGGCCTGCAGAGAGGGAGAAGAAATCAGAGGTTACCAGACCTGGAGACCAAAGTCGGGGTGGTGTCGGGCACAGATACAGAGACGTAGCAGTAGGGCCTCTTCGGTGACGTGGAAAAGATCTGCCCTTCGGTGGGGGACCCTGAAACCGTAATACAACACAGTTAAACAGGTACAAGTGCAAACAGATGCAGGCCTAGGATGGTAAAGGTACATGGTCCAATTATAACACTAAGTAGCGATGTTCTCATGTTAGTTTCCTGGGGTTTTTTTATTATCAATTAAATTTTATTCAACCTGATAATATTTTCTATATGATCCAAAACATCATAGGAGTATAATTAGTTTTGAATTACCATATATGGTGGATAGGGTTGTGCTTTTATAGTGTATCTGCAATTTTAATATTATATCAGAGCTACATAAAAATCTCAATATTGGGGGAATCTCATGAAGGGTTTATGAGATTCCACACCCCTTTTGCAACTTCCTGTAAGGTTATATTCAACATAAAGGGTCAAACACCGGGAGGGAGGAGGTGAGAGATGACAGTCACACCCTCCAGTGGCACTGAGACCAGGGAAATGGAGATCATTTTCCGAAAAGCAGAACAGCGCCAGCCAGCCTTGCCTGGAAAGGAAAATTGCATTCCTAGACCCCAAAACACAGAGCGGGGTGTGCGGAGGAACAGGTAACACACGCTCCGGGGGGGAGGTGGCACATTAGGGTAAAAGAGGGCGAGGCTGGTAAATGCAGACATAGGTTACAGCAAAAGGTCAGTGTCTTTAATATCAAGCTGTGGGGAGTGAGTGCACTGTCGGTAGCAGGATGCCACTGTAATGGACGAATGAGGGTGTCGCACTGTAAACTACATTAGGGAGCAGACCCTGGCAGAGGTCTGGAGTAGGCTGAAGCAGGCAGAGATGGGGACAGACACTCCAAGTGGCCAGGACACAGGCGTCCTGGTCCAGGATTGAACTAAGGTGATGGCTGTGGGATGAGGAAAGACAAGTCTGATTTGGAAGATGCTGTGAATGGATGGGAGTCAGTCCAAGGCTGAGCCTGGGACCCCAGGATAGGAAAGGGATGGGATGGGATGGGGGGCATTTCATTCTGCCCCATGTGTGTGATGTGTGCGACCCCATGGCTGCTGTGGGGTGCACATGCCGTGTAGATGTCGTGCATGTGAGGCTGAGCTTGGGACAGCGCAGCTGGGCTCGATCTGCAGGGTGAGGGTGGACAACAGGGACAGGGGATGAGGTAGGAGCCCCTGTGGCACCGGTGCCCCTAGGGAGTCTAGGAAATGTGAAGCGGTGCTGCACTTTGTCCTTGCGTTCGGAGCCTGCCATCCTGCCAGGCAGGTGCCAGGCCAGCCACACACCCGCATCACCTTCTCCCTCGCCCTCCCCACCACTTCCTTAACAACCGCCCTCCACGGCCGTTGTCAAGGCAGCCGCAGATGCACCTCATCCGCCATAGCAACCAGTTCCCGGAGACCCAGCAACGGCAAAAGAATGGGGAAAATCGCTCATTGTCCGAGTGGCTACTGGCAACCTCACCGAGCACACTGAATCTCACCCCCATAATTAATCCTGATTGCGAGTTCTCAGAATAGTGCCCCTCGTTTAGCTGTCAGCCTCCCAGCACTTAGAGCATCCAAAGAGAAAGCACAGTAGCTCAGACCTCATCTCTGGGGGCTGCTTGTTTCGAAGGCCTTTTCTTTGGATGGAGGCAGCGGATGCTTCAGATCAGCAGCAAGATTTCTTGGGTCTCCCTAGAGGATCTGGTTGCCCTTTTCAGGGTGACGCTTGGTTTTTAATGATAGGGCAAAGGGAGGGGGCGGTGGGCAGACGCATGTCAAAGTGCCTTCCGCATCTCCACACACAACCCGGGAGAAAGCCGTGGCGGTGACTCGGACCTTGGTGTAGAGAGGAGCGCAGCGGACAGCACTTCGGTCTCCTTGGGAAAGAGACACGGTGTTGGCGAAAGCGGTTGCTCTGTTGGCAGCTCTGTGCCAGCTTGCTACCATTTTCTTCGACCATGGAACTGGCTGACTTAGCCCGGAAATGGAGCCTGTGGAATAGATGTCCATGCAGGCTGAAAGACACATCATTGTGGCCTTTTTCATGAGGACGCGGCATTGCTCAAATCTCAGTCTGGAATGTTTGTTAATAGGAACTTAAACTCAAGCCATGAAGTGCGTGTTATTTTGCTAAAAGGGAAATGTTTTCTTTTTCCCACTTACACAATAACATGCATTTATTGTCAAAGATTCAGACAAATCGGGAATAATGCGCAAACTACAGTGGAGCCAGGCGTGGTGGTGCACACTTGTAATCCCAGCACTAGGGAGGCTGAGCCAGGAGGGTCGGCGTGAGTTCAAGGCCAGCCTGAACTACACAGTGAGACCCTGTCTCAAAAAAAAAAAAAAAAAAAAAAAGGATAAAAAATGCTAAAGAAAGAAAAAGGTGGGGCCAGTGAGATGGCTCAGTGGCGTAAGCACCTGCCTGGCAAGCGCAAGGGCCCGAGTTTGACTCCCAGAACCCACATAGGAAAAAAAGGCCGGTGATATCGCTCAGCGGCATGGGTGCCTACCGGCGCATGAGGTCCTGAGGTCAACCCCCGTACCCACAAAAAAAAAAAGAAAGAAAGAAAAAGGTACAGTGATACCTCAGTTCATGAAGTTAATTCGTTTTACAATTCTGGAGAAGATAGCCACATGTGTGTTCATGAAGGAAAGATGACCACAGTCAAGTTTGTCTCCCAGTGCAGAGTTCCTAAACAAAAACAAAATTTTGCCAAACGCTTCTGTTTGTGAACTAAATTATTCACAAACAAAAGCATTCATGAACTGAGCACCACTGTAAATATTATCTATTATTCACTTCTCTTAATGAGTATACTATCTTTTAACACCTTTTAATTTTTAGCCCTCCCTATTGATATTTATTTACACAAAAAGAATGGGCTAGGTGACAGAAGGAGAGAGAAGACCATAAACATACTTTTTAAGAACAAAAATCATTTCATTTAATTGAGTTGATAATATATAATGGGTATCGTTATGGAGTGAATCCTGAGCCCTAAAACACGTGTTGAACCTGTCGCTCCCAATCAGACTGTACTTGGAGACAGGGTCTGTAAGAAGTGATTTAGCTAAAATAGGTCCTAAGTGTTGGCCCTAATCGACTCTGACTGCGTCCTTATAAGAAAGGGAGGTCAGAGCTCACCTGTCATCCACCACTCTGGGAGGCTGAGGCAGGAGGGCTGCAAGTTCACACCCAGCCTGGGCAACTCAGTAACTTACTGAGAAGCCCTCAAAGTAATAAAAAGCACTGGCGTGTGGCTCAGGATAAAGATGCCGGGTTCAGTCCCCAGTACCAAGGAAAAATGAAAGAGATCTAGACGCAGATGCCCAGAGGGACGAGGCCGAAGGACTCAGAGAGAAGGTACACTATCCGCAAACCCGGAAGTGAGGGCTGCTCTAGGCCCTTCAGCCCCCAGGGCTGTGAAGAAATCATTTTAGTTACTTATGCAGCCTGTGGTGCGGTGTTGAGGCAGCTCTAGCACCCTAATGCAAGTCTCCCCCAGAGTTTTTGTTTTGTTTTGTTTTTTGTGGGTACCAGGGGGTCGACCTCAGGACCTCGCGCGCCAGCAGTCGCCCGTGCCACTGAGCGATATCACCGGCCCTTTTTTCGTATGTGGGATCCGGGAGTCGAACTCAGGCCCTCGCGCTTGCCAGGCAGGCGCTTGCGCCACTGAGCCATCTCACTGGCCCTCCCCCAGAGTTTTTAAGAACAGTGTTTAGTGTTTTTGCGGCTGAGTAATAACCCATCATGTGGCTCTGTCCTAACTACACCACAGCCACGTCCGTGAACGTTTAAACGGAGCCTAGGGCGCATGTTATCAAGGGTCCCTGGCTGCCTTGATCCCCCATCAGTTCAAAACGATTCCCCTTCATGGTCATTGAGTTTGAGGAAAAGCCGAAAGACAAGGTGGGTGGGGACACAGTGTGATGTTTTTATTTGACAGAAATGACCGAGATGCTCCTTCAGGAGAGGGAAAGCTCTCAAGTGAGAAACATGAGACTGCATGTGGATTCCAGGCGCACATGGTCAGAATTACCCATCATCTCAGCTTTCATATAAAATGTGGGAGAGGGCCGGTGAGATGGCTCAGCGGTGTAAGCGCCTGCCTGGCAAGCGCGAGGGCCTGAGTTCAACTGCCGGAACCCACACACGAAAAAAGGGCCGGTGATATCGCTCAGCAGCAAGGGCGCCTGCTGGTGCACGAGGTCCTGAGGTCGACCCCCGGTACCCACACACACACACAAAAATAATAAAATAAAAAAGTAAAAATAAAAATAAAAAATAAATAAAATAAAATAAAATAAAATGTGGGAGAAAGTTTTTAAGGTGATTCAGATGCTTTGGTGACCCCAGAATTGCTCTCTGTGCCTCTAACACACACTCATATAGGTGTGAGCACAGGCATGTACACCCGTTTACACACTCATACAGATGAGAACACATGCACACACACGCAGACCCACGTGTGTGTACACAATCGTGTGTGTACACGTGTGAATTGTGCACACATAGAAAGCATGTGGAGTCACACACGTGCTCGCACGGGCACACACCCTTGTGCACACACATGCACACGAGTATAGGCCCTTCTGTCGGCCTGCAGCGGTAACCCTTGTGGAAACACCACTCAACGCCTTTTTCCTGGGAAACAAGCAGATAACCTCGGCCTTCTTTTCACATCACATTCACAGACTTCAGTGCTTACAACCCTGCTTTTCCCCTTTTTAACCTATGTTGTCAGTTTTTTAGGTAATATAATGAATATGTCCCAAATTCACTAATATTTACTAATATTTTATTAGTAAATTATTTACTAATAAATACCTATATTATTTTATATTATTTACCAATTCACTAATATTTCATTTGGAAGCTATAGAAACTGAAAGTGACATTTCAATGTGCTTAATTTACTGCCCAGCTTTACTTCAAACTACACTACAGATTGAAATCTAAAACCTCGGTGACCCAGTTGCCTTCGCACTGTTTTGGTTTCTCGCTGAGAGTCCCAGCCTCTGTGCACAGATAGGAAAATCCCCTGGGCCCTAGAGCGGTGTCCAGTCTGGGGGGCAGCCTGGGCACGGGCGCGGCGTCCGCTGCAGGAGACCTCACGGGCATCTACTATGCAGATGGCTTTCGATGTTTGGTTCTGCTGTGCCCATCTGACAGATGAGGGCAGGAAGAGCCCCTGGGTTGAAGGGCTGCGCACTGGAGCCTGCTCTTCAGCTCTGGTTCCTGTCCTCACGCCATGGTCACCACACTGAGCACGGGAGAGCGCAGCTCAGTCGGTCTCCCGTCAGTGGACGCTGGCCGTGGCAGGGCTGGTGCCAAGCACAGCCTGCAGCCACGGTTCTCACATGCACCACGCACCACAGCGACGAGGGGCTTCCGTGGGTGATCGCAGACCCCACGCTGCCATCTCTAGCAACCTCCCCGCCGCTGGTCAGGGATGCTCAGGAAAAGCCACAGTTCTAAGCAAATCAGCAACACGGCCTGCGGGGAGACTGCTAGTTTTCACAATCACCTTTGAAAACCAGCGCCATCTCATCGACTTGAAGGTCGCACAGACCATGACTGCGAATTCACCTCCTCTAGCTGCAGCCTGGAGAAACCCCCACGTAAACAACCAGGGTTCACACACCGGCCCGCGCAGAGTGGCCTCTACCAACAATCAAATGTGGACACCACCCAAATAAAAAAACTGTAGAATATTTGTATAAAGGAATATTATACAACAATGAAAAACTGAAAGTGCCATCTATAGACTGTGAACATTGTACAAACGTACACAAAATGAAAGACAGTATGATGCTATCTTTTATGCACTTCAAAAACAGGCAAAGTGAAATCAAATTGCTTATGGATTCATCCACAGTGGTAAAAGCATAGACTGCACGGATTAAAATTCTGGCTCTGCTGTTTACTAGCTGTGTGACCTTGCATTAAAGAGTCATTCAGCCTCTCTGTGCCTCGATTTCTGTGCCCTTTTATAAAATCGGTGCAGTAATAAGGCTACCCGCTAAGGTTGCTGTAAAGATGAACGGCTGTTAGATTTCTCAGCAGAGTACGTGGTAGCTGTTAGCTATAATCTCATCATTTTTACGTGAGGTGTTTCTACAAGGGCATTTCATGTCCTTGATACTAGCATGGACAAATGACAAAGGTGTGCAGAAAAGAAATGATACAAATCCCGATAATCAAACAAAAAGTATGCATGCACCCCCAGCAAGAACATGGGAGCGTACGTTTCATGGCTACATGAAGAGAGCACCGTGGGAAATGAATGTGGATCCAAATGGAGACAAAGTAGTCAGAGTGACTTCAAGGACCAGGCAGAATTTCTGAAATTAAACTACAGTGGGGATTGTAGGCTTGAAGACAGGGTGGACATCCAGGGTGTCGGCCCTTCTTGGACAAGAATCCTAAGGGAGAAGAAACCCCAGGACAGCTCAAGAGAACCTTCTCCAGTCCCAGGAGCCACAGGCCACGCCGCTGCAGTTGCAGCTGTAAGGAAATGCGGGACCTCGCTAGCCAATGAGGTGACGATAAGGGTGACGGGTCACCAGCTCCAAAGTTAAATCACGACTCAGACCTAACTAGTCCATGACTGTCCCGGAGCCACTTGGGAATGGCCAGTTCTGTTTCTATGGAAACTGCTTGTTTTCTGAGAGCATCAGAATACTGAATAAGGGGAAGGAAGGGCAGGGAGAAAATTTACTTCCAAGCTTCTGAGAGCTGCTGGCGGGCTCTTGTCTGACACTTGTGTTTCTCCTCGTCCTCCCCGTGGGCTCCTGTGTCCCCCGGGACAGCATGACCAGCTTCCCTGGGTGGCAGATGGCTTCTGAGACAGCAGCCACAGTCATTTTAGAATCTAATCTCAGAGGGGGCGTCAGCACTTCCGGCATTGTGGCATTGTTCCTGCGGACCTGCGACTCTGAGCCATGCGGGAGGGAGCCACACAGGGGCTGGAGTTCCAGGAGATGGGTTGTGGGGTCATCTTGGGGACTGGCTAACATGCTGTCTATCATTTTTATAATTAATATTCTGGACATCACTTACCCACTTTTACAGGATGACATGTTCTATTTTCTTACAGTTTTTCATTTACTATCACTGCTGGCAGAAAAATTCAGGTTTATTTATATTTACTTTTTTTCCTACCTACTTATTTAGGAAGATTTCTTATTGGGCAAAATAGAGCATATAGGTACACGAACAGACAAGAAAATAAGAAGTGACCGGTCTATCTCCATGCGAACCAGGGGGAAAGACTGTGTTTAATATCTTTTGGTTAATATCATGGTTGTCATGCAAAATACATCAGCTTTCTTACAATCATGGGATGAAACACAACTTCAGAGTGAATGCAGCGCGAATTCTCTGCTTCGCCCTGGCAGATTTAATCACTGCCAGGATGTGGGAACGCTGGGTTCTTGTTAAAGCTTAACGTAGAATACAGCCCACTGTCACTTGCAAACATGTATTTGATTAATGATTATAATCAAAGTAACTTCATTATGTAAGCATAATAACCCAGCCGAGAAGATATTTTAGTGTGTGCTAAGAACTTATTAATTCCTGGCTGGAGAAATCATTTTCTTCACAGGGATTAGAGCTGCCCAGTAGGCAGCCTCACTTGTTAAAACTTTTATGAACAATAAGTATTTGAACAGGAGGAATTTCTGATTCTGCAGCAGCGATAATCACACTCCGTGTTTCTTCGGGGCCTTTCTTCAGATGCCCTCCACCGCTTCCACCAGCATAATCGTATTAATCCTCATCAGAGCCCCGGGAGGCTGCAGCCCCATTGTTCTTACAGATGAGGAAACGGAAATGAAACAGAGCAGAGACCCCAGACAGGGAAAATGCTGTTTGGCCTTGCATGGCAGGAGGAGAAGCAGGGAAAGAATAACAATCCATTTTCCCCAGCAAAGCTCTTTCTGTAGACTTTCTAAAGAGCTGTGTTTCCTAGAGCAGCCAGCATAGCTGCATTGTTCGCAATGCTAAAAAGCAGAAGAAGCCAAGTGTCCATCAGCGGAGGAGTGTGTTGAAGAGGGTACGGTCTGTCCCTGTACTGCGATATTCTTCATCTCTATAAAGAAGCTAATTCTCACAGAGGCTGCAGTGTGGATGGAACTTGAGGACATTATGCTGGGGGAAGTAAACCGGTCTCAGAAGGACACACACTGTCCAAAGCCACTTGCATGAGGTCCCTGGGGTCGTCGTGTCCACAGAGACAGAGGGCGGATGGCGGACGCCGGGGCCGGGGTGAAGATAGTATAGCAATGTGAATATGCTTCGTAGCACCTGAAGTGATTAAAATAGTAAAAATGTATGGGTTTTTTTTTGTCAAAAACACAAATGCTGAGGAGAACAAGTGTTGTTTGGGTGGCTAAGTGCTACCATGGGTTCCTCCTCGGCCTCCAGACGAGGTGAGAGGTGGGAACCACAGGTGTAATGAAGGCGGTGTGGACAGGCTGACCGGAGGGAGATTGCCACTTCCACTGTGGACACCTGTGCCTCTGTGGGCAGGGCCTCTGCAGGGGAGCAGAGAAGGAGGACGCAGTGCTCCCCATCCCATTTTCAGTATTGTACCCCACAGGCCTAAGTCTCACCCAAGAGGCAGCCACCCTGGCTCTCTCTACTCCCCACCGGGGTGACCAGGCCGTTGGCTCCTCCCTGCAGTAACAGTGGCTGCCAAGGAAGCCTGGCACTGTCCTTGCATCCAGGGAACATGCCATCGGCTGTGGCCACTGTGGTCCCACTGGACACTGAACCCGGGGTCAGGTTCCTCAGCCGCCATCTTGGTTCTTGATAACTTTATCTGAGACTGTGTTTTGCACGTGCAGTCTTGGGGGACAGGGAGCAGGAACTGTGGCTGTGGAGCCCAGGTTCCCATGCCACAGCCCCTCCCCGGAGACAGTCTCTGCTCACTGTCCACTCCCCCAGTCCTCCACCTCATGCCTCCCCCATGGGGTTATGGGACAGTGCAGAGGACGCCAAGGTTGGGCCCCAGGCAGTGTTTCTGAGTGGGTGAGGGAGTGTGCAGAGGACGACCCGGCAGGGTGGGCCTCCGGGTTCTCCTGTGACCCAGGTCTGGCACGTCAGTCTCCAAGAGGGCTGATCCTGGCACCCGAGTGCCCTCGCGAAGCAGCAGGGCTGCACCGTGGGTGCCGGGGAAACTCGCAGCATGCCCGGCCACGTGTCCATGCCTGGGTGGTAGTGACAGTGAGCTGAAAACAGAAACTATCGTGGTTTGTGGACAGAGAGAGACCACAGAAACGGGAAGAAAGCTTTATATTTTGGAGCTGTAATGGCTCCTTTTATTCTGCTTTTTGAACAAAGTGCTCCATATTTTCATTTTGCTCTGGAGCCTACAAATGACGTAGCCAGACTCACCTGAGTCATCCCACAAGGATGCTGTGGGCTTGCAGGAGAGCTGTGGGGATCCTTACCTGCAGCTTAGGAAGTGGGGCTACCGGATGGCACTGGGGAGCCCCCCCAAAGTGGACTCAGTCCCAGACCTAGGGCTTCTGGGGATGTTCAGGTCTTGAAAACAGCCCAGCGCATGGATGGATGGACACCCTTGTGGTCAGACGCTGTGTCCATGGGCCATCTGCTGCCCCTTCTGCCAGCTCAGGAGGAAGGCTTCACACTTGGGGCTGGAAGACCCAGGCTCTCTTTGTAGATCTTCCTTGTAGCATGGCTGTAGGCTGATTCTTTCCCTGGTGACTGCTTTATTAATGGGTTCATGGAATGAAGAATTCCCTCTACGGAGAGCGCACTTGTTGCTATGAAATCACGAGTGTGAAAGGACCTGTACTTGAGGGGTACAGAGGGACGGGTGTGTGTGTTTTGGGGTGTGGTATGAACTTTGTCTCCCCAGACCCAGAAAAAAGGAAGGAAGGGGGGGAGAAAGGGAGGGAGGAAAGGAAGGGAGAGAGGAAGGAGAGAAGAAAGGAAGAGAAGGGAAAGGAGATTCATCATCCCAGGGATTAATGAAGATCGCATTTGTGGTAACTTCATTTTTTCTTTAAAAAAAACTTATACAGATAAGAACAGAGCTTTGGACAAGGAGTAGAAGAGAGCTATAACGGGAATAAGTCTGCAGTCTGCCAGTCTCACACCTTCCCATACGCTGTTTACTTGCTTAGAAATGAAGGAGAAAGAAGAGATGTCGAGTATGAAATTAATCTGCAAATTCTTTTATTTTCTGGTCTTCATTTTTGCCCCTTCAAAACGGTGTTTGATGTCTGTCCCCTCTTTGACCATCTGCGGAGACATCTGTTAATACGCTCTCCCTTGCAATGAATCTGTGGGAAATGTTATTTCTCTATTTCTCAAATGTAGCATAATTTAGGGTCTACTTAGGTTTATAAATATGTGCTGGGCTGTTTCTATAGCAAGGATTTCTACCGTGTGAGATTGTCATGTGGATTAAATGCATGCACAGCGTAGGGAAACGTTCCTCGCACACAGTCAGCATTCACGAACGTTAGCTGTTAGTGTTCTGAGGAAATGAATGAAAGGGAGAGCAAAAGGAGAAAAGAAAGAGAAGAAGCTAGCAAGAGAGGACTAAAAAGAAGAGAAAGATAATTTGAAGGAGGAAGGAAGGGAAAACAGGTAAAACGGGGGAGGGAACAAAAAGGAGAAAGGAAAAGGAAAAGACCTCTGGAGCTGGAGAAGGTTTTGGAGAACACTGGGTTGAGCTGGTTCAGCATAGGCCGTGCGTCAGCACCACTCAAAGTCTAAGTGGATCCCCATGAGAGCGCCAGCCCCGGAGACGGCACCAGTTGGCCTGGGGATGGGGCCTGGGCCCTATGGGATCCAAGTTCCCAAGTGATTCCATTTCTGAGGTGCAGTGCAGGATGAAGCCATCTGATTCCTTCCCAGTTCTCCAGAATTAGAGGGGAAACTGAGGCCCAGGGCAGCACAGGGCCCTGCCCATTCAATGCCAAGTGAGGTTGGAGCCATACCCCTGCTGCCAGTCCCCGTCCTTGTCTCCTCCTTGGACCTGACTTATAGCAGAGGGGCCCTGTTCTAATCTAATGGTCAGCAGATTTCACGTCACATCCTCAGTCCAGAGGGGACCCTCAGACACGATGTCCTGAACATGATGCGGCTCCCAAGTGGCAGGAGCCGGGAAGACGGCTGCTGTCCCAGTGCCTGGCCTTTGAGACGCTGGCTGATTCCCGCATTCCCCCAGGAAACCTGCCCAGAGAATAATGGAAATTATGCAGTCAGTAAATTTTGATTTACTGATGAAGTCACAGTGAAAATAAACTGTGGTTTAAATCTGTGCAGGACGGTGTTAATTGCGGAATCCAGGCAGGGGACCTACAGCTGTTTGATGTTCTGTAGGTTTGAAGGTTTTTTCCTAATAAAATGTTAGAGGGTTGTAAAAGTAATAGTTGAAGGAGTAGCTTTAAAAATGAGCCCAGGGGGCCGGTGAGATGGCTCAGCGGCATAAGCGCCTGCCTGGCAAGCGCGAGGTCCTGAGTTCAACTCCCGGAACGCACATAGGAAAAAAGGGCCGGTGATATCGTTCAGCAGCACGGGCGCCTGCTGGTGCACGAGGTCCTGAGGTCGACTCCTGGTACCCACAAAAAAAAAAAATAATAAGTCCAGGCCTCAGGGCATCACCATCTCTCACCTTCCCACCTGGAAACTCCAGAAGCTCCTGCCTCGGTTTCCCAACATGGGCATTGGGCCAGCCCTGTTCCTTCCCTGTTGGAGTTGGGGGAGAGACAGAGGGACTTCCCAGGACTCAAGGCGGCTCTGAGCGGGCAGGGATGGCCAGCCACCCTCTCTGGTCAGGGTCGCTTTGGACAACGAGAGTGACAGCTTCTGGATAGGACCTGTTAAAGTCTGCTCAAGGTTGGGTCATGCATTTGGGGCCCTGACACCGAGTCTCCTCTGCTTTTCTCCTGACTTCTTTGTGAAGTAGGGGGATTGATCCAGATAACCGTGAGGGAAGCCGGTCTCATCAGAGGTCAGTCTCGTCTCAGTGGCAGAGTTAAATTATGAAATACAGTGCGACATCCTCCAAACAGTGTTCTCATAATCCGTTAAGGAGAAAGGATAAAGAAAACCGACTTCTAGCATTCATCAGTCCCGGTGGTGTCATTGCACCCACTCTTGCCAGTCACCTGCCACGGAGGTGACGTCACAAGCTGCAGAGTTGCATGAGATGCTCCCCTCGGCCACCTGCAGCAGGTCCGTAGCACGGCTCCCCTCCAAGATCAGAGGTGCCTGCAGGTGACTCCTCGGCTCACATGCTGAGGTGGCGTGACATAAACAGTGCCTCCTCGATGGGCTGCCATGCAGGAGAGACACACGGCTCCCAGCCTTTGGGCCAGGCCGTCTCGGGTCTGGGTTCCCTGTGCCCCAGCCCCTCCTCAATACCAATCCCCGTTAAATCCCCTGCCCACTTGTTACGCTTGAGAATCCTCGGCAGAAGGGCTGCTGCACTGACACGCCGTCATCTCTCAGCACTCGGGACTGTGACAAGTGAAAAGGTCGTGCCTTCGTACATCAGCACTGCAGAGAAGCCGGGATGAGGGCTCCTTTTTTGAAAAAGTCCTTCCGACCATTCCTTTAGAGGGCTGAAAATACCTGCTCGGGACAGAGAACACGGACTAGGCAGAGCGGTTCTGACCGAGTTTGTCGGCCAGCGTCACGATGCCAGTGCTGCTGTCGCACTTATCCAAGGGCGAGGCGAGCGAAGATGAGGTCACATCTTACAGACTGAGAGGAAGGAACCAAACCACAGCCCACGCAGCCCAGGGGTTTCTCCCCGAGAGTACGCAGGAAAGCACGTGCATGATTATCTTTCAAGAAAAGAAAGGGGAGAGAACAGCTCATCAAAGCAATACCGTACTTTCGGAAATCAGTTCAGCCAGTTGTCTGTTTGAAGCACTAGGAAACTGCATTTGGGGAGCGGCAGCCCTCGGAACGCATTGGTCCCCCCAGAGTAGCTCCAGAGGGGACAGAAACCTTTTCTTCAAATTATCCGACTCACACTGGAATCTGAAGAAAACAATCATTAAAATACTTTGCACATAGGAAGTGAGCACACTTCCCACGAGCTCAGAGGAAATCTGTGTTTTCTACGTCCTTCCACTTCACAGATTTTGTTTCCTTTCCACAAACACAGGAAAGCCTGCCCCTGGACTAGCCTCGAGATGCCCAGGACTCTGTGAGGCATTAAGCTTGGATCGATTTCTAGAACACAGCTTTGCCACTAGAGTTTCTACCAAGTGAAGGATGTTGCAGGAGCCAGGGTCCTGACCAGGAATCAGGGCAGCCCCAGGGGCCACCTTGCAAAGCTAAATTATATGCAGTCTTCCCATGTTCTGAGTCCAGTTCCCTAGAAATGTGAATTGTGTTCTTCTTGGGCCATGAATAGTTTTGCGATCAAGCTCTTTTGCAGCTTTGGGATCTCCACTTACCATGGCTTAGGCCTTAAGAGGGAAAACTTCTTGATTAGTGGATTTGAGCCCTCTCAGCATCTCTGCAGTGTCAGCTGCATGGCAAGCTGGGGTCCATGCAGCCAGTGGGCACCCAGCAGGAAAGAAAGATGGCAGCTCAGCCACTGACAGGTGGACCTGGGTCTGCTCCTCAAGATCCTGTGTTACGAGGGTGAAGGGCAACACGCCTGTCCCCTCACCATGGACTCTGAATCTTAACAGCTCCTCTCGCTTCCTGCTGTATCCTTAATCTTCTTATCTAGAGAATGCAAGATGCTGAGCACTGCCACGAGGTAAAACAGTGCAGCAATTTCTCAAACTGTTAAACACAGGATTCCTGTATGATGCAGTAAATCTGCTAGGAATGTACCCAGGAAAAACGAAAACATGCATCTACACAGCGTCTATGTAAATGTTCATAGCAGAATTATTCATACTAGTCAAAAAGAGGAAGCACTACAGCTGTGCGCAAGTGGTGAACAGATAAACAAAATACAGTGCATCCATGCAATGGAAAACTGTTAGGCAATAAAAAGGAAAACAGTACTGATCCACAGTATAATGTGGCTGAACCTCAGGAAAAAGTCTCCTTAGTGAAAAAAGTACAGAAAGTTAGGCAAAAAGAATAACTGTAATCCCGTTGATATGAAATGTCTAGAAAAGCCAATATAATGACAAAATGTAGGTTACTGAATGCCTAGAAATTGGAGTAGAAAAGGGAAGTGGGTATAAATGGGCAAAAGGAATCTTTTTGGTGTAATGTATATTCTGTAAATGCACTGGTGATCGTACAACTCTGCGTGGTGGTTCTGGGGTGGGGGAGAGGGAGGATGCAAATATACTCAGGTTGAATAGCACCTATAAAATCCCTGTTCCTCTGAAACCTCAGACCGTGGCCGTGTGTGGAACAGGACTGTCACAGCTGTCATTAGTCAACACGCTAATGTACACATGAAGGCCGGTCCTTCACCAATTATAACTACAAAGACTCTATTTCCACATGAAGTTGTGTTCCAAGGTTCCAGAGAAACATGAATATTTTGCAGGGGGTGGAAATGTGAGCTCGACCTTAGAAATAAGGGAGGGGCTTTCTTCCTGTGATTGAGGAAATGGAGCAAAAAGTAGGTAAACATATAGATTTCCTTTGTTATTTTTCAAATCTTCCTGGTCTGTTTGGAAACACCTCATTCCTTTCTCACTTTTTTAAAATATCTTTTAAAAACCCACGCTTAGTTATTTTAAGAGTCTCTACGTGACCGCTGCACCATCTGAAGTCCTGGCGGGGGGCGGACTGTTTTCTCCCGTGTGTTGCAGTCTTGCTTTGTGAGCTCCAGCTCAGCAGAGCTTTGCAGGAGAACCCAGGGGTTGGGGGGAAGGCAGGCGCCCCCTGAGTACGTTGTTTGCTTTTGCTAAGTTCCTCAGGCCTGTTACCAGTTTAGAGTCACTTCTGTGTTGATGCTTTTGCATGAGTTTCACAGTAAACCTTTATGGAGTCAGGCTGGTTACAGATTCTCAGAGGAGACATTTTCTTCTCCATCCGTGACACAGCCGAGGCAATTGGCTTCTCCTTTGCCATTTGTGTTTTTTCATTCTTATTTTATCTCATGTTTGATTGTTTATGGCCTTGCTCTCAAAAAAAAAGAGTCCTTCAAGGAGCTTGGATGTGGATGTGTGACCTTCAGTCCCAGGCCTCTCAGATAATCAGTGACAGCTTCAACTGTCTAGCTTTCCAACATCCACTTCTGGTTCTGGATTCTGTGTTTTCTCTTCTTTTTTGTAAACTTGGAGTGCAGTCAGGAAGGTGTGTTATTACTCGCAGTCCAGAATCTCTAGGTAGTTTACGGAGTGGGGTGGGGCCTCCTGTCATCCATGAAGGAGGTCTACAGAATAATTATGGGTGAGAAAGGAAGCTTGAGAAGTCTCACAACGAAAGGTTTCCGTTTTCTCAGGAAGTTGGGGATGGGATTCTCTGCTAGGTGAGATGGAGGGAAGGGTAGGCTTGAGGTCTCCAGGACACAGACAAGATTTGCAAGGTGTATAACATCTGTGAGAGATGAGAATGGCAAGAAGTCATTGCAGAATTGGATAACAACAATCAGGGATCCACCTGAAGTGACTAGGAATGGAGGTTTCACCCCCATGGTTGAAAACAATAGAAACCTACATGATTCCATAAGGAGGAGTGTAATTTTTCATGCTAAATCTCCTTTCCAGACTAATCAGCAAGGAAGATCATTTTCCATGTATTCTCGGGGACATGGCCATGGCCCTGACCCATGTCTGCCCTCAATAGGACTGGAGGAGAGCATCACCCCCACGAATACAGAACCCATGGCAGATTCTACCGGGGCTCATTGAGTCCTGTCTCATGTCTCTGCCACTTTCCCTTTATGTTCTTTATGATTCTTGCTCAGCAGTTTCTTGAGGAAATTTTATTGCAAAGAAATCTGTCCCTAAACTTGATTTAGCGGAGTGTTAGGATCACAGACCCCATTTGCTGAAAGAGTCGCTATCCCTGTGGTTTTCCAGTTCCTGCAATGATAACGTCCTACCCAAACACGACCCTGGCCACTCAGGGCCAGAAGAAGGAAATGAGCTGCATGGCCCACGGTGAGAAGCCCATCATCGTCCGCTGGGAGAAGGAGGACAGGATCATCAACCCTGAGATGGCCCGTTACCTCGTGTCCACCAAAGAAGTAGGGGAGGAGGTGATTTCTACCCTGCAGGTAAGTGCGTGACTACAGTCGAACAGAATCTAAGTCTGATTTATTGGAAGACTGAGTTTGTCCTTTCAAACTCAAGGGGCACATGAAGGTGATAAATTGCAAATAATCTGCTGGAATGCATTTGTGAGGCGCCACTTACCTCCCGCTTTATGCAACAAAAATTACAGAGTAGTCTTCAAAAGTAGAGCTTTATTGTAAGTGTTACTAAGGGTAAAATTATTATGAATGTGGCAGGGAACCCAACTATAATTAAAAAAACACTAAAAGTAGGGTTCTTTTAATGACAATTAATCCTGGAGGAAAGAAAGTTTCTGCTATGCATGTTTGAACTTCCTACAAAAAGAAAATGGAGCTGGGCATGATGGACATATCTGTAATCCCAACACTCCAAGAGGCTAGGCAGGTTAGAGCCTGACCTTATCTGAAAATATTTTTAAAGGGCTATGGATGCAGCTCAGTGTGAAAACTCTGGGTTCAGTCCTTAGCACTGCTTTGGATGGGCTTTGGGACAGAAAGTATTGCAACAAAAAATATTTTTTCCTTGGCAAAATACAGTGTGAAAAATTCTGTCATTAATATAGGAATCACAGAAGCTAGAATGAAATGCTGAATTCTTACTTTGTCAGTATGACTGGTGGTTAGATGAGCAATGGTTTCATTATGGGGGCGGCGTGCTGCAGCACACACGTGCAGAAGGCCTGCACATGGAGCCCTGGTAACCGCTCCACCCTGAGGCCGCAGGCTTGGAGAAAACCCTGACCCTGCTGCAGGCTGTGCTGGCCCAAGCCCTGATTGCAGCGCTGCCCCTCAGGGTCCATAGAGCACTGTCCTCACGGATGCCCAAATCCAGACGTGCTGAAGTCCATATAAAATGTCATGGTATTTTCATAAACCTCACGCACACCCTCTCGTGCACCATAAACCATCTTTAGATCACTAACAGCATCCAATACAATGTGAACGCTCTACAGAGAGCTGCTGTATGCAGCGTTCAGGAAATAAGGACAAGGAAAGCTCTGTGTGTGTCCAGGGCAGATGCAGTTTCTCCTGAACAGTTAACCGCGGTTGTCGTCTTTGGTGGGTGCAGAAGCCCTGGCTACCCAGGGCCGGCTGTCTTTTTAGATCTTTTTCTTGGGGCCTGCTTGCTTTGGAGGCTCTAAGGTTTGCCATGAGGAGGAAGAGAGATGTTAATGTGGAATAGATGTCGATCCAACCACCACACCCCGCGTAAATTACACATCCAATTTAATGAGCTCACGGCTGACATGGTTAATGTGTGTCAAATGTACCCAGCTGCACGTTCACGACCACGCAGACATGGTTTTCCTCGGGGGAGGGGCGTGCTGTGTGGGTGTGTGTCCGTGTGAGTGGGCGTGGAGAGTGCGTCTGACTCTGAGGGCGTGTGGGGGAGCCGGGGCTGTAGCAGGGGTCGGGGTGGGGAGGTCTCACAGCCCGAAGCCGTTCCCATTGATCTCTGGCTCCGCGCTCCTGAATCAGGTGCATTTCTTTCTACTTCCTTCCTAGATTTTGCCCACGGTGAGAGAAGATTCTGGATTCTTTTCCTGCCATGCCATCAATTCCTATGGGGAGGATCGTGGAATAATCCAGCTCACAGTGCAAGGTAGGAAGGAGACAGCAGGCCACTTCAGGACAGGGACTGCATGCCCTGCCCCAGGCACCCCGGTGGCCCTGCCTGCTGGGGACACTGCCACCTTCTTCTCAGAACACCATGAAGACACCAGAAGTCAGTGCTACGGCAGCTCTTGAGAGCCCCCCCAACCTTGGTGTCAGAGTGCAGCTGGGAAACAGGGAACAGAGCCCTTCCGGGGCAGCCCGGCAAGCGAGAAGGGAGGCGACAGGACGCAGACAGTGATGAGCCCAGGGCTGCCTCTCTTGATGCACTTAGGATCCCATGTATTACATGACTGGGAGGGAACGGGAAAGTTCACATCTAGGACCAAAATGTGCTCAGAGCTAGAGATCTAAACCAGGACCGTGCCACTGAGGTCCCCAGGTCGGGCCCAGCCCACAAGTGCTATAAAAGCCAGAAGTCTCCAAACAGTGGAATCGCTCCTCCCTAGATGGGATTGGAAGAAAATAAATGCTTCCAACGAAGCCATGACTGCCACTGTGTGATGCTGACAGATCGCCTGTGTGTCACACTCGGTATCCACAGAGCGTTTATGCCCGCACCCAGGCTGCACTAACCCGTGTTTCTGTCGCTGGCACAGAGCCCCCGGACCCACCCGAGATTGAAATCAAAGACGTGAAAGCACGCACAATCACACTCAGGTGGACCATGGGCTTCGACGGGAACAGCCCCATCACAGGCTACGACATTGAATGCAAAAACAAATCAGGTAAGTCCTTTATTGCCTCCAGCTTTATTTCCGCTTCAAAAAGCGCATTCTTCTCTCTCCTTTTCTTTGCGTTTTTATCCATGGGAACATACCTCCTGGAGTCATAAAGCTCAGAGGGTCGCTTTCTTTGCACAAAGGAAGCCCAGGTTTCCTTCCTGTCTGGCTCAGCTCTGCCCCTTTCCTAGCAAACCAGCGGGGATCTCAGCCTGGCTCCCCGGTGGCCGCAGAGCCGCTCCTGTCCCCCTTGGGCCCCTGGGCAGCTGCTGGCAGAACCAAGCCCTCGTGTGACCTTGTCTATCTTGCTGGCACCCCTGTCCCCTCCCACTTCTCCAGCTGAGTGGCTACCCTGGGTCCCGAGTTCCACACATGGAGTTTGAGGGTCTGTGCTGAGGGTCTGCAGAGGAGTCCTGCAGTGGGTTTGTGCAGGGCCAGCGGCTACTTGTGCAGCAACCTCCTGGAATTGCTACCAGTCAGGGCAGGAATGCTCGCCACTGTACTGGGAGCACTTGGCTCAGGGCCCACGCTCAGAACCCAGTCAGCTATCGGCACCAGTACAGCTGTGCCTGCTGGACATCTGTCTTCCAGAAACGACACCACGGCCAATTGAACTTTATGAGCCATCCAGTGTGGGTAGAATACCAGCACTGTGGCCCCCGGTGTGTCTTCTAAAAGATAGGAGGAAAAGGAGCCCTGTCTCCACGCAAAGGGTTAACACCATTCTTGGAGGCCACAGCAGCGGCCTTATTTTTTGCTTTCTGAGCACCAACCGTTACTTGAGATTACCCTGTCGCAACCAATTTGGTGTCTTCTGGGCTGAGCTGTAGGAATGAATCAAGCTCAAGGAATCTGGACAAAAGCAGGTCCCAGTGGAGGGACATTTCATTAAGACACGCTGGAGGCAGACCGGGAACAGGGTGCGGGACCCAGAGAGAGGCGAAGGGTGGGCCAGGAAGGAGTTTGGGAAAGCAGAGCGAGGAGACCATAAGAAGATGCAGCCAACGATGCGCACAGTGCTTTGGAAAGAGAGTCTGAGGTGGCTGGGGTGGATCTGCACGTGAGGAGAGACCCTCAGGAGAGCAGCAGGACCCCAAGAGGCCCCATCTCTGGGATAAGTGGCAGAGCTGGCACCCAGGCTCATGGGGACACCCAAGACAGTGCTGACCCAGCAGGGCTTTCCAGAGCCGGGACAAACAGCCCCCAGGTGGCAGGGGTGGCCTGTCCTCCCCTTGGCAAGCATTGGGGCTGCTCGTGCTCTGGGGAGCAGGGTGCACTGTCCCCAGGGAGGACCCGTGGGTGCTGGGATGTGGCCTCTCCCAGGCCTGCTGCTGGCCTGGGCTTTTTCCCCAGAGTCCCCTCCTCCTCCAGCCCCAGCTGTCATGTGCTCAGAGGGCTGTGTCTCGGGTTGGGCCTGGGATCGCATATACCCTAGGATCGCATATGTACCTCTGTGGACACTGATTCGTGTGTCCCTGCTACCAGTCCAGATGCTTCCTGGGCCCCTGGGCTTACGTCTTACTGACTTTTCTCACTGCTGAGACAAAATACCCAACACCCAAGTTTAAAGGAGGAAGGATTTATTGAGCTCACAGTTTGCAGAGGTTTCAGTCCATAGTTGGCTGGCTCCAAGGCAGGGTGGCACATGGCAGAGGGGCAACAGTTCATGGCAGTAGAAAACAGCAAAAAACCAGAGAGAGCGAGACAAGCCTCTTTCTGTCCCTTATATTGTATCCAGTCTATCGGGATCAGGGCGGTGCCAACCCATTCACTGGGCTGATCCAGCAATCACCCACCCTTAATCCCAGCATTGCACCCAAATCGATCACACACTCTAGATTCAGCCACCTCTGAAAAAACCCTCTGACCGAATGAGGCTTTGGGGGCACATCTAGACATCAACCATAACAGCCTACTAGATCCATTTCAACTTCAGCCCGGCTTTTGAATACCTAACGTGGTGGGCACTCAGTAGTTGGCGAATGCTCTTTTAAGAAGGCAATAAAACATTTTACTTATCGTGGGCACACATTCAACATCTAAGAAGAGGTAACCTCCCCTATTGTTCAATGTGCATGCAAATGTCCCTGAAATCCTGTCCCCATTCAACTGCTTGCCCACCGTTTAAGAAACCTCACTGCACACCCTCCACGCACACACCCCTTCCTGCACATCTGCCAAGGCAAGGGCTCTTGAGTTTTTGTGCCCTCGGGTCCCCGGCACCTACCACAGAGTCCGGCATGAAAGAATGTGTAGGTCGAATTTACATGCAATTGAAATCTAAAAATTGCGTTTAGTGGCAGCAGCATCTTTAAATGTAGCAAGGATGGGGCTCCACGTACCCAAGTAGAAAAGCTGCTGCCCGCTCTCCGGGCACAGTCAGTGTCTGGGCCCTTGTTCCCCACTGTGGGGGACAGGACCGGTGTGTAGATGCCATTTATGGAGCCCTGGAGCAAGGCACTTGAAGGGTCGGGGGAGAAGCCCAGGGAAGAAGCTCAGGGGACAGGCGGGCTGCACTCCGTGGCTAAGGTCTGCGCCAGGGCCCCTTCAAGCTAGGAAGACTGGAAGGAAGGGGCTATGCTGGTCCCAGGCTGGAAGGGGGGTGTGGTCGGCCTCTTCATGGATTAGTTGGTTGGCCTCTTCTAGCCTTAGTAGCTTTGGCGGATGTACAAATTGCATCCATAATTAAGTGAGTGTACTTTATGGGCTGAGTGCCTAGAAAACAGGGTGTTCGAGCGACAGTTTCAATGTCCTCTGTCAGGGAGCCCGCCCCGACCGACTTACCACCCATCCCCTCTCCACCACAGCATCCTCTGCACTGTGACATTTGAGGGGCTGAGGACTGTTCAGTTAGCTTCTGCCCCTGATGAGCAGTTGTTCCCAAGGGCCCAAGTGGCCGCTGAGGACAGGGACTGCGTCTGCCCAGCCCTGTGTCCTGCAGAGCACTTATACCCATGCCAGACTTTAGTACACAGTAGCTGAACTGCTGATGCTCTACTCTTGTTTTAGGCAATGTTGCGCTCACCCCCACCAGGATGCTTAGCTCTATTCCCTGTTAACTGGCTCCGGAAGCAAAGTACTACCAACATATGACATATGACAGAGCTTCCTGCTCCTAGCATTGCCCAGGCCGGGACAATCCCGAAGACAGGAAGCACAGTTCTGCCTCCATCAGCTGCAACTCTTGCGGTTCTTCCCTCAGTGCATCTAAAGAGTCCTCCAAGTCCAGCAGCCCTCTTCTCACCCTAAGTCCTTTGGCCACATGACCCCTCTCAGGACTTGAACACAGATGTGTCTTCTTGGTTTTCAATTTGCCAGGAAAACCTTGACCTCCCAAGTCCCTCTCTTGGCCTGTCCTGTGACCATCTCCTGACTGTTCACTGTGGCCACCAGGCAAGAGCAGAACCCTAGGTGTCCCCTCCTAGCTCCTGGGCCTGCGTCCTGCTGTCTCTGCTTCCGTCCTTCCCTTCTTTGGAAACACACTGTCTCCTCTCCCAGTGCCTCATGGATCTCTGATGGGCATCAGCTCCAGTATCCTGGGATGTCACCCCTGGGCAGGACTGCAGGCTCGCCTGCACAGACCAATGGCACCCCCCAGCCCTCTCCTCTCTAGAGCTTCTGCCCACCCTCCCCCTGCACCCCTGAGCACTGTTATCCCCAACTGAGGCAGGTTCAGTGGCCAGGCTTTCCCTGTGTCCCTGTGTCGCCAGGCTGGGCCTGGTCCCCCTTCATTTTAAACTTGCCACGCACTCCTGCCTCAGAACTTCTGCTTGCCCACACTTGCTTTGGTCTGTGGCCTCTTGCAGCATCTCCTCAGAGTGGCCCACACTCTGACCTTTGTCTTTGATGACTGTAGACCCAAGGTGTCTGACCTCTAAGCTGGGGCCTGGCCCCCCTACCTGTGGGTGCCCTGCTCTTCCTCCCAGGGGTTACTTGAGATTGTAGGGACAGCCAGGGGCTCTCAACTTTCCCTCCCTCTCCTCTCACTGGCCTCTCTGGGGCAGGGCTGGAAACCCTGCCTACTTTTCCAAAAATGCTCCTTATGACTCCTTTCTGAACCAGACCACAAGACTGACCCCCTATGGCCCTCCCACTCTTACTTTCTGCACACCCATACGTGCAAAAATTACCCATTGCCGAAATTGCCTTCTTTTGCATCTAACCAAACTATTTCTCTGCACTGCTCCTCATCAGAAAGCCAAGCCAGGAACTTATCGGAGGTTGTCTTAGAAGCTCCTTGGGTAGTCAACAGAAATACTGCCCTCCAGGGCCGGTGAGATGGCTCAGCGGCGTAAGCGCCTGCCTTGCAAGCGCGAAGGCCCGAGTTCGACTCCCGGATCCCACATACGAAAAAGGGGCCGGTGATATCGCTCAGCGGCACGGGTGCCTGTTGGCGCGCGAGGTCCTGAGGTCGTCCCCCCGGTACCCACAAAAAAAAAAAAAAAAAAAAAAAAAAAAGAAATACTGCCCTCCAGTCTCACTGAGTTGTCAGAGAACAGGTGAATGTCTTAAGCTGCAGGAAAAGGACGTTGAACTTGGGGTCATTTGGGTGGGGTCAAATCTCAGCCCCACTTCTGCCCAGTATGGAGTAGGGCCTGAGTTCCTCGACTTTCACACTAATGATAAAAATCCCTACGCTGGCAGGGTGTCATGAGGATTGAGTCGGATATGACAGCCCTTCCCAGCTGTGCGTCCACCGGTGTGATCTGGGCTCCATGGCCCCGAGATTAAGATCCATGGTCTGAACGACCATTGTCAGGCATCTCGGAAGTTTCCAAAGTGCCCCAGACTTGGGGGTCACGGATGTCACACTTAGCACAGCGCCCCCGGGTGGGAGGGTGGAATTGCACGTTGAACTGCAAATACAGCTGGGAAGGATGTAGCATAGACAAATACACACCTTGGGAGATACGCCTGGAAATGCAGGCGTTCTCGATGCAAGTCGGACTGGGAGTGTTTGGAGAAGGCTGCAGAGCAGAAGGGAGAGGAGTGGCGTTGCTGTGGGGACATCTGACAGGCCTGCTGGCCCAGCAGGGAGGGAGTTTGTTTGAGCAGGGAACTATTCCAGAGGCATGGCCCAGGCCAGAGGAGCCTCCAGGGGTTGGTGCTGAGGCTCTCTGGCCAGCAGGCGGCAGAGCTGGTCCCTTCCTGCCTCCGTCCAAATGAGACTTAGACGGTGGGAGCAGGCGGTCAGCACGCAGTGCCGGTGTCTTCAGGCTCCCAGCCTCTTCCACATGCAGACACTCGCTTCGGTGAAGATGCCTGGGTCTTCCACAACGCATGAGACCTTGGAACTTCGGCAGTTCCCACGTCGAGCCCTTGCCTACCTCAAGCGGCTTGCGGCAGGCCTCTTTGCGACATGCAGGGCCAGGTTCCTCCCTGGTGTCCTGGGCATCTTCTCCTGAAGACCTGGCTTTCTCTTCGTAGGACAGGCTCATATTTTGTGTCAGTCCACTGGTAGAGATCTTCTCCCACATTCTTCTCCTCGCACATCATTCCGTTTCTGGCCCACATCTTCTCTTTTCACGTCTTGTTCCCCCTCCAGTCTTCTGGACTCAAAGGATACTCACCATGTACCTGCAGTTTCCATGGCCAGTTCTGCTGTGCTCCGTGCCCCGCAGAATGAGAGCGCTCAGCATAAGTCTTGAAGGCACGCGCTTTTTCTTCAAGTCTCTTGAAATCATGTCTGTCTCAGGACAGAGCAGCCCCCTAACTCCGTGCTCCTCGCTAGTGTGACAAATGTGTGGCATTGTCCCCACACGTGGATTGCCATCCGTTTTCATCCATCAGCAGAGTGTTGATCCCAGGTCCGCTCTGGGCTGGGCGCCATGCCGGCACAGGCACTGAGCACTGAGGACGGCGAGGGCCATTCTGTGTCCTCGTGGCCCATGGACTCTGGCAGGGACAGCAGCATAGCCCCGAAGGACTTTCATTCTGTCGGGCGTCCAGGAGAGGCCCTGGGGAGGGGGGGCCCTGCAAGCATCACGTCCCCGCTGTCCCAAGGCGCCTTTCTCCTGCCACACCTAACACCTGCTCGTGGCCTCCACCCCAGCCAGCAGCTGCCCGGACTGCGACACGAGGGCCACTCACTGGCATTCTTATCCCTGGCGGAAGCCCCCCAAGCACCGTGCCTGAGCTGCCCATTACAGCTCCTCACGCTGGGAAGGTGCTACTGCTCCAAATTAGCTGTGGTTGAAAAGTAATATCTGGAATCAGGGCACTGCATGATTTAGAAAAAAAATGTTTGTTTTTTTTGGTTGGTTTGTTTATTGTTATTTATTTATTTATTTATTTATTGGTACTAGGAATCTCACAGGACCTTGCACTTGCCAGGCAGGCACTGTGCCACTGAGCTATATCCTCGGCCCTAGAAAAATCAGAATTGATGAATGTCTTTGGTTAGCAGAGGTCCTACTGGAGGTTGAGCCAGGCTTGTGCGCTGATCCGTTTCACCACTCTCCGCATGGGCTAGAAAGGATCTAGTGTGGCTGGAGGTGTCGCCAGGTTTCACGTCTCCACGGGACCGAGGATTTTAGGAAGCAAAGAAACAGTGTCCAGACATAGTGTGCTTCGGGGCCAGTGCAGTGAGTGCTGAGCAGGCCCGTGACCCACTCCGCTGGCCTGTGCTCACAATTTGTGTGTTTCTGTTCCCTGGTTTCCCTGACTCATGCCTCCCCAAAACAGCTCACCACAGCCCTGAGCTCCCACAGTGTGAAAATTAACATGGGGTTCTGCATCCCCTCTGATGGCCAATCTCCAGCAAATGGGGAACATTGCACTGCAAAACAAAAATCTCATTGGGTGTAACTTTTTTCCTTCTTTCCTTCTTTCTTTTTAAAAATTCCTACTTGTAAACTTTCAAAGGCAGAGGAAAAAAACTCACATCTCTATCTCTTCTTTTTTGAAAAACAAAACCCCAAAGACTCCTGGGATTCTGCTCAGAGAACCAAAGATGTTTCCCCTCAGCTGAACTCGGCCACCATCATTGATATCCACCCTTCCTCCACCTACAGCATCCGCATGTATGCCAAGAACCGGATCGGCAAGAGCGAGCCCAGCAACGAGCTCACCGTCACGGCGGACGAGGCCGGTACGTGGGGCCCAGAGCCTGCCATGGGGGCTCAGTTGGTTCCATGTGTGCCGGGCAGACCTCTGCCCACCCTGGGTGGGGTGTGCTGGTGCCTGCTCCCATGCCGCACAAAGATGCCAGCGTGTCCATCTTCCCACCCCAAGCACACTAAACTTAGAAAAGGGTTCAGCTCAAGGTTCTAGTACCCCTCAGAGAAAGACTTCTGAGGCTCACAGTTGGGTGAAACTCAGAGTCAGGCCCATTTCCTATCCTTTGGGTGCACAAAAGCCACCCTGGCAAGAGGACCAGGCACGTTCTTACCCACCACCTAGGAAGTCCCAGTGCAACGAGGGAGGGAAAGGGGCTCTGTGCCCTGGGGTGGAATAATTTCTAGGCCAGCAACATCAATATTTCATATTATACTTTATTATCCTTTTGCCAACAAGAAAGTGTTTCATGTCTAATGCTGAAAATTTCGAAGGTGGAGATAAATATTTTGAAGAAGGCAAAACAGCTTCTATCATGCTCCTAGCAAGAGCTAAGCCAGAGCCACGCTGACAAAACCTTCTCCGCTGTGTCTGTAACCTGCTTGATGACAGCATGCGCACGTGCCCACACATGCACATGCTCACCACACGTGCGCACACAGCCGCACACACAGTGCACGCAGCCCCAGCACCTGCTCAGCCCTGGCCATGGGGTAGCGGAAATTGACCAGAGGACGGAGCAGTCAGGCGATGGCCAGTGGATGCTGGCTCCCAGGCCACCTCCCGAAGGAGGGGAGGAAGACGCTGCCCTTGACCTTCACTAGGAAGAGGACCAGAGCCAATGCCTGGCTTGTTCCTTTGAGGGGAAGGATATCTGGCCCCACCTCTGTCCTTGCTTCTGCCAGCAATTCGAGGTCCTTAGCCATCCCTACTGCAGCTGGTTTGGATGCTTGGTCCCTATTTTTCCACATCCAGGAGACATCACATCCCCAGGTGGCTGAGGGTCACACCTGGAGCTTTGTCTCAACCTTCTCCCATGCCTCCTCCTCTGCCAGGCTCGTTAATGCGATCTGAACAGCTGCTGAGCGTGTGTGTCTCTCAAGTGCTTTCCTACAATCCACACCTCCTACCATGTGCTTAATAAATCCATAGTGTTAGCCATGTCACTTGTTTTCAGATTTTATTATTATAAACACCTGTGTAATGAACTTCCTATGGTATTTTTCCTATTACCATTCCCAAGATTATTTTCTTATGTTAAAGTCTAAAAATGCGGAATCCCTGGCTCAAAGCAAATGCACCATTTTTCATTCTTTGGATGTGTCAGCATTCCCCTCAAGGAAATCGGTTTAAATGTGCAGTTCCCCCTGGACTGCGGAGGTATGCTGCTTCCTCGGCACTGGAGGACATCTGCTCTTGAAAATTGCTTTCAAGGGCGGGTGGCGGAATGCCTTTATGCGAAAGTGTCTGGGGCTCTGCTGTTTCTGATACTTGGGCAATCTCTGTGTGATTTCTCATCTGCAAAATACCCAGAAATGATGCTTTCTCCTCCTTACATGCAGATATCTGATCATTGAAAAAAATTCCAAGCTCTAAATATACTTTGCATTTCTCAGAAATCAGTGGGAAAGGAGTGTTCATGTGTTCCTGCAAAGATAGAATCTTATTTAAATATTTATCTAAACACCCCACTAACGTCCTGGAGCGCCATCATGCTGGGTACTCAGGAGAATAAGCTCCCCTGCTCTCAGCCCTGAGGGGACCTGTGGCTCCAAGCGCAGCGTCCTCCTTCCCCAGCCCCTGTCTGATCCTGCACCATCTCCACGCGAACCTCAGGGCAGCGGCACTGTGCTTCCCGATGGCTCCCAGGAGCACTGCTGCGGTAGCTGCTGCTTCCTTTCCTCCTCTGCGGCCTTGGGCAGCTGCCGGTTGCCATGGCAGCCAGGAGACCAGGTGAACAGCCCCCGGCGCCCACGTGCAGGGCCGCTGCCTGGCATTTCTGCAGACAGAGCAGAAGCCGCCCCTCTGGCTACTTCTGGCCTCTTGGGTTTGAACTGGGGACGCACAGCCTCTCTCCTGCGGTCCTGAGGCCCCCGGGGATATGGAGGAAGGGAACAGGCTGGGCAAAGCGCAGCTGCAAAGCAGAGCTGGTCTCTGCCGTGGGGCGGAGTTGGCAGGACGGAGAGCAGGGAGTCGTGTCCGGGTGTGACTCCACAGTCTGAGTGCAGTGCCCAGGCCGACGCCCTGAACCCCCTTAGACCCCACTGCAACAGCTCTGTGCAGATGCGGCCGCTGCTTCCCAAAGCCATGTCCAAGAGGCGCCTTTTGAGGAGCTGTAGCCATCCTGGGAGGCCTTTTACACCCTTACTTTACTGCTTCCATCCCCCCGAAGAAGCGGCCCCCTCGGCAACGAGGGCCTTGGGAAGCTCCTGGGGGCTGTAGACCTCTCGCTGTCACAGTGATGTGGGGCCCTGCCTCCCTCCAGCTCCAAGGCCCCCTCCCCATGCCTACGGCATGGAATCTTAGGGTGTTCAGCGCTGGGGGACCCCACAGGTCTTCTCTGAGAAATCCGAAGGGTGGGGCTGGGACATGAGGGAGGAAGAGGCAGAAGGAGGAGCCAGAGCTCTAAGAGCTGACACAGAGACAAGGGACCCTGCAGCCTGAGCCCCCAACCCACCCCGGGCCCCCCAAGGACCAGGCTGGGTGTCCTGGATTTGGATCTGCCCAAGGCCGGGCCAGTCTTCTGAATTAGGTGTCAATTTTTAATTTTTTTATGAGTCCACGTGTGCAGCATGGAATGTCTGCCTGCCTCGTGTGGGTCGGTGCTGCGCAGCACTCGGCTTTCTCCTCCCTTCTGCCCTCCCCTCCCCCACCTCTTGAGCGCTTCCCATTTGAGAAAGATCCATCTCCCTACTTCCTGTGATCTTTTATTTTGCTCTTTTTTATACTTTGGGTTTCTCATATAAGAGAAACCGTATAATATTCAAGCTTGTGTGTCTGATTTATTTCACTCAACATTATGGTCTCAAGGTGCATCCACTTTCCTACAAAGGACTCTGGTTTATCCTTCTTTATGGCAGAGTAGTACTCCGTGGTGTGTAAATACCACACTCTCTTTATCCGTTCATCTGCTGATGGACACCTAGGCTGCTTCCAAGATGTAGCTATTATGAATTGTGCTGCTGTAAACGTGGGTTTGTGTGGATCACTGTAATCTGATGGCTTTAACCCTTTGGGGAAGATGCCTAGGGAAGAATAGCTGGGTTGAATGGAATTTCTAGTTTTCATTTTTTGAGGCATCTCCACACTGATTTCCACAGTGGTTGCACTAATTTACACTCCCACCAACAGTATGGAGGTTTCCTTTTCCCCTGCAGTGTTTAAAACCTGGAAATTTCAAATCAGTCTGGAGTGTCTCTTGTGTTCCCACCTGGCAGCTGGAGCCCAGTGGGGGATGTGCAGCCCCTTGGGGCCGACTCCCCTTGGCAATTGCACCCACTCTTCCTTCCCTGAGAGGCAGCAAGCTGCAGCCTGTGGGTCACATCTCAGCTACGGGGCCGAGGGTAGCTTTTAGATCTTAAAAAGGAGAACACAGGATGGACACTGCGTGTGCCCGAGGAGCCTGGAATACTGGCCATGTGGCCCATCACCGAAACGGTTTGCGGGTCTCTGACTTAGGTCTAGCCACCATGGAAATTTGAGCTTTGGATCTGCAATGTGAAACTTCCAGAAGCAGAAGTCACTGTCATTTACACAAATCCCAGCACCACAACACAGAGTCGATTTTTTATAGGAAAGTGCATAAATATATTATCATGCCACTTAAATACACTTAACCACAGAGAGCAGCCGGTAACAAAGATCACACCATTTAGCACTTTGTTTTTGATGCCCCGAACAACCCTGAGCCCCCAGAAAGGAGACACAGAGGGAGTAAGTGGCAGCAATCTCGGCGGTAACAAGCTCGGCTCTTAATGGACCGAAGTGTGTTGGATTTCCTCGGTCTGGCTGACACCGATCAGCAGGTCACAGCCGCAGCTGATCCTCTCCAAAGGCCAAGACCCCTTAGCATCTGCCCTCAGGGGGTCGAGGGTCACCTCGCGCCTTGAGACCCAGTGCGGGGTGGCTCGTCCTTCATCGTGTCTGCTATGATCTGCACACCAAGTGTGGGAGTTAAAGTAAGCATCAGTCCGTTGAAATACCATTGAGCTCCCACCAACCACTGCGCGATGGAAGGTCTGAATTTCAGAACAGTCCCAACACAGGCAGTGGCTTTCCGATGTGGGGCGCTGAGTTAGGGCTCATAGGAACCGGGGGTACCCTATACCCCATGGAGCCTTCAGCAAGCTGCCTCTGTAATGGGCTACCCTTCTTTATTTGGTTTGGAGAAACTTTGGAAATCAAACCTGAAGAAATAATCAGCCTCTTTGTTCTTTCTTATATACCATGAGTATACTGCTGGCTCTCCTGGACTGTTCTGGAATGTTCCAGAATGTTCTTCCCCCTTCTCCCTCATCACTTTCAAGGCTTTCCTCAAATGTCTTCATCCCAGTAAATCCTAACGCAAACACCCTATTAAAATTCCACCCACTGCCCATTCTGGCCTATTTCGCCCCTCTGTCCCTGAACACTTTTTTTTAAAATAGCATGTGTCGCGTTCCAAAATACAATGCAAGCTTTGGGTTCATCTTGTCTGTGGTCTATTTCTGGTCCCCTCCCACATGGACAGGAAGTTGTCTGCTTTGTTCACTGCTGGATGGTTTTTGGCATATAGTAGGTACTAAATAAATACAGTATAAAGGAAGGAGTCGCTTATTTATAAATGGCGATTAGATGCACCCAGCCTCTCCTCAACTGGTTGTCCACTGTTTTGTTTGGCTTCTTACTAAACCCTGTCTTGGCTCTGTTTGCTTCTTACCCACTGATGTCTACCAGAGATGAACACAGGATGAAATCACATGGAAGCTCCTTGGTCCTTTTTTATGATTTTTAACCTACTTTTGCATCCCAATCCTTGCCTTGATTAGGACCCACACGTAGTAGGCTCTCAGTCAGTTTCTCAGCAGGAAACCAGGGTTAGATCTAGGGGTGATTCCTGCCAGTGTATTTTTCAATAGAAGAGAGATCCAAATGAAAAGGTACACTCACGAATGAGTTATTAACAAGCCACTGAAGTACTGGCAGGCTCAGGAATCGGGGTGTAATGACCACAAAATAGTAAGCTCTGTCCTGGACATGGGGCCATTTCCCTGTACTGCAGCGGGGACCTTCATAAGACACCAGACTGACTGCCAGTGCAGGTTGCCCCTGGTTCATGATCGTCTCCTGTACTTAACGTCCTGCCTGAATCCAGGGTATCTTTGTAAACATTACATGAATATTTTGTTTTCATTATGAGTATGTCTCAATAATAAAATAAAGGCTGTGACGATTGTCCTCCCTCTTCCTGAGATGCCCACGCTGAAGGTCATGGCTAGACACATGCAAAGACTCGAAGTGCCCCTGATGTCGCCTTCGGTTCCTAACAGCCTGGCTTTTCCTGTTCAGCTCAGAAGAGCACAGTTAGAAATAGCCCAGCGTCAGTGTCCCTGCCAGGCCTCGGGTCTTTTCCGAGAATGGTATCCGTGGAGGGGCCACATGGTTCTTGGTGATCACAGAGTCACAAATCTGAGCAGAAACCCATTCCACGGGGACATTGGCCCTCACAGCGAGGCTGCTGCATCGCGGGCATGGCCCTGGAGTGGGAGGCGGGCGCAGAGCTCTGACGGTGGTCACCCATCGAATGCACATCAGCCTCACTGGTCACTGTTCTGGAATTTACTTCAGTGCTGACAGAGCCTTTGCCCTTTGGGGATTAATAAATCCAAGAGGTTGCGGACCCCAAATATCTAGCTGCCCTGCGACCTGCTGTGGAGAGAGGCGCATGCTCTGTATTTTGGCAGCTGCAGGTTGTGTTACCCCTTCAAGGATGGCCAGGCTCTGAGGCCACATAGTTTAGAGTCCACTGGGGGACAAGGGACGACAAGGTGACCTGTGAATGTGTGCGCAGCACTCCAGGTCACTGCTTCCATCCCGTCCAGCCAGCGCTGTTTGCCTGCACTCTGTCTGGGTGTCCCAAGGCCCATGACCACACGGGTCACGTCCTCTCTCCTCCCCACGGGCCAGGCTTCTACTGCAGGACACACAGCTTCCTTTCTCCACGTCTGCTGTGCGTTCCGAAAGCCCACAGCTCGTTCTTCCTGCTCTCGTTCTGTGTCCTGCGCCGCCCCTCATTACGGCTGGCATTTGGCATCCCTGGCTCCTGCATCTGCTGATCTGACCAGCTTCTGATGGAAAATATTAAAAACTCTGCATCTGTACTCAGCACACACGACCTTTTCCTCTGGATATTACGCTCTAAACAGTGCAGAGTAACAGCCATCTACGTTGCGGCGACAGTGTGCAGGCCGTCTAAGGCACCCAGAGGTGCGTTACAGTCTAGGCGAGGATGTGCAGACCTCGGCCATCTCTCCATCTGAGGCACCTGTGCATCCTGGGATTTTGGCCTCCACGGGGCTCCTGGAGCCAGTCCTCCGAGAGTCCTGGGGCAGCCTGCGCTCTGTCGAGGACAGAGCCAATCAGGTTTCAACCTGCTTCCTTCAGACGGGAAGTCACCCAAGCCCAGCTGGCTGTCCCTCCTTCCCCCCCTCTGATCCTGCTTCTGTCCTCAAGCAGGACCCTGTTCCTGCAAGTTCACCTCTTCCTTCTCCTATTTAAACCTCCCCCTTTTCTTCCCCTTGTTTACCTGTATTTGCTGAGAACATCATTTTCCTAACAACCCAATGATATAAATTAGGTTCCATCATCATATACAGAAGGAAACAGTCACAGAGGTTACACAACCGGCAAAAAGATGACACATTTAATAAGTGGCAAATCCGGAATTTGACCCTAGGCAGGAGATTTAAATGCTCATGGGCTTAGACACTACATCATGATACTGCTCAAAACTTCTTCTGTTTTTGAAAAAAGTAATGAAAGAAACCCTCTTCCCCAGGGTTCCCTCTCCCCATGGCCTCCCCCAGTCTACCCTTCCTCGTGAAGGTCTCTACCCTGCCTTCGTTTCCAGTCTTCAAGGTTACTTCATAGCCCCCGCCTCTCTCCCCCGTGCCACTCAGCCTTCTGCACCCGGTGTCTCCGCATCGGCAGGAACGGCTCCCGTGTAATTCGGCAGTGATCGAAACACTGTCATTAACCCAGAACAGCTCACTCCGGCTCTCCTGTGACTGGGACTCCCACTCCTCAGGGGACCCCTCGTACACGCTGCACGGGGTGCTGCCTTCTCTCTGATTGGATCGTGAGCTCTTGGCTGGCGGAGATGCTTTGTCTCTTAGTTCTACACCGTGCACCTGTGTGGTGCATTTCTAATATGCGCCCATGAATGCTAACCAGGATGCACCTGGGCTTGTCTCTCAGGGACCCTGACTCACAGCACCACCCTGGGGGTAGGTCAGTGTGAATTGAAGATTTCGTTTTCCTCTTCAACTCTGCTTTCTCTGTGAGCTCCTGGCTCACAAGAGCTATTAAATGATAGTGTGGAGAGCGACAGTGACCAAAAAGACTCAAAGTCAGAGGAATCCTGGCCCCCCAGTAGCTCTGAGAACCTTGGGGAGGCCAAAACCACATCACGAACAAAGCCTCCCAGAGCAAGAGAAGGATCGCATGGCACAGACAGTCACAGAACGCATGTTTCGTCTCACAGCTTCTTATTGGGCCCCTTAACTTGCTCAGCCTTGGGTTCATGAATGAACTGGCGGGAAGCATGCTGGGAGGACTCCAGGGCCGGGCCCCAAGTGTCTTCCGCAGAGCACGAGGTACTCAGGGACCCGGCATCACAGGTTTGTCCTCCAGTGTGGCTACCACCTCTCTGAGCCTGCGTCTGTTGTGCGGCTCGCCCTGGAAGCCCCGTCTAACCTGTCTGTGGGTTTTTGGTCCTTACAGCTCCTGACGGCCCACCTCAGGAAGTCCACCTGGAGCCCATATCGTCCCAGAGCATCAGGGTCACCTGGAAGGTAAGCAGCCAGCACTTGCACTCCTGCTGCCTCCCCACAGGTGTGGGGCTAAGTGCTGCGATACCAGGACATTAGCATTTTATGAAAGCTTTGCTTTGTCGAAATCAGTTTGCTAATCCTTTTCCTAAATTTCAGTACAGTTGTGTATTGCTTGACACCCAGAACGCGTTGTGGGAAGTGTGTCTTTAGGTGATGCCGTCGTTGTGTGAAGGTCGGAGAGTGTAATTACTCAAACTGAGACGACCCTGGAGTCACCAGGCAATAATCACCACAGCCAGTGCAGCATCACTGACCAAAACACGCTGATGAGACTTTTGAGGATCCTCGTATCCCCATTTACACTCTGTACACCGGATTCTGTGATGACAGAGAATGACGCTGCTAATTATTACAGTGGTGCCTCAGTTCACGAACTCAATTCTCTCCACAATTCTGTTCACAAACTGAATCGGACAAGAACCAAATCAAATTTCCCCATAAGGTCAATGTCGAACCTAACCACCAAACTTGATTTGTTTCTTGTCCAACTTGGTCTGTGACCAGAATTGCAGAAAGAATCAATTCGTGAACCAAGGTGCCGCTGTATTATCATCATTGTGGCTGTTATTATTATTATTGTGGTTGCTGTTGTCATCATTGTTATTATTACTGTTATCACTATTATTTGAATTTGGTCAGAGTCCTCAGAACCAGTCTCTACGCGGATATCCCTGACCCCGCTCTCTGACTTCTCCCCAGGAGGCTCTTTCTCCAATCGCGTCTCTTAAGTGGCAAAGCCCAGTGCAGGACACAATCCACCGAGCTGGGTCCATAGCCAGCCCTGTCCTCAGGAAAGCCCCTGTGCTTCGTCCCCAGCACACGAGCTGTGGAAGCAGCCATGTCCCAGGCCGTGTCCCCAGTGCACAGGTCGCTGCAGGAGAACACTGATCCTGGCGGACACGGCTTCCAGGGCAAACTTCCTCCGAAGGAAGTGGTGCTGCCCTGTGTCCCGGGCCAGCCCCTCACAAGCCAGCGCCTGGGGCAACCACTGGTGAGGATACCTTGGGGCTCAGTGGTCTCTGCAGCCCAAGTCGGCTCCACCTGGAGAGCTGCTGCTCCTGAGGCCAAGCCTCCTCCAGCCCTGCGTCTCTCTCACTTGGGCGCGGCCTGTTTCTCTTCCCCTTTCCTCGCCCGCACCGCTATGTTCTCACCCAGAGAAGAAAGCGGCCTGCAGACACGGCGAACCACACCTGTTACCACTGCAAACCTCCACCAGGGCCTGCGTGTGCGCGTGTGCACGCCTGTGATGTGTTCCTCCTGGTGCAGGCTCTTCCACGTGCTGACCAGTGTCTGTCATAAAATCGGTGGCACGGTTGGGGGACCACCTCGGGCAGGAACGTGGTTCGTCCAGTTCATCCAGCAATCCCGGGACCGCGGTCCTCCAGCCCTCTGCGCTGCAGTCACGCACCGGCAATGGGAAGTGCGAAGCAGCCGTGACCCACGCGCACCCCAGCCACACGGTGAAGGCGACGCACAGAGCACAGACTCAGCCGTCCCGGGTTAGAGACTGACGGTTCTCCTGCTTGCTCCACACATTCTCTCGCGTTTTGCTGCTGAAAAAGACTAAGGATCACCATGGCCTCGAAAGCTCTTTGGGTCCTGCATGATGGATGTGTCTGTTGCAGAGCTTGCAGCTCAGCGGTAAAGTCGGGAGCCTGACAGCGCTCCGCGGCACCTTTCCGTAGAAAGCAGCAACGAGGCAGGAAGCTGCAGGTACACTTTTTCTTGGTGCTGAAAGGATGAAGATGTCGTGGCTGTGAGAGCGAGCCTGGTTCTCACCAGATCAGGACCTGGCTGCACCGTGCTCTCAACACCGTACACCCTATCTGCCCATGGTGCGACCCACAGACTGACTGGTGACCAGCTGCCCGAGGCAGCCTGGCCTACTGATGTAATCATCTTCCAAGGGACGTCATGAATGCAGCCAGGCTAATGGATATGTGAGGAGAAGGTGTGGATTCAACAATGCCTCTGTTTCATGGCATGAGAATTTAGAATGTGGCTTTCCTGTGAGGCCACCTAAAAAAAGACACATAAGGTGTCAGCCCCAAGAAGAGCTCAGGAGAGGCAGCCAGGGCGGAAATCCCAGGGTACCGGGAAGCCATGGTGGGACTCACACACCATCACAGGGCGACTGCTCAGAAGAGAAAGAGGCACTGGAAGGACGGGGAGGAAGTGGAGGAGAGAACGGGGTTCACCCAGGAGAACAGCGGCGCCAGATTCAGGGGCAACAGGCACTGCAGCTGCCCTCTGTCACCCCGGACACAGACAGCAAACTTAACTGTCCCTGTACGAGGAGCACAGCCCATCCTGTTGAACAAAATCAGCAACTCTCCCTTTTTATTTTAGCTACTTTTTTTTTAGCCAAAGAAAAGTTTCAGATTTAAAATGTTACAAGTCGGGCAAAGGCTGCCTGTGGTGCACACAATACAAACCAACCCGTGGGACCCGCCAGACCCCCAACATCAGTCTGTGACCCCCAACATGGTGTCATCGTCCCCCCTGCCCCGAGTCGTGCCTGCCTGCCCCCACCCCAGTTGTGTCATTGTCCACTCCGCGTACAGGGTCACCTCCTCGTCCAGTCCTGCCTGTCAGTGCTGCAAGCATCGTGACTGTGCACGATGATGGGTGAAGCTCCATGCCAGAGGAGCTTGGAACTATGGTTCCATCCTCTGTGCTACCCGTTGCCCTGGGCGATGGCCGTGGGATCGCGGCCACATGTTCCTGCGCTGTCACCTGTGCATTCCTGATGCTGCCCTGTGAGCCCACACTGCAGGGACCATGCCCTGTCCACCTCGCTTCCCCTGGGGCCACATGTGGCATGCGCGGAGGGAGAGAGTGACGACCACTTACTTGAGCTGGGGTGCAGGGCTCGGAGAAGGACTGGGGTCCCCATGGCTTGGACGCATCTGTGTTTCAGGCTGGGGCATCTGAGATGTGTTCCCCGCGCCACGGACCGACCAAGTGGCGTGGGGGTTCCTGCCATAACTAAAAGGTCAAGGGCAATGCTTTTGTGACAGTTTTATGGGATGCCGGCGCCTGCACATCCCAAACACATTCCCCAAGAGCCACTGCCATACGCAGGGTCTGCGGTACCGGGGCACGGCTCAGAGAGGGTTCCCAAGGACTTTCACGTAGTTTGACTTAAAAACACAAAGCAGTGCTTTCACAAGATGAGAGACCATGTAAGTGTGTCTGAATAAAATGAAAATAAGCAAATGGCAATGAAGATTCATTCTCTAACACCCACACCATGCCCCTTCAGAACAAAAGGGTCTGCAGAACCGCACACAGTTTATTTTACATAGTTTGTTTCTGATTCAAACTCAGAAACTGAAAGCTGCAGATTGCTGATAATGTATATTTGACACAGTACCTGAAAATCATACAACTAAAGAATCATGTGTTTTTTCAGAAAATTCCATTCTTATCCTGCAACAGTACCTGTCACCTTGTCTTATGGCCAGTCTCAGAATCATTTGCGTGCAAATCATTTGTGTGCAAATAAAGGACAGTTTGCTGGTCATTTGCCCGTGTGTGTGTGTGTGTGTGTGTGTGTGTGTGTGTCAGTTTGCTGGTCATGTGCCTGTGCATGTGTGTGTGTGTGTGTGTGCACTTGCACATGTGCCATGGTGACTCATAAAGTAAAATTTTCATTATCTGTAATATTTAATTATTATAGGCATCTCAAAACTTTTATCCTGAAGTTGCAATGTGAGGCAGAGAACTTTTCTATCGATGTAATTTTTGTTGTTGTTTTTTGCTTTTGTTTTTGCTTCAAATGAGAATTCTTTGCAGAATCACAGATTGTCCTAAAAATAGAACATTTTCAATTGTTACACATTGTGGTGCTGAGAGCTATTGTCAAACTGATGACTAAGAAGGAGGATCCTGGGAAAGAGTTCAGTGTTTCCGTACCCTCCAGATGCCAAACTCTCACCCTCCTGCCAAAAACTATGTTTAAAATGAGCGGAATTCTCACTTAGAATTATAAAAGAGAGGTATGATTTCCATACCATTAAACTGGAGCATTTAGGCATTTGATTAAATTCAGTAATCTGAAGACTACTTTTAGCCAGCGCGTTACAACTCTGCCACTCCCAACTACTGCTAATTGAGGCAACGTCATCACACAGGGAAAACAGCTCAGTCCTGGTAACACAGAACTGCCTACTACCAGGGACCTCCGAAGTAATGATTTAATAATAACTGCAGGCTCCACTTGACACCTCCATTTAAGGTTTGTTTGTGTAGAAATAACAGAAGAATTCAGGTGGATGGTCCTTACTTCTTTTGTTTGTTTTTGTTTTTGCAGCACCAGGGCCTTTGCACTGAGCTGCATCCCCAGCCCTTCTGTCTTCGTTATCTTTTTCTCATCGCTGAGACAAAATAATCCTGACACCCAAAGTTAGAGGAGGAAGGATTTATTTAGCTCACAGTCTGTAGAGGTTTCAGTCCATAGCCACCTGGCTCCAAGGCAGGGTGGCACAGCCAACAGGCATCACAGAAGAGAAACAGTCCATGGTGGGCAGAAGGTAGCAAAGCAACAAGGGACAAGACAAGCCTCTTTCTGTCCCTTATATTGTATCCAGGCTACCAGGATCAGGGTAATGCCAATCCAGTCAGTGGACTAATTTAGTAATCACCCACCCTTAATCCTAGCACCCTTAATTCCAGCATTGCACCTTGAATCAATCACACACTCTAGATTCAGCCACCTCTGAAAAAGCCTCATCTATGACCACATGAGGCTTTGGGGAGACACCTAGACACAAGCCATAACACCTTCTTTATTTTTTATTTTGTGAAAGGGTCTCGCTAAGTCATTAAGTTGCCCGGGCTGGGCTTGAACTAGCAACCCTCCTGCCTCAGCTTCCCAGAGGGCGGGGATTACATGTGCCCCTCACTCTTAGAAGTGAGGACTTCAAAGAAGGAAAGTAGGGCAGGGGATGCACCATGAGGCCGCGTCAGTCTGCACGGAAGCATTTAGTCACACACGGGCCATTTCTGTGGGGCAGACAGAGCCACCTACCTGCCCCTTTCTAGGACTCAACCCCAGTACCTAGTCCTGGTGTGGATGCCTGAGGCGCCTGTAGTTGCCTCTGTGTACCTGAGTGAGGGACAGAGGTGGACAGCTGTGCAGAGAAGCCCTCGAGTGAGTGACCCCACCAGGCTATGTCTGGGCGATGCCTCCCGTCCCCAGCCTCACATCCCACTGGCCCACGGGGAGATCACGTCCACACCGCCATCCGCAGGGTCTCAAGGCTCGGGTCTTGGGCTCTTTCTCCACTCCTCAGCCCCCCGGGCAAAAGCAGCCACAGCACAGCCCGGCCACCAGGAAGAGGGCACAGGGCTGGCTCGCTGGCCTCTCACAGCTCACCAAAGCGCTTCCTCTGCTGACTGTTCCATCCCTTCAGAAATCTAAAAGCCACACCAGGAAGCCATGCTGCTTTCTAATTTCTTTTTTTTTATTAGTACGTGCTTGCAGTCCATGATGATCACATTCATCTGGGGGTTGGCGCATTGCATCACACATCTGAACGCCTTTACTACTCCCCCCATCTCCTGACCCCCTTCCTCATTTGAGAAAGTTCCATCTCCCTACTTCCTATTCTCTCTCTTTTATTTGCTCATTATTTATAATTTGGGTTTCTCATATAAGAGAAACCTTGCTATATTTAAGCTTGTGTGTCTGATTTATTTCACTTAACATTACGGTCTCAAGGTGCATCCATTTTCCTAGGCCTGACTCAGGTTTATCCTTCTTTATGGCAGAGTAGTTCTCCACAGTGTGTAAATACCACACCCCGAGCAGGGCGCATCCTGCCTCCCTTGCAATCTGCAGGCGGTGTTGTTGCCACGTGCTGAGGACCACAGCCTGAAGATTCTGCGTCCTTCCCCAGGTCTCCCAGAGCCCAGATCACAAACACCTCCCTCCCCGAGGGGTTGCTTTGAACTCCTCTCCGCTCCTGTGGAGCGGCTGGGTGGGCTCTGGTTCCCTCCCCCAGTAGCACCATGGGTCCTGATGGCTTTGCCTGCAGCATGGCCCTGGCTGTGCGGTCCCCACCCCCCGAGGCTCCAGCAGAATCCCTGCTCTTGCAGTTCTCTGCCCTTCCCTGAGCGCAGGCATCACGCCCATCCCTTCTGACCGCTGACCACTCGCAGGACCCCGGCTGCGAAGCCTTGGATGGAGCGGGTTCAAAGCGCACATCTCTTCCCTCCGATGTTCTTGTTCAGAGCAGCGGCTTCTATGTATGCCGGCCAGCAGAGGCGGGCTGGATGCAGCCACCACCCTGTCCTGAAAGGGACACGAAGTCAGCAGACACCTTATGTGAATTTGCAGGAATCTGAAAGAAAATTTTCAATGCATTTTTACTAGAATCACCCAACATGCCGGAGGAGGGCAGCGCTCTTCAGATGCAGAATTCTGCAACGCAGGCCTTTAGCTGACTCCGGTCAACAGGTGCATCGGCAAAGCCCACTGCTTGCAGGGAGGGAGAGGGGAGCGCGCCCAGAGCAGAACAGGGCTGTGGTTCCTGCCCGGGAGACCAACGCCTGGGGCAGTCACTGGTGGCAGAGCATTTGCACACCACTGTTTTGCTGGGTCCACCGCAGGCAGCTTGCAGGAGGATTAGCATGGACATGTGAAATACAGTCACTGTGAACCATGCAGACAATTGACACGGTGCTGCTGTTGTCATGGAGATCAGAGCATGTCCCTTAAGGAACCCGGGTGGGAGGGATTTAGAGGGAGGAGAAATGGCACCAGGCAGGGTGAACACGGGCTGTGCAGGGGACGAAAGGCGGCTGCACAGGAAGGACCGGGCAGAGAGGGAGAGAAGCGCCAGGCTTAGGGTTGTCGCTGGGCGCTACGGTAAATGAACAGAAGAATGCGGTTCACCATGGGGAAAATCATCCCTGTGTGAGTGATGGAAACAGAGCACACACAGCCTTCTAGAATCGGAGTCCTTCAAGGGGATCCGAGAGTGGGAAAAGAGGCCTCGCTGTGAAAGCAGTATGCAGTCCCAACCACTTCCTGTGTAAGGAGCTCATTTGGTCAAATTCTTGAACACGGAGTGGAAGGGAGCCCTCGGTTTTTTGTCGTTTTCTTTCTCCCTGTATCGATTTTGCAAAGGCCTCCTTTGACCCCTAGGAAGCAGACTGGTGTCCAGATGAGCTTTGCCGTCAGTCTGCTCTTCCACCTTGATGGATGCACCTGCTGGCGGGTCCTGCGGGAGCAGCCTCTCTGTCCAGAGCGCTTCTTCTAGGAGGGGAGACCCTGCACCTAACGCCCCTCAGAAGCGCCTGTCCCCTGTCCCCTGGGGAGGCCCGGGCAGGGAGGCTGTGTCTCCCAGCGCTGCACGCATGAATGAGTGACCCTTCTGGTGGCCCAGCGTGCTAAGGCAGAGCGGAGCATCTCCGCAGGTGGAGGGGCCTGGCTTCCGGACCACTCCTTTTCCATCATGGCCAAGCCAGGCCCCTGTCCAACAGCCCAGTTGCGAGTCCTAGGGTGCGAGTCCGACCCCCTCCTCTGACTCTACCCCCATCCACAGCCTGCTGCCCAGTCAGACTGCGAACGAGCAGCAAGAGTGTGCCACCCTGCTTTCACTGCTTTGTCGCCCTTCATCCGTACATTTGGAAATTCTTCCTCTCTGCTTGACGAGAACATCTTCTGGTAACGTCCACCGTCCACCACCCTGACACGGAAGCCCTGAAAACCCTACAATCTGGGGGCTTGCAATCCGCTGCCCGGAAACCAGCACTGACTGCATGGTGGCCCCAGAAGCAGCGGAAGTGACCACTGGGTCCCTGGAGCCCAGGGGAGGAGAGCCGCTTGCTGGAGGCCGCTGGGGAAGGGCCCTGTGAAGCATGCATAGAGCTGGCTGGGGAGCAGGAGCGGTTTTGAGGGCTGCAGGAGGACGACAATTCTTCGCTGGGGACTTTCGGGGGGGGGCGTGTAAGAGAGCAGGAATCTCAGACGAACATCCAGGAGGGTCGGTGAAAACCTAGGGCCAAGCTCAGGTCTGACACTAGGGGCTGCTCGGGTCTGGACAGGGAGACCACAGCCAGAGCGGGTCCTTGGGAAATGTGTCTTCTGTGACATCTCACGAACCCAGATTCAGCACATGTTTCAAGGCCTCTGCTTATTCCTGTCTTCCTATCCCACCATTGGCCCCATTCACTGGGTTTCATGAAAGTGAATAGTTGGTTTTTTCTAATTTCGTCAGTTGTTCTTCGTGCTAACAGTGGGCTGCAGAGCATGCTCTCCCCATGGAAATGGTTTTCCCTGTTCTAAGGGCTTCTCCACACACCGGGGCCGGCATCTCCCTCACCGCATGGGGACGCAGGCTGCCCAGAGCCGCGCAGGCGTCGTCCACACTCATCACGTTAGGGACGACCTTGCCTTGGGTTGATACGAAGCCCGCTGCTGGCACACGGATTAACACTTCTACACTAACACACACACTCACATCCCACTGGCTTTTGAACTAACATAGGGAGTTTCCTGGGCCACCATCCAAAACCTGGCAGCAACCCCAAAGTCCCCTGAACTAATGTACAAAATTCCCGCATTTATGGGTTCTTGAGAGATCTGTTTTTCAGATATAGCCTCATTTTTTTCATTAATTTAAACACATCTCAAAAATTAAATATGTGTATTCTATCTGTAATTAAAAACAAAACAAACTTTGCCTGACAGAGTAAGAATTTTTGCTTGCTTTCATGCATAAGCATAGGGTACTTTCTCTTTCTGTCCCTTAAGCTTTCCTTTGATTCGACATATTTTATTTCTGTAACTTTGCAAACCTAATCAATGGGCTTAGAAAAGGGACAGAAGTTGTCTGAATTAGAATCCAAGTCTATGCTGACCTTGAGAAAACTGTCTTAACTTCGCTGATATTCAGTGCTTCATTCATCTGTAAAGAAGGCTGAGTGCACAGGGTAGCTGTGGGGGGCATGAGCTGATGTATGAAAACTTCCTGTCCACTGGGAAAAGCACATGCTCGTCCTTGGAGGTGGACGATGGAGTTGGTGGAGGAGGTGGAGGAGGTGGTCAAGGCGGTGGAGATGGTGATGGAGATGGTGGAGATGATAGGGGTGGTAAAGGAGGTGGTGGAGGTGATGGAGGAAGTGGAGGAGGCGGTAGGGCTAATGGAGGAGGTAGAGGAGGTGGTGGAGGTGGTGATGGAGATGGTGGAGATGGTAGGGGTGGTGAAGGAGGTGGAGGAGGTGGTGGAGGTGATGAAGGAGGTGGAGGAGGTGGAAGAAGTGGTGGAGATGGTGGGGTTGGTGGTGGAGAAGGTAGAGGAGATCGTCAGAGTGGTGGAGATGATGGACGGGTGTTAGAGGTGGTGGAAGAAGTGGGGATGAAGATGGCAGAAGATGGTAGGGGTGGTAGAGGTGGGTGTGAAGACAGTAGAGGTGCTGGGGGTGGTAGAGGAGGCAGCAGAGATGGTGAGAGTGGTGGGTGATGGAGGAGGTGAGGGAGGTAGCAGGGGTAATGGAGACAATGGACAGGTGTTGGAGGTGATGGGAGAGGTGGGTGGAGTGCAGATGGAGGAGACGGTGGAGATGGTGGTAGAAATGGGAGGGAGGGGGCAGTGGAGTTGGTGGTACTGGTGATGGTGATTGTAGCATTAAGTATGGTGGTGGTATTGGCACTGGTGGTAACACTGATGGTGACAAAGGCATAGATGCTATTTGTGGTGATAACAGTAAAGGTGATGGTCTTGGTAGTACTGAAGGTAGTCGTGACTACGTTGGTGACAAAGCTGGAGGATGCGACAGCAGTGATGGCAGCCATGGTATTGGCCGTGGTGGGGGACACGGAGGTTGTGGTGGAGTTGATATTGGTAGAGGTGGTAATGTGGGTGTACAGGTGGTGGCAGACTGTCGAATATTGATTGGTGGTGATGGTCTTCCATGGTGGTGGGAGCCATGTTGTGACAGAAATAGGAAGACACCCTAGAAATGATTTCAGCACACTACATTTTTAAAAACAACTTTATTTGAATAGAATTAACATCCCACGGCATCCACTGTTTTCAGTTTACAAGTCAGTGGTATTTAGCATGTTCACAGAGCTGTGCATCCTCGCCATCCTCTAATCTTTGAATATTTTCATCTGTCTGCAAGGAAACCTTCTATCCATAAGCAGCCATGCACCCTATTCCATTGCCCTTTAAGACTTCTCCAGGCCTCGTGGTTGGGGCCTCGGGCTGTGGAGCCGGCTCTGAGGTCCTCCCCAGGCGCAGCACGCCGGCCTGCACGGGAACCACAGATCACGCAAAGCACTGTGGAAAGAAAGCAGGTGGACATGGCACAGCCCCAAGGTAACTCCTGATGCTGCTCAAAGCTTGTCTCTCCAAAGCTGGGATACTAAGAAAACTGAAGCAAAGCTTTTTGTTTGCTGTTTGGGTAAATACATCCCCTGAAGTTACCACCTGCTATTGCACAGCTGATGGAATGAGAACGAAACATCCCATCTCATTAGCAGGTGACTGGAGTGTGGAGTTTAAAAAAATAAGACAGCCGCCCATGTCTGGGAGTTGAGCCCAACCCCTCAACTTAGAAACAGAATCTACATTACGAAGGGCCTCTGCCCAGCACTTGCGGCAAAAAATTAGGAAAAAATCATCATCCTCAAAAATGTTTTTAAAAAGTTACATGAAATTCAGCATCAATATGATTGAATATAAATTTTAAAGACAATGAAGTAAAGACAGAGATAAGATCATAACCTATGAAATGATAAAAATCAGACACAAAATGTTACAGACTATGAACACAGCAACACGGGCGAAATACTTCATTGTAGATCAACGGACCAAAACGCATCAAAACGTGAATAGAATAATTCTTTTGTACAGTATATTTCAAAAGGATCAAATAGGCAAAATAACTTCTTTTCTAGAATTAAAGGACTAGAATTAATTGTTCTAAGGAAAAAATGTAAAGAATATTCTTTTTCATGAAATATTGAAACCGAGTAGAACGACGCCACCTGCGTGTGTGTCCTGCGCAAGTGGTCAGCCTGTGTCCCCACCCCGGGGAAGAAGGGCGACGCCTCCAGCTTTCTCCTGCGCATCGCAGGCGGATCCCCCTCTGTGCCTTAGTGGCCCTGTGCTTCCGCAGGGTTAGCTGAACACGGGGGGCCATGCGAGCACCCACACTCCCTCCGGACTCGAGCCCCGCGTGCCTCGGCCTCACAGGGAGGCTGAAGGCCTTCAGTTAGAACGTTTGATGGCTGTGAGCCTGATTTCTCAAAAATTATCATTTATAGTTGAGTCACTACATTTGATATTAAGAAACTACATGAAATAGGAGAAACCTGTTTGTTGGTAAATTTGACTTGTAGATGACTTTTGCAGAGAAATTAATTTTATTAATTGATTTGGGGTTCTAAATGCAAATCAGTAGTTGCAGTGCAATGATTTCTGTGTAATAAAATTCTCGAAATCTAAAATCTTTAGATCTATTTGAAAACAAAGTGAAAAGCCATCGTTCATCAATGCAAAAGGCAGCGATGTAGCTGTGGCCACGAGAGCGTGGACCTTCATTCAGTAAGCGAAGTCTGAGCGGGTAGTTAGGGTCTAGCTCTGCGCCACCAATCGAAGGACTGTAATGGTCGGTACGCCTGTTTCACTGAAATCTCTGTAAATGTACTAAATGAGATTGGGTCAAAAAACAACCAGAGTCCAAGAAAACTGTCAATGAAGCAACTTGCCTCCCTGGGAGGCTGAGGCAGGAGATCACAAGTTCAAGTCTAGCCTGGGCAATTTAGCCACTTAGCAAGGCCCTGTCTTGAAAAAAAAAAAAAAAAAAGAAAAAACTGCGGACCAAATTTTCCTGGGTGCTTTTCCAGATGCCAGATACCCCCACCTTCCGATACCATGAATTCAGCTCTTCCTAATTCTCCATAGTTTTTCTTTTTTAAATTCCTAGATCTTTTATTGTTTGCATTTCTAACTTTAAGTAATATACAGTCATGTGTTGTTCAACAACAGCAACATACACTGAGGAAAGATCCGCAGGTAATTATGCAAACATTGTAGGGGGTACACAAGCCCAGGTGCCTAGCACGACAAGGCGAGAGCATCTTCCGGGGTCAGCGCCGTGTATGCAGCCCCCTGGCATCCCCACGTCACCATGAGGCACATCTACCTCTAGCGCAGCAGCTTGAGAAAATACTTCCAGTTATGCACTGTGCGTGAGAAACCTCTGAAGTGTTGCGCTTCTCTCTCCTCCCAGACTATGAGCTCTTTTAAACAGAGAATGCTTTGCCTAACCCTGAGAGATTCAGGTCCACAGTTTGCATTTAAATATTTATATCCACATCTACATCTATGAGTCCGCCCTTCCAGATCTGAAGGAGCCAACCAACTGCATATGAAAAATACTCCTGCGAAAACTGCATCCGTACTGAGCACACGCAGACTTCTTTCTTACCGCTTTTCCTAAGCAGTGCAGTCTAACCGCTATTTACGTAGTGCTTACCCTCCGTTAGGCACCGTAAGTAATCCAGGGCGGATTTAAAGCCCGGGTATGGGAGGATGTGTGCAGTTCTGGGCAAACGCCGTGTCACTTGGTCATCTACAGATGCTGGTACCCGAGAGGATCTGAAACAACCAGGAATGGCTGCACACACGTACACAGCACGCATGTGCAAATTCACACGACAAACACAAGTACACACATCTGTCAACTGTGAAACCTACAGAAGCTTTCCTCCGTGCAGCGTCCCCGGTGCGGCTGCACCTTGCAAAGGGCTCAGTTTCTTAGGGAAGGCGGACATGCCCGCCGAAATCCTACATCTCGGACCCGGGGGCCTCTTCCCTTTATCAGAGCACAGCTCACTGAGGCCTCTTCCCCCAGTTTCAGTGCCGGGAAACGCTTCCAGAGTCACTCAGGCCTCGGGGAAGGTGCTTTGCCTTCCCCTCAGTGCCCGTCGTCGCCTGGGAACACGGTTGGCCTGGGAGCTCCGGCAGCGGGGGCCTCTCTGGTCTGCTTAACTCCGCGCTGCCCCGCGCTGAGCAGTCCCGGCAGGCTCGGGCTCTAGCGCTCTCCAGGTGTGGCGAGGAAGCCGCCCTGCCTTCAGGGACCTCCCTGCAGCGAGAGGAGTCCCTGGCTCCACCGAGGGGCGAGAGTGCAGCTCTGAGGTGTCACCTCTGCTCCCTGCCACTGCTCACACCCTGGTGGTGTCCAGGGGACACAGACTCACAGCAGCTCCACCCCCGAAGAAGGTGGAGAGGGCGGGAGGCCACACCCGGTTAAGGACCAGCTGCCAGTGGGTTCCGTCCCCCGCGCTTAGCAGTGGTCTGACCACACAGCACATGGAAAATTCCAGAAAAACATTGGTAACAGTTTTAAACAACTTTTACTACAGCGTCCTGTTAGAATTACTCTACTCCACTGTTAGTCCTTGCTGTTCATCTCCCCCCGCTGTGACTAATTCCTAAACCGAGCTGGGTCTGCACTGCAGGACAGGTCCGCGGTCCGAGGTCTCCCGAGGCCGCTCCTCCCTACTGATCGCGGGGCGCCCTGCGGGGCTCGCCCCTCCCGCGCCCGCCCAGAGCTGCAGCCTCGCTCTGTCCCCTCAGCCGCTCCTCTCGGTCCCCGCAGGCTCCCAGGAAGCACTTGCAGAACGGCATCATCCGCGGCTACCAGATCGGGTACCGCGAGTACAGCACGGGCGGCAACTTCCAGTTCAACATCGTCAGCGTGGACACCACGGGCGACAGCGAGGTGTACACCCTGGACAACCTCAGCAAGTTCACGCAGTACGGGCTGGTGGTGCAGGCCTGCAACCGCGCGGGCACCGGGCCCTCCTCTCAGGAAATCATCGCCACCACGCTGGAGGACGGTAGGCCCCGCCGCGGCGCCCCGCTCCTCCTCCTCCCGCTCCTCCTCCTCCTCCCGCTCCTCCTCCTCCTCCCGCTCCTCCTCCTCCTCCCGCTCCTCCTCCCCCCACTGCTCCTCCTCCCCCTCCCGCTCCTCCCCCTCCCGCTCCTCCCCCTCCCGCTCCTCCTCCTCCTCCCGCTCCTCCTCCTCCTCCCGCTCCTCCTCCTCCCGCTCCTCCTCCTCCCGCTCCTCCTCCTCCCGCTCCTCCTCCTCCCCTCCTCCTCCCGCTCCTCCTCCCCCCGCTCCTCCTCCCCCCCGCTCCCGCTCCTCCCGCTCCTCCTCCCCCCGCTCCTCCTCCCCCCACTCCTCCTCCCCCCACTCCTCCTCCCGCTCCTCCTCCTCCCCCCGCTCCTCCTCCCGCTCCCGCTCCTCCTCCCGCTCCTCCTCCTCCTCCCGCTCCTCCTCCTCCCGCTCCTCCTCCTCCTCCCGCTCCTCCTCCCGCTCCTCCTCCTCCTCCCGCTCCTCCTCCCGCTCCTCCTCCTCCTCCCGCTCCTCCTCCTCCTCCCGCTCCTCCTCCTCCTCCCGCTCCTCCTCCTCCTCCCGCTCCTCCTCCCGCTCCTCCTCCTCCTCCCGCTCCTCCTCCCGCTCCTCCTCCTCCCGCTCCTCCTCCTCCTCCCGCTCCTCCTCCTCCTCCCGCTCCTCCTCCTCCCGCTCCTCCTCCTCCCGCTCCTCCTCCTCCCGCTCCTCCTCCTCCTCCCGCTCCTCCTCCTCCCGCTCCTCCTCCTCCCGCTCCTCCTCCTCCTCCCGCTCCTCCTCCTCCTCCCGCTCCTCCCTCCTCCTCCCGCTCCTCCTCCTCCCGCTCCACCCCGCCGGGTAGAGCCCCCTCTGCCTTTCCAGAAGCTTCTCGTCCTGGCCGGGCGCCGGGCTGGGTTTTCCCGGGGAAACCAAGGGAACGGGTTTCCCCGCTGCTGCAGAATCCTGGCTAGAGCGCCGAGTCTGGCTGCGCGGGGTCCCCAGCCGAGGTTCAGTTCCGGTTTGAGGGCGAGGCGGAGAGGAGGCGGAGGCGTTGGTTAATCCGCCTTTGCGCGGCGTGAGCGGGCTCACCGCGGGGGTTCTTCCCACCCCTGCCCTCCCCTCTTCCCTCCGTCTCTTGGTCCTCCTCCCTTTTGCAGAACGTCTACCTCCCTGCTTCCAAGTATCTCTCTTCTATTTTGTTTTTCCATTTATTTATACTTTGAGTTTCTCATGTAAGAGAGGCCAGGCAGATTTTAAGCTTGTGTGTCGATTGATGTCACTTAACATTATGGTCTCAAGGTGCATCGTTTTCCTACAACGGACCCAGATTAACCTTCCTTTAGAGCGGTATTTATTTTATGTTTTAGGATCGCTTTCTGTGTTCAAGCATTCTGTGACCGCAGCATTAGGCTTTCTGGAGCGGGGTCCGGCGCCCTCTAGTGGGCGGGATGAGTGAATTCGGTCTTCAGCCGGGGCGGGAAAGCCGCAGGACCCCGGGGCCCATAGGATGACATCACGGGTGACACGATGGGGGGTGGGGTTGGGGAGCGAAACTGCTAGGCTTTAAGGCAGCAAGTGGGGCTGTGTTACCCTTTGTGTAATTAGCAATTTCATCATAGATCAGGGGAGGCAAATTATGATTTGCTTCTGTAATTTCTGACAGTCATTACAGGGAGAGACGTCTTCGACGACCACAAACTTGAACGCTAGGATTTTACTTGTACCCTCATAATCTTTGCAGTAGTGGTTAAGTATGCCTCTTGGGTTTTTGCTTCAATGCTATTTTCATTAAGCTATGTATTTCAGTCAATATTTCGCACCTTCTTTTAGCTCCAGTACTTAAGATTTACATAAACTCAGTATTTAAAATTCTGCAGATATCCTATTCTGTCTCTTATTTGTCTCTCCCCTAACAAAATATTATAGTACTGTGTTGAGAAAAGGGTTTCAGAGGATAAGGCAGTGAAAATGCGATTGTATTTCAGCTTATTCACACTTTTCAATAGTTAGACTTCCAGTTTGTGTCATAAGTTCTGACCATGGAGGCAATGCAGTCAGTGTTTAAAGAAAATACAACCTAAAGCAGCAAATTGCAAGCGTATAGGAAAATAAGCCAGACAAGCCGTGGTTTTATGTTCAGGTCCTCCGAAGTGAAGTAATTAAGTTGGAAAGAGACGCTGTGGAATCCATTACGACAAAGCAGAGACTCAGGCATTTTACCAAATTATTGTAATATTTGCACAGGGAAGTGGCGTTGCTTTTCTGCTGCTGGGGGCCGTTAGGCGCTGTTCTTTCTTTCGCTTACATACTAGAATACTAAACTATGCTGCGTGTTCAGTAACTCTGAGGTAATAAAACCACTCATAGTTCTTACAGATTCTAATTATTTCGTTTCAGTTCCCAGCTACCCCCCTGAAAATGTCCAAGCCATAGCAACATCACCAGAAAGTATCTCAATCTCCTGGTCCACGCTCTCCAAGGATGCCCTGAATGGGATCCTCCAGGGGTTCAGAGTCATCTACTGGGCCAACCTCATGGACGGAGGTAGGAGGGCGGTGCCCTTGCCCCAAGCACACACAAGCTGGCCCCTCGCTAAGGTGGGCTGGGGATGTGGCAGGCACTTCTCACCGGCGGACCCTGTCTCGTTATCTCCCATCTCGCAGGTGCACACAGGCCCTCTGAAAAACATCGTATGCTTTCAAGGGGCGATAGCAGCATAGGAGGAGGGCGGCTCTTGAGAAAGTTAGGCATGGACGCGTTTTCCTAGGTATGCGTGTCTGTGTCTAGAATGCAGGCAGCACCCAACCCTCCATCTTTATCTGGAACGGCCCACGCGATATGTGTTCTGTGCGGTTGGCTGCTTCCTGTTCCCCAACTGGAACTCAGCAGAAAGATTTTTGCTGTTGAACTCTAAGAGGGGTTAGGAAGAACGTTAGAACACCTGGAGAGGAGAGGAGTATGATCATTCCCCACGAGGAGTACCACGGTCACCTTCCTCGGTGCTGGCACAAAACACCTGCAACTTAAAGGAGGCGAGGATTATTTGTGCTCAGTGCATGGTCAGCCAGTTGCACAGCAGGACAGCATGGCAGAAGGGCCTGGCGGAGGAGAGCTGCTCACAGCATGGAGGACAGGAAGCAGAGAGAGAAGGGAGGAGCTGGAGAGGGAGATGCACCCTTCTAGGCCACGACCCCAGTGACAACCTCTTCCAACCAGGCCTCGCCTCCTAACAGCAAGCCAGCTACGAGCCCCATGAACCGGTCACCTCCCAAAGGTGCTGGCAATGGTTCCATGAGGCCCTCGAGGGACATCTAGATCTAAACCATAACAAGGAGCCATGCAATCCAGCCCCTCAGGCTTGGATTCGGCCTCACCATGGCTCGGTGGTCTGGCACTGGCCTGGCAGGCATGAGGCCCTGGATTCCATCCCCAGCACCACAGAGCAAACAAAAAAAACTTTCCATATTTGTCTCTTCTTCCTTTTTTTCTGTTCTCCTCCTGCTTTTTTGTCTTGTTCTTTCTCCTATTTCGTGTGTATGTGTGTGTGTGTTTTCTTTCAAGTTGTGGGACAAAATTCTCCTTTGTTTGAGGCAAGACTCAGAGTAAGAGACCTGCTCGGGTGACACCCGAGCCCTGATCTGCAGGTGCGGAGGTGGAGGGGGCTGCTATGAGTTGCAAGGCCCCAGCTGGGCTGCAGCCCTGGCAGGAAGGCCCAGCCTGCCGCTGTCGGGCTGCGGTGGCCACACCCACGTTCTCCCTGCTCTCCTGGTTTCCCCTATGGCCCCAGCCTGAGCCCAGGGACCTCCCCTCTGGCTCGTGCATCTTCCGGTCCCCAGGCAAGGTGTGGGACCCAGGGAGTGCTGCCCTCTGCATCTGGGCAAATGCAGCCAGGACCCCCAAGCTGCCCGAGTCCTGCTCAGGACCACCTGGTCTGTGCTGCCAACCAGGCCCCGGTCCCCATGTGGGCATCGGGACATGGGGTGTTCTAGAGATTCCCAGGGTCCATCTGTGCTGACTGGGCCTCTGCCACGGCCCAACGGTGCCCTGCCCCACCGAGGGGCGGGCTGGAGTCATCTTCTTGAACCACCTCGCCTCAACCAAGGGAAAGCTTTACAAAAATTGCAAAATGTAAAGCAATGGAAACTTGCAGATTCAGTTTACTGACAAAACCAAAGGATACTTTTACACGTACTTTTGATTTCTACTCCTCACGTGAGCAGCTTAAATCCCAGTGCCCTCCCCTAAGGACGGGCTTACACTGGAGACAGTTCCGGAATGCAGGGTGACCATCCATCCACATCATGTGTCACTCAGACTTCATGCTTCCTGTTAACATCTTAGCTCCAAAGTGGAAAATGTGGCTTTATACATCTAAGGATTTAAGCACTTGAATATTCAAAACATAAAGAATGCTTGGAGATGCATGAAGTTCTTAAAGACTCTTCGGTGTGCAGAATCAGGGTCAAACTATAATGCAATTCATCTAATGTAGATTCTGTGCTTAATTTCCAAAAGATAAGGAAAAAACTCCGGACACAGAGTGCTTCTGAGGGGCCACCCTGTGCCCGGCACTTAGGAGAGTGACATTCATAGGGCAGCAGGGCTTCTCTTCTGTGCAGACCCCTTATGCCGAGGCCCCACGTGGCAGGATCCCATGGGCCTCGAGTGTGTTGTGACTGTGAAAATTGTCCCCACTACCCTGTGAGAAAACCACACACACACAGCATGCATGCCCCACACAACACACACACCTCTCGCATGCTACACACATGCTGTGCACACCACACATACCACAAATCACACCGCTCACCGTGCACATACACCACACGTACGTGGTACTCCACACACCACGCATTTCACACACACACACACACTGAGACAGACCGAGGCTCTTCCTGCCTCCATGCTTGGCAGTTGACCCAGATATGTCCCAAAATATGTACGAGAAAGCATTTTGTTGTTCATGTGATCAAATAAAATACCACAGGTTCAGTATTGGAAAGGACAAGTTAAGTATACAGTATTTTGATATTTCTGAGGCTTTTTAATCACAATCAGAAAGTTAATTATTTTATAGGATGGGCAGAGACTGAGATTGCGGGAACATGGTCCCCTTTGATAAGTCACTATTTCCACCTGAATTTGGCAGATTTGTGATTTTTTGGCAGTACTGGGGTTGAACCCAGCACCCTCACACTGAGCAACACCCAGCCCTTTATTATTGTTGCTGCTTCATTTCTATTAGTAACAGATGTGTGCAGTCACCACGGATGGGCACAGACACATCCTGCAGCTGAATCCTGTTCACCTTCTCCCCCTTTCCTCCCTCACCCTCTGTTCCTAGATGCTCTCCCCATCTCCACAAACTCTTCCTCCCTGTTTCCTACCATCTGCCTTTTATTTTGCTCTTTAAATTATTTATACCTTGGGTTTCTCATGTAAGAGAAACTATGTGATATTTAACTTTCTGTGTCTGATTTATTTCACTTAACATCATGGTCTCAAGGGGCACCCATTTTCCTACAAATGACTCACATTTATCCTTCTTCATGGCAGAGTAGTACTCCATGGTGTGTAAACACCATGTTGTCTTTATCCAGCCACCTGCTGAGGGACATGTAGGCTGCTTCCAAGACGTGGCTGTTATGAGCTGTGCTGCTATAAACATGCGTGTGCAGGGATCACTGTAATATGATGTCTTTAACTCTTTTGGGAAGCTACCAGAAGAGATACACCTGGGTTGAATGGAAGTTCTCTAAACCAGAAAAGATCTTAATGAGCTCTGCATTTAAAGGTTTCCCATTTGCACCTGAGTTTTTTTAGCTTCATCCGATTGACCTGTATCAGGCTAAGGAAAATGAAAGCGATAAATGAGGAGGGAAGGACACTTCCCTCAGGGGGGAGAATTTCATCCGGAGCCACCTGTCCCTGGCATTCTGCATGCATGACAGCCACCTGCATAAGCAAACGCTTTCCCCACCTGTCAGCTGCCCATCAGGACTTCCACATGGTGACCCGGCTAGGAGACCCCGGGCCCCAGCATCTCTCCGCGGCCCTGCTCCCCACCTGCCTCCCACACACACAGCTCGCCCAGCCTGTGGCTCACGTTGGGTCCTGCCTTCTGTGACCCTCACGCCACCCCCTCATCAGCTCCCCTCAGCTCCCCAGCATGTGTGTGACAAGCCTAGACCGCCTCATGCTCTGTTTTAAATTCCCCTTCGATGCTACATCCAGTTCAGCCTAGATCCTCTTGGTGGCAAAACTTAAAAAATTTTAGGAAGGCACCTTGCAGTCAGCATAATCCCAAAAGAGGTGACAATCAGTGCCTGAGCCTCTGTGCAGGGTGTCAGGTGGCCGAGAGGACCGAAAGAGAAAGGGCCAAGGAGAGACCAGGCAGCAGGAAGGACAGGGTCCAGCCGGCTCCACCCCAGCAGCTCCCCATCCCCAGCCTGCTCTCCTTGCTGCCCTGAGTTACCCCGTAGACTCACAGTCCCGGCTCCCAGGCCCAGTGCCGTGTTGGTCTGGGCTCCCTGATCTTGGGCAGGCACTGTGTCTGCTTCCTGTCAGTGGCTGCCGGGGGAGGGGACCATCCGGGGGGTTCCTGCAGCTCATTTTGTTCTGAGGGCAGGTCTGGCATGTTGGCCACCTCGTCCCCTTTCCAAATCCATCCAGAAGGCCTCCTCTGGGCCGTGCCCTCACATCCTAGCCGCCCCTCACCATGCAGGTGTGCATGCAGCACCAGGTGTCCCATGGACAGCCACCTGTCCCTGGATGTTCAGGTGCCAGGCCCCACTGCTCTCAGCAGCCGGCGCTGTTCTGTAGGTGACTCCTCCAAACCCGGGGCCACACGGGGTCGGCACTTGACACATTCCCTCGAGGTTCTCAAATTGCTCGTGCAGGAGAGCACGATGTTCCATCTTGGAATAGCATTCGCCGATCCCACTCCCAAAAGAAAGCGAGGCATTTTTAGCTCACGCCAAGTTTCTGACAGGTCCCTGTCACTTCAGCAGTGGCACTGCCAGGAGTTCACTCCAGGTAAAGAGAGGAGTCTGCCGAGCAGCTCTACTTAGGTCAGACACACTTTTCCCCATTTAAATATTGTATTTTCGGCTTTAGGAAGGAATGCTGGACAAATTAAAGCTGTGTCAGTTTCAGGTTTGCCTCTTGCGGTTCTGATGTCCATCTCCATAAGCAGCCACCTCAATGAAGCTAATCCTTGTATCCATTGCCTGGCACAGTTACTGTTTCCTTCCCCTCAAGGGATACAAAGTTTCAGTTATGCAAGAAGAATAAGCTCAGGAGAGGATCCTGTACAGTGACTGTGGTTAACAATGCCACAGTGTGTGCTAGAAGTGTGCCAAGGGGGCTAGATCTTGCTCAGACATTTGAGAGGAAGTTAGATACTTAAAAGTACAGGAATGTTAAAATAGACTTTAAAAAATCACAAAACTTGGACTTGCAGAAGTTTCAGGGAGCAAGAGCGAGAGGCAGCTTGGCGTTGACTCGGGTCTGCAACATGGCATTGGACCGGACCCCTATGTTTCCCAGGTCAGCTTTCTCCCTGGTGTCCTGGGCCAGTTCAACGTGACACTTAGCAAGTGGCCACACAGCATGGGTGTGCACAGCGGCTGCTTTGAGCACTTTCAGAGGGTGACAGGCAGCGGGACAGCACGCGGTGTGGGAACAGAGTAACCCGACGGCCTCTGCTCTTGTCCTCCAGAGCTGGGCGAGATTAAGAACGTCACCACCACGCAGCCATCGCTGGAGCTGGATGGGCTGGAGAAGTACACCAACTACAGCATCCAGGTGCTGGCCTTCACGCGCGCTGGGGACGGGGTTAGGAGCGAGCAGATCTTCACGCGGACCAAGGAGGACGGTGAGCCAGGGTTGGGTGGTGGGCAGGGAGCTCCGTCCCGGCTTAAACACCCAGGGCACACTGGGCTCTGCCAAGGGGCAGCACGCCCAGCTGAGGGCACACTGGAGGCCCGGTCAGAGGGCTCACCCTGCAGCTGCGGCCACCAGGCGGCCCTCGCCCTGGCCCCTGCACGACACATCCCAGCACACATCCTGGCATCCAGGTCCAGGCTGCCTGGGCTCCATGTGGCCACTGCCTCCCTCTTCCGTACACGTTTTCTTCCCAGGCCTCTTCCTCATCCCCCTTCTCTTCCTCCTCCCCTGCTCTCCCTTATTCCTCCTCTTCCTCCTGTTCTTTCCTTTCCTCCTCCTCTTCTTCCCCATTCTCTTCTCCTCTCTCCTCTTTCCCCCTCCTCTGTATTCTCTTTTCTTTTATTGGCCACGTATTATTTAAATAAAAGTACTCTTTACCCCGAGCTGCGGTATCAGCTGTGCATGTTGTGCATCCTGTTAAAGTAACTTTCCTGGCTCCTTAGCTACCATCATAAGCTCTAGTTGTTTCCACCCTTCCACTCGAATCCTATGTGCCAGCCTAGGTCGTATCATTCTATGCTAGTAGAATCATTTTAGAAGTCCTCGATGGAAGAGCTCCATGATATTTTTTATTTTTAATTCTCATGAAGATTCATGATGTCTTAGTAAAATTTTAAATCACTGCTGTCCTCTGGCTACTAGTCTTGCTGTCCCACATCATTCGGATCAAGTTATGTGGCTCTACGGTTGTACTGGAGACACGCAGGCCCGGGACCTGCACAGCTAAGCCTACAGTCACTTGGCTCTGCACTCACTGTCTTCTTGCCAGGTGTCCATTCTCCGGGAAGCTGGGCAGGGCTGGGGAGTATATTAGCTTTTGTGTTGCTGGGTCAGAAGACCCGACACCTGCAACTTACAGGAGAGGCTTATTTTGGCTTATGGTTTCAAAGGGTCCCGTCCAAGGCAGAACCAGTTAGTTATCAGAAGGGTCTGGAGGAGCAAAGCTGCTCACATCATGGTGGCTAGGACACAGAGAGCAAAGGGAGGAGCTGGGGACAAGAATATGCTCTTCCGGGTCACGCCTCTGTGACCAGCCTCTTCCCAACAGGCCCCACCTCCTAACACATCGAGCCACAAACTCATCAGTGGATGGCAGCCCGGCCGTGCTCCTGAGCAGCCCATCCATCTGCTCTCACAGGACATGGCTGCTGCTGCTCTGCCCATCTTTCATGGGGTGTCCACACACAGAGGCCTCCTGCTTAGCTTGGGCTTTGCTAGAATTCACAAGTGGCTCTTCCTTGGATGTGCCAGCCAGTTTGCTCAAAGACGTTGGATTATTTCAGAAAAATCTGAGGTCAAATGCAGTGATGTGAGGAAGTCACCAATAGAGATATAGCTACAAGAGGTAATCAGACTATGCAGTCAACGTTTGAATTAAAGAGAGTTTATTACAGCAAAGGACGTACTGCCGTGAGTCCCCCTCAGAATCCTCCCCCTTCCTTCACACACACTCATCCCTCTGGCCACTTTCTAAAGCAACTCCGGAGTCCTCTGTCCTGAGTGTCTTTGTTAGGTGCAATCAGCAATACCATGAATACTGCCATCCAGGGAAAGGCAGCTCGTAAAATCATGACGCTGTGTCCTCATCCACCTTATTCACTGGATCTGGCACCGTGCGACTTCCAGCCCTTCCCCAAAGTCAAAACGACCAGGACAACGCAACTAAAGACACTCAGGAATGAAGACTCCAGAGCTGCTGCAGAAAGTGGCAAGGACCATGCGATAAGTATGTTCAAAGGAAGCAGGAATATTTTGAGGGGGATTCATGGCAATGTGCCTATTACTGTAACTTTTTAAAACATACATGGTATGTTTGATCATTCCTCATAAATCCTAAGTGAAAAAGAGTCATGATTTTATTTTAAGGCATAATAGACAAGAGCTGTGTAAATGCTGGTGCTGTCCCTTGCTGCCCGTGGGGCTCTGGACACCTTACCTAAGAACCCGAGCGTCCTCACAAGCACAGTTTCTGCTGTGGTCAGACCAGCTGTGTGCAAACTCCTGGGATGACAGGCAGTGGGCGGCCTCCTGACACCAAATACTTAGTTATTGCTCTCTGCTCTTTCAGGGCAGGGGTGGAATTTTTTTTTTCTTTTTTTTTGCATCGCTAAGCGGTAATTCAGATGTCACTGGCATTATTATTTAAACAGCAAGTTGATAGCCAACATAAATTTTGACATCTGCACTTTTTACAAGAATGTATAGAAATCCAATAAGAAAGGCAGGCTCCTCTGTTGATTGGTCATTTGGGATCAACTTTTAATCAGTCCTCCAGCTTTAGAAAACATACATTTCCATCGCAAAATATGACCCTGAGGCCCAGGGTGGACTTAGTTGATTAATTCTTCTCTGCCTTTGAACCCGGTGCTGGTAGTGGCAGGGGTGTGATGGGTTGTAAAGATCTTACCTGGGTGCACCATTCACCCCAAGAAGGGCTGAAGAACTCCACCTGCATGACGGCACACAGAGCTCAGTGTCCGTATCATTCAGGACAAATCAGCACTTTCAAAAAGAAGTGAAGCAGAAATTGGGTGACAGGAGGGGGAAAAATCTAGTGTAATGACTAGTTTATCTCTCAGATTCACATGGAAAAGTCACTAATTGAGAAATGGTAAGGAACTGTGCCACTCTTTGTAGGATCAGTGTCTAATATAAATAGGCACTTGAGAAGTTTGGGGAATCGAGTGCAATTTTGTCTGATTGGAAGAAAGGACCAAGGCCAGTCACTGTAGAAGAGATGCTTAATCCAATTAGGATTACAGATCCCGTCTACACGTTCACCAGTAGGTTGCCTAATTTTAACTTTGGATTACAATGCCAACTTCAATTAAACTATGTGAAAATGTGCAGAGAATGCCAGGAAAATAATTGCCAGCATGATTAACTTCTCCCTCATTAAAGCATTATTTTAGACATAGGTTGACACTCTCTCAAGGAAAGAAAGATTAATATAATAATGATAAATTCTTGGTAAGCCCTCTTGCCTGGCGCACGCTGACCCTAGTCTTCCTAACCCCTCAAGATCAGGTTTAAATTGTGTTCTTAGGTCTTTGATTGTCCTAGGCAGGGAGATGTTTTCCCTAGTAAAGACAGAACATTTGCTTTTTTTTGCAAGAGATAATTTGCAACTGAAATGTTTGTTTAATAGTTTCTCAGCCTCTGTCTGAGGATTCTAGGTTCACAGACGTAGTCTCAGATCTGTGGTCACATTTTCAGGTCCAAGCACAGAGTATCAAGCACATAAACTTCAGCCTGAGGCCCATGGATGTCTTAGTCACTTTCCTTGTTGCTGGGACACAGTCTCCGACACTTGCAACTTAAAAGGAGGAGAGGTTTATTTTGGCTCACAGTTTGTAAGGGTTTCAGTCAGTAGCCGGCTGGCTCCAAGGCCGGGCGGCATGGCAAACAGGCATCGAAGAGGAGAAAGAGCCCACGGTTCCTGAAACAGAGAGATCAGGAGGGAAGGGGAGAGGCCGTTCCAGGCCATGCCCCCAGTGACCACCTCCTCCAGCGAGGCTCCACCTCCCACCCTCACATTCTCCCAGGGGACCAATCCAGGGATGAGCATCAGGACCCCACCATCCAGTCACCTCCAGAAGCCCCAGCTAGGAGCGCATGAGGCTGGCGGGGACACCTAGATACGAATCCTACCAGTGGACATAATTTGGGGTCTGTAAGAATTGTTCAGGGCTCAGTTTGCTTCCCAGGACTGCTAGGAATGAGAACTTTCACCTCTGCTCGTGCTACAAGAGCACAAAAGTTAGCTGATCTGGCTTTCTTTCCTGAAGCACAAGACAGCAGATCCCAAATTCTGAAACACTTGCCAAATTCTAATATTTTATTTTCCAAGCCCACATATAATCAGAGCGCAGCCATGGGGAGAGAGGGTCGACGCCGTCCATTCATTTGAAATGAAGAGAGCAGCCTCCGCCTTGGTGTCTTTGTTCAGAAGTGACCCTCACGAATGTACGCGGGGAGATGTGGTATTGGGGTTCGCACACTGACTGAGCGAATCTCTAAGAGGCCCGCGACTCTGTGGGGTGTCACGCTGGCGGGGCGGCCGGGAGCAGGTGGAAGCATGACCTTTGCCCCCCCCAGGAGTTTCGAAGAGTAAGACCTGACCAGACTATGGGGTGGTGGCAAGTGCCCCGGGCACCGTGTCCTGGGGGCGAAGGTGTGTGTATGTGCAGGGTGATGGGGCGTGTGCGCGTATGCACACCCCACCAGTGCTGCTCTCGGCAGACCCCACCCCCAGAGGAGTCCTGCCAGTCAGCACCGCTAGGCTCCCAGGGCCCCACGGGGTGCACCCTGTCACAGTGTGTCACACACACACGCACACATGCGCACGCACACACAAGCGTGCAGAGATAGGGCTTCCTCCCCCGAGACCAGTGGGAGCGGAGGTCTCAGCGGCTTCCAGGCGCTCCTACTCTCTGCCCTGAGCTCAGGCTCCCATTCTCAGGGGCTCAGCACCTAGGTCTCCCCCACCCCGAAGCAGCCGTCCCCTTCTGAGGTCAGGTGACCGGGATGTCAGTTATACTCCAGCCCTCCACCCTGGCCACATCACACGACCTAGGCTCGGGCGTGCTCTGCCGGTCCCAGTGAGAGCTGCCACCTGCCCTTGGGGCGGAGCACGCAGATCCCCAGATGCACCAGAGCTGGGGTCTCAGACCTTGGGGATCCATTTTTCACTCGCTGAGCACATCTGTGCTGAGGGTCCATGCGTCCGACACCGGCCAGGCGGACCCGGCAGAGAGCCCGTGGGCGTGGCGGGTGTTCCAGCTGGCGCGGAGCCAGCCATGCACGGCGCTCCCGAGTGGATGTACAGTGAGGGAGGAGAACGGGCGCCCCGACCCCGCTGAGCCCGGCTTCCTGGGGGAGGTGATGCTTAGAGGAACCTGGGAGATGAGTGAGAATCACTGGGGAAAAGTAGAGTGGATGAGAAGATTCCAGAAAGATGGACCCCTAGGGCCTACATCACACACCAGGGGCTTGGAGCCCACCTCATGCAGGGACTGACCGGACCCCAGCACCAGGGACAACGCCCAGCCAGGGGGAGCCCAGAGCACACCTGATGTGTCCACGCAGACCTGCCCTTCCCTCCCGCTTCCTTCCTTCCCGCCTTCTTCCTTCCTTCCCTCTTTCCTTCTTTTTCTTCTTCCTTCTCTCCCTTCCTACCTTTCCTTCTTTCCTTCTTCCCCGTCATTTTTTCCTTCCCTCCTTCCCTCCCTCTCCTCCTGGCTTCCTAACCTGCCTTCCGGAAGCCCTTCCTGAGGAGTCTCGTTATCACCATGGAGACGCTTTCTTCCGCACTCATATTTCATGGGTCTGTGTAAGGAGCAACTTCGTGACAGTGTCGCCTGACCAGAATCATGGCCACAGACAGGCTGCAGACAGAATCACTGACTGCTCAGTGACTCCTCGCTGGCTGCTGCCCCAAAACCCACAGGCACCTGAGTCACAGTGGCCGTGGGAGGGTCCAGTGCGGTCCTCTGCCCTGGCCCTGCTCCACTCGTGCCCGTCTCAGCTGTGGCCCTGACACCAGGAGCCTGAGCACAGTGGCCCAGACACTGGCGCTATGTCCCCAAGGAAGTCTGTGTCCAGGCCAGTCACTCCCAGGGGCTCCCGGCTGCCTGGCAGGAGGACACTAAGACCTTGCATTCCAAACAGTGACCGGGTCCCAGCCAGGCTCTCTCACCAGAGTGGACTTAGGACAGTGATGGTGGAACGACAGGGGACACATTCAGTCCCCAAATGTCTCAGCCGTCTGCCATCCTGGCAGCAGTAGGAGGCTCAGAGGTCCCTCCTGGCTCCCTGGGGACTCACAGAGGCTCTGTGCCAAGGCCACCATCAAGTGGGGACCTCTTCTGGTGGCCTCGCTTGCTTGGGAGCAGGGCCACCCTCTTTCTCTCCCTTTCCCTTTTCCCTGGGTTGCACCTGCCTCAGCTTACCCACCTCCTGCACCCAGAGGACAGGCGGAGGGGAAAGCAGTGCACTGTTCTTGCTCCCAAACCCTGCTCAAGAGTTTGACACTGCTCTCTGCCCCGGGGAGGTCACCAGAAGGGCGTTGGTGGCACATTCACACTGCGAATCCTGGGGGACGCTATCCACCTCTCTGGGCGGGAAGCAGCGCCATGCAAAGGAAAGGTGGCCTTGGACAGAGGGCTACTTCCTGCCTGTCACCGGAGCCCAGTCTCCAGCTGTGGGGCGGAGAGGTGCAGCGGCCTGGACGGGGACACGACTCCCAGGAAGACTTGACGGGAGGGCACAGTCCCGGGGCGTGCAGCGCCGCGGGCTGGCGGCTCTGGTGTTAGGATGTACTGTCCGGGTTCTGCAGGCCGGAAGTTGAGACCCAGTGCAGCAGGGCCGGGAAAGCTGCCGCAGGTGGCTGTCTTCCCCCGTGTCCTTCGTGTCATTGTCCCATGGTATGCGCCGTCTCTGGGTTCCAGTGACCACTTTGGATAAGATCATATTGGGTCAGGGCCACCTGAGGACCTCTTGCAACATAATCACCTCTTTAAACATCCTCCGTCCAGATACCGCCACCCTCGAGCGGGGTCTGGGTGCGCCGTGCGGGGAGCGAGGCTGTGTGCTTCGCCCAGGACTAACCACTCGCCTTTTGCAGTTCCAGGCCCTCCCGCGGGCGTGAAGGCAGCCGCGGCCTCGGCCTCCATGGTCTTCGTGTCCTGGCTGCCCCCTCTCAAGCTCAACGGCGTCATCCGGAAATACACGGTGTTCTGCTCACACCCCTACCCCACAGTAAGTTGGCAAACTCCTGGCCCCCTTGCTTGCTTTCCCACCCAGCTGGTTCTCTCCGGAGGTTTCATTTGTCCCCTGTCCTGTCCACACACAAAGCAAAGTCCTCCTTTACACCTCATTTGGAAGCGCTCCCACGTGGTGACGAGGGAGCCATTGTCTGGGGTTGTGTTTATTCCTTGAGTTCCCGCCACCCCACCAGTGGCTCATCAACCTGGAGGCAGAGGCTGTGATTGCCCCTTAATTGGTAGTCAGTGGACAGCAGCTGTTGACGTTGCTGTGGGGCCACCATGAAATACTCACAGGCCCGGCCTCCCTGCCACCCTGTCCACCCCTTCCCACGGGAGGAGCAGCTGCCGCACATGGGTCCCTGACCCTCTGTTCCGGCGGCCCCCAGCTCCGGGAAGGGGCTCGAGTCACAGCACTTTCTGGCTCCACGCCCACTGTGCCCGATCCCAGCCAGGACTCCTGCCCGATGGACTTACAGGGTGCAACCGCTTCTGAGGCCAGACTCAAAACCATGTCACGGAAGGAAGTCGGAGAGAAAATTAAATAGGAAGTGGTGCATCAAAATTTATGATGTCTCCCTAGAAATTTTATGACATTTTCTGAAGCGGGAGCCATCTTTGTGTTCCCCGGCCCCTGATAGAGAACCTAGCATGCACGGCCGGGCAGGAAGCGTTTGCGGGGTAAACGCACGGCTGTGTCCCAGTGTGGTGAGATCCGTGCGACGTCAAATGCACCACCCCAGCCATTCTAATGTGCAGTTCAGTGGTGTCAAGGACATTTACCGTTCCGTCCATCGCCACCACCCGTCTGCACAATGCTTTCCTCTCCCCAAACTGGAGCTTCATACCCATCAAACACTCAGTGTCCATTTCCTCTCCCCCGGCCCTGGTGACCCCCATGCCACTTCCTGTCTCTGAACTCGGCTGCTCAAGGGGCTCGCAGGAGTGCGATTTCACAGCCCCCGGCCCCCAGCCTTGGCTTATTCCACGGAGCGTAGTGTCCTCTCGGTCCCTCCACATCGGTCCCTGAGTCAGAATCTCCTTCCTCGAGGCAGAACACTATTCCCGAACTCATTTCCTCATCGATCCTTTGATCCAAGTGGCACATTTTCCCAACTCCAGAGTCTGTGGGGGGGGCCAAGGCTGTGCAACTGACAGGGAGGGACAGTGACGGAGAGGCCAGGTGACGGCCTGTGTGCAGCTCACGGTTTCGGTCCAAGGCCGGGCGGGAGGCATGGTGGAAGGGCCTGGCCTAGCGGAGGAGAGCTGCTCGCCTCATGGCAGCCAGGAAGCTGAGAGAGAAGGCAGGAGCTGGGCGGGGAGATGCACCCTCCCAGGCCGCGCGTCATTGCCCGCTCTTCCCTGACCAGGCCCCACCACCCACCAGCCCGCTTCACCCTGAACTCGCCGCTGATGAATCGCGAGCCCTGGTCATCAGGCAGCCTTCCCACGCACCCTGCTCTGAGCCCACGGGAGCTGTGGGGTCCTCTGCTCACGGCTCGTGAATCTGAGGACCCCCACACCATCCCCGACTTTCTCTCTAGCCCTAACCTATCCCCTTCTCTCCCAAAGGGAGACAGAAGTATTGCCGATAAGGAGTCGCTTTCAGCTCAGTGTAAAGGGCTTCTGTGTTTTCACTCATTTGTCTGTCTCTTTGCTGTGGGTCTCACTCGAATTTGCTGTTGTGACTCCAGCAAGCTGGAAGGAGGTCGCCAGGTGCAGACAAGGTCGGCCCTCAGTCTCCTGTCCTCCCTGCGGGTCCCCAGCCCCCGCTTCACACCGCCTGCCCTATCCTATTGGGAGGAATCTTGGCCATGGATGTGAGCATAAGGGAGGCCCGCACCTGACCACGCTCCGGGTGGCATTAGGCTCTGTCCTCCCATTCCAGCCACTCAGGCTCATTGCTCAGGCTGGTCCGCTCGCTGCTGACCAAATCAAGGCCATGTGTCCAGGTGAAGGGAAAAGAGGTTACTGAACGCTGGCTCCGAGGAGGCAGAGGAGCCGCGTGCCTCAGGCCCCGTCCCCTGCTCTCAGGTGGGCAGGGGTCTTCCATAGCAGGGAGCAGAGGGTACGCGTGATCCCTGCACTGCCGCATCGCCTCCAGCATCTTCGCCCTGCTCCTCTTTCTAGCGGAAAGGATGCCAGGCTCCAGCTCCCAGGCTCACGGTGGCAGCGTGTTCCATCGCTTCTCCTGGGCTGAGAAGAGGTGTTGGGCGTGTGCTCAGCGGGAGGAAGTTTGGAGAAGTTGCTTATCTCTAAGGGAAAAAAAATCTAACTTTTAAGGTTCCATTTTGCAGTGCCAGTTACACTCCTAAAAGAGGAAGTGCTGTATAATCTGGAATCGACCAGGCGGCCTGTGGGAGGGATTGGGATGGCTTCCCAGGATTCTCACCGTGGCTCCTGCCACACGGAATGCACTTTGACTCCACAGGACCTTCTCAGCAACACCCTGAGGTCGAAAGGACCAGGCAATGGGGAAGGACCGAGTTCCTCACCCTGCTGATGTGCTGGGACCCCAGGGATGTCTCTGTGCTCTCTTTTGGCCACACTGAAAAGCCTGTAGGTATAGAAATGTGATGGTCACCAGGTGCCTGCGTCTTCCGGGCCATGTCATTCATTAAGTTTTTCAGGGAAGGCCATAAACCTAGCCCTGTCCTCAATACAAACATCATCTAAGTCTTGTTTGCTTAAAATAAAAGAATACCCTGTGAGTCAGCATCAGAGAACATCAGTCCATTTGTTTTCAGAGAGTGAATGCTTATAAATCCCATATACTACCTGTCTTGTAATAAGAAATTAATAAGAAGCTATAAATTTCTGGGGGGTAGTTTTTTGTTTTTTTTTTTTTCCTCAGCCTTAGTCTCTGTGATTCGATTTTAAATCAGAAAAGGAGGCCATCTCATTTTCTGCGGTTTTGTGGATTTCTGCCTGTGTCACAATGACCACCAGGGGGCAGCATGAGCTCTGTGTATGTCCCCTGTTCCTAAACCTGAATTTTTTTCTTTGAAATGATTTCATAGTTGGATGTAGAACATGGGAGGATAAATCAGGACACGAGATGCCCTGTAATTTGATCTTCTTGTAAAATTCCCTCCGGGAACCCCTTACTGCTCAATTCCTCATCCTTGCTTGAGAAACGTCCTTAAGTCTAATATGTTAAATGCATTTCCTAGTAATGAGCATTCATTTCACACTATTCTCTCAGTTCTGCTTAGTAAAGGAGGCTAGAGTTTGAAACTTTGCAAGTAGCAGGCGAGTTACATTTTCTGGAAAGGAGTCTGGTTCTGTCGACGGTTGCCTAGAAGCCGTGCTGGGACCCAGGACCTCACACTGCGTCCAGTCGATGGATGGGACACCTCGTTTCATCCCCGGAAGGAGAGGCAAGCCTCAAAATCTCTGCATTCATTTGGGTCAGAACCTCAGGCACACAGTGTATGGACCCTGGCTATTGATTTTGATCTATTCCTGTCTGAACTATCAATTCACAAGCTATTCACAAGCTATCGAAACCCTAAGACATGAGCCCACCTTGGGAGCTCCCAGGTAGGAGCTGTTTTTCCTTCCTGACCCCTCCTCCCCACGAAAAAGCAGTCTGTGAAAAATTATACATATATCAACATCAACTAAGCGCCAGCATGTAGAAGTGATCTCCTTCCCAGTGCTAAGTCGATTTACACAGAGCTTAGAAATCAGGTAGCAGAATCTCCTCAGCACTGAAGCGTAACCCTCGGAAGGCATGAAGTTGGCGGATGAGCCGTGACTTCCGTCGGCCCTTCCCGGTCCAGATGCAGTGCTGCACAGCGCGCCCTGTAAACCGGCGGGGTCGGAGGGTGAGAACAGACTGGTGCTCTTAGCCACAGGCTTGGGGCAAGGGGACTCTAGTCGGGGTCGCCCGCCCTGAGCAGCGCAGGAACAAGTTTCCCGGAAGACAGGAAGAGCGGCTTTCGCCCGGTCCATGAGGCACTCAGTCCGAGGAGGCAGGTGGGCGGCTGTGCTTTGCACGGCCACAGTGGGACCAGCCCAGAGCAGACTGCAGCCGCCCGCCTGGCGATGGGACGAGGCGGGTGCGACCTGACCACCCGCACTGGTGGTGAACATGTGCTGCAACGCACCCTGCTCCTCTCCAAAGCCACCACACGCCTGCTCTGCACTTCCGCTGCTCTTCTCAGTCCTGCTGCCATGCGGAGTTCTAGCATGTCGTGCTGTTGCAGAGCTATTTGTTTTTAAAATCCTTTCTCTATTAAACCAAGCATGGTGGTACAGGCCACGTAATCTCAGCACTCCGGGGGGGCGAGGCAAGAGGGTTGCAACCTTGAGTTCAGCCTGGGCAACTTAGTGACTTAGCGACACTCTGCTTCAAAATAAAAAACAACAGAAGAGCTGGGGACATAGCTTAGCACAAAGGTCCTGGGTTCAATACGCAGTATCACACACAGAATCCTCCCTCTTCATCTCCACTGTCCTGTCCTTGCTCCTTCTCCCCAGCACCCTCCTGTTTTCATTGAACCATCCTCATCATTTAACTTCATCTGAAGTTAAGAAGTTCAAGCCAGGCATGGCAGTGCACACCTGTAATCCCAGCACTCTGGGAGGCTGAGGCAGGAGGATCCCACGCCGGAGCTCTGGGACATGCTTACTTTCCTGCCCCTGTCCACTGCCCGGGGCTCAGGCACCCATCTGCAGAACCAGCCCCACAGCAGAGGCCTGTCCCCCGCCATCCCCGCTGGCAGGCACAGTTACCCTTTCCAGCTCTAACTCTGAGCGTGTCCTGCCCTTGTGCAAATAAATCCCTTAGATGATTTCTCACTTTTTACTTTAAAAGCATCCACAAATCTTCCGTAGGGCCCAGACAGATTTCCACACCAGCTCCCGTCCCACCTCCTATCTGCTAAACTCCGCATCCAGCCTCTGAGCCGCACAGCCCAGAGATGCGAGTGCGTGCGCTCGTGTGCAGGGTGTGTGCAGGCGCGCGCGTGGGGTCCTCTTGTGAACCCGTGTGAAGATGCTTGTTCTCGAAGGCGCGACTGAGTGCGATGTTTCTGTTCACCTGTCTCGAGCACTGGCTCTGTCCCGGCCTCTCCAGGCTGGATGCTGTCCTATTGCACCGCGTGTTGACCGTGACCGCCACATCCCCCTGCGCTGCTTCCATGGCCCACGTCAAATGCTGGTTTTACGTCAGCTCATTCTAAGGACTTGCGGCCGTGCACAGGAGATGCGGTTATCGTTATCTTCACCAAGACTGAAATGGGACTGTCGACTGGTCAGGGTCACAGAGCTTGGCGCCAGGATCTGCCAGCCGAAGGGGCTGAGCGCAGGGGCCTGGCTCTATCCCCAAGAGCCCACGTCTCCCATGGGAAGCGGCACCGTCCTGCCCCAGTGCTGCCCAGCACCGTTTGGCAAACTCGCTTTGCTCTACCCACACCCTCCTGTACAATATAACGTGTGCGTGCCTGGGCCTCACAGTGTCTGCCTCAGGTGCTAGGACCTTGCTTTGTCACCGCCGTGCCTGGGAACACTGGGTGGTGTGCAGGAAAAGCAGGGAAGTGCAGCGCTGCATTGTTCTCTGCATTCTGACTGTGAGGCCTCCGGTAGAGGTCGAGTGGCGGGATGAAGCTGCTTAATAAGGCCGAAAGGTGTGCTACAGGCTCTGGGATGCTTTCCGTGCGTGAAGGATTCAGATTAAATGCTCGTGCTTGTAAATCACTGACGTGGAAATCAGGTCTTCTACCTAATGACCGAACAGTGGCTGTCCTCGTGCTGCGGTGGCAATCTGGCCTCAGATCGACCTCCGTGATCATTTACACCTGTGCGTTTGCCAAGCTCCCGAGGCCCTCGCTGAGTTTCTACTGGTGAGCGCTTGCTAGGTGCCCTGAGGTCAGCCAAACGTATCTCCAGTCCTTGGAGCTCTTGTCACAGCGTCACACAGGCAGGAGAAACCTGCAGAAGTTGCAGAGCATCCATCCAAACATCCCAGACATGTGGAAATCAATCCTGGTTTATAAAACTTCAGCAAATACACTCCTGAAGCTCCTTTGGAAATACCTCTATATTTCACGGTCAGTCCTAATGCAGTGACTCTAAATCTTCTATAAACGTTTCATGCTGTGATTTATACCTACTTATTAGCCTTCTGTTCTTTGGGAGAGTGGAGGGGAAGTCTGTTATCTTCAAAACTCTACAAATGCTCTTCTTCCTCCTAGTATAGCCTTAAAGAACCAGACGAGCGCTGTGCAATTGCTGTTGTAGTTTTCTTTACCTGTTGTCACTGACAGTCACTGGTTTCGCCAGGTACAACCTGAAGGCATTCAATGATTATAGCTGCTGAAATGCAGGAGATCGCTACTCAAAGGGTGAAAGAAACCTTGGTCTTTCCAATCCTCAGCCCAGTCTTGTCATTCCTAGAGCCAAGGGCACCAGAGCCTGCATGGCAGTGGGATTTTGGTGCAGAATCAAGCCCTGGAAGGCCTTTGGAAGCCCGCCTGCTTGCCCTGCTTGGCAGATAAACTACCAAGAATCCTGGCGCTAAAGTGGTTTTTGTTCACCCCAGACAGTCAGCAGATGCCGTGCAGACGCGCTCCTCTCTCCGCCAGAAGCTTCCTCGGCGTCCTTGGACTAAAATGTCCTAAAAACAAGAAGTGACTTTATTTTTTAGAGCACTTTTAGGATCACAGCAAAATTGAGCAGAAGATGCAGAGACTGTATGTACGCCCTTCCCTCCCCACCAGCACCCAGCACCAGAGAAGCACGTCTGTGACAGGCGATGCCCCTGCGCTGGCACGTTGTGGTCACCCAGAGTCCACTGTCTACACCGGAGCTCACCCCTGGCGCCGGACACTCTGTGGGCTTGGACAGTGTGTGATGACGTGTGCCCGCCACAGGAGCATCCACGGCATAGCTTCACTGCCCTAAAACCCTCCATCCTCTTCCTGTGGTCCTTCCCTCCCCCAACCGCTGATCTCTTTTCCACCTCCACGGTTTTGCTAAGATGCTCTTCCTCTCGGCCAGCTTTCAGTGCCTTGGGAAGATTTTGGCTTTGAAAACATCATAGCATTTTTATTTGGCCCAACACAGACATGTTGTACTATTTAAGGAATTAAATTGGCTTTGAATCATTTTCAATTAAGAGTACTGGAAATAGCTATTTTTCTAATGCTATATATTATGCCTATATTATTTTATAACTAAGAATAGTCTTTTTCACTCATTTCTTTCTTCTCTGGGAGTTCTATGATGTGGAACTAGTTCTTTTGTGCAGACTTTGTCAAATAGGTGACAAGCATCGAGTTGAATTAATACTGTAACGTGCTTTTGGCAGACAGGTAATTGGGGTGGCAGGTGGCGAGGCGGTGAGGTGTTGGGAACAGAGGTGATGGTGGTAAGGGAGGGGCCTGGGAAATGGAAGGGGACAGAATTCCAGCTGGACAAAAAGACGGGGTCCTTCATCCTGACAATGACATTAAGGAGCCTGCTTCTCTCATGCCTTTCCTGGATGTCAACTTTCATTCACTTCCAAAACATTATAACCAAAAAGTTATATTTGAAAGGCCAACAAGTAAAATTTATCATACCTGAAAGACGTTTTAGAAAGTGACCGACAGCCACGCGTAGAACAGCAGCTACAGCAAACTCAGTAAAGTGCGCGGGAAACCCGGAGATGAGCCGGGATAAAGCGAGCAGTGCCAATGTGCCGTGTGTTCTGCCAAGGCTGGCCTGTCTGCCTCTGCCTTTAGGATGATCCTTGTGACGTAACATGACCACGATTGTCTTCTGGAGGTGAACACAGTGAGATAAAATGGAACCCGGGTCAAAATGAATTACACATAGGAATTAAAAAATCTTAAACTGACCCAGCAAACTGTTCTTTCCTAATGGAAAGCAGACCATTTCTCTACCACTAAACAAAGATTTCCCATGATCACACAGTATTGTTTAAAAGAGTTGTCTGTTTTGTTTATTTTGCTTTGGGGTCGATTTTTTAAAAAATCAGTACTGTGCGTATTATACCTATGAATCAGAGCTTTCAAGATTTTTGAAGAGTGCGTGTTAATAATTAGATAACGGAGCTTTTTAAAGCACCCTGTTTCTTTGATAGAATTAGTTTTTCATTAAAAAGTTAATTGAAATTTCGTTGAAGTGGAATTACTCTTGCATCAGTCAGACAGGCTGAATAATTTTATCTGAGCGGCCGGTGAGTTCATAGTCAGTTTCTATACATTATTTTCTATCGCACCCAGATTGTTTCTGGGTCTCCGTTTAGCTCACCCCATGCGACACACGTTTCTTCAGCCCACCCAGCGGCTGGGCCAGCTGCCGCCCCACGCACTGCTCTGAACGGGGCCTTGGTGGATAAGCAGAGCCGGGGGGCCAGGCCAGCCTCAGAGGCCCCGGCTCCACGGGGAGAGAAGCAGCAGCACACCGGGGCCACCACCACGATGGGCTGTGGAAGACCTGTCGACACGGGCAGATACAGCCCGGCTGACAGTTAGAGACAGCCTTCTGCGGCCATCCACTAAGCTAAATAATGCAGGGGTTTGGGAGTGAATTCAACAATTGCTGGGTAAACACCTAATTTTATGGGGATTGTGGAAGAGCATTTAAAGTGGCTCTTGGTGACTCAGTTGGTCTTATGTACAAAAGATATCTCAAACGTGAAAGGAAAGCTATCACATCAACACCAGAAGGGGAAAATAACTGTGAGCTTCCCGTGGGCAACAGGAACACCGACAGAAGGGGACTTTCCAGCCACCTTACACTCTGGAGAGCAGACCACGGAGCTCCATAGAAGCCCGGCCTCCCCGGACCATCCCACGCAGCGACCAGGAAGGCCCGGCCCGCCGAGCGCACGCAGTCCGCTTGTCAAAAAATGTACGCCAATAGCTGCACGTTCCACTCTGATACAACTTACGGGACATGAATATGTCAGAAGTTTATAAAAGTTTTCCATAAATGTATTTTTAAATCAAAAACATGAAGTTTTCATTGATTTTTTCCAGGCATCTTAGAAATATTACTGCATCTCCTCAGCTATGACAAGGATAGTTTTAATAGGGGAATTCAAATGATTTTATTTCTGGACTTCAGTGGGAGTTGGTGAGAATCCTATCATACCTTGTTTTTAATTAATGCTCTGTTTGCCAAGTTGTGATCATTTCTAGCTCCTTGGGGACAGGAGCTAACTGTATAATCTGACCCTGGCACGGGACTCACACGGGGCTATGAACCCAAGTCGTGGTTATTCGTGGGATCATGTCACTAGCAGGTGTGGTTTTAGAGTTTTTACGTAGATTTTCTTACCCCAGCCGAAAGGAGAGAACTGTGGTTGTGCAAGTTCGCATGGCTTTGCCTTGGGACCTGCCTTTCCTCGTCACTCCTCACCCATGGGTGCCTGTCCTTCCAGTTCAGTGGTGTCTTCGTGCACCACACAGCACCCTGCGGCAGCATCCATGGCCACGCTGTTCCTAGGCACAGCATTTGTGACGGCTCGTTTTCTACTCCAAGTGCTCCCCTCAGACAGAGCACCAGACCTTCTCCCCTCTGGGAACGCTCCACACTGGCTCTGCTACGGGTCCAGCTGCAGGACCTGCCCTTCTCAAGCCACCGTTGTCCCTAACAGACCGAGAAATAAGTAGCATGGCTGTTACCTAGAGCTACTTACACCTTCACATGATTAAATCATAATAAATGTTGGGTTAATTTTGGGCTCTGCTAGAGTCCAGATGTTAAACACTTTTCAAATGAGAAAGCACGGGTTTTTTTCTCAGACAATTGACAGGGGAATTGGCAGCCCCAGTTTCAAATGTCCATCTACTCCAGGGATGGCGAACCTTTTAGAGGCCGAGCGCTCACATGGCAACCCAAAACCCACTTATTAATTGCAAAGTGCCAACACTGCAATGAAACCTGAATGCTTGGCTGCTGGGGCGACTTGGCTCATACGGCAACAGAAAGGGCTCCACGTGCCTGCTGCGCCACGCTCACCATTCGCTCGCCCCGATGCTCTACTCCGTCTCGCCGGACGTAGAGCAGAATCAGGTGTGAGCCGAGTGGCAGAATTCCCATGCAGAACCACACCCACTTGAGTCCTGTGCTGGACCCACAATGTCTGTGACGCTGACTGGCCCTAAGGTCCACAGTCACTAAGTCTCCCTTTCAGACAAATGCTCAGCCCACTTACCACGGTCCGTTCAAGATCCAGTTGCACTTTGGACACAGCACAAGCTAGAATCGCTGCTGTCCCTGTCTGAACTCCGAAGGAGACTGAACTGTGATGTCTACCAGAGAAGAGTAACTATGTAGATGTTAGAATATCTAGACCTTGAGAAAACTCTTTCTCTCCACCCACACATTTCTCCTGCTGCCATATTTGGACCATTCATCGCTAACATTTGGCAGAGGGTGGGGGCCTCTCTTTCTGCACACCTCAGTGTTTGTCCTGTTGCCTGTGGCAGCGTGACACTGGGCTTTGTTCCCTCCCGTCCTCTCCACTCCCCTGTAACACTTCAGAGTCACTGATGTATCTTCCCAGCAGAAGTATCAGGAGAAGTCTGGGAATAAGAATCCCTTCTCACTGAGCACCCCCAGTATTCAGAAGAGAGACCCCCATCATAAAGTTTACGTAGAAATTAGCAAGTTGCCTTCCTTCCTATTAGATTGTTGTGTTGCAAAATCTGGTATCCAATAAAAGGAACTTAATGAAACGTAAACATAGTCACCACCGTTACAACTCAAAATATTGTGGGAACTGTTTCATAAGGAAGAAATATCCATTGTTCCTCTTTCTTAAAATAAGCACTTCTGACTGAGCGTTAAGGAAAAGGATTTAATCAAATAAACTTGCTTCACCACCCTGAGTGAGTTTCTGAGTAGTTTATCCCATTTCACTTTTCCTCACTTATTACCTCCTCTTAAGAGGGTTAGCAGTGTTTGAGCTATGCACCACCCAGGGCTAAAGCGTTCTGTTTTAAATTAATATTATATAGCTTACAGTGCGTCCCTCCGTCAGAGGCATCTCTCCCCCGGGTCATGGAGGCAGCCTCGCCCTCCGACTCTGGGCGTGGAACAGGGCCTGGCTCAGCCTCCTCCCCTCTCGTGAGCAGGGCTCGCCTCTGCCGCTGTGGGTGGCCTTCAGCCTTCTCAGATGCGACCCACTTGCTGCGTTAGTTACTTTCCGCATGACTGAGACATAATACCCGACACCCACAACTTAAAGGAGAGGTTTATTAGGGCTCACGTTTTCTAGAAGATTCAGTCCATAGCTGGCAGGCTCCAAGGCAGGAAGTACGTGGTGACGGGTCTGGTGGAGGAAAGCTGCTCACGTCATGGTGGCCAGGAAGCTGAGAAGGGGCTGTAGGAGCCGGGGAAGGGAGATGAAGCCTTCCAGGCCACGCCCCCAACAGAGACCCGCCTCTTCTGACCAACCCCGCCTCCCAAGAGCAAGCTGGCGGCATCACCCCATGATCCGTCGCCTTCCAGAAGCCCTGCCTAAGGCTCCCTGAGGCCTTTGGGAGACATCTGGATATAAACTATAACACTTCCAAGCTTGATATCCTCCAGTCTCGAAGTTTGCATGGCTCCCCTGGAGCTCCTACCCGCCCCTGGCCTTATGTAGGAATGCTCAGGGGCATCTCGCCACGGAGGTGGACGACTGGGAAACGTCAGGAGCACCAAGTCTTGTACAGGGACTTCGCATGTCTTTGGGAGTATTCTTTCCTTCAAGGCCACTGCTAAAACTTCATAACAGGAAAAGTCACATTTACCCCATAGAAAATGAGTCATCTCTTTGATCATTTAAACTGCTCAGTTGGCAGCTTTCTTGCCTCTCTACTGACTCGAGGAAGATGGTGCCAAATTATTGCAGACGTCGGGGAATATACAGTAGAAACCTCAGTTCACGGACTTTCCTCAGTAACCACTAGGAACTACTGAGAAGCCTAACCTTCATTTCCATTGAGAGTGAGAGATCCCAGAAATAGAATCTGTGACTGCCGAGGAATTGGCAACCACAGTCCACAAGAGTCCCTCCCTTCCATCTCCACAGACAGAGCACAATCGGAAATGAGCCACGTGGCCAAATTCCCCATGGAGAGCTAAACCTACCCAAGTCCTGTGCCTGGACCAAGAGCACAGGGTTCTATTTTACTTTGGTTCTGGTCCATTGTATATGTAAATGGAAAAACAAACATTGTTCCATAAGAAATCCTATTCGTATTTTTGGTTTTAGCCATGCTTCATGTTGCAAGCAAAAATTAAACAAAATGTGTATTTTATAGATAATCCAGAATTAAGTATACCTCATAGGCAAGGTAGATATTTATTTTTAGCTAAAAGCCATGTACCCTGAGTATGTATTTTAATGCTTTGTTGGTGCTCGCTGTTCAGTAAGAGCGGCTGTTATCATCGGCGTGTCATTTATCTTTGTAAGATTAATTTGGCAACAAAACAGTCTCGGGCAGTGCATAGCACAGATGCGTGCAGTCTCAGGATTGTCTCCTCGGTTTGCTAAGAAACAAGCCAGGTTCCCTCCAAACTTCTGGGAGTGGGAGTTGTGCAGATGCACACGCAAGTACTCGTGCACGCTGCCGTGTACAGACATCTGAAGAACCTGTGCAGGGCCCGCAGTTTCCCTTGAGCCATCGGACACACCATACCTATAAGTGAAATAATGGACAGTGAACAGTTGTCACTCTCATGTCACTTTAAATTGGGGAAACGTGGGATCGTATGGCAATTAGGAGACAGGGAAGATCTGAATCCCCTACTGAATGCCGCAGCTGCTATCTCAACTTCCGCAACCAGCTGAGACGCTGAGTTTTACAGAACAGCTAGCAAGGGGGAAAACCAGTCCTGCTGGTGTTTGATTGCTCATAATCGGAAGCATGGCATGCGAGGAAACAGCACTGGACCTGGGGCCACGAGCACTGAGCTCGAGCCATGGCTCTGCCCTTGCGACCTCAGAGAACGACTTTCTCTGCATCTTCACTTCCCCATCTGTGAAATGGATCTTCCCCCAGCCCACCCACATTGCATGGCTTCCTAAGGAACAGGCATGAGATGTCCCGGTCCACCTCTCCTTGGAGTTCTATCGCTTTTGATTTGCCTGCTTTGGGGCTTTGTTCCTGGGTGAACCAACGGTTAGGACTGTTGTTTCCCCTTAATGAAATGACTCCTTTGTTGTGGTGAAATGGCCTTCTGATCACCGGGAATGTCCTTTACTCTTAAGTCTGTTTTATCTGGTACTTAATAAAGCTCCTCCAGATTTATTTTGATTAGTGCTTGATATCTGTTTTGTTCTTTGATTTGTAGTCTACTAGTACTTTTATATTTAAAATACATTTCTTGGGCTGGTGAGATAGCTCAGCGGCATAAGCACCTGCCTGGCAAGTGCAAGGTCCTGAGTTCAACTTCTGGAACCCAAATAAAGGGAAAAAAGGGCTGGTGATATCACTCAGAGGCAAAGAGCTTGCTGGCAAGCACAAGGTCCTGAGGTCGACTCCCAGTACCCACATTAAGAAAAAAATACGTTTCTTGTATATGGCGTTGCTTTTTCATCAAGTTTGACAGTCTTTGCCTTTGATTAGTGTATTGGACTGCTTATATTTAATATAATTAGTGATATGGATAGGTATGAATCTATAATTTTGATATTTCTGAGTGTTTAAGATCCTATTTGTTCACCTTGTTATTCTTTTTCTGACTTCTTTAACTGAATTTTTAATGATGAAATTTTTATTTTTCAGTTGGTTAATTAGCTTTATTTTACTTTATAGTTTGTGATCTCAGTGGTTTCTCTAGGATTAATAGCATGCACATTTAACTTGTAGTCTACTGGGAAATAATAGGATACACCTCGCAAGTAGGATGAGAACTTTATCATACGTTCATTTTTTTCTCTCATCCCATTTGGACTATCACTGTTAAACATTTCACTTTTGTGTGTATTATTAACACACACTATATTGTTATTAACATTTTGACAAATATATTTTAATATATTTGAATAATAAGAAAACAATCATATACTTTCATGAATAGTTACCATTCGGGGTTCTTTCTGCTCATTCCTCTGTGCACACATTTTCCCTTGGTATCCTTTTCCTTCTCTAGGAAGGACTTCCTTTACCATTTCTTATACTGTGGGTGTGATGAATTGTGTTTATTAACTATAGAATTCTCAGGTTTTTGTTGTTATTTTATTTTATTCCATTATGTTTTTGTTGTTTCAGTACTTTTAAAGGTGTTTTTCCACTGTCTTCTTACTGAGACCGGTTTTGAAATGAAATCTGCTGTCATCCTTATAGAACATGTCCGTCTTCTGGTTGCTTTTAATGCTGTCTATCATGTCTTTTAAAGAATTCTACTATGATGTGGCTTGGTGTAGTACTCGATATCATTGAGATCCTCGACTCTGTGAGTGTATAGATTTCATGGACTTTAGAAAAGTTTTAACTGTTATTTCTTCATTTTTTTCTATCCTTCTCCCTTTCTTTAGTCACTTCATGCCACTAAAACCCATTTGTCTGTTGACTGCCTTGACCATCTCCCATAGCTCACTAATGTTCTCTTAATCTTTTATTCTCTTTTCTCTTTGTGGTTCATTTATTAGTATGCCTTTAAATTTACTACCTTTTGTTACCTGGAATATCTAATCTCCCAATAATCTAGTCTACTGAGGTTTTTCTAATCTCAAATATTATAATTTCATCTGAAGTTTGACTTGGGTCTTTTCATATCTTTCATGTATCTAGTTACATTATTAACATATGCAGTTATAATATAGCTGTAATACAATTATAATAACTTATTGTACTTGTCTGCATAAATCAATATCTATGTTAATTATAAGAAAACTTTGATAGATTTAGTTATTTCTTTTTTTGTGATTCATATTTTCCTGCCTTTTAGCCTTCCTAGAATTTGCTTTAAAGTGTATAATTCAGTGGTTTTTGGTATATTCATAGAATTTTGCAACTCTTACTATTATTTAATTTTACAACACTTCATCACCCCACAAATAAACTCATCACCTGTTATCAAATACTCCCTATGTCCCCCTTCCATAACCCTGCCCCTGACAACCACAAGTCTACTTTCTGTCTCTGGATTTGCCTTCTCTGGACTTTAGATATAATGGGAATTATAGATTTTTGGTCTTCTGTGATTGGTGTTGTTTACTTACAAGACAATTTTAAAGATCTAGCCACATTGTAGAGTGTATCAATATTTCATTTATTTCTATTAATGAATAATACTCCACTGTATGGACACAACACATTTTGTTTATCCATTAATCAGCTCAGTTGTTCACACCTGGAGATCTTTTATCAAATATCAGACATCATGAATTTTAGATTTTTGCATAATAAATGCTTTAATTCCCATAAATGTTTTTGGCCTTCATTCAAGAATGCAGTTAAATTGCTTAATAATTATCTGCTGTTTCTGAATCTTGATTTTAAAAATTTTTAGGCAAGACTAGAATAGTGTTCAATCTTGAGCTAATTATTCTTCCCTTTTGAGATAAGACCCTTATGTACTAGACCAGTGTACCATGAATGCTGATGCTGTTTGATGTGGCTGAAAGAAACAGGCACTATTCCCAGCTCTGTGTGAGTGCTGAGCACTGGGATTGCTGGTACTTTCAGGTGGTTCTGTCCTTGGTTTCAGGAGGTTTCCTCACTTGCGTGCCTGGATCAGCTCAGCTGAACGCCCAAGTAGAACCCTCTTCAGATTTCTGGAGTTCTCTCTGTATAACTCATTTCCAGTACTCTCCCCTTGAATTCCCACTTCCTGTCCTCAGTTCTTCTTTCTAACTTGAGGAGACTGCTGGAACGCTTTTGGGGGCCCCTTTATGTGCCATGCCCTTAAAACCCTCTCAAAAATTCAAGACCCCTACCATTATAAGGTTGACATCACTTGTTTCCCATCTCTCAGAAGTCCCTGTCATTCATTACCCAGTACCCATTGCCTTCAAAACCACTTTTTCATGTCCTCCATGTGCTCTTTGGTTGTTTCAGCTGGAAGAGATAATCTAACTCTTGTTACTTCATCTTGGTCAAAAGCAGAAGTGCTGTGGCCCCGGAAGTAAAGGGTAAATTACTCTCTGGGGGCTGTTAAAGCTGCTGCAGGGAGACGTGTGATCGAGGGGTCACCTAAACTTGCTAGTTAGCTTCCATACTGCAAATCTAGCCTTGTAGAGGGTGGATAATGTGTCCTCTGTCTTTATGATAGGTAATCTGTTAATCATCCTTTTAGAAAATCCTGGGCCGGTGAGATGGCTCAGCGGCATAAGCGCCTGCCTTGCAAGCGCGAGGGCCCGAGTTCGACTCCCGGAACCCACATACGAAAAAAGGGCCGGTGATATCGCTCAGCGGCACAGGTGCCTGCTGGCATGCGAGGTCCTGAGGTTTACCCCTGGTACCCACAAAAAAAAAGAAAAAAGAAAAAAGAAAATCCTTCTTGTGTCACTTGTTTCTTTGAATGTGGGAACATTTATGTCTCCTCTCACAGGTGATCAGCGAATTTGAAGCCTCCCCTGACTCATTTTCCTACAGAATTCCTAACCTGAGTCGAAATCGCCAGTACAGCGTCTGGGTGGTGGCCGTGACTTCCGCCGGAAGAGGCAACAGCAGTGAGATCATCACGGTAGAGCCGCTAGCTAAAGGTGTGCCACTGTAGTAAGGACTTCGTTTCCCACTGGAATTCAGCTGGGTTAAGTCTCTGTTCTATGCTGTAAAACCTGCAGTGCCCTGGAAATCAAACAACCCAGAACATCATATTTTAGCCCAGGAAATAGGGCTGCTGGTGCCTGGCCCTGGGCTTTTATGCCACTCACACAGGACCCCCCACCCCCAGAGGTGACAAACACTGAGCAGGAGTGAGTACAAGTGTCTTTGGGAAAATTAGGAAAAGAAGCCTCCACTCACCCTCCGAGTAGCTGAAAATCACTACTTAGCATTTTCTCAAGGACGTTCTGCTCGAGTCAAAATCGGGTGTCATACTTCTTAAGGAAAAATGTCTATTTTTTTGGTCTATGGAATTTGTAACCTGAAGAACATAAGAACATCATTAACTATTTATTTATTGGCAGAATGCTATAAACAAAGACCTTAAGTGGAAAGTTGAAGTCCCCAAAAGAAAAAAGTTCTTACAAGAGAATGTATTATCTTCATACCTTGATATGTGACTGCTCCTTAAGAAGCAGATACAGAGCTCAGCATGGTGGTGCTTGTAACCACGGCACTCCGGGAGGCTGAAGCAGGAGGATCTCAAGTTCGAGCCTAGCCTGAGCAACTTAGCAACTGAACAAGAACCTGTCTCAAAATTTAAACATTTAAAAAGGGCTGAGAATGTAGCTTAGTGGGAAGGCCCGGGTTCAAAACCCAATGCCGTGCACAAAACCCTCAGATGTAGCCCCAGGACATTCTCGCTCTGCTTCCAACCGTCACTCCTCCATGTTTCCAGTGTCCCCCTAAATCAGCCCTCACCGTGAGTCGGTTTCCACACAGGGCAATTCCAGGCCAGCAGGAGAGGCCTCGTGGCTTTTGAGTACAGAGTTTAGCCCTTTCTTACTGATAACGGTCTCCAGGGGCCCGAAGAGAAACGCTGAGGGCGTAAGTTCTGATTCCGCCTCTGAGAGTTGGTGGTAACGTGCTTGCGCATGGGGCGGCTAAGAAGCAGCGAACACAGCGGTGGGGAAGGCGCGCCGCCCCGTCCAGGCACCAGCACAGAGAGGATGTAGCGGGAGCTCAGGGGAGGAAGCGCCTCGCTGGAGTGCTGCCCGCTGCACTCTGCCCTTGCCGGCCAGGCACACCTAACCCGAGGAAGCAGGGATTAGCACGCAGAACGCTGGCCGTAAGGACGTCCCTGTGGGATAAAAATGGAGCTACGAGGCGAGATGTAGGATTCATAGTAACTCGACCTCTCCCTGCCTCTGTGCTTTCCGAGTTCTGTCTCCAGACAAAGCCCGAGTGGCCTGCTAGGTGGTGACACAGTCGGGGCCCCCTGAAAACAGCTCCTTCCATGGGACAGGCACAGTCTGGGGGGGTGACACTCCCTGGGCATTGTATCAACCATCTTGCATGTGTGTCGCATATCAGGCACTGTGCTGGGGACCCAGGGTTTGAGTCAAGGGACCTGACGCGGTGCAAATGTTCTGCATCTCAGTGGCATCACACAGCGTCCCAGTTTGGAGGCCTTTGGACAGGTGGCTGCTGGGTGGCTCATTCTACGTGGTGACTCGGGGTCCAGGCCTCGTCCACCTGTGGATTACAACCCGGGAGTCCCTGTTCCCAGCCACAAAGGTGGGAAAGAGCAGGGAGGTCCCGTGGGAGGTTCCTGTGACCAGGCACGGATGTATGCGCGACCCTGACCCACACCCATGGTACAGGGGAGGCTGGGCCCGGCCCCTCTCCCAAGCAGGGGCAGGAGATAGGCCGAGGGCCAGAGAAAGAGGGATGTGGGCGTGGCGAGAAAGAGGGGTCCTCTCAGGATGATCCAGACCGGCGCGTCTTTATTTCCTACCTAACCTGGGGGGCCCTAGTTTGCTGGGGACACAGTCGCACAGCCAGTGCATACCTGTCCAGTGCCACAAGTGCTGCAGGAACCCCTTGAGGGGCAGCCCTGAGCCGCAGACGTGGTGGGCAGCCCGGGCACCGAAGGGTGAGCAACGGGGTTGCATGAGAGTTGAGGAAAGCGGCAGGGAGGAAGCAGAGTCAGGAGGGCTGCAGCCGGCAGAGCTTGTGTATCACAGGCCTGGGAGCAGATCCCGGTGGGGCCGGGAGGCGCTGTGGCCCTGAGGACCCTGGAAGGAAGGCAGGGACTGGCCGGCTCCTGCTGGGCCCGCGGGATCCCGTTAGGAAGATTGGATTTACTCAAAGAGAAACGAGATTCGAGCTGAAGAGCCTCATGGTCATCTTTGTGTGTGTGCAAGTGTACGTACGTGTGCAAGTGTGCGTATGTGTGCGTGTGTGATAAGCTATGTTTTGAACAGCTTTAGGCTTAGAAAGATACATTGTGAAGATAGAGTGGGGAGTCCCCTGTTACTGCCGCTGTACGTGGTCATTTGTTAGGACTGCTGGTGAGTGTCTTTGGGACCACCGCAGCCTCCGTGTCCACACCGCACTGTGGACAGGTGGGGCAGGGAAAGCAGGAGGCCGGGACAGAAGCCAAGTGGCCATCCACGAACTTGGACCAGCGCAGTGGCGGAAAGGATGGAAAGGAGGGGACAGGGCCCGTGTGGACACAGGGCTGGTGGGACAGGTGCTGCTCGGAGGGGGACGAGAGAAGGACAGCAAGAAGGAGCTTCCTGGGCCCAGCACAGGCGGTGGGAGGTGGTGGTGGACGAGGCGCTTTCAGAAGCAGGGGAGAGGGGCCGAGGCTGTGTGGATGCGTTAGGTCCAAGGGGATGGGGCCGGTTCATCCGGAAGTGTCCACAGTGGGCACAGCCTGGCACTCGGGAGACATTAGGCAGGAGGCAGAGATACTATGCACTGGCTTCTGGATGCCTGGGTGCCTACAGCGCCACGAGATCACCTGAGAGCTGGAGGATTTCCGGGAGGAGGGAGGGCGGAAGACTGGTTCTCCTGGACTGGGGCAGGTGGGACAGGAGCAGGAACAGGGAAATGAAAGGGGTAAGGCCAGGGAGATAGGGAGGACCTGAAGGGGTTGCCCTGGGATGCTTCCAAGAGCCAGGCGTGGCGGTGCACACCTGGATCCCAGCACTCAGGAAACCGAAGCAGGAGGATTGCCATGACTTCGGGCCAGCCTGGACCACAGAGTGAGAAAAATAAAAGCAGAGGTTTCCCAAAGGAAGGGCGGTCAGAGGAGGCACTGCTGCCAGGAAGGTGACGACGGCCTGTGCTGGAGATGCGCTGGCTTTAGCCACAGGGAGGACCCGGCTGGCCTTCTTGAGAACAGCTCGGGTGGGGTGAGGAAGGGCACTGCGTGAGCCAGGCAGGCGAGATGGGGGAGCAGAGGACCGACTTGCCCAGAAGTGGCGAGGAGAAGCTGGAGGCCGGCTGGGGCAGCTCTCGTTTCCTCCGTGCTCTGCGAGTCTGCTGTTGGAGTGGGTGGTGTCACAGGGGCTCCAGCAGAGAGGCGGAAGCTGATCTGCGGGAGAAAGAGGCTCTCGGTTTAGTGCAGGAGATGCCCAGTTCCCAGCCAGTGTCCCCTACGTCCTCTGAAGAGTTAGGCATTTCAGAGATGGGGGTCCGAGCTTGAGTAGAGGAAGGACCCTAGGCAGCAGGAGGGGTTTACCAGAGGAACAGTCCCTGGCAGGGCCGCTGGGAGTGCAGTGAGATGGGCGGTCAAAAGTGCTCTGCGACCCCAAATGGAGCGGGTGGGTGGTAGAGGTGCCAGCAGCAGCGTCCACGGTCCGGCTTGGGTTGAATCAGAGGACCGCCGCTCCTGTGGAGGAGGTGGCCGAGGAGAGCGTGGGCCAGTCCTGCAGGACCCCGTCCCGGGGTGGAGGCCAGGGCAGGCGGAGGACAGGGAGCCCGGCCAGGAGCAGCACGGGTTCCGAAGGGCTGCGGGCCGGTGAGAGTTTTCACCAGAATCACCCGCAGGTGCCTGTTAAAAGACAGACTCCTGAACCCACCCAAGATCTATGGAATCTGCAGACCGGGGGGATTATTGTTTCTCACAAATCCCAGGGGATTCTCTCATGTGCTCCGGGTTGAGAACCATGGGCCTGGGCCACTCCGCTGCTCAGTTATGGAACTTCGGGCTAGGATCCTTTAAATCCCACCTGCCTCACGTGGGGCAGGTTGGGCTGGAGGATGCAGTGGTTCTAACCTGTGCTGCTTATGTTGCTGGTGGAAATCATTCCTGAGTCCCGGATTTAATTTAATATGAGGTTGTGACCAGCGTATTCAAGAACCACAAAAGAACAGAGACAAATTGATGAGACCAAACTAAAAAAAGTACTATAAAATATCAGAGTGTAAATATAAAATATTCATTTATACAACTTCGGTTTCATTCAAACGTCCCTGTATAGAAGTGAGTGGCTGTTAAGAAGCTTCAAAGCCCCTACCTCTAATTGAATTTCCCCAATTGCCCCCGTTTTACTGCTGGAGACCTGCCCCAACATACAAAGGACAGTCTCAAGAGACTGAAAAATAAAATGTAAAAGCCACCAATGCCAGAAATCCAGTGTACCTGACCAAGATCTTTTGGTTACCAAGCTCTAAAATCAGAAATATCAACAATGATTGACGAATTGTCCCTGCCTTTGCTCTCTTCAGGAGAAGTTGCTTCAAACATGTAGTCTAATTTTGCTGCAAAATTCCCGTCCCCCACAAGGCCCGGCTTCTGGGGCTCTCACCTCTGCTCCTCGTCTGCCCTGCCCACAGCGCTCAGAGCAACAGCAGTAAGAGTGGCCTTGGTTGACCTTAAGACCAAGGCTGGCCTGCTGCTCCGCACCAGGACAGCTCCCTGCTGACTCGGTTCCGGGAACCCTGCATTCCCTGGGACGCCAGAATCTCCCCGGGAGCCTGCTCTGCACCCCCTTCGGCCAGTGCAAACCCTCAAGTCCAACAAGACGGTTTGAGGGCCCAATGCTTGATTCCATTTTTATGGGCCCGGAATCAGGTTGGGGGGCCCTTCTGCCTGAGGTTTGTGTCTGTGCAGATAGCCAGACTGGGCACCTGGCGGAAGCCCTGCTCCTTCACCTTCTGCATCGCAGCCCCACAGCAGCCTGAGCACGTTGACCAAGGTAAAGGAGAGCAGCCTCTGGCCCCTGGCTCACGCCCAGAATGCGGTGTCTGGTGGATGCCACAGGGGCTGATTTTGTCCTCTGTGAGGCTTGTGTCTTGGTGTCTCTGCCAGCTCTGTGACTCATCAAAGGCTTGAGGAATCCGTCTTCAAGGAGGCCCCTTCTCAGCCAGGTGCACCCAAGCTCTTGGGTCTCCATCTTCTGGGACTGCACCAGAGCCAGATGCCCCCGGGAGAAGCTCTGGCCTGGGCATCTGAGTCACTGTCCCAAGCAAGTGGCAGCTCTTCAAGAGAAGCCACCTGAAATGTTCCTTTTCCTTAACGTGTGTCCTGGCAGAGCACATTGATAAAGCAATCAGGAAAGCACCGCACAATTGATAGATAGAAATCGTTCCAGTTTGCTTCTTCCGGTCTCCCGGGGTTTTATGTTTTGTGTTGTCTGTTGTCTCAGATATTAAAAGTATAGTTTAATGTGCAGTTCCGGGGTCGAGATGAATTGCTTCATAAAGTGCTTTGAAAAATAATTGGGCTCATAGAAAACACAGCTTGGAGCTGCTTTGCTTATGAAACTCCAAATGTCTAATTTGGACTCCTCATCTTCAGCCAATAGAATTAAAAAATGCCCCTGCGGGGATTTTCAGGTATTTGTATGTTCTTACAGCAAAAATTCTTCGTGACACTGGTACCAGAAAATGGCGTTGACAGCTGGGATGTTAATTGGCTTGGCTTCGTATTTCGGGGTGTCGCTCTATGTATTTGGGGAGGTCAGCCGGGCTCTGTGTGGAGAAGTCCGTGGGGTAACTGGGCTGCTGCTCTTCTGTTGTCCCAGCTCCTGCGCGGATCCTGACCTTCAGCGGAACCGTGACTACTCCCTGGATGAAAGATATCGTCCTGCCGTGTAAAGCTGTCGGGGACCCTTCTCCCGCAGTGAAGTGGATGAAAGACAGGTAACCAGTAACCCAGTGTGTGCCCTTCGCAACCCCTCGGTCATGACACTGGGCAGACTGCGAGGGCGTCCAGTGGTCTCTAATTCCGGGTTTGTGCATTGTAGTGGAAGCTTGAGAAATGCTAGCGAGGCTTCTGAGATGGGTTGGCCATCCCAGCGTTAGCACTGAAAGGACTGATCCACAGGCAGCGAGTGAAATACACAGTAATATTTAAATAAAAGCATTTACTCTTCCCATGAATCCCCCTCAAAATCTTCCCCTTGCTTTGAACACTCATCCCATCATTCTGGCCACTTTCTGCAGCAGCTCTGGCGTCCTCTTTCCTGAGTGTCTTTATGAGGTGTGATCAAAAATGCAGTGAATGCTGCTGCCAAGCGCCATCCAGTGGAAAGGCAGCTTGTAAAAATGTGACACTGTGTCCTCATCCACCTTATTCACTGGATCTGGTACCGTGTGACTTCTGGCTCTTCCCCAAAGTAAAAAAGACCATGAAAAGTCAATGTTTTGAATTGATTCAGGACATCAAGGCAGCTATTATGGTGCAGCTAAAGACACAGAAAAGAGGACTCCAGAGCTGCTGCAGAAAGTGGCAAGGACGATGGGATGAGTGTTCAAAGTGGCAAGAGGAATAAATGGCAATATATCTTTTACTGTAATGATATTTTTTAAAAAATTAAACATCCATCTTATTTTTTGATCACACCCCAAGTTGTTTCTGTCCTCTGTAAATCCAGAGCCCGGAACTTCATGTGCATGCTTGCAAGGAAAACAGCCAGCCAATGAATGACCTCTGTGGAAGTTGGCTCAGCCTCCTCAGGTCAGGTGTCTATAGAAATGAGACCAGGAACCCAAATTGTCATGAATCTTAACGCACCCCTTTCTTCAGAGATAACGGACCCGCGAACCCCATAGCCTTAACTCCCATGCACTGAGAGAACTTAAAAGAGTGGAATGCATTAGGGCTTTGCTCCCAGGGAAGCTCAATAGTAGTTATTAAAATCATAGCAGCCAGGACAGAAGGGGGGAAAGTGGGTAAGATGTGCTCTGCTCATAATGTCTGTTAAAAGTGCCATGTCTCTATTTAAGGGAAGAAATTAGGATATATAAAAAAAGATTTGGAATTCACTTATGGGCATAGAGATTTGATAAAGTGGATTCAAACCCTGACTATGTTCAAACAAAAACAATTAAGAGGTATAAAGTATTAAAATAATGGGTCGGCTCCAGTGACCACTTTTCTCACTGCATTTGAAATCAGTTAATGCAAAAGAAATCCCGAAGGTCCCAGGGCCAGGCTGGCATTCTGCCTGATGCAGGAATGTCCCCAGTCCACTGGACAATCTGCCACCGTGGGAGTGGTTATGGCACTGTGTAGGAAGCCAGCATTTCATTGATTATGTCAAGTTTATCCCCAATTGTGGCTTTACGTGACTGCATAAGATGTTTCAAGACTTAGTTTGCCCTATGTCGTTCAGTCAGCCTGGCACTTCTGCCTACAGAAGGGGTCACCAGAATGGCAAGCAAGAGGACATCTGCAGAGCCTGCATGGTAGAGGAGAGAGGGACCCCGGGCAGGAGTCTTTGGCATGTGCGAGATGCCCGCAGGCGAGCCAGGAGCCAGGCCCTTGCCCTGATCTAGCCTTCAGCTCACAGTTTACACAGAGAAAGGACCCGCACTCGGGGGATTTCACCATACCACCCCAGGGTAATTCCTTCCTAACGCAGGAAATAGTATGCTTGCAAGCGTGCTGTTCGCCTAGAGGAAGTCTCAGTGCTTCTCCCCGGCCTCAGCCAATGTGGGTTGTAATTTCTTTAATCTGTGCATTCTTCTTCCTGTGAGGCAGTAACGGGACACCCAGCCTGGTGACGATTGACGGGCGCAGGAGCATGTTCAGCAATGGCAGCTTCATCATCCGCACGGTGAAGGCAGAAGATTCCGGCTATTACAGCTGCATCGCCAACAACAACTGGGGCTCGGACGAAATTATTTTAAATTTGCAAGTACAAGGTACAAAATGTGGGGCCCTCCTGAATGATGGCCTATGTCTGCATGCCTTAGATGCGACACTGAGCAAGTTTAAAAATCAGCCTTTATAACGCACTAATCGCTACTTTCATGTTACAAAAAAATACGCATTCAATTTGGAAAATACTATTAAACACATCAAAGGAAATAAACAGCATTCACAGAGGAAATACTGGGATGCAATACATTTTTGCATATAAAATGTAACATCTCTTAAAAAAAAGTCCTTAATAGGGCCAGTGATATAGCTTAGCAGCATAAGCGCCTGCCTGGCAAGCACGAGGTCCTGAGTTTGACTCCCAGTACCCACATAAAAAAAAAGTCCTTAGGGGGCCGGTGAGATGGCTCAGCGGCTTAAGCGCCTGCCCTGCAAACACGAGGGCCCGAGTTCGACTCCCGGAACCCACATACGAAAAAGGGGCCGGTGATATCGCTCAGCGGCACGGGCGCCTGCTGGCGCGCGAGGTCCTGAGGTCGACCCCCCGGTACCCACAAAAAAAAAAAAGTCCTTAATAATTTCCACTAATTGCACTGTTTGCATACATATGTACAGCCCAGAAAATAAATGAAAAGTAAGCCAGAATGGTTGCCTTTTACGTCTGCCAATTAACTCAGTTTTTATGAGCAATCTATGTCAAAAGGATACCAACTGCAACTCTGAATATATTGCCATAATATTCAATTATGTATTTTAATGCAAGGTATTTAATTTTTCTTGCTATCTACAAAACATGCACAATTTCCAAAGATATTAAAATTGTGTTCAAATTCCCAAACAGCTATTGACTGGGCTCAGATTTAGGTGCACGGTGATATTTTATTAGAGGAAGAATCAAAGTGCATGCTGCTTTGGATTTGGTGTTTGTCACTTTAATACATTCAGCAAATAAAATTTAAATCAATATTGTCCTCGGTGAGATCAAAATGGAGGCAAAAGGCTATATTTTTTAAAAATACTGCAAAATTGATCTTGAATTTCAAGTTAATTGAAGTCAGGAAAATTCAGGGGTGTTTTGAAAGATAACACTATATTAAGATTCAAGAGGCCTGGGCCAGTTTATTATGCCTTTGGGTTGATATAGCAGGCTTCTCTCACAAGAAGTGAGAAAGCATTTTATGTAGAGCTTTCTGTGTGTTTTGGGAGCCTGATTCTGAATTTCTTTGGTATTTCTGCCCTCACAGCCAGTCCAAAATTACAGTGAGGCCCATTGTTTAGAAGTAGACATCCTGCAAGCCTGGTGTGAGTGTTCAGTTCATGTGCCACAAAGCAATGGCGCATCTGAGATTTTCAGAGCTCAGTGTGTGTGTGTGTGTGTGTGTGTGCGTGTGCGTGTGTGTGTGTGTGTGTGTGTGTGGTGTCTTAGGCCAGTAGCTTACAAAGTGATAATTTGTACAATTCTTTTTCACATTAGCTACTTCTCCCCCTGCCCCTTTCCTGGGAAGAGCAGAATAGCTAAGAGAATATCATTTATCTTTTTCACTTGAATTTCATGACTGAAATTCAGAGTAAAGTAATGCCTGCATGTGCAGGAAGCTTAAAGATTTCAATTAGTGATGGGCAACTCAGAAATTCAAGGAATGGTACAGAAATGAGTTAGATATAAAACCAAGTAGAAAAGTGGTTGAATTTTCTTTAAATAATAGATTCACTGTGCTCTATCTCTTTGGCCCAGGGTATCAAGGAAATAGACATTTTGACAGAAGTGAATTGCATATTTTGGCAACCTGAAACACTTCTTTAATAAATGGCTGTTAGAAATGATTTGGTAAATGACTGTTACGGAGATTAAAGATGTGAAAAACTAATTCTTGTTTTCTAAAAACTCTTTCCTACCTAGTTCCACCAGATCAGCCCCGGCTTACTGTATCCAAAACCACATCTTCCTCCATCACTCTTTCCTGGCTCCCGGGGGACAACGGAGGCAGCTCTATCAGAGGTAATGATGTCCAGGCTGCCCACAATCGCTGGTTGCTGCACTGCCCATGGGCTGCTAAGTGCTACATCTTCATCAAAAAACTGCTAAGCATTGGTGTATTTGCCCCCAAAATGCATCCTATCATTAATTCTCCTAAGCAAGAAATTATATATATTTTTTCTCATACTTGTAGAAACTCAAATCATTTGTCCAAAGAATCTCATCTCCATGATTACCTGGAGCATCTACACTGAGTGAAATATTAACAAATGAAAACAAGGGGAGGGGAAACTCTGTAATCTTTCTCCTGAGATTCTGGATACTATAACTTCAGTTTGTCAGCACTATATCATTCTTTCCAGTAACCATGGTTACTGTCCTGACTTATAAAGTCATAAGAGAAAAGGGGCATAGAGTTTAGATGGAAAACAACTTATTTGCACAACGGCTCTGCTACTGGCAAGTAGCAAAAAATCGAACACCAGGCTTATCTTGGAGCGCTGAGCTAGTGCAATAATTGCAACCCAAGAGCAGGTGAGCCATCTGGAGGGATGGGGAGATACTGAAGACTCACGGGAATGAGGGGCTGTCACCAAAGTGGCCCTAGAGCAAGAGAGCAAGGCCAGGGCTTCAACTCAGGAAACAGAGAGGAGGAAGGATGAAAAGACAACTGGAAGGTGGGGACAGTCCAGGGGGAATCAAGGGAGCTCTGTGAGCATGTTGGCCCCTCCTTCCCAGCTCTGTGCCCTGCTGGAAGCTGCCACACACCTCAGAAATCCTAAATGCACAAGTCAGAGCTGCTGTCCTTGCTCTCCCAGATACCCGAGTTAGACATTCACTACCACCCCATTGGTACAGCTCCTGGGAGGAGCTTCTTCTCCTTTTTTCCTTTCTGTAGGAAAGAAAAAGGTGAGGTTACTTTTTAAAAATATCTGGATGATTAGGGGTGAGGCTCTTCTGTGGGTTTGAGGAGCGTGGGACAGATCTGTAGCAGCTGCAGCGCACAAGGAGTCATTAGTAGACAAATAAAGTCATCGCCGAGCAGCGGTGAGGACCCAGCTGCAGATAAGCAGCACGAATTGCAGTGGTCACGATTATTAGAACTAAGTGACTTTCTTAAGTGATGCTGGACAGGTGGGAACAGATGCAGATCGCAGCTCACCAAAGCTGGAGACGGTGGATGGGTGTGGCTTCCAGCGAGGAAGGAGCGAGGAGGACAGGGCCCCTTGCTGCCATGGGCCACCACGGGCTCTCCACTGGCTGGAAAACCTTCTTAGAACAAGCAGGGGCCTGAGCAGGGGCTCAAGGGACTGGGGCTGCAGACTGCAAAGAAATACACTTTAGCTGAGTGCAGTGGCACACGCCTCTCATCTCAGCACTCTGGGCGGCTGAGGCAGGAGGATTGCAAGTTCCAGCCCAGCCTGGGCAATTTAGCAACTTAACAAGACCTTGTCTCAAGATAAAAAATATTTATAAAGGGCTGGGATATGGCTCAGTGTGAAGGCTCTGGTTTCAGTCCCCAGCACTGCAAAATATATGCATTTATTTATATAATAAAAAATAAACTTTGGAGTCAGGCAGCTTGAGAGAGAACAGAAGTGTGCTAGCACAGGTCAGTGTTACTGATGAAGAGTTCCTGAGACAGAGGGAACCAGGGCACCACTGAGATGCAGCTGGGGCCAACACCACTGGCAGGGGCGGTGTCCTGGGTCAGGTGTGCTATGCTGATGGACAGTGAGGACACTGAGGACCGCAGTGGGGCCTGGGGAAGCACAAGGGTCCATCACTTGGGGACAGAGTTCCCAGAGGTGGAAACTGGGGGAAAACCAACCCCGGACATGCAGTTGGCTGGAGTGGAGGTTGGGACGTCCCAGGCCACAGGCACTGGGGGAGTGCAGAGCAGGAGCACCAGGAGAGAAAACAGGCTCAGGGAGGAGGGCTGTAGAGATGGAAGGGGCAGGGCAGACACGGACCAGTGCAGGAGGAGGAGTCAGCGTGAGGGTCTCCTGGCTGGGGCTGAGCAGGCGCTGAGGAGCCAGGACCCCAAGTGTCCGGTGACCTCGTCCTGGGGCGCATGGCTGTGAACATGTAGGAGACACAGGCACAGAGCAGGGAGGACACATTTGCCCCCAGAAACGTGGTTGCAGGCAACATGGATAAAGGAGGCAGTGAGAAAGAAAGCTCCAGCGACCACAAGACCCAGCAGGCGTGCTTCAGGCCGGCAACTTCCGGGGACACAGCACCTGACCTCTCTGGGTCTCAGGGTCTTCATCGGGACTGGGGAAGAGTGACAGCATTTCATGGGGTTGTATGAAGTCGTAAGAGCCAAAGGCTTGGGTCAGTGCCAAGAAATGGACAGTTGTTGTTCACTGTTAGTAGCTGCAGAAGTTGAGAGAAGAGTGGACATCTGGAAGAACGAATGGTTGCAGGAATTTTTTGAACTAAAGAGAAGCCAGGTTGCCATGGGAGTGCTGGAATGGCTTCAAGACGAGGAGCCAAACCCCTAGGGCAGAAGCACTTGGGGAGACAGGCGGTGGAGCAGGCCACTGTGTGCATTCGTGTTCCCACAGATAGCACAGCCCTTTTCCAGGCCTTTGATGATCTCAAAATTAACTCAGCTTCGGCCTCTGCCGCTGCCCAAGGATTCGGGCATGAGCTCCAAAGGGCAAATTCTGAGCAACTCAGTGTTCATCCCCTGATGCTCAATATGGCATTAAAGAGGAACAGGAGAGGGTTCTGCCTTCGCCCCATTATGCAATCATACTAATACATTGCAAATGTCTGCTGTGAATGAAGGGCCTCGCGAATCAACCAGCAAAGCTCTTCTCCCAGGGGTCAGAGTTCCTGGAATTAGGAAGAGTTAGAAAGTTCTCTTCCCAGAATGCCCAGATTGGGAGAAGCCTCCATCTGTGTAGAATCCAAGAGCCTCTGTGGAAAGCAGGCAGTGCTCACGGACTCCCTCCTGTCTCCCGAAGGGTACATACTGCAGTATTCCGAGGACAACAGCGAGCAGTGGGGGAGTTTCCCGATCAGCCCCAGTGAGCGCTCCTACCGCTTGGAGAGTCTGAAATGTGGGACTTGGTACAAGTTCACTCTCACTGCCCAAAATGGAGTGGGACCGGGACGCATCAGTGAAATCATAGAAGCAAAAACGTTAGGGAAAGGTACGTATGCTTTTTGTCGTCTCTAGATCTCGTGTGTCTTCCAGTGAGAAGCGGGGGCTGTAACCCTAAAAGACCCACCATCTGTTTGTATGTTTGCTTGTGTTTGAATTTTGTTGTTCACAAAATGAGTTCAGCCTTGTCACAGCGTAAGAGAGACCCTGGTTTTCTCAGCTCATGATTTCAGTTCCAGTAAAAGGGAAGAGTGTCATGTAGAAATCAAGGGCTTTGATGCCAACAGAAGTGCCATGGAGTGTGGGGTTTGTCCTCGCTGTTCTTTTGGGGTCCTCTTCTCCCTCACCAACCCCATTCCCAGATTCCCAGATCAATCCAGAAACCCCACCTCGTCTCGTGGTCCCCCTTCTCAGGCAGTACGTGACCGGGCTACCCTGTATGCACTTCCCTGAGAGTTGAGGCACTAAATCTGCAGTGCAGACCTTCAGGGAGCCGGGTCCCAGGGAGGCGATGCTCAGAGGAGTGGCGTGCAGCCGGAAAGAGGTGGGCTGAGGCTCTGTGCGGGCATGGTCAGGAGGTCTTTGCAGGTCTCCTCAAGACTTGTCTGTGTGGTGGGGTGGACTCAGGTGACAGGAGGACAAGAGATGACAAATGGGCCCAGCACCTGCATTCTGGGTAGCAAGAGGTAAGGGTTCAGATGGTGAGGGGGTGATTTACGCAGGGTGATAGCCATTCAGTGCCAGGGCCCCAGGTATTTGACAGCAGGGGCTACGTGCCGCTCCTCCCCGAACACTGTCTGCTCTTGAGTGAGGTCCCTGCCCGTGAAATGGACGCAGGTCAGCCCAGGACACTGCTGCGTGTGAGCACTAACGGACTTCATGCACTAGCTTGGCATTTTCCTCGGGGAGCTCTGAGCCACAAGGATAGGACCCCTCCCCTCAGCCTTCCCTGCACTGAGTCTGTAAGGTTGGAGAAAGCCCGCTGGCCTCTAAGACCTTTATTAAGAGTGGACGGTTGTGAGTGACCCGTGCTGCTGGCTTGGCCTGAGTTCCCAGGTTGCGTGGAGAGAGCAGCTCAAAGGCAGTGCATGAAGCGTGGGGTGGACATTTCCAGCCCCGCCCCCAAGCTCACCTCTGCAGTCTTCTCTGCAGAGCCCCAGTTCTCCAAAGAGCAGGAGCTCTTCGCCAGCATCAACAGCACCCGCGTGCGGCTCAACCTGATCGGCTGGAACGATGGTGGCTGCCCCATCACCTCCTTCACGCTTGAGTACAGGCCCTTCGGGGCTACCGTCTGGACCACGGCTCATCGGACCTCACTGTCCAAGTCCTACATTCTGTACGACCTGCAGGAGGCCACCTGGTACGAGCTGCAGATGCGCGTGTGCAACAGCGCGGGCTGCGCGGAGAAGCAGGCCAACTTCGCCACGCTCGACTATGATGGCAGTAAGCTCCCAGGCCGCCCGTCTGTGTCGGGGGTGTCACGCGTGCCCGCCCCTGCCCTGCGCACCCCTCTTGCTGCCCTGTACCCACAGAGCCCATCAGGTCTGGGCCCTTCGGCCCGCTCCCTGTGGCTCCCTGGTTCATTACACCCAGGTGGCCACCTGTGTGGCCCTGAGGCCAAGGTGCGTACCCCGGGGGCCCTGTGCATGAGCTACTTCTCCTGTGCATCTGTGCCTCTGTCAGGTGTGAGCTAACCTTGCTTTTGTTGTCTCCACCCCTCCCGTCACCCCATCCCAACCCACATGACAACTTTCTTTTTGCTTCATGAAGCCCTTAAACTGCATAGGTGAACGGTTTCCATGGCGAAGGGGCTCGTGCAAGTTTCTGAGTAGACACAAGGGTACTGAGGGGAATAGAATAAGGACGTCAGCATGACCTGTATACACACACATACTGTGCACACGCACACTACACACACACACCGTGCACACACACACTGCATGCACACACTGCACACACACTGCGCACACACTGCACACACACTGCACACAAATACCGTGCACACACACACTGCACACATACTATGAACACACACTGCACACACATACCGTGCACACACACTGCACACACACACCGTGCACACACACTGCACACACTGCACACACATACCATGCACACACATTGCATACACATTGCACACACACTGCACACATACCATGCACACGCACTGCACACAAATACCGTGCACACACACAATGCACACATACCATGAACACACACTGCACACACATACCATGCATACACACTGCACGCACATACCATGCACACACACTGCATGCACACACTGCACACACACCATGCACACAATACTGTGCACACACACACTGCACACACATACCATGCACACACACTGCATACACACATTGCACACACATACCGTGCACACACACTGCACACCCACAGCTTCCATATGTTTTCTTAAAACTAGATGAGCTCTTGAGGTCTTCTTAGCCAAAAACAAATTATCTAAATTCTTGCCCTTTTCTAGTATCAAGGGCCATTTATCAATATCTGAGAAAATGCCCAACCCAGTGCAGTGGAAAGCCAGTGTCCCTGGCCATCAGTAGGGACCTTCAGGATGTCCCCAGTGGCGGTGCTGGCTTAGCAGTGGTTTCTCTGCGAACAGCAGCCTCGGGAGGAGTGCCCTCATCTCGAAGCAAAGCCCCAGCAGTTCACAGACAGTGTGCAGCCCCAGCCCCTCACAGCCTTGGCATGGCTGGATCACAGGACCCAAGCGCAGGCTGCACCCCAGCCCTCCCCTGCATCCTGCCCGAGACGCTGCTTCCCCAAGCCCAAGCCCTGCACGTGCAGAGCTGCTCCTCTCCGGCTTTCCTGGCAGAGTCCTGGCGGGGAAGCTCCTGGGTTGGCCATGCCAGCCTGGGCTCCAGACTACAGTCAGCTCTGTCCCAGGGCTCCGGGGCTGCCCAGAAGCGGCCACCCTCCTCCACAGCCCATGCTCCTCCAGGGCCTCCTCCCTCCAATCTCTGATGCCTCCACTGCAAGTGACTGCACTTCAAGGTGTCTGGGTCACAACGCATTGCTGCAGGCAGAGCCTCATTTACAGCTAGGCTTCTCCCCTAGTTTGAGTCTCTGTTCTTCCGGAACACAGCACTTGGACACTGATCACACACTCAGCACTGCGAAGCACTGATGGGTGACAGTGACGCTTGGGCCCACGGCAGCTCCATATGACATGCGGGGGCTAGGCAGGGTGCGGGACTGACACACACACTGGAGATGCACTCACAGCTGATCACCGAATTAGAAGCTACTCAAGCAGAGAATTTGAATCTGCAACATGACTTACACAGTGCTAGCAGGTTGTGAATGTGTGTTCTAAATGTATGTAATATACGGTGCATAGCTCTACTCTATCCAGGATTGCAAATTGCAAAAGCATCCTCTGAGCTATGTTTCATTTTGTGAAGTCCTAAATAATTTCATTCCACCAAGATGACTGCATATTTCTTTTTCCTTGAGAAAGACAGCAGACTTCTGCAAACCAATCTCGCAGCTATACAGCTGCAATCTCTTGTCACAATCTGCCTGAAGCATTTTTCTTTTCATTTTGGGAGAAACAAACATTGATAATTAGCCTTGTGTTCAGACCAGCTAGGTTTGCGACTCTCCCATTTCCTTCTCCGACTCTCCCTTGTGCCATCCCTTCACCAAATGTCGCTGTCTGTCCTTGTCTCATCCTGCTTTGCAGACCGACACACCTCCTGAGCACCCTCACCCCCTTCACCTGCTTTCTGAGCATTTGGAGTCTTGGGTTTTCAGCCAAAATTGCCATGAAGTTGGAAGAGCTCTCCTCTTGCTCTTGCAAAGATCTTAGAGGGCTGGGAATCCTATTATTCCTGCTCTACTTACTAAACACAGGATAAAGACCATTTTTGCTCAGGGGGAAATTTATTATTTTTGCATTATTTTCCCTAAAGCATTGACTTTCTCACCCTTGTTTTACATGGAAAAGACAGTGGGCTGGAGCACCTTACATAATGGAGGATGGCAAGATCTGTGCCCCATAAAGCAGATGTCTGTTCACATCTCTGTGCCCATTGTGTTCAGCCCCTGGGTAGAAAGCAGCTTAAAATAGCTCAGAGTTCATTTTACTTCAGTGTTTCCTTATAATTCTAAATCATCTGAATCACATAGCACAGTTTAACAATAAGTAGCTGCTTTAGAGACCCAGATGGGTCCCCTTTGGAAAAGTTGTCTGTAGCTCTTCGACCCCAAAAATGGGAGTCATAAAGTAGACTTGGTCTTCCACCTGCCATGAAATGCAAATGAATAACCAAACAAAGAGAAGTTTAAGCTCCTTTAGCAGCCAGTGTGTCTGGGGCAGTCTCCCTGCTGGCCACTTCCTGTTCATTTGCCGAATGTGTGGTTCCTCCTTCAAGGTGCAGTTTTTCAAATCACTGCTAGCCATGTGACAGTCAGGGTCACTTAACCCAGGTGAACGCGTGGGCACTGTGCTGTCAGGTGCCCGCCCCCGGCAGCCGGGTACAGAAAGATGTCTTCTGCAGGGCTGCAGAGTGGGGGTCTGGGCAGGGGAGGGGACCCAGCGTGCACACGTCAGCTAGCAGGGAGCTAGGGAGACCTCCTCCCATCCCATCTCCGCCGACACCCCGGGATCACACAGTGCGACCTTTGTAACCCTCCATCCCTAAACCTCCACCACACGCCTTCATCAATAGCATCTAACACCTTGGCCCTGCTTACAGGTACTGTTCCTCCACTCATTAAGTCAGTTGTGCAAAGTGACGAGGGGCTGGCAACCAACGAAGGGCTCAAGATGCTGGTGACCATCTCCTGCATCCTGGTGGGTGTGCTCCTGCTCTTCGTGCTCCTGCTGGTGGTGCGGAGGCGGCGGCGGGAGCAGAGGCTCAAGAGGCTGAGAGGTAGGTGCAGGCCCCGGGTGCAAACCCCAAAGGGGTGCCCATTTCCTTGGACCCCGTCCCGCAACTGCAGAGCCCTTGGGGAGAAGCAATACCAGTGTCCCCGTCTCAGGTGTCAGAGCAAGCGAAAGCCGAGCCTTCACAAGTCCCCTCAATCCCAGCCTTCGGCGCACAAAGAAAATTAATTTCTCATGGGTTTTCCAACCCCACTCTGTTTAATTTTTGGTGGTTCCAGCAAAGCCGCCAATTATGGCTTTCTTTGAAAAGTGCTATCAGATTTTCTCTGGCAAGGAGAATCATTTTATTGCCTGGAAACAGAAATGGAGGGCTTATGGCGCAGGTAAAGCATTGTGGGGCAGAAAACACACACTTTCCCAGGTTGGAAATGGGAGCTGAAGGCCAGCAGAAGGCTTTCACCACAAGAAAGAAATACAGGAAAATGGAGAGCTGAGGCCAGGCGAGAGCCACTGTCAGCAGGGACGTCACTACAGCGCCCACTCTCTGTCACTCTGTGTGACAGGCCGTCCTCCACGCTGGCCAACAGCCCTTACTTGCCCTTGCTGTACAATGTGAGGACAGGAGTACGTTCAAATAGAAAACTCTGTGTGCAAGAAGTCCATATATATATAATTTCTGGCAGTACTGGGAGTGTCTTACCACTGAGCTACATCCCCAGCCTTTTGTATTTTTTATTTTGAGGTGGGATATTGATAAGTTGCCCAAGCAGGACTCTAATTTGCAGTCCTCCTGCCTCAGCCTTCCAGAGTGGTGGGATTACGGGAGTGGGCCCCTGCCCCCAGCTCCATCAGGGTATTGACCGAGGCATCTTTTTGGTAAAGTGTGTACATAAGGTGCTTGCGTTTTGCATCAGTGCTGCGCGAGGTAATGTTGTACAGCCTTCAAGCACTCTCCTCAGAGCACATCTACGATATCCCCAAACCTCACCCACACATTTAGGAAACAACGATCTCTGCAGATTCGTTCCTTGGCCACAATCCAGGCAGAGCAGCAGAATATGGTGAGGCTCGCGCCCATCTTCTCATCTGCACCACTCCTCCCGATGGGGCTCTCACTTTGCCAAAAAAGAAAATTAAAATATTTGAAGTACACCGCATGTTAACAGTTCTTTTGTTTAAGTCCCCCACAGCGCGGTAATTCAGAGAAACCACCAATCTCATCGAAATGTTCTTTCTAGATCAGGGAAACCCTTGTCCTTCAGTGTCGTAGGTGTTCTCTGAGGGACACCAACACCCTAAGCATTGTGTCCGGTGCCTGGCATAAGATGACCATAGAGAGCTTGCTGGCCCCGCGTTTAGGGTAGGAGGTCAACCCATAAAGCATCCGCTGCTGAAAGTGCGCTGCACACAAAGGAAGCCCTTCAATCAAATCCTACAACAGGGCGAGAGGGAGAGGGTTCCCAAGCAAGGAGAAAGGGGGAGCTACCTAAGACATTAAAAAAAAAAAAGCACTATGAAAGTGTAACACTGGCTGGTATGTTGAGATATTCAGTATAAAGTGGGCCATGTTGAATTCCACTTAGGAGCGTTTACCATTAAAATACCAAAAGGACATTTTTATAACCCTCCTTCACAGCGCAGTCCAGTAGCAACAGGGATATTGCTACTCGGGTCCCGAGAGGGTCTGTCTCTGTGTAGACAGCTGTGTCAAACTCAGAACTTTTAGAAGGCCAAGAATTGTCCACATTTCCCAACGCCAATATTAAAAGGGCCTCGCGAGGGATCGGCAGCAGATGGGTTAAACCCTGGGCCGTGCCTCCTGCTGCCGTCTGCACTCTGCCACGCTCCCTCCTTCCCTGCTTCTCCTGCTGGCCCCTGCCCTCCAGGCTACTGTGTCATTTTTGCTGCTCCACTTAGAACCCAAGCACCTAACCTTGCCTTTCCCCGCTTGCGGGTCTGCCTGATGGAAGACCCTTGCCGTCCTCTTCTCCATCCTCACAGCCCGTGTAACTCAGTTCCTGCCTTAGGAGGGCGGCATCCAGGACCATCCTGGGACAGCCCCCTCACTGTTGGCCTCCACTGCTAGACACTAGCATTTTTTTTTTTTTTTGTGGATACCGGGGGTCGACCTCAGGACCTCGCGCGCCAGCAGGCACCCGTGCCGCTGAGCGATATCACCAGCCCTTTTCTCGAATGTGGGTTCCAGGAGTTAAACTCAGGCCCTTGCGCTTGCCAGGCAGGCACTTACGCCGCTGAGCCATCTCACCGGCCCCCTAGACACTAGCATTTTGTAATTGTGCCTCATGAAGAAAGTGAGACACCACACTAGACACAGCTCTCATTCCCTGGGGATGGTCTTTTTGTCTGCTTTGTGCTGGGAAAAAGAGGTAGAGGCAACACAGAGGAAGAGAATTGGAGTGGCAGAGAAAGCTTGCTCCCAAGATGTGCCAAAGGCAAAGAATGTCTGAAATGCAGCTCGCCATGAGGCTGAGGCCTCACGCTTTGTCTGTGCCTAAAGAAAGCTGCTCAAATCAAGAATCTGAAAGACTTAGGAATTTGCAGTAAGGAAGCAAAGATGGGGTGCCCAGTTCCACTCTATTTCCTCCTGCCCAGATTTAAGATGAACACCCTGAGTGCATTCGGTCTAATGAGCCGTCGATGATTCTTCACCATGTACCAGACATACCATTGTTTAAAACTCACAGCGATATTTCCTTATTAACCATTTCTGTTTGATCACAAGAGCTTGGCAAGGTCTTGGAGAGAAAAAAGTGTCCTAAAACCCCATCCCAGAACTATAGAAGTTGACACTCTGGTGGCATTGGGTCAGGGTTAGGAGAAGGGACAGACTCACCTATCTGTCACTATGAGAAGTGCTGCCTTAAAAGACAAAGTGGGGGGGGGCGGTGAGATGGCTCAGCGGCGTAAGCGCCTGCCCGGCAAGCGCGAGGGCCTGAGTTCGACTCCCGGAACCCACATACGAAAAAGGGGCCAGTGACATTGCTCAGCGGCACGGGCGCCTGCTGGCGCGCGAGATCCTGAGGTCGACCCCCGGTACCCACACAAAAAAAAAAAAAAAGGTGACCCTGGTAAGGCACAGATCCTCAGAGTGTTTTGCTGTCCCAAATGAGGATAACATTTTTGCAGATGTGTTAATGCTGCTTGAGCAAACACAGTTCAAGATCAAAAACCAGTATAAGGAAATTCAAGCTAAAGAAAAATATCGTGGAGGTCCTCAGTGGATGCTATTAGGTGATTATGGAAGATCAGCTTGAGGTGGTTTGAACGTGTTTGGTTGCATTGTTTGATTGCTGGAAGCTATTAAAATGTTTCTACACATGGTACTTTTGACAAGCAAAAGTAGATGAGCATAATAGAATGCTATTTTATGTAAAAATTTTTTAAAAAGAAAGAAAATGGGACTCAAGCAATTTAGCCAACCTATATTCTCTTTCTGAGCACTTTACTAATTTTAGAGCGTAGCAACCTCCTAAAGCTCAAATTGTCTGCAAGTACTACTTTTTAAATCTATAACCTTATCCAAGAGTTCAGAAACCACATTTTGCATTTATGATGCCCTGGTTTTCCCCCAACTTCTACAACCTTTAAAGTGCAAGGTTATAATGTGAGTCACTGGCAGGACTCGAGATCCCAGCAGCCCGGACCTTATAAAAATTTGATTCCCAGGTCGTTATCAACTCCAGTATTGCTAAAAGCATCCTCCTTCCTAAAGCATGGGTTACCCGAGGGAGAGCAACCCATGTCGGCACCGTTGAGCATAGGTCACAGGGCAGAGCAGGCCCAGAGCACCAGGACTGTGTGCAAGCTAAAGAGAAAAATCAGTCTGTGCTAGAAATTCAGCTGTGTCTCTCCCTGATAGAAATGAATTTATTATTCTAAACGAGCTTTCAAATGTTCTCAAACTGGTCAATTCTAGGAGACGATTTGCCAAGAAATCGTCTACATGGGCATGGTTTAAAGGTAGGCTCTCAGGAAAGTCCCTTGTTTTCTGTGTCCTCCTGGGCCATTTTCTGCTCTGCAAATGAATTGGAAAGTTCTCCTTTATTAAAAACCAAAAAATAACTTGAGCTTTACTAATCAAAAGCAGGAATGCTCGTGCTGGAGCCCAGGGCCACTTAGACTTGGGTAGACTTAGAGTGAAGGTGTCCCCAGCACCAATGCCTGGAGCCCACGTAGAAGTGGGGAGCCATTAGAAGATGTGCACCCTAAGACTTCATTGCCAAGGTAAGAGATGGCCAGACCACAGCTAAGATGGCACCAGAAGCCCGTACTATAAACTCTTGGCTTCTACGTTATGCGTTTCCTTTCTTCCTCTCTTCCCTTCCTCCCTTCCTTTCTTTTCTCTTCTTCCCTCCCCTCCATCCTTTGCCCCCTCTCTCTTCTCCCTTTTTTCTTCTCTGTCTCTCCCACCCCCTTCCCTTCCTCCTCTCCTTTTCTTTCTGCCTTAGCTTCTGAAAAATGCCGTCCTGTCAGAGCGCCACACTTGTCACGGCAGAACTGAGGAGCAAAGAGTCTCTATGTTGGAAGGAGCAGGGAGCAGGGAAACTTCCAGCAGTGGTGACTCCAGGGCAGCTGCGGAGCTGGGGACAGGAGCAGGCAGCCGAGGGCAGCAGTGGACGCCGCCTGTCCCTGGGCCGCGTGCCATGCGTGGCCCTCGTTTATGCCCACAGTGTTCTCAGGTCAAGGCATCGTCAGCTGTTTTGGGGGTGTGTGTTTTGTCCCAGCTTGCACTTGCACATGCTGGTGGCAGAAGTCCTATTTGGGCTCTTGTAAAAACTTAAATGCAGGTTTATAGCCCTGACGAAAATAGTTGCTTTATGAGATTACTTTGATTCCACAGAAAAGCAGGGGTGTTGAGAGTCTGCAAATAAAAGCAGAAAGGGACGGCACAGCAAGGTCAAATCTGCCGCCCCTTCTTTTTGTACTTTTTTTTGGATTGTGTGCAAGCAACTGCCCCATGAAAATTAGACCAAGTGTATTCTGTTTTCCTAACTAGAACATCAGACACTGAAGCACAGTCATGTGGCGAGGAATGTGCGTCCTCCTACTGAAACTTCTGGGTGTGCAATGTGGGGGCACCCCAGGCTCTGCAGAACGGCAGTGCTGCGCCTGAGTGCGTGTGGTCCCCTTCCCAGTGTGCCAGGTGCGCCTTGGTGCCAGGCCACCTTCACGCATGGGCAGACCAAGGTGAGAACTGTGATTCTCAAAAAGCACACAGAAGCTGGTAAGACCAAGCCCTGATGCTCCTGATTGGGAGGGCGGCTCTCCCAGACCCGGGGGAGCTGTGCTTGCCCCGCACCACATGGCACAGTTCCGTGGCCCCTCGCAAGAGCACAGCTTTGTCCCACCCCGGGCTGCTGACTTGGAAACTGAAGGCCCGAAAGACTCTGCCCCTTGGGAGCTGGTCCACAGCCACATACCGCATGGGGCAGAGGAACAGGGGGCGCAGATCACTGTCCTGCCCCGTCCTCTTCCCGCCAGACTTCTGTAGACTTCGGAACAGTCAGGTGGGAAGCAGGGCACCCCGTTAATATTATGTAAGCTTCGAGAGCTTTATCAATGAAACATGGACCAGGAAAGGCATTAACGTGGTATCAACAGCTGCTTTATAATCTTATGATTGACCACCAAAACTTCTTGGTTTGTTCATATTTTTTAGCTTGATATTCACTACCTCTCAGGCCTCCCCTTGGTATATTAAAATATATCTTCTTATAATGGCCATTCTTCTGCCCTTCTCAGTAATTCACCACCGCATACTGGAAAGCAGATTCCACGCTTGGCCATGCTGCCCCCACCTGCCCACAGCCCACCGTGTTACCGCCCACCATTCCTGCGACACCACCCTCAGGAGACACAGGGCAACCCCCTCTCTCCCTGCCCGCTTCCCTCCCTGCCTCCTTCCCCAGCCCTCCTCGCAGCATCCAGAGACGCGCACCAGGGCTGGGCTCTCCTGTGGGCTTTCCCTGCCCACTCCCAGCCTCGCCAGAGTAAGGGAGGAGCACAGAGCCACTGAGGACTGGGGAGTCAGGAGGGGCTCGAGGAGAGATGTCACCTGACTGGAATCTCAGATGGCGTGAAATGTGTGGGAAACGGCAACAGGAGAGACGAGTGGGCCCTGCAGCTATGCCTGGGCGGAAGAGCGAGGTCTGGACAACGTTCCCTGAGGAACAGATGGCAGGCGGAAGCAAGAGTGCTCAGCATCTGCTTGGCTTGGTGTGCACCAGGAAAGGTGCTGTTCCAACCAGAATGTGAACCCGGAATGATCAGAAGGAAGACAGGGAGGGAACAGGACAGAGGGAGAGGGACAGAGAGAAAGAGAGGGAGAGAGAGTTCCAAGTGCTTGTCAACAGAGTCCTCATGAGTTTAAACTGTTTTACTCCTTCCAAGCCTACTGGGTAGTAGCCACCAGCCTACCAGGTACTCACCATCATCAGCAGGAGGGGGACGTATCGCTTTTTGCAGTGTCAACAAAAAGCAGTAGCACAAGTTCTAGATGATAAGCAGCCCAGTGTTGACACCAGTAACCGCTGTGATCTTGCACAGAAGGGAAAGATGCCACCCACACCCCCTGCCACCACTAGAATTATCAGGAGAGGCGTCCTGGCTTTCTGAAGCCCTGGGAAATGACCCTGAAGGGCACCCACTTAGATTTCTGGATGGAATTTTCCCAGACAGAACCCTAAGACTGTGTGGATGGTCTCTAAACAGAGGCTCTTGGAGGTGCTAGGTGACGACAATACTCTCTGTCCATCAAAATGGTAGACTGTGGACCTATTGATGCTGGCTTGGGAGCACGCAGGAGGGACAGGGCTGCCAGAGGCCTGTGCGAGCACGGCTCTGTCTTCCGGCAGGGCTGAGGAGTCCGGAGCCTGGCTGTGGCTGAAACCCCAGGAGGCTGGTCCAGTCCTGCAGTGGCTGTGGTGTGTGGCCAGGCCACCAACTTAGAGGGAGGCGAGCAAGCTTTAGGAGACTTGGAAAGGCTGGAATGGAGAAGATGAAATTTAATCAGGGTCCTTGTACACTCTTCCATATTAATTGTAAACACTCTCTTGCAACACACACAACGGGCATCGTGCTCTGACTCCCGGGCAAGGAGAATATCAAAAACTAGAATATCAAACGCTACTCATGTTTGCACTCAGCCCCACTGAAGAAGGTTAATAAGAAATCACGGATCTTTCATAGAAGAGCATCCCATCAAGGTTTTACCTAGAATTATGCTAGACAAGAGTGGTTGAAAGATTAGCAAATGTAACCTGGGTAGAAAGAAAGCAGAAGCCAAGCGAGGGGAACAGCAGCAGGGCGGATGTTCGGGCGGCTGGTGGACAGTTCCAGGAGGTGTCAGCATGGCAGGTAGTGAGGACGCCAGGGATTCCAACCGCAGCGAACGAAGGCGCTTCTCACAGTAAATCTGTGTGCAGCTTCCTGTCCGCTGGAGACCAGACTATACCCAAGTATATAACGAGGAAGGGGCCAAGAGAGAGACGCCATGGAAACGGGGCCACTCGGGGTGAGAGAGGCCACGTCAGCGGCCAGTGCTGAGGTCCTGGAAGCCCAGAGAACCAAAGCGCCAAGGGCCTGCTGGGTGTGGACAGTGCACGGAGGGAGCTATATCTGCAGAGGAGTTCGCAGGAGCACTGTCACAGGGGTCTCTGCAGTCATAAGCACAGGAAACTCAGAGAGAGGGTCGGAGGCCACCAGGGAGAGGCAACCGAGCTGGAGAGATAGTGGGACCGGCTCAAGGGGCTCCTGTTGGCCTGATGCGCACGCTTGCAGTGAGGTCCCTCGGAAAACTCTGAAGCACAGGCGTGACCCAGGAAGACGAGACTGAGATCGGTCCCACTGTGTGCACCACACAACCACTTAGCAAGCAGAGAGACCGGAGCTGCGGAGGCCGGGGGAGAGGACGCAGACTAGGAAGTGAGATTTGAGCTGCGGAGAGGACAGAAGCAGGGCTCCCGTGGGCCGTGTGGAGGTGCGAGGCAGGTCGGTCTTGCAGGCGCTTGCTAGGTAGCTATGGCCATCCCCAGGGGTGTCCGGTGACCCCAGCTCAGACCCCTCCAAGGCCAACATATGGTAACATTCATCTAAGCCACCAGGACAGGATCCCAGGAAGTTGATTTGAAAAGTTTTCAGGGCCCTTAAGATTCTATGGTTCCAAGATTTTAAAGAAAAGTTTTACTGACCTGTCTCAGATTCCCTTCTCATTGCTAAACAAAAGCGTGTCTGACATGAGATTCCTTCATTTTCTCTTCTCACTCTTCTCGTGTGGACATGAATCACCCCAGACCCCTCACAAGTCACCCCCCGTCCCCTCATCTCAGCCAGCGGCTCTGCCGAGCTTGGTTCTGATTGTGCTTGTGAACAGTGCGACCTGGTGTCCTCCGCCTCAGGAACCAGTCATCTCCGCTCTCCGCCCACACCACTGCATCCCTGCCCTGCTGGGCACCCATTCCTGCCCTGCGAATTCCGCATCTTGTCCTGATGCTGGATGCCCTGCACGCCATCTGTCGCATCCCTTCCACCCCAGCTGGGCTCTGCCTTGCAGGTCCTGTCTTCGTGTTAGGGAGCCACCCACATACCCTCCTCACATCCAAGCCTCACACCCTCTCTCTTGACCCTTGTCATCGGGTCCCAGAGCCCTAACTCCCCTCCCCACCTTCCCTTGGCCCAGGTAAAAGCTTTCAGGTTACAGCCACTACCACAAAGTCACACCTCCTAGGAGAGCCTGTAAGGCCTTGGCCCCCCATCCACCACCACCCCGGCATCTTCTCCTTCTGGGGAAACTGACCTCCTCGTGCCTTCCTGGACAAACTCATTATCCCAGCACCAGGAATTCTCTCCGAGGAGCGCCCTGCCCACACAGGTGCAAGGCCTCGGGGCTTGTGTTCCTTCCACACAGGAGTCAGTCTCGCTTATCTTTCCAGATGGGCCCAACCTGACACCCTTGTCCCTGAGGATCTGACCCTCATCCCCCTCTAGGAGGAAGGAGGTAGTGGAAAGCGTGTGACTCTCAGAGGTTGGATTTGCATTCCCACTTGGGTGCTGAATGTACCTGGCTCCTCTTTTCCTTATCTCTCCAGTGGGCATAATGATCCCCTGGCAGAGGCTGACATTAAAGGGACTCGAGCCAGCAGTGCTAAAGCGACAGCAGCATCCCAGTCCCTGGGACATGCTCAGTGTCACCCCAGCCTGCCCTGGCCAGCCAAACTCCACCCTGTCCTTTAAAACTCTAGCTTCTCAGTTTATTCAAAGGTGAAAGAAGAAGTGCATGTCCATGAATAGGACTTTTTCTTAAAACTGCAGATGAAAGCAAAGGAGGGCATCACTGAGACAGAAAGAAAAGGTATCCACTCTCAAAGGGCAAGCACAGAAAGGAGTTGACCAGGGTGGCTTTGGTCACCCAGGCCTGTGGAAGAGCTTTACCCCGAGGAAGATACCTACTGACTAGGGACAAGGGATGTGCAGTTAGGGTGGATCCTTGGACTCTGCGGTTCCTTAGTGACTTGGTATGAAAAGATCACAGGACCAGAGAACAATGATGGGCCAAGAGTAGCCAAGGTTTGCACTGGGGAGGGAGGAAGGCAGGCGACGGGGAGCGGCGCTCCGCATCCAGGTGTGAACTGAGGTTAACTGTGTACTCCTGGGAATCTTTCTGTCTTTCTTAGAGTATTGTACTAGCTGGCCACTGTTTGGTTGCTAAGTGAAGCTAATTAATCCCCAGCTTCTGGCAGTGTGTGTGTGTGTGCGCGTGTGCGCGTGCATGTGTATGTTAAATATATATGTGTTAAATCATGCAGGGAGAGAAGAAATTCATTCTATTTAGTTTGTCTTTGGAGATAAATATAAAGACACAAACTGGGAAATTAAATGCTATTTTGCTTCCTTTGCTTTTCCTCGTGGGTGGAGTAGACAGGACCTGTTTCGTTTCCCAGACTGAACCCATCTGTGTACAAAACCAGGGCCCCATGTTGAGGTCACAACAGGAACTGGCAGGACTGAACTGAGGAATGGGTCTCCAGTCCTTTGGGGCACCTGCCTCCATGGGGTGGTAGGGTTTTTCCATGACGTCCACACCCCTCGATAATAGTGCGCTGATCCCCACATGAAATGGGTCCCACTTACACATCAGCCCCAAGAATGAGATGGAAACACTCTGGCGTATGTATTTCCTCATCACAGAGCCATGCCCACAGTTTGAGGAGGATCTGATGAGGGCAGGGAACGGGGTGAAAATAGAGTTTCCTCCCAGCCAAATCCACTTCCAGAAAGTTCTTCTCATTGAACAGGACTGTCCAGGTCAACTCTTTTCAGAGAGCCGGAAACAAATAAATGAAAAAGAAGGCTTTTGTGTTGGAAGAAAGGAAACATTCATTTTTTGCTAGGACACAATGTATAAAAAGAATAAATTATATTTTAAGAGAAATGAGAATTTCAAAACAAGGCCACCCAAAAAATAGATTTCTTTTTTCTATAATATTTATACGCAGATTTCTTGTGTTAGGAGTGGTAACCAGGTCCAGGCAAACAATGTCCTCAGAAGAAAAAACTGAAATTTTATTTCTAAGTTTGAAATAAACATCTGAATGTCCCCAAAGCAGTGGTATTCCATTTATACAATTCTTTGATCAACCTGAGGGATGAAGAATGCCATAGAAATGCCATTTCAAAATGATCCACAAAGCCATAAGCTTTTTAATTCTGGTATTTTGGTAATGAAGAGTGGGTTTGTACAACATAGATGACTTACTTTCAAAATGTTAACCTTCTAACTACTGAAAATAAAATCAGGTTTTGTAGAAGCGACAAATAAATAGATTGTAATAAAACCTGTAATAGAGTCTGTGATTTTATGGCCATGGATAGCAATGGTACCTTTCTATAATAAATAAAAGACATAAAAGAATCCTCTGTGGGAGAAATAAGGAATCCATAAACCCTGGGTCATTAGAAGTGATCTGGCTATGCAATTATATATAAAAATCACTGTTGTCATGTGATCATAGAAACTGTGTTATAAATGTCTAAGTGAACATTACTGAGTAATTTGTCACATACTAATATTAACTTTTCTTTCCCCAGATGCCAAGAGTTTAGCTGAAATGCTCATGAGGTAAGAACTTCACTCAGCTTCTGGGATCCCATGTATAAAAAAAGCAATTTCCAAATTGCCTTGAAGATTATTTTGGTGATGACAATTTGAAATTTGTAACACATTTCACTTCAACCTATAATTTCCATTTTTTCCTCAAAACATCCATATAATGCCTAGTTGGCTATGTAGATAACAAATAACATTTTTATATCTCTGGCAGCCTATACCTGCCATAGATGTTGCCCTATTGGCTAGACTTGACCAATAGGACATTTCCCATTTACCTGGGGACAAAGAGGCACATTAGATGAAGGTAGCTTTGGTTTTGCTATATGACCTTTGAGGTCCAGCCTTCTTTCCAACAGTTTGCTAAGTTCAAAGAGAACCACAAAAGGGAAATTACCATGCATGGTAATTCAAGACAATGGGCTGGTGGACAAGATCCCCTTGCCCTCGGCTCCCGTGGGCCTTCTGAGCCCCCTGATGGCCCTCGCCAGCTGCATGGCCTTTGTCTCTTCACTGTCCAGCCGCAAAGTCATAGCCTGCGTGTGTCGCCCTCGGATTGGGAGTAGGCTGCACTGTGGTGGCCCCAGTCGTAGCTGTTAAGCAGGTGAGGTGAATAGCAGTCACTGAATAGGGAAGGTTCACAAGTGTAGATGACAGAGGCATGTCCTTCACAGCTTTGCTTCTAAATGTCCATGGGGCTGGATAGGCATTGATAGGAACTCACCAATACACGTTTAATGCCCAAGTTCAGCGTTAGTATGAGAGCTGGTTGTAGGCAGAAGAAAGATCACCCACACGCATGTGCACACACACACGCACACACACACATGCAAGAAGCCAAAATGCTCTTCATTTTATTGAGCATTTAAAATAATTTATCTTTTTTGGTATGCATATATTTATATTTATATTTATATTTATATTTATATTTATATTTATATTTATATAACAAAAGTACCTATCCAGGTGATACACTGGGATGCTCCCAACTGTCCTACACTACTTTACACTGAAAGAAAGTTCCGTATCATACCACAGGAGGAGGGCGGGCTGTGCAGATATCTTAGATTTTTGCCCCCTCAACTTTAAGAAAATAGTTGTAGTAACTGCAAATAATGTGTTGCCTGCGTTGGAAAAACACCACTCCCAGTCAACCACCCATAGCTTTCCCCACCACTGCCATTTTTATCAAGCAGCCAGATGGTAAGCTGATGGTCAAAGACTGTATTTCATTAGGAGCTAATACATTTAGCAAGATCCTGTATTGCACAAGAGGCAATTTTGCTTCCATAGTAAAAACATTTGGAATCTTTCTCCAGATTGCCAATGTAGTTCCTTCAAATGGTTTTTTAAGCTTTACTGCTGTTACGAAGACCAATTGTTATACTCTGTAAATTTTTTATTTGTATTAGTACCTGTCTACAGTACTTGATGATTGCATTCATCTTGGGAAGTTGGAACATGTATATAACACAAATTATTGTACCTTTCAAGGATCACCCTTCATTTTAACAAATGCAACCAACTATAGCAGCAATGCCAATATAATGAAATAACTTAGTTGAAACCCAATCTTTGAGGACATGTCACTCAACCCTCATTGCACCCCCTAACAACATGATTTATTTAATCCATGTTTACTGAGTGTTTCATTTGGCCACATACTGATGGAAGACCTAGGGACACACAAAGAGAGAGCAGATGAATTTATCCCTGTGGAGCGTGTGTTCCAGTGGGAGAGACAGATAATGAGTAAGATAAGTCAATTAAATATCTCTAATTGACTCAATTAAATACACGTGAGAGAGTAATAAGTGCAGAGACAAATTCAAGTAGAGAATGGGGAAGGGCTCAGGAGAAGTTCCCACTGCAGGCCACCAGGCCAGTCGTAAAGATGGTGCTGAAGTCCCTTCCTGCAGCAAGGGAGGGAGCCCACCACGCAGTGCTAGGCACCCAGTGAGGACAGAGCACGTGCTCCACGCGAAGGAACAGCAAATGCACAGCGAGAGGCAAGTAGTCAGCCCGGCCATCTCAAGGCCCACTGGGCCAGTTTTCCCCTTGCCTTCCCACTACAGGGGCTGGAAGCCCATGCTTGGAGTCGAGGGGGGAATTCACCTGCACCCTTCACTGCCCTCGTTCAGAGGGTGTAACCATATTCTGTCCTGCGCCAGCGTGGTGGCACACAGCAGTTATTTAGCTTGCTTCCTGTGTCAATCTGAGAGCAGACCCTCATTGTTGCTTAAGTATAGCTTGTGCCCGCACTCATCGTTGTTTAATAGAGCAGCCGTGCCTGCCTCATAACTATTCATGACAAGCAGCAGGAACTAGCTCACACTGCTATTTTTGGTACGAGGACGAGCTCAAGTCCCTAGTGAAGTTGCTAAACGGATCTTTCGGATATTCACAGAGGAGTAGCTCCCCATATGTTTTTGTGGAAATATAGCTTGTCTAAGCATGACATAAATGTAGGAACCCTCCCCCAGGAACTCAAATGCTTTTCATTTTATACAAGTATTTGAATCTCTGGATTCTTTCCTTTTTTTAAACACAAATGAAATGTCAGGTTAGTTAAGTAAGTCATGCAGCAGAGTATAGAGACCAGGTGAAAAATCAGGCCAAAATGCTTGAATTTGGGCTCTGCGTAATTAGCATGATCTAGGTACCTAACCCAGTTACTCATCTGCAGAGGGAGAAATCTGGTTCAAGATCAGGTCCTCAGAAGAGTATTATACCTTTCAGAAATTACGTTGTTCATGGGAAAGTTTGTTCATGCTCAAAGAAAAGGACCTCACAAACCATTCGGGATGCCAGGGAGGGACTTCAGCAGACAGACACGCACAGGGCTACCTGAGTGAACGTGACCTTCCCAGTAGCAAAGTTCCGTCCACCACTTGGTGCAGGAGCGGATGAGAGAGGGTCTGGGGAGGCAGAGGGCCTTGGAGCGCCAGGAGAATTGCTTGGTTGGAGGGAACAGTATTTGAGATGCAGCACGGAGGCTTGCTTGTTCCCCATTACGAGTAACCACCTCTCAGGTGAACCACTCCCCAGCGGGTGAGCCTCCTGGGGCCCGCCTCAAAACAGGTTCTGATGGTCACCAAGCTGGATTTATGCTGCCGTAGAGCACCTCACGGACTGAATTATCCCAATGACAACTGCTTCCCGAGGGCATCTCAGTAAACGTTCTTTTAACATCTAGTAAATTCTTATAACTTTGTAAAGACCGAGCAGCCATTCTCCTAATGTGGATGGCTAATTAAGGCCTTTATCGGTGTTTGGGATTTCTACACAATATGAAAGTTTTTTGGTTTTCTTTACTGTGGGCTGTAACTGAATATGATTATACTGTGCGGTTTTACCGCCTATTTTACTTTTAAAGAGCAGCTCACTCTGAGACTAATTTTCTGGTACACAAATTTTGAGATAAAATTATTATAGTAATTGCTTTTTTCCCCCTCCGTTCCAGAACGCATTATCCGTTAGGGAAACTAAGTGAATGTCAGGTAGCTAAGAAGGGTTTCAATCCGTTTCAAAGCGACACAGACATAAACGCAGGTCCCTTAGTGCAGCCGCTATGCCACCGCTGACCAGTGGGCTTCACGCGTCCCCACCTCCTACTAGCATGGGAACACCTCTCTTCTAATGAGTGACACTGTTACTGCCTTTAAAATCACTTTTCATTTAGCATTTACACGAGAAATGGCGATTTCTAAAGGTTCTGTCGGTAGATATTGAACCTATCTCCATCGACAACCTGTATTTTTCTGAAAACTCCTTTGCTAAAATTTAATAACTATCATCTGAATGAAGGAAAAGCATGTCACTTTTTCCCCTCTGCTGCCCCCAAACTTTTGCATAGTCAGACAATACACTGAGTTCATGTGCAGGCACATGTGTGCACACTGCCAGATTGAATGGATCTGTTAATGCCTCTTCTCTCTTTTCTTCCCAGTAAGAATACCCGGACTTCGGATACTTTAAGCAAGCAACAACAGACTCTGAGAATGCACATCGACATACCCAGGGCACAGCTTTTGATCGAAGAGAGAGACACAATGGAAACCATCGGTAAGGCACCCCGATCGCCACTTTAAGCAATGTGGCTGTGACTGCCGTGCCTTCTCAGCTCAAATCCAGAGACATGAAAAATACTAGATGGAATGTCATGAATGCTCTGTGACCACAAAACTCCCAGGGAATACACATTAGCAAATGTGGAGGCAAATTACCTTCCATACATCTTAGTGTCACCTGGGACAGGAGTTCTCACTTCTGATCCCTTCGGGTCTTTCCTGGGGAGGTTATCTCTACTGCTCCAAGGAACAGACATTGTAATCAGATCAAGCCCCAGCCTGGAAATCTATTCTCTGCTTGCTTTCCTCACCAACTCTGATAAGGCCAGCCTTTTCCCAAGGTGTCCCACTTCCCAGTGCCCCTAAACACCTGGACTTGGGAAACACCCAGCCCCACAGCTGCCACCACAGAGATGCGTGGTTCACCCACCCCAAGCCAGGTGCCTTGACTCTTAGAGTGTCTTCCCACCCAGTGACCACGAGAAGGACAACTGCCCTCCACCGAGAGCTCTCTGGGTGCCCTGCTTCCATAGGCTTTCTATGTGCATCATCTAGTTCCCACTCCAACCAGCCGCTACTTTTGTAATGAGATGTGGACAGGTTTATACAGTTGGCCCAGGTCATACAGGCAGGAGCAGGGCCAGTGTCCCCGCCTGGCCACCTGTGTCACCACCAAGAGGCTGCTTCCAAGAAGCCTCACCTTAGAAGTCCCACAAAGCTTTCCAGAAGCCATGGGAAGAGAGCAAGGCAGGGTCTGAGGCCGCCTCTTGCCAAACCATGTTTGTTTCGGAAAGAGTGTGCTGGCCCTGGGCACCAGGGTGGCCCTTTCCTGTGGCCTGGATACAGCTGTTTGACTCCTGCCAGGAAGACAGTGGTGGGAGGCCAGGTGGGCAGCATGTCCTCCCCCACCCTCACCCCTCGCCCACCCCACCAGTGTCCACCCTGACTTCATAGCTCCTGCAGTCTGGATGGGTGCCCTGAGCTGCGCAGGCCGCCCCAGCTGGTCACTGCTGGTTTAGCACCATGGAGAGCGCCAGCCGCTTGTTCTCTGTGCGGAGGGCCTGATGCCCGAAGCCTGCACCTCCATCACCGAGTCATCTACCTCCCGATGACACCAGGCAGAGTTGATGGCGATTTCTAATTGTTGGGAAAGTAGAGTTGCGGTTCTTTAACATGCTCTGGACTCTGACTACAGGACCCGGTATCAGTCTGCCATTAATTTCTGGCCGGAAAGAGTGGTTAACCTCATACTCAGCCAGGGCCCTGAAATTCCCACTCAAGACCTGGAACCACCTGCTGCGCTCCTAACGGATGCGCTCATGTTGTCATTAATGAGAAACCAGTGTCGCTGGGAGGCCCCGGGGGCAGTCCCAGTGGTGAGGAACTGTCTCTGTACCAAGGCCAGGCTTTTAGGGGGTTCAGGAGACCGCTGTGGGCTCGGCGCTCCACACCCAGGCCCTGGCGCCCACCGAGGCACCAGCCTTCACAGCAGCACCCACGGGATGCTCGCAGACGTCTCGGCAGCCTTTCCAGTGCTTCTCTGCCAAGAAATTTGATTCTAACTTTGAGAGGCTTTCCTTTCCTGCCAGAGCCTGAGTCACTGGATTTTGTAAGGTTCACCCTGTTCAGGGCTTTTTTTGGGCACAGGAGCCTCACTGTGCTGCTTACGGCTTTCACAGCCCTTTCTGGTGTCAGGCATGCTGCCGCCTGTCCCAGCGACTGCTAAAGTCACAGGAACAAAACCCCGGACTGCAGTCCTTGAAAATGGATGGGAAATCTGCATATCCTAAGCAGGGTTTCCCTGGGAGTAAAAGGGCTCTTAAGAAAGTACGAAAAGTATCACAAAAAACATAATCAAATCCTAAGACGACCCAGTAACGCCCCACAGCTCAGGCAGCTGCGCCTTCTCCCTGCACTGAGGTGGGCAGCCTTCCTGGGAGCCAGGCTCCTGCTGCTCCCCCAGCCTTCCAGTGCCCATGGGCACTGGCAGCCCGACAAGCGGGTCATTTTTGGAGAGTGTATTAAAGCATGCACTGGAGTAATTGGAGCTCAGAAGAGGTGGGAAGAAAAGGCACATTCCTCAGAAAGCAGAGGAATCAGTAATTTTTGAAGACTAACTGCTCTCTTCTTGTGATTACCCTCCAAACATTTGCAAGTTCAGCATCAGAGCAAGCCCAGCAGAGATAACTGCAGGGTGGTCCTTCTAGAACAGAGCTTCCCAGCAGCCAAAGCGACTGGGGAAAGCAGCCCCACCCTTGGGGGGAGGGGTCTGGCATGGCTGGTGACACCTTGGTCTTTCTCATGTAAGCTTTTGCAAACATCTGAATCCCAATGTCTGTTAAATCAGCAGCTACAATAAGAAATGTTGTTTGCTTACTGAAAAGCAAGCAAACCCAAAGAGAGCAGCGAGGCCGTTCTGGGCATCTCGACTGTTCTCGGAACCCGGTGCTCTGAAGTCCACCTCTAGGCACAAGCTCCTCTGTTTAAATGTGAGCGATCCTCACACGTGCTGGGAGTTCAGCCATCTTTGTGGCTTCACACGAGGGTGGTGTTATTGCTGTCACTGTTGCCTAAGGGGAGCAAAGCCCAGGGCATGACGGGAAGTGGATAAATGTTTGGCCTCCTGTGCTCTTCTCCTCTGCAGATGATCGCTCCACCGTCCTGCTGACGGACGCTGACTTTGGGGAAGCAGCTAAACAAAAGTCCCTGACGGTGACTCACACGGTCCACTACCAGTCAGTGTCTCAGGCCACTGGGCCCTTAGTGGACGTTTCAGACGCTCGGCCGGGAACGAGTGAGTGGTCAACTCCAGTTACAAAGTGTGGGTGTTGTCAGCGCTGAAACCATTACACTGTGTCCCTGTCCAGTGAACATGGGGGGCTTTTCAACTCTGGGCCTAGGAAACAAATAGATCTAATGATATCTCTCACTGGGGGAAATCCAGCTTTTATTGTTTGATCCTAGCCACTATTAGAATGGTGTCAATTGAAGTCAATAACTCTTGGTAATGATTTACTAGGAAAGGTGCTAGAAATTTCATGTCAATTTAATTTTTTTTTTTTTAATTTTGACAACACAGGAAAAGAGGAAGGAAATTAACTTTCCTCTACTGGAACAGAAAGATGGTGTCATAAGTGTTATCTTTGTGACAACCCTGCATGATACCCATTCACAAAGTAGATATCGTAGTTCCTGTTTACCAGTCTCGGGAAGTCACACAAACAGCCCGAGGTTGACACATGAAAGCAGGGACACCAAGATCCAGCTGTAGATCTGTGTGTCCTCAGAGCATAGACGTTTTCTCCTGAACACAGAAAATTCTAGCTCTAGCTAATCTGGAGTGTCTGTTGGATTTAATTACTATATTTGCATCCAAGATATATGCAAATTAATTACTGGAACGAAATTAAATCCCCTAATATGTATCTTGAGCTTATTAATTAGATATCTTGTTTCTTCATAATTGAAACTGTTCCTCTTTAAACACTGAGAAATTGCTGTCTCGATTATTATCATTTTGGAAGCTTTGATGTCTAGCTTTTAAATCTCTGTGCACATGCTGCAAAAATTTACATTCTTAGAGTAGTATGTTATAATTAGAAAAACAAATATAACACTGATGGCTACTCTTCACAATTCTAGTGGGTGAAGCAGTTGTGAAACTGGGTGAGGTTTGTGAAGGGAACTAGCTGTTTCCCAAATAACACTGTAACTCACCAGAAAGAGTTTTCACAGCCTCGGACGTTCCTTTGGGAAAGTGCCTTGAAGAACGTGCTTCCCTCTTCTGTCCAACCTTACCTCTTCCTTCCTGGAGAACATCGAGGGGGCATGGCTGCGAGCCAGCTCTGCCAAGGGGTATGTCTGCGGCCCCTGCTCCTCAACAAGATGCCTGCGGCATCTCTCTCCAGCCATTGACTTCACCGCTGTGACCAGGCTGGTCTGGCTTCTGGCTATTTCAGGACTCTGCTCTGATGGGTTTCTGAACCATATTTTGCTGTTAACTCAGGGGAAAGGTGACAGATCCTGAAGGTCTTCTAGATTGATGCATCCTGGGCTTCAGCGTCCTTTGGCCTACTCAGTGTGGAAGCTTCTGGATACAGTAGCAGGACAGCGGAAAACAGAGAAGAAAATAGGGCTGGTACCCCTGGAAGTGTTTCCCACCTTTTGCATGTGTTTAAAATACTGACTCCTGAGTTCTATCCTAAGGGTTCTGGTCCAGTTGGTTTAGAGCTGGGCCCAGGAATCTGCATTGTAAACAACCTCCCAGATGTGCTTCTCTGGACTTCTCATTGAGAAACACCTCCCCAGGTGTGCCAAAGATGTCCTGAGAGCTCATGACGAAGTGCCCACCATGACCTCGTCCCCAGCTTCCCATTAGCGCTGCGGCACAGGATTCACCCCCAGCCTGCCGGACCCACAGCACATCAGTTCCTTCTGCCAAGCGCAAAGCCACTTGTGTTCACCTTCCCTCCAGTGTTCAATGAGGAGAGAGCCACACAGAAGCTCGTCATAAATAGTTAGGGCTGAAGAAGAGGAAGTGACATGGAAGTTCTGGGGGCTTCTGGGTGTATGAATAGGAAGCCCTGGAATAATGAGAAGTGGCTTTGATGACATTTAAAATATCAACACAGGCACAGGTATGAGTCAGATGCAGAAGCTGTAAACCAGCAGAGGAGTTTCAGGCAGGAAGTGCCTGGGAGGGGTGTGCATCTCCGGGCTATGAAGTTGCCCAGCATTGCTGGGGAGGTTTAAGGATTCATTCATTCCGCATTCAAACATATTTACTCAGGTCTCTCCCTCTGCATACATGGCTCAGTGCTTAGTGAGGGATGCGCTATAAAATGCAAAAGGACATTCATTTCATTCTAGTGGCAAAGGCCGATGTTAAGGCAGTAAGTATATTTTTTGCTTCTCAGTAAGAACTAGACAAAAATGGAGCAGAATAAGTGATGGAGCCAGTGGGGAGTGGACAGTGAGCAGGGCTGCTGTGGATCTGGTCCTTTGGGCAGTCCTCCCCAGAGGAGGAGGCCGGAACCGAGGTCAGCGGCAGCATACAGGAAGCCCCAGGGGCCACCAGGGTGCTGGGAGCAGAAGCAGCCCTGGGGTGTGTCGAGCAGTGGAGACAGCAGTGAGAGAAAGGCAGAAGGAGAAACTATTGTGCCGACCTGTCAGCCCCGAGCTGGGCCGGGCACTGGCACTGTGTTCTGAGAGTTCCAGGTACTTCCCTGGGGTCCAGCCTGATGTCCCAAGGAAACCCTGAGGCTTCGGAACAAGGTTTCTCTCTTTTGTGATGAGTTCCACGAAATGATGTCAACTTGCACCAGGTCAACCTCCTCAAATTCATGCACCACCAGTCTGGCTCCCTCCCTTCCCCGAGATGGAATTATTCATTTATCAGCTGCAGAACACTCAGTACCTGCAAGAGATCATCCTTCTTGTCGTTAAATATTCCCAAACCCCAGTGAGTGATAAGACTCCAGTTTTATTTAGCGTTAGCGATTGGCCCTGTGGCAGGGTCAGAAGTCAGAAACCCATGAGCCTTCTGAAGCCCAGTTCTCTGCTTGCTTCTGTGCCTGGAGCTTGTCCAAGCTGACCAGGGCTCACCTCTTCAGTGTCTCAGCCCAGCGGACCAGGTTTCCTCTCTGCAGTTCGGTTATATTCGGAGATTCATTTATACACTCAGCCCTCCACACCCTCGGATCCTGCATGAGTGGATTCAACCAAACACAAAGCAAAAATACCTAGGAAAACTAATTTCACCTGTTCTGAACACAAACAGACATTTTCTTGTCATTATTCCCTAAATAATGTAGAACCACAACTGTTTACATAGCATTGACATTGTATTAGGTATTGTTAGCAATCTAGAGATTATTCAAGGTGTATAGACGAATATATATAGGTTGTATGCAAATATCGCACCGTTTTCTAAAAGGAATTTGAGAATCCTCAGATTTTGGTGTCTGAGGAGAACCCTGGACCCATCCCCATGGATACAGAGGGAGGGCTGTATCCCCTATTTTCTTAACTATGAAAGACATCACTGGGACTGTGTTGCCATTGCAGAAATTCCTTATTTTTAAGGAGAGCATCTAAAATATGTCATTTGCACACCAAAATGAGCACTTTGCAAAAGTTGTGTTTCTAAACATTAGATTCGCTTGCCAGAGCTGCAACAAATTATTATGAGGACGAGAGACGTGGCAACAGCTTGATATTCATCTCTTTCAGTAAAAACACATTTCTTGGCCATGTCTGCGATTCAGCTTACCTCCCCGTCTCTGGTGGGTTGCGACGCGCTAGAAATCGGGGCTTTGTGCGTGTCCTTGTCCCAACATCAGCCACAGTGGCTCACACAGAGTAGGCACACAGGCAGTATATTTAAATGCCGGTCAAGTTCTGAAGTCAGAATAAGAGGAAGGGGAAGGAAGGACGCGCATAGCCTCAGCAGGACTTGAGAAACCCACTTAGCTCCCTCCCTTTCTTGTCCGCCCCCTGAGCTCTCTGCTTAGAGGGGACGTTATGTTCTCACCCAGCCATGGGTGTCTCTTCTGACAGGTTCAGAATTTCCTCCCTGCGTGTTTGTAGAGCTTTGCCAACAAGATCATACTGAGGACATGTTAAATCGGTTTTTTCTACTTGCAAAATATGCAAAAGTACAATGAGATGGAAAATGACAAGTGTTTGTCCCGACTCTGCCTGGGTCATGTTTACCTGGAAATCATTCCCGCATTCGTTTACGCATTGTGGAGAGCGTCGCCATACATCGTCTCTCAGTACCACGAGGCTGGGCTCCGGGGCCCCAGGGCTTCCAGACTCTGAGGTGCTCAGCTCCTTTACACAAAGCTGCACCGTACTCGTGCACAACCTGCACACATCCTCCTGGCTACTTCAAATCACGTGTAAACTACTTACAATGCCCCGCACGAGGTGAATGCTGTGTGCAGTCCTGCCACTGGCCAGGGAATGATGACAAGAAAGTTTCTACGTGGTCCGGATAGACACATTTTTTCTGGATCTTTTTGAGCCACAGCTGGCTGAACCTTAGGTACAGAGCCAGTGGGCACGGGGGAAACCGCATCTGTGCTAGGCTGGGAAATGAGCAGCACGCAGCGCTCATCCTTGCTCCTCCACCGTGCGCCTCCTCTGAGCAGAGCACTCTCGTACGTCTGGCTTTGCCATTGTTAATGGCTATTTTTCTGCCCACCCTCTAAATTGAGTTTTGATCCTTCCTAACCCCCTCTACACTGAGTTTTCAGGCTTGTTTATCAACCCACGGGCTCTCCTACCGCTGTCTTCCCATAAATTCAGGGCGTGCTCGGTGCCTGGCCCAGCATTGGCTGCTCAAGCATCGCGACCAAGACCCCATGGTGTCCTGAAGCCTTCCATGTGCCCGCAGGCCCCATCAGGTTCAGGTCACTCAAGTCTAAAGGAGGCAGGGATGTCCGCAGCCTCAGAGGTGAAGGGGACAGGCCCACCCACTAAGTCCCTTGGCCAGAGTTATACAGCGAATGAATGATGAAACTGCACTTCACACCAGGCTGCCTGACTCCAAAGCCCCGCCCTCAACCACACACAACCAGTGTGTGTGTGTGTGTGTGTGTGTGTGTGTGCGCACAGGCAGCCCTCCAGATCTGTAGGATTTGCACCTGTGCATCCAACCAACAGAGGATCAGTCCCTAAATAACACTGTGTAATGACCATTTGCATTGTACTGGGGATTATAAGGGATCTGGAGATGATTTAAAGTGTATGGAGGATGCATGCAGGTTATACACAAATACTGTGCCATTTTACATAGGGGCCTTTTATGTACACACACACACACACACACACACGTGAATTTAAAGCATGGATTTTATCTATATTGTTAAGAATTTGAGTCACACTGTCTCACCCAGAGCAGTCCTAGAAGCGGTACCCAGGTCCGGGGGAAACCGGTGGATACTGGCTGGCTACAGCGTGTCCGGTGGCACCGTGTGCAGCGAGCCCTTGGTAAATATTCGTTAGTTCCTGAGAAAGCATCTCATCTCCCAGGTGCATCCTGTCTGTGTGGCAGCTGGTAAATTCACGTAAAGCGGAGGCATGGAAACCAACAATAGGGGATTAAAAACAGATTAGTACATTGATCACAGGACACAGGACATGTTCTGTAACCCTATTACCCACAAAATCCTCTCTTATCCCGAGTTCTGGATAATTAAAATAATTGATTCAACGGGCGAAAGCCATGCAGGTTTAGACATGGTTTGGAAAGGCCGAGAGCTATTTTTACCACTTACCCTCTAACTCGTTGGCTGTTTAGCAAACCTGATGTTCAGTCACCAAGTTTTATTTATATTAGAAAGTTGGGGACTCTGGCAATGAACTTTCCATGCAGGGAAACTAAATCCCAACATGTATTTGCTTGCATGAGGAACTAGCAAGTTATACAAAAGATACCACTGTGTGGAACCCAAGTTAAAATTTTATTCGAGCTGCTGTCTCTAAGCTCTCATACAGAGTTCACTTCAGGTACAAAACCGTGGCTCCAAAACCTGATTTTTTTTTTAAAAATGTGTCAAGTACCCTCGTACTGAGACAATTTTGACTCTCGAATGCCCGACTAGCACAGAACAGAACTGCAGGCTATAGTTTAGGAAATTAATATCATGACCTATATTTTCAACATTATCAGGCCACTCGTGACACTGTCCTCATCTAGAAAAGAAAAGGGATAATGCATAAAATTAACTTGAAAAGCGTCATGGCTTCGCATAGGGGCTGACTTGTGTGTGACTTTCTGGTGGAATTTTCCACTTAGGGCCATCTCAGTGAGGAGGGGACCATGGGACAGGAGACCTGTGTCCTGCCGGTGGAGATGACCTGAAGGGAGGGAAACTCAGGTGACGGCAGGGGGTTGGAGGGAGTCCTTGTGGGGCCATCCGGCTGCGCTCCACAGCCAGGCCAGGAGAAGGCAGGCTCAGAATGACCTACAGCTGTAGCCACAAGAACCTTAAAGAAGAATGAAAATGAAGCTCCTCAAAACTTCTGTAAGGGCCTGGGTAATTTTCTGGAAAAGACTCATTAGCATTTAAATAACAAGCTACACTTACTTAAGCTCCACTTATCAAGTCAATAGTGCCTGGAAGACATTTAGCCTCCTGCCCATGACAATGTTTTTCTGCACCGTTGAGGACCTCTTTCCCAGCATTTCAGAGGGAAAACACAATTATTATTCATACCTTGTGCAGAACAGAGGCCCCAGCACTCGAGCATAACTCATTTGCATTCTAATCAAGGCCAAAAAAAACTATCTTCCAATAAAGTCTTCCGTGGAATTTTTCAAGTAAAGGAGGAAACGTGTCTAAAAATCAATGCCCCGGAGAGTATGCACCAAGACCGAGTATTCTGGTGACCTAAGAAATCTCAAAATGTATCGATTTGGGTGCCCTCTTAATGTTCCTCTGCTGCATCATGGAATGATGGATTGGCTCAAAGTCCAATACCCGGAAACTTTCGGAGAGGAGAATCTTCCGTCCCCAGCGTTCACACTCCAACTTGAGTTATAAAGGAGCCATGGTCGCGCAGACAACACAGTGCAAACCTTCGATGGCCAAGTAGCAGGCAGTACGTGAACCAAAAGGCGGAGGTTTGTGTTGGGCGCCACTTTTGTCACCTCGTAGTTGTGTCACTTGTCTTCCCGGTGCCGTTGCTCACAGACACAGTGACCTAAGGCTGTAGGGATTCCTTCAGGAAACTCTGGGTTCTGCAGATTCCTGTAGGCTCTCTGGATGAATCTGTGAGCCCGCTCATGACAGCAGAGAGCTAAGCCAGCTCAGCCGTCACAGTTGGGCCCCTCTCGATTTCGCTCTGTCGAAGTCTCAGTTGCACTGGGCGGTGAAGAGCCTGCTGTGTTTGCAAGAGGGCTGACCATGTTGAAATGTAACTGCATAGATTCCTTTTTGAGAAGCAGAGAATTCACAAGGGCAAAAGACCCGTGTGGGACCATAGGCTGCCTTCAGGCTGGGGCCTAGAAACATCATCGGGTAACTGAGCCTGTCCCCTTTTCCGCACAATTCCAAGTGGCGGCCTCATGGCCCACTCCAGGCTCCCGAATTCTTTGCAGCCGGAAGTTCCCGTTCTCAGCTCTCCAGAGCGGACTTCGGTCCATTCCACCCCCTTGCTGCCTTAGCTCCCAGATTCAGAGAAAACAAAACCTGCCTAGCAGCAGCCTTCTGCACACAGACCTCTGCATTTGGGAGATGGCAAGCATGTGACCCCCAAAGACCACCTCACCCTCTGTTCTCCGTGTTCCATAATCTGAGTCGTCTTTGCCATCGTGTAGACAGCTCCCTGGGCGACACGGGCTCCCCCGTGTGAAGGCTCAGAGAATGCTGGGACAGGAGTCAGAGCCCTTTTCTTTAGAAGCTTGCAGCTCAGTTAATGGACAACAGTTGCAGTTGAAGCAAGGAGTACACACGAGACAGCAGTAACTGGAGGCCTCGGCACCGTATTCATTTCCTAGAGCTGCTGCGGCAGAGTACCACAGCCCGCGTGGCTGGAGAGAAGAGAGTTATGGTCTCCAGTTCTGGACGCTGGAAGTCCACAGTCGAGGTGCACCCCCATTCTGAAGCCTTTGACCCTTAGCCCTCCTCGGCTCCAACCCGCAGTGCTTCCGTTCCTTTTCCACCCTGGCGTGGCACATTCCTTCCTGGATCCGCCGCTGCGTAGGGCACCAGTCATGCTGGACTCGGGCCACCCTACTCCAGCGTGACCTCCTCTTAAGCAGTGACGTCTGTGGGACTTCCCAGATCTCACTCTGAGTGACCAGGTTTGGGACACGGGCACACCACTGGGGAAACACATTTCACCCCGTAACAACACGGTAGGAAGGAATCCGTGTCCGAGCACCTTTGGCCAAGCCCTCGCATTTCCCGGAAGACGCTGATTCTCAGAAGCTTAAACAAATGTGCATCAGGTAACAAAATAATTAAGGGTCACAGCAACAACGTCTGCACTCAGATATGCATTCTTGCCCCTCCAGGGCTTTGTCCCCGCGTAAGTATTGGATGAGTGTGACAGGCCTCAGAGCCGGGGAGAGTGCTCTGCGCAGGAAAAGCCAAGGATAGCTTCCTGGGGGGCACGGGTGAGCAGGGAGGGCTGAGCGGGGACCACTGCCCCGCACGCCTGACCCCAGCTGACTGCTTTCTCCTGGAGACAGTGATAGACATTGTGCCTGGCTCTTCACAGATCCCACTACCCGGAGGAATGCAAAGGCGGGGCCCACCGCCCGGAACCGCTACGCCAGCCAGTGGACCCTCAACAGACCCCACCCCACCATCTCCACACACACCCTCACCACGGACTGGAGGCTGCCCACGCCCAGGGCCACAGGCTCCGTGGACAAGGAGAGTGACAGCTACAGTGTCAGCCCCTCTCAAGACACAGGTGAGGTGCGGCTCGGGGTGGGGCCCGGCCTTTCACTCACACCCCTGCCTTTGCTGCTTTTCCTCCCACCCCCCGCAGAAGGAGCCATGTTCTGGAGCCCTCACCCACACGAGTGCCACAGCTGCTGAGCACATCCTGAGGGCGTCTGACCCACCCCACCTCTGGGATTAAGGTGTTGCTCTCAACCTCGCTTGCCAGGTCACAGCAGCCTCTGTAGGGAGCATGGGCTGATCCCGAACCGAGCCAGGGTTAGTTATGAGCTAAGTCATCTCGTCTGTGGCATCAGACTTGGGAGAGAAGATTTCACTTCTGAGAGAAGACAGTGCCTAAGAATAGCGCCGCGTTGCCCACCGCCCCTCCTTAAATTCCGAAGAGAAATTATATCTGAACCTAATTGCTGTAGGAAATTTTCATACTCATTTTTCTTTTATTCTTGATGATATCCTTCAAAAACAGCCTTCCCAACGTGGAGCATCACTGTGGGAATTTATTTTTATATCTGTTATTCCTTTTAGAGTCTCGGAGTTCCAAAGTGGTGACTTCAAAACTTTTCAGTTGGTTTAAAACGCAGGAATTTTTCTAACCAAGATGCTGTGGCCCAGCCGAAGGGCACATTTGCACTGGTTTTTGTCCTGGCTGTTTTCTAGTCCCTAGAAAGGATATAGCAGGAAAAGATGTGTGCCGGGGACTGGGGACCCTTCTGCCTAGTGGCCAGTTTCCCTGCAAAGCATCGTCACCTCCTCCTCCCCAAGTGGAGGTCCGCAGAGCTGCGGTGCAGAGCTCCCTCACCCCTGCCAATCAGTGTCTCTGCCTCTGCAGTGCAGATCGGTTTGCAGGGGGGCGGGGTGCTGCAGGGGCTTGGCTCCACAGTTCCAGCTCTGCACTAGAAGCAGAATTCCTCTTGGGGGATGCATGACTCATTCATGGAAATGTCCGTGGCTGGGACATCCGGCTGCCGCGGTTCCACTGCAGCAAGGGTTCCCCAGGCTGAATTTGCTGAGGCTTCTGCAGTTAGCCTCTGAGTGACAAGACTCCTGCCAGATGAGGCAGGGACCAGGAAGAGGGGCGGAACAGGGAGGACCATCCAGGGGCTTCCAACTCAGGATACAGCCGAGTCACCCACCTTCTTCCTCTCCTCCTGGTGCAGATCGAGCGCGGAGCAGCATGGTCTCCACGGAAAGTGCCTCCTCCACCTACGAAGAACTGGCCCGGGCCTACGAGCACGCCAAGATGGAAGAGCAGCTGAGGCATGCCAAGTTCACCATCACCGAGTGCTTCATCTCAGACACGTCATCCGAGCAGTTGACGGCAGGGACAAATGAGTACACGGACAGTCTGACCTCCAGCACCCCTTCCGAATCGGGGATCTGCAGGTTCACTGCCTCTCCTCCCAAACCTCAGGATGGAGGACGAGTGATGAACATGGCAGTTCCAAAGGCACATCGGCCAGGTGAGAGGGCGCGGGGGGACTGTTGCTTGGGGCCCATCATTCCCGGGTTCACACCAGTCTGTTCGGAGAGCTTTCCCAGTGGGGGTTCTGCGTCACAAATTGGCTCCTTATTGACTGAACCAACAGCAGTCATTTATTTTGCTCATGAATCTGGATGCAGTCAGAGCCCAGTGAGGACAGCGAGTTGAGAGATGTTCAGATCCACATCCAAGGTGGCTCACTCACCTGGCAAGTTGATGTGGGTGGTGCTGTCCCATAGAAGCCTCTCTGCAAAGTGACTTGAGTGTCTTCATATTAGGGTGGCTGAGTTCTGAGAGCAAGTGGGTCAAGAGACAGAGAGTGGAAATAGGCAGTTTCTAGAGGTTGGCCTGGAAACTGACTGTGTTAGTTTTCTATTACTGTATCAAAATATCTGGTGCTGGGTACTTACAGAGAAAGGTTTATTTGGCTCACAGTTCTGGCAGTTCGGGGCATGGAGCTGGTATCAGCTCTGCTCTAGTGAGGCTCTCTTGGTGCATTATGGTCAGCATGCATGGGGAGGAAGTGACCACATGGTGAGATAGGAAGCCAGAGCAGGGAGTTCGCTGGAGAAAAGGAACTCAGAGTTTCATGGGCCACTTTAATCCGCTGCATGGGAAGCACCTCCAAGACCCAGTGACCTCCCACGAGGCCCCATCTCTCAAAGCCCCCCACTTCCTAACATGACCACACCAAGAACCAAGCTTTCAACACATGAAACCTTGGGGACACACTCAGACCACATCCAGACCCCAGCCCTGAGCCAGCACCGTGCCTGCCATGTCCTATTGTCCAAGCAGTCACAGGGCTCAAGTTTCCCCAGTCCCAGAGAAGAAGGCGCCCCCTTCTGGTGAGAAGAATGTCAGAAAGGTGGGGCTGCGCTGTAAGCCCGTCATGGTGAGGGCTTTGGAGGGGCTAGAGGTCTCACCCGGAGCTTGGTATTCCTGGAAGACTCAGGGGACAGGAACTGGCAAATTGGGGTCAGTAGCAGTTTGATCTTCAGCGTGACCAGGTGCAGATAGTCCAGGCTTGTGAGTGAGAGTTGCAAGGGCACAGTTGCTGGGGACTGGTGGATAATGCACAGGAGAGAAGAGGTCAAGGGCAATTTAAGAGTTCATGGATGGATTCTCTAAAGGAAAAAGACCAACGGGGTCCTGCAAACTGACCTCAAGTGGAAATGGAGGCCTCATCTGAGCTTGCATTTTAAGAAAAGCCAGAAATCTTGGTTTTATATGGAAACTTGCAGGCTTTCAGTGTTGGCTCTGGTATTTGCAAACCACTGCATGGCACAAGTACAACAAACCTTCAGACTGAATCCAGCCCACGGTGGCCTCGTAGTTCTCATCTGAAGAATCACCTTTTGTCTTTTACAACCTGAAATAGCCAGCTGTCTGTAGACTTTCCTTTGTGGATCATCCGGTCTTGTTGAATCCAGTTTTATTTCTTGTTTTACTCATTTTTTGGAACCACTAGGCTGGGTTTTATTTTAAAAATTTATCTTCGCTTTTGAATTATTGCAATTCTCTTGGGCTTTATGGCATATGGCCAAGCTGAAATGAGTCTTACAAATGCATAAAAATATACAAAATAAGAATTGTCTATCCTGCAAGCAATCTTCCAAATGGACTCAAGATTCATGCCAGCATACAATAAAGAATGATGGCTTCATTTATTTTCCTTCTCCCCGCCTCCACAGAGGAAAGGATGAGCTGTTATTTGTGGGTGTTTTTATTTCAAGTATTTTTTTGTTATTGGCATTTATTTACAAGGCAAATGCAGAAAAGTGCACGAGAAATGTCATGGCTTTTTTGTAGCTGCTCAGCCTAAAGATGAGAAGGACAGAGAGGAGAAAATGTGCCAGTAGACATCTTGTACAGCCCCACTCAGCCTCAGTAGCAGTGTCTGTAGAGTGGGCATAGCATTGGTGCATACATATTGGGTTTGTGCAAGAGGCAGGTAGCATCAATCAGGTAAAGGAGTGTGTTAGTCAGCTTTTCATCACTGTGACAAAATACCCAAAAGAAATGATATAAAGGAAGAAAAGTTTGCTTTGGCTCATAGTTTCAGAGGCTTCAGTGCATGGTCTGCTGGCTCCAAGGCAGAGACACGATGGCAAGAGGGCGTGGTGGAAGAAAGCTGCTCACCGCATGGCAGCCAGGAGGAGGAGGGGAAGAGAGGGCTGGGAACGGAGTGTACCCTTCAACAGAACAGCCCGGTGACTGCTTCCTCCAGCTAGGCCTCACCTCCTAAGAACCCATTCAGCTCTGAACTCATCGACAGAAGAACCCATTGACAGGGTTTTCACCCTCATGATCCAGTCGCCTTTGTAGGCCTCACCTCGGAACAGTGTTGGGTTGGGGACCAAGCCTTCAATGCATGAGCTTTGAGGGGAACGCTTTAGAATCAGCAGTCAGCAGAGAAGGTGCTCAGTGTACTGGGTGCTGTTTCTGCTGGCGTCCTGTTGAGTTCGTTGTTAGAATCCAGTTGAGGACTCTAGGTGCATGCCCAGCCTCCTCTTCCTCGCTGCTGTGGTCCATTTCAGTGGCCACCTCGCCGGGTGTCACCCTTCACGCACTTCCTGCCTGCTCTGAGGACGTGGCCATCGTTTCCCTTTGAGTGTGACTCGGCAGGGCGTGAGCCCCGAGGGTGGGTGGCTGTCTTACTTCCGAAGGCCTTTAAATGACTAAAGGCTTGACATTTCTTTTGGATGCCGTGTTGTCCATATTGTCGGACTAATATTTTTTCAAAGTTTGTACTTCGTTGCCGGGATCCATTAGAGCAGCTGGAAGATCACAACAAGTGACTATCAGCTTAATATATTATTTAGAGTGAAGTGATTTTAGAACTTTGGGTATGAATAATTTCTGAAATCAATGTCAAGTTCTAAGGTCCACAAACTTTGTTTTGTCTACCCCAGCTGTCTGTACTATTATTTTCCATTTAATATGCTTTAGAAAAATATTTCACCCTTGGAAGTTTTCCCATTGCTTCTTTATAATTCAACCAGAGTCAACATGGGGTGTGGAATATCTTCCGGAGCAACCCAGTCCCGTTGTGTGGGGACAGGTCTGAAGCCACGGTGAGACCAAAGAGGCGGGGAGGACAGATCTACCACTGCATAAGCTGATGCTTTGCTTCCTTCGCTTTACTCTGTTCTATTTTGTGGGTCCAGGGATGGAACCCAAGGCTTTCACACCGGGCTCCATCCTTAGCCCCTTTTTATTTGTTATTTTGTGACAGGGTCTTGCTAAGTCACTTATTAAGTCCAGGCTGGGCTCAAAATTGAGTTCACTTTTACTGAGGACTTACAGACAGAAATGTGGTCCTGGTGGCAGCAAGACCTGTTGGATCCCTGTGATTTGGGTCGGAAAGATAGCGGCCTATTAAGGTCATCCCAGCCTCAGTGTACCTACCTGGCTTATTTCAAGCTAATGTCAGTAAGTCAGGCACATTGCTTCAGGGTCCAGTCATGAGCTGCACACGCCCCTCCCATGGTTTTGTGTCTATAATTCGCTAGGAAACTGCATCTGACAGAAAACCAGTCAGGACCTCTCAGTGCAGCCACGGCAGTTACAGTTCAAAATGGCTGCAGTCATGTGAAACAGAGTCCACGTGCAGGTCAAGGCTGCGTGTCCTGATGCCAGCTAGGGGATGTGTGTATACGCTAGCAGCGACTCCAGAGGTGCCTCTGCGCCACACCCCTTCCCTGTGTCCCCTCTGGGTCCTTGAGGAGGTCAGCCTCAATCCTTCCTGCTCATAGTCTTCCAAACTTCTGGACGGCTTTCTCCTCATGAGAGCTGTTCCCCTTCTTGGTGACCCCATCCTCATTTACAAGTCTCCAGTACCAACAATCTCGAGCTTTTATGATCCCCGAAATGTAAGTTCACTACAGTAAGTTGCAATCAAGTTACATGAACCGGACCAGAGGGTAAAACAGGAAACACATCTTAGTTATTTCCAACTCAGTCTCTCAGGGTCTGCCAGGTATCCAGGAGGCTCAGAGGCTTCAAGAAACATTTTTCCATGAACTGATGGTAGTGGATATACAGTCAGCACTGCATCTGGCACGTTGTACGTGCTTTATAAAAATTAGGGTGAGGATGAGTAGATCATGATCATGTCAACAGCAAGATTAACCAATTGGTTAAAATACTTTAATTATCAGAGGTGATTAGTCTGGTGAAGAGTACATACAAGTCCCCTCCCTCTTCCTGTACACTTTCATCAAGAAATTTATTTCCTAGGACTTCCCTTCACAAAGCACGGGGAGGGCCGGTGATACAGCTCAGCGGCATAAGCGCCTGCCTGGCAAGCGCAAGGTCCTGAATTCGACTCCCAGTACCCTCATATTAAAAAAAAAAGCAAGGGGAAATCTCTTCTACAGAGAGAGAGGCGCCCCGTGAAGTGTGGGTGACTAGGTATCAGGCAAGCCTCAGAATCGAGCTGTAGATTTGAATTAAGACTTGTACATTTTAAGGAAAATGCTGGTTATTGTGTTCTTCAGTTATGGATGGCTGTTTCACCTTTAAAAACATAAAGCCATCCAAACTCCCCATTGCTCGGAAAAGTCACTGGAAAGTTTGACAGCTTTTCTTCCTCTGGGTCAGGGCAGCTTGCAGTGCTTCAATTACAGAGCCTCTTCTTGGTTTTGGGTGACACCGTGAGCCAGTTTCTGACATGCTCGGGTTACTGCTATTCCTTATTCATGGTGCTTATCCTGCACAATCAAGAGATGCCCTTGCAGGAAGCTCTGAAATCAACTTAGAGCTCCCAGCATCAGCCTCACGAGCCTGGCCTGCCGGCCACAGGCAGGGCGCTGGCCCTGGAGATGTCCACACTTGCACTCTCTGAAGCCCGGGGTTAAAGTCCTGCACCTCAGCCTCTCCAGTAATGAATGCCTTCTAGGTTTTCTGGCTGGAAATGGCCATCACTTGCCACCAACTTGTTGATCCACCAGTAACCTGCAATTTGAAGCAGTTATGGGTTTTGATTGGAGATCCAAGCGTGTGCCACGAGTGAGAGTGGAGAGAGGGGTGGCACTCAGCATGCAGATGGGCCCTGAGCCCCGCCTGAAGGAGCCCTGACCTGAAGAAGAGCCGACCTCTGTGCCACTTAGCACTGTTCTCATCCAGCCTGGCCACTCGTCCTCAGCTGTCACTCCAGTGCCAGTTTCCCTCTCCAAAGTCTGCATGGTTCTTGAGTTGGTTCTTAAATTAAAATTAGGCTCCGGAAATCTCCGCTGCCACCTAACCCATCCCTAGCCTCACTCCTCCTGCATCAGCCTCCCTACCTGAGGATGCTCGCTCCCCCTACCATGAGGTTACCTGCCCAGATGCCAGCTCCCACCAAATGCCAAGGCTTTGCCCCTCGTTCTTCTCAAACAATGGTGTCTCCTTCCTTCTCCTCCTTCCGTGAGCCAGCTGGAACCCCAAGCCTTGGGTCTTGCATCCTCCTCCCTCTTCTCTTTCGTCTCCCGCTATAATTCCATTCTGACACTGCTGAGGTGCGTGTTGCTCTAAGAGCTAGGAGAAAGATCTCCTGTCAACTGCAAGGATCTTTGATACCTACCTGTGTGCATGGGCGCACACACATACATGAGCAAACACACACACACATGGGCCTGTGCATAAACGCATTAGAACATGCGTGCATAGACATGTATGCATGAGCAGGCAAGAACACATGCATGGGTCGTGCACACACACACACACACACACACATGCATGCACACTGTCTTGCGGGCTCCTCCCCTCTTGAGGAAGCCCAGCTCCTCCTCCAGCCGCGCCGCTTTCCTGTCCTCCTTTGCTCACATTTCTTGAGTGTCCACTGAATACCTGTCCTGTTTGGGGAGCTGAGGACGTGGCGGTAGATGATACCCAGTGAGACCCCGCTGTGAAAGAGCTTGCATTCCTGGAAAGGAGGTCACCACGTGAGCCAGCAGCAGAGTCTGGGGTCATCAGAAGTGTTAAGAAGAGAAATAGTTCATGGAGACGGTGAAAACTGGCAGTGGGGGCTTTGGGAAAGAGGGTGAGGGAAGGCCTCACAGAGGAAGTGAGATGATCAACATGAGGGAGAGAGGCCAGCAGAGAACCCACGGGTGGTGGTCTGGGCAGAGAGGAGAGGGTAGGTGAAGGCCAGAGCAGGAGTGAGCTTGGCCTTCACAGCGGGGATCAGAATTCCCCCTGCACCGCCAGCGCAGGCGGACTTCCGGACTCCTGGGGAGAGGAACCTGGGGCCGGCAAGCAAGCAAAGCCTGTGCGCCCTGCTGCTCGGGCCTGCTCTGCTCACTCCCAGGTGCTCGAAGCCTAGAAACCTCGAAACACCCCAAGGAGCCTTCGCAGTTCCAGCTTCTCGCGGGCTCCCCTGGGGTTCTAGGTGTCCGGCGAATGTCTTCAGACACCGAAGGGACAGCGGGACTTCTGAGCACCCGTTTGCCTGAAATGCAAGCTTGGTGTCCGTGTCCCTTTAGCAGCTGCCTCCCCTGTCCCCTCCTGGACCCAAGGCCTCTAATCTCCATCTGTGAACCAGTGATGGCGAGGCAGGGCCACCTGCGCCCTCTGAGTGACCTGAGGGCAGTTTCCAGAGCTGCCGGTGACAACCAGCAAGGCTCAGCAAGGTGACGGAGAGTTACTTCATATCCAAGTAGATTCTGTCAAAATACGAATACACGACTCGCAGACTGATGGAGCCTCCTCAGTGCTGAGGAGATTACAGCAAGGCACACGGGCTTCTGTGTCGAGTTAACACTCCCCACGCTGATGATCGCTCATCACACACTTGTCAGGCGACAGCAGGAAAGGGTCCTAAGGGACAGGACAGTTAAATCTGGAGAAAGTCCAAGAAATAACACACAGCTCAACTAAAGGAAAGCAGGAACAGGGCAGGCGCGCGCACACACACACACACACACACCCTGCACACAGCCTGGCGAGCTGTGTGTGAACTGATGCGATATGAGGGTCTGGCCTAGGCTCAGGAGTGAGATGAAGTCCGCAGGGACCACCGTCTTTCAAGGCGAGGCTTCTGTTGGCTCCAAGTTCTCGCACTTCCTGCCCCAAAATGGAAAGAAATGTGGCATCATTTGTGGCAGCAGCCGCGCCCCTTTTGTTGAAAGCCCTTGTTCACTCCTCGCTGCTCTCAGGGGAGAGATCTGCCAGGCCCTGAGGGTCAGCCTTGTGCGTGGTCTCCAGTCTCCAACCTCTGGCCTCCTACAACTCCACCAAGCTCTTATTTCCTGTCTGGAATTTTCTCAGCTGCAGGCTAACGCAGCTCCTCTGTGGAATGAGGCAAGTGGCACAGGCCTGTGGAGAGGGCTCTTCTGGCTTCACAGCAGGGCAGGTCCAAGCCCCAGGCAGGTTCCCCTGTGAGGGTCGCCAGTGTGTGGCTTCCCACAGGCCTTGTGGGAGGAGCTGGATCTGTCTTTACCCCAGGTGGCCCAAATCCCTGATTCCTCCCTGCTCGTGAGCCCTGCGCCCACCTAGTGCCGGGCACGGGTTCTCTGGCTTCTACTCAGACCTGCTGCATTTTGGAAGAGCCATGAGCTGCATCCAACTCGATGCCCACCTTCATACCTCAGTCTGGTTTTTAAAGTTCACCCGCGTGTCAGAAGAGCACGGTATCAATAATCCCTTAAAAATGCAGGAGGCCTCTCATACAGGCCAGGAATGGTAAGAGAGTCAGTGAGCCAGGGCCTTGGATATCAATCTCCCGTTATTTATTTAGGGTTTTTCCTGGTTGCCATTTGGGAGTGGAGACTCATTTACCAAGAGAGCTCCTTCGCAGGTTTTCATTGCCGTGCTGCAACGTTAATGTCAATGTTAAACTAAACCTGTGCTAGATCCGCTCTGCCATGGGCCGCTTCCGCTCCCCTTTGGTAATGGGCACCCGGTCGTGTTGCTGTGAGCCTGATCTCTGTGGTTTTTACGGAAATTGCCAGAACTCAGGTACTCGGCCCTCGCCTCTTACTTCCCCACCAGTATCCAGCTCCCTCCGAGCACAGACGTCAAGCCTTGTTAGAAACTGATGAAGAGTCCTTTTCATGTGTCCCTGGAGGCCACTCGAGCCCTTGAAGACAGTGAAACACTTTCTTCTCTCATGGGTTTGGCAAAGCATTTGCGTGTTTTCACAGTTTCTGAGGGAAGGGCTTGCACAGGGAGGAGGAGGCTATTGCAGCGCGCTCTGGAGTTTGTGGTCCTGGAAATGCTTTCTTTGTTCCGCGTGCGCACAGCTTCTGCAGCCCCCAGCACAGACACCCCCCTGAGTCTCATCCGTGAGGCAGCCGGAGCAGCGGGAAGCACTTTTAGGCCTCGAGGCGCCTGAGCAAGGTCTGTGCCCCTGCATCTGACTGTAGATGAGGCTTTCAAACTCCGAAGACCCCAGAGGACCTGGCAGCAGAGGCCCGGCCTCCAAAGCAGGCACCCAGGGAGAACAGCCTGGGGCTTCACCTCTGACCTCTGCTTGGGGACCCAAGTTTTTCACAAAAGCAGGGAGAGAGGACAGTTCCTGACACTGGCTGGATTCAATGTGTTCCAGGGAGAACTCATGAGAACTCATCCTCTTGGAATGACGAACTCCAATGGACTAAAAGGGCCTCCACAACAGCGGGATGTTGGCATCGGAGACAGGGCGTGGTATGGGGTGCCCTGGGCCTTGTTGGGCTCCAAGCCGCATCCTTGGCCCCCACCAACAGGTGCTGGTAGCATCCCACCCGCCCATGTGGCAGGGCCAGGGACAAAGCCTGCGCAGGGCACAGTCACGGGCCTCGACTCCAGCATTTCCCACTAGTGCGGCCCACGGCAGAGGGCGGGAGCCACTGTGGGAGAATGGGGGGCAGAACACGCACCCACCCCAGGGTCTGCGAATCAGTCCGTCCCTGTTCTGCTTCTGTACTGATTTCGCCATCCTTGCTCCGAAGCTGAGGTATAGTTTAAGCTCCACGTGTGGTCTGAGTACATCGAGAAGCCCCGCAAGTTCTACTCTCCCGATTGTCAGAGAAAGAAGCAGGTTTTCATGGAGCAGTGTCCACACCGCCGGACCAACCAGGGCCGGCCGTACCCTCGCTGTGCAGGGCATCTGCGCAGCTGCAGGAGGGCAGGAGGGAGGATGCGGAGGACTCTAGGCCAGAGGGAAGCCAAGGTGGCAAGCAGAAGGACAGGGGATGTAGCTATCCCCAGACGCCCGTGCAGCTGGTATTCTAGGAACAGAGTACCAAGCCAGGGCTTTGGCTGTGGGAGCATTTGTGCCAGGGTAGATCTGACACCCAGGATGCCCAGGGCATGTGCACCTGACAGAGGGGTGACTCGGGCTTGACCTTGGCAGAAAAGGAAGGATAAGTGGCAGGAGGACACCACCCTCACCCACAGAGCAGCTGCCTGGGGTGGCTCCACCTGGAGAGAAACCAGACACCCTGGGTTGGTAGAGGCAGAGCTCTGCCCAAGTGGGTCAGTATGGCCTGAGTGCCTCCCAGCCAAGGAGCAAGGACCTCCGAGTGCCCTTGCTGGGCGGCACAGCATACGACCACAGAAAAAGCCTCCAGTCTCTCCCCTCGAAGTTCTGGAGGCCAGCAGTTCAGTCAAGGCACCGGCAGGGCCGACGTCTTTCGGAGCTGCAGGGAAGAGCCCCTTCCTGCCCCTGCCAGCCTCTGATGGCTCCAGGTAGGCCCTGACTGTGGCCACGACAGGCTTTCTCCTCTTCCCAGCAGCCTCCTCCCCACGTGTCTCGTGCCTCACATCTCCCTCTGCCCTTCTCTGTCAGGACATCCTTCGGTCTAGATGATCTCAACCTCATACACCTGCCAAAACCCTTTCTTCAGATGTGGTCATCCTCACAGATGTTCAGGGAGTGTCCCTGGATGTAGCTTTGGGGACACCTCTGCAGACAAGCTGAGGTGTAAGACAAGTTTCTGGCCTGTCACAGCCAAGCTCCAGTCCCTGACTTCATACCCTGTCCTTGGCGAAGTCTGCACACCAGCTGCCCGCTGGAACCCTCACCACAGCCCTCTCCAGGAGACGCTGTAGCCATAGCATCCCATCTCATGGACGAGAAAACTGCACCCAGATCTGTGCCAGTCAGACCGGGGCAGACAGGGTCCCCCCACCTCTGTTTCACTGTCACAGTTGGAATCAGATCGAGTTTCTGCCGTATGGCACAGGCAGGTGGAGGGCAGGAGTGGGAATAGTTGGGGTGCCAGTGTCCCCTTCACTCCTCTTTCTGGAGCCATCATTGCATGGTTTGTCTCGGTTCCTGTCATTGTATGAAGGACACAGGAAAAGGAAGTACTACCAGGAGGTCCGGTTCCCCGCCTGGCATTAGGACTGGCACACGGGCTGGGACTGGACTGAACAGAAACGAAGCTCACCATGGACTCCTCTGTTGCGGCCTTCCCATAACCTCAGGAATCATCGAGAGGTTGTCTGCAGCTTCTGCACGGTTGAAAGGTCTGCGCTGAGTGCCACTCAGAGACACACGTCGTAAAAACGATACTAAGGAGAGCGCTGGGCAGCTTTACAAGGCTTTGCCTGGAAACCTCGATCCTCCGGAGACGCCGGAGAGTCAGAGATGCTTGGCAAACCTGCAGTACGCGAGCACAGACTGCAGAGATGCGGTGCTGAGCTGCACCTGCCCTGAGGGATCTGCACGGCTCACCAGCCTTTGTCAGCTCTCGGGCCCCTCCATCACGCAGCTGACGTGGGGAGCCTGCAGGCAGCCGCAGACGCCACGGCTTTGATTTCAAACACTTTCTTCTGTCCGGTCTGAGACCAGCGCGTTCTGTAATCCACCAGGACCAAGGCGCGATGGCTTTGTAGGGCTTTAATGTGCTCTGAGCATTCAGTGGGGAGTATCTGGGGTGGCACCTGGTCCCCAAATCCGTTACAGCCGGTTACAGATATGTCGGGTCAGCAAGACAGAGGTGGTCTCTGGGCTCTGTTTCAGTTCTCAGAAACAGCACGAGGAATTTTTAACCTACCCTCTTAAACAATCCTGGAGGTAAATGTCCTCCACGTGTTCTCAAATATCCGAACAACATGATACAAATAATATTAGTCATATAAATAAATAAAAGAGCAAGTTAGCATAATTTTCTCATCACACTCTTAGGAGTAACAGATAATCACTTTGAAGGAATTGGGTATTTTATCCACAGATTTCAAACTTTGGTCAATTAGAGTATATTGATTCACTTAGAAAATGTTTTCCACATTGCAAAAAGATTTTTTCTTTTTATTTCCCAATGACAGCTGTTAATACTGTCATATTATGTATTTTGCAAATAACCCTCGACAGAAGATGGATGAGTATATCCACTATCACACATGAAGATAAGTAATTTTCAATGACATTAAGGTTTCATTTTTTAAAAAATTAAATGCTGGTATACTTTTAGAAACAAAAGTAGTCCACATGGTGAGATATCCCTGCACCTTCAACACTAGAGCCTGAATGGTCAGCCCCCCAGTGCAGCAAGTGACCAAAACATTCCTCACAAAAATGCCAAATTATGACACTTGCTTTTACCGGACTGTCAGGACCGATTTATTGTCAAGATATTTATTATTGGGTTTCCCTTTTATTCAGTTCACGGTACGAAGCCAACATTGAATTAGAGTGTGTTTCATTAAAGTGTCGCTGGGGTCATTTTGGTGAATTACACGCTGCGGGTCTTAATGAAATCACATAATTACTCGCCATCACATAATAGGGTAAAGATACTCTGAGAAAGCCAAGGAGAAAATGCCAGTGGGCTTTGGAGTCATAAATACCAAGTGGCATGCCAGTGTACGCAAGGATGGGGCTGGCAGATCCCCAAGAAAAAAGTCATCCTTCCTCTCATTCTGGGAGAAAGAATCATAAGAAAAGACAGCATTTTGAAAATTTTTATGCTCCCTTAAATTGTATAAAATCTATTATCAGCGCCCTTCTTTGTTTTATTGTTTATTGTCCTTTCCTTCTATTTCCCTGGTTGTCCTCTTTGAGTGGGTGAACTTGAGGCCTTTCTGAGGCTCTGTGTTTAAACCCATCTGAACATGCACCACGCCAGCAGGGATCGGTGACCTTGCTCAGGTCACCATGGCTTCTCACCCAAGGGCCTAACAGTGCTGGATGAGGAAAGCTTGGCGGACAGTGTGAGCTTGTAGGAAAATAAGGAAAGCAAGGAATATTTTGCAGAAAAGAACCAAGAATTTTGGATGACTCAAGAGTCAGAGAGTGAAGAAGATTCATGCTAGAGATTTACGATTTTAAAAACACCTATTAGATACCTCCTTGTGATAGCCCCAACCGCATCAAACTCAACATGCCTGAAACCAAATCTGTCATCTTTTGCCACCAAGCTGTGATATTTCCCCATACATCATTTCACTCTTTCTTTACTACTATAACAAAATACCTGAAGCAGGCAGTTTTTACCAAGAAAAGAGGTTGGTTGAGCTCACTGTGTCGGAAGCTCAAAGTCCAAAAGGCATAGTCAGCGTTGGCTGTGGTGAGCGGCCCATGGCAGACGCGGAGAATGGGCCCATGTGCTGGGCTCAGAGACCACCTCCCAAGCGGGGAGCCAGAGGGAGACCAATCCCATGTCCCTCGTGAGGATGTGGCCCTGGGTGACTCCTAAATGTCCCATCACCTCCCACCACCACACTGCAGGTCAAGTGTCCTACACGTGGACCCTTGGGGACACACTGAAGCCAGGCCCAAAACACAGTATGGCCCCACTGCCCACCCTGGTTCCCAGATTCCGCCTGGGTGCGGTGGACCCAACCTCCCACCTGTCACTGATTCTGAGGTTGTCGCCCAGCCTTCCTTTCGCACATCCTGCCTGTCTGTCCCACCTGCTCCCCACCACCCATCTTTCAGCTCTAGGCCTGCACAGCCCAACCCTGCCATGGCCAGAGCTACTCACCCGGGGTGTCACAGGAGCCCGGGGTGGCCGGGAGAGCCGGGCACTCGCCCCTGCATGCCATGCAGGCGCCCTTGTTGCACAGAGCTCAGAGCGAGGAGGGTGGGAAGCCAGGGCTGGAGCCTGAGCAGTGTCCTTCCCCATTCAGCAGAGACAAGTGAATGGGGCTGGGGACCTTGACATTTAGAACTCAGCATGGCCATTGTCACAGAAATGCCCATCGGTCTTGTGAAATTCAAGTCCAGGGCCCAGGAGAGAGCCAAGTGGAGAGGAGAGGTATTTATAAAGAGATGAAGCAGCCCAGCCTCCCAGAGAGGCGGAGGGCAGGCCATGGGGGAACTGCACTTAGGAGGTGCGGTGAGAAAAGGATCCGGTAAGGGAGAGTGGAGAAGCAGAAGACGGGGCGCAGGGAGAGACCAGGAGATCACAGGGCAGCTGAGCACTCAGCAGCAGGCACTGAGCAGCCTCAGACACTGCCATGGCCCGAGCAGGAGGACCAAGGAGCAGCCTCAGAGTGTGGCGGCCAGCACTTGGGCCGGACCTGCAGTCCCATGACGTCATAACCAACAGCCTAGAAACCAGGGCTGCTCAGGTTCGGCAGGAGGCAGATGCCAAGACAGAGGGGACATGCTGGGGACTGACTGGGGACACCAGGGGAAGACTGAAGAGCGAGGAAGGAGAGGCAGGAGTGATAACCGCATCTCCCAGGAGGAGAGTCGGGCGCCGACCCCCACCATCAGCCAGCCTTTCTCCCCAAAGTGGGTGCCATTGAGGGAGGCCTGGAGGTGTGTTACCATGGCACCCTCGAAGCCAAAGTGAGACATGGATGCTGACAGGAAGTAGAAAGTCTGACGCCAGCTCTAGGCTGTTCTTACATCTGCACCCAGCACGGGAGTAAGCACAGCGCAGTAAGGAGGCCACACGAGGTGGTGTCCTCCCCGCATCCCTTCCAGGCAGCTGTCCGGGAACCCACCAAAGTCACGGAGCTCTGCAGACTGCCCACACTGGTCTTTCCTTAGCACACCTGGGCCTGTCCCCAGGGCCCAGTGCTCCCAGCACTTACAGTCACATGCAGGGTCCGGCTGGCCGCCGTGCACACCCGGCAGACACGTGGCCGCTGGTGTACACTTTCCTTGGTTATGGTGTTTGGATCTTCTTAGCTCTGTTTCTCCGGTTAGGGTACGAAGGGTGACCAAAATTAAGGTCTGTGTTTAAATAAAGAATTTTATTAAAAGACACGTTGCCATGAATCCCCTTCAGAATCTTCCTCCTTGCTTTGAACACACTCATCCCCTCATTCTCACCACTTTCTGAAGCAGCTCTGGAGTCCCCTTTCCTGAGTGTCTTTACAAGATGCAACCAAAAACATGGTGACTGCTGCTGCTGATGCCATCCAACAGAAAGGCAGCTCGTTAAAACATGATGCTGTGTCCCCATCCATCTGAGTCACCGGATCTGGCACCGTGCGCTTCCGGCTCATCCCCAAAGTCTAAATGACCAGGAAAGGTCAGTGTTGTGAATCGATTCAGGACATCGGGCAGCTAGGACAGCGTAACTAACACTCAGGAAAGAGGACTCCAGAGCTGCTGCAGAAAGTGACAAGGACAACGGGATGAGTTCAAAGTGAGGTGGAGGATTTTGAGGCGGATTCATGGCATTGTGTCTTTTACTGTAACACATTTTTTTAATTTAAATATTCATGTATCACTTGAGCATGCCTTATATGTCATGGAAGAGCTGAAGTTAATATCTATGGAGAAGCCAGTTCTTTTTGCGCACGGAAGAGAGATGCAAGACCCTTCCACCTGCCCCCGTGGTGAGCACTAATGAGGTGTGTTGAAAAGAGCCCCACACGCAGTGGCACTTCTGTCGCTAAACCCAAGTAGCCCGGCACCGGTGCACCAGGCGCTCCGCGAGGGTGCTGAGTGAAGGAAGCTGCTCACTGTCTGTGTTTCTTTGCAGGTGACCTCATCCATCTGCCTCCGTACCTTAGAATGGACTTCCTGTTAAACCGAGCCGCACCAGGCACCAGCAGGGACCTGACTTTAGGACAAGCGTGCTTGGAGCCTCAGAAAAGTCGGACCCTCAAGCGCCCCACGGTCCTCGAGCCCATCCCCCTGGAGGCTGCCTCCTCCACCTCCTCCACGCGAGAAGGGCAGTCGCGGCAGCAGGGGGCCGTGGCCACATTACCTCAGCGAGAAGGGGCTGAGCTGGGACAGGCAGCTAAGATGAGCAGCTCCCAGGAATCCCTGCTCGACTCCCGGGGCCACTTGAAAGGGAACAATCCTTACGCCAAGTCTTACACCCTGGTATAACACACAGCATGGTGGACAGCAGTTGTAAATACAATTTAAACAGTTCAATCAAAACTACCTTTTTTTTACGGAATTCCAATATTTATAATTAAAGAAAATTGCCAAAATATATTAAAAAAAAAAAAAGAGAAAATACTGAAACCACAGACAGTGCAAAGACTCTCCTGCTTTTTTTCCATCCGAGTGCGCGCTCCATCTGTCTGGGCATCTGATTTTTTGGGAAAGAAGTCCAGTTTTATGATCTTCACAGGCTATTGCGTTTTTACTGATTTTCTACAAAGTGCATGGGGACTAATTCAACCTTCTGACTGGAAGTTCTATCACACAAGAGTCAAGAAAGAAAACGGGGAAATTAGCCTATTTGTGAATTTAAAAGGAACGTCGATTTGGGGGCCGGGGACAGCTCTCGTCACGTTCGCACACCTTTCTTTCCCATTAGAAACCGGGTCCTCCATTTGATCTTTTGTTGTTAATTAGGATGAGTGCCGTCAGTGAAGGGGTGGGGGGAATCAATTTGGTTTTCTTTTTTGTTTATTTTTTAATTTGATGAGACACTCTTTGCATTTTGTCTAAGCGAAATAAAAAGAAAAGGTGGTCTGCCTTTATTTCGATGTCTGCTCCTCTTATCTCCTACCGATGGCTTAGTTCCCCTTCCTGTGGACACTTGTGTTTGGTGTTTGCAAAGGTTAATAAAGGAAAGAAGAAACTGAGGCCCTGAACTCCACAGGTACGGCTGCTCTTCGGCCGCAGACTGCAGAAGCAGGCTGGTCTCCTCTGATCCTTGCCCACCCACGGCAACCTGCCCTCAAGCCAGACGGGGTCAGCGGATTATAGCCAAATCCAGCTGACTGCTGTTTCCGTGAATAAAGTTTTATTAGAAGAGGGCCGAATGCCACATGACCGGTATGGAATTACCTGTGACTGCATTCAAGCCACAGTGGCCGGGCTGAGTGGTCACAGGAGAGACAGTGTGGGTACAAAGCCTAAGCTGTCCGCTGTCCAACCCGTCACGGGACGCGGTTGCTGACGGCACACGTAGCCCCAGTCCACATGAGAAAGGAGGAAGACCGTGTGGCTGCCATCTACATTTGCTATAGGCCATCGTCATGCATGTTGCCTCCAATCCACTCCTCTGTCCCCAGAGAACTCGTCACTAGCAGTGGCACCTCTGAAATCTGGGTCGTCTCCCTTCCTCTGCATGTCAATGGTTGACCATGTCGAGCGCTGGCAGAGCTTCTTCCTGAGCAGTAGCAGCCACATCCTGTGCCCCTTCCCATGCAGTGCGTTTAGGCAGAGCACCCCACTTCAGGCTCCTTCCCTAGGAGGAAAGGGTAACCAGCTCCCCATGTCAGAGCTGTGGGCCTGACCGGAAAAGGTGACCCAACACTCATGGCTTCCGGCTTGACGCAGGACACGAGCTTTCCCCGCATTCCCTTCGGACTCCAGAGTAGGTGGCTGCGGTTGGCTCCATCTCGGAACACGCTCCGATTTCTCCTTCTCCCTCTCCTTGCTTCCCGTCTTCCCTCTCTCTTTCCCACCCTTCCTTCCTCCCGTGTATTTTTCAGTCGGACCATTTTCCTACTTAGGAGCACAGAGCAGGTCCAGATCTCGTGGAGACGCCCTGCCGGCCCGAACGTTAGATGAGTCCGTGCACCTGGGGGTTCGTTTCTTTTTCTTGCCATAGTTTTAGAATTTAATGCACATTGACAGTTTATTGTTTGCGTCCCCACAGGCTGCTTTTTTATGCACAAGAAATGAAAGGCTATGTTCTGAGAAAAGTACAAGCTCTATATTTCATCCGTCTAAAACTTCTATATTCCCTCCACTTAGAAGTTTACCTTTTAAAAATTTTTCTCTCAAGCTGTACAAAAATAAAAACTTCTACCTTATGCCCGCCTCTGGAATGAATTGCTTTCACAGTCACAATTTCATCACTATTGAAATGAGTTCTACACGCAAACACCGCTTCCTTCTTGGACAGGGCTCCACTGCTGCTGTCTGCAGAGGGGTGCGGAGCTGTGTACTGGAAGTGTGATCACAAACGGTAATGCTCACACTAACAAATCGATCACAGTAAATGACAAGTTGCCATCAATTTCCCTCAAAACCCTCCCTCTTGCTGAAAGCACCCTTTCCCTGTAACTCTTGCCACTTTCTGCAGCAGCTCTGAAGTCCTTTCCTGAGTGTCTTTAGTTGAGCTGTCCTGGCTGCCTTGATGTCCTGAATCAATTCAAAACATTGATATCTCATGGTCATTTTGAGTTTGAGCAAGAGCCACATGTCACACAGTGCTAGATCTGGTGGACAAGGTGGATGAGGACACAGCATCATATTTTTATGAGCTGCCTTTCTGTTGGGTGGCACTCGGCAGTAGCATTCACCGTATTTATGATCACACCTCGAGAAGGCACTCAGGAAAGAAGATTCCAGAGCTACCTTCCAGCGCTGCTTCAGAAAGTAGCAAGAACCATAGAATGAGTTGGGGGGGGTATTTTCAGGGGGATTTGTGGAAATGTGTCTCTTCCTGTAATAATTTTTGAAACTGTAAACATTCACTGTATATTTTTATCATACCTCATGTATTGGAGGTGTAGTGTATATTTCAAAGATCATTTTTATTTCAAAGAGCATTCTTGAACATGAGCATGATGAATTTCCTCTGGATCTCTGCCTGTCTAATCCATTTTGTCTGGGGTGGTCATCTGATTAGCCCAAGTCCATAAGCAGGTTACTGTCCAACGTGGCTGAGGCTCGGATTACCCTGGAGCCAACAGTTACGGGGCAAATGGGCAATGGCTATTGGGTCAAAGAATTGGGCTTCCTCTTTGGCGTCCATCTGCTCAGCAGCCTGAAAAATACCTGCTTCCCTGAAGAGGACAAGGACTCAAGTGTCAGCCATGCGGCACCTGGGCCATCCCCAGGAGCCTTGGGGCTTCCGTTTGTGTCAAAGGTCTGCCTGACGCCTTCCCTGCGCCCCATCCCACGTGGCTAAGAGAAAAGGGTGGGAAAGTTTGGCAGGCACAACCAGGCTGGACGAACGGGAGTGATTCCTAGAGGCGTGACCCTTTTGCCTGCACTGCCAGGACTCCTGAGACCGTCCTAAGACAGAGAACTCTGCTGCCTCAGTTGCTCTTCTAATAAACGGCCAACCACGGCACTGTGAACATGGTGCCATGTTCCTGAGTTACCCATACCCCGAGGTCTGTGCAGCTTTTAAGGAAACAACTGAGACCTTCCTGGGGACACTAAAAGTCCAAGCCATTTCTGGCAGCAGTGCACAGCCTTCTGAGGTTGGGAGGCCAGGACTAGTTTGCCATAGACCAGTTACCCTAGAAAGATCTACAGGGACCTAACAGCAATCTCAAAGTCACCTTCCAGCTTTCTGAAGAGTGTGGCCCAGGGAGTCCCCCACTCAGCTCTCAGCGGAGCACGTGGGAAGGCTAAATATCAACGCAGGAACACCCGGAGCTCCTGAGATCCGCGTTGCTTCTCACCATGGGTCCAAAGCAACGCGTCCCACACAAGTGAGACTGCACTGAAGGAAGGTCTTGGAAGCCAAGGGGTCACAGTTCTGAGCAAGGGCTTAAATCAAGAAGCAATCTTGGGCCAGTGAGATGGCTCAGTGGCGTAAGCGCCTGCCTGGCAAGTGCAAGGGCCTGAGTTCGACTCCCGGAACCCACATATGAAAAAAGGGCCGGTGATATCGCTCAGCGGCACGGGCGCCTGCTGGCGCGTGAGGTCCTGAGGTCGACCCCCGGTACCCACAAAAAAAAAAAAAAAAAGAAGCAATCTCCAGGCCTGGTGAAAACCATGTTGTTTGCTGCTGGGGACTCAAGATGCCTGGGCCTTTGAGCAGCATAAAGGATACCTCAGGGCCACCTCAGGGCCCAGGGCAGCTGCAGACAGGACCCTGCTGCCCTGACGGCCCACTGGTCTCAGCCTACCTGAGTCAGCGGAGGGTCCCAGTGTGGGCGTGGGGAGTCAGTCCCACATGGGTCCCTTGTGTCCAGGCTCTGAGCAGAGGCTTTACCAACTCCTGTTCTGCACTAGTTTTTCAAGGATGTTTGTATGGCAAAGAGCCCTGGAAAGTGGAGATCGTGTGTCCCTGCTGGACCAAAGGCAGGTTTGTGCTTGCTGGTCAGGATAGTAACAACAGCACTTCCCTCTGCAGTACTGTGGTGGGTTTGTTAGCTGTGCCCCTTAAAGTTCGGGGTTCCCCAGGTATCAGGCACAGGCAACTTGAGTTCATGCCTCCCTCGTTGGTCCCAAATAGCTGGCTGGTCTGGGGCAGCCCCTCTCCTCCTTCCACTTCCGTCCAGTTTCACATCCCCCACGAGACCCAGCCCCAGCACCCTGTTCCCCAGCACAGTCCAGCACCTCTGCTCCTGCTGCCCCCTGCTTATCTTCTAACTTACTGTGCCAATGACTTGTAACAGGAAGGTGATTTATAACCTGTCCAGGTCAGCTCCATCGGGACGGAACTCTGCTTCACTTGCTCACATCCTCAGTTTCCGGAACAATGCCCAGTAGGCGCCTCTCAATATTTGTGGAAGAGAAATAAGATCTGGGTGTTCCTAAGCTCAGAGACTCTCGCACAAGACATAAATCCACTGCGTGTACAGCATCCACTTGGCCTGCCCACACCAGCCCAGCAGCCAGCAAGACCGGCGGGGACACCACACTGGAGCTGGCCACCGTGCTGCAAGTGATAACACCCTCCACCTGTGAAGTTGTTACAGGCCAATTTTCAATGTTCATGTGGGGTGAATACGAGGTGTGATCACAAAATCCAGAGACCATTTAAATACAAAAAGAATTTGTTACACTAAAAGACACATTGCCATGAAGCCCCTCAAAATTCTCCTCTTCACTTTGGACACATTTATCCCATAGTTCTCGCCCCTTCTGAAGCAGCTCTGGAAGGCCGTTTTCCTGTCCTGGCTGCCTCAATGTTGTGCACTGATTCAAAATATTTCATTTTCATGGTCATTTTGACTTTGAGGAAGAGCTAGAAGTCACACGGCATCAGTCCTGCTGCATAAGATGAATGAGAACACAGTGTCGTGTTTTTAAGAGCCCACCTTTTCCATTGGATGGCACTCGGCAGCAACATGCACCGTATTTTTTATCATAACTAGTGAAGACACTCATGAAAGAGGACTTCTAGAACTGCTGCAGAAAGTGGCCAGAACAATGGGATAAGTGTGTTCAAAGCAAGGGGGAAGATTTTGAGAGGGATCAATGGTGACGTGCCTTTTACTGCAATAAGTTCTTTTTATGTAAACACACACCACATTTTTTGATCAGTCCTTGTATCTCAGACTCTGTCGCACTCAGCAATAACAAGCTCGGTATGAGCCGCACCAGCTCCCTCCCCTACACTCCAAAAAGGAGGACGAGGCCCAGCTGAGGCTCACTAAGGCGATCCACTCAGGGTCTCTGCAGCGAGGTGAGAATGTTCGTTTTGTTGTTCCCGTTCTCTTCTCAATCACTCACTTTCAGAAAAATTTTAAACTTGGAAAAAGTGACTTTGAGCACATGGCAAGAAGTGCTTGTTTCATCGACAAGAACAAAGCTAGAGAGCTCTTTGTGTCCCAAGTATAAGAGGAGACTGAGTTCTGTCTCAAGGAGAAACCCTCCCATGGGAGATAAACAGCCAGGACACATATTCGTGGGTGTGTTGGTCGAGGAGGTACTGAGAAGTCCTTGGGGACACCAGGCTCTGGGTCACATGGCTGTGACAAGGGGAGGTGTCCAGCCTTGCTGTGTGAGGAGACAGGACCACTGTCAAAAAGCCAGTTCAGTGTTGTCTCCTTCTCTCAGCCTGAGGTCCACTTTACTAAACAAAGCACTCTTCTTCATACTCTGTAGAAATATGCTAACAGTCTATTAAATAGATGCCTCCTGATTTTGCATACAAAATGTTAAGCTTCTTATAAAAGTTTGATTTCTCAGATGGAGCCATGGTGGTGTGGCACCCAGATCCAGGATTCAACCTCCAGGTGCATGAAAAGCAAGGTTCCTGCCCTGAGTGGTAGCACAGCCCTCCCTACAGCCACTGCCCACGCTTGGTCAAGCACAAATCCAGTTGCCCACATAGCGTGCCTCAGCCCTCCACATCCATTTCCCCACCCAAGGTGCGAAGCGGCTCTGCCATGCTATAGAGTGATCTGATGATGGTCCCGAGGGATATATTCTGCACATGAAAAGCTAAGCAATGGGCAGGGAAAGAGTCTGGCACTCAATCTGATTTTACTTCAATTTAGCATTAACCCAACTCTGTACCTTTGCCTCCAACTATCTGGCCGTGCGGCAAGAGAACATTCCTGTCTCACTGAAACTTCGAGCTGTCTTCTCCAACTGATTCACTTTGAAAGCTCTTTCGTGCTCCTTGGCTTAGTGGCATTTTGCTCACATTTTGGTGGCATTTTGTTAACTCTTATTAACAAGAGTTAACCCCCAACATGCAGGTACTGATATTTTCAGGAAAAGGAGGAAGAGCTGTCAGCATTGAGCTAAGAATCATAATGGTGCCTCCAAAGCAGAGCACAAGGAAAGCAGCATTCTCATTGCTGTGGAGATAAATGTCCATCTTTGTCAACAACCATCCTGGGGACTTTTGTCTACTCGCCTGCCTCAGGTGCTACTCTTCAGAATACAAAAATTGGGTTTGTTAATGATAAAGGATCACAGGAAGATTTGGGGTCAGCAAGGCACCAAGAGGCTCAACTCTAGACCTTACTCCTCCCATAATTCACCACGAGGTCTTGGTCTAAGACATTTGTAAACAGCTGATTGGTCGCAAGATCTGTAAATCCCTTCTGACCCAATAAAGAGATGGTTCTTGTCATATCTGATTCTCTGAGCAAATCTGTGAGCCCCTTAAAAGTCTGCGTGAGGTTCCGAGTACATCTCACCCCAACACAAATACTGGCACAAGCTGGTAAATGCTCAAAAGGGATGATTATGTAGGGAATGGAGGAGCGCGGATACATTGTGAAATGGAAAGGGGATGCTTTAGGTGTCCAGTTTATAGAGCAGATTGCAATCTTATTAATAAAACTCTAAACTTGGCTCCTTGGTGTGTGTTTGCTCTTTATTCTGGAGGGAAGGAAGGCGAGGAGACAGCCTGATGATAGGTGGGGTGCGGTACTGGAGGCTCTAATGGGTGCTGCATAAAATGCCTGCCTTTGCCTCTCCATGGCGCTTCCCACCCTGGGTTACAACAGGTTGCTGCAGATCTGCCGCTTCCCCCCGGGCTGCACTGCACAAGGAGAGTGACAGGGTCTACAGCAGACACTGTCTTCGTGTCACCTACATCTCCTCAAGTCTCATTTCTGTGCCCTTCCCATCCCTTGCTCCCACACGCTTTGGTTCTGGTGGTAGACACGGGCAGCTCTCTTTGGAAGAACTCCCATGGGTGGCCAGAGCCACTCTGTCCACAGTGAGGAGAGCGGGGACCGCTTAGACATTTACATGCCCTATGTAAAGAGGCCTCGGTGATGGTGGACAGATGCACAAAGGTGTAATCCAAGCTGTTGTTCAATAGCGGGACAAATTCTTAGATGTAAATTAGTTTTCAATTTTCCCTGCAAGACTGCATTAGCCTGGAATTTTGCTTGAAATGATATCTTTTCAGGGCATCTTCCTTTCTTTTCGCTGGCCTGGAAGTGGTGGCATCTCCTTCTAAGAAGGATTATGGTGCCTCGCTCTGCCTTTCCTGCCCCGGATCCCAGACCCACACAACACCTCTGGGCTTGTGGAGTGATAAATGCTCTAAGACGGAATCCCACATAAAAACCATTGTCACAGATCAAGTGACCCCCTTCAGAAAGGAAAGCCTGATATCGGGCACCTTGGGATCTGTGTGTTCCCGTACGTCCAGCAGCTCCCATACGGCACTGTACATGGCAGCATCTTCGAGGTGTAGTTGAGATGTCAGACTAGAGATGACGGCTGTGAGGCTGGGCTCGGTCCTTCAGAATGCAGTAATATCTTAAACCTATAGCCATCGCATAGCACAACATGCTCATTAGCAAAATACATGAATGCAGAGAAAAAGTTTGGAAGTGAGAGTTACCATACTCACCATCACAGAGCAATACATCATTTCATCCCTAAAGCCAGAGGTTCTGTGGGTCCAGAGGCCCCCATTGCCTGGGGGAGACGTTGCCACTAGGAGCCACAGTGAGAGCCACATTCAACCTCAAGCAACAGCTGCTGCCTGGACTCATTCTAACACAGACTGGCAGCAAATCAAAGCATGGCTACACTGGCCAGAGTTACAGACCTCGGTCATCACAGGGAGGTAGTGCTCCCACGTAATGGAGGCACAGAAGAACACGCTTGTCCTTCGGGTGCATCCCTGAGCCATCTGTTGGTGCTTCGTGTCCATTTTTCACCCTTCATGGACAGGTACTGTGAATGTGGCCTTCAATGAATATGGCATCCAGGGCTCCACCCCCTCAGGCCCGGAAGTCTTGGTGACTTCCAACAAGTGATGTCCAACAAACAAACCATCCAGACTAGAAGTGCTCACCGATGGGAAAGGGACCCTAGAAAAGGTGAAAGGACAAAGAGATGATGCATGTCAGACACTGTTTTAGGACCAACTATTGCAACAAAGAGTATATTTGCCCCACTAATTCTCCTTTTATAGAGTTTTCCACACACACAAAAAAAAAAAAAACTGGAAATCAACTACAACCTGGAAGAAACCATGGCACCATGGAGTGAACTTAACATGAGAAGTGAGTAGACTTAAGCTGAGCAAGGGGTGGACTGTAATTAGATCTGTTGCTGCTACATTCAGATCCCTCAAATCCATTTTTGCTCTTTTCATTAACCCACATTCCAGTTTCTGTGTGTTTTTTTCTTGGGTGGCAACACCTATAATTTCTTTCAATTGACCCACAATGATTGCATCTCCCACAAGCACAAAGAGCCGAGATGCCATAGAGTTGATTCCCCTCTGGAAAGATCTTGGCCAGTGACTGCCAAGTACAAGAGTACAGAACTCTAGCTACTTTGTCTCACAATGGAACAAAATTTGAGACACAATTTATGTTCCAGAACTCTATGTATAAACTATACAAAGATGTACCTTTGCTAAATACCACATCCTTCTAAACATTCCAACCTTTCTTCCCTCCCTCCTTTTCTGGTTTTTCTTGAGTTCTATTTCTGGGTAGCTGTACTCAGTGCAAATTCTTACTCTTCATCCCATCCTTGCACCTATACTGGTGCCTAGTATGTATTAGATGATCAATACATTTTGACGATACGTAAATAAAAGATTGAACAAATAAATAAGAAAGAGTAGATAGCTTGCAAATGTCGATACCGGTTTTCTTATTCTTCCCAGGTAAGTTTTCTTCGGGGAGATGCTTATCTGAGTTTCCCAGTGTTTGGTACAATTAAATTTGGCCAAAAGTGAAAGAGAAATAGTAAGATCATTATATTAGTGGATCTTCTCATCACTGGAACACAACCCTGACACATGCAACTTAAAGGTGGAGACGTTTAATTTGGCTCACGATTTCAGATGGTTCAGTCCATGGTTGGCTGGCTCCAAGGCAGGAACATCATGGCGCAAGGGTGTGGCTAAGCAAAGCCGCTCAATTCATGGTGGCTGGGAAGCAGAGCAGGGAAACGGCACCAGAGAGGAAGGGGTCAGGGACCAGGGAGAATATCCAAGATCACACCTCTGTGGCCCAGCAAACACACCCAGAAATGTACTTTAATAATCCCCTACGTGTCTCTCAAGCCAGTCAAGTTGATAATCCAGCTTAACTGTCACAATCACTTCTTGAAATGCAGAATTCTATGCTGTATTTTCAAGGGGACATTAGGCAGCTCTGACAGTCTTCTGCTCTGTAGCTGCCAGAAGCCCACAGGAAGAAAATAGGCAACAGCACAGCAGCCCAGCTCTGTGGCCCCCAAAACAGTCAGGGCCAGGACTGTTTTGGGTTGGACACTTCCTCTCAGGCCCTCGCACAAATGAAGAACGGGCAGGATACTGCTAAAACACAGTGTCAGCAAAAGACATTTGCATCTGGGTGGACAGGTTTGGGGGCTAAGCGAACCAGTCAGGCCTTTGAAGCCAAGGAAAGGAGGTCATTTGATTTCTTCTGCAGGGTTGGGCTCAGCCAGGAAGCATCCCATTTTAGCACTGCCTTTGATGACAACACTCTTTTGGGGCTTGTAACCTAATGAGGATTTACATTTAGACCAACAGTGAGCAGTGAGGACTTTCAAAGACAGAAGATGAGATATTTATAGGTCTGAGCATATCTGCCAACCTTTAACACGTTTCCAGAAATTTCACTTTGGCTTCTTTTTAAGGCTCCTTTGTGATACCTTGCTTTGTGGCTGGCCCTTGCTCCCAGCTCCCTGCTAAGAGAATCCAATGTTTCTAACACCTGGGGCAAGAGCTTGTTGACAAGAACAGAGTACAATATTTCTAAAGAGAGCAAAAAATCCCCAAATGACATTTCATATAAAGTTAAAATGAGCTAAGCTAGTTTTTGAACCAAAAATAAAAACTACACAAGAAGGACTTCCTTAGAACCTCCCATTAATCCACATGGAAACCGTTCTAGACCCCGAACATAAACCCCACCACAGTCTTTCCATCACGTGACTTGTTATGGTTTAGACCCACAATGTCCCCAAAAGATTCACGTCCTCAGAAGTTGGGCTTTTGGAAGGTGACTGGGTCACGGAAGTGCTAAGCTCATCAGTGGGTTCACCCACCCCAGAGTTCAGAGCTGAAGGTGCTGATAGGAGTCAGGTGGTGGGAGGAGAGGGGCGTGGCCTGGAGGAGCCTCTCATCCCTGGCCCCGCCCTTCTCTCATTGCTTCCTGACCACCCTGAGAGCAGCTTGGCTGTGTTAGACCCTTCTACCACGAACTCAAATACAACTCTTCCTTAAATTGTGGGTGTTGTATATTTAGTCCCAGTAATGAGAAAGTAACTAAGACATGAGACTTACTGGGACAGCTCAGAGGGCTGATTCGCTTCTCTTTCATTATCCCAAAGACTTTTGCTTTAACTTCCCCATGTGCACCAGTCCTGTAAGAATTTTAACACACATTGCTTGAGAGCAAAGGCACTGGAGCCACAAAACTGGGTTTGGGTTTGGTCTGTTCTGTAGGTAAGCTGATGAACTTGGGTGAGTGACTCCCCACATCTCGATTTCCTCATCTATAAAACATGGGATGTGGTGCAACTCCTTTCAGACACTTGTATGTCTGAAATGAGTCAGTGTGTCTGAAGGACTTAGAGCAGACCTTGGCACATAATAAATTCGTAATAAATGTCAATGATTACAATTCACTGCTCCTTTGACCCCCTTTATGTAAGACCCCGAATGCTGAGAACTCTTGCCAGTGGAGGACGCCCCAGCAAACAGCCCACTCGTCAGCTCCAGCACTGTTTCAGCATTCGGGCTGAAAAGGGCCCTGCTGTCACATTTGCGCATAGATGCATGAGGCAAACACACCCGTGGGGCTTTTGGGTAAATGCCTATGGATTCTGAAATCAGTTCCTAGCCCAACAGTGTACTTGGATGTGTTTAACCGTAATTAAACATGTCACCTTATATCTCCTTTCCCATTTCACAGCATGTCTTCTGCTCGTCTGAGTTAGATCACAAAGTTAGCTACACTGACACCTTTACGGAGAAGGAAGAAGAGGAGGAGGAGGAGGAGCAGTCAACTCTTAAATGTTTTCTACCAAAAGTATAAATGACAGGATTTGTTGCTTAAGCTTCAAAAGAAACTGTTATCACTCTGATAGAAATAGGTTTGAGTTTTTAAATAGTCATTAATGTCTTCTTGCTACATGTTCTCATTTATTTCTTATTTATTACACCTAATAAAAATAAAAACAAGCTCTTGTTTCACAAATGTTATATGTTTTAATAAGCAAATTGTACTGAATAACATTTCAGCAAATGAAGCCAACAACCCAGCGGTCCCCCAGCGGCGTGTGGAAGCATCACGCGCGTACCCTGACTTGGAAGGGACCCTGCCCAGCAGCCTCTACGGGTCCTGCTTGTCAGTTTCTTCCACATACAGGATTTCCACCTGCCCTCTCTTTCCCCTGTCTTGGTAGCAATCTTGGTTCTGGACAAGGCAGAGAAGAGGGGACCCACACCACTTTCAGGAGAGGTGCCTGGGAGGGGCGGCCTCTGGCCCTGGCTGCTGCCTCTGCCCCTCATAGGCGTTGACTGTTCTAGGCTGGTGGCCACTGCTTGAGCGCACAGTCCCAGCCACGGCCTCTGGGTTCCGTTCTGACCTGGGCACCGATGCGTCTTGGAGGTGGAGTCATTACTCCTCACTAGGGCCTGCAGAACCCCGAGACGCCTTCCAGCCTCTCCAGTGGAGGGCTCCCTAAGCATCACGGTCTGCCCTGGCCCATCCTAGAAGCTTATAGTGTCCCCAAGCTATCTTACGGGCTCCTCAGACCTCTGCATGATTCTTGCCTCTTAGAGTTCGCACCCTGGAAGGAGCAGAAAGTGGAAAAGGGGTCTTCTATGGTACCTCAGAAGCTCGGTCCTAGCCTCATTGCCTCCTTCTTGAGCACCTGCCTTGTTGAAGTCTTGCTTTCCTTTGTGAGCAGCTGAGAATCTGCCCTTAAATCACGGGCTGTGTCCTCCCCAGCCTCTCTCACAGGCTTATTTTATACTGTGTTCAGCCCTCTGAGCTTTCTTGGCGGATCACACAAATCCTTTTCTCTCTCCACAAGGCCCCGCTCTTGTCAGTCAAAAATCCTTTGATTTTTAGACTGTTATCTTTACAATGGATTTCAAGAGCCTGTTTTGGAACTCAAAAATCAAGCATTTGGCTTTTGTTCCAGATAAGATCATCCCTTCCCGAGAGATCTGGGAGACAGAAAGCTACCTGAAAGTTGGCAGGAAGTAGGAGGAACAAGGGGGAAGTAGAAAAATGATGCTCTGGCATGCCTGGCCACGTGTAACAGCCATGAGGGTTTCACAAAAAATACACGAAAGTCCTAATTCCAGTACCTGAGAAGGTGGTCTCATGTGGAAACAGGTTTTTGCAAATGTGATTAGATTAAGATAAGGTCCTATTCCTTTAGCATGAGCTCTAATTCAGTAAAACTGGTGTCTATGAGAAGAGAGGAGACACAGACATAGACACGTAGGGAAGATGAAATGGCACAGAGACAGAGATTGGAGCAATGCCTCCAGAAGCCAAGGAGTGCCAAGGATTGCGGGCAGCATCACACGCTAGGAAAAGGCAAGCAGATTGTGCCCTGGTGCCCTCAGAGGGAGTGTGACCCTGTCCGAACCGTGACTCCAGACTTCTGCCTCCAGAACTGTGAAAGAAAAAGACTGCTGTTGCCTTAAGCCACGTGGTGCTCTAGGAAATGAATACGAAGAGCTGTAGAGTACCCGGTGGTACCATGAGGTGCTAGTCACCCCTTTCTATGCTGCCGGATTCCAAGTTAGCTGAGAGTACTGATAAATCATGTTTCCATCTTACTCGAGGCAAGAGAGGGAATCTGTTGGCTTAGCCAAAGGTCGGGCAATGGATCCCATGGGCTTCAGGAGTGAACAGATCCAGGTGCCGACACCTGCCAGCTCCATCTTTCTTCCTGGACCCGTCCTTCGCCCTCCAAGTCTCCACATTTCTACCTGCTCCATCGATCCCACACTTTTGTTCCTCTTCGTGACTGTTTCCCCCAGTTTTCTTTCATCTTTGTCTTTTGAGCCAATCTGTAAGTGAATTAACCAATCTCAACCATGGAAGCCCACTCGGCGTGAAGCAACATTGCTTGCACAGTGATGAACAGCTTACCTTATCTAGCCAGACCCCTACCAGTCACCAGCTCTGCACTCTCAGGAGGGTTATTTCACCTCTCTCTGTCTCCGTTGCCGCCTTCATAAAGTAATCACCTCACAGGGCTGCTCTGAGGAATGAGTCAGCGTTTGCCAGATGCACGTAACGCGGGAGCTCATGTACCTAAGCGCAGAGAGCAAGGCCTGGCACAGAGCGGACAACGTGTGCGTTCGCTTACTCACAGCTGTAGTCGCGTCCTAGTCAGACAGTACAGCGCCCCAAAACAAGCCGTGGCCATAGACTCACCATTTCCGGAAGGCACACGAATGCAGAGAGTGAAGCTCAGAGAGCTCTGGCCTCTTCTCCGAAGTCACTAAGCCAGCAAGAAGTGTGGTCGAGAGCCCTTGAGGTCCCCTCTCCAAGCATCAAGCTTCTCCACCCTGCATGCTTGACCTCTCCCTTCACCCCGGCTCTCTTCTGTCAACCAAAATACCCAGGCCTCCCTCGTCTTCAGCATATTCTTCCCTCTACTCTGCTTGGCGCTGTCTGTCCAGTGACACTGTGGGTCACCTGTGTCTCTTTTCATGTTCTAGGACCTCATAGAAGCTGTTGACACTCAGCTTTCCCATATTTCCAATCCTCCCATGACCACATGACCCATGACAACTTTGTATTCTCTCTGGAATCCTCCCAAAAATGCTCTGTCAAAGGTACCATGCATCCCTCAATGTCAAACCCAATGATCGTCTAAGGCCACCTGTCCCAGCCTCTGTGCAGCTGCCCCCACCATCCATCAACTCTTCCCTTGGCCCTCAGGGTTCCCAAGGGACAATGTGACATGTGTGACCTCCTGTGGCCCATGGAGTCCATGGCTTTCCGCAGGTAGACCTAAGTCTCTCACTGCTCCGAAACAGAGTCACCCAGTCACCTGGAAAGACAGAAGGACATCAAATTCTTCAGATCTGAGCTTTCTTTTTCTTTAAGCTGCAGCCTAAGCAAGAGATGAAAAGCTTTTATAAATACTTGTTCCTCTTAAGGAAAAAAATACTCTCTCTAGGGCAAGAGAGAGAAAGGGAAAGGATTCAACACATGGGAGGTCTCGCACAAGGAACCACGAACTCAGCTGCCACTGGCAAAAGAGAAGGGGCAGGGGTCAGAAAACCACTGAGAAGCTGACGACCCAAGAGCTGAGAAGACCCCGCTGTCCCTCAGCACCTGGAACCCTGGCATCTAAACGAGTAAGAGCAGTTGTGAGCTAAAGATGCTGAGGCCCAGGGCGGGAGGTGGCTCACAGAGGACCCCGGCCCTGCAGAGGGAAGGGAATCATGCGGGAGGAGGGGACCCTGCCCCGCAGGAGCATGGCGTGGTGCCAAGGAGGTGAGTGTCCACAGACGCATAGGGAGCCCCTGTCTCTGTCCTGCCGGACACCGCCACATTGGTCCCTGCAGTGGATGCATCCTGCTCTGAAGTGAAGGGGAAGGGAGGAAGCCGAGGAGTTGCTGCGCTTGCCTTGAGCTGGGAGAACCTCATTTCTGCTGCCGGCAGGAAAGAGGCCTCCAGGGAGATGAGGCGGGGTCTGGGGAACCTCTGCCTCCAGAGCAGGCTCGCTCCTCACTGTCTGTAGAGTTCCCAGGGGCTGTTATTTCTTTTTTTTTTTTTTTTGTGGGTACCGGGGGGTCGACCTCAGGACCTCGCGCGCCAGCAGGCACCCGTGCCGCTGAGCGATATCACCGGCCCTTTTTCGTATGTGGGTTCCGGGAGTCGAACTCGGGCCCTCGCGCTTGCCGGGCAGGCGCTTACGCCGCTGAGCTATCTCACCGGCCCCGGGGGCTGTTATTTCTTGACCCTGTTCGCAAGAGTTGCAGTCTGTAAAAGTCAGACTTAGATGCAGCCAGCAAAGCCCTCGGGGGGAATCTGTGCATCCTCTCACGGGATGTTTCAGGGATCTGACCGATGTGGTTGTAGAGTGGTTCCAAAGTCTCCCAAGCTGCTGTCTTCCCGTTGCTGGCACTTAAAGTCCCCATGGAATGGCGGGAAAGAGGGTGAATTCAAAACAGGGAAAGAGAGGAGTGGCCCATGGCGTGGACTCTGTTGGGAACACCTGCTTCCCCCCCCCCCCTTAGTGAGAAGAGCTTCCCACCACAGGGCTGCGGAGAATACGGGACTGGCAGGTGCTCTCATGGCCCGGGGTAGGGGACGCCACACGGCGCGTCGGTTAACGGGGCCGTACCGAGAGCACAGTGGGCCGGGAGGCGCTCTGTGTGATAGGCCAGCGTCTTAGTCGGTTTTTCACCACCAAGACACAATACTTGGCACTTGCAAATGAAAGGATAAAAGATTTGCCTTGGCTCACAGTATGTAGAGGTTTCAGTCCATGTTTGGCTGCCTCCAAGGCAGAGTGGGATGGCAGAGCAGCAAGGTGGAAGAGAAGCAGCTCATGGCGTGGCAGACAAGAAGCAGAGAGGGGCCGGTGAGATGGCTCAGCGGCGTAAGCGCCTGCCTTGCAAGCGCGAGGGCCCGAGTTCGACTCCCGGAACCCACATACGAAAAAGGGGCCGGTGATATCGCTCAGTGGCACGGGTGCCTGTTGGCGCGCGAGGTCCTGAGGTCGTCCCCCTGGTACCCACAAAAAAAAAAAAAAAAAAAAAAAAGAAGCAGAGAGAGAAGGGACAGGTTTTCCAGAGACGGGAAGGAGGGGCTGGAGGGAGCAGGACTGGAATTCAGGGGCTGGTGGGGAGCAAGATCCCACTGTGAGAACAAGCACCAGCCACAGCACTGGCTACCCGGAAGAGGGAGAGACAGAAACAAGAGGAGGTTGAGAAGGAGGTGGCCGTAGGGAGTGAAGCTGGAGTAGGTAGTAGCTACTGAAGGTGGCAGCTGAGGAGTACGGGGAAGAGAGAGGCCATGAGATGTAAGTCAGAGCTCGGTAGGTGGCATGAGGTGCCCACATGTGACGAGCTGAAGAGTGCCTGCCCTGGTGTTGATGGTTTAGATCTGGACGTCCCTGAGAGCCTCATGCAGTCACAGGTGGAGCTTTTGGAAGACGATTGACCCATGGGGCTCAGCGCGGACTTGCTGATAGGAGGTGGGGCCTGGTTGGAAGAGGCGGTCCCCGGGGGCGTGGCCTGGGAGGGTTCATAAGTGGACTCAAAAATCAATAAGCGGGAACAGCAGATTTTGTCCCTAATCTGACACATGCACTGTTGCAAGCTGAGAATCTTTGATCATTTAGCATCCAAAGCCCATCTCTTTGGAGAAAAAGATCTGTAACAGAAGTTACTGAGAAGACATTGTGACATCGGGTGAGTTGACCAAAATCACATAGCACTAAACAGCTGTGAGGTAGCATTTGGAAGCCACGTCTGGCTGACTGGTTTTTGGCTTTTCTTTGCTCAAAAACCAGAATGGGTGTTTGAAGCCAGCCACTGAAATAATGAGGAGAAAATGAGAGCTGCTCCTGAGAGCTGTGGGGCAAGAAGAGCAGGCAGTTATTGCACTGGAGGAAAACGAACTCCTTAGTTTCCCCAAGGGCCTCATCACAGATGATGGTGGGATACACGGCATCGACATTCTGCACTGAGAAGTCGGTATTTGGAGCTGGTGTGTTGCTTAGTGGTAGAGATGTGCCTAAGTTTGGTCCCTAGCACTGCAATCAATCAGTCAGTCAATCAATCAAGGCAGCACTTTGCACAGTAATTCCTACAAGGATGAGCGCTGCACTGCCTTTTTTATGTCAGCAAGAACACGAGAATGTGCCCATCCAGGGTACTCCAGGGAAGAGCCAAAAAGAGGAGCAGGAACCAGAGGAGGGGAGAGAAGAGGTCAAGAGAGGGACAGAAACTGGGTCTCTTGGGTGTCTCCCTCTCTTAAGGGAGAAGGGATCTGTGCTGAGTACCAGAGCCAGGCGATCTTCTGACACTCAGAGGTTGGCTTCTTAGGCACATACTATAGCTGAAGTTTCACGCTCAGTGAATTACGCGTACTCTTCCTCAGAGCAGGGTTTTGCTCCTTCTCAGTCCTGTCCCCAGATGCCCCTGAAAGGCACTGCTGAGAGGCTCCCACCAGGGTGAAGAACCAGAGAGGCAGCCATATATGCAACTTTCACTCTGGATCTCAGAAGGGGAGGACCAGGGACGTCTCCCCATAAGTGCAGATAAATGGAGCCCACACCCACTTGGGTCTGCCCAAAGTCAAAGTTTTGTCCATAAAATAAAATAAGGGGAATGGGACCTATCTAGGAAGCATAGCTCCCTTCAAACATTTCACAGTGGCCCAGGAATGAAGAATTCAAGAAAACACTGGAATAAGACTTTGACAGTCAGTTTGGGCTTCCTTTTCCAATCAATAAAGAAATATTTTGAAAACATATTGAATGTTCAGCATTTTCTACTCAATTAAGAAAACACTGTAAATCCTGGAAAATGTGATTCCTACTTCAAATATTTCTCATCTAGAGAAATGAGATAAATGGCTTTTCCATATGTAGAAAGACAATGCAGATTAAATTTGGTACTAAATTAAGCATCAGGAGGAAGGGTCCCAGAGGCCAGCCTAATCATGGGAGCCTTTGAGAAGTGGTTATCTCAGTCTCAACAGGAATGGGTTTAGATGAGTGGAGGAAGGATCAAAGTGTTCAAAGAGAGCATGTGTGAGGGCACGAGGCGAATGAGAGGGGCGTTGTGGTCTGCAGAACATTTTCTCATCTTCCATAGCTACCTTGTGGTAGTTAACTGGGATACATCGACTTGAATGGGTTGAGAAACATCTAGCAGACTAGAGGAGCACAGTTCTGGGTGTGTTAGTAGGTAACTGACACATAGGCTGCAAACTGAGGAGAGAAGACCCTCCCGAATGTGGTGGACCAACCAATAGGCTTGCAGCCTGACTGGAGTGAAAAGGGAAAGAAGGAAGTCTGCCCTTCTGCTTCTTTGAAGGAGCTCCAGCCTTCACCATTTGGATGTTCACCTCTGGATGTTCCTTTCAGTTTCTTCAGCCTTTCCACACAGAACTTCAGCTTTGTAACACATACTCACACTGGACTCTTCAGCGAGCTCCAGGCTTTGAACTTCAGCTGGATCCTCTGACTCTCCAGTGTTGGATGGCCATTTTGCATTCTTCCACCCTTGACTCCACGGGCAGCCACTGTAAACCTTTATAGGTATGTAAATTCTTTAGTAAATTTAGTAAATTCTTTATATATATGTAATATATAGATAGATGATAGAGATAATAGATGATAGATAGATATAGATAGATGATAGAGATAGAAATAGATAGATGATAGATAGAGATAGATGATAGATAGGTAGACAATAGATAATATTAAATCTGTTCCTCTAGTGAACCCAGATGGATACATATCTGCCTTATCGGGTTTAAGAAGTTTCTCTGAAGAGAGACATAGGTCGGCAGTGTGTGAGAGAAACCCCAGAGTCCTCCTGAGGGTGACTCCCTACAGCCCACGAGAAGAGTCTCCCCAAAACCCTGCCCCGCAGGAGCTGCTGGCTCCACCCTGTGGCCTCTGCTCACTGCTCCTCACGGCCCCTCCAGGGCAGAAGAGGCATCCATCATCTGTCCATGAACACAGCTCTGGGTCGCCTCTGCTCTGTCCCCACCCAAGCAGGGTAGCAGTCTCCCTCCGGAGCCGCCTTCTTCCTGGAGCAGCCTGAAGCTTAGAATCCAGGAGCCGCCTAGGAGCTGACTGAATGCTGAAGGTCACTCTGAGTCAGGGATTCTCAATCAGTGGGTGTCGTTTGGGCACGCAGGAACAAGCCACGGGCAGGACTTCCTGTCCACCTGAGGACATGGAGCTCTCTGAACGGTCTCCAGGGACCACACGGGTGTCCTTTCCATGTGTTCAATCCCCTCCGTTCAGATCTCAGGCCAGAAGCATCAAGCATGGCAGCCAGAAGAGCGGATCTCACCTCATCCAGGCAACCAGGAAACAGTGTCCCTTCTGCCAACCCCCAACACCAGCCCCAGAGCAGCCAGTGCCTGGGAGAGAGAGGAGAGTGGAGGTGGAGAAAGAGGAAGAAGGAGAGGAGGAGGGGGAAGGAGCAGAAGGAGGAACAGGGAAGAGGACGACTGTGTGGTGGAGGAGAGAGGTTACTGCATGACTTTCCCTGTGGCAAGAAGAAAGATATCTGAACCAGACTTGAAGGTGACAAGTCCTGCACAGCGACAGTTCTGCATCCTCAGGACCGGAGTGAGACTGTTTGAAGAGTTAAAGCACAGCCTGTGGCCAGATCACTCAGCGTGCTGCTGCCTCCAGGAAGGAAGGACGTTTCGTCCCGGCAGATGTGGAGAACGTGCAAGCCAGAGCTCCCTGTTCCGCACGCCAGGGAGCCGGCACTCACCAGAGGCCGAGTTTATTTGTATCCGTGAGGAAATGAGTGTGCTCGTTTCCAAATTTACCATTCCAGGCCGTACAAAAACCAGTGGCTCACTCTTAGTAACAATTTACAGATGTTTCTCATCAAGAGTAAGAAAGAGAAGAAGCAAAGCTGGGTAACCGGAGCATGACACGTGATTTGTGGCGCTGTTTTCTTTTCTCCCTTGCTGTTGTCTTAAGTGACAGCAAAAGCTATTCTCACAACAGCGCCAATTTCAGTTGCCTGCTTAGGTGACACCCTGTTATCCTACAAGACAAGTGAAGCTTCTATGCCAAAACCCATATTTTCATAACAGACCATCCTTTAAACCAAACCGCTTGCTGCAAAGCAGACTGCAGGGATGCCGACCTTGGTGAAACTACTTGAAGAGGGGATAATTATGTCCCAAATAATGAAAAAGTCCCAATTATCTATTTGACAAAAAATTTGTGTAAAATTGCCATGATCCTTGTATTTTTCATTCATATTTTATTTTTACGCCTAAGGTTGCAACTCACTCAGCGAGACCTTTCGAAGGTTCACCACACACACCTGGGACCCCAGCCGACAGCGGGAGGTGTCCTTCATGTTTCTTTCTGACATACAGCGAAGCCAAGCCTTTCTTCAGCGAGCTTTCCTCTCATGGTCTCCACCTCACAATGAGAGAAACAAAGCTGAAAAAGCCAAACAGCTTTGCCCAAGGCTGCGAAGCCAGCCCACCGCAAGATGAAGCAGACGTTCTCTCAGTCTCCTTGGTCTCCTTAGTCCCCTCCTGGCCCAGTCCGGTGTCCACAGAGCTGGCATCTTGCATGGCTGGGATCATGGCACCCATCACCTTCACTCCTCCAATGCCAAGAGCATAGAGAAGCTACGCAGACACGGTCCTGGGGAGACCTCGCCCAGGCTGTGACACTGGACAAGTGACAATCACTTCCAAAAGGAAGATGGGAGCAGTGGCCCACACGGGTCAACCGCCTGAGTTACACAGGTGTTTTCTTTCTAAGACTCGCCCACTCCTGAAGGAAGAGCATCTTTACAAAGTCAGTCCTGTCCACGCTCAGAACCTCAGGGCACCCTTTTACACCCCCTCCATGACTCTCCAGTGGGCCTGTGTGGTGCTGCCCTGGAGGGAGCCAGTATTTCCTGGGCCTGAGGACCAGCTCACTGCAGAGTTCCTTTTGGGAAACTCACCTGATTCCTAGAGACCAAACCCACTCCAGATTTTCTTCCTTTATCTCTATCAGAAAAAAAAAAAAAAATGTGAGGATGGAAAAGCCAATCTCAATGTCCTGCAGTCAGACCATTCGATGTGTCCTAGCACTTTGCATTTTTGCACTGGGGTTTCTCAGAGCTGAACAGACGAGGAGTCTGCGTGAGGATCGTGAAGTGTGTACTGGCTTGAACTGCGTCCTCCAAAAGATATGTGGGGCCTTGATCTCCTGGATCTGGGATTGGGATCTTATTTGGAAATTGGGGTTCTGCAGATATGAGCAAGTCAAGACGAGGCCATCGTGGATTGGGGAGGACCCCAAACCCAGTGACTGGTGTCCTTGTAAGCCAGGGGAGACAAGACACAAGGGGAACAACGTGTGCACCCAGGGACAGAGATTGGAGTGACCCAGCTGTGCACCAAGAAGCACCAAGGATCAGTGGCCACCGCCAGACACCGGGCAGTGATGAAGACGCTCCTGCCCATTCCCAGGAGGGGCACCATCCCTTCGACACTCTGATCTCTGACCTCCAGCTTCCAGGACTCCAGGACAATAAAGTTCAATTGCTTAAATGCCACCGTGAGCACGGCAGTCCCACGAAACTAGCATGGTGTCTGTTAGACTGGGTGTAGTGACCTGTAATTCCTGTAATTGCATGCCTGTAATTCCAACACCCTGGGAGGCTGAGGCAGGAGAATCCCAAGTTCAGACCAGCCTGCACACCTTAACCCCTTAGCAAGACCCTGTCTCAGCCAAATAAGAATATATAAATAAAAAAGGCAAGCCTGGCAGATGTATCCGTTCTCCTTCACCCATGCTTATCAGTGGCAGTGAGACTGCGACTCTGTTAACGCCTCCTGCAGCCCCTTGTTTTCTCCTCTGAAGTTTAGGGCTGTGAGGAAGATGAAGGCGACTGGGCCCGTGGAGCCCACCACACGTCTGCATGTGCCCGGCCAGCAGCACTGCTCTCCAGGAAAGCCGGGCTCTGCAGACCGTGCCTACTGCAGGGCCGCAGTGGAGAAGGAAGAGCGCACCGGAAACAGGCCCTGGAAGTCTCTGCAGGAGCCGTGCGTCACTCCCTGAGCCACAGTGACGGGGCCTCCAAATTTGGTCGCCGTGGCAGATCACGGTCAGGAGCTGGGCCCCCGGGGGGAGTCCCAGGGGCTGACCGTTTCCGTCTCCAGGTTGAGTGGCAGGGCATCTGTCGGGAGCATCGGTCTCCGCCCTGCTGTACCCTGCCTAACACCAGCTACCTCCCCAATACTTAAGCCAGCACGTTCCCGCCAAGTGCCAGGAATAGCAAGGAGACTTGGAAGGACTCAGGACGGAGCAAGCTGAGGCCTCAGACAGGCGGGAAGAGAAACACATCGTGAACATTCCCACACTGTACCCCAGCCAGCAGATGTGCTGAGAAGGCTCCCGAGGGCGCTGACCGGGAGCAGGGCCCTGGGGAGGAAGTGAATCTCACGCATCCTCTCCAGCCTGGCTCCGCCCCTAACACGGGCATCCTCCACTGGCTGTGCCCATCCCAGCAGCCCAGACTCTCCCCAAAGCCAAGCGCTGGCTGCTGGCTGCTGGTCGAGGAATCGATCAGTTCAAACAAAGCCAGAGGACTGGAAGTTCAGCCCTCGTGTGAACATCTGGGAGCGGGCGCCGGCTTCAGAAGGCCCAATGGAGTGGGGACAGAGTCACCAGAAGAGTCATCCACAAGGGAGAAGCGGGTGGTGGAGAAGGAAGGGCGGTGTGCGTTCTTGACAGCCCAAGGTACCCTCAGGTTCCGTGAGAACCAGCAGGTCCCACCATGGGTTGACTTGTGTGCCCTCCTGAAAGGTTTGTTGGGGTCCTGACTCCCAGGAACTCAGAATATGACTTATTTGGAGACAGGAAGTGAGGTAATTAGGTGGGCCCCAACCCAAGTTTCCAAGAAGGGGGCTTTGGATCCAGATACGTGGAGGGAAGACAGCTACCTTAGTCTACCTCGTGCTGTGTCCCATGGCTGGGTGAAACAGAGCAGAAATTCATTTCTCTCAGCTGAGCCTGGAGAGTCCAAAATGAAAGTACTTGCAGGTCTGCTCAGGGTCTCGTCTCCACTTCCAAGATCCAAGATGGCACCATGCAGCAGCAAACAAAAGGGCACCAAGGTTCCGCCGCCTCCATCCTGACCCTTTGCATTCATTCATCCATTACTGAGCGGAGCCCTGAAAACCTAAATACCTCCCATGAGGCCCACTTCCCAACACTGCTCCACGGGAGATGGGTGGGACACGGTCAACCACAGCGGCAACGTGCACAGACAGAGGGAGAATGTGTCTGCTCACAAGCTAAGGAGAGAGGCCCAAGACAGCCTTCTCCACAGCCGGGCACCCTGACCTTGGGACAATGCCCTGGGCTTGTCTGCACCACCAGGGCTACGGCAATTGGCTCCTGCCATCCTGGAAAACTAAGACAAATGTCATCTCCAAACCTCAGTTAATTCCATCAGCCAGAATGATCTTTCTTTCTGATACTCTCAGAAGGAAAAAAACTAGACAAAAACAAGTGAAAATTATTTATTTACTTTCTCACTTTTACTCTTACTGAGTGTTTATCCTGCCAGGCACTATTCCAAGTCTTTATGAATAGGATGACATGAATTTCACATAATACCACTAGGAAAGAGGTGTTATTACATCTCTAGTCTACAGAGGGGGAAACTGAGGCCCAGAAGGGTTAAGAAACTTGCCTGAGGATGCAGATATGTGATTCAAACCCAACACAGTTGGATGCAGTGCCGCAGAACTGTAATCTCAGCACTCGGGGAGGCTGAGGCAGGAGGGTAGAAAGTTCAAGTGTAATCTGGGCGATTTAGTGACTTAGGACACTTTAAAGCCCTGTCTCAAAAATAATAAACAAAAACGGGGTGGAGCTGGTGATGTAGCTCGATATGAAAACTCTAGGTTCAATCCTCAGTACCACAAAAAAACAAAACAAAACAGCAGCAGCTCTGGGGCTAGCGTCCCTGACCACTGGCAGCCCTGCCTCTCTCAGTCTCCAGCCCTGCCCCAGGCCTGCCCCACACAGGTCTCAACACTTAACTTGAGCATTTGGGAGAATTTAAAAAACTGTGTTCTCCCACAAAAGCCCCTTGAGTTAAATTGTCAGCATCTGCCAGGCATGGTGGTGCATGACTGTAATCCCAACACTCAGGAGGCTGAGGCAGGAGGATCCCATGAGTTAGAGGCCAGTCTAGGCTACATAGTGAGTTTAAACCCAGCCTGGGATACTTAGCACTGTCCTCACCCCCCTCTTCTTTTCTTTGTAGCATGAGAGACTGAACCCACGGCCTTCACACTGAAGTCCTTACTTCCAATACCTCACAATGCAACATCATTTGGAAATGGGATGGTTGCTGATAGGATGAGGTCATGCCCAGGTAGGGCAGGTCCTCAGTGAAAAGCAGCAGGTGCATCCCTAAAGGGGGATATTTGGAAACAGACAGGGAGATGGAGGCTGAGATCAGGGCAACACAGCTCCAAGCCGGGACACTGAAGGTCACCAGTAGCGCCAGAAGCTGAGACAGAGGCTTCAGAGCCTCAGAAGACATCAACCCTGCCAACGCCTTGACCGTGGGGCCTTGAAGATCCAGAACTTTGAGACGATGAACTCCTGGCTATGACCTCTGTCGCAGAGGCCCTAGCAAATAAACATGTTTTCTAGAAGGAGTGCGATGGAAGTTTTAGGGTTAACAGCCTGACACCATGTTAAGATGGGCTGTGTGGGCCCAGCCCATCTCAGGGTTAAACTGTCAGGCTCAGTCAGCCATAAAACACTATGCCGTTTTTACGACTCAGAGATAACTTAGCCCAGCTGCCCTACCCAGCCTGTGAGTGTATCTTGTTTCAAGGACTTTCTTCCTGGGACAGACAGACCAGCCCAGCCAAGGACACGCTTGATTTTACTCACCAGCCCAGCTCCCTCCCTAGACTTTCCCACCTTATGATAAACAACTCCCCCTAACAAAACCTGCCCAGGACAAAACTGCCCAACCACAAATGACCAATTATAAAATAACCTGTTATCAGCTCTTGTACTTTCTGCTTACAAACGTATAGAAGTCTTTGTTTTGCTCTGAGCCGGGGCTGGTGATTAAGACCTAGTTCCCACCAGCCCGCTGGTAGTAAAATCAAAGTTCCCTCCCAACTCCTCGGTGCAAAGAGTCTTCCATTCAGTTTGATATCAGTTTTTCTGCAATAGGAACAGCGCTTTTCTTCCACAGCTGTGTGCTCCCTGTTCATGAGAGCAAGGATGGATAGGAGGAGATGGGGCTGGACATCTTATTTCAAAAAGATGGGACGGTCTGAGAGAGGGGCTGTGAGGAGAAGAGAGAAGGACAGGAGGGAGGCAGGGTGCATGGCTGAGAGGCAGAGGGGACAGAGAGGGGACAGAGAGAGAGGCGAGGGGGGATTTCAGGGAGAACTGCTGTGCCCTCTGCAATGTCGTTTCCTTCTTGTTTCTCCAAGAAACCTTCAGTGAAGTTGTTGACCTTCAATGCGTACACAGGCAGGCCTGTGCGTGTAAAGAGAGATGTGCGTGTGTATGTGCGTGTGTATGTGCGTGTGTGACTATGACCACGTGAGAGACCAGTCTCATCACAACCAAGCACACAGCTACAGAAACGACTCCTTCCCCCGGCCCCACTCCCTGCAGACCTGGCCTCAGCTGGGTACATGCAGTGCAGAACTAAGCCCTTGATGGGAGCACGGTGAGGACAGCACACGCTGCTCCAAATGCCGAACAGGCAGGACGGGAGGCGCCGGGTCACACGGAGACAAAGGAAGGAAGGAAGTGCAGCATGCGCCTCAGGTTTCCTGAAAGAATGACGGCTCCAGAGCATGACAGACGCGTGGCTAGGAGAAACGGCAGGAGTTTCAGCAGAAGAACAGCTGCCCAGGCGCCTCTTGATGCAGACTTTGGAGCTAAGTGGGGAGGTCCAGGCTGGAGTGGAGCCCAGGGTCAACCAGGTCTCGACAGCACTGGAAGGCATAGGCTCCGCCCTGGAGAGGTGCACCGAGGGCAACGGGAAGGGGTGATGCTCTCACAGATGGGAAAGGGGGAGATGGCAGCTAGAGCGGACAGAGAGCGAGGAGGCAGGCCAGCGAGAGGGCAGGTGTGTGGAGGACCGGAGGGCCAAGAGCCCCAGTACGCTACGGAGAATCTCCAAAGGAAGGAAACTCAGCATGCAGGTCAGGAGAAGGAGAAGGGGGCACTGTCTGGGCCCTGCCACGTGGCCCACCGGAGTATGGGACTCTGTCAAGCGAGATTCCGAAACCGGATGGTGGTGGTCGACTCCCAGGTATGGTGTGACCGTGGTATTTGGGGGGGCCACGTATTGTGGGAGTGCTCAGCTTTCGTTTCCTGTCTGAATGAAAGTTGTTTGTTTTTGAAATACAACATCAACTTAGCTCCTGATTCATGCTCAAAGTGGCCACAGGGATTTGCGGAGCTGGGGGAGTGCTATCGAGCTTCCAGACGGGACGGCTTCTGTCAGTCCGTTTGTTTGGGGAGAGGCAGCCCTGCCTCTGTCCCTTTTTTCTCCAGAGCCGTTGTTCTGGTTAAGAGGAGTATCCCTGTTGGGTGGAGGGAGTGATTTCAGAAAACACGACTCCCACTGAAGAGAGTTTTAATGAGAAGGCAAAGAAGCTAGGTGCAGAGAGATGGGCACCCGGGAAGGGTTTTATTAAGGTTCTAGAGTCTTGGTCTTGCAGACAGACCTCAGGAATCTCGAAGTCAGCACTTCCTGTCCATAGAACAGATGCACCTTGATCCTGGACAGGTGCGGGAATGTAGGTTTTCCACTTGGCCTTTGCTAGGAGACTACAGTGCATCCTTTCTGCAGAACCTGCATGAATTAACAAATTGCTGAGTGCCGAGAAGGCTGCCTGCCAGCAAAGGTCTGGTCACAGCTGAAATGCTCTCCAGGATTGGCCCAAAATGATGTCCTGACCCCAGGGCCAGCCGGTACCTAAGGACTGCTCAGTGCGGGGTTCAGAGCTGGAAAAGCGAACTTGGGAGTCTCCAGCCTATTTTTATGACCACTGAAGACTTCCCCCAGGGAAGTGGGGAGAGGAAGAAATTCAGCAGCCTGGGGCAGAAGTCGGAAGTCCAGTGGGAGGGAGCAGCAGGGAAGACGTCCCCGATACTGGAGACAGCCCCAGCCACTCACAGGTTAATCCCAGCCAGCAGTGTCTTAGGAGCTCAAGGCAGCAGAAAAGAAAGCTCAGGTGTAGCCCTTTCAAATGCCGCCAAGGCGCACCTCACCATCAAATCCTCTGCCTTATTTAGACCCAGGGTTTTCTTTCTAGCCGGTTTCTCCAGCTGTTCAATTCAAATTGGTCTCTTGCGTCCTCTCTAAAAATCTGTATTTCCCAAACCAAAATCATGACACATATTTAGAAATAAGATTATGACTTATGAATTTATTTATGAGAAGTTTTATAAGCATGCAAAACATAAGTTATGTGCACTTAGCAAATGGACTTTACTGGAAAGAACAAAATTAGATGAAATCCCAGGGATTCTGGAAACCCCACACACATGATTCTCAGGTTTGGGGAGATTCCCGTGGGTGCCGCTGAGGGGCAGGGGGTAGTGGCCCGATGTGTGTTGGTTTCTTTCATCCCTTTTTGGCTCAAGTTTTAGAGAACAAAGAGAGAGGGAGGGAGAGAGTAACAAGGGAAAGAAGGACGGGGAAGGGAGGGAGAGAGGGAGGGAGGGAGAAGAAAGGAAGGGAGGGAGGGAGAAGGAAGGAAGGAAGGGAGGAAGGGAGGAAGGAAGCGGTGGTGAGAGATGAGGAGGACATGACGAAGAACACTGGGATGGTGATGTCTGGTGACCAGGTATTTGAATCTCTTAGATGCAGTTTTTTGTGACCCCCAACCTTCTCACTACCCTTTCATAGTAGATGGTATACGACAGTTGTAGGTTTGTTATCCTAGCTGCTCGGGTGTTTCTAGTGGAATTTAGGGAGTTTCCAAGCCCATGCCTCTGCCCTTTCTTTGTCTTGAGCGTTCCAGTCAATAAATGTGTAAGGATCAGCTGGTGATGAATACAAGGACCACTGCCAGTGAGAACTCGTCCCCTGACCTAAACTGCTAAGCACCATGGCAAAACCTGCAGAAAATTGGGGGCAAGGGTTGGTCACGCTGTAGAATTACTGCATTGCCGGCAGCACGGGGTGCTGAACATCACAGAGGGGACAACTAAGCACAACGCGGGGCGGCGTCTGACCCTGCAGTTCAGGATGAACCACTCTGTGCCCTCTCGGCCACTGAGTCCCGACACGTCGAACAATGGCGGGTAACGACCGGCTCCTCCGCTCCAGAAAGGAGCCCTGTCTTAATCCCCGGCATAGGACAGAGTCCCTGACACATAGACACATTTAAAAACAGCTATAGATTAAGGGCAGGATGGTGCTTTAAACTCTGCATCTTGCCAACTGCCTCCGTGAAATGCTCCTCTTTGTGGCAGAGGATCCGGGCTGCCTATGCCACTGGGAAACTAGAAAGGAGTATGGAAGCGAGGCTTTCTCACTGGGCAGACGGATCTTCGGAAGCTACGTCCCCACTGCACCCGTGGGCACCAGGAGCAATGCAGGTCGTCAAATGCTCTGGTTAAAAGAGGCACTTCTGGGGTGGAAGATGAAAATTAGTGTGTTTCCCTGTCACACCATCAAAAATTTCTTCCTTCCCAGCAATGGAAGATAAGAGAATAGGGTTCAATTGTTTATGTCCAGTAGTATGTGGCCTAGGTAAAAAGCATTTACCTATTTACTTACCTATTGAATAAATATGCATTTATCACCGTTCATGTCTAGGCTATGAGCCATGGCTATGCCTACAACATAAATGTTATATGGAGAAAAGATATGTTCATGGTCTGCAGCCTGACTATGACTAATCACGTCATCCACCATGCTTTCCTCCATATGAAGATGTTTCCTCACAAATAATACGAGAGCATCTTGGAGGAATCCGAATGCACCCATCCACAGTTCTGCATCTGGAGACAAGGTATGAAGAGGTGATCTACGTATGGATGAATTTTACATGGGGAAAGTTGTGGAAGAGGGATTTTATGCTAGAGTACATACAGTGTTTCCATGCTTGGATATTCTAGTTTCCACTAAATTCCTCAACTGGGTTTGTCCTTTTCTTTTTTTTGTTTTGTTTTGTTTTTTTGTTTTTTTGTTTGTTTTGTTTTGTTTTGTTTTGTTACATTATTTGAAATGCCTTTTCAAGTTTCATAGTAGTAGATATTCTCACTAAGGGCAAGTGCTATTGACTGATTAGAATTAAAAAGACCCTGAAAAAGATCTAGCCCAATATTTAATCATTCAGATCAAAAGATATTGAGATCAAGAGTAATTAGAAGACACAGAAGTTCACAAAATTAGTTTAGTGGCAGCAGCAGGTTTAAGAATCTGGAATCCTGATGCTCGGTCCAGACGATCTTATTTAAGATCATCTCTCTGGGTGGGAAAGAAAACCAGAGAACCCTCGTGGGGCGCTATTTTCAGATGGGCTCTGGGCAGAGACCTAGATGAATGCTTGTAAGTTTTCCATTCTTTGCACTTTGTCTGCATTTCCACATTGGCTTCCTTTCTTAACTGAACAGCAGAGAACAGGTACTTAACGGTTGGAATAAAACTGGTAAATACATTTGGAAGGCAGTGGGTGCTCGACACAGGGGGCGAGGGGCCCGCCAGCCCTTGCAGGTGGAGGAAAAGGGGTAGCTTTCTTTCATTTCCTTAATGGATGTGGCAGTTTGTTTCTTCTAGTCAAGAACCAATGTAAGTCCTGAGGTCGACCCCCCGGTACCCACAAAAAAAAAAAAAAAAAAAGAACCAATGTAAATTGTTTCCTATAACAATGGCCAGCCGTTGGAATTAATTCTTGGTCACTGTATACTTATGTCCTACATGGAAAATACCAATTAGCATGAATATTCAAAAGGCAACGCAGGCCATTCAAACTCCATTTGTTCTACAAACAGAGCACTGGATGGTTTTTGGAACCAGTGTTTTTGAAGTAGAGTCAACAACAGAAACTTCTAGAGCTTCAAAGTCAGTCTACTGGAAGAGTTATACTGCAGAACTGGAATTTAATTTCTGTTTCTTCTGGATTCCCTGGTTTCTTCTGGATCGATAGTATAATAAATTCCAGTTTCACGATGGCAGTCATTGGAGCCTGGGCCTCACTGCTTCTCGGGATTTCGTAGAGCAGTCACTTCAAGATGGCAAGGACCACCAGGGTGTTTCTCGAACTCCACCAAGAATTTTACAGCCCCCAAAAATTACTTCTGCCAACAGAAGTGCCTTGCTGCAGCAACCTTAAAAGAAATTTATTGCCTGCCAGCAGGTTCAGAAGGTAAAAAGATTGAGTAACAGAAATTAAACAGGGAAACCCCTGGAGAAAGGGTCTAGATTTCCCAAGTGAGCTGTAAGGCCGTAACTGCTCACTGGCTTCCGTCTGCCTCTCATTAATGTGACTGGGCTACCTCACTCCAGGAGGAGCCTGCCGAGGAAAAGCGAGACAGAAAAGAATGAAAAGCGGCTGTGAGACAGCCCAGGATGACTGTCACCAGCCACCAGGACCCACCTTTGGGCCAGGATGCAAACTAGTGCACTGTGTGGGGCAGTGTGGGGCAGTGTGGGACAGTGTGGGTCATGGGTGACGCTGGAGAATGCAGAGGGGCTTAGAATTGCATCCTCCATGGAGCGCCCATTGCGGTTAGAAGGCTGCGCCGTATCGGTGGCCTCTTGCTTCCTAAAACGCACGCCACTGAATGACCATGGTGTTTCTAAGAAGGCCGTGCAGCGCTCTGCTCCCAGACATCTCAGGGGCACAGCCCCATTGTCTCACCAGTGACAGCCACCCTCGCGCTATGGCTGGGATGCCCCAGCCCTGCATTCTGCCCCATGACCACGCATGCTGTCTCCCTGCATCCACCAGTGTCAGGGATGCGGCTCTCCATGGTAACAGATGAGGCACCCAGGATACGAGAAGGTGAGTGGCTTTCCCCTGGCTGAGAAAACGATCCAGCTGACATTGGAGCTCAGCCAGTGCCACTCCCCAAACCAGAGTCTATTTTATTCGCAAATACGTTCTATTGTCCTGGAAAACAACATAAATTATTCTTCTGTTGTGGTTTGTTTCTCACTAGGGAAGATATTGCCCCGTGGATCACCTGAGCGGAAATCATAGCAGGGACGTGAGGCTGCTTTTGCCTGAAGCACCACCTCTGCTGGAGCCGCAGGTCTTGTGCAGAAGCCAGCGGGGGATGGAAAAAGGACAGAGCTCGGCACCTCTGCCTTCATTCAGGAGCTGTGTCTTTCGTCACCTTAAGCTGTGGGTCAGACTCCTGCCAGCCCCACACTTAGACTTGTTTCTCAGTCCTTTAAGGAGCATTCATCTGAACCTGGTAATCCTGCCTTTTGAGGCAGAAAACATCAACATAAAAATAACTACTTTCAAGATTTGCAGGCTCATCATAATCAGTAAATCATGAGTGGCCAGTACTTATGTTGTCCTGTTCTGCGTCCGAGGGACAGCTCCTTGGAGTCATCAGTTGTTGCCCTAAGCCTGCTGGGAACAGCAGAGCCCCACAGGAAGGTCACCCCAGAATGAGGCTGCTCCCCCAAGCAGCAGCAATTACCCCACAAAAGAAGTGAGGCTGCCCGCTCTGCAGGAGCCACATCTCATAGAGGGCACAAAACTGTCCCCTCAAGTGCTGAGGATGTCCTGACTTCTCCGAGCCACCTCACAGCATGAGCCCTGAGACGAGGATCAGTTTGACCATGACTGCTCCGTTATGTTTACCTCCTTCCCTGGCCCTGAGTCTCTTCATTAAACAGGAAGCTGATGTCAGTACCCCAAAGACAGGAGCAAAGACACTGGATGCTCTCTGTCTCCCCCATTTAGATATTTTGAATAAATCCCTTTCTTTCCTCTCATCATTTCTTTTTCCTTTTGGTTTCTGGGGCTCCCCAACATCAGGACCAGGACTCTAGTGATCGGGTGATTGGTTAGGAGCACTCCCCTGCAGGGTAGAGCTCTGCCAGGTGTCCCACAAGCACCCCCAGTGCCCTGACCCACAGGGAGGGATGAGAATAGCATCCACTTCATGAGATGTCTCCAGGAATACGCAGATGCATAAGACGCTGGACTCTTGCCCAGGAGTCACAAAGCTCCGACCGACATAGATTGTGTGATGAGGGGAGACTGCTCCTCTCGTCACATGGCTCCAGCCTTCAGCCCCGACTCCTCCTGCCCTGTCCCCTCCACCACGCCCCCCACAAAGTTCTACAGACCCCACCTCCTCAACACAGAGGTTCCCACACGACGACTTCAGAGTTGGAACCGCAGATCATGTAAGCTGACTATGGAATTTGAAATTAAGGAATTGAGGACTTAGAAAAGTAATCAAGGGCCGGTGAGATGGCTCAGCGGCGTAAGCGCCTGCCTTGCAAGCGCGAGGGCCCGAGTTCAACTCCCGGATCCCACATACGGAAAAGGGGCCGGTGATATCGCTCAGCGGCACGGGCGCCTGCTGGCGCGCGAGGTCCTGAGGTCGACCCCCCGGTACCCACAAAAAAAAAAAAAAAAAAAAAAAAGGAATCAAACTCAAAAGCTTATGTAAATATACTTACATTCACAAATATAAAACAATGAAACATCACATCGTCAAAGCTGGTTTATATTTTAAATCAGTGATGTTGTTTACAGGGAGATTAATTTCTACTTATTTTTCCTTGTTTTCTGGGAAATTCTTACACTCTCCAATCTTCCCAGGTGCCATGAGCTGCTTGTAGTCCTACTCGTTTGTTGGTTTTTTTTTCTTTTTTGTGGGTACCGGGAGTCAACCTCAGGACCTCACGCGCCAGCAGGCGCCCATGCTGCTGAGCGATATCACTGGCCCTTTTTTCGTATGTGGGTTCCGGGAGTCGAACTCGGGCCCTCGCGCTTGCCAGGCAGGTGCTTAAGCCGCTGAGCCATCTCACCGGTCCTTTTTTTTTTTTTAGGTGGGTACCAGGAGTCGACCTCAGGACCTCGTGCTTGCCAGCAAGTGCTTGTGCTGCTGAGCGATATCACCAGCCCTTTTTTTCCTTTATGTGGGTTCCGGGAGTTGAACTCAGGACCTCGCACTTGCCAGGCAGGCACTTATGCTGCTGAGCTATCTCACCAGCCCTCCTACTTGGTTTTTGTTTTAATTTTTATTTTTATTAGTCCATGTTTGCTGTATTTAATGAGTACGTTCTCCTCAGAGAGCTGGTGCGCGTACATCACACACCTTAATTCTTTTTATGACCCTTTCCCCTCACCTCTCCACTTCTCCCTCCATCTCTTAGTCCCCTTCCCATTTGCAAAAAAATCTGTCTCCTTACTTTCTATCATCTGTCTTTTATTTTGCTCTTTATTTATACTTTTGCTTTCTCATGTAAGAGAAACCGTGTGATATTTAAGTTCATGAGTCTGATTTATTTCACTTAACATCATGATCTCAAGATGCATCCATTTTCCTACAAATGACCCAAGTTTATCTTTCTTTAGAGCAGAAAAATATGCAATACTTCACGAATTTGCACCTAGGGCTGTGCTCCATCCTAAGTCGTGCCTGCATCTGGCTTTCTAGCTAACTGCTCAAGAGCTTTCTGGTTGCCCTCTCTGTCACCAACATCTCTGTGGCACCGTGGCCTGGGTGACCATGAGTGACATAGGGATCCGCGATACCCGGAGTATTTCCTTGGAAGTGCAGCGTCTCAGCCCCTACCCCACCCACCTTGTGATTCTCTGCTCATTCTGACCCATCTCGTCCCTCCAGCGAGCATCTTCCAGGCCCTTGGAGGCCCCAGTCCTGGACAAGTGGGCATCTCTGGATGCTCAGAGCAGCCCCTCTGCATCCCTCCTCTCCTGAGGGGCTTGTCCAGGTCCTTCCCCTTCATGGACGGAGACACCGAGACTCAGAGAAGTGACATCTACCTCATGGCAGGGACAGCTTCAAATGCGAACTATCTGCCTCCACACCTACATCCTCCCCCTCATCATGTAACTGACATCGGTCAGAGCTGTGTGACTCCCAGGCAAGGCTCAAGGATCTTTCATGCATCCACGTGTTCCTGGTGACATCTCATGAAGTGGATGCTGTTATCATCCCTCCCTCATGGTAAGGAATGGCAGAGAGTGGCTACACAAAGTCAGGATGGCCCGCTCAGTGAGTGATGCGAGCTCAGCGAGACTGCTCGGAGCCTGCTCTCATACCCAGGCATGTGGTAGGGGTTAAATGAAAGCTAAGTCTTATGTTCTCCCTCGACTCTGACAAAGCCAGGGCTGGAGGCCTGGAATGGCCCGACCACGAGCTCCCATCCCCACTCTGCCCCTGCAGATACAGTCCGCAGCCGAGCAGCCCTCCTGAGCAGGGGCCAGGGCACAGCCCCTGCTTCCCTTTGGGTACCAGTCCTCAGTTCCCTGTAGTCCGTGGAGTTACTCAAATAAACTGGTGGCATCCCCTGCAGCCACCAGGACGCATGTCGCCCCTTGTTACTATGAAGTCTGTTCTCCACAACCGCTGGCTTACTCCATCCTTGTGAGGCCCTGCCAGACAATGTCCTCCCTTCCCTGGGGCTCTGAGTATGCACGACAAATGGGCGGTATCAGTCTCATCTGTCTTGTGGCGAGTGTTGTGTTTCATCCTCCCCATCCTTAGGGTGAGGGTCCCTCCTTCACCAAGGGGGTGACTAGAAGAGAAAGTGATTGAAACACCAGGAAAGTGTGGGTAATAAGAGCCAAAGAAAAATCAAAGTTTCTAATTTGAAGAAAACACGAGGTATGATTGAAAATTATGGTGAATGTTTATATTTTTAAAATATTTATTGCAATAAAGACACATTGTCATTGATCTCCCTCAAAATATCATTAATCTCCCTCAAAATGCAACAGCAAGCAGAAACATCAAAACAACACCCAGGATTTGGAGGCAGATTTATTTATGTCCACAGGCACTGATCAGGATCATTCCCAGAATATCAGGCCCTGACCTCTGGTGGTCTAGGGCTTATATGAGATAAGCAAGCAGGAAGTACAGAGGCAGAGTGGCTTGTCAACTGGGGATTGGTTCATACGATGTGCATCATAGTGACCAGCTGTGCATCACAGTGACCAGCCATTTCTAAGAGACAGAAGCAATCAGAACTGGAACAGGGATTGTTACCTGGGCAACTAAGAAACTGAAGTACACTGGCTGGTATACATTTTTTCTGTTACATTTCCCCCCTCTTTTAGTTTCCCTAGCAAATCTTTTCTGGGCATATTACATGCAATCTTCTGAGACAAGGCCCAACTAGAAGCAGTAATACGAGGGTTGTCAGTGGTCCTCGGATGGGCCCTAGTCAAGTTTCCCAATATTGTCTTATTACAGAGTTTTTCCCTAAGTTGCTTTTAGGAAGAGACATACTTTAGGCCTGTCTGTTCTGTAACATTACTCTGGCAAAGTAGTTAGGGAGTTAATCTGATATAGGAGAGTGTCCAATGTGCCTCGGATACTCAAATCTTGGTAAGTGTTTGATTGATTGTTTTATTCTCTTGGGGCAACCATCCATTGAGTTTAAGACAAAAAAAAAAAAAAACAAAAAAAAAAAACACAGCTAGCAGGGGGTGGGGAAGCAAGGACTGGGGTAAGTAAGCAGCCTGAAAATACACAAAACTCAAGGGGAGCAATCCTACGAACTGTGTCCTCAGGCTCCAGCTGTACGTGGACTGGTCAGCATCCAGAATGACCAGAGCAGGGCTTTGAATGCATTGTCTCTGCAGAGTGAGCTGTCTTGTCCAAGTAAATTTTTCAGCAGATCTAAGGCTGTATATCTGAAACTTGTAGAGGTGGTTAATATGCACCTGGGTTATATGTGTGTGAGTTACAAGCTGTTTTTTAACTTTTCTAGAGCTTTGTGGCCTGTATGCTGTATGTAGTTTTTATTTAATCTAGTTTTTGAGTTACCTCTGCTACAAATGCAGGCCTGTTGTCACTGCCAATGATCAAGGGTAGGCCATATCTAGGGGTGATTTTTTTACAGCAGGACCCTGCAAACTTTTATTGTCTTCTCAGTACGGGTAGGGAATGGGAAGTCAGGGCCAGTGACACAGACGCTGAAGCCTGAGCTGGCTGCAGGGCTATGGGTACCAGAGCAGCAGCTTGAACTTGTATTTTTGCGTAAGAGTCCTTGGTGCTGGGTGAGGTCCAGCATAGCATGTGGCACATGGACAGCTAGGTCTTGGCCTAAGATGAGCTTGTCAGCTTTCTTGGTCAGAAGGACAGTGGCCGTTAGAGCATGGAGGCAAATGGGGAAGGCAGCCCTTAGTGACTGGATCCAAGTATTCGCACAGGTAGGTCAGTTGGCACTCCCAGGGGCTGACAGTCTGAGTAAGCATCATCATTTTTGTGAACTCAAGGGTCAAGATATTACAGAAGCCAGCAGCTCCAAGAAATTTGTGGAGTTTCTTTCTTGTAACCAGTTTCTGCCAGATATTGTAGCAGAGCTTTTATGCCTTTCCAGCAGGCAGCTTGAGTGTCATTAATCAGAAGTGCTTTTTTAAAGAAGAAACAAGTTTTTGAACCTCTGGGAGGTTGAGTCCAGGTCAGTTAACCTTTGAGTCCAGAACTGGGGTCTTTGCAAAGTGGGGCTGGCCAAAGAAGGCATTTTTTAGGTCCAGACAGGTGTACCAGCAGGCTGTGGATGGCAGAAGACTGAGGCAACATATATGGAGGGCAATCATGACAGTATTGGCAGCTCAGAGGTCTTGAACTGACTTTACAGGCAGGAAGATATACTTTAGCAGTTTGATAGTCTGTACTGTTTGCTCGATGACCGTGATGGAGCTGGAAGGGACAGAGAAACCTTGGAGAAAAGGTGCTGGTGGCTTGGCCAAGTGTGTTGTTAGAGCCTCCCCAAAAATAGTGGGAGAGTTTTTAACCCTTTGAGGCTGTTGATCTTGTCCAAGGCAATTGACAGTCTATCAGGTCAGTGTGTGGCTGGATGCCTGTTTGTGCTTTCCATGACATCTGGTAGCAACAGGGTTCACAGTGAGGCAGCATGGCTGATGTCCAGGCCCAGAGGCGAGTCTTTAGTCTATACCTCTGGGAGCAGAGTTTTCAGAACTTCACGATTATGGTTTTCTGTCTCAGGCTGATTCAGGTGTCATTACCTCAAAGTTGAATGTGCAGGGTTAAATGAGAGGCTGACTGGCTTGGTGTGAAGGAGATGTCCTCCCAGGCTGTAAGTTTGTGCCTGGCAGAAGGGGTGAGGGGCAAGTGTCCCAGTTGCCACAGTGATGGTAACTTTTTGACAGAAGGAACTTTTGAAGGCAGAGAGTTCTGTTCCATTGTCTACTATGAAAGTCACAGGAGCTGATGAGATGGCTCAGCGGTGTAAGCACCTGCCTGGCAAGCGTGAGGGCCTGAATTTGACTCCCAGAACCCACATATGAAAAAAGGGCTGGTGATATCGCTCAGTGGTACGGGTTCCTGCTGGCATGCGAGGTCCTGAGGTCGACCCCCGGTACCACAAAAAAAAAAAAGAAAGAAAGTCACAGGTTTGCCCCCGACTTTTGCAATGACCATGGGCTCTTGGGGGCCCAATTTGATAGAGCTCAATCTGGCCTATCTATTCAGCCTGGACAAGGCACAACTCATTTGTCAGGGCTGACAGTCCAATTTTTCCTCAGTTCCTTCTGGAACTCAGAAGGAATTGTTGACAGTCATCACAGGTGGGCATTAGATGATGCCATCTGACCAGGATAGGCATGTAAGCAGAAGGCTCTGGAAGAAAGGCCTCTGTGGCCAAATGCAGGCAATGACTAGCTGGAACCAGTTCAATTGGCTGGAAGTAGACGAGTCTGGAGTGGGGAGTGAAGCTATAGGTGTTGGCAGCAACTGTGGCAGCTGACAAGTGTGCCAAGGCAGAATTCTCAGGAAGAATGGGCCTCTTTTTTTTCCTTTGAGATGCAGGGAGCAGTTTGGTTTCATTTCTAACTCTATAAAAGCCCCTTTTCCTGAGTCAGAGATTTGGGGTTTTAACAAATTAGTTACCATTCTATCTCCTGACGGTGTATGTTGTGTACACTTGAATGATGGTGCAACAGACAACAGGGGGGTGCCCCTCAGAGAGAGACCATTCAGATGCCCACCTGGCTGCACCCCTCTCAGGGACTTAGGCACAACTTAGCTAAGGAGGGTGTGAGGCCCCCTTTATGCCATATGTCAATCACCACAGAAGCGCAGGTGAGGGCCCAATCATCCACTGCGACCAGTGCTTCCCAGTCTTGGTGCAGAGATGGAGCAGCCTATTGCTTATGCTGTCCATTCCACTCACTCACACATTCATTCAGAAGCACTCAGAGGTTAAACATGCCAACCCCCTTCCCTTGAGGGTGGCCTGAACTAACAAGAGTTGATCAAGCTCTTCTTCTGCTCAAGCTAAGCAGGACTGACTGACTAACTGGGGTGCCCCCAGGGGTCAGGAAGGCAGACAGACAGACAGATTGCATCCTCCTCCCTTTGGTGTCTGATGTGAGCCACTTGCGAGGGGAGCCAGGAATCCTCCTCCAGACCTCCAAGGGGACTTGAGAAATCTCGAGGGCACGCCATCCTGTCAGGACCTGGAGAGGTTCTTGTTTTGTCTGCGAGGGCCGTGACTGGTGACCAAAGAGGTCGGCATGGTCAGTCTTCCGGTCTGATGCACCAGGTGCAATGGCAAGCAGAAACACCGAAACGACACCCAGGATTTGGAGGCAGATTTATTTATGTTGATGGGTACTGATCAGGATCATTCCCAGAATATCAGGCCCTGATCTCTCATGGTCTCAGGCTTATATGACATAAGCAAGCAGGAAGTACAGAGGCGGAATGGCTTGTCAATTGGGGATTGGTTTATACGAAGTGCATCAGAGTGACCAGCTATGCATCACAGTGACCAGCCATTTCTAAGAGACAGGAGCAACTGGGACTAGAACAGAAACAGTTACCTGGGCAACTAAGAAACTGAAATATACTGGCTGGGGGTGGGGACCATTTTCTGTTACAAAATCCTCCTCCTTTCTTCAAACACAATTATCCCATCATCCTTGCCACTTCCTTCAGCAATTCTGGAGCAATTTCCTGAGTGTCTTTAGTTGTGCTATCCTGGCTGCCTTGATGTCCTGAATTGATTTCAAATGTTTCCATTTCATGTTCATTTTGACTTTGTGGAAGAAATGGAAGTCACGTAGTACCAGATCTGGTGAATAAGGTGGATGAGGACACAGCCTCATGTTTTTACGAGCTGCCTTTTTGTTGGATGGCGCTAGGCTGCAGCATTCAGTGTATTCTTGATCACATCCTGTAAAGACGCTCAGGAAAAAGGACTCCAAAGCTCTTCAAACAGTGGCAAGAGGGACGGTGAGATGGCTCAGCGGCGTAAGCGCCTGCCTTGCAAGCGCGAGGGCCCGAGTTCGACTCCCGGAACCCACATACGAAAAAAAAAGGGGCCGGTGATATCGCTCAGCGGCATGGGCGCCTGTTGGCGCGTGAGGTCCTAAGGTCGTCCCCCTGGTACCCACAAAAAAAAAAAAAAAAAAAAAAAACAGTGGCAAGAATGATCAGACCAGTGTGTTCCAAGCGAGCAGGCATATGTTGTGGGGGATTTGTGGCAATGTGTCTTTTACTACAACACATTTTTAATTTGAACACTCACCATATATACTGACCACACTGTATATGTGAACACAAAGCTGACTCTCACCGTGCATCTCCTCATTGATCCTGTTTCCTGAACACCTGCTTCATATCAAGCCCTGGGGATGGGGACTGGGCTCCGACAGTGAGCCTGAGACCTCTGTCCTCACAGGGCCTTCATCCTGGGGAGCGAGATGCTTAGCAAGAAATCCGATAAATGCTCACCTTGACCTCAGGTGCTGCCGGATCTTCACGGTCCTCCCCTCTGCCAAGCCTGGGCTCTGACTGAATATGCTCAGTTATAATTACACACCCACAAGGACAGCCATGCCTTCTTCTGGACTGTGTCTTTCCTGGTGTCTGGGAGGTAGCATGAACTAAGGAAAGTTCTCCTTCTTAGCCGAGCTTGTTTCCAGAACCTGCATCTGTCCCTTGGCTTCCATCCCCTCCTGGCTGAGCCCCTTCCCTGTATCCTCCTATGCCACGACTCCAGGCTTTCCCTCTGCTTCTCCTACCTCATCTTGCTGCTTCTCTGTTCCCTGCAGACCGCACTTTGAGGGAACATCCAGCCTGTGCCCCCACAAAGGGTCCCAGTCCTCAGCAGGGCAGCCTGCGGGTCTTCAGTGAGAGGTCCACGCACAGTGAAGTCCATCTCACCACGGAGATCTTCCCTTATCCTCTACTTAGGAAGCCCGAATGCCATCACCTGAGAGTAATTTGTTTCAGTTTCTATTTCTATATCTCGTGTTTTAAGTGAGAAGTGATCTGAGTAGTTGCCACGTTGGAACGCATCTCCCAAATGCATGTGTTGGAAATTTAATCCCCAGTGCAACCATGCTGGGGGCCGGGGTCTGCTGGGAGGTGTTGGGGTCACAAGGGCTCCGCCCTCACAAGGCGTTTGTGTTACGTGTAGGAGGACTCGCGGCTGGGAATGTGCTCCCTGCCTCCTTTCCTGCCGCTCACGCTCTCCACGGTGTGCCGCCTTCCACTGTGTCGTGGCACAGTAATGAGGCCCTCACCTGCTGCACCCTCCGTCATGGATTCCCAGCGTCCAGAACCAGTAAGCAGCTCTTATTTATTATCTCCCTAGTCTGTGCCATTCTGTGACAGCAGCACAGTACTCCTGCCTAATTCAAGGACTTTACACTCAGGGTCTAATTTTGATGTGTAAACACTGACAATTTCGGATCTACAGGTGTACTTACTTTCCTCGTCCATCGCTGGGACACAATACCAGACACCCATGGCTCTCAAAGGAGGAGGGGTTTGTTTGCAGTCCAAGGTCATCTGGCTCCAAGGTAACATGGCCTGGCAGAGGAGAGCTGCTCATGGCAAGGCAACTAGAAAGCAGAAGGTAAAGCAGGGAGTCAGGGAGGGAGATGAACCCTTCCAGGCCATGCCCCAGTGACCCGCCTCTTCCAACCAACCCCACCTCCTAACAGCAAGCCAGCTATGAGCCCCATCATCCAGTCACCTCAAAGCCCCACCTATGAGTGCGTGAAGTTTTGGGGACATCTATATAGAAACCAAGGGCCACCTTCAAGCCAGCAGAGAGGCAATTTCAACATATCTTCATTTATTAGTCAGATTTCTGTCGCTATGACAAAATGCCTAAGAAAATCAACATAAAAGAAGGAAAGATTTATTTTGGCCCTTGATTTTGGAGGTTTTGACCCATGGTTGTTAGCCTCATCTCTTTGGCCCAACAGCAAGGAAAAACATCATGGCGGGGAGTGTGTGGAAGAAACTTGTTCTTATGGCAACTAGAAAGCCAAGAGAGAAAGAAAGATGGGGTCAATAACCCTCTGAAGCCACGCCCCCAATGACCTCACTTCCTCCCACTAGGCCCCACCTCCTAAAGGTTCCAATAGCACTGCAGACTGGTGACCAAGTCTTAGTGCATGGCCTCTGGGGACATTTAAAATCAAACCATGACACTCGGAAAGAAAAAGATGGAAGCACCACAGAGGTGCTCCTGCTGGTACAGGGCCTGACTTTCCAACAGATATCTCTTGGAAGTTAGGGGAAACAAGGCAGTGGCTTTTCCCTGCTGTCAATTGTGCTTCGAGAGGACAGCTGGCTGAATGGTGGCCGCTCAAAAGATGTGTCCCCTTGGAGCTGTGAGTGAGACCATATTAGAAAAATGGTCTTCATGGACGTGATTAAGGTAAGGAACTCAAGACAATGTCATCTTGGATTATACAGATGGGCCCTAAATCCAAAGACACCAGTCCTTATAAACCCAGGGGGGATTTCAAGAGGCAAGGAGGACGCCACGTAAAAGTGGACTCAGAAGTCGGAGTGAGGCCTTTACAAACCGAGGAACGCTGAGACTTGCCAGACTCAGCAGAAGCTAAGAGCAGGCAGGGGCGGATCCTCCTCTGGAGCCTCTGGGAGAAGCATGGCCTGTCCACACGTTGGACGTGGACTTGTGGCCCCGGAATGGTGAGGGAGTAAATGCCTGCTGTTTAAGCTACCCCGATGTGCCAGCCCCAGGACACTTGCACATGGAGTGGGAAGATACCACATCTTCCTATCTGGACTCTGTAAAAGCCTGCATGTCACAATAGGACAGAGACCCTCGTAAATGTTGAGCATTTTCAGAGTTCTGTAGCTGCATATCACCGCGCAGTACCAAACTATCAAAAAACTCAGTGGGTATTAACTTTCCAAACATGACGGCTAGCGAGACAGCAAGGACCTGTAGACCCGGGACCCCAGTTAGGAGTCATTCAGAGTACAAGTGGGGGCGAGGGCCATGGCAGGGTGTAGGAGGAACCTATAAAGGTCACCTCTGGACAGTTTTGTGCCATACACACATGCACACACTTACTAAAGCAAACTATTTTAAACCCAAAACTGTGCCTCTCATTCGCCCCAAGAGCTGGGTGTGCCTTGAGGGTTGCTCCACGGATTTTAATGACTCGCACGCACTATGAATCTTTTACGTGTGACTGGTGTATCAGGCACTGATGCAGCTCCCTGGGGAGACGCTAGGAGCCCTGTTAGCTTCCCTAATTAGATGTTCCTGACTACGGCAAGATCCCTCACTCACACCGCGCCTCCGTTCTGTGAAACTACCCCACAAATCCTGTGCAATGCGCACTTCTGTTTACCCACAGGCCATCAGCAGAAGTCAGCGGAAATAAAGAGGCAGCTATGTGCTTCTGGCAAAAAGCAAGAAGATAAAATAAATCAGCATTTCATGGCTCTAAGCTACCTTGAGCAAAAAATATGCCTCACTGCTGTGTTTCCTAGTATGAAGTTGACTGAGTGTGCTTGCAAGTGGAGGCTGGGGCCTGAGGAAGGCCCCCTGGGTCAGGAGAGCTCTGGGGACATTCTTGTTCCCTGCCTTGATGGGCTATCTGCCGGGGACAGAGATACAGGGCCAGGCAAAGCTGACCCTCTTCCAAAGGAGGCAGCACAGTGTCCAGGGTGTATTAAAAAGGGTGGATCCAAGCTAGTGGTGGCCATGGACAGTGACTATTCCAGAACTCACACCTTTGGCCAGACCCAGAAATTTGACCCAGGATTGCTGGGCAAGGCTCCAGCCTCTGTCTTCATGTGTGCCTGGTGGATCCCAGACAAACCAGGACGCCCAGAAAGTGGGCCAGGACGCCCAGAAAGTGGGAATGCATAACTGACCCATGAGCGCACTGAACATGCTAGAAACCCCACATTCTATCAGGTAAACCTACACCAAGCAAAAACTAAATCTGAATATTTACATAGAGACTGAATGGAAAGGGTGATCAAAATATATGGTAAATGTCTAAATGTTTAAAAATTCATTACAGTAAAAGGTAGATAGTTAGGAATCCTTCTCAAAATACCATGAATCTCCTTCAAAATATTCCTTCTTTTTTTAATTTAAACATTCACCATATATTTCAATTATACCTCCAGTGTAACAGCAAAGCCATGTCCAAGAACCAAGCGGCACTGAGGCTTGGAGGCAAGAATCAATTTTATTTACACTGGCAGTCCCGACCCGGATCACTCCCAAAGAAGCTGGGCTCCAAAGGCTCAGGGAGGGAGGTTTTTGAGAGGTTACAAAGTGGAAGTACAGAGGCAAAGTGGCTTGCCTGTTGGGAATTGGTTTTTACAGTGTGGGTCATAGTGATCAGCCATGCATTATGGTGACCCCCTGTTTCTGGGAAACAAAGTAACAGAATTAATAAACTGGGGGTTACTTGGGAAATAGAAAAACAGAAACTGAAGTGCACTGGTAGTTTATATTGCCAAGGAACCAAGACCTTTCTACTTCGGGGTGGGGGCATTTTCCATTATACTAGAAGATGCCCCTGTCTTAGTTACTTTTCTCTTGCTGCTGAGTCAAAATATCCAAGACCCAAAGTTAAGGAAGGAAAGGTTTATTTAGCTCACGTGCAGGTTTCAGTCCATAATTGGCTGGCTCCAAGGCCAGGAGCATGGCAGAGGGGCAACAGTTCATGGCGGTGGAAGACAGCAAAAGCAACAAGAGAGGAGAGAGGAGTCAAACCTCTTTCTGCCCCTTTTATTTTATCCAGACTACTGGGATTAGGGCGGTGCCAATCCAATCACCGGACTGACCCAGCCATCACCCAGCCTTAATCCCAGCACCCTTAATCCTAGCATTGAACCATGAATCAATCACAAACTCCAGATTCAGCCACCTCCGAAAAAACCCCATCTAAAAGTGCATGAGGCTTGAGGGGACATCGAGACACAAACCCTAACAGCCCCCAACCATGCAATCAAAATGGAAATATGATCACGGACAAGGCTGCAGGGGAGTTTCCAAATGAAGAGAAGTCAGGCATTTGCTACAAGAGAGCACGCCAAGCGTGAAAGGGTGGCACGGCCAGGAGACATAAAGGAAGCTTAAAACGCCTCCCACCTGACCCTTCTGTGTAAGTGAGACCGCGGGGCCAGCCCTTCGTGCCAACCCCCCCAATTCAGGACTCAGCATGGGGAATTCAGTAGAAAGGCTCCGTGGCACTGTCACCACAAAATGGATTTTCACTGACCTGTAATGTAGGACCCAACATTTCTCGGTCTGCTTTTTTGGGAGCTCTTTGTAAGCCTTTGTGCACCCCCGAAGGTAATCTATTTCCTAGGGCAGAGGTTCTGATCCATTGAGAATTAACTTCTGTATCAAAGCCCTAGAGACACTGGGGGCTGGAGGGATGAAGGTAGAGGGGCCAGACACTTTCCCCAAAAAAATATAAAACCACTCTGTTGTTATTAAAAAGAAAGAAGTCATGATACCCAACTCTTTAAATGAAGATTTGTGTGACAAATTAACTTTGAACTTGATTTTCCAACAGAGCTCCAGTGTACCATCAATTAAAATGTCATAGGCCTGGTTCTGCCCGGCTGCAGGCTGAGGCAAATGTCTCCACTTAAAAGGCTTTTTCAGCATTTCGAATATTTTGTTTGCACCAGATAAAAGCTGCTTTAGAACACAAAGGTCAGAGTTTCAGTGATTTATCTTTTAAAAGGAGGCATGCTGGGTGTCTTTTAAATGAAGCCATCCAGAATAGATTGGGGGAGAAAAAAAACCTTTCCATGGCTAGTGGGTGGATGGTGACAGGGCAGGACTCTTCTCCTCACTTTGGGGCACAATCAGTGAAAAGCTGCCACCTTGGAGCTTTCTCTTCTCATATGTGCAACAGCAACTTTTACAGGGGACCTACTGTGTGCCAGGCACTCGTCGCTGCCTCCTCTCCAATCCAGGAAACAGATGGGGCTTTTCTCCATCCTATGGAGGAAACCATGAGATTAAGAGACGATGATTAGCAGCAGACACAAAACTTGACTTCAGATGCTCCCAGCTCGTACCACCAGGCCTGCTGGGTACAGAATTCCTCATCCATGCCACTGAGATTACGCTATGTGCTGGAGTTGGCTCGAGCACATTTTCATCTAACTCATTCATCGAGGCACTGAATATTAGCAAATAACAACGACCAAACTTGTAAAAGACCAAACCCAGCCTTTGGCATCCAAAGGACGCCCAAGACATACTAGAAAATCAGGGCCCTCCAATGTGCCCTGTTATTTTTTTCACCTTTGAGTGGATGACGGTATGAGGAAGCGTCCCTGAGAAAAGTGCAGCAAAGGCAGAGGTGAGCTAGCTGTTTTGTGGCAGCCCATGGGAGCTGTGGGATCATTCAGAGCACGCCTTAAGCTTTATTCCAAGCCTCAATTTTCGCACCTGAAAAGTGGGGTGGAAATAATAATGGTAACCGTCTAAAAGAGTTGTGAGGATGAAATATAACACCTGGGAAATCACACACTTGGAGCATTTAGCTCAGTGCTCTACATAGGTGCTTACCACAGCCAGTGTCCCCCCAGGGGTGATGGCCCCCCAGCCTCGCAGACTTTCAGATCTCTGCAAGTCCATGGTATAAGTAGGAATAGCTACGCAGAGCTGGCATCCAAACCACTCCCAGACTCAGTGACTTCAGAGAGCATTAGTTGACCACCAGCAAAGAACAAGACCCTATGGTCCTGAAGGAAGAGATGAGAGAGAGACAGAGAGAGAGTGAGGGTGGGAGCCAGGCCTGTGCACAGTGTCGAAAATGCAGGAAGTGGATGTTGAGGCTGAATTCTCCAAAATTTCTTCAAAATTGTGCTGAGGGCCAGCATGTGGTCAGTTAGTTTTTGCCCACTATATTTACAATCTGGCCAGTTCCATGCTATTAATAAAGATGAAACTAAAATAATAATGACGTTGACAACCAGTGTCAAAATTTGTTATAAACCCAACCTTGAGTTGGGGCCGCTTACACACACATAATGCTGCTTACCTGCATTTGTTCATGACTCAGTTACAGCAAGGCAGTGAGATTCGGTGGAGCTTTGTTCACCAGGGTTCTGAACACAGTCCACTTGGAGGGTGCTGGGGTTCAGATCTGGACTCTCCGCCCAAGGATCCGTAGGCTGAAGGCCTGGTTTCCCAGGACATGGCGCTCTTGGGGAGCCTGGCACCTTTAGAGGTAGGGCCTAGTGGGAGGAAGTGAGGTCATGGGATGTACCTTCGAAAGGGGTATTAAGACCCCAGTCCCTTCCTCTTTCTTTTTGCTTCCAAGCTTTCAGGATGTGAGCAGCTTCAACTGCCATGCACATCCACCGTGCAGATTCATCTCAGGCCCAGAAGCACTGGGCCAAATAACCATGGACTGAAACCTCCAAAACCACGAGCCAAAATAAACTTTCCTCCTATCAGTGGACTCATCTCAGGCACTCTGTCACAGTGACAAAGTTGACTAACATAGGAAACCCACTCTAAATCTTGGAAGGAAGGCCTGTGTGGCAGGGCCATCCAGATTGCTACCACATGGGCCCATGATTTCCTCTTAGCCCACAAGAGTTCTTCCTGCCTTAGGTGGCAGAGTCAGGAAGGTACCCCAAGATGCTGGGATGGTGGAGAAAATTGCCCATCACAGTGGCTGCCACTCAAAGCAGGGACATTTGTCCTGGGTGTGTCAGCACTAGCCATGAGCATCCAAAAGTGAGACAGATTGGCCAACCCTTGGCTGCATCCCTGCTGCTGTTTCTGTCTTGGTCACTGCTCTTTCTCTGAACCAGCTTCTACAGCCTTTCCTTTAGTTCTAGAAGCTTCTAGCATATTCCTCCTGGCTTCAGTCCACAGAAGTGGCTTCCACTTTCACCCTAGAGTTTCCGGCAATGTGCTCATCTACAAAATGGCGCCAAAGATCAGGAGTCGAATGGCAGAGTCACAGCGGTGAGCAGTTCAGGTCACTGGATGAGCGTCCCCTCTGAGACTCGGTGGCTGTCTCATGTTTGACACGAAACATCTGTGTTACTGACACACGTTCGTTCATTTAACACAGAAAATTGAGGGCCTTCTTTACACTAGTTAGTTAAGATGATCCGTCTTTAACAAAGAAATAAAACCTGGATTCACACTGGTCGTAATCAGCGATTATCAGAGACAGTACATTCAGGACCATTTTTTCTGAGACAAATTGGAAGCTCATTCAAGGGCACGCAGGACTCCCTGTAATTACGACACAGCTAGATCTTCACTCTGGGTCTGTGCTTAGAAAGTCCTATTTTTCACAATGTAATTATAATAATTGATCTAACTGGCACAATAGATGGCTTTCGGCTTTACGGTCAAACCACAGGAAAGAGCTGATGAACAAAGAGGAGACAATTTCTCAATCCCCTGACCTTAGAGGTCATGAAAACATTTGACTACCTCAAAGAGCACTGCCAGCCAGAGACGCCGAGGAATTTCTGTTCTTTCTTAAAGAAATTAACCCCTGACATTTCCAATCCTGCCTCAGTTCCCACATTTGTAGACAAGGTGGGAATTCCCTTCAGCTGCACTCAGTGCGTCCTTAGTGAAAGCGGATCAGGGGGCAGACACTGACCTGCTGGCTGCAGTGGGTGGATGTCTGTGCCCCGTGCCCCGCCTTGAATCCATAGACTGAAGCCAGGACTCCCATGGCGGTGGATTTGCAGGTGAGGTCTTGGGAAGGTGAAGGGGCATCGAGTGAGAGCCCTCTCTAACCAGTCAGATGCTTCTCCCCAGCTGGTAAGTTTGGGGTTCCAAGCGCAGAGGTGGCCTGTGCCTTACTTCCCAGCGGGGGGCCAATTCTGCAACCCTGTGCTCTCCTCGGATGCCACAAGTCAGGCCTGCTCCTTGTAGCTCCCTGGAGAGGATCCCTTCCTGGCCGGGAAACATTCGGTAGATGCTGAAGGAGAGAACAAGGAGGCCTCTGAAGGGCTCGGGCTCAGATGTAGAAAGATCTAAGCGGACCAAAGGCCTTGATCAAACAAGGTCACAGAGGTCTCAGAAACTCACTAGAATGACCATGACATTTGCCACGGTTTGCACAAGTCTCCCAAAAGTTCATGTGTTGAAACACAACCCCACGGAATGGAGCCTCTGGGAGAGGTTTAGGGTTAGATCAGGTCACCAGGACCGGGCCTCCAGTGAGGAAAGGAGGCCTGAGTTCGCAGGTAATACTCTCCACCATGAAATGACACAGCAAGGAAGCCCTGCCCAAGTGCCAGTATCTTGATGTTGGACTCTTCAGCCTCCAGGATTATGAGAAATAGACTTCATTTCATTGTAAGTCACCCAGCCCGGGCCATTCTGTTGTAGTGGCAGGAAAAGGACTACGACAATATCCAAGGACAAGGCGTCCCCTCCTGCGCAGGATGTGGCACTTTCTAAACCATCACCCTTGACTTTACACACCATTCTAAGGAGTCTGAATTTACACCCTCGAATTTGCACACTGTTGTTCGGAGACATGTGGATTCACACACTCTGAGCAAGAGACCCGAGCTTCCAAAGGAAACCAGGGTTCTGCTGTGCCTACGTGTAATTACCCAGGGCTGGCCCCCGGTGGGTGGACGCATGGGATATAAACACAGAAAGTGCTGCATTTTGGTGTTTGAATCTGAAGACCGAGACTCACATTTGATATAGAAACTTCAGCACCGAGATGGTAAACTCTACAAGTGCACTCAGGAAAATCACAAAATATTCTTCCTCATAAGCCACTGTGTTTTTTAACATGGAGTCCATAAATTCAAAGGGGTCCTTCAAATCCTAGCACGAGACATGTTTTTTTCCATTGTGTGTTTTTGCTTTGGCGATGACCTTTAAAGCAGGAGCAAATTGAATGTCTGGATGTTCGTGTTTGCCTCTGGGTTTATATTCTGAGACTAAATCATAACCGCTATGGTTTGGATATAGTGTGAGTGCGCCCCAGGATGTCTTGCTGGAATTTAATCCCCATGATGAGGTATTAAGAGGGCAAAAACAACTATGTGTGTAGAGATGTGTAGAGGTGGCCTTTGAGAGGTGACTAGGATTCAATAAAGTCAGCAGGGTGCAGTCATCATGATTGAATTCTGGTAGCTTTATAAGAAAAGGGACAGAGACCCGAAGAGGTGTATATCCCCACTTGGTCCCTATCACTGGCTACATGATGTCAACAAAAAGGCCCTCTCCAAACTCAGGTCCTGGACCTTGCATCTCCAGGACTGGGAGCCAGAGTGACCTGCTCACAATGTACCCAGTCCGTGGTGTTGCATGATCAGCAGCAGAACATGGACCAATACAATAGCCCCAAATGGCACCATTTAACTTGTTTGTCTCAAGGATCTGTGAGACGTTTTCCCTTCAAAGGGGTCTCTACAGTACTTGAGTTAAGAAACACTCTTGTGATGAAGAGGATGGAAGACCAGGTCAAGGGGTTCTATACTCAAGTCCTGGCAGGGGTCTCACTGTCCCCCTGCTGAGGGACACCCCCCACGTGAGTACTATCAAGTATGAGGCCATGTAGAATGTAATGAGATGCTCTGAAAGTCTTAGTTACAGTTTGTGTTTTGCTCTGCCTGTGTGTGTCTGTGTATGTGTATATGTATGTGTGTAAATTTTGAAAAATAACATGAAACTAAATATGTAACATTCAAACCTTATCCAGGAAAGCCCATTTCTTCCCTAAGGCACAACACACAGCATCTGTGTTATCCACTGGTGTCATACCAGTTTGCATACGCTGCAATTGCAATTTTGGAAAGATAATTTATTAACTTTGGAGCCCAGAGGAAAATGAGTTTAAAACAGCTGGTGGGGGTGGAGGGGTGGAGCAGGGAATCTATTATCTCTCTTTCCTCCTTAAAGAGCCTGATAACTTCATATTTGGGATGTTGATTTTGGTTCCCAGCCTAGGGCACTAAGCCTGTCATAACCATTAGAGAGCAAGATGATTACTCTATTAAAATGGGCACAAAGTCAATCAACAATATATCATCAAAATAAAATGCAGCTTCTAACTGTAATTTAGCTCTCCAATGATATGCTTACATTGGAAGCCCAGAAAACCTAATCTAAAATGCCTGAAAGGTTCCCAGCCTGAGGCAGAAAAGAGACCTTTCATTAGAAGCATTGAAAATCCTTAAGAGTTGTTCACAAGAAAGAGGTGGATTTCCCAGGGCTCTGAATATTCTAGCTTGCTAATGGAGTAGCAGCCTCTGGCTTGTCTGCAAGGTGTTGAAATACACTTTCCAAACAAGGTATGAATAAGGGATAATGAGGCTGAGATGGAATTTGTATATCAAAATGAGTCCAACCCCCTCAAAGTAGTTGCCTTGAATCCCCAGAAGCTGAGTTTCCATGGTGCTGAAATGTACACCACCATTGTGGAATGGCTTTCTGCACCGTTTATGAATAACCCAAGAAATATAGGCTAATTATTTATTTAAACCCTATTTTCCACTAGCAGAGAAGGCCAAGAGCTCACTATTCTCAACTCGAAGTCATTTTAGACAATTTCAAAAATTCAAACCCACCATCAGCAAGCAGGGATTTCCAACAGTGAGAAGAATGAGCCTGCCTTTGAAAGAATTTTTGTTTACTTTTATATCCCTAGGACCCAGAGCATAGCATTTTAAAAATAAATGGCAATACTTCTAAGTTTGTTCATTATAGTTTGGCTGTGTGCTTTAAGCAAATATGCATGACTTTAAATTTGTGCAAGCAATCTTATTCCATGCCTGTTGCTATAACAAAATACCCAAGACTGAGTAATTTATAAAGAACAGAAATGTACTTCTCAGAGTTCTGGAAGCTAATAAGTCCAAGACCAGGGTGCTGGCACCTGGTGGGGGCCTTATTGCTATTTCATTACATGGCAGAAAGCAGCAGGTTGCAGAAAGGCAAAGACAGAGAGAGAGGAAGAGAGAAGGGGTCCAACTTTATAACAAGTTCTCTCTGCAGTAACAAAACTGCTCTCGTGGCAATGGGATGACCCATTCATAAAGGTAAAGCCCTCATCCCTAACTGCCTCTTAGCACTGATGCAATGGCAATTACATTTCAGCCAGCGTTTTGGAAGGGACCAACATTCAAACCATAGCCAAAACATACACTAATTCCTCACTGAAATAAAAGTTTTCCATCACAAGGGAAAGATATGGATTAATTCCAAAGATGTCATGGTGGTGCAAGATTTTTTCCAAAATCCTTTTTGTTGGAATTTGTTTAACAAATACTACAGGACATTGCCAGCCCACCAGAAGTTCTCAGGCAAATGAATGAAAGTTGCTGGGGATACAGCTCAGCGGCACAAGCGCTTGCTTGGCAAGTGCAAGGTCCTGAGTTCGATTCCCAGTACCACAAAAAAACAAATGAATGGAAGTTATGAATATTAAAATTTCCAGTACTGTGTTCAGGGTAATGAAAAGCCAATCATGTAGAGCTGTCTGGGGACCACCTCAAATCTGCTCTGCTGCCCAGAGGCAAAGTAAAAGGTGGAAATTGGGTCAGTCCAATAAAAGTGGACTTGAAGCCTTAGATTTTAGTGAACCAACCAAGGAGAGACCTTCCAGCAATGAAGGAGCCCTGCAGAGGGCATGAGATGTGCCAAAAAAAGGAGACCTGCGGGAAGTGCCAGGGACAAAACGAGCAGGTGCAACACTCCGAGTAGGAGGTGATCAGGTGTGAGGAGAAGGAGAAGCCTCTGGATTCTGTGGTCAGGAGGCCACTTGAGGACCTCGAGGTGGGACTCCAGAAGCCCAGGTAGGAGGGGCAGGAGCGGAACAGGAGAGGCAAAGGCTGGCCGCACCCTGGAGCCGGGGACTGGGAGGGCAGCGCCGCAGGGTTGCAACGCTGTGTTCAGGACAGCAGAGCTAGATGTCCCCGAGCTGGAGGGAAAGAACAGGAGGAGTGGACAGGACGGTACGGCATGCACATTACGAGGCCGCAGACACGAGACACCTCACGGCGACCTTCTTACAGAGGAAGAGGGTGAGGCTTCTGCTCCAGGCTTGGGTGGAGGCGGCACTGGAGGCCAATGCTTCTGTAAACATTGACGATTATGGAAAGCTGGGTAAATGACAAAACCCTACAGTGACAGCATCAAAGAACTGTGGGAGCTGTGAGGACCCACGGGACTACAGTTCCAGAGGTGGGGGAACTGCTAGGGTTGGAAGGGTGATGGCTTTCTCCATTCCCTGGAAGTGACTTCTGCTTTCCCTAGGGGAGATTTTCCTTCCAGGTGGGGCCTGAGAAGAGGAACAAGCAGAGCAGTGCTCCTGTGGGGAGAGCAGCAAGGCTGCCAGCAGCCAGTGAACTGGGGAGACAGCTGGGAAGGAAAGGGCCCAGGGGTGTCTGCGCATCCAGGAGGAACTCTGTGGGGGCTGGCGGGCTGGCCACACCTCTAAACAAAGCCGCTCTGCCTGCATTCCTCTGGTGCCTGCCAGGGCTCACCTCAAACACAAGGCAGGTCCTCCTTCAGACGGTTGTTGGGGTTTGAAAGCCCTGTGTGCAGGTGTGCTGGTGCTCAAATGTGCGCCCGGATCCCTTTCGACTCTTTCCTTCAGGGCACTGAGACCCTGAGCCCAGGAGGGCAGGCTCTGCTGAGTGACTCAGCTCTGGTGAGGAGGACGCGGTATCAGTTAGGGCTCACTAGAGGAACGGGCTTAATATGACACAGTGAATACATGTTGAACATTATATATGGGTGATATGTAAAAGATCTATAAGGTAGGCTTACAATGGCTTCCTGGAAGAATGTGCGAGGGCCATCGGTCCAAGTCAAAGGCCCGGAGCTCACTGCAGCTGTGAGGTTTGATGTGATTTGGTATAAAGTTTAGGTTATACAACTGTAATTCTGATGTGAGGCTGGGTTATAAAATGGCTGCTATCGTCACAATATGTTAGCTCAAGTTTCTAAGTTTCCGTTTTAAATAGATAAGTTTCTTAAGTTTCTGTTTCCCCACATCAGGGTAAATTCCTGGAAATCATGTGATTTGGTCAGTGACCCAAGCCCGTGCGCGGGCTGCATTCCCGCGCCCAGGCTCCTTTGTTAGCCTTTCTCAAACTGATTGGTTGCCTGTTTGCTGAACTCCCCTGCCCATAGGTTCCCCTAAGTAACCAATAAATGTACTAGATACCCTTTAACTCCCTGCGATTGGCTTCTGTAAACTTTGCTTGCCTATCCCTCATTACCATACCCGACCCTATAACAACCCCTCGCTTCTGCCCTTCAGGGTCGCCTCAGCACATTCGCTGGGTGACCCTACGCCGGTGTAGCCTTTCAATAAACCCTGTGTCTTTTACATAAGAGCCTGTGTGGTTCTTGGAGCGTCTCCCTTCTTAGACCCCTCTTCTACGGACTTAACACAGCATCCCACACAGGTCCATATGAGGAAGCTGAAGGGTCTGAACTGCCAGGATGAAGAATCTGCACTGGAAGCCTGAAGGCAGACATCCAAAGCCAATGGCGAAGGCTAGAGCTGCTTCAAAGAACAAGTGAGACTTCCTTCTTTCCCTTTGTATTCCACCCAGGCTGCGAGCCTGTTGGTTGGTGCCACCTACATGCAGGGTGAGGCCTCCATCTTCAGTAATTCCATCACCCAGACACGGCTAGAATGATGCTAAACCAACTGGCTGTGCACGTCTTCCTCAAGTTGACACATCAGTTAACTGTCACGGAGTGGGACCTCAGAGCCTAAGGTACAAAGCACATGACTTCTTGCTCTCTCCGGACTCCCCGTTCGGGGCAAATGGGCTAGCATGTCACGAGAGTACACAAGGACCTAAGCACGGGCTGCAGAGATGGGGCTTCCAGCCAGGGAGGAACGCAGGGCCCCAAGAGCGGGTCCTCCGAACACCCTCCAGCTTCATCCTGACGGGGCCTCGGCTCACCCCACCACTGAACTTCATGCGACCCTCAGCCCAGTGACCTAGCTGAGCTGCTCCCACGTGCTTGACCCACAGGACTGAGCTCACAAGCATTTGCTGTTTGAAGCTGCGAAACAGAGATGTGCCACGCAGAGATAGATAACTAATACAGACATGGAGTCAGAGCCAAGCAGGAGACTGAATCTTCTGGAGTCTTTCAGAGCTGAGATGAAAACTTATCCAGCTCATGTCAAAAGACCAGAACCAAGGGCCGGTGAGATGGCTCAGTGGCATAAGCGCCTGCCTTGCAAGCGCGAGGGCCCGAGTTCGACTCCCGGATCCCACATACGGAAAAGGGGCCGGTGATATCGCTCAGCGGCACGGGCGCCTGTTGGCGCGTGAGGTCCTGAGGTCGACCCCCCGGTACCCACAAAAAAAAAAAAAAAAAAAAGACCAGAACCAGGCATGGCAGGGCATACTCATAACTCCAGCACTCTGGGAGGCTGAGGCAGGAGGATCACAAGTTAGAAACCAGCATGGGCAACTTAGGAACTTAGCAAGAATGTGTTTTAAAATGAAAAATACAAAAAGGGGTGCAGATGTAGCTTACTAAAAAGTCACTGGGTTCAATCTCCAACAGCGTGCTCAGAGAGTGCCCGCCATATGTAGATCTGGTGTCCTAACCCAGGGGAAAGAAGAGGAAAATCTGGGCAGAAGTAACATTCAAACATATAATGGCTGAGAGTTTTCCAGTGATGTAGCAGGAAAATATTTCATCTTCTGAATTATTAGCCAAAGAGAACAGAACGTGGGTGCAGAAGTCTGATACCAGGCTATAAGAGGACGAGAGAGAGGGAGACTGTGGCTGCCCTGTCTTCTCAGTAAAGAAGAACACAGCTGAGCTCCAGAGAGCAAGGGGCCTTAATGAAGCGCGTTTGAAACCTGGAAGAATAGAAGAGCATTGGTTAGCCCTTGTCAGCCACTCCCTAAGAAATTAACTAAATACAGTGGTACCTCGGTTCACAAACTCAATTCTCTCCATGATTCTGTTCACAAATAACACTGGATGAGAATCAAATCAGCTTCCCCATAAGGCCAACATTGAATCTAACCATTGAATTTCATTCCGTTCTCCTCCAACTTGGTTTGCAACCAGAATTGTGAAAAGAACTGAGTTTGTGAACCGAGGTACCACTGTAAGTGGTAAGAAAGAAGGAGGTCTCAGCTGAGGCCACACGAAATAATTGTGTGGTGAGAGGAATGAACATTAGTGAGTACCTAGTAGCGTACAGCAGCTCAATATCAAGACTTGAAAAAATACGTGCAGTGTGTGTGCACACAGCCACACACAGAACTTAATCAGTAGCAGGCAAAATCAAGTTAGATAATGAAATTCTAACGGATTCCATAGGTTGGAACAATGGAAATGGCTGATCATCAAACCCCAGCCAAGTGGGGAGGCTGAGAGGAGACCGGGAAACTAGGCCGTGAGACTAGTGGCTACAGTGGAGAAAAGTCCATTTAGTGGTCGTCAGGGAGTGGAAGAGACCGAGATTCTGGGCAGCTGTAAGATAGAAAGAGCTCACTGATGACAGCTTCGGGGTGGATAGAGACGAAGACCACGACATCAGATGGCTGAAAACTGACACCAGCCCTTGCCTTGCTCCCTGAACCTGAGGAGGCCACCTCTGTCCCAGTCCTTTCATCTCCTCTCTTTGGACTCCTACCTTAAGCTAATTTTAAAGAAAGGTTTCATTCTGTAAACTTCCTTAATAGGAAGCACTCTTTTGAAATTTCTCTTCAAACTGTTAAAAATAAAAATAGAGAAATAACATTTTTGAAAAGTCATTCCTTTATAAATGCCTGTCTGTTTTCTTTTTGAGCTAAAGAGAACATATAAACTTACAGAATTTGAACTTCCCAAAAAGTCCATCTGGCTCTAGAAATTTGAGGTTGAAAACATCAATTCAGCATGTTTCAAAAACAGAAGTAAGAACATCCGATTTAACTTGACCGCTCAGGAGCAAAGTGTATTTTGGGGACAGCTGAGGAAAATCTGACCTGGAAAATGTCGCAAGGACACCTGTGGGATGACAGTGACCTCCTCCTTGACCATGCTTGCACACTTGGAAGCGGTGTGTATCTCTGGGGTGATCGGGACCTCGTGGGGTGCAGTGTTCACGGACACCTGGCTGTAGTCACCAGAAAGATCAATTCACAAGAGGTATATCGGATGTGCCCCAAAATGTGGCTCCGTAATTTAGCCCCACATTCACAGAGATGTCTTCACCTTCAGATAAACTTCATTCTTATAACCTCAGAAGGGCCACTTTTCATAAAATTTGCATTCACGTTTCCATTCTTACCTCTACATTTCATCCAATCCAACACTTAGAAACTATCATTTACACTAGAAACCCAGAGTCAGTGGCTCATGTAATTCTTCACGAATGCTATTTCATCTTATTCTCTTATGTGTTATAACTTCCCAAGGTCAGAATTTGTAAAAAAAAAAAAAAAAATCGATTTTTGCAGTATTTATTCAGAGTGCTAAAACTAGGAAGAAACTAACTTTTCATAATTCCATTTTCATGAGGTTAGCTGGAGATTCCAAGTTTTAAAAACATGTATAAGCTTCTGGAAATAGTTCTTCAAAAAAAGCTAAGAAAGAACACAGTTTTTATGAACAAAACCTTAACTATCAGGTACGTTGTTTTGTTTGGGGATTTAAAAAAATTTTTTTTGTTTCTTTTATTGATTGGTTGATTGTTTTTGTTTGCTTGTTCATTTGTTTACTCTTGTTTTTCTTTTTCTTTCTTTTTTTTTTTTCTTTTTGATCAGGTTGAGGTGGAGGAAATTTATTTTACAAAACTCACTGTGCATTTGGCACTGAGTAATAATGCCATAAGAATCCAGTCAGAAATTTAGAAAGCTTTCCCTATTTTGCACCAAAGTGATTGATATAAGATTTTTGACATCTGAAATCACTGCTTACCTAACTGAGAGGAAGTTTTCTATTTTCCCCTTCATTGTCGGATTCAGAGCCTTTGCAAACCTTAACTTCAAGAGAATCCAGAGACGATCTCTCTTGTCCACACTGTAGAGGCTTAATAAAATCCGTAAGCACATCCCGGAAGCCAGCCTCTAAATCATCAATAGCAAAGCGTTTTTACGTTACCCTTCCTCCGTCGGAAGCTTGCACCGCATTTTGCTAACAGCTCTGTTTGGGGGGGAGGTCCTGGAGCCTGTTGTAATAACCCGCTGCATTTTGACAGCTCCTTTCTATTTTTAGCGAGGGCTCCTTATATTTTCTCTAACATCACCCTCCGTAGCTAGCGGTAGAGTTAGTAAGGAAAATTAAGCCTTGCCGTTTACATTTTGCAGTTCATTTTGAGCGCCTCCCTCTCTGAAATCACTATTTTAACACAATTCTTTGCACCTGTCCTCCCCGCCAGGGTTTGAGAGCCACGTGTGAGCGAGCAGAGGTGGAGTGAGAAGCGGCACACCCTCCCAAAGGCCGCTTCTGTTCCCCATGAGGAACGGACAGGGCACGTGCCGGAGAATGGAGTGCGAAGGTCAGGAGAATTTTTAGGCTGGAACACCAGATTTCCAACACATTTGGAACCTTTTGGGGGCCTGGTCTGTCCCGGGCTGGACGTGACATGAAACAGAATTTCTCCTCCATGGTCTCAGGAGAAATAGCAACAGTCCTTGGGAAAGCTCAGTTTCAAAATAAATCTCGCTGATGCAAAAACATCGCGGAAGCTCTCCTCGCACTGCACGCTGTGGGGTCCGCTGGGCCCTGGGCGGCGTTCACTCCGCAGAGGCCTGCAGAATACCCACGTGGGAGGCGCAGGACTGAGCTCTGACCGAGACCCCACCGCCCCGCCCAGGTGCGGAGCTTGTCCTCCTTCCTCCATCCTAGAACGTTTATCCATCTTTTAAGGTCCACTCAGGGGCCCCCACTGAATTCAAAGCTGAACCAGAGGTGTTTTTATTGTTTAGGCTCAATCCTAATTTTTCATTTCAATAGCAGGGAGCTGCCTGTTTAATAAGCCTGGGCCGGACAAGATCCTACTGTTTGCTGATGCCAGGCCTGGAGGTTTGGGAAGCGAGGAAGAGCAGATGGCCTGATTCTTGTCTTTAAATAATTTGGAACCAATCCTGCCATTCACAGCAACACACATGAACCTAGAGGACACCGGGCAGAGACAGAAGCCAGACAGAGAAGGAAACACGCGACATGAGCCCAGGCACGTGCAGAAATGTAAACAGCGGCTGTGTAGAAACAGAGTAGAGAGGGGTCAGGAAGCGAGGGAAGCGACCAGACCTGGGCCAAGACGCACGCGCACGCAGTCGTCCACGGAAGCGGTCTAGAGCCAATATTGCGTGGTCCCGGGAATTTGCTAAGAGAGCAGATTTTTGGTGTTCTTACCACAAAAAAGAAAGGTGGGGAGGGAGGGAAGAAGGAAGGAAAGGAGGGAGGGAGGAAAAAAGTAGTGTGAAATAGAGGTAATGGCAACTTACTGGACTTTAGAAATCATTTTGCTATGTATATAACGTTGTATACCCGAAGTATATTTACTAAAAATTTAGAACTAGAGAAGTAACTTAGGACCTCTGTGTGCAGCAAAATGTATACGTCACACAACCGAGGAACCGTTTTAAAGGGAAAGAGACGGTGCCCTGCGTCTCGCGCATGCGCACAGCTCTGCACCCCGCGACACCTCCAGAGGCGGAGCACGGCGGGGAGCACGGCGGGGAGCCCGGCCTCAGCCTCCGCGCGGGCGTGGAGCCGGCGGGGCTCACAGATCGCGCGTGGTCTCCCAGGGCAGGGGCGGCCCGGCCATCCCGAGGCAGTGGCCGTTTCTGCAGCTTACGCCGTGTGTCTTCCCCACCCGCCTTCCGACACTGCGGCCTCGGGCCCGCGCTGAGCCGGAGCTGGCAGAGCGGGCCCAGGGGTGCCCTGCCTCTGCTCCGTCCACCGCCGAAGGTGCCCGCGGCTCTGACCTGGGGCGGAGGAACTGTCCCCCCAGGTGCGTGGCCAGTCTCTCCAGGGCCCTCCACATCCTCTCCGTCCTGGGCCGGAGCCCACCTGCTCCGCGACGGTCCTGACCGGCCCCCGCAGTGGCCGGGCTTTCGCACCCCGCATAACGGGGTGATGCGGTGTTAATAGATGTTCTGTTTACATCTGTGCTGCTCAGTGACCGACCGCAGATAATCGCCAGTACTTTTAGTATATCAGATTAGCTGTGCTCTACCGGTTTCCAGCCTGTTCTTCCTGGGAAACATGTGCATGGACTCATTAGTCAATCGGCTCGTCTTTGTGGAGGTAAAGTATTTTTAGAATAGCTCACTTTTGATAGCACAAGAGAAAAACACCCTGCCTGTGGGCCTTCTAGAATAGTAGTGGGCGGGGCGACCATCGGTTTCCTGTAGCCGCGGTAACAAACTGCTGCAAGCCGGTACCTTAAAATGACAGGGAGGTGCGTACTGCCTCACGGGTGTGGAGAAGCCCAAAGTCAGGGTGTGAACAGGGCCGTCTATCTCTGAAGGTGTCGGGAGAGTCGTTTTTTCCGCTCCCGGGTGCTGCGCCCCATGGCTCGTGCCTGCGCCCCTCTACTCTGCCTCTGCGGTCACTCGTCCTCCTCTTCAGCCTGTGGAATCGTCGCCCTCTGCCTCCTCCTTACAAGGATGCCTGTCACCGGATGTGGGGCCACCCAGTCAATCCAGGGTGATGTCATCTCAAGATCCCTAATGTGATCACATCTGCAAAGACGCTTATCCCAAATAAGAGCACACTCACAGGTCTTGGGGATGTGGATGTACCTTTCTGGTGACAAACTATCCCAGTATTCCCAGGATTTAGGGGTCTACTGGGACATGGGACTTCTGTGACCAAAATGGAACTGGCTGGTTACCTAACTCCAAGAAGCAGATTCCAGAAGCCTTGGACGGAGCTGGGCAGTGATTCTCCAAGTGTGCGCCCCAGGCCCGGAGCAAGGGCAGCAGTACCTGGGGTTTGTTAGAAATGAAGATCCTCGGGCCCTGCGCAGACCTGCTGTGCGAGGGACACCACGGGTGAACTCTGAAATCCATCTAGCAAGTCCTCAGGGTGACTCTAACAGGCGCTAAAGTTTGAGAGTCACGAGAGTTTTGTCTCCAGAAGATTTGGGTCTTAGCCAAGAAAGAACAAAAGAGCAAAGAAGAAAGTACCCGGCTGGACCTGCAGTGCTCAGGTCTGGCAGCAGATTAGAACCACATGAAAGGCTTTGTAAAAAGGCGATACCTGAGCCCCACAGTGGGAGGGGGAGGAGCCCACACAATGGTACCTCTGGAAAGCTCCCCAGGTGACTACAGTGTGAGCGGGGACCCAGCAGAACCTGAGCCCCAAGACGGCAGCAAGGGGCAGCGTAATGAGTCCAGGAGCAAGCGTGTGGCGGGGAGGAGGTGGGCTTGTTCCTTTGTGCTCTGAGAACCAGAATGAACACAAGGCTTTTATTCTGAATTTAAGAGAATCTACAAAATGTAATTTCAGGGTAATTTAGGAAACAGAAATCTGTGAATAGCTCAGGGGTATAAAAAGGTAAGAAGTTCAGAGAGAGTAAGGGAAAGATTTAATGTGAAAGAAGGGCAGAGATACCGACTGCTCTGCGGAGGCAAGAGGCTACGTCCCACAGCTGGCAAGGTGAGCTCGTGAAGAAACTGCTGCGGTTAGATGGGACACTGTCCCCAGCCCACGTGGCAGCAATGTTCACTTCTGTCTTTTGCCACTGCATCAGGATTGAACTGGCAGAGGTACTGAGAGACAACACAGAGAAGCCAAAGCCAAGGGAAGATTTTATTACTCGCTGTTCCGGAGAAGGTTGCGCGCCATGCCGTGTGGGCCCAGGAGGAGGGCGGCAGAAGGGATGAGGGAGAAGCTGCCCGGCCGGGACTGGGATTTCCATGGCAGGGAATTGGCTGAACAAGCTCCAGGTTGGACTGTTGGATAATTTGGGCAGGCTCTGGGCCACAGTCATCCAGGACCTCGTCTTGGGGTGACCTATGGCACAGGAACCACTGCTCTGGTATGTGAGCGTTAGATAAAGGGAGTGACGGGATATGGGCTTGAATGGATCGATTTACACAGCAAAGGTGTGTTTTCAGGGAAGATGCTGGATTTCCCTAACAATTCAGGAGCCCTGGGAAGGGCAGTCTCTCCAAGCCCCAGAATAGTAAAACATCATAAAATACAGAAAATAATAGGATTAATGCATGTGTGCAACCTAAAGTCAAAAGGCTCTTTCTCTCAGGTGTCCCTTAAATGGAGCCCAAGGATGCTGGTGATGAGATTTGGGTGCCAGCTGAATAAAATCTGTTTTACTTTTCTTGTCACCAAGACAAAATACCGGACACCCACAAGTTCAAGAAGGAAAGGTTTATTTTGGCTCACAGTGTGTAGAGGTTTCAGTCTATGTCAGTCAGCTCCAAGGCAGAGGGGCCTGGCAGAGGAAAAACAGTCCATGGCAGGGTAGGCACAAAGTAGCAAGCAGTGGCAGCACAGCAGCCTCCTTTTCCCTTTTATCCCACCCAGGCTACAAAGCCTTTGGGTGGTGCCACCCACACCCAGAGTGGGGCTTCCCCATCCCCACACCAGAACTATGATAAGCCAGTTGGTGGACTAATCCAGACCACACACCCTTAGTCCACACTCACACACCCTAAATCCAGCTACCTCCAAAAAGCCTCACCGATGACCACATGTGGCTTGGAGGAGACATCTGGATTCAAGCCATAACGGGAGCCACGGGTATAAATGATTGTCCTGGACAGTAGAAAGGAAGGTGTGGGGAGCTGGAAGCAACTGCCCCTCCTGTTAGCAAGTGGGAGTAAACAGAGATCCAGCGAAGGGAAGAAAGAAGTCAGCAGAGAAGGAAGAGCAATGAGAGGGCAGAAGAGCATGGAATTTTCTTGAGAGGGTAGAGCCAAGATTATCCTCATGGGCTGCAGGGCTGGAAGTGGAGCCAGCCCAAACTTCTGGTGGAGGAAAGGGCTTTCAAGAAACACAGACAGGGCCGGTGAGATGGCTCAGCGGCTTAAGCGCCTGCCCGGCAAGCGCAAGGGCCCGAGTTCGACTCCCGGATCCCACATACGAAAAAGGGGCCGGTGATATCGCTCAGCGGCACGGGTGCCTGTTGGCGCGCGAGGTCCTGAGGTCGACCCCCCGGTACCCACAAAAAAAAAAAAAAAAAGAAAGAAACATAGACAAGGGGCCAGTGAGATAGCTCAGTGGCATAAGCACTTGCTTGGCAAGCGCGAGGTCCTGAGTTCGACTCCCGAAACCCACATAAAGGAAAAAAAGGGCTGGTGATATCACTCAGCGGCACAAGCGCTTGCTGGCAAGCGCAAGGTCCTGAGGTCGACTCCCAGTACCCACATAAAAAAAAAAAAAAAAAAAGAAACATAGGGTCTTAAAGAAATTTGGCTGCGAAGGGAAAAACAGGAGTCTTAGGAAATGCCAGGGTCATGGGACAATTTGGTTTTGAAGAGGGAGTAGATCTAGCCCTATTTGTACAAGAGGAGAGGGGCTACAATGAAGAAGAAACCCAATTTTTTTTAAAAAAGGGGCAACACTGTGAAGACCAGAAGGAGGCAAGCCAGCATGCAGGACAGAGCAGCACTTTGATAATGGTACAGGTATGAGATGTGACCGAAATATACAAATATTTAAATTTATTACCAAAAATGTCCAGTATCTAAAATGTGTGCATTTCCAAATAAATATCTGGTTATTTTAACCAGAGAAGTCCTTTTTACTCATGGTACCCAGATTTATTTACCACAGATGCCTCATAGTCTAAAATGAATGATTGTAATGAAACTAGAGTTTATAATAAAATTACCTTACCACTTAAAAAAAAATGTCCAGTAAAAGACACATGTCCATGAATCCCTGTCAAAATATTCCCCCTTGCTCTGGACATACTTCTCCTCTCATTTTTGCCACTTTCCGAAGCAGTTCTGGAGTCCTCCTTCCTGAGTGTCTTTACCAGGTGTGACCAAAAATACAGCGACTGCTGCTGCCGAGAACCAGGCAATGGAAAAGGGGGCTTGCAAAAATATTGCAGTGTGTCCTCAACCACCTTATTCACCATACAACCTCTGGCTCTTCCCCAACATCAAAATGACCATAAAAGGGAAGCGTTTTGAGTCAATTCAGGACATCAAGGCAGCCACAACACAACTAAAGATACTCATAACAAAGGACTTCCAGAACTGCTTCCGAAAGTGTCCAGAGAGATAGATTAAGTATGTTCAAAGCAAGGAGTGGTATTTTGAGGGGGATTAGTGACAACGCATCTTTTATGGTAATAAGTTTTTTAATTTAAACATTCTTTAATCTCACCTGGACGTCTTCACCAACAGGAGCAGGGAAAGAGATGGGGTCCGGATGCGTGGCCCGAGGAGCATGCAGGTAGGGAGCTATGGCGGAGTGGCTTTGATCTTCTCAGTAAGCTCACAGGTGAGGTCTTCTGTGTGCTGAGACTTCAGGGCACACACAGCTGGCCGTGGGGTGGACTTAGGAGAATGTAAAGGTGGGTGGCAGCTACGGGGGGAACCAGCAGAGTCAACTCGGAAAGAAGGAACGGGTCACAGAGAGGACGTGCCGAGGTTAGAGCTGAGGTACAGGGACTACTGCAGTAGCAGTTGTCACTCAGAACAGGGACTTGATTCAAAATCTGGGATGCCCAGAGTTCTCCACCTCCATCTGGCAGAAAGCTGAAATTTATTAATTCTCCCGAAGTGCACCTGGGGTCAAGAGAAAAGTTTTCACACTGAATATTGAAACCCCGCTCCCCTTTTTCTCCTCTGCTGAGCACACATAGACTGCCGGATTTACACTCTTCCCCTGCACACTGCTAGGGGGAGTTTGAGAATTTCTCTAGAGCCCTGGCAACGAGCTACACAGAACACTGGGAAAACCCAGCCAGAACTCCCTGCCCCTACTTTGAAGTCCTCAGTCTATGAGCCTTGCCCACAGATAGTTTCAAATGTTCTATACTTTAAATATGAGCTGGTAGCCAAAGATCAGTGGACATCTGACAAAAGACCCAGCAGCACGGAGTTTCTCAGGCTCTGTGCTACGGACATGTGGAGCTTGACAATTCTCTGCTGTGAGAATTTATTCTACGGATTGGAAAATGCTCAGCCACGTCTTTGACTTCACCCCCTCATTGCTAACACAGCCTACCTGAGCTGCAGCAATGAGAAATGTTTGTAGAGATCACCAAATGTCCCTTGAGGATAAAATATCTGCAAGTGTCCCCACTCAGCTGAGAATCACTTATCTAGCATAAAAGGAAAGACAAATTCTAAAACAAAGAAATAGAAAAGAGGAGGATGAAGGCATGATAATACACCTTTTGGAGGGAAATCTACATTACCCTGGTAAACATGAGCACATACTGTCAAAATAAAACAAAAATAAAGTGTGATTACAAACATTACATGCAGACAATAAAAAATTGATCTAGTAAGCTAAAAATATAACGTCAAAGTGGAAAAAAATAGAAGTATTGAAACAAGTCTTCCAGACAGTAAGACAAAGTAATAGAAAAGTGAAAAATGGGAAAGAAAAATAACAAAGTGAAGGATTGTTCCAGGAAACTGATTTTCAAATAATAGATGTTCTAGAAAGTGAGTTCTGAGAAAAAAAATAGATGAGAAGGAATTGCCAGATAATTTAGGGAAATTTCCAGGACTGAAGGGCTTGAGACTCCAGGGGAAGAATCTCTTTAGGCATCAGCACAATTGGAAAAGAGACCCTGACCTCAATAAACCATGGAAAGCAGGACCTAAAAGAAGAACCTTAAAGGTCACAGAACAAAAACTGCACCACAGAGGACTGGGAATTGGAATGTGTTTGGGTTTTCCTTCGGCAATAAGGGAGGTTATAACACAATGAAGAACACCTTCAAAAGTCTGAAGAAGTAGTACCAAGTGTTGACAAGGATGCGGAGCCACTAGAAATCTCATATGAGATTCCTGGTGTGAATGCAAAATGGTGCAACCACCCTGGAAAACGGGCCATTTCTCATAAACTTAAATATGAATTTACCATATGACCCAGCAATCCCACATAGAGAAAGAAATAAAATAAAAACTTAGATGTATGCAAAAACTTGTTTGCAAAAGTTTGTTATAGAATTACTAATAAAATACCCAGACTGATACAAACCAGTTGTCCATGAGTTGGTGAAGGGACAAATCACAGTATATCCATAGCAAAGGATGCTTCTCAGCCATAAAAAAAAAAAAGGAAACACAACAACATGAGTTTCAAGTCATTGTGCTAACTGAAAAGACAAACAAAAAAAAAGTCTACATACTGTATGATTTCATTTGAAGAAATTTTGGAAAAAATGAAACTATAGTGATACCAAGAAGAGCAGTGGTTGCCTGCTGTTTGAGTATAGAGGCATGAGGAAACACTTTAAGGTGATAGAACTATTCTGTATCTTGGTTGTAGTGGCAATTATACCACTATACACCATTATCAAAAACTATATACTTTCTAATGCATGAATATTATCTATAAATAATGAATCAATAAGGCTTTTTTTGTTTGTTTGTTTGTTTTTGTGGGTACCAGGGGGTCGACCTCAGGACCTCACGCGCCAGCAGGCACCCGTGCTGCTGAGCGATATCACTGGCCCCTTTTTCGTAGGTCGGTTCCGGGAGTCGAACTCGGGCCCTCACGCTTGCCGGGCAGGCGCTTAAGCCGCTGAGCCATCTCACTGGCCCAATAAGGCTGTTTTTAAACAGTATAAAATTTAAAAAATAGGGCCGGTGAGATGGCTCAGCGGCTTAAGCGCCTGCCCGGCAAGCGCGAGGGCCCGAGTTCGACTCCCGGAACCCACATACGAAAAAGGGGCTGGTGATATCGCTCAGCGGCACGGGCGCCTCCTGGCGCGCGAGGTCCTGAGGTCGACCCACCGGTACCCACAAAAAAAAAAAAAAAAATTTAAAAAATAATAATTGTTCATGGCCTAGAATTTTATACCTAGCCAAACTATTGTTCAATTATATGAGTTAAGAAAAACACATCTTCAAAAATGTAAAAAATTCAATACCTTCTAGATGTTCTTTCTTAGAAGGATCCCAAAGACATAAGCCATCAAAATGAAGAACCTAACCAAGAAAGAAGAGTATATGAGAACTAGAAGACAGGAGCTCTAACCAGGAGGAAGATGAAGCACCTTCCAGAGGGACAGCAAATAGACACTGCAGGACGAAAGGTACACTGCAGCTCTGTCAGATCAGGAAGAGGAAGGAATGTCTCAGAAAAAAATTATAAATTACAGATAACTTGAGCCCTTGAATATATTAAGGGAAGGTAAATTTTAGAAGAAAATATAGCATTAAAGTAGTGGCACACTAAAATTACATAATTAGCAAAGGAAAAGTTAGACAATTATTAACTCCAGGAAAGAAAATGCAATGACAGTACACTGAATGACTCAGCTGTGGTTACATTAATATCAGCATAATAAATAAACACCAAAACATAAGCTATTTTGAGAAAAAGGGAGAAAGAGAAGACTGGGAGCAGAGGTCGATGCTCATGTTTTATTTAGGATGTCATCATGCCATCCTTCAAACTGAAAAAGTAAAAACGACTCACACAAGCCTGTCTCAGAAACATCGAGATAAATGCTCAAAGACACAGTTTCAAAAGTTGAAAGATTTTGCCTTTGAGACAAAGGACATGGAGCAGGGAACGGTGGTGCAGAGCCCTGCTGTTTTCATAACATTTTTAAAAGTAAACTTTAACAACCACAAAAAAATAGGTGATACATCAAGAGAGGGAAGGAATGGTGCTCTGATAAAATTAGGCTGAGTTAGAGGCACAGTCTAAAAAGAATGTGAAGGGGAAATGGAGTGGTTGGAAGGAGAGAACAGAGCGGTCGGAATCACAGGTCAGAGTGTGGATGATGAGAAGATCAGTAAATGGCAGTGACTGTACAAACTGGGAGGGCATTAATGGAGGCAGCAGGGTGGTGGGGCGGATTCAGCACTCAGCAGGGAACATGGTGTTTCCAAAACCATCTTCGTCAATGTTCTGTTCCTCTACAGGTCAGATCTTTAAGCACCAATTTTATTTCTCAAGCAAAGTGCTCCATTTGTTCTATTATAAATAATTTTATCAATATAGTGAGAGTCATAACAATGAAGGACAGTCACTGAGGCAATGCTCCCCAGATTTTCACATTTACATGCTGCAGCACTCCACTGGAATCTGTCTTTGGCAGATAAATGTGCGTGTGTCTACTCTCTTTGGACTTCTGCCCCAGATTGAGTAAAGGTCCATGGGTCTTATGACGAGCATGATTAAGAAAATATAGCTTAAACCACTTTGTGAATACCATGCTTTAAGAACTGTCTTCCAAGAATTTCAGGAGAATAGACAGGCTAAAATCCCTAAATCCAAAACACAACCAATGGCTTGAAACCTACCTTACAAATGGAGATGGTCACGGTGCCTACTCCATAGGGTCAGTGTTGGGGTTAATGAGGTGAAACGTGAGCACTTGAAATGACACCTGGCATGGCATGCATCTGCCTGTCCACAGTAGGGGTGGTGGTGGTGGTGGTGGTGGTGGTGATGGTGGTGACAGTGGTTGTGGTGGTGGTGGTCATGATGGTAGTGACGGTCACAGTAATGGTAATGGTGGTGATGGTGGTGACAGTGGTTGTGGTGGTCATGGTGGTCATGGTGGTGGTAACGGTGGTGATGGTGGTGATGGTGATCATAGTGGTGACAGTGGTTGTGGTGGTGGTGATGGTGGTGGTGATCATAGTAATGGTGATGGAGTGGTGGTGACGGTGGTAGCTGGATTGGTAGTATGGTAATATATTTGTGCGGGTCAGCCTCTCCTCTGCATGTGGTGTATACCCCTTTCCTCTTATTTGGGGGCTTGCCTGTCACTTCCATTAGAAAGCAAACTCCATGGTGCCTAGCTGAAGTACCCCCACAAGGGCAATCCATGCCTGGCCATCTCCTTCATGTGGCTTCAATGACCTTGGCACGGTGACGCCTACATGGTAGAAGAAGAGAGAACTGATGCCCAGCTCTCGGGTGTCACCCAGCCCATCACTGACTGACCATAGCTCTCCGGCTCCGGGGAAGGAACCTGCTGCCTCTGCAGAAGGTGACGGTGGGTTTGCCAGGACTTTTAGCTGATACAGATGTCCCCTAACTGTGCGAATGTCAAGGGCATGGAGAGAGATGCATTCATGTATTATCTTACCTCAAAACCAAGCTGGTGGGAAGTTTTTCCTTTCCTACCCACTTGCTTTGTTCCTTTACTCTCTCCCCTTCCAGGCTCTCTCCCTTTTTTTGATTCTTTTATTCCTTTGTCTTGCCCTTCCTCCAACCTCACCCTGCTCCTGATCTTTATTTTTTTCAAATATATATATATATATTCTCCAGATCTGTGTACAAGACAGATCTGGATCAATACTCAATACTAAAGCACACAATTACACAAGCCTGGCTTTCTCTCTTTGGCCTCTGCAAGCCAGCAGAAAAATTTCCAGAGCAGAAGGGGCAGCCAGGGGAGGGAAAGTACCCCTGGTCCCTTCCTCCCTACCCACCGTGAAGCTGAGGCCTTCTTGCTTACAAAGATGCTCTTTGGCTCGGTTTGACAAGGTAGCTTGGATCTGCTTCAAACAAGCTGCCAATGGATGTCGTGCAGCTCGGTGTAGATTATGCGAGGGATGCTGAAATGCAGTTCTAAGAGCAGCCAAAACAAAAATAAATCTGCAGTCTTCTCTCCCTCAAAGTCAATAGCTGAGCTTGAGGTGCACACACCAGGCTCGCCCCACCAGCTCCTCTTCTCTGGCAGATGAACTTGTCAACTTTACTCCCCTCGACCTGAGAAATCTGCATTGTCACTCCTGTCGATGAGTGTCATCCAGTTCCTGGACTAGAGTGTAGGAACTTTGGCTCTGCTGTTGGTCACCAATTGTCCTTGAGAAGGTCACTGTGGGGAGAGGGAAGGTGAGACACTTCTGGGGTGGAAGGAGGAGCATCTCCAAGGACAGGGAGCTCCCATAAGCACTCAGCGCAGCCAGCTCGGCCCCCAGGGCAGGGACAAGAGGTCTGGGGACAGGCTTCAGGACATATGGGGGAGAGGACAACTGTGTCCCACAAGGTCAGATGGCCACCAGCAGGTGCAGTTAGAAGTAGCATCCTCTAGGGGAAGCAGGCACACGGTCAGGTGAGAACAGTGGTTCCCCCTTTTACGAATGACCTTGGGAAATTTGTCAGGTGACTTTGTGCCCCTCTGTAATCATCTGAAAACTGGGTAACTAAGAGCACCTACTGTAAGAGAAATTTTCCCTTCTGGGAATGCACAGTCTGTACTGTCCCCCTCCTCCCAATGTTCCGGGAATTGAGCTGTTACAAAGCAGCCCAAAGTAGATAAAACAGAACAAAGCTGACCACAGACCAGGGAACTGGGCTGCAAGATAACGACTGACCCTGGGCTAAGAAATTTGCAAGGATTACAGAATGTGCTGTTCTGGACCACCTGTTGTCCATATTAGGAAACAGCCCCCACCACTCAGCCTTAAACTCCCATGTAGTCATTCTCTCCCAACGAATAAAGGTAACTGTTTAAAATAACCAATGCCATTTGCTTCTGTAACCGCGCTTGCTAAGACCACTCTTCCCTTTGTCCTAAAGACATATAAGCCCCACGCATGCTTGGATAATAAAACCCCTTGCCCTTTGCATGAGAGAAAGCTTCTTGGAGTCTTCCTTCACGCAGCGGGCGTCCTGACCCTAACACTACCTCAGAAGTTTCTTGTGAGAATTAAAATGAGACAGTCCTCGCAAACTCCTCTGAAGGGCGTAAGGTGCTGAGAAAGTGTCCCATGAGTATGTGCTATGTGCTGTGTTTCAGGACCTAGTGTGTCACCAGCCTGAGCTGTACTGCATGAGCTGGGGAAGAACTTGGTGCCACTTCCAGTCCCAACAATAAAGCAAACCTTGTGGCCTGGTGTGGTAGCACATGCCTGTAATCCCAGCACTTGGGAGGCTGAGGCAGGAGGATCGCTGCAAGTTCAAGGCCAGCCTGAACTGCATGTGAAACCCTGTCTCAAAAAGACAAAAAAAAAAAAAAAAAAAACTTGTGGAGTGGGTGGAATAGAGGTATATCCCCAAAAGGTGTATCCTGGCCGTAACTCTTAGAAACAGCAGGGGGCCCTCCGTTGGGCCAGGAGATTAGAGTGTGACAAACCAGCTGTGCAAGCAGGTGTGACTTGTCAATCACAGAGACTCAAGACATGCGCGGTGCAGTTTCCAAGCCCCGTACCTGATACAAACTGGACAGAGAATGCTGTCTTCAATTCGGCACCAGACCAAGCTGGGTTTTGCTAGGGCGGCCTAGATCTGACGTCAGAATCGGCTGCGGGTGAAGTCGGCCTTCCGCCGGCCACTCTGCCCCGGGGAGTGGGCTTCCCCCCTTCACTGGCCTGAACTCACTCTGCAGAGCGCTTCTTTCCCCTTCTGTGTCTGTAACAAATGTAAAACCCTGCTGCCTCATTTCCTGTCCGATTCTTTGTTCAGGACAAAAAGAGCTTGGCAAGAGCCCTGGGGGAGTCCACAGCACCCAGTACCCTGGAAACAGCCTGGGAAGAGGGGTTTGTGGTGTGAATAGGTTAAGAATAGGAAGGTAAGCTCATCCTGGATGATCACTAAACCCAACGACAAATGTCCTCATAAGAGATGGAAAGTTAAGGCGAGGAGGAGATACACATAGACACGGAACCCGGGGCAGAGCCCAGAGCTCTGTTTCCACAGCTGGGGAGTGCCAAGGACTCCTGGCAGGCAGCAGAAGCTGGAGAGGGCAAGAGACAGGTCCTCCCTCGGAGTGTCCAGGAGCCAAAGCCGACGCCTGGGCCTCAGACTCTGGCCTCAGAATGAGAAACAGTGGGTCACTGCCATCTGAGCTACCCAGGTGATGGTAAGGTGTTGTGGCAACCCGGGACAGGGACGGGACACACCGTGCAGCTACCCAACCTCTTTCTCTCTAAACCAACAACCCAGAGATGCAGAGGCCCTGGGGGTGGAGCCTGTGTGCCCGATTCACTCCCCGGGGAGCCCTGTCCAGGATCTCTGCACTGTGCCCATCACATTTTATAGGAGCAAGAAGCATGTTTCTTGTGTCTTCACCCAGTGAGAGGCAGGGGCTGCTTGTTACACAGCCAGTGCTCATTCTCCCGAGCAAATGACTCGCGTTATTGAGCCATCTAAAGCGGGGATCTGTATGAGGCAGAAATGCAAGAAATCTGGGAGAAGGGTAGGTTGGCAGGCCAGGGTGTATCAATTCTGGACCTTTCTAGTGGATATGGGCTTGGGGCGCAGGGACCCTCTCCTCCTCTCCACCTCCCCAGTGCTTCCTTGAAGCTTCCAGCTTCCCAGCCCCATTCTCAGAACATATTCACATTTCCGTAAACACAGGCTCCACTGTGACATGCCTGGCAAGGTTCCCCCACGCTCCTCTGATGTTCACATCTCAAGTCTCCCGTAGCAATGCGATTTCCAGGGAAGGTGAGGCCGCACTTCTGTCTGTGTCCCTAGGACTTCAATGGGTCCCAACAATGCAGGCCAGCCACACTGTCTCACTCCACGTACCTCACCCCTGCAGGGAAACTTCCCCTTCCAGGGAGGAAGACAGCTCTCCATGGACGAAAAGTGAAGTCAACTCTTGTCCATTTTATCTTAAGGAGCTGATTTCTTAATAAAAGAAAGTTGTGAAAAATATGATGTAAACAAAACTTATGGTCCATAAGGTCTGGAGTTCTTGGAAGCTAGAGTTTAAGCTAAAAATGCCCACACATCTCCCTGGCCATATGTCTTGGGTTGGTTTCTCCCAGAAGCAAACCTGGAGAGCAGGATTTGAATGCAAGCGGTTTGTCTGGGTGGTTATGCAGGGGCGTGTCAGGGCCGGAGGGAGGAGAGTCAGGAAACGCGGCATCCTGGAGCAGAGTGCTGTATGCCAGCTCGCCCGGGTCAGGAACCTCCAGAGGCTCGGAGGTGACCTCACCTAAGGGGTGAGGGAGCTGGAATTTTATCCTCCAAGTCCCATCGTGCTTGGCCATGAACTGCCCTGAGCAGTGTTCCTGCAGGTCACCGCCAGCTGCCTGGGTCACCTCCAGGTTCCCAGGTCACTACCAGCTGCCTCAAGTGCAGCCTGGGAGAAGCTTTGGCACCAGCTGGAAGAGTGGGTACTGGGGAGATGTGGGCAACAACAGAGACCATCTGCTGTCACATTGGTCCCGCATCCCAGGCCCGGGGGAGACACCATGGTGGCAGAAGTGGGCAGGTGTTGGCTGCATGGGGAAAAGGTGGCCCATATGGCCGAGACTCTGCACTGCCCCTCCCTTCCTGTCCCCACAGATGTCAGTTATCTGGTCCCTTCTTGAAAGTGGTGACGTCCATCCTGCCTGTCCCTTCCCACAGCTGGATATAGACATGGTGGTGATCTGTCCTGAACCATGCAGGAAAGGGCAGGAGCCTGAGGATGGCTGATCTAGGACAAAGCTCTGTCCCTCCCACAGGAAGTGCTGTAACGGGTGACTGCGGATGCTCCATCCAGATGTTCCAGGTGGAAGGAGCCTCGTTGGGGAAATCAGCACCGGAAATCAGCGCTGACCTTAAATCCCGAAGGCTGCCTCCTTCCTCCCGCCACTCTTCTGAGACTTGGGCTGCAGCACAGGGGAACAGGAGAGAGCAGCTACCCACTGCTCCTGCTGGTTCCTGCACTTCCGTTCCCTGGGATGTGAGCAAATAACAGGGCCCCTGGCCAGGCGCCTGGTGGAAAACTGGGGCTGGGTAGCATCAGCTGGCTGGTGGGTTCCGCTGCACCAGATGATGCCATCTGCTCAGTGTGTTCCTGACAGGAAGGGTGGGAAGACATCCTGACTAAGGCAGCCGGGCTCTAACCCTCTGTGGTCCATGAACACAAAGGCACTGGAGCCTGCAGGAAGGAGCAGCGGCCGTGGAAAGGAGAGCTGTGAGAGTGGGGCGTTCGCTGGGGAGCGCAGACGCCTTCTTCATCTGGACCCAGACGCAAAGCTGAGCCCAGGGCGCCACGGGCCTCCCCGCAAAGTCCCCCAGAGGTTACCAGGTTAACACACATCCCTCTCCCTGCATGACAGCCCCAAGTCACCTCGCACAGGAGGATGGCAGAGATGCCACCTCCTTCTCCAGGAAGCCGACTGCATGCAAGATGGGGGTGGCAGAGGAATGTCGCCGCCATTGTGGGCTGGAAGCAAACCGTGCAGAGCCTGTGAGCTCCTCTCAGCCCGAAGCTCCATGCGACTGAGCCACACACATGGTCCTGTGCTTATCAGCTTGGCTCAGAGGCCTGGCCTGGCAGGGGCTACTGGCTTGGTTACAAACAAGTTCCACAAAAGAGCTGGGCTCTACCTGACCCAGGAGAAGACCAGGCGACAGCCAGCGCGGGCCACGGGCCAGCCTCCAAGGCTCCCCACCATTGTCTGCTCGTGGCAGCTGCCAGTACCATAGCACTGTGGGCTCTCTGGAGCCATCAGCACCTCCCTGGGGGACGGTGGGGGACAGTGTGGCTGCACCTGCATCCCTGATGAGACACAGTCACCTCAATAGCCTCACTGCTGCGCCATGGCTCTGAAGCCCAGTGGAGTCACCCAGCACTGTCTTTGCAGAGAGAGACAAGCCGTAGCCTCCCTGCTCCAGGGATCCCTCACCGGCTGAGCTGATGATGATGGACACTTGTGTAAGCTACAGGACAACGCCAAGTACTAGGCTGCAGGGAGCAAGACACCGTAAATACCACTGTACTCATTTCTTGTTGCTGCTATAACAAAGCACCACAAACCTAGTAGCTTCTAACAGTATAAATTGAGATTCAAAGACTGGGGAGGCCCCAAGGGACTTGAATCATTGAAGGAGGCATCATGGGGTCTCTGGGGACTGCAGAATCTGAACAGCGCCCTTCTGGACAGGAAGCTCTGGGAGTCACAAAACATCTGTAGTCGATGCTTCCTGCTGATGGAGAGGCGCTCAAAGACTTCAGACCCAGCTGAGTTCAGCCTTATCCCTCACTAGCCGTATAACCTTGAGTGTGTCCTTTGTGTGCTCTAAGCCTGAGTTGCCTCATCTGTAAAATGAAGATACAGCACGTATTCTAGAAGAGCAGCTGAAACTGCATCTAAAGCGCTCAGTAGCTTGCCGCTCCCTGGCACATAGAAATGACTCCAGAAAGGCAACCTTGTAAACCTTTCTCTCCCCCTCTGGGGGCTTTATTATGTTCATCTTATAGAGCGGGAAACTGAGGGCAGAAGAAGCTATGGGTCTTTCCCAGGACAACCCCAGGACTTGTGACTGGGTCAAGCTGAAGCCCAAGATAGTCTGCTCTTCACAGCGAGGCTGGTCGCCAAGGGGCGATGTGCTCCACAGGAGAAATCTGAAGAAATCGGATAAGCAGAGCCTGCGTTTGCCAGTCCAGGTGAATGTTGACCTTGAGGTCTCCATGGGCTTGAGGATTTTTTGAGTCTTTTGGGGAATCCTACAAATGCCCCTGTGTTGGGCTGCCTATCTGCCCTGGCTTCCACTCTATGTCTGTTTATTGTACACTGGGATGATGGGAAAATCACATCTCAGGTGGCTCCTACCACCCCCTTTAGACAGCAAAATGGAGGACTGAAACTTTCATACCGACCATGGCTCTGGCCGAGACAAGGTCTTCGCTGGCTGTTTACTGACAGGAAACGCTGGCTGTTTACTGATTTCCTGTGCCTCTGCCCTCAGTTACGTTGGGGAGGTGATTTCTGGAAAGTGGCACATATTTGTTCCTTCATTCTTGGTACAAGTATTTACACAGCATCTGCTTTGCCAATCAAGCGGATGTCCCGACCTCGTGGAGCTCTGTGCAGGGGACAGGAACTAATCCGAAGTTACATCAGTGTGTGTGAACTCAAAGCTGTAATGAGAGCCATCAAGGACAGCGCCTCATGGGTGCTGGAGGCAGAGATGGGTGGGAACAGCTGTGTAAGAGGGAGATTGATGGGTAGAGAGGGAGCCCCGTGAGAGGAACAGGGGCACTGGCAGAAACTGCAGCACATTCCCCCAAACCTGTTCCCTCCGTCTCCAGGGCACCAGGTAGATGCTACTTCCCAGCTTCGCTTGCAAACAGCTGAGGCCCCGCCTTCCTGCCCATGGAACTGATGTAGGCCCCTGTGGGTCTGGTCCCTCACAGACCTTGGACATCCCCTTCTGTATAGAGAATGGAGATGACATGGGGACACCAGCATCAAAATCTGCTGCAGGTGAGAAATCGACTTCCCCTGGGTGCAGGCAACCGGGACTCAGGGGTTATCTTTCACAGCAGTGACTTTTACCTAAACTACTCCGGGAAGCAACATGCCAGCTCAGACCTAGAGGGTGATGAGAATTCATCAGCTGCAAAGACGAGGGGGAAAAAGCTGGAGAAGCAGATCCAGACATCTCCAGGAGGAAGGAGAGGCGCACGTGAGAAGAGTCGCAGAAACATCCAGAGAGTGAGGGTGGCCCCACGAAGGAAGCTGGCTCTACCCTAGCAGTGCAGTGAACACAGTGAAGCATTCAGGTTTGGGGCAGGAAGGCGTGAAAGGATGAGAGGACCAGATTCACATCTTTAAGATGACTCTGGCTGCCACGGGAGAATGTGCTAGAAAGAGGGAAGTGGGTGCCACGTGCTACAATCAGAGGGATACCTGCCAAAATTATTCGGTTGCAGACTTAGCTTTATCTAGACCTCTGAATCAGTATTAATTAGAAGGTCAGCCACAAGCTCTGTCTTGGGCCGGATGAGCACCATATGTGGTTCCAAAGCATGGTGATCAGCTAGAGGCCTGGACGCTGGTGGCCGCGGCTGCACGGTGGGAAGTAAACAGCCACAGTGGTCTTCTGGCATTGGTCAGGTTTGCATGAGAACTAGTGGGAAAATACAGATTCGCCTCCATTTAATTGAATGCTGTATCATTTCTCTGCTGTCACGATATTTTCACTCGGAGAAAATGCCAACAGAGAAGTACTGCCCCGTCTTCCGTGAGCCATGACGGTTCACAGAATGGCTGCTCTTTAAACCCTCCATCACAGCCACAGGAAAATGGAGCAATGGTAGAGCAGCAACCGGAAGGAGATTGTGGCAGGAAGTGAGCATAAACCAAGGTCTGCAGTGGATGAGTTGGGTGGTAAATAAAGTCAAACTTATTATGTGGTCTGATGAAATCACAGGAAACAACCCCGAAGGGTGAGCTACATGTTACTGACTGACTGCCTGTGTCCCCCAAATTCCTGTGGTGCAGCCCTAAGCCCCAATATGAAGGTATGAGGAAGTGAGGCTTAGAGAAGATTGTGCAGGTGAGCCTCCATGGTGGGTTAGCATCCTTATAAGAAGAGAGAGACACTAGAATTCTCTCTCTTCTTCGTCCTCCTCTTTTCCTCCCTCCTTCCCCATCTCTCTCCATCGCCCCCTCTTCCCCCACCATGTGAGGACACAGAAAGAAGGCAGCTGGCTGCTAGCCAGGAAGAAAACCCCAGCCAGGTGCCAAGACCACTGGCATCTTGATCCGGCACTCCCACCCCGCAGAAGTGCGAGGTAAGTATCTGCAGGGGGAGCCCTCCTGTCGGGGACACTTTGCTACAGTGGCCCTGGCTGACTGAGACACCAAACCATGCAGTGTGAGCGGGGACTGGGGCCTGATCACCACGATTTGAGTCAGAATCAAGGGAAATCTCCTAAGGATGACGCCATGGGAATCTTTTCCCTAAACACAAATCCTACGTGAGTTCTAGCCAACCCTGACCTCTTCCTGCCTCCCCCGTATCCCCTTATGATTACACTAATTAACAGAGGTTAATCTAGGCAAATCTTTAGAGATATAACATCTGGATATTCAGAAGTACAATAGGAGGCCAGCAAGACTTGAGAAAAGACGACCATATTGAGTTAAAATCAGTTAACCCAAAACAAACGACCTACACGAATGACCCTTCTGCAGATGCTGTTAGCGAGCATTACTATTTAGACTGGAAGAATGCCCAGCCTCCTCTTGGACACGAGGATGGATCACAAGAAGATGAGACAAAAAAAGAAAGGAGTGAAAAGCTGTGGAAGAGATGAGATGATTGCTATTTGCCGATGGTAGGGTGGTCTACCTGGAAATCCAAAAGAATCTAATAAAAAATTATCATGTACAGCCAGACCTGGGAGTGCATGCGTGTAATCCCATCACTCTGGAAGGATCCCAAGTTCAAGCCCAGCCTGGACAATTTAGCAACTTCGTGAGATCTTGTCCCAAAATAAAAAAGGAGCTGGTGATGTAGCTCAGTGCAAAGTCCCTGGGCTCAATCCCCAGTAGAGGGGGAGAAAATAAATAAATAAATAAATATATATATATATATATATATATATATATATATTTCAGTAAGATAATTATAGAGTTAAATATACAGAAAGCAGTTTTCTTAGGTAATAGCAAAGTCAACTAAAGAACCCTTGGGTAAACAAGAGGACAGCAAACAGACCGAAATGTCTAGAAGTAGAACAAAAAGAAATGTTCAAGACCTATATGAAGAAAACTATAAAACTATAGTTTTATAAAAGTCATCAAATGCTAAAAAGACAATAGCACAAAGACATCAGTTCTCCTCCACCGTGCCGCAGTTCATTTAGAAAGCTGCTGTGATTGTGCTTGCCCACGGCATTCTTTCTATTTTCTTCTTGGACATCTTGGGTGTTCTCCGAAGGGGCTTTCTCAGCTTCTCACAAGCAATAGTAATAATAATAATAATAATAATAATAATAATAATAGCAATAGTAGTAAATACAAATTGTTAAATGTAAGCATGTTTTACCTTGGATGTATACCTTGCTGAGGATTACCCTGCTGTGCAGCCATAGCGCCACGTCCATGCACACACTGGGACTTCAGTAAGAACCAATTAAATAAAATTCAAAATGACTAAGTAAGTTGGCACAGAAGGAAATGCACTAGGGATTCTCCAAGTTGCCAAGCCCCTGTGCCCACCCTGAAGGACGCCCTTCTTCTCAGGGATGAATACTGCAACCCTCGGGAAAGAGAGGTCCTCCGGAGCCAGGGGACACAAGCCAGTGCTTCTGCTGGCCCTCTGTGGCCCCTGACTCAACTTACCCAATTACCACAGGAGTTCAGGGGCTCAGGTCTACGTGGGAAGTGAAAATTTCAGTTCGTCCCTATGGCTCGAAGGAAATCATTCACGCCCTTGAGAGAGGCATATCTCGGTCTTCCAGGGCCCTCTCCAGACCTCATCCTCAGCCCCCAGTGGACTGAAGGGGACCTCCCAGGCCTTCGGGGTCCCGGAGAGCAGCTGCTCCACTAGCGCATTCTGCTTGGGGTGGGGGTGGGGGTCCTGCCTGGAACTGGGGCAGCTTCCATGGGCATCTGAGGCCAGGAAGCCCCATGCTGGCTGCCGGGCTCCGAGCACATCCAGTAAGGAGAGGCCCCCACTTCCTTTAGGTGGAATTTTCAGAGGATGACGGAACAGTAGGGCGCTGGGAGCACAAGTGTGGGAGAAATCATCTTCACGATGCAAGTGTCGTATGGTTCCTAGTTTGCATTAGTAGCTGTGGGGACTCCAAGGACATCCCAAGCCATCTAATTTCGGAGCCATCTCTGCAGGCTTTTGCAAGGGCGCCCCTCAGCCTGCTGTCCTCTTCCCAGCGGGGACCCCCTCCCTGAGCTGCCTAGCCCTCGCTGCTTGTTGAGGCTGGCATGATCCTATTCAGTGCTCCACCGTGGGACTTGATCTGAGGAGTCCAAGCACGTCGCTGTCCCTAGCACAGCAGGCAAACGCTAGGCGGGGGACTTCTGACGCAGCAGCGAGCGTGCCCTCCCGGGGAGTTTCGTGACAGCAGATCTCCCCTGTGTGCCGACCTTTCTCAGTCTGCGCAGTCGTGACCACAAAATGGGCCCCAAACGGAACAGCTTTGCCTCCATAGGACCCCAGCACACATCACACCCCCACACCGGCACACGAGGTGCACGCGTGCGCATAGGACACCTCCCTCCTCCCACCGTTCTTCACGTTCTACCCCGAGACTCAGTTGTGGAGCCGCAAAGGAAAGAACCGTGGACGGCCACGGCACACTCCATGTGGAGCCTTCCCGGATGTTGGAGATGCCAGTGACTCCGACATCAAGTTTTCCTGTGGCAGAGGTTGAATGACAGCCACAAATCCCTTTGGGGCTGGGGCTCCTCCACCTGCTACCCAATGCAGATGCACCCCCAATAAATGGGCTCCTGACTCTGTGGACCTCAGACCACCTCGCCACAGAATGGGCTCCATGGAGAATGGGAAGCAATTTGTCTCAGGCTCGCAGGGGAGAAACAGGGTGGGAGAGAAGCCAGACAGCTGCTCCAAATGATGGCTGTGATGACTGACCCGAGCAGGGAGCAGATGACGGGAGAGCTAGAGGGTGTAGGGGCATCAGGGGACAGCATCCCCGCCTCTGGAGCCACGCAGGTGCAGAGAACTGCAGGTGGGTGGGAGGGCCCCCTCCGGAGATCTGAACACATCTGGGTCATGCTCCAAACACAGGTGCAACACCCTGCCTGCTTTTCGTTCCCCCTAATGAGTCATAATCCCCCTGCGAAACTTCTGAGGCTTTGGCACCTGGTGTACAGGGCTGTATTCCTGTCACAAGAAGAAAATATACCCCCCGACCCTGGGCAGGAAGCACTCTCGGAATGCGACAGGAGGCTGACACGCATCGCTCATTCTCAGCCCAGAAGCGCCTAACCAGAGGCACACGTTCCCTCTCTGACCCCTAACAGAAGAGGAAAACAGACATCTGCAGTCACTTCTAACCCCGGGGAACTTCCTGGAGTCACATAAAGAGAGAGGCAAAGACCACACGGATCGTCTTAACTCCCTTTTATTACAACATCAAGGAAAGTCGCTGAGGGGCGGGGGCGTGGCCGTGGAGATAAACGCAGAGATTAAGCTACTGGCAACTTCAGTGCCTACCCCTGCCCAGGGGGGCGCACACATACGGGTTCTGTACATGCATCTCGGGCTTGCAGTGCGCGTGTGCGTGGTGTGTGGATGACTTCTCTGAACGGTTGTTCTTTTAGTTTCTCAACAGGTGATGGTTGGACTCGGTGTCTCCAGGCAGACTGGGAAGGGGCTCCCCCACTAGGACTGAGAGCCAGCTTTCTTCTTCTGGAACTTCCTGAACTGAGACTGGATCGCCACCGCCGCCCGCTCTGTCTCTGGCGCGTCCATGTCAATGTCGAACTCCTCCTGGACTTTCTTCTGCCCGTCTGCAGCGAGAGAAATACGAACACAAGGCAATCGATGAGCTACAGAGGGAAGCCAGTGTGCAGTGCTAGATAGGCAGAGCTGGCAGCCCACGATGGGACACGTGCTTGCGTACTCGAGGACAAGACCGCAAGGCATCCGGACAGTTGAGAACCTGCTGTGCTCGGGCTGCCCTAACTCCATGCCTGGGTGCGGGACACTGAAAAACAAGGACACCGGGTGGACACTGCCTACATTTTCTGCACATGATTTTGTTTTGTTTTGTTTTGCAGTATGGGAGATTGAACCTGGGGCCTTTGCACTGAGCTCTCTCCCCAGTCCCTTTCTTAGTTTTTATTTTGAGATAGGGTCTAAGTCACTAGATTGCCTAGTCTGGGCTCAAACTTGGGATCCTCCTGCGTCAGCCTCCTAGAGTGCTGAGATTATGAGTGTGCACCACAACCCCAGCTCTTCATGATTTTATGCTCCTACTGGCCACGGTCTACCCATGATTTTTTAAATATTACCTGCACTGTTACTTTCTCCTGGTTGCTCACCAAGACACAACTTAAATATGTGCTCCAGGCACTAACCCAGGGGTAGTCGATATCACAGGGTGGTCCCCTGAGACCCTGCACACACTCCTGAGGCCAATGAGGTTTTCCTATTCGATTCAGGGAGTGGATTTTTATCGTCCTCATGACCGAATGACTCCGTCTGACCTTCACGGTTAGGCTGAACATTCACAAATTGCAACCCTGTAGTCCAGCAAGGTAGCAATGTGTCTGCTGAGGCAGGAGGATCTCACCCATTCTTGTTGTAGTGAGTGTGGGAGGAAGGATCTAAGCCGGAAGGAAGGGAAGATGTGGGCTGAGTGTCTCTTTGTGCTGTGCACTGACTGGGCAATTTTCCGCAGAGTAGTAGAAATAAATAAAATCCTCCAGCCTGACCAGGAAAAAGTCTCTAAAGCTCCTCCAAGCCAGTGAACGTCAAAGTCCCCAGGGCCCCCTGCCCTTTGCCCTGTTTTCCTATTGCAGGCACCTGGGCCCCAGCATGGACTCAGAGCCGCCCCTGCCCCCACCCCGCGTGGCCTGAGCTAAAGGCTGAGTCAGGCATCCTTTCCCTTTCCCAAGATCCAGCCTATCCAGGCCCTGGGAATAGCTGGAGCCAGTGCTGGGGACAAGGCCACCTCCCTGGGTCCAGGGTCGAGAGCTTCTGGCCACCAGCAGGTGAGCACACAGGCGCAGGGTGGACAGCCATGCCCAGCTGTCCCCAGGAGGCCCGAGCCCATCGCACAGCTCAGGTGATAGCCCTAACAGCGTGAGGACGTGGCCTCGTGAAGTAAGGTAGGGTTGTCCTCTCCTTCTTGCTCTGTGCTCCTCTTTCCTCCCTCTCTCTTCTCTCCTCTCCTCTGTGACAGAGAAAGGGAAAGAGAGAGAACAGATGGAGGATAGGCGTAGAATAGTTAAACGATAGATGATAGAGACGTATGTCTATATACAGATTGATCAAGGCAGGTAGAGCTAATGGATAGAGCGATAGATAGATACCCAACAGGTAAGATGATAAAATAGGTAGATGATAGATGATAGACAGACAGACAGACAGATGTACAGATACATGACAGACTGACAGACAGGCAGGCAGATAACCACTATAGGTGCGGGAGAGCCGGTGCTTACTTCAGCAGCCTGCTGTGTGACATCCCCTTCCCAGACCCTCCCTCAGCTGGTCTGGTTTTCCTAAAGACAAAGTAGTTTCTGCCTGGAGCCCTCAACCTCGCCTTCATCGGGGTGGGGGTCACTGGCCCCTGCCTTGCCAGGCCGATGGGTCTGTGACCTTACCCCTCAGATTTTCTACCAGTGCCTGTGGAAGCAAGGGTTTTGAGTGCACAATGATAGGGGACCGTCCCGTGTAACCCAGGAGAGCTCACGTGATACACAGGACAGGACAGTTGTCCCCTACCACATGGGGCGGCCACTCACATTATGTTCTACGCCACAAGGAATGCAGGCGGAAAGACCACTGGAAGGGGTAGGAGTGACTGTTACTCAAGAGGAGACTTACAGAAGACCCTGTCAAAAGATGGGGACTAAAATGAACAGACGATTCTCAGAAGTACACGTGGCCAATAAATACAGGAAAAAATGTTCAACACTGTTGGCCATTAGCAAAAACAACACTGAGATTCCATCTTACCCCAGAAAGCACAGCCATCGTCAAGAAATCAGATAACAACAAATGCTGGCAAGGCTTTGGGAAAAGGAACCCTTCTGCATTGCTGGTGAGAATCTAAACTGGTACAACCACCATGGAAACCAGTATGGAGATTTCTCAAAAACCTTAAAACCAGAAATTCCATTCAATCCAGCTACTCCCCTTCTAGGTATTTTCCTGAAAAAGTTAAAGACATCATGTTGCAGTGAGCCATGCACACCCATCTTTATAGCAGCACAATTCGTAACAGCAAAATCTTAAAAGTGGCCTGCATGTCCATCAACAGATGAATGGGTAAAAAAGAAAACATGGTATTTACACACAGTGGAGTACTACTGTGCTGTAAAAATGGGTAAACTCAAGTCATGTGTAGGAAAATAGATGCATCTTGAGACCATCATATTAAGTGAAATATATCAGAGGCACAAGCTTAAATATCACATGGTGTGTCTTATATGAGAAACCCAAAGTATAAACATGACAGAGCAAAATAAAAGCTAATAGGAAATAGGGAGACAGATCTTTTGCAAATGGGAAGGAAACCAAGAAATGGAGTGGGGTGGGCAGGGGAACGGGACATAAAAAGAATTAAGATGTACCAACTCCCCACAAAGAACGTAATCATTACGTACTGGAAAATGAACTAATAAAAAAATTTTTAATGCTTGAATAATGCTACCCTGTCAACTTGGGCCCGGAAGGCTTGGATGTGAAATACAAACTGCCCTGGCTCTGGAACTAATAAGATTAAACCTTTAGTCACTACAGAATCTGCAGCTCTGCAGCACCGACAGCATAGGAATCCTCATTGTTCATATGAGGTTACAGTGCCAAATCCTTCTGTCCCCAAGGACTGGGACTGCACTGGGACAGCAAAGGGGGAAAATTCACCACAATTCAGGGAGACAAGAGGTTTCTCTTAGGCATAAAATGTTGTTGCAACCTGAAGGTTTTGGAGGTCCTGATTCATCTTCTCCCTTTTATAAAAGTGATGGAAAAGCCAACCATATTACTTTCTGACGAACGACAAATGCAGATGCAGAAAATTGTGTGTATTTAGGGAATACATAATGAGACCATAAGGCTAGGTCCTAAAGAACAATTTTACAATGATATCTGAAACTAATACCTTCAGCCAAAAGTGATGTATTGATCGTCCTTTGCTAGAAAAATATCAGTGTTTAAAAAGCAACCAGGGGCCAGTGAGATAGCTCAGCAGCATAAGCGCCTGCCTGGCAAGCGCGAGGTCCTGAGTTCGGTTCCCGGTACCCACATAAAGAAAAAAAAAAAAAAAGCAACCAGGCATGTTTGGGGAATCAGTGCCTTCCGTTTGGTCTGGAGAGTCCTACGTTCCCTGGGGGAGGTCTGCACTCGCACAGGCACTGAGCAGACCAGGGACGCGGAAAGAGAGGATGGATGCATTGCCAGCCGAGAAGCGACAGCTCCTCAAGCTCCACGGCACAGGGATCAGCAAAAACGACCTGAGGGCCTGGGGCCACTGGGTGTGGTCCTGGCAGCCAGGAAAGGACAGCTCAGCTCTGGATACCCAGGACTCAGCAGGAGCCCAGGAAGGCTGGAGGAGAAGAGGCTAGGGTCACAGCCTGTCCCCAGCCCAGGGCCTCTGTTCCCAGGCAGGGAGCTTGCCGAGGGGCCTCTTGAGTGTCCCCAGCAATGGTGATAAGGACGCAGGATGAAGGTAGGGGCCGCCAGCAGCGCCAGCTGGCTCTTTCTGCTGCAGATACCTGCAGAGAGAGCTCAGCAGGTCAGCAGGGGAGGTCGAAAGGCCCTGGGGGTTCACTCCTTGCATGAGGAGCCTCGTACCTGCACCTTCACCACGCCATCGCTACCCGGTCCTCTAAGGCTGTCCTGTCCTCGTGGATGGTCCTGTCTCCCAGCCCCAATCAGACTGCAAGCCACACTCCTCGCCTGATTCCCGCAGCCCTCACCAGGCCTGGCATGAAGGAGGTGTCTGACTAATCACCGCCGGTCGCCAGCGAGCCCATTAATTGTGACAGGCAGCTGTTGAGTCCGCACTTCTAGCTGGTGGACTAAGATAAGCAAGTTACCCTCTGCAGCCAGCCAGCTCCGGGGCAATGTGGCATCAAAACGCATCACTGCATCACCGGGTGGGTTTCCGAGCCCCTGAAGACTGGGACAGTGATTGCCACCCACACCTGGCTGGGGAACAAAGGAAACGCAGCCCTCACGTCCCTGTCCATGTCCCTGGGGGGCTTCCCCGCCCAGTGCTCAGACACTACCCACTCCAATGAGCCCACCCAGAAGAACCGGGGCTGTGGGGTCTGGACGAGAGCCAGGTTCAGGATTGCCTCATCTGCTGTGCGACCCTGGGAAAGGTTCTTAGCTCTTCTAGTTCTCAGTCTTCCCACTGAGGAAATGGAGAAGGAAAATCATTTCTCAAAAGCCTGCTTGACCCAGCTCCCAGAGCGACGCCTCATCAAAAGTGCAGCCCAAATGGTCTTGGGCCACAGGGCCGGAGAGGCACAGGTGGACGGAGGAGGTGAGGACAGTAAGATGGCCCTACGTCTGATCAGTGGAGAGACACCTGGGCCCCGGGTGCTCACGCAGGTAGGCAGGCGCCTCCTTCAGGGCCAGCTGTGTGGGCAGTTGGGCTTGCTGCCGGGAGAGGCACAGTTAAGCCACGTCCAGGAGACAGCCCTCTCCGCCATCCATACGGACCACATTTATAGACTGGGTGACCTGACTCTGGGACAAGGCAGAAGGGACTGCCCTGGACTCCACAAGGTCTACCCAGACACTCTGTCCAAATGTCATTGTCATCTCCAGCCTGCAGTGCCACCATTTTCCTCCGTGTCTCTTGACTGTCTCAGAAAGACGTCAGAGGGCCCGTGTCTGTACTGGAGGAGGGGGGCTGATGTTTTTATTTCGGATTCTGCTTCCAGGACAGGAAAGCTTCGGGAGCCATCTGGTTCCCAGGGTGCTTTTGTGGCAGGCTGAGCACCGAGTATTTTACCCAGACCCTCCGCCAACTGTCCCCAACTGCATATCTGTCACTGGTGTCTGTCTAGGGCTCTGGGGCACAGCTGTCTCCGTCTCTGTGTGGACATTCTAACATCCTGAAGCAAGCTACGAAATCCACCAAGAGGATGTACATTCTGATTATGGGATTTAGTGGAAAAGGTAGCAACTCCACAGAGGGGGGAAGAGTTCTTGACCGTTAATGCCACAGTGCCCTGTGCACCTGGCTGGGCCAGGATCCCCCTCAGGCCCTACACACTCCCCCTGCTCCCAGGCCCATCTCCTGGAAGCGCTCATGTCACAGGAAGTAAAGATCAAAATCTACCAAGCTGCACACGCCACCATACCTGGCTGGCAATTGCTTTTAGAATACTAAAAACTGTGAGAAGTGGCATCCAAACACAGAGAAATTTACCACAAACTAAAAGAGGAGGATGCTAAGCATCTATACAAAGCTAATATGAAAGAGCGATAGGTGGAATTGAAGATGTTGGATACAATCCTGGGAACTCCAGCCACCCTGGGAGGACAGCCAGCAGAAGGACAGGACCAGAGCAACTCAGAAAAAGAGAAATAAACCTACCAGGCTGGACAGTTTACATTAACTGCTCCATTATCTGTCCGCCTGGGCATTATACTGTCTGTCCATCCATTATCTACCTTATATCTCACTGTGCGTTCACTCCCTGTCTCCCCACACCCACGTACACCCAAAGAACACAAAACTTGCAAAACAGTCCCACGCCATTAGGCTCCACTCTCCCCAGCAGAAACACCATGAAGCCACCAGGACAGGTCATCTGGCTCCGGCCCCAGCATAATACGGAGACGACGTTCCCAGAGGGCCAGCCCGCCCTGAGTCACTTCTGCCGAGACCTCCCGCTGGGAAGCAGCACCGCCCTGTTCAGGCTCACACTCTGCGCTGTCACAGGCACTGCTTATGCTCCTCTCCTGAAACACTGCCTTTTCCTCTCACAAACGGGGACAGCGAGCGCTCCCCGCTCCTGTGTTTGATTCTGTTCAGGTAGCCCTCCTGGAAGATGCCATTACAGAGGCTCTTTTTATGGAGCATGAAATAGATCCTTCCTCACACACTTAAGTGGATTATCTTTCACAGATCATTGGATGGGCGACTGTGAAATAGAGAATCATAAATATAAAAGTAAGGAAGTTCCATCAGTAGAGGACAATCCCAAATGAATATTACAAGCCTCCAAGAGTGTCATGAAAATCCCAGGGATGGGATAATGGTTCGCTACTCCAAAACTGTGTTCATATGGTCTATCCCGACAGATAGCTTCTGGCGCTGGAACGGCAGTTCCCAAATAGGAGCAGAGTCCACGGTAGACACTCCCCGAGCACCAGCACCATCTGCTTGGGCTGCCCTTGCATCGCAGACCCAGGGGCCCTTTCTTTTCTCCAGTCCCAGAGGCTAGAAGTCTGAGATCAAGGTGTCAGAAGGTGGGTTCTCCTGAGGCCTCTCTCCTCGGCTTGCTGACGACCACCTTCTTGCTGTGCCCTCAGCGAAGCCACACACACAGCCTTGTGCCTCTCTGTGCATCCCAATTTCCTCTGAGAAGGTCACGAGCCCTATTGGACTCGGATGCACCCTGATGGCCTCATTTACCTTAATCACATCTCCGAAGTTTCTGTCCCCGATGCAGTTACATCCTGAGGTACGCAAGGTCAGGGCTTCAAAAATATGCATTTGGGAGGGGGCACAATTCAGCCATGAAAGCACTTAGTCTAACTTTGGGGCATGAAAGATGTAAAAGTAGGTTTGTATTCTTTGCATGGTTTGATTTCTGTACTATTTATGAGAGCTACGGGAAATGTTCAATGTTCCCATTTTACAAAGGCTCAGAAACCCTTGATCACCTCGTGGACGCTGCCCAGGGCTGATCCGGAATCCAGGTCTTGCGCCAAGTCTCGTGGTTATTCTGCAGTGTCACACTACTTTCATCTTAGATGTAGGCCAAGATGACTGACTTCTGAATGGACCAAATGGGTACCGGGGAAGAATCATGTCTTAAACGGCCCAATTCTAAACACATAATGTGATCGGTCAGCTTGCTAGACACATTCGTTTACCAGGAGGTCCAGGAGAATTCATGCCAAATTAGAAAATGGCCCAAAATGTCTCCTACGGGCTGTCAAAATCTGGGGGGCTGAGGACAGCAGAGAACACTCTAAGTCCCCCGTTTCCAGAGGAAAACAAAGTAGAAAGGTAAATGTATTTAAAAGTCATAGAATTTCAGAGCCTCCACAAACAAAAGAGAGCTAATCCAGAGAGTGTGCCAGGCTGCAGGCTGGGCCAGAGCCAGCATGGGGAGGCTGGTGCCCAGAATGCGATCAAAGCCCACCCCCCGGAGGAGGGGAGGGGAGGGGACGGCAGGGACCCTTCTGGCCTACAAACAACACATTTTGAAAGGTTTTCTTCATCCGTGCATTCACAATCTAAGTGGCAGAGTTTAAGTAATTAACATAAATTCCTTAGAAATTAACAGACATGAAAAGTCTTCCAGAGCGTGACAGAGCTATTCACCAACCCTGTGGCAGCCCAAGACAGGATAAACAGTTGAAAATGCAGCATAATTCAAAAATCTGCCACGGGCTGGTGCATTACATAGTTCAGTGGCAGAGTACACGCTTAGTGTGCACCAGCTCTGAGTTCAACCACCAGTGCCAAAGAGCCAGAACAGGGAGTGTGTGTTATTTTAACCCTCAGCTGGGTGGAGCAAAGTCCTCAGTACTTTCGTTTCCAAGTTTGTGGTGGTGCAAGATCACTGTCTAGAGGTACAGTCATTTTTGTTTTAGCAAACACCCCACACCACACACACAGACACACAGACACATACACACACACGCACATGCAGTGGGCAAAGGTGTTCATTTACATATTTATAGCTCACCATAGTTTAAAATTTATTTGATAGAAACAATTACCTCCTAAGGCCTAATCCTGTAGATCAGAAATTTGTACATAAGCAGTAAATTGGGATATAATTGTCCTGAGTAGGAGTTTTCCTTCATTAGGAGTCACAGCACACAGCGTACTATAAAAGGACCGAAAATTTAGCACGCTATAAAGAAATAGCAATCATTTAACTTAAGCCTTGCAAGTGGGGCTTTTCAATGCCAAGGTTTGAAGAATGTCCTTCCTTCTTTCAAAGTGTAATATTGACTTTGGAAGAATTAATATCTGTCAGTTGTGTTGCCCTTGATATAATTAAGCTAATGGACACAGAGCACTTGGGGGACCTCTTAGGTGGGGGTCACACCTCTGTCACGCCGAGGCCACCTACTGGCCAAGGAGCCAGTGTGTGTCTTTGCTAAGGACCCCAGCCCCTGTCCTTGGGCATCGAAAGCAAAAGACACAGATAAGAAAAGCATGTGAGGACTGGATTTTCATCCCTTAAGCCTCAACTTGGAGCAAGACGTACCCAGAGAATAACGCATCTAGGGATTGGGAAAAGGTCAGTGCCTTCCAAAAAAGTATAATAAAAATAAATTCATACATCAAAGGACATAAAAATGCTGGCACAGAGCGGCATATTTTATGAAATGTCTATTTTAAAAAGCAGACAATACGCTGTTTAAAAAGCTGGAAACAGTGTGTGCAGAGGGCTATGGCGTCCTTCTGGCCGGTGCCCCTGGGTGACTCCGCCGCTGGGCAGGAGGGCTCGCAGCCATCGCGCGCTCCTGCGGCTGCCTCGGTCTTTATCGAGCAGGAGCTGCTGTCGCGGAGAACTGCAATTTTCCAGGTCTGTGCAGAGAGGCAGAGATTAATGAGTAAGGTCAGGGATTAGCAGCACCAGGCAAGGGACTTTCTGCGTCTATTATGTTCTCCAAATCAAATAAAAACACGGTTCCCGTTTCTTTGAACTCTTTATTTGCTGGGTTAGCACCTTCTTTGGTAAGCGTTTCCCAAGAGCACAGTTCTCTGCTGTCCTAAAATAGAGGTGTTCTGAAGCCCAGACCGTGTGCACCGATTCCGCTGGGCGCAAGGCCTAATTTGGGCAGCCGAAAGGGACAGTTTACTCCTCGCCTCTCCGCGCCGGCTCTTTCCCCTGTTCCCGGGTCCCTGGCTCCCAGGAGCTGCTTCCTGGCTTCTACAAGGGGACTGCCCAGCTGTGCGCTCAGATAATCAAATGAGAGCAGATCTCGAGAATCGAGAGGGAAGAAGGACCCTGACGAGATCAGACCTTCCTCTGAATTCATTAAAGCCTCCGAAGGGGGCCTGCAAAGGAGAGCGAAAGATCATTGAAAAGATGCATGTTCTCCCAGAAAGGCAAAATTTCTTCCTAGATGTGTAGGTTGCCAGGGATGCCAAAAAAATGCCACATAACGGCATGTTCTACACACAGGCAAGTGTTTCCGCACCATCCAGGGGGCGCTTCAAGATCCAGGGGTGGGGAGCGGGGCCTCCTGAGCCCACTTTCCCTGGCATCTCGATGGCCCCATCCTGGCCCTCTCTGGGTCCCTCCGTGCGTGTCTGTGTCCCAATCACTGTTTTCTTCAGTACTAGAGATTGGACCCAGGGCCTTTACACCAAACTTCATCCCCAGCTCCCCACCCTCAGTTTTGGGGGTTTGGGGGTATTTTTGAGACAGGGTCTAAGTTGCCCAGGCTGGGCTGCAATTTGTGATCCCCCTGCCTCAGCCTCCCAGAGTTCTGGGGTTACCAGCGAGCTCCACCACGCCCCGCTTTAATCTCTTTTTATAAGGACACGAGGACTTACCCTAGTGACCTCATTTTAAAGACTGGATCTCTGAACACGTCACATTCTGAGGGCATGGAGGGTGGGCTTCAACACAGGAATTCAGGGACACAACTCTGCTCACGACACTAGCTGTTAAGACACGCAACAGCCACATCAGCCCCCAGCCAAGCCGCGAGTCGTGATGAGACACAGCTCGACTGCGGAGAGGCCTTGACTGCAGCTCCAGGGCCCTGTCCACCCTGCCTTCGCCACAGAGATGAATGGGAAGCGAGGCTCACTTTTCCCTCCAGATTTTTTCAAGGGACAGGAGAGCCCGACGAGGTGTGAGCAGAAGTCGGAGGGCAGGCTTCCTGCTATGCGCGTGCAGGTTGGCTCCCCGACACCCTCTCCCTGAGGCTCCCTTCCGCCCCGGGGCTGAGGAGCCAGAGGAATTCGTTCCCAACTGTCCCAGGAGTGGATTCCGCTGCCCAGGTGGGATCGCACCAGGCAGGGCCACCGTCAGGATCGAGGAAGGCGCAAGTTAGCCTCGGGTGGTGGCCAAACCCAGTAAGACGTCACCTCCGCCGGCACCAGGACAGAGACATGGGTTTCTCGGGGATGCGGAGACATCCGGCTCACTGCCCACTTCCCTGAGCACTCTGGGGGATGGTCCACTGTGCAGGTGGATTCTGCTGTCCCCACCAGGGTCCAGCCCAGCTTTCCCCTGGGCTGGGGTGGGAGGGGAATGCGACCTAAGGGCCAGAGCAGGAGGGTCCTGCGCTGAGGTCAGCCTGCGAGGTCCTGTGCATCTGTCTAGAAGATATTTTCCTACTCTGTGCAGAATCCTTCAAAGCAAAGCCAAGAAGTGAGAGGGCTTTGGGGCTGGGGATGGCAGCCCAGATGTTTCCGGCTCCTTCTTGGACTCAGTAGCTGGTGGCCCCAGCAGCAAACCACAGAAAGTCATGATTTTCTCTCCTCACCATCTGACAAAGAAAAGCTACTTCCGGCTGAGTGGGAAGGAGGACACAGAGGCGTGCGGCACTCCAGACAGCCGTCGGCGCGAGACAGCCAGGGACGAGCGCTCGCGGAGCTCCACAAGCGGAAACACGCTGAGGCCGAGTCTCTTCATTGCCTCTCTTTACCTCTTTCTTCCTCATTATAAAAGCCCCCGTTGTAGTCAGGGTTTGCAAGGAAAACAATTTAATACAGGACACATAATTTATAGGGTTATTTTATAGTAGTCACCCGAAGAGTCAAATACAAAAAATACAGGAAATCTGTCCACAACTAAAGACCCAAAGAGTCCAAGCTGAGGGCCTGGATTCCACAGCAATGTCCCGCACGAGTCCAGCTGAAGACCTAGAGCCCATGGCAATGCCCCCACGAGTCCAGCTGGAGGCCCAGAGCCCACAGCAATGTCTCATGCAAGTCTGTTTCATGGATCTGTGCTGGGAAGGCCCAAAGGTCAGTGGCAGAAGCTAGAAAGTCTGTGCCAGCGGGATGAAGGATCTGTGCCAGCGGGCTGAGGGATCTGCACTGGAGCCAGGAAGCGACGCTCAAAGTAAGGACCAGAGCTCCCCCGAAAAGTACCACAGCCGTCCTCAGCGACAATGAGCTGCTCCGATGATGAGAACAGCCAAGTTCCTACCAGGAAAGCCAGTGCGACAAGCTCCTCGAGGAGAACCAACAGCACCCCCTCTTCCTCTTCAGTTCTCTTTTTATGCAGCTGGTAACAATCCTCAGGGGGGCCCTCCACACCCAGCACCATGCTGACCCAGTTGCCCACCAGTTGTCAGTCCACCACAGCCCTGATTTGGGACTTCGCACATGTTTACCCAGAGAAATTTCCAGCCTCCTTACTGTTGGCTATGGCTACACAACTAAGTTCTGGCCAAAATAAAGCAGACAGAAAAAAAGAAATCGAGAAAAGATGGGCACCTCTACCCTCCTTCTCCTCTGTTCCTCACTGCTGTATGCTGGCTGGAAATACAGGGCAATGGCTAGCACTCAGGCAGTCACGTGGGACCGTAAGTTGGAAATCTGCTGACAACAGCAACATGGTAACATAAATGCTCGATCATCCTTGAAACTACCTCGCCTGCCCGCAACTAGACTCTTGTTAGATTAGAAAGAAGTAAATGTCCCCACTACTTAAGCTGCCGTTTCTGTGGGCTTTCAGCTTCTTGTAGGTGAATGTTCCATTTCAAGCCAATAACAGAAATTTAAATGTATGTCACCGTGCACTGCATGGGTTCATTTCTGCACTGATTATGTACATTTTTTGCTGGGTACATCTGCCCCCTGTCTGACACAATGGCCATATCTTCACAGCACGATGACTTTCTGCACCTGGCTCTTTTACAGATGTCTCCTCTTAGTGCTCTGACCCTTCCCAACCATCACTCCCAGCTTCTGGCTTCTGGCTTTTTGTGACCTTTTCTCCCCAAGGAGCAGCAGCATCTCAGGCCACACCCTTCCCTTTCCAGTTGGTGACGGAATGTGCCTTTTCCAGCACGTGAACACACAGAAAACAGGAAGCTGCGGCCCCGAGCTAGGTTTCAGCGGCATCCTGGTACTCCATCTCCATCTCCATTTTTCCTTCCTTTCGTAGCTTTTGAACAATCAGGTTTTCCCCTTTCTTCGATATGAGCTGGTTTGCCCAGGGGTCAGCAGTCTTCTGAGTGGGCTCCCTGCCTCCCAAAGCTCACTTCCCCCCAGCTTCTAAGCCTCCAAATGCCAGCTTCAAAAGATAGATCACTCACGATTTTCACCGCTGTGGAAAATTTCACAAAGTTGCCTAGCATTCCATAGGAAGAAGAGTCAAACGCAACTCTAACGATGGGGCGCCAGTCCACCTCCTCCTTCGTACAAGAGCCTGACCTGAGCCTGCTGATTGTCCCTAACTGCCCGCACCCCAGAATTCTGGTGAGAAACTGCTTTGTAGGGGGCAAGGAAGGAAGGGTGAGGGGCTCACACACCAGAACTCGGTGCCTGAGGAAGAGAAGAGCTCACTGGGAAGCGGTCGCCAAGGCTCCTTAAGATGAGGGAAATGCGTAGAAAATCATCCCTGCTGCCAGAGAAGGGCAGAAGCCATCCTCAACGTCAGGACTTGGGCTGCCCCCACCCCCCGGCTCTCCCTCTGCGGCTGCCTGATTAGAAAGCTTCCCCTGCAGCGCGTGGCGCCAGGCCTCTTCCCCGGCTGACAGCTATGTGGCCGGTGCCCTATCTCACAGGACACATTCCCACCCTGGCCCTTCAGCCCTTGCGTTCGGCTGCGTGTTTGCAAGGATTACCGTCCAGGGGACTAGATGCCAACAGAGGGGCCCGCTGTGTACGGGATTGAATTTCGGGTGCCAGTTTCTGATTGGTGTCTCGTAAAGGCGCCTTGAGGCAACGTCAGAGTCAGGTCCACGCCGCGCCCAGCAGAGCTGAGCTGATCCGTGCACTGCCCAAGCCGCTCCCCACCCGGCCCGGCCCGGATCCCTGTCCAGCCCTGTGTCCAGCACTCGCTCAAGCCTCTGCCTTTCTTTCACGTGTCAAGAAAAGAGAGGGGCAGCACTCAACATCACCACGTAGATCTCTGGCTCCTTGTATTCCGAGTGCCTCCGACACTGGATGTGATCAAATATTCAGGTGGGGCCACCATGGGCAGGGACAGCTTTGACAGAGGCGGGCACCTGTGGTCATAAGGATGTCCTGATGTCTACACAGAGATGTGCGCTGAGTTCCAGAGCTGCCCCTGTGACGGTTAAGTGTCGCACTCCCTGGTCGACCCCCAGCCACGGTCCTCCATCACCCTCCTCTTCCTCAGCAGAGAGCAATGACCTCTCACCTCTGTTTGCTTGGATAAAATGGCCCAGTCTTAACCACGCATGGCAGACATGCTGTGATTGGTCGTAAGTTGCTTTCTAGAGCTGGGTCACCTAGAGCTTTATCAGCAAGATGGGCTCGCATATTACAGAAAGAGAATAATATAAAACTGAAATCCCAGGAAGGAATAAAGGCAGGTGCTATCCTGAACTAATGGCCGAACAACATAGAATACTCAGGTCTCAGAAAGATTAGTAGTAGAGTTTAGGTTTTAGCTCTAAGCAACACATAACACTCTGACAACTCGTCCCAAGAAGAAATAGAATAAGCACTTTCCCAGGGACAAAAAAAATTCTCGAATCTCCTGATTTCTTCCACACTGGCTAAGGTGGACAAATTCCTGGGGACGATGCAGATGCAGACTGGTTTCATGACCTTTACCCTGGGCCTGTCTGATGTGACCCCAGGTTGCACGGAAGCCTCCTCGCCCAAAAGTTCTCACTGACTGAAAACAAAGCAGGTATCTCTATCAAGAATTTCAAAGACAGGGCCAGTGAGATGGCTCAGTGGCGTAAGCGCCTGCCTGGCAAGCGCGAGGGCCCGAGTTCAACTCCCGGAACCCACATACGAAAAAAGGGCCGGTGATATCGCTCAGCAGCACGGGCGCCTGCTGGCGCGCGAGGTCCTGAATTCAACCCCAGTACCCACAAAAAAAAAAAAAAAAAGAATTTCAAAGACAGAGAGAAATTTCCTGTATCAGGTAATGATTTGAATTGATAATGTTTTGAAATAGTTTTTTAAAAACTCATAATTTTCCAAAGGACCAACATTAAAATAGTCCCTGGAAGTATTCTAATTATCAGTGAGGTCGTAGAAGCCTTTCTGTCCACATTAAAATTTTCAGCCATGAAAAAATATCCATTTTTGGCTGTGGGAGCATTAACAGAAGTCAGTGTGGGAAACCAGTTTAGATGGAACACTAGGAAAAAAGTGCCCAACACCGGTCTATTAGAGAATGGAAGCATCTCCCAGGAGTGGTCACATCTGACCCTTTGCTGAAGCCAGTTTAAGTGGAACTGAGGAAATATACAACAGGGAGTTCTATTTTGCCAGCTGTGAATGACCAGGGTGACCTCTCAGACTATTTCTAGCCCAGATATGTAATTGGTAAGATTTTCTAGTTCTGTTACACTCCGAGATATGTGAACAGAATAACCCAGAACATTATATCTGCATGTAACTCACAATGTCTTGAGATCCAATCTCACTATTCCACAAATGAATCAGACTCATAATTTCAAATTACGGCTCAGTTCCTCCACACATAGTGTAATTAGGGCATCAATAGGCTGGATTTGTAGAAAATGCAAGGGAGAATTTTTCAATAAGTAGCGTGACTCAGTATCAATTGTCGAGGGGCTGGGGAAGGTATAATTTAGCAGCCTTGGGTGTGTTTCCAGTAATGCCCGGGCCCGGGTGGCATTGCCTTGGCCCCCAGGTAAAATGGCTCTAAAGTTTCCAAAGAAAATTGGAATTTCTAGGGCTGCAAAACTGCATTAACAATGTAATGCAGGTGTGCCCGCTGCTGCACCAGCTGGGACCCACCTCTGCCTCTGCCACGAGAAATCACTGCTGCCCACTCCTGTGCCCACCGGAAGCCTCCTTGCGAGGCTGAACCCACTCTATGGAAAAATCCAGGAGAGAGAACCTGGCTTCCACATTGGGTAGTCAGCTAGTTGGAAATGCAGCTTTTCCAGATAAAAGGCTAAATTTTTCATTTTCACCCATTTTGTTGAAATCATTACTTTCCAATAAAACAACTCGCTGTTATCATGTTTTCCCAGGCAGGGGAACTCGATTCAGATTCCACTCATCGCGCCTCCTTCCCTCTCTGCTGCCTCCACCAAGAAAACCATCGCGTTGCTGAAAGCAACTTTGAACTCACAGGCAATATTCTCTTGATGTGTGCAAAAAGTAAAACAAAATGAAAAGACATCAAACATTCTAGAGTGTCCTGAGGAAGGGACAGCCAGCTGTCATAAGGAAAAAATCATAAGGAAACAGCTGGGGAGCACCCGAGAGACAACACAGCCCCGCCGTGGAGATGGTAGGAGCCAAAGAGGTGCAAACATTCACTGCAGGGTCTGCAGGAGCAAAGGCTGAAAGCCCAGAATGGCGAGGGTGGAGGAAGCTCTGGGGTTCGCCTACGCATTTGCTCGTCAAGAGTCAGAGGTGGTTTTCCGGCCAGGCCTTGGAGCCAAGGAGCCTCGGCGATGGGATCTGGGGATGGTTAAAGCCTGAAGCGCCGTTAGAAACCATCTGCAAAGATGCCCAAGTATCCGTGATGAGGTGAGAACGTGGCTTCAGCGAGCCCAAAAATAAACCAGAAAGTCAGGTGCTAAACATTTCTCTGTTTTCTTTGAAATTCCTGTGAAACCATTATTGAGCTCAGAGCTCCCAGGGTGGAACCAGCTGGGCACTTTGTGTGGCCAGCAAGCGCCCCAGCATCCACAAAAAGCATCTTCAGGGCCCGTTCTGATGCCTCAGACCATCTTCAAAGACACTCTAAAAACGCTTTTTCGTGTGTGTGGACTTGTGGGAAACTGCATTTTGGTGAGTGCACATCGATTCAAACTGCCAAAAGGTTGATGTCTGCATTGAAACACTGAAACTCTACCCCTGACCGAGGCTGGAGACAGGAAGAATCGTGGCCTAATAACAATTTGCACCGTTAGTGAGTCCCGTGGGGGTGGGAAGTGCATTCCAGGCATGCAAAGGTCCATTCCAGTGCAGCTGGGTTCTGTGAGCTGCTTGCAGCAGGAGGATCTGGAATAAGAACCGCTTTGCTTGCACCAGCACCTGGCCACTAAAGACCTCCCTGACTTCTGGGCTGACTTTGCTTTCTAACCCACACCCCTGTAATCCCAGCACTCGGGAGGCGGAGGCAGGAGGATCGTCGTGAGTTCGAGGCCAGCCTGGGCTACATAGTGAGTTCAAGGCCAGGCTGAACTACATGGTGAGACCCTGTCGCAAAAAACCAAAATAATAATAATAATAATAATAATAATAATAATAATAATAATAATAAATGAATGCCAGCAGATGATTCCATTTTCAATTATCTTCAATTATCTTCTCCTATTGTATCTGTGATAATACAATGGGAGAGAGAAAAGAACGTGCTTAAAAATATCAAAGAAGGGCCGGTGAGATGGCTCAGTGGCATAAGCGCCTGCCTGGCAAGCGCGAGGGCCCGAGTTCGACTCCCGGAACCCACATACGAATAAAGGACCGGTGATATCGCTCAGCGGCACGGGCGCCTGCTGGCACACGAGGTCCTGAGGTCGACCCCTGGTACCCACAAAAAAAAAAAAAAATCAAAGAAGCCGGTTGCCAAGCACAGAAACAGCAGCACCAAGCTCCCGCTGCACGCAACCGTAACTCACTGGAGGGACGGCTGCCTAAACACAGCGCCTGCCCTCTGGGTCTAACCCGTCAACGCCGGTTTCAGCCCAGCGAGCACAGGTCCACACTGCCCCAGACGCCCCTGGAGCGGAAAGACCTCCAGAGCCCATGCGCGGATAGGTTGCTATTTAATTAAGAGCAGAGAAGTGGGTAGCATTCAAGGGAAGCAGAATGTTTAAAACAATCTTATTAAACTCCATCTAATAATATGCCACGATGAGAACGAGGACAACAACATGATACAAAAAAGAAAGGGGCACAAAACAACGAACTATGAAGAGGGGGTAGCGCTTGGCCTGACAAATTGTTTAAAAGATCTTCCCATGGAGAACGATCAGAATAACAAGGTGCAATTGCTGTAAAAATGACAGTAATAATAAACACCTTCCAACGAACACTGGAAAGAGGGAAGTTTGTAAATCACTTCATTTACATTCCAGGACCCCACAGTCTCGGGCACTGAGATCAGCAATACAGGGCGCAGCTCTCATTTCTTCATCAAGGTGTAGGGAAGAGCAATCCGTCCAATGTGTGGGGAAGGAGAGGAAGGAAACTAGAGGGAAATACATTTCATGAAAAGAAGAAGACCATTTTTCCTGCTCTTGAGTGGCTGCTCTTGGAGGTTTAACTTGAAGTTTAATTCAAGGATTCAAAGACAAGGTCACCGCGGGGCGTGGTGGTACACACCTGTAATCAGGAGGCTGAAGCAGGAGGATCTCTGTGAGTTTGAGGCCACCCTGGGTTACATAGTGAGACCTTGCCTCCACAAAACAAAACAAAACAAAACAAAACAAAACAAATGACAAAGTCACGGAGAGGGACCTGGAAGAAGGCACACCAGCTTCTGGGTCCCCTTGGGCAGATGGAGGCGAAGGGGAGCATCTTTTCTCTGAAGCCCTGGCTGGGAGACATCAGGGCTGCCTCCCTTCCCAGCCTGCAGCCTGCAGGGCACATGGGAGCGTGTGGCTGTCACCCTACCCCGTTCCCTGGACCAGGGCAGCTCCTGCTCAAGGGCCTGACTTCCTGTTCTGCCCTTGCCCGCAGGTCTCAGCGGCTCTGGGGTTCCTCCGGGCTCTGATTAGCCTGTCCTCCTAACATGCCCGCCTTGGGCCGCCTCCTTTGCTCCCAGAATGACCCCTGGGGAGGGATGAGGGGCTTACACTGACTGCTGAGCGAGCTCCTTCGCCCTCACGGGACAGCCTAATTGCTCCAGCAGTGTCAAAGATATCATCCCGAAAAAATAGACCTGACAGTTTTCCTCCTTTAAACAGATTAAGCCAGCCAGCAGCGCAGCTCAGTTCACATAAAAGCATGATACGGATGGGCCACTTTTCTCTCGCTTTTGGTTACAACTCATCCAGAATCTGTAAACGGTCATCATTCCTGTTTTGCCCTTGTGTGCTGCTAACACTTACAGCATAAATGTCTCCTTTTATCTTTCAGCTCTTTTTAAATGTTTTCTAAATTTCTGAGACAGGCTCTAATTTGCCCAGGCTGGCCTGAACTTGCAGTCCTCCTGCCTTTGGCCTCTTGAATAGCTGGGGTTACAAGCACGCACACTGTGCCTCGCTGAAAGGCTGCGTTTTTGAGCTAGGGAGAACTGAGGAAGGGTAGCACGAGGCACACAGTGTGTTGAGGGAAACTGAAGGTGGCCTGGGCTGGGCAGGGCTTGTCCCCCCCTCCAGAGTGGCCACCTCCCTCAGCTGTTCATCCCAGCCCTGGGGCGTGGCTGGGCTGGGTCAGGTGGCCTTGGAGGGGCTCAGAAGGAGGGAAGAGAGAGTTCTGGGTGTTTTTTCCCTTGCCTCCCTCTCTGCTGGGGCTGCCAGATAAATTACAGAATGTCTGGTTAAGTTCTAATTTCAGATTTAGAAAAATTAGTATAACTGTATTCCCAATGTTGCACGAGATGTGCTTTTAAAATGTGTTTACCTAAAATTGACATTTGAGTGGGCCTTCTCCACTTTTATTTGCTAAATCTAGCACACCTACACATCTCCGCAGAGTTCCCAAGAAACAGACGACCTCATGCAGGAGGCTGGCAGGCTGTCCTTCCGGTCCCCTGAGATCTTGCTTTATTGGGGTCCTGGTGGCCCCTAGCCCCCTGGGGCTGTGGTTCCTCCCACGAGGCCCTGCCATGGCTGGATTCTGCTGCACTGTCCTCTCTGCGTCCCTCAAGCCCTGCACAGCACCTGCGATGCCAGAGGAGGGGCTCGGAACCATCACTCCATGGGGCCAAGAGTTGGGAGCCAGGTGCGATGCAAAGAAAAAGCCACACAGAATTACAACCAGTGCCATCTAGGGACCTTCTGCAAATAGGAATGGGTCCAGAGATTAGAGAGAGAAAAAAGAATCAAGATATGTTAAGTACATGTACCTACCTCCCAAGATGAATACAAGCATTATGTACTGCAAATACGCACTGATAAAAAATTGGAAAAAAAATATACATGTATAAAAGGGATCCAGGAATGTTAGTCAGGTCCACTGAAAAGCAAGAAAAAATATAAACAGCAGAGAAGTTTTATGCCCCTCATTTGAGAAATTAATGGGATTCAAGTGAATTTTTTCCTTTTGCTTTTGTTATGCTGAAAATTTATTTTTGTGCCACACATTTTTATTTCTTTGGTTTCTTCTGGGGAACCCTCTCTCTCTGCACAGCCTGCTGGGCTGCCGTGGGGTAACGTGCTCCTCGTGGGAGGCTCAGTCTCCTGGGGTTCCTCTGACCCTGAGCTCTGAGGCATGGTGGCCGGTGGCTGTCCTGGGTGTCCCGGCCCAGCTGCGCTCACCCAGAGATTCCCGGGCCAGCACCGTGCGTAGCAGAACTCCCTGGGGGCCACTGCCCTGTGTCCTGTCACACAGCTCCATCCCTGTGACGCCAGAAGCACACACGCTGCTTCTCTAAAGTGACATCTTCCAGTTCTTGGTGGCTTTTCAGGTGTGCACACTCCTGATGGCCTGGGCAGCTTAAAGCAAACACAAGGATTTGAACCCCTTGACGTGCACGCTTGAGTGGGCTTTTCCAGGTTGGAAGAATGGTGAGCGTACTCACAGACCACCTCACGTCCTCAGATTAGATTTTATTTATTTCTTTGTATATAGTGCTAGGGACTGAAACTAGGGTCTTTGCACTGAGCTACATCTCCAGCACTTGTTTTTACTTTTTATTTTGAGACGGGGTCTCCCTAAGTCACTATGTTGCCCACTCTGGGCACGAACGGAAGATCCTCCTGCCTCAGTCTCCAGAGTGCAGGGCTTACAGATGTGCACCGCCGGGCCCGGCTGCAGATTAATTTTCAGCACCAACACATTTCCAGTTATCCATTTTCTATGCTAAGCTAGGCGAGCAGTTTCAAAGTGCTAGAAACATACCATGAAATGAATGGATCACACTCAATTGCTTTCTGAAAAGTGCGTTTGTATGTGGGTGGCACAGGCCGGCTTCCTGGCAGGAGCCTGAGTGTTGTGCAGATCCCAGAGCGGAGGGCTTGCTTTAGTGCTCTGCCTTGTCATTTTTTTTTTTTTTATGTGGGTACCGGGAGTTGATCTCAGGACCTCAAGCTTGCCAGCAGGCGCTTATGCCGCTGAGCAATATCACCGGCCCTTTTTTTCCTTTATGTGAGTACCGGGAGTCGAACTCAGGACCTCACGCTTGCCAGGCAGGTGCTTGTGCAGCTAAGCCATCTCACTGGCCCTGCCTCGTCATTTTTAAACAAGGGCCCAGTCCTTTCCTCTCTCCCTGGGACCTATAAAGGAGGCAGCTGGCCCTGTGCTTCAAGAACAGTGAAAGAGGAAGAGGGGCAGCAAAAGAACATTGGAGAAATGGGTGTGGGGGTCCTGTCTTCTAGAATGTGGGCCAGGGGCTGGGTGACATTGCTCAGATCTCAGGACACACTGCTGCGTGGTGCTCATGACCTCTACTCTCATGACGCCCCAGAGCAAGCGAATGCGTGAGACACATGCCCACGCCTGCCCACGCCTTCCCACGCCTGTCCATGCCTGCCCACACCTTCCCACGCCTGCCCACGCCCACCCACACCCTCCTGCACCTGCTCACAGGGAGGTAAAGCCCTGGTGACACTAGGCAGTCTGCAAGGCTAGGCTTTAGCAAAGGAACAAAAAAATCACACTTTGAAGTAATTTTTTAAAAGATGACAGTCTAGTCTGTTCTTGGCTTTCCTAAAGTTAATGAAAATTGGTCCCTTCCCTAAAACAAGGAGAAACACCACCCCCCCATTTAGGGAAGGATAAAGGATTGTGCTTGGAGTGAAACAGCACCATTGCTGGATTGAGTAGCCCAAAGATTTGAGCCAGATTCTCACAGTTCGTCAGTTTTGACCGGAAACTCCAATTGGTTACTGATAAGGAATCTGGGAAAGCGCAGTCAGTTGAGTGAAATTTATGTCAGCTCTAAAGAGTTCCCAGGCGCAGTCCCAAAGGTACAAGGTGTGTCCTCTTCCACCTCACTCATCGGCTCTGGTGCCGTGGGGACTCTGGCTCCTCCTCAGAGTCAACGTGACTGTGAAAAGGAAACATTTTGAATCAATTCAGGACATCAAGGCAGCCAGGACAGCTCAACTAAAGACACTCAGGAAAGAACACTCCAGAGCTGCTGCAAAAGTGGCGAGAAGGATGGGATGAGTGTGTTCAAAGCAAGGGGAGATACTGTAAAGACGGTTAATGGGATGTGTCTTTCAATGTTATAAATATTTTTAATTCAAACATTCACCATATTTTTGATCACACCCCTTATGTCCCAAGCTTCCTAGCAGACGGCTTTCCTGGACATCCTGGAAGGCTTCCCCCCGTGGCCTGACAGCACCTGTGGTTGCTTCCTTTGTCTGCACAGCTTAGATGGGAAAACAGATCCATCCAGGAGGGAGATCCAGCTTCCAAAGCCATCCACCCTTCCACGCACAGAGAACACCCTTCCCCAGAGAGACCCCCAAATTCCCCTGCTCCCCGAATCCCAGGCTGACCCCACGCAGGTGGACCCTTCAAACTCAAGCCATCTTATCACGTAGCACAAGCTGGTTCTCACTTCGGAAAAACGGCTGGCTGCGCAAATCAATTTTCTAACTAAGATTATGACATTTTCCTGACATAAAAGAGCAAAATGTTTTCAAGCACATGAGAACTGTGATTCCACACAAACTGTTAAATAAAGTGTAGAGGCAGCCACCCCTTTGAACCTGTGCTGGACCCAACAGGCCACACCACATAGGGTCACTCCCGATGAGCTCCACTGTCACCAAGCACGGCTGTGTATCTGACCCTCGAAGAAACCAGGAGAGAGGCCAGAGTCAAAGCCCCGAGCAGGCCTGCACTACCTGTGCGGGAAGGAAGCCCTTCTGCTGTAAGCTTCACAAAGAGCAACTTCGAGATAACCAATCTGCTCCTTGTTCTCTGTTTCCGCTTTTGTCAGCTTTTCTGTCTATGAAACCAGCTTCCTCTGTGAGGGTCAACCAAACACACATTGTACCCTACAGACACAGATGTCGCCAATTCTAGCATTGCAAATATAAACTAAGTAAGTAGTTTAAACTAAATGTGTTGTAGTTTTCTCTTTTGACAAAGGAATCGATAAGCAGAATCTGGGACATTCCTACCTTCCGGTTAGGTTAGGATGCCAAAGGACAAAAGGATCAACATTTTCCTAGTTCAAGATATTTCCTAGGCTTAAGAAGATCTCAAATGGTAATTCCTTTTGCATAATTCATAACTTCAGTTTTTCACTAAGACATAGGAGTCTTCTTTGTATAATACGGAATAAAATTCTATCTTCAGCTGGTTTAAAGTTGGCCAACTTTCAATCGCAGAAAGAAGGAAGTAGGGAGGGAGGAAAGGAAAGGAGCAGGGGAAGTATGGATAAACCTGTAAACAGGTACTCTCCTTCAGTGCTTTAAAATTAGCAAGTTATCCACAAGCCCCCCTCTACCAGAGGCAGGTTGGTGATGGTGCTTGGACATCGTGATTTCTGGCTTAGCTATGATGTAACTTATTAACCGCAGCCTGTCCCAGGGGCTCAGCCCACAGCCCACCCAGGTTCCTAGTTCATTAAGTAGGTGCCTGGTCAGGAGAGAGAAAGCGGAGGCAGCCTGGCGTGTTTGGGCTGCAGACTGGAGGACCGAAGCTGCCCTCCTGTTACCTATGTGACGGACCCAGTGTGTGCCTGGCCTAAGTCAGGCTCCCGCCCTCCCCACAGGGTGGCTCTGTCAGGGCAGCACGTGCGAGCAATTTTAGATGGTGCCAATCTGCACAAACACAAAGAATGATGAGCAGAGGCCAGCACGGTTCTCCACTCCTGTTAACAACACATCCAGCACATTCACGCCAAAGACAGTGGATTAGAGTTATCGTATTTATCCAAGGGGTTGTTTACTCACTGAAGTCATTCTAATGCTCAACCCAAAGGGTAGAACAAATTTTAAGAAGTCACTCTTATAACTGAGATTGACAGCGGTACATTCCGTGTCCCTAGGATCACCTTCACATGGGACCTCTTCGCTCGTTGATGCCTGAAAGCCTGGTTAATAAGCAATCCCAATGTCATTCTTTCCTTGTCTGGATCAATACGAGGCGCAACCTCGGGTGTCCACTTTCTCCTTCTGGAACACAGATTCTTTGGAGTGCTTGGGGCACGAAGGACTCTCTCTCTCTCCTGAGTTTCAGCCACCCTTGTTTGGAATTATTTCCCTTGTGGTAGCTTCAAATATGGAAAAAAGAAGAGAAAGAGCCCAAGCACCTCGGAACTTTGTGTCGTTTTGTTTTTTCACCTTGCAAGCTGTGTGGCTGTTGCAGTCGCAGCAGCACTCCCTATCCGTGGGTTCAGTGGAGCCCAGGTTTTGTGGCACCAGCAGAAATCAGATTTAAGGCCTCGTGGCCCAGGAAGTGCCACACACCACAGACATGGATAACTTCAGGGCTGCTTTGTCCACCGCCAGGTGCAGCCTGTGACTTCATGAAGAACACATTTCTGATACCTGTCACAGCCTCAGATCTTTACTTGGTCTCTTTTCAAAGACATCACAGTGTTTCCACACAGCTATGGAGATGTACACAGCACTGGCAGGTCCACAGCTGTGGACCGCAGCTCACAGCCCAGGGGCTCCAGACACCTGACCTGCCAGCTCATGGAAGCAGCCACGATATGTAGCGGGGCTGCCTGCTCTGCCACTCTTCCCTGTGTCCGTCCTCCAGCTCTGATGTGATCCCATCCCACATTTGAAGCAGAACAGAGCCACGTTGCTCCTGGAGGCTCTTGCAGGACCTGAGCCTTCCCTGGCCTTTCTAGAAGTTGCCATCTTCCTCTTGCTGTCCGTCCCCGCCATCCTGTGCCCAGGAGCAGGGCCATGCTGGCAGCACCGATAGCCCAAACTGCCTCCTCTGCCAGCCGCGTTAACAAGCCCTCCCTACCTCGTTCCTGGATCCCACATCGGCTCCTTCTCCATCCGCGCTGACGCCCGACCCTCACACACAGGCCTCACTCCGCACCTCGCGTGAGGACGGCGGAGCCAGCGCGTCCCAGCAAAACCAGCCCAAGTCAGTGTGCAGATCCTGAGAGCTCCCGTGCATGGAGAGCCCCAAATGACAGATTCTTGGTGTCCACTGGGTGATGCGAAGCCCAAGGGCAGCGGAGGACAGTGAGTGCTCTAGGAACCCATATTTGGATGCTGTTTCTTATCTGAAAACCCTCACAGAGATGAATGGTAGTGTACATATCTGTCTAGGAACGCAGGTCCTTTTCAGTCAGTCTCTCCACCTGCTTGACAGAAGAATAAGAAAAGCACTCGGCGTGCCCCAGTGGGTGCGCTCCCTCCAGCTCCGAAGGTAACATAACTTGCACTCCCAGGCTTCGGGTTTTACTCAACATGGGGAGAGGAGCGAACCGAGCACAATACCTGAAGTTATCCATCATTAGCAACCTAGAATCGTATCAAGTCGGAATAAGTCCCACATGCTCCTGGCACATTCTCCCATCTGGTGGGGACTTCCAGAGCCACAGCTCCTTGTCCAAAGAGAGGACGCACTTGTTCAGGCAAGGCGCCCGAACTGGCGGTGTCGCTCACACACAGCAAAGAAACCCCAGCGGCAGAGGAGCCCGTAGTGACCCGAATGCTTCCCTGTGGGGCCCTGACCCTCAGCCTGGACACGAGGATCCTCCTGTGCAATCGGGTGTGTCCCCGGGCTCTGCACCCCAAAGCAGGGCCCTTTGCAAACAAACGCACCACGGCTCCTCATGGCGGGAAGTCCATGCCCGTGCCAGAAACTCAGTCCAGCTTGGCTACACCTGCAGCCTTCCCCAAGAGGTGGAATAACTTCCCTCTTGCACCGGAAGTCTCCCAGCTTCAGCGGTCCTTCCAGTATTTCTGTGCGTCCATAATAAACTTTAACTCTGGGTTCTCTCTGGATGACCACTATCAAGACACACAGCAAAACATCCAGAAAAAGTATTGTCTTGCAAAATAAAAACCTCTTAGTTGTAGCCAAACAGGTAGTTAGTTATAAGTAATCTAGATTCATGTAGCTGTGTCTGCATTTATAAACACGTTTGAATTGAATTTAGCTACCCACACCTGCTAAAGGGATGTGGCCGGGAGCTATGAACTACTGTTTCGCTCCCATAGAAAGTTACATCAGGAAACAAAGGAAACCTTGGACCTGACTAAGCAAATAATGAATACGCTATTCACAGAGCAATAAAACTCTCTGGATCACCCACATCCTAACAAATTTATTTTCTAAATTTAAAAAGCATAATATTTCTGGAAAAGTTTTCTTTGTACAGCAGGCGATTCCATAAAATCTAGAATTATAAGAACATCATGTAACAAAATTCCAGCAGAACCCCAAATGTAAGCTGGCCCTCACTGAGGTCTTTACGAATACAAATAATTTCAAAGCACTATCATACACTCACGTCGTCCTCACTGCTTTAAATGTTAAACAGAGACCTCAGATAAATTTATAGTATTTGGAATAATAGCATCCTGACTTGCAGGCAACCAGCGGAATTCGGAAATGCTCGCTTTAGGATTAAGCAGCTCCTGTCCAAATCGCATAGCATTTGATGTCTAACATGGCACATTTCTGTCCCCAGAGGTCCTTGGTCCTCCAACTCAGGTAGGCAATTTCATTTGCTATTATAAGAAACATACATTAACATAATAGATTTCCCTAGGTACCTGTGTGACAGAGTAAAACAGTTTGAATTTCAACAGAATGTAATATTAAGTTAAAACAGAAATTCCAAGATCCAGGAGTTTAAAAATCAGAACTTAAGCAATTTAAGAGTCTCTAGGAAAAAATGTCTTCTACCCTACTTCTAGAAGTTTTACCCAATCTTTAGTGGGCTACTGCTAGCTTTTGTCTTTGTTCCTTTTTAGAGGCAAAAGCCTCTAAAAACTACTTAGTATTATAATAATGTATCGTGTGCATATATCATATATTAGCAGAAATTAAGGTACTGCATGTTAATAACAATTTGGATTTATACAGTGCCATTATCCTATAATTATCAAATAATATCTTTTACCACTAAAGGCAAATATCTTTTAATATCTAGAATTATATAATGAAAAGCTTTATTCATAGCATCTTGAATTTTTCCATTCGATTAATTTTTAAACCTTCAGAAAAGACTCACTCAGCTTCCACAGGTTGAATCAGTCTTCGGTTGGGATAAAGTTTGCTTTTGAACAGCAGGAAGTGGCAGTCCAAGAACTGAGCTGACAGAGCCCTTTGGAGCAAGCCCTGGACGCAAGTCACACACTGGAGGACCACGGGCTGCCCAGGGGACAGCTGACAGGCAGAGGCCTGGGACCCACGGGCTCAGCCACCACCAAGCCTCACCTCCAGACTCCAGCCGGGCAGGGACAGCAATGAGTTACCCCAAAGCAGCAGTTCCCAAAGTGTGGAGCAGGAGTTCTGGGGTGCCTACCTCCTCTGGGGGAGCCCACTTGATCAAAACCATTGTGGATCTTACGAAAGACATTGCTATTATAAAAGATGTGGCTTGATCTTAAAAGATATTATTTTCTTCTTAAAATCTCATCCTCTCACAAGTGTGTGCTAGAATGTTTTAGGGACCGCCCACCACAGGACGTCGCAACAAACGGACTCCGGCTGCCCTTTGCTAAGCCAGACATTGAGGAGAAGTGCAAGAACGTACACTACTGCCAGTCTCTTCACTAAACACTTTTCTGTTTTGGAAAATATAATTACTTTTCAAAAAGAAAAATTGTTGCTCAGGTCAACCTGTAGTAGGTTTATTATTTTTTAGTGAATTAATAAGTAAACCTTGTTTATGATTTCTCCACTGTTAATTTCTAATGTGGGAGCCAGCGATAGATAGAACCAACATCAACAAAGTTCTCCAGGGTCTTCAGGAGTTTTGAAAATCCAAAGAAGTTGTAAAAGCAAAAAGTCCAAAGCCAGTAGAGCAGGGGGGCTCTGAGAAGTCTCTGCATTTTGAATCTCCACAGCTGTGAGGTTGTGAGGGTTGATGGACGTGAGCTCCAGTGGACGGGTGGGTGTGAGTGTAGGAACCAGGAAAGTCAGTGGGGCCCCTTGGCACCCCACATTCAGGTGCTCCCCTATAGCCGGCAGCTGTAATTTCCCTTTTAGGCTATAATTTCCTCTGTCCCATCCCTTACTCTGATCAAGACATTCTCTACCTAGTGACACAGTGATGCCTACACCCAAGAGGTCACCACACTGACCCTGGCCAGTAGCATGAGGACAGCACAAAGGATTGCTCTTGAGAACCCTAAGTGTTTTCAGTCCCTAGGGAATTTTTTTTGAGACAAAGTCTCATTGTGTACTCCAGGCTGGCCTTGAACTCAGCATGTAGCCCAGACTAGCCTTCGACTCACCCTGATTCTCCTGCTTCAGCCTCTCAAGTGCTAGGATTACAGGTGTGCACCACCACCCCTGGATCCTAGGGAATTTTTACATGTGCATTTGTGATTGGCGTGACTCAAAATTTGATTAGTGGATGCCAGCATGAATCTCATCCAGTGGAAGGCAAGAGTCATTTTCCACAAAAGGGGACATCGTTCTGGAATGGATAAGAAGCAAGAAGAGTCAGAGCTAGCCCTGCCAGACCACACTGTGACTCTACATCACGGGGAGCTCGCATGATTTCGTGCTTCTTCCACCACAACTGCCCAAGCTAAGGACCTAGGGTAAAACTGGGGCTGTTTTCCACATGATCTCTGCGCCTCTGGTTGCTGCTCACCTCCAGCTCCCCCACACCACTGTCCAGATTCTCAATCCTAAAAACCAGCATGATCTACTCGAGAGGTTAAGGCAGAAGGGTCGCGAGCTCGAGGCCAGCTTGCAGATAGGGATGAAGCTCAGTGCTTGAGTTCAATCGCCACTACTGCCAGAAAAATTAAAAATACAAGTTCATCCCTACAATTTAAGACCTCGATAGCACCTGGAGAGACAGGGTGCAAATGCAGCCCGCATGACTATCATTTTTATTTGCTAGTGAGTCACTGCAGGGAACGCGACACAGCCTGGTTCAGCACCACCCTGGGCCCAGTACCGTGCTGGGCACTGCGCAGGGTGAAGCAAGTTTCCAAACCTCCTTCCCAGAGTCAAGCACTTCACAGTTTTCAAAGCACTTATCTCATTTTATCCTCACAACAACTTGGATGGGTTCTCACCAACCCTAATGAAGAAAGCAGAGAACTATATTTGCATTGTAATTACCATGTTGCCCAAAACAGGAGTCCTCTTTGGGGAGGGAACCTGCTCTTATCACCACATTTAGCGAGCTCTGTTTTCTTGGAGAAGCCAGACCCCAGTGCTCTCTGTGAATTGCTAAATTCCACTCTGTGCGGAGGCGCAGACATAAATAGTAAGCTGATTCGGATGGAAGGCAGGAGCCACACCTGCTGCACCCCCAAGGCAGCAGATGGACGGGGCAGGAATAGCTGGACCGCTCCAGTCCTCTTACCATTTTCTCCCGATGTCTTGTCTTTTCCATTGGTTGCCCCAGTGCCTTGTCGCTAAAAAACATAAAGAAAGAAGGAATTGTCAGGCACAGTCAGGGTTAGTATGGTCTCTCATCCTTGCATTAAATCCAGCACTGTGTTACTTTCGCTCGGAGAGTTAAAGTGCACGCCACCAGGATAGATCAGCCCAGGAAAGGGTCGCTGTGTCGCATGGACAGCCTCCCGGCCTCCCCGCTCCATGGCCACCACTGGCTGAACATGGTTCACTGTCACAAGGAAGCCGGACAGGGGACTGCTGCTGATTGAGCGTAACCTCACAGAGAAGATAAAGGAAACGGCCAAGGGTTTGTGCCAACCACAAAGAGATCAAACTGTCACCTCTGTCAACTGTTATATTCTCATGCCAGTCCCTGTGCACAGTAAATTGAAATCAGCTAAACAGCTCTCGTGCTCATATCAGAGCTTCTCACATTGCGGAGCTGGTTTTTTCTGTCATTCCATTCATTCATCACAGAGAGTTGGTACATGTACCTAAAGCATCTTAGTTCTTTTTACGTCCTCTTCCCGCCTTTCTCTCTCCCCTCCCTCCATCTCTTATTCTCCTTCCCTTTTGCAAAAAATCTATCTCCCTGTTTCTCATTATCTGGTCTTTTCGAATTGCTGTCATTGTCGATGCCTACCCCTTGCATTTTTATTTTACCAGGTTGACCAGAAGTAGGAGGAATTTTATGGCTAGATTTGTGTCTTTGAGTAAGATTCTATGGGTGTCAAGTTTATGCATTGCATGGTTTCTCTTACCTGAGCACCCCAAAGTATAAGTAAACTAAAGAGCAAAATAAAAGACAGACAATAGGAAACAAGAAGATAGATCTTTTGCAAAAGGGAAGGGGAACAAGGGATAGAGGGAGCTGGGAGAGAAGAGAGGGGAAGGGGAGTAAAAAGAATTAAGATGTGTTGGGTACATGCACCAACTCCCCACAAGGAATGCAATCAACATATACGGCAAACATGAACTAACGAAAATTAAAAGAAGAAAACACTCTGTGGACATGAGGTCTGGGGAGATTCGTACAATGTGGGGAGTGTGTGTAAGCCTGAAGTACCTTTCCCCCGAGCTCTATGTGATCTTCATAGCTATTCTAGTCCTTGGAGGGAGACGCATTCTGTTGATTCAACTTTTGGCCCATTAACAGAAAATACAACTTGAGTTGAAAAGAAGTGAAGAGATTGCAAAGTTTCCTAGCTTCAACAGAAGGAAATGAAGCGGGGGGGAGGGGAGTCCAAGGTCATGAAGGTATCGGTGGTGGCCAACATCGGAACCTGGGCTTCCCTAGCATCACTGAGGAATCATCTTTGAGACATCACCTCCAGAAGGTGTCCTGGAAAGAGTGAGGACAAGGAACATGGAGGAAACCCATGAAGGGGTAATGGTGGCCCTGAAACCTTCACCTGGATCCAGGATTGCAAGCCACAGATAATCTCAGTAAAATAATAACCAGCTCCCTTTGGTACCCAACACCATCACGACAAGTTCCCAGATCATCAGTCACCCACGTGAACAGAGCATGGGTCATGTGGAAAATCCCGCTTGCAGGTTCTGATCAGTGGAGCCTTATATTAGTACAGTGACCGTCCTGTGGACAGCAGCTGCCCTGTGCACATGACAACGCGACGGAGGCAAAGCAAAGTGCCCCACGTGTCACCACACCCTCGCCCTGCACCCCAGTCCACAGGAGTGTGAACAGCTGCCCAGGTCAGGGGTGCTCTGCCCACTCTGCGACCAGGGCCTCTCTCAGAGCTGGAAGGTCACAGAAATGTGGGTCTTGTCTCTGTATTTAACTTGGAGCTAGAAACACCCTGCCCGTGCTTGCAAGGAGATGGGAGGTCACAGCCCTCAGCCAAACACCAACTGTATTTTTTCTTTTTGTTTTTGTTTTTCTGTACTGGGGATGGAACCCAGGGCCTCCCACATACTAAGCAAGGGTTCCACCACCGAACTATGCCTGCAGGCCTTTTTATTTTTTATTTTGAGACAAAGTCTCACTAAGTTGCACAGGGTGACCTTGAACATGGGATCCTTCTGCCTCAGCCTCTCCAGTAGCTGGGATTACAGGCATGGGCACCATGTCCAGTATCAACTGTTCTTGAAAAAACTGCCAGGTAGATCCCCCACCCCGACACCCTCTGTTTCCTAAAGAAGCCTGCAGCTGCATCTTCACTTATACCAGATGACCTGTTTCTTACACGTAGTAGATTTGCAAGTAAAAGAACCCTTCCAAGAAGGGGGCTTTCTACAAAATAAAAACAGACAGAAATCTGTTCTTGTCTCGATGCCTCCTCTGTTCCAACACAAAGCCACTAAGTTCACAGCAGTGGCTGGAAACCTGATTACCACCGAGACTCAGGCTGGCCGATGACACCCCCACAGCCTGAGGTGGCAACTACTCCAGTTTCTGACTCCTTCCCTGCATAATTCGTAGACTGCTGGGGTGGGGGAGGAGCATTCTGCAAAATAGGACAGCGTTTTACAGTAGAATAAAGTCAAATTACTGTAAATGGAGTACAAGAAATGCACCCACGAAGTCAGCGCAGGCTCGGCCCCACTGTCTTTCAACACCTTAAGCGTGAAGACCTTTCAAATGTCACGAGCGCCGTCTTGTTCCATCAAAGATCGCCTTCTGGAAACCAGAGGGGGATGGAAGGAAACGTGCGCAGAGAGAAGGAGGCATCTTTTACGTTCCCAGGCAGGGTTTCTGTGTCAGGTCGCATGTGATGAAGGCAAAATGAAGTCGACAGACGTCAGGGGAGTTGGTGTCACAGATCAGAAAATGATCCTGACAAAGAGGAACGAGTCATTGAAAGCATCTTTTCTCAGAATTCTTGGCAACCTGTGATGTTTTCAAGGATGTAGGGGCAGAACCTGGTCTCACACTGGGTCGCATGGCGACCACACCTGCACGGGGCGTCGGGTCTCCCTGGAGCGGAAAGTGTCCTGGGACCACAGTGCACACTGCAGAAGCCAGGCCCGAGGGCCCCTGTGTGTCACCCCAACTCTGGCAGAGTCTCTACGAGGTAGATGTTTGTGCCAGCAGCAGCAGCCTCCTTTCACCAAGTGCCCCCTACGGCACACAGAGGACTTTGCTCAGGGTCATACAGCTGGGAAGTGGTACAGCCAAGATGCAAAATCCAAGGGCAAGCTTCCCAGCTCTTCCTCTTCGGGAGCACCTCTCGGCACTGCATGCTGCTTCCCCCTCCACCAGTAAGCGGAGACTGATGAGGCAGGGAGACTCGGGTCTGAGGTCTATGGGACTCCATTAGCAGCCAGAAGCTGAGAGTTTGCAGAGTGTTTCGTTTTCAGGAAGAAACAGTGAAACCAACAGTGAAGGGCTCGATTGTAGAAATGGTGTGAGATCTTTTTATAAAGTTTAAAAACACAAACACCAGAGCTGGCCATGCTGAAATATATGGATGTGTGGGTGGATGGATGGATGGATGAGTGGATGGAGAAGTTGATGGGAAGATGAGTGGATGGATGATAAGTGGATGGAGGTATAGATGGATACATGGAGAGATGGATGGATAAATGGGTCAATGAGTAGATAGTTTGTGAGAGATATATGGATAAATGGATGGATGAGTGTGCGGTTGTATATATGGATGGATGGATGGATGGGTGGATGGCTGTATATCTACCTAGGGAGAACTTTTCCTACTTTCTGCACACTCCAATATATTAAATTATGTAGATATCTGGACTGAATAACATGGTGGCGTATTCATGATGCTACACAATCATTTCTGAGAATTCCAGAATCTCACATCATGAAATAAGTACAAGGAAGGACCCAACACTGAATTTTAAAATTACAGCTTGAAAGTCATCTTTTGCTCTTCTCCACACTGGCAGCAAGTATGGATGCTGTGAAATCTACTGAAGGACAATGGAAAGACAGAGGGACTTGGGCAGATCCTTCACTAGGTGAGAACTACCCTAGATTCTCAATTCTTAGACAGACTGACAGACTTCCAAGGCTCAGAAAGTGAGGCTTCCTTTCTCATCAATACTCCCTAATAAAAATACAGCATCTTAGAATTCGATAAACCCTCAATTAGAACCTAAATAACTATTGCACATGTAAAAGATCCTTGTACCTTCAATGTCCCTTCTGCTAATCTACCATGTGCCAAGTACACATTAAAATGCAAGAGGGGTATTTAAAGGTAGGATTTTTGAAGTAAATTTTCCTGACAGCCTCACTGTGCCAAGATCTGCTGAAAAATAACAAAAATATGTCTCTGCCTGTATTTCCCAGAAAGCAGAGCCTGAGGACAGGGTTGCTTGTGCTGCAAGCTGATGAGAGGCAATGCCAGAAAGGCGGGGAGAGGATAGGAAGCAGGGGAGGGGATTCATCCAGCTGGCCTTGTCAGGTCCCACCAAATACTCATTCTGGGGTTGCCCCCAAAGCTGCGTACATAGCTGAGGACAGAGCCTGGACAAGGGGGAGGTGAAGAAGGCATCCACCGCTCCTATCTCATTGATCCAAGGTGCCGACAGAGCATCAATTGCCAGTGTATCAGGACTGTGCCAAGTCCCCCACCTGGCATCGACAGGGGTTGATAAGGAAGCCTCAGGCCAGGAGGTGAAGGTACTGGTGGAGGTGTTTGGTGTGGGCGATGACAAGCTGTCCCTAAGCTCCTGCATGAAGTCCTGGGATCCATGCCAAGCTAGCTACCCACGCAGGTCCTCCCAGACAGGGTCTGCCATGATAGTCAGGAGGTGTCTGGCAGCATGTGAACCTGGCTGGGTGGCTTCTTTTTCAACCAACCTGCCAAGTCATGGACAACCTCCTCGGATCAGGTGCTCCCCAAGTGGAATAAACCACGCCGTTTCCAGGTAAACAGCTGGCTTCTGGCCCATTCCTCCATGTACTTTGAGTTTTGAACGGATAGTAGGCTATGTCTGCCAACTTCAAAGCTATCCAGGAGTGCCCACTCCTCAATATCACCATGGCCCAGTGGTGCAGGCTCTGATAGGAAATGTGCTGGCTTCCTGAACGCAGCTAACATATTCAAACAACCTTGGGCTGTGCTTCCTGAAAATCCTGCTCGTGCTTCCTTTGAACTTAGAGGACTCAATGACTTCTCTGTCCCCTGCTCTTCACTGTAAAACCTGTTACAAAACCACCGTGTTCTTGGAATAACTACAGACAGGCAGGCTGAGGCCGCCATTTGCCTTACACAGGACGTAAGGGTGCACCAAGAAGTAACCAAGGTAAATAATGTTTAATGTAATATTTTTAAAAGTCAAAATACTGCAAGAAGTTCTGATGGGCAAAATATTAAAATTATAAAGAAAGACAAGATTGGAATTACTGGTAGTTCCTTCAGCCTTGGGCTATAGGGTATCTCAACCCTAAGTAAGTAAAAGATTCAAGAAATCCAGGAATTCCAAGGGATTAGAAAATCCTTCTAACACAGTACAGTTGTTGACAACCTATCATTATGTCATGGGCCATGACTAAATGTTAAGAACATATGCTGTCATTTTGTTAATTTTTATTTCATGATTTCTAGAGTAATGGAGTGAAGAGTGCCTCTGTAATACTTGGCCACAAGTATTTGTGGCCGTACCCACAAAAATCAGTGTACCATTCATATGTCACTTCATTATTAATACTAATCCTCAACACGAGACAGGCCATGCTGGTCTGGAAAATTGTTCATCCAAGTACATGTGGTTCCATCTTTAAGATGAAGCACAACTTCTCATGAAGAGATATTCTACTTATTTTTTTATTCTAGAACGCTGAAGGGGATGAAATGTGAAAGGAATTCGAGTTGGTTAAATTTTGGATCCAAACTGCAATCCAAAAATATTCTATGAATCTACACTGATAACATCTAAGCAAATAAATCTGTGTTCACTATAGGATATTTAATTTGGTGAACTATGACTTGATTACAGTATCAGCTCTTCTGAAGCCCCCATAGTTAGGGAACGAGGAGCTTCCCAAAGGAGTAGGGTTCCGGGTCAACCCAAATTCCTCAGGCTCCACCTACACCCCACTTCTTCACCTCCCTTTCCTCCTCCTCTTCAGTAGACTTGTCCATTTGGCCACCAAATATTGGAAAGAGCTTTATCCATGAATTCAACTTCAGAGGCACTAGAGAAGATGACTCTCATGCAGGGAAGGGGTCTGCAGAGGACAAGGGACACAGAGGCCCACGGTCACCGCAGGCTCACAGGGGCATTTCTTCTCAGCCCCATTTCCAAGCCCTGCAGGTATGGAAAGAAACGAGGCTCAGACAGCTGATGTCCAGCGCCCACTGCTGCCACACAAGCAGAACTCCCAGTTAAAGGACTGCTGTCTCCCAAACTCAGAAATACAAGATTCCTTCTAAAAGCAGGTGACCAGTAATCAAACACCTGCTCCGGTATGCAGCATCACCAGCTGTGAAGCTCACGGCGACAGAGTCAGATGGCAGCCCAGACTCCCCTTCTCTGTCCTGGGCTACTCCCAACCCGGAGGCTCAGGTGGAGAATAAACCGGCCCAGCCGATGCGGTGGGCAGACCTACGAGCCAAGAGTGACTGAGATCAGAGGGCCGCACCAGGACCCTCTAACGCGCCCTGCTCTCATGTCAAGAGGGAGGGGCAGCTGTCTGTGGCTGGGGAGCCCCTCAACAGCCTCAGTTCCCTCCCTCTGAGAAGATGAGATGGTCACCTCTGACCCCTGCTGGCCACTGGGGGCTGGCCGCCCGGGCACTTGCTCTCCCCTCCTGCTCCAGAGAGCCGGCATTCAGTGCTCTCCCTTGGAGAGCTTTTCTGTATGAAGACGGGGGACAGTCCTTGTCCCAAGGTGCTTCTTAGCATTTTGTCCTCTCTTACCAGCATCTGGCCTCTTTTGGCTCCTGGCAACCAAGCTATTGCAGAGGTTTCTCCAAAGGAGGAGAGCGCCATCCAGCCGCTCCTCCAGTGCCGTGGAAGCCCTCCTTCCCAAGTTCTGCTCAACGCCACCTAGCCCCGTTTCTCATTTTCTCCTGAGTTCTTTTCTCCCCGGTGCCGTCTTCCTTCAGGCTGCAGCGTCCTAATCCGCACAATCTTAATGATTTGAGGGTCTCTAGCTTCCCTGAAACAGCAGCATCTCCACAAGCAACTCCTCAGATGAGTCATACACAAAGGAAAGCAGGCAGATGCGTGTTGTGGCGGCACAGTGCACTCGGGGACCATAAAGGGTTGGATACCGCACAGTCCAAGCAGAATCGACCTCCTCGTCAGGAGAGGCGCTGAGTGGAGAGCGGCCCCCGGTTGCCCAAGTGAGCTGCTGTTTTTCCCGTGCTTGCTTTTGAGCACCATGTTTATAAGAAGCAAAGAGGCGCATTCGTGTGGTATCATATTTAATGTTTTATTGATGAAAGAATGTGAATGAGTCTCTTAGATGATCAGAATCTAAATGAACAGGGGAGCAAAACCACAGCAATTGCACCGAGAAATAGAGCAACAGCTGGGCTGGCCAGCAGGTCGCCGATGAGTGCTCAGGGCCACCGCGGTCATTAAGCAAGTGGCGTCTCGGGAACATCAAAGCATCTCATTAAAAGCGTCTTTTAAATCAAAGCCCCCAAATTTGTTTGAAGAGCAGTAGAGACTTCCATGCTAACATTTTATGATGGAACAGATCTGATTTTGCCACTGATATTTTTAAATCGTCTGTAACTCTTCTAGTAACATTACAAAAACTGAGCATCAAAAGCTCCACTAATTTAATCCCTAAAGGTGTAGAAATTAATGTCAAAAGAAAACTTCAACTGGGTTTAAAAAAGAAAAGGGCATTTTCAAAAGTGATGAGATTTTCAATGACAAGCACATTAACCTTTCCAATTCCTCCTCTGTGCTCCGGCTGTCACCTCTGAAAGACCCACAGGGTGAAATTTCCCTCAAATACTGCCTTCTATTCCTAGCACTTCTATCCTGACCTTTATGGTAAGAGAACTAATTGGCATTGCCGTACCTCCCGCAAACTGTTGAAGGGTTCCTCATTTTCAGGCACTCATGATTTATTTTGCTAAAATTAATTTTATACTTTATCCTGCAGTCATATTTTTGAAATTAGTACCTTTGCCCTAAAAAAGAAATCTTCTTTGCACCAATTTCTTTTTTAGAGAATGCTGTTTCTCTACTTTCAAAAGTAGAATGTGGTCATTCTGAAATGTAGAGAGCATACACACCCCAGGAAGAAAGCAAAAACCACTGATAATCCAACTAGCCGGAGTTAAGCCACATGAATACTTCAAGATATTCCCTCTCCTCTTTCTTCCTTGTGAACATGTGCAAACACCGTCTCCATTTTATAAAATGGTTGCACACCGTGCAATTTCTCAACAGGTATAAGTTGCAGCTTAAAGGGCCTCTCTAGCTGAGGGCCTCTCTGCAGAACCCTTTAATTTCACAGACCTGATGACACAGCAGAGCTCACTTGCAGTAAAGCCCTCTTGGTTATCAAATCCCATGTGCCTCGGGCATGCCGTGAAACCTGGCTCTGTTCATCAAAGTAGCCAAGAGTCACACTGATGCGTGTGCTGCCGTCTCTTCTCTTTGAGAATAAATGGCATAAATAATTACATGAAAAATGTTCAACATCCTTAGACACCAGGAAAATGCAAATCAAAATTACACTGAGATTCCATCTGACCCCAGTCAGAATGGCTCTCAAGAAAACAAAAAATAACAAATGCTGGCAAGGATTCGGGGGACAGGAACCCTTCTACACTGCTAGTGGGAATGTAAATTAGCATAGCCGCTATGGAAATCAGTATGGAGGATCCTCAAAAAATAAAAATACAGCGGAATGAGCCAACTGTACCACTCCTCGGAACATATCTATAAGGATCAAAATCTTCACGACAGGGACACCTGCACACCCGTGCTTACCACAGCACCACTGACAGCACCCCGGCCATGGAGTCAGCCCAGCGCCGCCAGTGGATGAATGGATCGGCAGAACATGATACATGCAAAATGGAGTTTCACTATTCTGTCATAAAGAAGAATGAAATCATATCATTTCCAGGAAAACAGATGGAAGTGGAGATCATCAGGTTAAGTAAAATAAGCCATATTCAAAAAGACAAGTATTGCACATTTTCTCTTTTATGTGACATGAGGGGTGATACGAAAGTAAAAAGGAGAATATTAGATAAGAGGAAGGGGAAAAGGGGAAGGGAGGGGAGAGTGGAAGGGTGTAATTAAAGTATGTTATATGCATGCATGAAAATGTCACAACACCTGTGTGCTGTACTGTTAATGTGCACTTATAATGAAAAGAAGGAAAAAGACGGGAGAAAGAAAGAAAAGAAAAAAGAAGAAAAGAAAGGAGAGGAGAAGACAGGAGAGGAGAGGAAAGGAAAGGAGAGGGGGTGGGCTTAGAAAGATCCAGATGCCCTTTGAAGCAGGCAGGAGTCACCCCAGCTTTGGCAGTGCAATGGGCTGAATGGTGCCCCTTCCCCAAAATTCACCTGTTGAAGCCTTCAGCCCCAGGATCTCAGACTTGGCCTTATGAAGGTAGGGTCTTTACTACAATAACCAAGGCAAGGTGAGGTCATTAGCAGACCCAAGTCCAATACGACTGGTGTCCTTATAAGAAGAGACAACTTGGACACACACACACAGTGGGAGAACACGCCCACTTGTGAGCCAAGGACAGAGGCCTAGAACAAACCCTTTGCTTAGGTCCCCAATGTGTGACACTTCCTTCCCGCAGGCCTGTTGTGGGCAGCATGCAAAACAACAGATGTCCCCACACAGGGAGACAGTGGCATGCAGGAAAGAAGGCTCAGGCTGGCCTTGCTCAGTGTCCCCTGGGGGCTTGGCCACCTCCTGCCCAGAAAGCTAGGGTTTTGAGGAGGGCCCCTCACAGCTTGTGTGGGCTGCGCATGCTCAAAGGCTGTGCCTTGAATCAGCAGTTTGCCCCGTGCTCTCTCCCAGACCACACTGCACATCAGCAGGACAGTGTCCCTAGGCTAGAAAGGACAGAAGTGTCCTCAGGAGGTTACACACCTGAGCTGCTTCCCCAGCCAGGACCGGAGGTCTCCCAGCCACCAGCATGGCAACACTCAAGCAGCCCCTGCAAGTGATGGAACTGGGGTCAGGGCAATCCCTCTGCAGCTGAGACCTGAGACCTCGCTGACCCGAACCTCCTCTCCCAGTGGCTGCGAGGAGAACGGTGGTTACTCTCTGGCCGTGTCCTCACACTTCTCATACTTCAGCTACTCATTCACTGCAAAGCACACTTAGGAATTCATGCACACAGTGGCCCCCCTAACCTGGCATTACACTTTCTGAAATTTCAGTTGCCTGCAGTCCACGGACGTCTAAAATGCTACTGTAATCCAGTGAGGAATTAAGATATTTGAGGCAAAGAGAAAGTACATTTGCATAACTTTCATTACACTACATTGTTATAATCCTTTGATTTTATTATTATTATGATGAATAAAATGCTGTGCCCAATTTATAAACTTTATCATAAGTATGTAAACAAGGTGTGATCAAAAAATACAATGAATTTTTAAATCAGAATATTTATTAGAGTGAAAATCACTTTGCCATGAATCCCCCTCAAAATACTCCCCTCACTTCGCACATGCTTATCCCATGGTTGAAGGACTCCAAGGGGGATTCGTGGCACTGTGTCTTTTACTGTAATACATTTTTTGAAAATTTAAACATTCACCATATATTTTGATCACAGCTCATTACAGGAGAAAACCGTATATTTAGGGTTCAGTACAATCTGAGGGTTCAGAAATCTGCTGGGGGTCTTGTAACAAATCACCAGCGAACAGGAGAGAACCAGTCTACATGATTTCATTGATTTGCAAGTCTCCAAGATGATGTAAACACCCTGGGTTTAGCTGTGCAAGGCACACTGTGCTTTATTTGGGGTGTGCTCGTGATGGAGGTGCCCTCTAGGGCTAGGAGTAAAGGGAAGAAATGGACTCAAAAGACTTTTCAGGGAGATAAAATCCTCTGTCTGAATTATAAGACCATGGATATCAAAACTCATAGATTGTACAACCTAAAAGGTATATTTTACTATATGTAAATTATATATACCTCATAAAATCTGACCACCAAAAAAAGACCAAAAAAATTAAAAAAAAGAATGTCCTGGAACCAAATCACCAAGATATCCCAGCCCATCTATGCATGCAGCAGCTATGTCACCCTGCTCAGGTCAATTAACCTCAAAGAGCCTCTGTTTTTGCTTTTATAAAATGGGAATAAAAACTTGCCTACTTCACTGGGTTGTGAGAACTAAATGCTCACATTGCAGGATATGTTCCTTAAGAGTTAGCACAGAAATGGTAAAACCAGCTCAAAAGGAGAAGGGCTTGCTTCTTTTCCATCATGCTCAACCTAATGTACAGTTAAAAAAGGCATGCTTGGCCCAGCTACGTTAGACCAGCAGTGACTGTGGCAGGGACCGAACTCCTCAGAGTCTTGGCTTCTTAACTGGTGAATTTCTCCCTTGGGTGAGTTAGAATAAATTAGAAACGCTGCTCCTTTCGCCCTGCCTCCTCCATTGGTCCCCTCAACTTGCATCCTTTCCTTGGATGGACTTTGGAATAAAGGCTGCTAGCGTGAAGACCAGGAGCTTTCCAGAACAGCTGCTGTGCTTGGGACAAGATGACAGCAGGCCCTCAGAAGAGGAGCGGAGATCCACGGTCTCCAGCATATGCAGAGTGCAGAAGGATGGAGGGATGTGCTTTCTCTCACTATTTCTAGGCATGTGGCTGACCAGCCAGATGCCAAGAGTAGCAAACAGGATGGGAAAGTGTCAAGAAAGATAAATATAACAGCAGAAATGACACGCGCCTGTAACTAACTCATTTAAGGGCAAATTTACATATAGAGATGGTTAAGGCACACAGTTTTCTAAAGCAAAAAAATAAATAAAACCTATAATGTAAGGTCACCGTACAAGTACCAAGCCCGTCTGTTCCTCTGGGAATAATGTGATTTTTCAAGCATCTTTATATTTCAAGAGAAGCTGGCATGAGGCCAGAAAACCCCCACGTGGTCTCCCTGGATGACAGAGAAAGAAGCAACCAACAATAGCACCAGCACCATCCCTCCATCCCTCCCCGGAAATGGGGAACAAAATGCGGTGCTGACTACAATCGAATGAGGGCAAAGGATGACCCACAGCCACAGAACGACAATTCCCCAATAGCTGAGAGCATCTTGCTGCAAGTCCCCAAGCAGCCACCCACACCGGGTGACCCAGCACCTGGTCACACCAGCTCCACCATGGCTGAGCCAACTGTGATCCATTGCTGCACTTGGCTTCCTCATGAAGCGAACGGAAAGGGGTGCGATAAAGGACACACCCAGGTCCGCTGCTACCCACACAAAGGGCCAATGGAATGGACCATGCTTCCACATTTGACAAGGAGGCTCAAGGCTCTGGGCTCAGATGCAAGCAGCTACATGTGTTCAGTCACAATCGCAAAAACACTCCACAGAAACAGCCTTACGAGACGTGCACAGCCGTGATCCCAGAGGGACAGACACAGAGAGGGGACGTGGAGAGGTTCGGTTCCCCAGGACGTCACTGCTAAGGGGATGGAATTTGAACCTAGGCAGACTGCCTTGGAATCAAGGCGCTTGCTACTGAACCTTTCCTGTTTAGAGGCGAGAACAGTGGCTTGGAAGACAGACCGCCTGGCCTCGAAGACACTTTCTGCCACCAAAGATGTAGACATGTCCGTCCACCTGGGGACAGAATGGGAACCAGGCTTCCTGTCCCGCCTTACTTTAAAGCAACAGTGTGGAAATACCTGACGGCACACAAAACCCTGCACATGCGAATGTTGGGACCTCTGTAGGAAAAAGATGTGGCGAACACATTTCACAAGGTTTCCTGGACCTGAGGACTAATCCTGTCGTGTCCAGAGTCTGTTCTGGTACTAGATCAGTACCAGTCTCGGAACCTGTGAGAATGGGGCTCGGAGCCCTCGCCGGGGAACTCACTGCCCAGGCCTCCCGCTCCCGGCCCTCGTGCTTGATGAGTTTCCCATCTCTCCTCCGAACACTTCCTGAGAAAGCCAGAGTCCAGGCTTCCCGCAGGGACTTGCGATGAAATGCAGGTGCTTATGTGGCTCAGTGTGATGCTAAACGAGCTTCTCCAAGAGGGGTGTTCCGAGCTTCTGAAGCCAGAGACTTTCTTTCTTGGAAATAAAGAAATAGCCAGGTTGCCAGATTTTTTCCACCACTCAACTAAAACGAAAATAGCTCCGGAAAATGGTAGAAATCTTAGGTCTAGTCTTTCAGAAGTAAGGAAATGTCTCATCCTAAATCAGCTGCCACAGCTCAAAAAGTGAATTGAGACAGATTAGAAGGCAGGCCAAAAGCTATCTGGGCCATCTGACCAGCTACTCCCTGGAGGCGAAAATTCTAACATTCTCCTCATAAAACCACGTGCAGGGCCCCACCACCACCTATCAACTCCATCCCACAGCGGTGCCTCCTTCAGAAGGGATGTTTGTCCCATATTCCACTTTCCAACCCCTCTGAAATCCAGAGCTTAAATTTTCTGCCAAAGAAGCCCAGTTCTAATTTACTCAAAATTTGTCTTCCAGGGATAGGGCCTTTACGCATGGCCAAAGCTCGCGCTGCCAAATCACTGCAGGCCTGCACAAATCGATCCCACATCACTAAGGGACTATTTCTCAAGCTCAAGGAGTCAGAATGTTCCTTGAATGGAACAAGCGAAACATTTGCCTCCTGTGTCCCCCTGGGCAGTTGGATGATCAAAAAAAAGGGGTGGGGCCTGAACACTTGATAGCAGGAAGTGATTGGTCATCGGAAGTGTCGGGGGAATAAACTTTCAATACTTAGTAAGGATGTTAGGATCATAATTCAGGGAAATTTTCACACTGAGGTTAGAGTTTAGCATTTATATAGCCTTTGACTACACATATACACAGATGCAAGTAACACACTCATTCAAGTGTTTTTTTCATCAATTTTATGATTTCATTCATCAGAATAGTGCTCAGGGTCAGCCAAGTGACCCCTGAACAAGTTGATGTCCCATTTAATCATGCTGCTAGGGGTCTTCCTCAGCGCCATCAAGCTTAGGAGAAGGACCCTCAGTATACTTCTTTCCATGGTCAGACTTGGGTCATTCCAAGAGCCTCCTTGTCTTAGTTACTTTCTTGTCACTGGGAAAAAATGTTCGACACCCATGACTTAAAGGAGAAGAGGTTTATTTTGGCTCATGTTTTCAGTCCATGACTGGCCGGTTCCAAGGAAGGAAGAGCATGGTGGAAGGGCCTGGGTGGAAGAGAGCTGCTCCCGTCGTGGCGGCCAGGAAGCAGAGCTGAAAAGGGAGGGGGGTGGGCAGACTTCCAGGCCACGCCCCCAGTGACCCCGCTCTTTGGCTCAGACCCCACCTCCTAACGGCAAGTCAGATGTAAGCCCCATGGCCCACTCACCTTCCAAAAGGCCTGCCTCTGAGCACATGGGGCTCTAGGGGGACATCTAGGTAGAAACCATGACATTCTCCCTGACAGGGAAAATATATGCTGCCTATGAAAGGACCAGCCAGTGTGAGGGTGATTGAATTACGGTTCATTAGCTTGCTTTCTTTTCTTTTTCCTCTGTAAAGCCATGAGGCCACCTGCATCAACCCAGTCCTGGCCACATGGGAGAGTGACCTAGGCAATAATCTAGGCCTCACTCTCAGAAGGGCCCTGAATGGTGTCTAGTTTTCTGTTGTCACCATCCTAAATGTCTTAGTGATGTGAACAAGAGGCACTGTACTGGTATTTTTCACTGGGCTCCACAAAGTGTCACCATCGTGCCCCCTCTTACCCTTGCCTGCACCAGCTCAGAGGAGGTGGATGGCAGAGTGTGTGGGAGGGAGGAAGATGGAGCGCTCACCCTTTCTAAATCTCTGCCTCGGCCTGCCTCAGCTCCCCATGTAATACTTAAGGGACCGAGAGTGGGAACCAGGTCCCCTGAGGCCACTGCTCATAGCTCTAAAGCTACAGGAGGCTGCATTTTTATTTTTGCCATGTGAAAATTCAAAATCCTCTTCCCAAATTCAACTGTGGGGGATTCTCACATGAATTTCAGCCAGATCTGGCTTTCAGCAAGAACTCAGCAAAAAAATGATGACATGGAAATTCATAATACAGAGTCCCCCAAGTGGAATGAATCAGCTTTGAAGGTGGGAAAGATGAAATCCAGAAGAAAAAATAGCTATGAACTTGAAGGAGGTATCTGGTGGAAATGCTTGACAAATTGCTGTGTCTATTTTAAGAAATTTTCTTGAAGGAGAGTTAAAGTAGCCCACATTTCTGAGGTAGAGAACAATGCCAGAAATAATATTTGAGACATGGCATTGTATTATCTAGATATTTTGACAGGACTTAGGCAGATGTGAGAACAGGGCTATAAATACAGACAAATCCGTACCTTGAACAAATTCCAAAGAGAAGAAAATAATAATACTAATTGGTAGGAAGCCACCAGGGCTCCGAGGTCTAAAAGGTGCAGTGATGTGCCACCATGTACCAACCCTCAGACTCATGGAAGGGGACCACAGACATGCCTGAGTTTAGCTCCACGCTTCTCACCACTAGGATGTGCAAATTTTAAAATAAAATGATGCACAATTCCAAAAAGTATTATTGACTGTCCTCGTGTGAACTATTCCCAATGTACTCAAAAGGGTTTTTGTTTTGTTTTGTTTTTTTGCCTCACACATTTAAAAAAAAAGAAATGATAAGTCAGGAGAGCCCCAACATTCACTGATAGGAATGGATAAATGTTCAACATTTTTCAGGCGTTTTCATCACTGAGGAGTTAAAAACTAACTATAGCATCATGATGGCCATCCATGTGCTGAACTTAAAGATGATTAGATTCTCAGGCGATTCTAACTTGTCTGACCTTAGATCCATCAGCAGCTGTCGGGGTGCCAGTTTCAGTCAGCCCTGATCCCTCCTCCCGTAGACACCAGTCCTGGGGGAAGGCTTTTCCGAACGTGGTCTCCTTCCCCTCCCCAGCCCGGCCGATGACCACTTAACCGCTGCTTGGCTGGGTTCACACACAGGACAGAGCCGTCTCTACGAGACCGCGGAACACGGTTCATTTTATGCCATGTCGCCTCTGCCAGTAGCTCGCAAACTCTTTGAGGGATAGAAACCAGGTCTTTTTCTCCCTCTCAGTACAATGTCCAGCGCAGAAAGCACTGTCCATCAATGTGAGTTCTGCGCTGTGGCTGGGAGACGCAGCTGTAGATGAGAAGGTCCCTTAAAACGTCTCCATCGGAGAGGGTGAAGGACACGCGGCTGATGACTGCGCGGCGGCTGGTTATACAGGCAGTGGTCCGCAAGGACCGACTCTCTCTGGGCAGATGTCTGCTAAGAGTCTCGTACCTGGGGCTCGGAGTGCTTCTCTTACCCAGAGACGGAGGGCAGGCGAGTCCTGGAGGTTTAAGCCCAAAGTCAAGGAAATTCTACCAGCTGAGGCACAAGAACACGTCACCCACCACGGTCTTCACAAAATATTTCGCAGCAGTAGTGACCCTGACATTTGTCAACTTCTCCCCGTGTGCTCAGGATGCCAGGTCGGAGAGGAAACGCATTCCAGAAACAGGCGAAGGCCTGCAGGAGGAAAGGGCGCTGTCTGGGTTTCCGTGGTGTTCTCTTTTCACTCAAGACTAAGAAAAATATCCGGGACTGTTTTATTTTTAATGTAATTTCTCATCCAGGGCTTAAGTGGAATCGGGAGAGGTATAAGAGAAATCAGGTTAGGGCCACAACGAGACAGAAAATGAGAAGCTCGACAGGAGAGGGAATGTGACGGTGAAACTGAGACCGGTTTGTCCTCAAGAGCTCTGTGGGTTTTGGAGCGGGCGGGGGACAGATTACTTTTGGGGCACTTGGTCCCTCGTTTTGAAATGACCACTTTGAGACTGAGCTGAGCTCAGTAGCACACGCATGTTGCCCCAGCACTCAGGAAGCTGAGGCAGGAAGATTGCTTGAGCGCAGAATTTTGAGGCCAGCCTGGGGAATGTAATGAGATGCCATTCCGTAAATAAATACATGATAAATAAGTGAATGCCATTTTAAATGAATGACAAATTATACGGCCTCCTTCAAGCCCTGACCCTAAGTGAGGCTAGCAGAAACGAGAGTCTTTCCCTACGTCAGTGGCCCTTAAGCAGACTGACTACAACCCAGGCAGGGGCAGGGCCACCATGTTCAGCTGCACAGGTTGCAGACAGCTCAACTCCAGGTGCACTGTGGACACAAACCACAGTTTGACTGGCAGCCCTGACCTGAAAAGTGCCTCACTGTCAAACCATGCAGAGTGAAGAGAACTTAGAATTTCTATTTGTATCTTCGTATGATCTGAGATCAATAAAAAGTCAGTTTCATTAAGAACTAATACCTGGATGGATACAAAGGGTAAGGAAGAGTAAGGAAGCATGAGGACCGTGGGACTGGGGATTGTCCCCACCATCCGCAATGGGGACCTGCCCCCAGAATGTCACCGTGCGTGCACCACAGGGCAGGTCTCCCTGTCCCAGGAAGGGGATTCATCAGTTAGGCGGTCTCTTCAACTGCGCTCCCCTTCCTGCAGGTGAAAGGCCTTAAGATTCCTTCTGGGGAGCAGGTGCCCCACACGCGTGAGCTCTGAGACGCAACGCTGAACCGTGGCTGACTCAGGAAACCTCTAAAGTCAAAGTCACAGGGTCAGAAAGTGGCGCGGGGCTCCAGGGGCTGGGGACGGGGACAGGGCACGGAGTTTCATTCTGCAGGAGGAAGACACCTGGAGCCCTCTGTCACAGCAGCACCAGTGCACCACAGTCACAGAGCCACACACACAGAGGTGGTTGCCATGGTAAGTTTCATTTGTGTTTTTAGCCACGATTTAAAAATTGCTGAGTAAAATCACAGATGGAAAACAGACCGACGCTGGCAGCACAAACAAGGCACTAACTACCTCTTCCACCCCCAGGCTGCCTCACTGAGCCCCGAGGAAGACCGAAAACCACACACCGAGAAGAATCAGAAGCGCCGCTGCCACAGAGAGCGTCGAGTAGTAGATTTCCCTGCGCTCCCATAAATAATCAGCTCTCAGAAGTACACATCGTGCCACGACATTGTGGCTGGGATTAATAAAACCGTCACAACCAGCAAGACAGCTAAAGTACAGTTCAAATCATCATTTCCTCATTCCTTCAAAATTTTATTTTTTGTGTATTTTATAATACAACCACAGATGCGTGCATACACATCATTCAAAAATAAATGGAAACATTTTAAGCATGTGAATTTTTGTCGTCATGCAGACGTGTTCAAGCTTTTTCCCTGAGGGGAACACTATGAAAACCTCTGGAGACCGGCGTTCCCGAGAAGGCACACCCTGACCACCGTGAACACCGTTCCATTTTGCAGGCGTGGATTTGGAGGTGGATGGAAAAGGCTGTGCAAAAGACTGAAAAGCTGAATTGCATGGTTATTGTTAGGGCAATGAGAGCTCGCTGTGGAAAAGTCAGGGTAGGGGAAGGAAAGGGTAGCATTGGGCAAAGAGGTGAAGTCACGTCAAGCCAGCTTTCACTGTTTCGAGAAGAGGTTACTACTGCATAGTGCTTTACAGTTCTATTTGTTGCTGTTTCCATCCTAAACTTTTCTGCAACGTGATATGGTTCATATCTAGATGTCCCCCAGAGCCTCATGCACCATAGGTGGGGCTTTGGGGAGGAGACTGGATCCTGGAGGTTGGTACTTATCAGTGATAGGTCCACTGAGGAGTTTATAGCTGAATGTGATGTTGGGGGTGGGTTCTGGTTTGAAGAGGTGGTCACTGGGGCATGGCCTGGAAGGGTGCATCTCCCTCCCCAGCTCCTCCCTTCTCTTTCTACTTCCTGGATGCCATGAGGTGAGCCACTCTTCTCCGCCAGACCTTCCTGCCATGCCGCCCTGCCAGTGGAGCTGGCAGCCTGAATCTCTACAAACTGTGAGCCAAAATAAACCTCTCCTCCTTCTCCTCCTGTGGGTGTCAGGTATTGTGTCCCAGAGACAGGAAAGTGACCAAGGCACAGCATAAAGAGATCTGATTGTTGGGCCGGTGAGATGGCTCAGCGGCTTAAGCGCCTGCCCGGCAAGCGCGAGGGCCCGAGTTCAACTCCCGGAACCCACATACGAAAAAGGGGCCGGTGATATCGCTCAGTGGCCCGGGCGCCTCCTGGCGCGTGAGGTCCTGAGGTCGACACCCCGGTACCCACAAAAAAAAAAAAAAAAGAGATCTGATTGTTGAAGGAGGCTCAGTGTGGTCTCCCATAGGCCTGGCTGGTTCTGGTCAAGGCCGCTGTCCACTGTGTGCTCTCACCGTCGCAGACAGAGCTCAGCATCCTGGATGCCCCAGCACAGCCACTCTCAGACCTGCACTGACCACTTCATGGCATCAGGGATTTCTTTGCACATTAACAGTGTGCACACACACACAAAAAAAAAAGTGTAAAGCAATGTACAATTTAGAAAAAGAAACCCTAGGTACAATTAGCCTTTTTGCCAGGTTCAAGGAAAAAAACTGATATTTTTCTAACAACCCCTAATGAAGCAGTACTACTTAATAAGGAAATTACATGTAAAAACTTAAATTTTAAAGCATACATATTTCCCTTATTAGTTTGCTATTGAGATTCAGCCACGTGATGAACAGATATGTACATTGGTTTAAACAAAGGACATTATAAAAAGGGGAGAACATATTTTCTTGTCATATTTCTACTCTTACTTGATGAAGACAAAAGTTCATGAGCATCGTCAACCCCTGGGGTCTTGTTTTCAGGGGTTGTATAACATTAAAATAGCTAGTCATTTTGTTAGAGTATTGGCCAAGCCACAGGTACAGTGGTAAGGGGACAGATGACCATTTCCTGCGCCACACCACTCTGCCACAGGTTTGGATTTTAGTGTAAGGAGAGCTGCAGTCCCCAGCCAACCCAGGTTCCCAACGTAGCTGCCAAAGCTAAACAGTACCGAGCCCTCAGGTGCCTGGCTGGGAAGTGGGAGTGCGAGTGGCTGCAGTCGTGTTGGTCCAGTCCACGCCCGAGTCTGCACCCCCGGGGCGGAAACCTCGCGGGGAAGCCTCCCTTGCTGTCCACCCGGCTCTGAGCCTGCGGCCTCCCTGGACCGGTCCGCGCGCTTCGCACTTTCTGCGCCCTTCCCCTTGGTGTCCTGTAGGGGGCGCGCGCGATTTCTTGACAATTAACAGGGTTCTAATTCGTCTCCCTTTGGTTTAGAAGGTGGCAGGTCAAGAGTAAAATATAAAATAATGGCGCTTTTTGGGTGATGGATTTCTCTGCTGGCTATGTCATAAATATGAGAGCGTTTCCCTTTCGGAAATGGAATGAGAAGTCACTCCGTGAAATTCTGAAGCATAAATCTGAGCTATTTCCAAAGCACGACCTGCAGGCAGATTGATGCCTGCCGCGCGTCACTTACGCTGAATTGTTCAGGTGAAACAAAACCAGAAACGGGTGATCAGTTCACAGGTTCAGTTATCGATGGGTGTGGTGAGCTTGTTTTGTTTGGGGCGCAAATGAGACCTGCAGAATTTCCCTGTTCCTCTGCTCAAAAGGCGCCTCTTCTCAGCTGAATGAGCAGCACGTCTCCATTCCTCATTCCAACCTCAATTCACTTCAAAGTTTGGCAGAACGGTAACGGGGTGCACCCGGGAGACAGCAAAGTGGAGGACCTAGCCCACTGCACAGGGGTGCAGAGGCACAATTTAGTCTTAAAACCCCCGGGAGAGCAGATTTTCATTCCTCCCTTTTTGTGTGTTAACTCTCGTCTAGTCCTATTTCAACTATAAATTAACTTTAAATATTTAAATATTCAATATAATTTAAAACATTCATTTTAGTTATTAGTATGATCATTGCCACTGATGATTAGTTTAACGGTTAAGATATTTACATATGCAATTTCCTTTTGGATGCTGGCTATATGATACAGCATTCTGGAATTTTCAGCGTGGCTGGCTGGGACCCACAGGCAGCTCCCTTACTAAAGGTCTGCTTAGCTTCTTTCTCCTCCAGTCTCGGCCACACTGCTTTTCCATTTCAGTCCAGCAAGTCAGTTTTCAAGATGTTCACAGGCTCTGCCTCTGTGGCTCCGGTCCCTGTTGTGTGAATTCCACACTTACCTGAAGGGAGACAGTCCCAGAGGAGGCGGCAGAGAAACACGGTACGAGCTCCACCGCCCTCCTGCACCACAGGGGTTTTCCCTGACATCTGCCCAGATGTCAAGACTTCCTTCTGCTGAGTGTCCTCACTTTGTCTCATTTCTTTTACTACCACGAGAGCATTTATTGTGTGCCTAGGCCCATGCACCCATTTCCCACTTAAAAGGATTTAAATAACATCAACCCAGGAATAAAAACAAAAACATAGTCTTTGTTTTCTGCCAGCACCCCAAACATGACTCTCAGCGTCCAGAGAAGAGGAGGCCTGGCGCACAGTTCCATTGATGAACCCACTCTCGGAAACCCGTTACCTCACTTAGGAACTGGACATAAACTGGGGGCCACCCTGGGCGATCTGAGGGTGACATAAAACTTTCCCTGTCAGAAAGTTCACAGTCTGGGAAAGATTCTTTTAGTCAATAAAATACAATTGATAAATATTTTACCTGCATGCTCTTTAATACTGTGCTTTATAAAGCCATCAGCAAACAGAATGCAAGCCTGTGTATGTGCAAGCCCAAAACCTTCTCAGTAGGAAGCCCTTTCCAGAAAGTCATGCAAAATTAATGAGAAACCCCAAGCGTGGGGCCTGCAATACCGTAGGTGTGTTTAAAGAGTTCAGTGTGCCCTGCTGCTGAAGAACAAGCAAATTGGGGTGCCTCCACCCGTGAAAACACCCTCGGAAGGGAGGATGTTAGCAGGTCAAAAATGAACACACAGATGTGTGCCCTATAAATACAAGCAAATTTACAAAAAAAAAAAAAAAATGGTTTTCTTTTCATCTCGATCACACTACTCTACTAAACCTCTAATAAAATCAACTATGAGTCATTTATTCAAGTTTTCTTTCTGAAAAAAAGAGTAATAATACATCTTGCATTCTTTTGTCCTCAGAATTCAAAGGAGAAAAGCAGTGAGACTTTTTAATGCCTCGGCATTAGTTAATGAAGTGCAAGATGGGGAAATAAATTTTATGGCAATCCATTAAGACCACCAGCCCTGCAAACACATTTTCATGCTTAATTTCCACCTGTTTCCTGCTAGGAAGAGTCAGATTTTGAACCCTAGTTGTACTCAGGGTCTGTGCAGATGGAATAGCCCCACTGAGAGCAGCGTCTATCACTGCGTGGTTCAACGGAACCAACTGGATTTTCACGGCTCTTTCCCTAAATGAGGTTAAAATTGCAAAAGAAACTGAGTTGTCATTTGCCTTTCTGTTGCTGGGCCTCTAGGGCCAGTTGCAAATTTCACAATTGATGCAGTTACCCTTGGAACTGCACTGAGCAACTGGTCTGAAGTACACAGCATCTTGCAAACCACATCCCCCACCTGCTAGCACAGATTTCAGCTCACCATGGCACCAAACTGCAGTCCTAACTCTCAGGGCTGTCTCTCCCAGGGTTACCTGATAGCTGACCGTGGGCACCCCAAACCAGTGCTGCGTGGGAGTTTTTCACCACTGGCTACTTTTGACCAAAAAAAATTTTTTTTCCCCTGTCTTTTCTGTGCCCCTGCCCCCGGGTTTAAGTGTGAGCCGAGCACCTCCCTCCAGAACCTGGCAATTCTCTGCTTTCTTCCATGTTTTCACGTAGGCAACAGAGGCTTCCATCTCGGAGCTCAGGACAAACGTGTCTCTAAAGATTTGGCCTTACACCGTAGGTGGTGTTCATGCCTTCAAGAGGCTTCGTCCTCCAGTGTGGCCAAGGTCTAGAAAGAAAAAGGTTCTCGCCTGGCCCTGAGCAGCGCCATCCTAATCAAGCCAAAGCAAGAAGAGAGCCCACGACAGGGCATCTCGGGCTTGGAGGCAGCTTTCCTCACAGGGGTCTCGAGTCTCATTAGTAGCTGCCAAGCTGTTAGCCTTACATAACTGGGAACATCTCCCAGCCCTTCCCAAACAGGGTGACGGGGTGTGTCACGTTTCAAATCCCCTCTCCGAATGTGTCTTCCTGCTTTCAAATCTTGCTCCTGGCCCTCATAAATGAATTAATTCTTTTGAAAAGCAACTTAAAAACAGACACTTAAATGAGAACCTGGTACTGTTTGTCACTGTTCCTGGGACTATTTTTTAAGGTGGCTAAGAACAAAAGGAGCCTCTTTCTTTTTCCTGCGTACAGAGGGCCCAGTGGTAGGAGAGGAGTGTGCATTTCGAAAACCTGGGCTTTGGTGGCGAGGACTTCTGATCTGACTAATGGACCTAAGCTTGCATTTTGATCCCTGCTACATTACCTCCCAGTTCATCTCCCGATTGCTCCGGGCACATCTGACATACTTTAATACCAAAATGTAAATCAGACGCCCCTACAAACCACCTCCACTCTCTCACATTGCTCTAAATTTGGACTTTATTTCCTTGCTCTATTTGAGCTGTTCTTTTCAATCACATGTCAGTCACCCCAAAAAATGCTGTTCCAGGGAATGAACTAAACATCGTGTTGTAAAGTTGCCCCGTTTAAAGCCAGCCGGCTCCATTTGCTGTTCCCCCTTTCCCTCAAGGCCAGAAGACCCCCAACGCGCAGGCCCACACCCAGGGAGCACCTGGCCCTCGGGTTCCCCCCTGCCCAGCTGGCTCTGCACTGGCTCCAGGGACAGCTTGTGAGCTTGGGGGCCTGCAGGAGCCACTAAGCCCAGTGGCCCAAGGCAACAACTCTTAAAACTCAATAAATCCTGGGCTCAGTGGAACGTCTGACCAAATCCATGGCTGTGGCCCCCTCGGGTAACCAGTCGCACAGCAAGTAAGTGTTCCTCTGGAGTCCATTCCTGCGTGGGAGTTATTAGAACCAGATGCCACATTTAATTCATCCAACCGAGGAGAGCTTTGGGAGGGGGCCCCAGTGCCCTATCCAGCAAGGGGCTCCTGGTCCACTTTATTAAACATTTTAAGTAGATTTAAGCTTCAGTGAAAGGACAAATTCCTGCTCTGCAAGGAACCCATGCCCAGGAGCCTGGAGCCCAGCCAGGAGCAGGAGTCAGAGGCTGGGGCATGGAGCTGGGGACCGAGCAGGGCGCGGGCTCTGGGCGAGGGCTTTCATCCACACCAAAGCTCGAAGCCTGACGCTCCATGTCGGTCATGAAGGGCGGGGACAGAGTCAGCAGAAATGCAGCGGGGACCCTCCTCGTGGACACAGGCTCCTCCCTGGAGTCCCACCAGCCCAGTGATCCCACCAAGCCCAGCACCCGGGAAGGCTCATGAGGACTACAGTGGGCCGGAGCCTCAGCAGGAGGTGGGTGACTGAGCCCCAGCCCCAGGGTAGCTACCTGCACCCAAGAGAGGGGCCCCGGCCTGTGCTGGTGTTCAGGCCCTTCTCCTGCAGGGGACTGCTAAGGGGGCTGTAAGGAAAACCATCCTCCGGGCCTTCTCTTCTCTTTGGGAGAAAGGTGAGCTGAAATCTGCCTGCAGTGCCTCCCCCAAGTGCCTAGTCCCTGTCCCCTGTTGTCCTTGCCTATTTCAGAGCCCAACCTCCTTTCCTGACCCTCCCCTTCCTGCCGGCCCCTCCCTGTCCCCAGAGATTCAGGAATCCCACAGGCATTTGCACATCTGCTTGCACCTGGTGGCGACCCAACATTGCAGCCCAGTCCTGGCTCTGCCACTCACTAGCCAGCGACCTTGAACAGTGAGTTCAGTGCTGCAAGCCTCAGTTTCTGCATCTGTCAAGTGGGAATGACAGTGGCCCCTACTGCACACAGTGGCCAGCAGGCTTGCAGCACGGGACACGTGTGGGAGCGCTTGGCACCCCGCTCAGGAGGCAAATGCCTGCTGTTTGGCTGCTGTTGTCGCTATGCTGCTGGGGTTGGGGTTGCCGGGAGACCTCTGTCTCCCACCCGCGTCCGCCCTCCCCTTCCTCCACTCCTGCCTCCATCTCGAGCCTCGTTCCCAAGTTCGACAGCGCTTTCCCTTCTGCCTGTCACGACTAAATCAAAAGTCACTCAACAGAGAGAGAGAAGCAGTGAGAAGGCATTTTACTTCTGAAGTTGTTAATTTTACTCTAGACTGCCAAAAAAAGATAACTCATCTGTCAAACAACAATAAAAAAGACAAAGATGCTAAAAGAGCTTTAAAAGTAATTATTTAAGCGCCAACTAAGAGGACATAGAAATGGACTTGGCTCCATTGTGTAGCTGAATGAGGATGCTACTGTACAGCCCCAACGCTGCTTCGTGGGAAAGGAAGGCAGGGATGACAGTGTTTTCAACATCCAGGAGCCGCCACTTTTGTCCTGCCAAACCCTGTTCTGTGCGCACATACTCAGGAAAGTCACTTTCCATCTGAAATCAGCCGTCTCAGAGACGCTGGTCCGCCCCGGGATTTCTCCTGGTCGGTCCTGGCCGTGTTCTCCCCAGGGCTCTGATGAGCCTGTGGGGCCCAGGATGCCACCCCAGTGCAGAGCTCCTCGGCTCCCCCACCCCGAGGCTGGGCTTCCCCGGGTGCCCGCTGAAACTCTGAGGAGGCACACAGCTTCTCCGGGGATGAAACAACCCGCTCCCTCCGTCGAGGTCTAAAGCCACATTAAATCAGATGCCAACAATGAATCCATCTCTCTAAGGCTAATTTTAAAAAGTCGCAAACTTAACCAGTTCCTGCAAAGCCCTTCCAACCCAGCTACCCAGAGCACCGTGTCCAGGCACATCATTACAGGGCGGACGACTCCCCTGCCCCTTGAGCCCTGCTGCTCCCCAGAAGGGCTGGGCTGACACCCCGCGCCCTGCCCGGGGCCTCCCTGCAGCCCGGGCGCCGCTCACCTCGCTCATGTTGGCTTCAGCTCCGCAGCCCGTCCCGCCGCTCAGCACACAGAGCACCGCTCAGGGTCCTGCTCCGCCGTCCTGGCGCTTCTCTTAAAAAGAGCTGCCCGGTGGCATCATGCCTCCCGCCAGCCAATCAGAGGCCTTCACCTGTCTGCAAGATGCAGGCATCCGAGAGCACCTGGAGCCCCCTAGCGGAGAGGAGCGGCGTGGCAGGTCTCTGCCCCTGGTCCAGCCGGGGGCCGAGGTGGTGCAGGAGAGAGAAAAGGGAGAGGGGCGGCGGACGGGGTTCTTTCCTGGTCTCCTGGGGGCTCACTGCGGCGTGCGGGGCGCTGCTGGCTTTTACACGCTGACTTCGTGGCCTGCCGCTTTGCTGAATTTGCTTATTGGCTTCTAAGCGTCTCAGGCTGGAATTTGGGGGTCTTGGCGGTACGGGATCCTGTCATCTGCAAGCCCGGTGATTTCCTCTTCCTTTCCTGTTTGTATCCCTTTTATTTCTTTCTCTTACCGGATTGCTCTGGCTGAGGCTCCGAGTCCTATATTTGTAGGAAAATAGATGGAGCACGAGATCATGCCAGGTGAAATAAATCAGACTCAGAGGGTTAAGTGTTGCATGGCTTCTCCAGGAAAAATTCAAAATACAAACAACGTAAAGAGCAAAATAAAGGAGAGATGAAAGGGCAGGGGAGGTGGACTTTTAGGAGATGGAAGGGGCTCCCAGGGAGGGGGAGAGGGAGTGAAAGAACTGAAGATGCAGTGTGTGTGTGGACCCGAGCCCCAAACCTATGTATTAAGTACCACAAACATACACTAATTAAATTTTATTTTAATTTAATTTAAAAAGCTAAAAAAAGTGACACAAAGATGGCCACAGGGGTGCTGTTTGCTGGTCTACCCGTGGGGGATGCACGCGGAGACTGTATTTCAAGCATGAGTGGGAAGGAAGAATTCTCACCACCGCGGGGCACGCAGTCCCCCACCCTTCCCGGCTTTCCTGAGTCACGCGAACCCCCTCCCTGCCTCGGTGGCACAGGCCTGGCCAGCGGGGTGTCACGTGCCTGCTCCCTCTGCCTCTGCCCCGTCTGTCCGCCCACCGGACCTGGGCCGGGAGGGCATGAGCGAACGGTCAGAGTGGGACCGGCACACGTACAAGGGCTGGGCGCGCTTAAATGCAAAAGTATTAGGGTAAGAGGTGCACTGCCATGAACCCCGCAAGATGCCCACCACTTCACACACACTCATCCCGTCGTCCTGGCCGCTTTCTGAAGCAGCTTTGGAGTCCTCTTTCCTGAGTGGCTTCAGGACGTGTGATCAAAAATTCAGTGAATGCTGCTGCCCAGTGCCACCCAGAGGAAAGGTGGGCTCCTGAAAACATCCTGGTGTATCATCTCCACCTTCGTCACCGGATCTGGCACCATGTGGCTTCGGCTCCTCCCCGAAGTCAAAATGACTATGAGAGGGAAATATTTTGAATCCATTCAGGACATCGAGGCAGCCAGGATGGCGCAGCTGAAGACACTCAGGAAAGAGGACTCCAGAGCTGCTGCAGAAAGCGGCAAGGATGATGGGATCAGTGTGCTTGAAGTGAGAGAAAATTGTTAGGGCAGTTGATGACAATGTGTCTTTTACTGTAATACATTTTTTTAATTTTAACATTTGATTATGCCTAGTATTTTATTTTATATATATTTGATTATGCCTAGTACATATGTATATATATGTTCATATACAGTAAACATAAATGATATATTTATGTATCCTGACCACACAAATCACTTGCAGACTAATAAGGGCAGCACACTCCTCATCCTCTCCCTCTTCTTCCCTAACTTCACTCCTGTGAAGGCCCAGGCAGGATGCCCCAGGGTCCTCAGGTGGCCAGAATGGGGAGAGGAGGAAGAGGAGGCTGAGGTGAGGACCTGGGACCCCAGTATTTTCTGCAAAGTCCAACCGTCTGGAGGAAGGGCCCACACGCGCACAACCTGCAAGTCCTTAGGAGCAGGGCCGCCCAACCAGAGGACGCCTGCCTTGGGGTCTTGAGCCCCCAGCAGATCCATTCACAGAGCCCCGTGTGGCTTTGCCGGCTGGGCTCCCTCCGTGGGGACAAGAGGGGACACAGAGAGCCATCCTGCCCCTGCTGACCAGGTGCCGCAACAGATCTCGCAAGTGTGGGCTGGGATTCCGAGGCGAATTCTAAGAGGAACCGCTGGGGGTGCCAGGCGGGGCTGAGGTCTCACCAAGCAGAGGGCGCGACAGGGACACCGAGGGTTCAAGAGGCTGAGAGATGGGTGGTGTCCTGGGCCCCAAATCCATGTGCTGAATTCCTGACCCCCAGGACCTGGGACGTGACTGTTTGTGGACAGGGTCTTTACACAGGTGACTGTGTCACAGGAAGTCACTGGGTTTGTCCCTGATCCAAAGCCCCTGGTGTCATAAGAAGAGGCAACCCGGACAATCACAGAGGGAGGACCACAGGGGACCCAGGGCGAGGACACCATCTGTGAACTGAGGAGGGGCCTCGCAGACCCTGCCCCAGGCCCCTGCTGCAGACCTGGGAGAGGACCGGGTCTGTGGTTGGACCCGGGCTGCGGCCTCTCTCGGGACAGCACTGGCAAACCCACCCTGGCGGTGAGGCCCGCGGAGACCTCTGGGGCAGGGCAGAGGCCCGAGGGAGGGCTGGAGCCCCTGTCAGCCAGGTGGGGTCACCGCTGCCACGCGGCTGGCAGCCCACAGCGCGCCTCCCTGGGGCGGTCGGACAGCAGCCTCGGGCCCAGGGACAAGGACAGCGGACAACAGTGCCCGTCGCCGCTGTGGGCCTGGGCAGTGAGGGCCGCTGTGTGAAGCAACATGGGACGCACACACTATTGCACACGCAACAGACTGAACACACAATATACACACGCCACACCCACACACCGGCATACACACACGTGCAACACACACCACACACAACCCTCACACCAAACACTACACCCACCGCACACATGCACAACACACCACACACCATACGCTCACAAACCACGAAAACACCACACCCACCACACACATACACAACACACAACACACACAACCCACACAAACACCACACCCACCACACATACACAACACACGCCACACCCACACACATACAACACCCACACACCCGCATACACACACGTGCAACACACACCACACACTCACAACCCACGTACCAAACACCACACCCACCACACATACACAACACACACCACACACTCACAACCCACACAAACACCACACCTACCACACACATACACAACAGACACCACACACTCACACCACACACTCACAACCCACGCAAACACCACACCCACCACACATACACAACACACAACACACACTCACAACCCACGCACTGAACACCACACCCACCACACACATACACAACACACAACACACACACCATACACTCACAACCCACGCAAACACCACACCCACCACACACATACACAACACACAACACACACAACACACTCACAACCCACGCAAACACCACACCCACCGCACACATACAAAACATACACCACACACTCACAACCCACGCACCAAACACCACACCACCACACACATACACAACACACACAACCCACACACTGAACACCACACCCACCACACACCACACAACACACACTCACAACCCACACAAACACCACACCCACCACACACATACACAACACACACCACACACACCACACTCACAACTCACGCAAACACCACACCCACCACACACATACACAACACACAACACACACCATACACTCACAACCCCCGCACCAAACACCACACACATACACAACACACACCACACACATACACAACACACACAACCCACACAAACACCACACCCACCACACACATACACAACACACAACACACACACCACACACTCACAACTCACGCACTGAACACCACACCCACCACACACATACACAACACACACCACACACACACCATACACTCACAACCCACGCAAGCACCACACCCACCACACACATACACAACACACAACACACACACACCATACACTCACAACCCACGCAAGCACCACACCCACCACACACATACACAACACACAACACACACAACACACACAACTCACGCACTGAACACCACACCCACCACACACATACACAACACACACCATACACTCACAACCCACGCAAGCACCACACCCACCACACACATACACAACACACAACACACACACACACCATGCATGCACCACACGTACCACATGCGCACACACACACACACACACACAGACTCCACTTCTGAACTTTCCAGGCTTGCTCTCCTCCCGCTCCACCCACTCCCCAGTCTCTCTTTAGAGTGTGCTGGGCTATTACCTCCCTTCCCACCATGATCCCCCATCCATGGAGGTGGGGACTCAGGACCTCGTGGGTACCAGAGCCTGCAGATATGCAAATCCCTCGGGGAAATGCTGCGGTGTCTGCACAGAGCGTGTACCAAGCCTCCCCATGCTAAACCACCTGAGATGACTTGTAACACCCACTGCAGTGCGAACCCTGCATGAACAGTTGTCTGCCGTACAGCTGGGAAATAATGACAAGAAAAAGTGTGCACGTTCCGCACAGATAGAATTATTTTCAAATGTTTTTAACCCGTGGTTGGTTGAATCTGGACATGGAAGGCTGGCCGTGTATATTTCCAACGCAAACGCCCAGCCCACGACTTCCTTCTTTCTTTCTTCCTTCCTCTTTCCTGAGTGTCTTTAGTCACACTGTCCTAGCTTCCCCAATGACCTAAGTCCATTCAAAACATTTCATTTTCAAGGTCATTTTGACTTAGGGGAAGAGCCGGAAGTCACACAGAGCCAGATCCGGTGACTTTCTGTTGGATGGCATCAGCAGCAGCACTCACTGTAGTATTCATCACACCTCGTGAAGACCCTCAGGAAAGAGCACTCCAGAGCTGCAGCAGAAAGTGGCAAGAATTAGGGGTGAGAATATGCAAAGAGAGGGGGAGGATTTTGAGAGGGATTCATGACAATGTGTCTTTTACTATAACAATTTTTTAATTTAAACATTTTTTTCTTTTGATTCTTCTGTCTCTGTGTGTGCATGTATGTACAATGAGGACGGATTATTCTCATCTCCTGGAGGCACAGTCCTGCCTGAAGGGCAGGGCTGGGCCAGGCAGCCTTTGGGACTATCTACAGCTATGGTGTACACTGACGACCTAGGTCTTCCCATCACCAGACTTTTCTATCTAATGCAACATTTGTGTATCATTTCAGGCCTACAGGGCATTTTGGAAAGAGCTCATCTCCTGCTTCAGTTCCCCCACTCCTTCTGCTTAGTGTCTTCATGCCATGACCCCGACTTCCTCCACGTGAATGAACACACAGTGTCCTCTTTATCCCTGCAGTGGAAGCCATCAGCCTGGACAGAGCATGCAGTGCCCTCCCAGAATGGAGACCCATGGCCTGGCCTCTGAGGCCCCCTCTCCTGCCAACTCTCTCTGCTCCCAGCCAGCCGCCAGGGTAGCCTGCAGCGTCTGTTCAACACCCACCATGGGTGGATCCAGGGGCTCCTGCCTTCAATTCCTCATCTTCCTTCCTGCTGCTGTGAATATCACCCTTTCCTCCAGATGCCAACCCTCTGGATGCCTCTGGTCCCCAAGCTGAAAGGCTGCCCTGCTTCTCCCCACAGGTGTGGAAACACAGCAAAACCCCACAGCCTTTCCTGCACGCGCTCATCGACGTCAGTGGTGTATTAATAGTGTACTTGTTGAGCTAGCTCTTACCTCGAACTTTCTGGACTTTAAGCTCCTTGAAAGAGTGAGAGGGCCTGCCGACCACCCTGGTCACACTTTCATTGCCCATACCTGGCTCAGAACCCAGTACCAAGTAGGCATCTAAACTTCTGGATAAATAAACATCCCAGTGGTCACAAAGCATGAATGGCAAGGTAGGAAAGAAAGCTCCTTTGTTCTCCAAAATCAAATTCACTTCCCAAAGCCAACATGTAAGAATTTGCCCTTTTGAAAATAAGAACGCCTTTCAAAAACTCTCTGTGCTGTCAAATTTTAATCTAGCTTTCTAATACCTTTAAAAAAAAAAAGTTTGGGGCAAAATGAACCTGTTTGAAACCTAGATAGTTGGAGTTTGCTGACTGTTTTGAAGGAATAATGGATTAACAAATACTAGGCTTGACCTGGCTGGGTTTATCAGATCATAGCCCACAGCTGACACACGGCCCCTGTCTCCTCCTCCTCCTCCTCCTCCTCCTCCTCCTCATCCTCCTCATCCTCCTCCCCCCTCCTCCTCCTCCTTCCCTCCTCCTCTTCCTCCTCCCTCCCTCCCTCCCTCTCTTCTGCACCCTGACCCTCACACTCATCGGATCATCTACACCGCAGATGTATACACACTATTTCTTGACATTATTGAGAATTTGTTATGTTTGAGCTCCCCCATCCTCTCTCTCATCTAAAATAACTTGTCCTCTGCATGCAGCCTCCTGTCCCACTCCATCCAGGGGGCTCACCCCTTCTTTCCCAAGGCACCCGCCAGCAGCAGAGGAGGGGCTGATGTGGGAGGGACAAGGCAGGTCAAATCCGTCCTGTGACCCTGAGGCCCTCCGTCTTGTCCCCCTTCTAATTTCAGTGCTGCGGTCTTACCCACAGCAGCTGTATCCTTACGCTTTGAATCATTCCCTGGGCATGGCTGCAGGAGTCATTCTCTAACCTGCAGTCCCTTTCAGCCCAATTAACTGTCCAAACCTGCCTTCCACCGAGGACTCGCAGGGCCCGAGGTCACCCTTGCATGAGAACCGTTGCGGGTGTTTGTATTCAGAGAGCCACCACACGACGGGTGTGTGCGGGGACTTTCCAACCACAGCGGCCCTGGCAGCTTGCAGTACAGGGCTTTGTAGAGTCCGTAATTATCTCCGTCCCCCTTCCCGACAGGTGGGCTCCTCTGGCTCCCTTCCCACGGTGGTTCCCAGAACTGCAGACTTGTCATTCTTCCTTCAGAGCCAGCCTCACTCACACTGGGGACTAAACTGTGTTCTCCCAAATTTCACATTTCAAGCTCTAACTCCCAACCTGACTGCATTTAAAGAGATAGGGCCCTTAACGAGGTAATCAGGGTTAAACGAGGCCACAGGGCGGGTCCTAACCTGATGTCAGTGGCATCCTTATAAAGAGGTCATCAGGACACAGACGCACACAGAGGTGACCGCGTGGGAACACAGGAAGCAGAACCACCTGCGAGTGGAGGAGAGAGGCCCAGGAAGAACCAGCCCTGCCCAGAATGGGATCGTGGACTTCCGGCCTCCAGAATTTTAGGACTATAGGATCCTGCTGATTAACCACACAGGGGTTCTGTCACCACAGTCAAGCTGACGAAGACATCTGGCCACACCCAAGGTCAGCTTCTGCAGGGGACGCTGTCGTGGACAACCCCAACCCAGCCCTCAGGACTGCAGCACACTTTCTCTCCACTGCCAAGGGGCTGATCGGGAATCCAAGGCTAGGAACCAGGGCCTCCAGAGCAGCGTATAAAAAAAGATTCATTTCCCATGGGCCACCAGCAGACAGCTGGGGACAGGTCCACAGCTCGGCCATGAGAGTAGCAGAATCCAGAGGAAGCTGAATTCTCAGTGTCAGCAAGTACCCTGTGCCAAGGTCGGGGGCAGATTGAGATCCTGAGCCACGGCGGATGTGCTTGAGGACCTGGACTTAGATCCCTCAGCTTGCCCTGGGCCTGCAGGGCTGCTGTCTCTTCCTGTGGAAGGCATGCGGCCTGGTGCCCAAAGGTGATGTGGAGGCTTCCGTCTGGGAAGACGGCAAACGCCGTCCCCCTCCCTGCCCCCGGCCATCAAGCCTTCGCTAGGTTAGATCACTGCATGCGCTGGCGGGAGCATGCAGCTTGTGACAAGGGAAGGGGAGCGCTGTACCCAAAGGAGCTGCAGGACTTGCCAACGTGTGCTGGGTTCTGAGAGGGCTGGATCCCGGCAGGAGCCGAACAGGAGCAGAGGATCCAGTGTCGTCTGCCCTCCACAGCCAGGGCTGTGCGAAGGGTAGGGGAAGCCGCCCCAGAACTGGTGCCTGATATCAACAGGCATGGTGCATCCAGGAGTAAGAGACTAAGAGAAACATCCGGCCATCAAAAGCGAGGTGAGTGCAGAAGTCAGGATGGGTGGGAAGGACCCGAGGGCACCGGCAGGCGTGGTTTGCACGGTGCTGTGTAAATAGATATTAATGAAGCGCAGCTGAGCCAAGAGCAGAGGCAGAAAACAAACCACTGAGTCTCTATCAGTGGTTCTCAAAAAGGAGCAGGATGACTCTGCGCCCCTGCCCCAGGGGACACTGACAAAGTCCGGAGGCACTTAGCTGTCACAACTAGAGAAGATATTTTAGTTGTCACAACCTAGGTGGATGAGGGGGTGTTACACAGATCCAACACTTGGAGACCGAGCACGCCGATAACTATGCTACAGTAGTCAAGAATGTCCTTCACAATGAGGAAGGGTCTGGCTCCAAATGTCAATCGTGCCAAGGTTGAGAAATCTAGATCCATAAAAACATATCTATGCAAGCATCCCTATAAATCTATACAAGAAACCAAAGATGGATAATCAAGACTCTAGTATGAGAAACTGAAAGAGTAAATAAGATCCAAAATGTACAATAGATATGGTGAATCAAAAAGAAACTGGTCAAAAGGAAAGAGAGACTGGAATAGGGAAAAGAAAGAAGGGAAAGGGAAAAAAATTGTATATATATATATATATATATATATATATATATATATATATATAAAAGATGGTTAAGAAAGATACACTACCATTTTTACTTAGTTCATTGAAGAGTAAGGTTTGTGCCAATAATGTTTGGACAATTGAATGCTAATGTCTGGTGTCCTGAATAACTAACTTAAAGATAGTAATACGTAATGTATTAACCATTGTTACCCTCCTATTATGTTGTTTTGAAAATTTGTTCTTCTTTTGATTTGTTTTGTTTTTTTCTTCTCTTTAAAATTAAAAAAAAAAAAAAAAGAGAGACTGGGTGCAGCCGTATCAATAAAACTCAACATTGCTTCCCCAGTTTTCAACTGGAAAAGTTTTCAGAGCCGGAAGCAGTTGACCGAAAGGGAAGCTAGGTACCCAGCAGGAAGAATCTACCGACACCAAGCCTGCTTGTGCAGTGTCAGTTTCCCCAGTTGTCCCTCAAAGGCACCCAGAGCTGTTTAGTGGAGTAACAGACAACCAGGAAGGGGGAGCACCCACACGTTTTGAAGACTGTTGACTGCAGGGTCCAAGTAGAAACGGGGGACCCAAAGCACCAGCTCTTGTTCGAGTGAAGGTGTGCAGGACCAGGTAGAAACAGAGTCCTGGCCCAGTCTTGGCTCACAGGGGCCCCCTGGAAATAGACACATTGGGCCAGCGGTCAGCCCTGGCCAGAGCCACCGTAGTGGGGAAGTTCAAACAGACCACTGAAATAATAAATGAAAATAACATCACATTCCAGCGGACTGACAGAGATGAGCGCCGCCCTCAAAGACCCAAAGGAGACTGGGGTGCCGGTCGCCAACTTATCTTTATTCCACAGTCTGATCTGTACCGAAATCCAGACCGACCCTGCAAGACAGCAGTAGAGCACTTCAGACTCAACCGGATAGCAGCCCCAATCGCACCTGCTGTGCCAGATGCGGTCTCCTTGCTACAGAAACTTGGGGCCAAGGCTACACGGCCTGGGGGACACAGTATTGTGGTCCCTGCTCTGACAAATGTCTCCTTGTCCTCTATCATCAGAGTGAAGTATGAGGACATGTGAGCCCCTAATGCAATGCCTCGAGAAAACCAGACAAATACCTGGTTGGAAACAGATCAAGAACCCTTCAAGCTTGAAGGACAATCATTCATCTTAGCTGGAAGCAGCACATAATCCGGGGTGAGGTTCCTCTGATGTCCCCAAGCCTCTATCTCCCTGAGTCCTGAGGGCCTAAGGAGCATTTGGCCACTGACACAAGATATTGCACTATTTCCTCTCGGACAGGGCCCCACTTTATGTCAACCGAGGTACAACAGAAGACACGCTGCTAGCACAGACAGCCACATAAGTCTGGAAAAGGCAAGCACACCGTCGCCTCTGAGGTCAAGAGCTCTTCTGCCTTGGAGGACAATAATTCATCTTAGCTGGCACCAGAGAGACAGGAAAGAGCAGAAAAGAGGGTGCTGCAGAGAGAGATGCAGAGACCTGGAGAGGATTACCTGGAATTTCCTGAGTGAATCCTGATCTGTGCAAAGAAACTTCCTGAAGCTGAAGCATAGGAAACCTCCCAAGCCTAGGGGAAAGGCCACCCAATAATCGCCAGAGCTCCCACAGAATTAGAAATCATTCACCACATAGCACCCTCCAAACGGGCACTGGGCAAAGGCCTCACCTGCCTTGGCAGTGGGATTAAATCGCTCCAGATAAAGGCTGCTCTTGACTCCCACGGCAAAGCGTGAGAGGAAACCTTGACGGGATCACACTGGTTCACATGCCATTGATTGCACGCCAGAAAAATAATGCGATGATCTTTAAAGGAATACAATAAAATCTACAACCAAAAGTATTAAATTCACACTGTCTGGTATCCCAAAATTATCAGATATGCAGAAAAAAATATGATCCATTCATTCATAGAAACTGGTGTCAGAAACATTGGAACTAGCAGACCCTCCTGCCTACACCTCTGCTCCATGACCCTGGCACTGGGACACTGCCGCGATGTCCGTGCTTGGCCGCCACTCTCAGACTCTGCTAAGGGGGCACTGGGCAGAGATTCTGCACGGCTGGAGGAGGAACGAAGGAACAGGCCTGTCTTCTTCTTGCCCCTTTCCCTCTACTTCTTGCCCCTTCCTGTCTTCTTGCCCCTTCTTGTCTTCTTCTTGCCCCTTCCTGTTTACACCTTGTCCCTTCCTGTTTACGTCTTGCTCCCTCCTGTTGATTCCTCTTCCTGCTCGTGGCAGCGCTTGATCAGTCTGGCAAATTCCTCCCCATCAAAACCACTTTCGGTTTTTCCAACATTGGCAGAACCAGCCTCCCCATAGTCTCCCTAACAACACCAGCTCAGGCAGATGCCCATCTCAAGTCTGACTTTTAGCCCCGTGAGGTCCTTTCTGTCGGATTCTAAACGGTAACAACCCCAGTTCTTTCCTTCGATCCCCAGCCCCCAAGCTGGTGGTGGCTTCCTACAATTACTGACTGGGTTAGTTAGTGTTCTGTGACTGGAACAAAATACCTGAATAAACAACTTACCAAGAGAGAGGTTCGTTTTGGCTCACAGTTTCAGAGGTTTCAGTCCCTGGTCAGGTGGCCCCATTGCTCTAGGCTGTGCTGGCACAGGACATCATGGCTGGAATAAGCAGCAGAGCACACAGCTTTGCCTCATGGCCAGGAAGAAAACTAGAGACAGAGGAGAGTGCTGGGTGCCCAGGCCCCATCAAGGGCCTGCACACCTCTCATTATGCCCTGGCTTTTACAGCTCCCACCTCTCCCAGTGATGCCAAGCTGGAGACCAAGCATTTAACACATGGGCCTCTGGGGACACCCAAATTCAAGCTGTAATCCTGCAGCTGTGCCACCTTGGAGCCACTCTTCTCTGTTCAGTCAGAGAGTCACTGACTGTATACTTCACCCTCAGTTTATATTAAATTATGCCTGGGAAAGGGGGTGTGGTTCTGCCTCCTACTGAGCCTGCCTGTGAAATCCCTTACATGCATTACCGTATGAAGTGCTCACAAAACCTAATAAGATGTGTCATTTTATTAATCTCATTTTTTACAGATTAAAAAAATGTGAGCCAGAGTGGCACATTCCTTCAATCCCAGCACTGTGGAAGGCTGAGGCATGAGGATAGCAAGTTCAGCTTGAGCATTTTAGCAACTTAGCAAAACCCTCTCAAAATTTAAAAAAAATGTTAAAGGCCTGGAGATGTAGCTCAGTGTGAAGGCCCTGGATTCAATCTCCTATAGTACTGTGCAAAACAAAAACAAAAACAAAAACAAAAACAACAAATGTGGTTCAAAGACATTAGTAACTTGCCGAAGTCCCCATTAGTAACTGTGAAGACTTGTTTCTGGAGACATTTGGACTCCAGAGTGTGTGTGATCGCTTCAGAGAAGCACACGTGACAATGTGCCTGTGCTCGTCATTACTGAGGGAGATGTCCCTTCAGTGGCTACAGGGGTACGAATAGGGTCAGCCCGCAGTCACAGGAGCTTCCGGGAGAAAGCAGCGTGCGTCACGCGAGAAGATGTGAGATGTGATCTCAACAACTACGTGAAAATCTCAAACTGAGACTAGAAATAGCAGTGAAATGGGTGGCTTCGCTGTGGGTACCCACAATATTACTGTGCAATTGCTTAGACTCTTTCCCCTTACAAAAATTGTTTATGTGGATACTGAATTTAAAAGTTGGATTGTGCTTATATTCTTTTCTTGGGTGTGTCCTTTTGTATTCTTTTTTTTTTTTGTGTGGGTACTGGGGGTCGACCTCAGGACCTCGCGCGCCAACAAGCACCCATGCCGCTGAGCGATATCACCTGCCCCTTTTTCGTATTTGGGTTCCGGGAGTCGAACTCGGGCCCTCGCGCTTGCAAGGCAGGCGCTTACGCCGCTGAGCCATCTCACCGGCCATTGTATTCTTTTTTATTCCACAATAACCACTGCCCTCTGCTGGGAATGATGCCAGGCAAGTAAACAGGCAAAGGTTTGGGTGTGTGTGTGTGTGTATCTCAGAAGTGGACTCTAGAGAAACAGGAAGTACACAGCTGCAGTGTATTCCCTGTGACCCCTCCAACTACAAAATCGCACAGCACTTAGCTGCATCACAAAAGAAGAACTATAAATAGTTACCACTACCTGGCCTGTTGCACACGTCAATAAAAAGCTGAGAAACCAGCTATCACCTTTCAAAATGACAGCAAATGTGATGTCCTAAGCTAATGTCCCACGAAATGTTCGTATTGTAGTGATTTCAAGACTGCAAAGCATTAGCACAAAAAGTGGGGAATTGATTCCCTTTAATACTAATACTTGTTTTAAACAATTCCAAATACTAAGTCATCCTGAAGAACCTACCACCAATACGGTAAAATCAGAAATGATTTCAGCCAGTTACACTTAATGAACTGAGCGTCTGTAGAACCGAATTCCCTAAGGAAGCACCAAGGGGTGGGTGCAAGCTTACATCAGTGTCCCCCACCCCGGAGCAGCAACAGAGTCCTGAGTCCACTCGGGCACAGTCCTAGGGAATGCAGCTTAGAAATGCACAAATGCCCTGATACATCTGGACCCAAAAGGCAAGGCCCCTTTCCTCATGGGGAGAAATTAACCCAGAAAAGCCACCCTTCCTTCTGACGAATGCACTTGAGAAACAGCTTTCGCAACCGGCATCTGCAGATATGGGCCGAAAACGTTCTGGGTGACAGCATTGCCTCCAGGGACCTGGCCTGGCCCGAATACTCCAAGAGTCAGAAGTTCACCGGCAGCGTCAGCCCCACCCGGACACTGGAGCATGGACAAGCTTGCTGCCCCTTCACAGAACGGTCCGAGGGGACATGGAATTAGTCAGGGTCCCGTGGGCACCTTGATCTCTAGGCCACGGGAAAATACGCGAGAGTTCATAGGCGCTGGAAGGGCCCGGACACGAGAGAATATGGGGAACGGATGCATTGTTACCAGAAGGAGCTCTGCCCTTGAGAGAAGAGCGAGAGGAGCAGGAGGGAGGCTTTGAGGGCGGCCAGGGATGCTTTCCACTTGTGAAATCTGCACCGCGAGGACTGAGGACAAGAGGACGCTGGTGGCAGAGTCAGGACAAGGAGGGACAACAGCCCCTCTGAAAGAGCTTTACTAGACCTACACTGCAGCCTCGGGACTGGTGCGCAGACTGAGCAAGAAGGCAAGGGGAGGTCGACTACGCAGGGGAAAGCGCGTGTGTCCAGCCCCTAATGGCGGGTTTTCTTGGCTAGGGGTAGCAGAGGGACTTCTCATGGACTGGATGGAGGACTCACCCAGAGGGGTTGCAGCTTGGAGTCTTCTGGGATGGACCTGGGACCCAAGCTTGCTGCAGCCAGAGCAGCCGGGGACATCTGCCGTGCCACGGTTGGCCACAAGGGGCTTGGTGGAGTTGTAGAAAAAGAATAAAAATCAAAAGTGCCTCCTGGAAGCTTCCGGCTTCTCCCCACCTCAGAGCCATGTGCGCAGGTTCCAGCAATCAGGACAAGGACCTGTTTGGGGAAGCCATTTCTCTGCTGCCCACACTGCCCGAGTCCATAGCTCCTAAGCGAAGGAGGAAAGGAGACTGCGACGGCAGCCAGAATGCCTGGCACTTGAGGGGTCAGCGTACGTGTGGGCACCTCAGGGCATCTGGGTGGACAGGGCTGCCCTGGCTGCTCCCCATGCTCTCTCTCTCTCTCTCTGTCTCTCTCTCCACCCCATGACACGTTGGACCTCAAGGACCTTCCTTGGCCCCCAGAAATATAAGGAAAAGTACCCAAAGGGAGTGGATTCAGACATAAATAATTCAGTCCACAGCCTGGGTAAGGCTGGGCACTGTAGGTGGGGTTGGAGTCCTGCAGCACTGCGAGTTATCTAGAATATTCATGATTCACCTTCAAAGTCAACTCCAGCAAGAAAGTTTCAGGAAATTCTCCTCATCTCAAAGAATTTCCCTAAGTGTCTGATGAGTTGAGACTGTGATTCTCATTGTGTAACAGACAAAACCCTTTTTCTCTAATAAATTCAGTGTATTTTTTAATAATAATGGGATCTAATACTTATAATTATAAAAATAAAAGAAGAGTACCATAGATGTCTAAGCTGTCATGATTCCTTTCAGCTTTGGAGGCTGGAACTTTTCTCACATCTAATTCTACCAGTCGATGATGAAATTATTATTTCCAAGTAGTTCAGTGACTTTTCTGAAGCTAAAACCTTGAACATAATTAAGCTAGAAGAGTTAAGCAGTGACAATTCTAACACAAGGAAAGTAGCTACTCTTATCACCCACGAAAATATACAGTATGAGAAACACTCCTGGGTATTAATTATTTGGTGGAGAAAGTATCTATATTCTTCAAAATGCAGTTCAATTATGATAACGCATTTCCAGTCATTTTAAATCAGCTGCACAATAAATAAGACATTGGTTAAGTTTCAGGACAAATGTCAAGACCAATTTCAAAGTAGGATCTCAAGAAACAAGTTTTAGAAGTTGGGGGCCAGTGAGATGGCTCAGCTGCCTATGCGCCTGCCTGGCAAGCGCAAGGGCCTGAGTTCGACTCCCGGATCCCACATACAAAAAAAGGGCCAGTGATATCGCTCAGCAGCATGGGCGCCTGCTGGCGCGCGAGGTCCTGAGGTCGACCCCCGGTACCCACAAAAAAAAAAAAAAAGAAGTTGGGAAACCAGGAAATTTCCTATTGAAATTGTTTGTAATTAGTAATGGCTTCCCGTTTCACAGGCAACTAGCCTTTTGAATCATAGACAGTTATCCTTGGACAATGAAAGCCACGTTGTTCTGTTCTAAAACTGCTAACCTCCTGTGGAGTCAAACTGAGCTGGCCATCCTTACACTTGCACTGAGTTTAGCCTTGGTTTCTAGTTGGATCTGAAGCCTGGCACGAGGTCCACAGCCGGCACTGGGTGGCTGGGAAGATGCAGGAGGAAGCTGTCAGGTGCTGGGACTCATCAGGAACTCAAGCCACTCCAGCACAAGGGGGCTGCACGGCGGCGGGCCGGGATGCTAATCCGTTTCAAGTGGTTTCCTCGTCACCTTGGGTTTTGCAAAGAGAAATAACTTTTATTCCAGCTCCCGAAAGCCCTACCCTGTCACTTGCACACACGTGTCACCCGATGGCCCCCATGTGGCCGCGTGTCTGCACACTTAGAGGCCCAGAGTGAGAGAACCTTTGCCAGCACTCTCCTCTGGCAGGGAACTTCTAATTAAAATGTAATACCAGTTAATGAGTCACAATTTCTGTGCAGACACAAGAATTAATGTGATTTTTAAAAGGCCTCAATAATTATTGCTTGAAGTTTAGAAAAGGAGTAAAGACGAAAGTGTGGCTCTTCCCTCCTCGCTTCTCTGGTTTAAGGAGACTCGGGCACAAGGACAGCCACACCCTGCACCTGGTCCAGGGCACTGGACTAAGGGCAAGGTGCAAATACGGCAGGGAGGAAGCAGGGCATCACCCGCCCAGGCCCTGCACCGACCCCTTCTGAGGTCTGCTCCTAGCTCCTCCTGCAGAGCTCCGCCTCCCACCTGCAAGCACAGTGGCTTTGGCTGCTCAGCTCCAGGCCCAGGTGGGTCTCTCCACATTCAGAAAGTTGCTAGAAATCACAGTCCTGCAGGGGACAGGGTATGGCTCGGTGGTGGAATGCTTGCCTGGCATGTACAAGGCCCTACGATGGCTCCCAGAAAAGAAGGCAAGTAAAAAAGGAGGGAGTGGGAGAGGGAGGAAAGGGGGAAGGAAGAAGGAAAGAAGGGAGGGAGGGAGGGAAGGAGGGAGGGATAAAGGAAGGAAGGAAAGAAGGGAGGGAGGAAACTATAAAAATGCATTATATATCTCAAAATAATAAGAAGAAAGGATGCTGAGTGTGCTCACTGCAGAGGACGATGACCACACGAACACTCTGAACTGATCGCTACCCAATGATCCACGAATCCAGCAGGACCTCTCATCTCATATCTATGTACAAGCACCGTGTGTCAGTCAAAAGCCAGGAGGTTTCTAGGGATCAAAGAAAAACGCTCCCAAGAGAGGGAGAAAGACGCTCTGCGCCATGGTGCCCACAGGGTTTCCCCAGGCAGGGCTACTGGGGCCCCGTGATTTGCTCCTGCTCTCAGGTGCTCTGGGGCGGTTTCTGCCCCCAATCCTCCCCCGGAGACCACCCTTTTTCCATGGTCATTTTCTTTCCTCAGAAGGAAAGCTGACCTGGTGACATGGACATGAATTTTTCAGCCACTGCATGGAAAGTGGAGCAGGGCCCGAGGGCTCGGAGCTCCAGGGATGAAGCCCTGTGGCCGGGAGCTGCTGCCAGCTGCAGCCCGGAAGGACAGGAAACCGGGGGCAACTCCAACAGGGAAAACACACATGACCCAGCTGCGCTGCGGTGATTTCTGGGCCTCCTCCATACCCCCGGGGCACCCAGGGTCCCCACTTTTCTGTGCCCCACTTCTCAACTGAATTATGAAGCATTTTGGTTAGCTTTGTAGGTAAAAAGAGTTTCAAGTGGTCTCATTTGCCATCTCCTATAGGAAACTAGAGTACGGAGGCATGTTAGTAGAGAACACAGGCTCTAACTTTCTGGGGGCTCAATGCTAAGGTCTTTATTTTAGTGCTCAAATTCTATATTTTGCAGAAAGAGATGTGGAGAGAGAGACAGCACTCAACAAAGGAAATCCAATCCAATAGAATAAGAAGTCCAGGGTCTTATCAGGATTTGGAATCTGGCCTATCATTTTGTTATAGAGAGAAAAGAAATTAAAGCCTTTACAAGAATAAGAATAAAGTCAACATGTGATGGAATTTATAAAAACCCAAGCTCTGAGGACTTAGATTAAGTTAAGCCATTTGTAAAACTGGCCAGAAGAAAGTAGAAACTGATAAACTCTACAAATACATTTATATAAAGAAGAAACTGTGCTAATTTGTATAACCATAAAGTAAGAGATTTCTTTGGGTCTGATCAGTTTTAACTGCGGGAGCTCTTAAATACTTCGTTTATTGCTCCTTTGGGACCAAAGGCTCAGCGGCTAAACTTTTAATGACGTGAGGAAGTGAGCCTCTCCCGCCCCAAGACCGGGGTCCACCCCAACCCTAGACCTCACTCCAACAGCTAAGACCCCGCGCCCGACCCTTCACTGTCCCCGCCGATCTCCTCCACGTCCACGGGGCAGGCTCGGGCCACACCACGGGGCCCCACGCAGTCCTCCCGTCCATCTCACTCCTGGTCGAGCAGCGGCCATGGATGGGACAGAGGCCACCCGGCCCCGACAGGACAGTGTCCACCTGGCTGCCAGGCGACACGGGGGACTGCGACGGCGTGCAGATCGACGTCCCGGTGAGCCTGGGCTCCCCGACCCGGGGGTCTCCCGAGCCGCCAGGGACCCTGGGAGGCGGCGGCAGGGGAGGAGGCAGCGGGGTGCACCGCGGCCCGCCCCGCTCCCCAGGCCGCCTCCTCCCGGCGTGGGGCAGAGGACCGGGAGGGCGGGACGCCCGCCTCCCCGCCGCCGGTTTCTCAGCTCCGGCCAGCGCCCCCGGGGGCAGCCGCGGCCGCGCGGGGCGGCTTGCGCGGGGCTCCCCGTTTCGGCTTCTTTTGAGTTCTTGTTTGTCGTCGCGCTGGGCTGGACCCCAGCGCCCTGGGAACGGCGGGGAGTCTTCTACCTCCGAGCTACGCTCCCAGCCTCCCCTTTGTCTCCTGACCACAGTGTTGAGGCGTGGGCCACGAGCAAGGAAGTTCAGGGAGTGGAATATCGCCACCACCGCCACCACCCCCTGTGCCTGTGGCCTGGGGCAAGTCACTTTCTCTGCCTGGTCTCAGTGTCCTCTGTGACCTGTCTTCTGACCTTGGGGACCAGGGCATTCAGGCTGACAGCATGGAACCAGGACGCCTCTAGGGTGGGCTCCAGCGCCCTGGGTCCTGTGTCACCCCTCGGCCACGTGCACGCACACTCCTCAGCCCAGGAGAAGAGGACACGGATGTGTCCAGTGGGGCGGTGTCACGCGTGGCCTGGTTTGCTCTAACAGCACACACAGGGCGGTGTCTGAGGAAAGTCCTTGTCCTGCCTCTGAGACCCCAGTCCCACCTGCCCCAATACTGGGTCCTGCGCTTCACCCTCCAACATCAGAGCGAGGCCTGGTCTGCTCACGTCACCTTCAGTCCATGCTGAGACCCCACCTACCCATTCACCCTCCTCCGCCCCCAGGGGCCACCAAGCCACAGGCCCCTCAATGTCCCGGCTGCTCCTGATCTGTGAGGTGGGGAAACCAAGGCCCACAGAAGCCCAAGACAGAGTGGGGGAAGTGGGGAGGAGTCCCAGGTAGCTGAGTGAGGAGGGGACAGAGACCCTGGGATGGGTGCTGGTGGCACCAGAGGTGTTGGCTTTCTTTCTGGGCCCCATCTCAGACACCACGTCAGCCCCAGCCACCCACTGCACCCTCCTGCCCTAGTGGGACCGCTGTGCCCCTCCACCCTCGTCCCTTCCACCCCACCTGCCAAAGAGCCCTGAGGAGCCCCACACCACCTCTTCCTGGGTTAGGGTGAGTTGAGAGTTTTATGTTAAGGTCAGGGTTAGGGTTCACGGTCATTTACGGGTTAGCGTCAGAGCGGGGTCCATTAGGGTTTCTTCATTAGCTTTAGGGCTGGGGCGCTGGTTGGTGGTTCCGGGTGTGCATTAGTTTCATCACTAAGCACATTGATAATGATATTAAATGGGACACTGAGGTTTACAGTTAGAGGTTAGGAAATGTAGGTTTAGAGTTAAAGTGAAGCATAACACATTTTTTGTCACAGAGGCCCATGCACATGGGTGTGTCAAACCCATGTTTAATCTTTAGAATATTTCTATTGATGAATTGTTAATTTTAATTAACATATTACATATGTAATAACAAGTGTTATTATATTAAACAATGAGTGTTTAACAGGAAAAATATCACAAAATATTGCATTTTTAATATTTATTGAATGTTTATAAAAAAGCATCAAAATTTTCAACATCGACTGGTTTTTGGTGTGCAAATTCTAAAAAAGAACAACAGAAATAAATTCCTATATGAACTACAATGAGAATACCAATAACACTCCCCCAAAAAATTCTTTACTTCATTTATCACACCCAAGGCAGTCTTCACACATGACAACAGCGTATTCCACACATGTGTATTGCTTACACTGGTAGCACGTGTGTTTTGCTTTCCTGGCCTTCTTGTAGGACATATTTGGCATCTCACTGGTCTTGCTGTTTTGTCAGGAGGTCCTTATTATATTATGGTAATGGTTGATACATTGTGTCAACTTGAGAAGTCTAGAAGCTTAACTAAGTAACTCAGCAGCTCTACATCTTGGGGTGTAGAGGACACACCCTTACCTCTAGGGTGTTGTTCATTGTGTCAACTTGAGAAGTTTAGAAGTTTAACTAAGTGATTCAGCAGGGGGCCAGGGTCCTCACTTTGTAAATGTCCTGAGCCTGTGCAAGAGGAGGGCACGGAGATGGTGTAAAGGACCCCCGCCCAGGGCGGGTAGCCTGCATACAATAAGAGGGAAATGAGGAAAGACTGACTGCTGCTTCTTTGGAGGCGCTCCAGTCTCCACCCGCAGCTTGGATGTGGTCTCCTGGCTTCTGGCACAGACTGTTCAGCTTCCGCCTGGGACTCTCTTCAGCCTTCCAGGGTAGACTCTTCAGCCTTCGTCGTAGATTCTTCAGCCTTCCGTCGCAGACCCATGGGCCTCCTGATACGGACTTGCACGGACACTGCAGTGAGCTCCAGACCTTGGACTGGGCCCTTCAGCCTCCAGTGTGCCAACACCCTCTGCACGCTTCCTCATCCAGCTCTGTGGCTGACCATCACAAGCCAACCTTGTAATTTCTTACACATTTGTGTATCTTGTGTTATATCTGTTTCTCTAGTAAACCCCAACTGATACAATTATGCAATGTGTAGTTAACAGGAACACAAAATATCAATAAAACAAAGTATTAAATTCTTAATATGTATTAAGCATTTAGAATAAACATCAACATTTTCGCATCTGCTGTGTACTTGCTTATAAAATCTCAGGTAACATCAGAAATAAAAACCTGTGTGAGCTACAATGTAAACACAAACAAAAGTCTACCACAGAAATAATTTTTGCTTCAACTATCACACCCAAGGCAGTCTTCACACATGAAAACTGCATGCCCCATATGCAAGTATCACTTACACTAATAGCACATATGGTTTGTTTTCCTGTCCTTTCTTGCAGGGCACAGTTGACATCTTTTTGACTTTCCTGTTGTTGTAGTAGGTCTTTGGGATGCTGCACCTGCCCTGTTTACCTGTCAGCTCACTAGTGTGGTCCACAACTTTTTTTGCATAGTTCCCTGGGTGGAAACATTTTGTTTTTCCTCTGCTGTAAATGGTGTCTTATGCGTTCCAGTCCCAATCCTCTAAGAAAATTTCCCGGTGTTATTTTGCACTTGTTATTTTCTTTGTAAACTATCAAACTATTCATATCACATATGCTTAGGATTGAGTAAAACACAACCATTTACCAGTGCTTTGTGTTTCAAGTGACATCATAGTTGCTATGTAACTCATCAATAACATCAATTCCACCTTTGGTTTTGTTGTAGAAAGTTTCCATCTTAGGCTTCCGTTTTGTCAAGTTTTCCCTATCAATATTTCCATCATGGTGCAGCATTGACATCAGCAGTACCAGTTTGTTTTTCTTTGCCATGTACGAGGCCAATGTAAATCTTTCTGAAATCCAAAGTTTGTACTGTACAATTCTCTGTTTTGAAGTTGCAACATTTCATTTGGAATTTCTGCTTCGTTTCTGTGTACAGTTCCTGCACTGGTCAATTAGTGCTCTGTTAGCAAATGTAACATCAATTGGAAACTAATAAACCAATTGTTGAATGTCACATTCCGATTAGTTTGGGAGATGGGAGCAATAAGTCCATTCACAACATCATTTGGTTCATTACTATACAAATAAGGACCTTATGGCTGAGTTCCAGGATAAATTTCTAAATTGAAAGCATAATAAGTCTTCACATCTACAAGGGCATAAATTTTTATGCCATATTTTGACTCATCATTTCTCCAAATGTCTTTTACATTCCTGCATTTACCATGAGAAATCCCTGCTAAGTACAGCAGACCTATGAATGCTTTCAGTTCAGCTAGTGAGGTGTCATAATAAGTACATTTTTTAATACAGCTATTGGTGCATACAGAACATTTTACTTGTATTTCGCCTTTGTGTATTTCACAGCATCTTGTAGCATTTTGTCTGTTACAGTGTCCAACACTGAAATGCAGTGCTGGCATTCTGTCCAATACATTTCACCCCTGCAAAGATCCTCACTATATTTTTGGACCAATTTTTTTTTTTTTTTTTTTTTTTTGTCGGTACCGGGGTGTCGACCTCAGGACCTCGCGCACCAGCAGGCGCCCGTGCCGCTGAGCAATATCACCGGCCCCTTTTTCGTATGTGGGTTCTGGGAGTCGAACTCGGGCCCTCGTGCTTGCTGGGCAGGCACTTAAGCCGCTGAGCCCTCTCACCTGCCCCCTTGGACCTAGTTTTAACATTGAATTGTTTCATTTGGTTGTGTGACCATTTTACAACATTTCAGTTACTCAAATACATACTCACATTGCCGTTTTCTTTGTCATCTGCATCAAGGAGAGCTCCATTCCCTGTGTCTATATCAGTCGATTCTTGTTCCATTTCACTGTCACAAGAACTTTGGCTCACATAGCCAATGTCAAAGTCATCGTCATCATCATCATCATATACCCTCACCACTCTTCTATTATGAAAACATGTATTTTACCATAATGGATCATCTTCATCATCACACATGAGTAATCTGATGATTCACTTTTGATCTCTCTAAAACTTGCAAATCTGATTCTTTATGTGTCATTGTACTGAACTGGGCTACTTCTATCAGAAAAATCTAAAGAAAACTTTTATAAAAAATAAATACTTTATAAAAAATAAAACACAAAGATCATGTCCTGTATCCCTCAGGCAAAGGCACTGAGATGCACAGCTGGCTACTTTAGGCTAAGGTAAAAATTTACAGTAGAAAAGTAAGGGATATGGTTTTGGAACCCAATGTTATGCTCTTTGGTTAAGGACAGTGTGCAGTGGAGGGTGAACTTTAGAGTGATGGTGAGGGTTAAGGTTGAGGTTTAGGGTGGAAGTTGGCAATAGGTTTAATGAGAGGGTTGGGGTAAGAGCAAGTTATAGGGGTCAGAGTGATTTATAACGTTTACAGTGGGGTTTATGGTTAGAGTAAGGATTATCATGAGGCTTAAATTCAGGGTCAAGGTTAGGGGATAATGCTATAGTTTGGGGTTAGGTTAAGGGTTAGGGTTTAAAGTAGCGTTAAGGTTTAGTGTTAGAACTGAGTGTTGGTTTTACTGTTAGGGTGGGTCTTAGGGTTATGGTTGGAGTTAGAGTTGATAATGGGGCCGAGGTTGGGTTTAGTTTTAGGTGTTAAGGTTTAGGGTTAGAGGTAGGGGTTAAGGTTAGTGGTGATGCTTAGGATTTAATTTTAAGGTTTATGTGAGGGTTAAGTTTAGCGGTTAGGGTGAGCATGATCGTTAGGGAAAGGATTGGGAGTGAGACAAGGGTTAGGGTTAGTGTGAGGCTTATGGGTTAGGGTAAGGTGTAGAAGTTAAAGTGAAGTTTAGGGTTGGGGTATTGTTTAGGGTTAGATTGAGGTTAGAGTTAGAGGTTAGGAATGAGAATGAAAATGAGTGCTCAGGTTAGTTCGGGTTGCATTTGGTGTTATGGTTTGGGTGTTTGTTTTAGTCTTAGCATTAGGGATAAGGGTTTGGGTTTGAGTTAGATGTAGGGTTAAATGTTATGGCTAGGGTTTGTGTTAGAGTTAAAAGGGTAAAGTTTGGGTCAGTGTTAGGGTCAGGGTTTAGATTTTGGATTAATTTTAGGGTTAGGGTTTATGGTTAAATCACGGTAGGCTTAAGGTTAGGGTTAGAGTTAAGATTAGCATATAATAGTAATGCTAGCTTCCCCAAATGAGTGTGTCAGTGACTTGCCTTTCAAATTTCATGAGGAGTTGGAGGAGTTCTAACAATAGGTCTTCCCTGAAATTCTGATAAAATTCTGCTTTTATCTCACTTTCCCTCCTTTTCACTCCGATCTCCATCATTTTTTCCCTTCTACTAGTTTTGGATCTGGATGGTTCTTGGGTTTTTTGGGGTTTTTTTGTTTGTTTGTTTGTTTGTTTGTTTGTTTGCTTTTGTGGTGCTGGGGCTTGAGCCCAGGGCCTTGTGCATGCAAGAAGAGAGCTCTACCACTGAGCCACATCCCCAGCCCGGTCCTTGTTTTTCTACGACCTCGAGATGTATCATTAGGTTGTTTATTCAGGCTTGCTGTTTTTTTAAGGTAAGCATTCACAGATACAATCTTCCTTCTTTGAACTGCTTTCATTGTGTCCAATGGGTTTGGTATGTTGTGCTTCCATTATCATTGATTGCAGGAGCTTTAAATTTCTTCCTGATTTCTTCTGTGATGCATTGATCATTCAAGAGTGTATTATTTTTAATCTCCATGTGTTTGAATAATTTCTGTGGTTTCTTTGGCTGATGATTTTTGCTTTTATTCCACTATGGTCTGATAGTATGTAGGGGATTCTTTCAATTCCTTTGACTTGATCTAACCATGCTTTATGGCCTAAGCCATAATGTATTTTCCAGAAAGTTCAATGTGCTTCTGAGAAAAATGTGTACTCTCTTTTTGGATGAAATACTCCATACATATCTGTTAAGTCCCTTTGTTTGATGGCGTCAGGGTGAGTGGCATTGCCCTTCAGCTCCCTGTGATTCCCAGGCTGCCACACTCAGTACAGAAGTGGATGGACGTGGCCATGTTCTACTAAGACTTCAAAGGTGCAAGCTGTGCACCAGATTTGACTTGAAGGGGATAGCATTCAGCCCCTGCCCTACATGTACTAAATCCCGAGATAATTCAGAGTCCAGGGGAGCAGCGACTGTCATTTTTAGAACCCTGGGCTGGAACAGAGTCCTTACTTACCGCTTAGAGTGGGACTTAAGCCATCTGCTTAACCTCTCTGGGCCTCCCTCCCCAGAAGAGAAGGCTCAAAGGGTGCCAACTCGGGGTCGGCAGAGTGTACCTCAGTTACTGGACTTTGTAATGAAAAAGGCCAATTTTGGGGACTTCAGTGCACTTACGGGCCACAAGGTGGTGCCATGGAGCAGCAGTTATGCGGTCTAGACCAGTGATGGCGAACCTTTCAGAGCTTTCAATGCTACAAACAGCCCACTGCAGCACACCAGCCACAGGTTCACCACCCCTGGTCTCGGGAAAGTTCCTTTTCTGCAGTGGTCCCGCCTGCTGGCCCAGACGCCTGCACAGGTGTGTGAAGGTCAATCTACACCTGCTGGTCCAGGTCAAGGGGAAAAAAAAAACAAAGGAGCCTCGATTGCTGTTGATGGGGAGCTGTGATGACCAGGAGTAAGTTGCTCTGTGTTGGAGACATCTGATTAGAGGAACTTTGGTATTTGGTTTGTTTGATGTTAACTTACAGATGCAGCTGTTTGGAAGCGATAGTTAAGTTCCTCACCTGGATGAAAGAGAGAAGTCAAGCGTTGAGTAAACTGTTCTTTGTGGTAGAACCATCAAGTGGCTCCTCTTAGGCAAATTGATTCAAACCCCTGTGGAGGGGCAGTTGCTGCCTTGGCAGGAAGCATGAAGAGACCCCTCGTCCTTCAAAGCTGGTGTCTGGAGAAGCTGGGGTCCTCACATTGTCTGCACCACCTCTCTGGCCCAGTGGGCTGCTTCCTTTGTAGGGGCCTTGGTGTGGACCCCAGGCCTGCCTCTGGCTACAGCTTTGGCCTGGATTTAGATTCTGCTCATAGCTCTGGCGTGCACTCCGTGCTCGGGCCCAAAGCCCCAGGAGTGGGCTCTGGCCTTGTCCTGGCCCTACCACTGCTCTTTATCTTCACAGTCTTGCTGGGCTGCAGCTCACTGCTTCGTTTCTGTGTTACCCCTGAACAGGCCTCCCTGCAAGGAAGCAGCTCTGTCTCTTTAGCTCTGCAGCTGCTGGTGCTGCGAGCTCTGTCACCTCATCCGCACGCATTCTCCTGGACGTGATTTACAAGCAGCACGTAGCTCTTCTTTCAGCTCTTTGCTGCAGGCTGGTCCCCTCTCACTGAGGCCCCTGCCTAGGCCCTGGCTGCAGCGCATCCTGCTGTACTGTGCCAAGTGCCCTGTCACCAGTTCAGGCCAGGGAGGTGCACCTGAGATTCGGGCAGCCCGGAGAAGAGACGCAAAGCCGTGGGCTGGATTAGACGTGTTCACGCTCGGGTGCTGCGCAGCTCGAGCACTGGTGTGGCAGCCCAACTATGTGCAGCAGTCTACATAATAGGGGCTACATAATTGTTTCAAAGTGGTGTTTTAAATTCCTAAAGTCAGGTGTGGGGGTGCAAAGCTATAACCCCTCACCGGAGACTGAGTGAGGCAAGAAGATTGCGAGTTCATGAGCGATGATTTAGCAAGATTTTACCCCAAAATGAAAAAGAAAAGGGCTGGTGTTGTCATCAGCAAAAAATTATTAAGCAAGAAAATCTAGTAAATAAAATAAGATGTAAAAAATACAGCTATTTTTAGGTGAGGAAGGTTAAAAAAGAGAGGGAGAATTATTTTGAAAAAGAAAAGATTTTGTATAATAAAGTAAGATTTTTGTCCAAAAGATTGTTCTAAAGTGGAAAAAAAATGAAACAATAGAACAGAAACTACGAGTCTAAACAATTGTAGTAGACCTGGGTGGGTGACAGGGTATGTGAAGAACAAATGTTGTAAAAATAAAAAGAAATTTGTATTACAGTACAGGTCACTGTAATTTAAATGTTACTTTAATGCACCATGGAAAACCAAATTCCAATCTTCTATGTTTAAAACAACAAGATTTTCTTAAAATATTGATCTTCTTTTAATAATATTCACAAAGTACTGGCTCAGAAAACAAGGATTGTGTGTTTGACCGAGTTCCGATTATTTAAGGAACTGAGTCTTAGTAGAGTCAAAGATTTTTCAGGCGTCTACTTGGTGTACAGTCTTTAAGTCATCGGTGTATGACACTGGTTCATAAACTACTCTTATTCCAGGGTACAGTGAGTCTGGCACCATGTGTGTGACTAACGACGTGTATTTATCTGAGGGCTAAATACGCTACGTCTAAGCTGCATCTAAATGTTAGGTAAAAGTTCGTAAAATTAAAGGTACGTAAATGGAGCACATGCAAGGTAACACATATGTGTTGTACAATACGCATCCCACGTGCACTTGAAACATACAACAAGCAGGAAGACTTTCGGCATCCGCGCCGTCTGTAGTCAGTGCCACTCAGATGGAAGGAGCCACACCATTTGGCCAGCGCTGCCATTTCACACCTGGCCACGTCTGTTGGCTTTGATGGAGCGAGGGTTTTGTTACGGCGCTGCTGAGCCGCACACACACGGCAGGTGACAAGGCACCTGTGGTCGTTAGCGCTGTCTCCTCGGTGTGGAAGAGTCCCACAGCCATCCTTCGACTCTCATCAGTGTTGGTTACGTGTCAGGATGAGCACCTGGGATAACAGCTCCTCCGGCTCCTAACCTCACACCAGTAATGAATTGAAGGGAGGGAGTTTAAGAAAGGCAGGTGCTTTATTTGTAAGGAGGAGAAAGCAGAAGATAGAAAGGTGCCCCGAAGAAAGGGCAGGGGGCTCTGGAAGGACGGATTCCCCTGGGCCTTTGTCCCTGGTGCTTTTATCAGGTGATAAGGACATGTCCTCCCTGGAACTTGTCACAGGCCGACTGGCTTTGCAGACTGTCTTTAGATGGATTCAGGCCACAGGACCCTAACCCAGGCACCACCACCTACACGCGCAGGCTTTGGGTGGGCTCTGTGTGACTTCTGCCTGTTTGTCCTGGTCAGGACCTTATCCCCGGGATCCATAGGTTGATTAGGAGGAGCCTTAGAGAAAGGCAACTTGAAGTTAGTGATTAAGGGGGTGCACAGGTATCTGGTGCAGCATATTGCTGCATAGTGACCCTAGAGTGGGAATACATACACAGTGGTACCTCGGTTCACGAACTTAATTTGTTCTGCAATTTTGTGTTTCTGTGGCTAAGATGGCTGCTGTCTTGTTTGTCATCCAATGCAGAGTTTGAAAACAAAAACAAAATTTTCCCAAATGCTTCTGTTTGTGAACCAAATTGTTTGCCAGCAAAACCATTCATGAACTGAGGTAACACTGTATGTATTTTTATATACGAAATAAGAGTTTCCTTTAAATAGGTAGCCCCCTCCCCTTTGTCTCCTTTGCATTTTATTGGAGGTGAGGAGGGGCTGCTTCTTTGGTTTGAGCACTTGGCTTCCTCTGTGCTCTGCCTGTCGACTGTCCCTCTGGTCCTTTGCTGTATGTCCCAAGTCCATTTGGTGCCTTTCTATACCTGTTTTTTCCTTCTCTCTCCATCCTTGTCCTTTTAATTGCTCCTGCCAGTAAAGTTTTAACTCTTTCTACTCAGGATTAGCCAGAAAGCCTAAAGAGGCCCTTACTCTATTCTTTTGCTGCCTACAGACCCCTAACCCCACCTTAACCTTTAAATTTCACTTCAGAGGTAAAAGCTAAGTTGGAATACAAGGGACTTCTGTGTATCTGTGATGCTAAATATCAGGGTTCTCCGTATGGTAAATGCATCTGTCCCCCAAGGATTCAGGTCTTCTAAAATGCAAAGCTGAAGAGACGCTCTCAAGCTCGCCTTTCAAACCGCAGGTGTTGGTAATGACAGACATTTACAGGTTCGTGTTCCTGTGCCCCTGATTCTTTCGTGACCGTCCTCTTTGACCAAGTAATTGCACACGCCCACACACTGCGTTCCAAGCCGTGCCACGCTGATAATTAAAAGATTAACACTGCTCACCTAAGAAGCACGTCGGTGAACAGTGCATTCTGCTTTACTTTTAAAACATGTCCCCGAGGAACCTGACGGGCAGAGCCCAAGGTCTCTGGATTCTGCAAACCCACTGTGCCTGTCACACCTCAGGTCACCCATCCCCCAGCCCAGGTTGCCCTGTTCTGGTTGTTGATGAATAATGAAGAAGCAAATCACCCTTTTTCAGATAGTGCAATGAAGCAAGATGCGCTGCCGCCCACCTGCGGAGCCCTCGTGCCTCCAGCTGCTGTAACCCAGGCACTGCCCGCAGTCTAGCAGGAGTTCTGCCCTGTCAGACCCGGTCAGGGGAAGTTAAATGCCTCTCCCTTGGTCATTCCCCTGCAGAAGAAAAAGTGTGCAGGCAAGCTGACATCTAAAATCCATTTCTATGGGGCCCCACCCGTCAAGCCAGAGTGTTCTGCTGCTTTATTACCTTGTTAAAATATGTGCTCCGGGCAGTCAATTTTATTCCATTTGGTGCTAATGGATTTTTTTTTCAGTCTTTTTTCAAAGCCCGGACCAGACTTTATCATATTTAAGTAGCTCACAGGCAAGCTGGGTTGCTGGCTCCTTAGAGAAACGGCTGAGTCCAGGCTGAGATGGGGACGGGCAAAGCGAGTCTGGGACGAGCACTAGGGCAATGGGCGCAGGACACTAGAGTCGGCCTGAAGGGACTCCCGCTGGCCAAACCTGCACGGAGCTGCGCATCCAGAGGAGCAGAAGTGAGTCCACACCAAAACTGTAGAGAGAGGAGGCTTCTATACAAAAGATGCTAATACTAAATACAGAAAGAATGGCTGAGCAGTGAACAAGAAAGTTACTAAATGAAAGACTAAGGGGCGTCAGGACAGCCCCAGGGCGTAAGAGGAGATATTAATCAGAAAGGCGAAATGGTGCCCTTACGATAGAAAAATCCAGTCCATGTCACCTTAACCAGAGTATCTGTCCCGTCACTAATGAAGGAGAAAACCATTACCATGTGCCCGCATGACATTACCTACATCCTGCCAAAAACATTTAGCCTAACTCAAAGTATAATGGAAGAATTCAGACAAATTCAAGTACAGGGGTATCTTGCCAACATGGACTGGACCCTTACACATGGGTTTTTTGTTTTGTTTTGTTTTGTTTTGTGGGTACCGGGGGTCAACCTCAGGACCTTGTGTGCCAGCAGGTGCCCGTGCCACTGAGCGATATCACCGGCCCTTTTTTCGTATGTGGGTTCTGGGAGTCGAACTCGGGCCCTCGCGCTTGCCAGGCAGGTGCATACACTGCCGAGCCATCTCACCAGCCCATTACACATGTTTAGATCAGGACAAAAAGGGTCAGAGAGCCATTTGCACTTAAAAGAGACTAAAGACCTGACAGCCAAAGGCAGGACTGGTTTTGGGAGAAAGTAGCTATAATGGACATTATTAGAGAAATTGAGAAAATCTGAACACGGACCGGATAATGTCATGCGGATGTGAAATTTCCTGATTGCCCATTATATTAGCGTTCTGTGGGAGAACAGCTTTGTGCTGGTGACGTGCAGGCAGAGGTATCTGGGGGTGGAGAGTCGTAAGGTCTCCAACTAGCTTGCAAATTGTCCAGGGGTAAAAGCTGAGGGAAAGAGAGAAACAAGCGTGATGGGATGTGAACGTTTAGTGCACATAGGTGAAGCTACACGGGTACTCGCTGCCCTGTGCTTACAACTGTGTAAGGTTTTCAGTTGTCTGGAATAAAGCTGGAGAAAGACACACAGGCCAGGCCAGAGATTAGGCTCATCTTCACAAACAGGCTTGGCAGGGAATGAGCTAGATTCCTGTGAATTAAACAAAATAGAATAAATTCGTCTTGACTTGAGGCCAAAATAGCCAGCACAGATCAGTGCTTACCTGGAAGCCCTGACATGGGCCAGAACCAGGTCTGAGCCTCCTGCCGTGGCCGTCCCACAGGTCGCTTCAGGCCCAGATGCTGGAATGTGTCCTCAGGAAGTAAGCAGAAGAGGTGACCGCTGCCCCACGTGACTACTGCTCCTCATTATTCCAGAGCAAGGGCCTCCCAGAGCTTTCTAGATGAGCAGGAGGAGGAGGGATCCCTGAACTTGACTTTGGCTCCTTGGAATTTGGGGGAGGGCTGCTGATTATTTCTCTTGGAGATAAATTTTGACTCTGCACTGACATTTACCTGTTTCCACGGACATAAGATTAGCTGAGCATGGGCCTGTTTTACAGCAGAGACTTTACAGTGGAGTTTGGCAGTTCCAGGCCCATTCTATTTTGTTTGCTGTTTGGTCTGCAGAGTTGTTTAGTCTATTAAACATCTTAATTAGCTGCTGACATTCAAAAATTAGGGAAGTTTACATAAAATTCCAGATTTTCACCTGGTCATGGAAAACTGGGGGATTTGACAGGGCTGAATCCACATTCCTCAGCAACATCTAGCTGGAGCTGGCATGAGCTACTCCGTGTGGAAGGGGTGTGACACTCTGGCTCTCCACCAGCCCCACCACTCCATCATCTCTGACGCATGTATTCACTCATGTGATTGTTTCTGTTGTCCATCTGGTCTCGGGGCACATCTGAGTTGGAGCCAAGAGTTGGGCATAAATCAGAGGAGCGAGCATATGCTGGATTGGGGATCAATCCATATAATGTAAAGTGCAGAATCATCGGTGCTTACAATAGGTTAGACTCAGGGCAGCTTTCTGTGGGTCCACAGAGACACTCTGTTATGATCTGAACCACACACCCCCAAAAAGCTCACATGCTGAAGCCCTCATCCCCAATACCTGAGACTGTGACCTTATTTGGAAACAGAACCATTGCAGATATAAGCCAAGATGAGGCCATACTGTAGTAGATGACCCCTAATTCAATTGGACCATAGTCCTTATGAAACAAGAGAAACCTGGACACACACACACACGGGAAGAACGCTGCAGGGAGATGGAGGCAGTGGTCAGGTGAAGCTGCTATAACCCAAGGAGTAGCAAAGATTGCCAGCAACTGTCAGAAACAAGGGGAGAGGCCGGGACCAGATTCTCCCTCACACCCCACAGGAGGAGCCCACCCTGCTGACCACTGGATCTCAGACTTGCCAGGCTCCAGAACTGTGAGGGAGCACACGGTCTGCAGTCCTGTGTCACAGCAGCCCTCTCCAAGTGCCTGCTCTCACGGTGGTGGGTGCAGTGGATGGAGAAGCAGATCCTGCTGTTCATTGCCTCCACAGACTTGGGCAAGTCCAGACAACATTGCTCCTGTGGCTTCACCCTCCGGTAACAGCATCTACGCCCAGGGATGTCATGCGAGTTAATTTACTTAATATCTAGAAGTGCTTTAAAAAGTGCCTGGTACTTGGTAAGTGCTATATAGTGCTGATTATTATTATTCATATAAAGCTTTGTTCTGAACTTTGAAAGACCAGAGCCTGTGCCAAACCACAAAAACTGTGAGCTAAATAAACCTTTCTTTGTAAAGTAACCTGCCTCAGTATTTCATTATAATACCAAAAAACGAACACCAAAAAAAGGCACCTTGTCTAAAGAGTTAAAGTGTGAGCACATCATCACATCAGAGAAAATAAGCAAAGAGAAAGTATTTTTAGGAAGGAAGGGGTTTATTTCTAAAGTCAAAAAGTACAATATCAGACATGAAAATTTTCACTAGAGCTATTGAAAAATAGATGTGAGCTGGCTGAAGAGTTAGCAAACTTTAAAGTTGGATTAAAATTATGCCATCTGAAGAGAAAAAGTGTGAGTGAACAGAGCTCAAGAGCAGTGCGAGCCCCACTGAGCGCACTCACACAGCTGTGATAACGGAAGCAGAGACAGAAGGCAGACAGAGGAGAAAAGCGTTCAGTGAATCACGGCTTGAGAACCTGCAACACTGCCAAAGAAATGTTAACCTGAATAAACTCCAACTACCATATACAAACTTCAGGCAAAAAATACAAAAGGAGTCACATCACAATCAAAATGTCTTTAAAAAGACAAAAGAAAACCTGGAAAGAGAGAAAAAGACATATCACATACACAGAAACCCCAATAAGACTAACGGCGGACTTCTCATCAGAAACAACAGTGGCCAGGAGGCAGTGGGATGACATAAGGTGCGCAAAGAATAAAAACAGTCAGTCAAGAATCTTACATACAGAAAAATCATCTCTTAAAAACAAAAGCAAAATTTGGCCATTCCCAGCTTTGAGAGACGGTTGCTAGCAGACCTGTTGAATAAGTGCAAGGAAGTTTTTGAGGCTGAAAGCAAAGATACCAGGGAGTGATCCAAATCCACAGTAACAAAAAACAAGGAGCACTGGAAAAGGTAAACTTGGGGGAAATTATAAAGAACGATTTTAACGACTTATGGGGACAGGACATAGATGGGGTTGTTAGAATGATTGTTAGGGATGGATGATGAAAGTGTCCTGAAATTTGCAGTGACAGTTGCACAACTCTATGAGTATATAAACAATACTGAATTATACCCTAACACTGGATGGGTTTTACGATATGTGAATTACATCTCGATAAAATTTTTGTCTTTTGCTGTTTAAAGCCAGGACTCCTGTGCCTGGGATGTAGCTCCTGTCACAGCTTCAGCACCGGTCACTTTGCTGGTCGGAGTTCACGTCACAAGACTGTGCACCTGTGACAGCCCACACTCTCTGGAATTGGCCTCCTCTTCCCTTCCCACCAGCACGAGGGTCAGTTGCAGTCTGACTGGTCGGTGCCACCTGAGCTCCTGTTCACAGGTAATTGCCTTTGTACAAAAAGCTGGGCCTCTAAGGGGTGAGCAGGCCTGAAGGACGCTGCCCCAGTGAGTGGGCCTTTTTCAGGGGTGGCTGGATCTGGAGTGTGTGATTGATTCATGGTGCATTTCTAGGATTAAGGGTGTGAGTGTTGTCACCATAAAGGTGGGTAGCATGGATACAATACCAGGCACAGGGAGAGGCTGTTAGTTACTTGTAGTTGGTCACTTGGACTTGCTTGCTTTGCTGCCTTCTGCCCACCATGAACTGTTTCTCCTTTGTGGTGCCCCTCTGCCATGCCACCCTGCCTTGGAGCCCCCCAACTATGGACTGAAACCAATTGTTTCACACTGTGAGCTACAATAAACCTTTCTCCTTTAACTTTGGGTGTCAGGTATTTTGTCTCAGCAATGAAAAAAAGTTACTAAGACGTAGGACCATAGTTTTACGTGCCCCAAGAGCCTCTCAGGGAGTGAAGACCTAAGGACAAGGCAAAGCCTTGGTTGGACAGAAGTCTCTGGCCCAAAAAGAGAGGCGGCAGTGGGAAACTAAGTCACATGGGGAGGCCAAAGGCCAACATGCAGCGTTTTCACTGAGTCCTGAGGACAGGACTCTTCCGACTGCGCCTCCCCGTAAGAACGACTCCTCTCTCCTGGTGCGGGGCGGGGGGGCATCTTCCACAGGAGAGGTGACTCTGTCTCAGCATCATGTAGCCAGGCCAGGTGACCACTTTCCCTCACTGCAGGTGACTCAGGGCACCCTCAGCTGGCCTGACCCCCACCCTGGCCATCTGCGTGCTTGGAAGGGCAGGGGCTTCTCCCATCCCCAAGGCTGCCTCCCCCACTGCGTGGCTCCTCCCACCCACCTCAGGCTGTCCCCACTGCGACTTCAGGTCGTCCCCACCACCCTCTCCCCACGACCCTGATGCTGGCTGCAGAGTGAAGCCTGCTGCCAGGACCCAAGCACCGCCCCCCCCCACATGTCCCTTACTGACCCTGCTCAGTGCCCGCAGCCTCACTGCCCTTCGGTCCCCCAGGCAATAGAAGCAGTCCCCGTGCTGCACTTGGCACAGAAGCCAGGTGGCCCTGAGGGGCTCTTGGGCCAAGCTCTTGGCCCCACCAGCCTCCCTAGCCAGTGCACAGCCATCTGCAGCCACCCATTGTCTCCTTGCTGGGCAATCATACTCACAGCCTGTGCGACCTCCCTTGCCCCCATGGGCTGGCGACATGCGGAGGGGCCTCTGGGACAGCAGCCCAGCCTCCCGGGACAACCGTCTCCTTCTCTGTGCAGGCTCCAGCTCACAGCCCCGTCCGGCCAACGCCAGCTGTGAAGACCAGGACTGCAGAGCGGACAGGGAGATGGCGCCTCCATGCCAACAGGGGGCACTGTGGCCACTGCCTCGCCCATGCTGGGGCAGGAGCCGGGCAGGTCCCATTGACGCAGGGTCTTCGTCAAGGCCTCAGCTGCCTGTTGAGAAGCTTCCTGTGATGCTGGGGAGTTTGGTTGCTGGGAGGCTTTGTCCATGGACGGGGAGGTCCCAGGACTAAAGATTGGAGCCCTGAGGACGACCGTCTTCAGAGCAGAGCCGTGGTCACGTGATAGGGACAAGATAAGGACTGCACCCCACGAGGCTGACCATCTCAGAGGACGCGGTCATCAGACAGCAAAAGGGAAGGGGTGGGGGACAAGCCAGGAGGAACCCGGAGCGGGGACTCAGCACAGACCACACAGTACCCAAGTGCTGTCCCGAGCCCCACAGGGAGCAGTGTGTGGACACCGGGGGCCCTGCTCCTGTGCTCACCGGGACAGATGTCATCTGGTTGACTGGTCTCGCCAAGGTGTTCTCACGCCCGGCCGTAACACACTCCGGCCGTGTCCATCCCCGTCACCTCCGCTCTCCCCACGACGGTTCTGCCGGGACGCCCCAGGAACCTCTCAGGAACCGAGGGTCCCCCAAATAACCCTCCAGCCTCACGTGCTTTTATCGATCTGCTTCTAGTTGAAGTTAAAATCACTAATTCCAGGGTCCGCACCACTGAGCGAGGTGTCATTTGTCTCCCACTAACCTTGCTGTATACGACACCTCTATTGCTGGGCGCGATGGGGCCGGGGCCTGGGTTGCTTTTCAGAGACACGAAGGCCACTTTTGTCTAAACTGAGATGCCGACTTGAGCCTGCTCAGTTGTCTGCTGGGTGACCCGTTGGCATCAGGGGCTGAAAACCCCCATTTTCTGAATGTGCACCCATGAAGAGCTGTGAGGATGGATCTCGCACCTGTCCCCATCAGACCGCTGCTTCCTCATCCCACACACATCCAAGCCCCTCCTCCCCAGGGATCCCATTGCCACACGTGGCCGCCTTGTGACTAACTCGTACTCTTTGCAAAACTTGTCTCGTGGTTGTCACACTGTGCGGCAGTTCAGGGACATCGCAGAGGCCTGGCCTGCATTCTCACTTCCATTTGCTTGCTTATTTTGAATATATCGAGCCAGTGTGCAAACGCCTGTCCCAGACAGTAACATCTTTCCTCCTGTTTCCCAGGCATCTTCCTCTGCGGGGTGTGTGGGCAGCAGGAGGCTCATCTGGCCACTGGCATCGTGGACTGTCCCCAGCTCCTGCCCAGCTTGTGTTCCTGAGCAAGAGCCGCACACAGCCGGTCCCGAGAGCGCACGGTGAGCGGCCCTCATGCCGACTGCCCTGCAGGCACAGACCTGTCCGACGGGGCATCTCAACGCCTCTCCCTCCAGGCCGTCTCTCCTTGCAGTGCCCAGCGCAGCTGGCAGTGTGCTCTCAGGGTGCCTGGGCTTCCCCCTCTGGGGATCCCTTCTGCTCTCTTCAGTGAGCTAAGTGGATAAGATGTTGCATTCGTTGCATTGCATTTTATATCCCCTTAATTTTTCAGAAATGGAGGGAATGGAATAAAATGCTTGCTGATCGTACCAGCAGGGTGGAGAGTCCAAGGTAGCCCCACCCTTGCTCTAAGCTGCCAGTGCAGGTGAGCGTGCACCGGTGGTTGGAGATGAAAGTGTGGAAGAGGGTTGGGGTCTCAGCATAAGGCAGAGTTGGAGGCCTGGGGAGCTCTTCTTTCCCCAGCTTTGGTACCCAGCACCCTGGGGCCCTCGGATATCGCCTGGCAGCTGGGCTCCACTCCACGTGTGTTCTGTGAGGTCAGGCCCAGGTCTCCGAGCCAAGAAGATGTAGCAAGGACCAGAGCCTCTCACAGGAAGGGGGGCCTGGAGGTGACCATTGGCTGGCACCTGGCTGAACCTGAGCCCGGGACAGTCACCCGCGCTCAGAGTCACAGCGCCCACCACAGGGAGCCCTGCACCTCGCCTTGCAAGGAGAGGCCCGGTCTTCAACATCCTCAAGGCCTCGGCCCAGGCCACCGAGGACCTCCAGGTCCACACACAGGCCAGCGACACTGGCAGCTGCACCCAGCCCAGAGGGACAGGGTGACTGGAGAACTACAAAGCCCAGCTTGTGTCCCTTTGCACACGCATGTGCTCAACACCCTTGGGCATCAGGAAAGCGATCTGCGCATGCTCTGTCTCGGGCATTGCAACTGTAGAAGAGAAGTTTTATTTTATTTTTTAGCAGAAGGAGTCCCTGCTAAACACGTCGGGTTCGCTGCTCGAATACCCGCCGTCCTGCAGCTGCTGAAGTGTGGCCAAGCAGGAGCCAAGCAGGGACTGAAGAGACTCTCGAGGGACAGGGGCATCTTGAGGATGGGGGTTCTGACCCCACGGGGCAGGTGGCGAGGATGAGCAGAGTTGCTCAGAACCGTCGAGAGGGAACACTGGCCACGGCCCTGATGACACCCTCGACCCCAGCACCTCGGGCAGCCGGCCAGGCCTGGCCTCAGCCTCGTGGATGGCACCTGGTGGCAAGTGTCTTGGTCAGAAGGGCAGCACCTCCAGAGTGTCCCTCCTGCCCTCGACGGGATGTCTTAGTGCCAGGACACAGTAATGTATCACCACCTGCAGCAACTCCAGCTGAAGGGGCCATGCCAGGCTTTGACGCAGCTATATCGGATGGGTGCTGGGACAGGAAGCACAGTCCTCAGCCCCAGGGACAACCCCAGGCCACTCAGCTCCTGCCCTGGAAGATACCTGTGGATGGGAGGTGGGGACAGGTTGGATGGAGGCCTGGTGAGACCCCATCCACCTGAAAGCAGGCTGCTGACCTCCACATGTCCCTGCTCCAGGTTCTGGACAAGCTGGGGACTCTTTGTGTCCCCTGAGCTTACACAGTGGCCACTCCCTGTGGCTCTTGTCACCCACGGTGCATCAGTCTGCACCCCTGCTCTCTCTCTCTCACCCTCTCGCCACCTTGCCCTGAATCCTGCATCCAGGTGCCAGAGCCCTGAGATGCACCAGGCTCAGCTCTGTTCAGTGAACCCTGGAGCCCAGGACATGGGATGAGGTCCCCACTGGGTGCCGGTGGACACAGCCTGCACGGCTCAGCTGGTGGAGGGTGTGGACGAGGCTGCCTGGCCTCCGAGGCCTCTCTGAGCTCTGACAGCCCCACAGATGTGTAAAGAGGGGATTCTAAGAGTAGCGTCAGAGGCGCCATCCAAACGTATGGCTTGGTGGAGCAGGGCAGGTGGAGGTCTGCGCTGGGCACACACAGGGGTGGCCCTACCTCCCAGAGCCAGCATGTGGTCCACCCAAGGGCAGCACTGAGAACTGAACTCGAGCTGCACAGCAGCTGCAGAGGAGAAGTGGGGACAGTGCAGAGGGGCCCGGGGAGTGGGCTGGGGTCCTCTATCCCCAGGACCCGTGTGGGGCACGGGGTGGCAGGTGTGTCGACTCCCACTCCAGATGGCTACAGTGAGGAGCAGTTTCCACTTCCTGATGTGGGCAGAGGGCTGGCCCCCAAGGGTGCCCACATCCTGAGCCCCGCAGCTCTGTGTGGCATGCTGCAGAGCAGGAGCACTAAAAGGGCCAGAGTATGTGATGAATGTTTCAATTAATTAAATGCATTACAATAATGACACATTGCCATGAATCCCCTCAAAATCTTCTCACTTCATACACACTCATCCCATCCTCCTTGCCACTTTCTGCAGCAGCTCTGGACTCCTCTTTCCTGGGTGTCTTGAGTTGCGCTGTCCTGGCTGCCTTGATGTCCTCAGTCAATACAAAATGTTTCCCAGTGGTGGTCATTTTGACTCTGGAGAGGAGCCGGAAGTACACAGTGACAGATCCGGTGACTAAGGTGGACGAGGACACAGCGTCATGCTTTTATGAGCTGCCTTTAAGTTTGATGGCGCTCGGCAGCAGCACTCGCCATAGGTGTTGCTCACATCGCGTAAACACTCTTTGGGCTTCAGGCTCCTGCCACTGTCATAATTATTTCCTTTTTCTCTTACCTAACTCAGTTCCCTGGGCAGTTGTAACAAGGTAAGAGGGAGGGAAAGTGGGACCCCGGGCTAATTCCCGATACCATTTGCTTCTTGGGCCCTTGGCGCCTGGTCATAGACTGTGTTCGCCTCCCCATAGCTGGGCAGCAGATTGCCACAAACCATGCAGCTTGGAACAGCACAGATTGGTCTCCCCAGCCCGGAGGCCAGAGCTCCAGAATCCAGGCACCGGCCAGGCCGTGCTCCCTCAAAGGCTCAGGGCAGGGTTCCCCGGTCTCCGCCGGCTCCTGGTGGCCGTGGTCAGTGTCCCTTGGCTGGAAAATTGTGGGCCTGCTCTGCCTGTCGTCGCACAGCTGTCTTCTCCATGTGGGTGTCCTGGTGCCTCTCTGCAGACAGCACCCCAGCAGCAAAGTCAGGGCTCACCCTCACCCACTAGGCGCTCGTTTCAATCCAGTGTCTGCGGAGACCCTCTCCGGCTCAGCCCGCGCTCTCAAGTTCCAGATCTGGATGGGACGCGAGAGACACAGTCGTCCTAGGCTCAGGGATGTGTGCGAGAAGCTGGCACGGAGCTCCCGCCCCTCTGCCTCGGTGGCCCGTGGTGGGGCCAGGGCCGAAGCGCTTCAAGCAGGACTGTGGCAGGAGGCGCAGCAGTGCCCGACTGTCCCGATCCGACCCTCACTTCCATCCTGGGTCTGCACTGACTCAGCAACGTGGAAACTCCAGTGGCAGCTGGTGGTTCAGCCCAGCATCTCTCCATGGGTTCTGGTCAGCAGGGGGATCTGGGGGGGGACACTTGTGTGTACATCCCCACAGTGGGACAGATGCACGGACATGAGTAGCTGGACAGCTGGGCATGTGGGGACAACTTGAAAGCAAGGAAAGAAGTACTCATGCTTCTTGCTGGTCACTTCAGTCACTGACAAAGTGTTGTGTTGGCCCAAGAAGACTCCGACCAGTGGGGCCTCCCAGGGGCAGGAACGCGAACCCGGGCGACGGTATGGGGATGAGAAAGAAGACACACACACACACACAGATCAGGGAAGTCGAGCGAGAGAGTTTATTGCGGAAGTGCCAGGGCTTGTATCTCTTTGAGGGAAACGGTGGGAGGGTCTAATGGGTGACGTAGGATCAGGATGGGCGGGGGGGGCGCATGCTCAGACGTGAAGCTGGGTCATTTATGGCTCCCCACAACAAAGGCCATGGCCCATGTCACCTGATCACAGCCAGGCTGCAAACCCCCGTCCCTGAGAGGAACAGGACGTGGCCACCCTGGGTCCCTGTCTGTCCACAGCTAGTGACGACCTCTGCTCTGTTGGGCTCAGTGTGAAACTGAACCTAAACCAAGCAGCTGGGTCCTCCCCGCCACAGCAGCAGCAAGAACAGATCCACCGCTTCCTGGGCTTCCTGCCCAGCCCACACTGAGCAGGTGACTGCTCTGTTTTCATCCCAGCCTGGTGTGAAAGCCACCCAAACCTCCCTAGCTTTTGCACCAGGGCTGGCTCATTCTGGCCCGGCCCCAGTGCCTGTTTTATAAATAAAGTTTTTTCGGAACACAGCTCCACCCACACACGCACAGACCGTCCACACCGCCTCTGTACTGCAGCAGCCACATCAGTGGGGGTGACAGAGACGCGGGGAGGGAGGAGGGAGGACACCCCGGCCTTCACATTGTCCCCTACGACAGGTGGAAAGTTCACAGCAATGCGCTCATCACTGCCCCAACTGCAGACCATCCATGAGGGTATGGACAACCGCAGGGCCACGTTGTGCTATGGTCCCACCCTGGACACCACCATCATGACCGGGGCACAGAACCCCAGTGGGGATGGGACTCAGGGGGCCCTGGGGCCAGCGAGGTCCTAGCTGCCTGTGGCCGTCACTGCATAGGTGCCCTGCTCTCTGCCACCTTCTCTTGGGCTGTGGTGGCTCTGTGCCACAGCAGCTCAGTGCCTGGTCCCTTCGGAAGCTCTTGTAGTCCTCTGTTGGTGTGCCGATGACCCTGAAAGTCTCTGAAGTCACCTTTCCTCCTGGGTTCTTGGCTGAGCCCCTGTACTGGCGACCCCCACTGTTCAGACCCTTGCAGGGAGCCGGACAGCGATGAGCTTGCAGGACCATCACATTTGGGTCCAGTTATAAAACATCAATTATAGAAAGCATCAGTTCATTGAAAACCATCTCTGCTATCCCAGAAACAAGGGCAAAGGGCTGAGGAAGCGACCCTGGCCCCTGGGCAGCCCAGGTGGCTCCAGGTGTCCTCTGCGCAGCCTCCCCCGGATGGCCAGACGCACTGCAGCCTGGACATCCTGCCGTTCCCTCTGCAGCTGCTGGAGTCCATGCCTGTCCTCTCCTCATTCCGTAAAATTTGTGGAGTCCAGGGTCCTCTGCTCTGCATTGAAAATGCAGGGACATATGACATCGACTGCGTGTCTGAATTCTACAGGACGTGCACCTCGACTGGGGTCACCTGCCCTGCGCTAGATCTGCAGCTGACGGCTCCTGTCCACCTGCACTGCCCTTCCGCCACCTCCCCCTTCTCCCCCTTCCCTCTCCCATCCCTGCAAGATGAAAGGGACGTCACAAAACCACCGGGAAAACAGCATGCAGGACACCCAGCCAGACTGCACTCCTACCTCCTCCTGGCCGTATCTCTGCCGTCCAGTCCCTTGGTTCTATGCCCAGGGCGTGCTCCCCGCCGGCTGGCTGACCGGCAGCAGCAGCAAAGGGTCCGAACGCAGGCACCGACGGCAGCACAGGCGGCTCCTATTCAGCCAGCAGAGGCTATGGTTTTGCTGGGAGCAGGGTCCCCATCTGCAGCCCACAGAGGTGAACAGGGGGCAGGAAGGGGACGGGGCACAGGGCAGGCTCGCTGGGCCTCCTTTTGGGAGGCAAGCCAAGGGGGTGGATCCCTGAGGTGGTGGGCTTCACGCAGAGGGCCTGGCCTGTGGCCCAGCGTGCCTGGCGTTCCTGAGCCTCGGGGCCAGGGAGTCATCAGCTTCATCTGTCATCTCCTGAGGGTAGCAGCCCCTGTGAGATGTGACCTTCAGAGTCCGAGGTTCGGGCAGTTCGGGTAGAGTTCCAGGAGAGGGTGGGCAGGGCGGATGCCCCAGGGTGCATCAGGAGGATGCCACAGTGTCAAGCATGGGCCTGTGTCTGGGATTCAGAGTAAGAAGCTGGCCGAGGTGGCTTTGCACATCCAGGGAGAGGGGATGGGAGGTCGTCCATCCCTCCAGGACCCTCCTTACCTGCAGCTCCAGATAGTACCCACAGGAAACAACTGGGAGCACAGGACGGCCCTAGGCTCCTGACATATGCCTCGGGGCTGTCACCCTCCTTGCCTGAGGACATTTCTGGGGGACAGAACAGGACAGCACCACAGACCAGGGCCAGCTTCTGCCCCCAGGGAACCTGGCACCCAGCCCCAAGTCACTGGCTCTCATGTCCCCCTTGGCATCCAGCAGGATGTCCCCTAGGCTACGGGGCCAGGAGACACCGCCCTCGGAGTGGCAGTGCCACAGGGCACACACCCCCTGCCTGAGCAGGCAGCCTCAGCTGCGCCCTCCCATGCACCCCACGAGCTGTTAGAGCAGGTCATCTGCTTCGATGATGGGAAATGGGTCCCTCTCATCGGAGAGACGCAGCCGTCATTGTATCCACCTCGGCAGAAGTAAGCAGGAGCCACCCTGTGTGTCTCGAGCAGGACTTTCACCTCAGTCCCGGGACGGAGGTGTTGGGCCAGTGTTACTGGGCACACATGCCCTGTCTGAAGGTCCTTGGGTCCCAGTATGATCCTGGAGGGGCCCTCACAGGAGGGGCGGCTGTGAGTCCCTGCCGTGCTGCCACCTGCGCGTGGTCACTACTCTGGCTCAGCATCCTGGGCGCACTGCCAGCATGGTCCCGCCACAGCTCCTTGGCTTCACTGATGCTGGCTCCATCTGCTGGAGGCGCGGAGGCTCTGTGTCAATGATGTGAAGCAGTGCGATCACACTGGGGCACTGCAGAGCATTGTCACAGCCCCGAGAAGCACAAATTCCTGCACCACGACTGTCTCTCCATCCCTCCCGCCTCCCGATTCCGGGTAACATTCTCCCACCTTCTCTTTCTGTGAGTTCAGCTTTTTGGCAAAGGTTGCAGCCCTGAGTGTGACTGTGTATTATGCGTGTGCACGTGTCTGGCTTCTTTAATTCTGCACAAGAAGGTGTGTGAGAAGAGGGACACGCGGCTTAACCTGATCACCGTCTTCGCCGCTCACTGGGCTCATGTGTAGATCAAAGTACCCTCGTGTGCACCCTGAACACACATTTTTTGTTAATTAGACCTCAATAAAGGTAAAACCAAAATAAAGAAACACGCAAACAAAAACACTCCCAATAAACCGTCACTGGATGGGAACCTGCTTTAGTCCCATCCAGGATCTCTCCACAACTGACAAAAGAAGCGACCTCAGTCTGTGCTGCTGTAACCACACACAGTGACCCCGTGACCCCCGAAGAAATCCGCTTTCCCTGCATCTGCCAGGCCCAAGACCCAGGCACCAGCACTCGTGCACCGAGCGGGGCCTCCAGGCAGCGTGCAGCCTCCTCGGCGTGGGCCAAAACCCTGCTCCACTGCAGAGCCACTTGCCCCATCCCACCTCTTAATACCCCCCCATCAGCTAGGAAGTCCCGAGGCCACACGTGGGAGCAGACACATTCCAACCAGGGTGCACACCTCCAGTGAAAAGCATGCTCAGTGACGAAACAGGAAATGCTCTCAGCGCTGCATCGGGAGAGGACATCACAGGGCTCCGGTCCCACCTCTCAGCATACTGTGCTGTGCTGCTCTTCCAACTCGAGGAGGAAGGCATTAAAAAAGAGAAAAGGCACAGTTCTGTTTTGATTTTTGTTTTGTTTTCTGGCACTGGGGAATGAAACCAGAGCATTTGCACTGTTCTACACCCCCAGCCCTTTTTTTATTTTGAGACGGGGTCTCATTACATCACTAAATTGCCCAGGAAGGCATCAAAAAACTTGTAATCCTCCTGCCCTGCCCTCCCAGAGTGCTGGAATTACAGGCTTGTGTCACCACACCAGCAAAGGCCGAGCTACTGAAAAACAAGTAAATCATTCCTTACTCACAGGCAACAGTATCAGAATGAAGAAGACACAATGGGTACTCAAAAGAGGGTGTGGAAATTAAACAAGTATACCAAATAAAAGCAAGCTGACAAATAGCACATGAACAGCAGCACCACTCATAATAGCTAAATTTTGGAAGCAGCCTAGACGGCCATCAAAAGATAAAGAGATAAAGAAAATGTGGTATTTATACACAAGGGAGTTCCACTCAGACGTAAAGAAGAATAACTTGAGGGATTTGTAGGAAAATGGATGCACCTCAAGACCATAATGTTAAGAGAAATAAATCAGACACACAAGCTTGACTATTGTATGGTTTCTCTTATATGAGAAAGCCAAAGTATAAATAAATTAAAGAGTAAAATAAAAGGTAATAGGAAACAGTAAGGTAGATCTTCTGCAAAAGGAAAGGGGACCAAGAGAATGAAGATGTGTTACGCACACGACCAATCCCCACAATGAATGTGATCATTATGGAGTGCAGACAAGGACTAATAAAAAAAAAAAACTTAAATATAAAAAAAAAAAAGCAAATTGCAACTAATCCTATTTATCAGAAAGGAACAATTAAAAAGTGAAGTCTACAGGTGATGTCATGACCCAGTGCTGAAAAGGAACGGGAGTAACCGGTGTGAACCCCCTCAGCCTAGTGAGCAGCGCCTCGGCCACACGCAGACCTGATCTGAAGACACGTACACACAGGGTACCAGACGTACACACACGCATCTCCTCCCTGCATCCGGAGGGCCCAGAAGCAAGCAAAGCCCAGAACGGCAAGCAGCCCCGAGCCTGGTCTCTTAGACCATCACCAAGACAGTCAAAGGGGAGGACTTCCGGTCACTATGTGGCTGGAAGGAGCCTGGAGGTTGCACTCCAACCTAACAACACGTCAGGAGCCAGGCAGGGCTGTAGCTCAGCGGCGAGTACCTGCCTAGCCTGTGGGAGGCCTGGGCGCCACCCCTAGCACAACCAAAAAAATCTGCCTGAACTGAAAATCCACAAATCTTAAGTTCAGGACACAGGGAAGACCACTGCTCCTAAAATTGGAGAAATAGAGGAACACAGATAATCACAACATTCTAAAGCAGAACCCAAGGGGCTGGGTGGACGCGTCCAACCGCTAAGGCCTGTGAGGGGCCTGTCTTAAGGGAGACCTCCGGCTGCATGCGTCTTCATTCCAGGATCCTACCAGGTTCTCAGGGTGAACACTGGAGACAAGATTTCTCACACCCCAGTGTCTGACACACGGGGTCGTTAACATGCTCACGGCAGGGCCCTAAGTCGTGTATGTCGCTGCCAGGTGGCTCTGATTTGAATGTTTCATTCCTGCCAGCTTGAACCGCAGACTGCGTGGGACAGTCCCACATGCCCTGGTATTCAAACTGGCAGGAACATGTTGACCACAACTCTCAGCAGCAGAAGGGACACAACACACACTCCACAACTGAGATGGAAGGCAGCGAGAACTCAGTAACAGGAACACAGTGGGAAGTTTTCCCAACAATGCAGGTGAAGCAACATCATTCCAAATAACGCACGGGTCAAGAAGAAATCTGAAGAAGCTTAAACGTGTTTTGAACTAAAGAACACAGAACACCAACACCACAACTTGTGGAGTGCAGCAAAGTCAGTGTGGACAGGGAACGGTGTGGCACTGCACCACGCACCGGGGAAAAGACAGATCTAAAGCCAAGATATTAAACTTCTGCCTTAGGAGATTAGAAAACAAGGAGCAAATTAAATCCAAAGTCAACAGAGGAAAAGAAATAATAAAATTAGTGCAGAAATGAATGATAATGAAAACAGAGTATCAAAGATAAATCAACCAAACAAAAATCTGGTTCTTTAAAACACTCAAAAACCAATGCACACCTAACCGGAAATGAAAAAGGTCGCTGCTGCTGAGGCCGGGTGCTCAAGAGGGTGGTAAAGGGACACTGTGCGCAACTCCAGGCTCACACACTGGGGCACACACACTGGGGACCTGATGACACCTGGAGACACACACAGGAGCGGCAGAGTTGCAGCGGCCTTCACCTATGAAAGAAACTGAACCAATGATCTGTAACATCCTCAGCCAGACAGAACCGGACGAGTTCTCGGGTGGATTCAACGAAACAATTGAGTAAGAAACGACTCCAGATCTTTCTAAACTCTTCCAGAAAACAGAAGCGAAGGGAATTCTAACTCATTCTGAGTAAGGATCACCCCAACACCCCAAAATGTCAGAAGGAAAATGACAAAACACGAACTCTCTTCCAGGCAGATATAAAAATCCTCTACAAAATATTAGCAATGTGGAAAAGGACTTGTGCACCATGGGCGTGTGAGAGCTCTTCCAGGTGTGTAAAGCCGGATCAACTTTTAAAAACCCATCAACATAACCCATTACAGGCTAAAAAGAAAAATCAGGTAATGCTACCGTGGACACAGAGAAGGCATTTGACAAAACCCAGCGCTCACTGCACTCCTGATAAAATTCAACAAGCAGGAGCATAAACAAGGGTTACGGCCTTGTGGACAGTCGCACCTGTCCTCTGCAACAACTGCAGACTCGTGGCCCTGACTGACCATCACTCCCAGGAGGCCAGTCCCCACAGCAGGAGGACTGGGCCCCGGGCCAGCGGTCCCCAGCAAGGCCCATGCTGAGAGCCGCCTCACTGAGCCCGGCTCCTGACGTTCCGGAAGGGCCAGGCCTGGCGGGACTCTGTTCCTTCCTCCAGGAATAATGTGCTCGATGTGCAAAGGTGAGCCGATGTGTAAAACCGTCACAGGCCAGGCACAGACAGAAACGCGGCATGATCTCACTTGCATGTGACAGCTGAGAAGACCGACCGCACAGCAGGAGAGAAGTGTAGCGGTCACTAGAGGCGAGGACGGGGCAGGGGACAGAGGGGAGGGACAGCAGGTGCCAAATACAGTGAGATAGGAGGAGAGAGTCCCTCCGCACACCAAGGTGACTCACGTTTCAACGGTTTATTCTACATTCTATAAAGGACAAGAGAGGAGGTAAAAGCCCGTGCCCCAAAGAAATGACAGATGTTTGAGGAGAGGGGAAGCGCTCATTATCCCGACTGCATCCTTGGACAAATTAATAAACATGTACACTTAGCTGATAAAACTGAAGTTAAATCATGAAAATGTAAACTTTCAGGATTTTATCTTGATGGGAAAGCAGAGGATTTCCTCGAGCACACTGATCTGAGGCTGGGAAGGGACCCCCTTCACCCCTCTGGTGCCCAGAGAAGGAGTGGCAGGGTGGGGTGCAGGGCGGGCCCAGCTCACCTGGAGGGTGGGGGCAGCCTCAGGATCTTGACCCTTGGGGAGCCAGGCAGAGGCCTGGGCCTTGGCTCTCAGCCTGACGCCATGGCACTGCTCAGAGCCGGGTCACAGCGTCCCTGCAGGAGAAGGAGCACCACATGGTCACCAGGAATCGCCTTGGTGGGAGAGGCATGTCGGGCTGGGGGCCCTCGCTCGCACTGGGCTTCATACACAATCACATCTCCTTGTCACTTAAAAATGATGAGTGATTTCCACATCAAAATGTGCAGGCGTCCTAAGTAAACAGCACCACGCCTTTCCCACCGCACCCCACAGTCCACACACCTGGGTCCAGAAATGCACTCTCTCCAGCACCCCAGAACCTCTGTCCACCCTCCTGATCCCCACCCCCTCCCTGACTGGCACCAGGACGCCTCCTGGGGCTATGGTTCCTGCACAGGATCCCTGAGTACAGGCCTTTGGGGCCTGGCCCCTGTCCAACAGTGCCCCTGAGAGCCCCGTCCTGTGCACTCTGCACCCTTAACCCGTTTCCACAGGCCGCGCCATCTGTGAGGCTGGGGACCTCCAGGTGTGCACGCTGGGTGTGCCTTTCTCCTGGAGGACACAGCGGTTGGGGTGGCCCTCGGACGGGGACCGCTAGGGGGCAGTCATGCAACCTGCAGCTTTAGACACGGCCTGCATCCCCCCCCACGCTGCATCCATTTCTACAGCTACTCGCAGGGCCTCCTCACCCCGACACTGCTTCCCATCGGTTTTTCAATTAAGTTCGTAAAAGCACATTCACCTTATGTCGGGTAAAACACGCACACATGCAGTTCATACGTGCACAGTTCCGGGGCACTAAGACTGCTCAGCGGGCTGGGGACACCACCCCCAGCTGTCACCAGGTCTTCGACCCTTACTCCGAGGAGACTCTGAACCCATTCGACGGGCTGTGAACCCCACACGGGGCTGTCCCCCTTTGGGCACCTGCCGCCTGGACCTCCCCAGAGGCAGAGACGCAGCCAGGAGCTTGCAGAGGGCTGTCCACCACGCAGAGGGGCAGCGCCAGCCACCGCCCTGATGCCACCCGAGACACCGAGCCTCCCTCCCGGGCAGGACGGAGCCCGCCGATGCAGAGTCCGTGGACAGGAGTCCACGGGTCCCCCTGCGGGGCAGCGCCGCAGCCCCGGCCCCGACCCCGTCCCCGCCGAGGCGCAGCTCCCCTCGCCCTCCCTCGTCCGCGGCCGGGCTTGGGCGATTGGACCCGGGTCCCCGGCTGCGTCCTGGTCCTGCGCACGTTGCCGCCGCGCCCCCGCCTCGAGGCGCAACCGTTACGGTCCCCAACGGCCGGGGCTTCCAGGTCGCCGTCCCCAACCGCCGTGGGCTCGAGGCGCGGACGGTGGGGAAGGGGGCAGGGCGAGGGGGCGGGGAAGCCGTGGACACGGGGTCCCAAGCCCACCCGGCCCTCCCTCGGCCGGGGCAGTCCCCCCGCACTCCGGGGTCGCGCACCCCGCGTCCCAACACGTCCCCACGCCCGCGCAGAGCCCGGGGCCCCCCAGCCGCGCCCCCCTTCAGCGACCCGCGGACCCCGAGGCCGCGGGTACCGGGCCGCGCCGACCTCCCCCGCCGAGCTGCCGCTCCAGGTCGAGCCGAGGGGCGGGGACCCCAGAGCCTGCGCCCCCTGCCCGCGCCTGGCTCACTCGTCCGCGGCCCCGGAGCTCTCTTGGCCCGGGTCCGGGGCTGACGCTCGGCGTCCTGGTCCCCGTGCACGTGGCCTCCGCACCCCGAGGCGCTGCCCAGGCCGCAGCCCTGGGGCTCCTCGGTCCCCAACAGCCAGGGGGCAGCACCTGAGGGTGGGGCTTAGGGGGCAGGGGGGGGAAGACATATGCGGTGGGCGGGGCTTTGGAGGGGCGGGGCTTAGAGGCGTGGGCGGGGCTTGGAGACAGAGGCGGGGCTGGTTCTCGGGGCGGGGCTCCCCGGGTAGGTTGAGGTGGGGGGCGGTGGACCCGGGGCCCTTCTTGGGCTCCGCTTCTCCTGGCGCCCGCCCTCTCCTTCAGCTCCTCTACTGCCCACTTTGGCTAAGCCCTCACGGCTGTCGCAGTGAATAGGACCTGTCACAGCCACGGGAGGTGGAGACACAGACAGCAAAGCCACTTCCGCTGAGCAGGCTGGATTGCTGTCCTGGAGCCTTGTGAAGAAAAACAGACGTTGCTGAGATTAGGAAGCCCTTCGTTAGGCAGCAGTAGCTCACTGGTCCTGTAGGTGTCGCTCCAAGGCTCACGGTAGGTGGGCATTTCATAGCATCTCTCCTTGCAGTATCAATGACATAACTAAAAACACAAGCAAACATCTGGAGGAGAACGCACAATTCACCAAGGGAGAGACAGATAAACCCAACACTTCTCTCTAACAATCACGGAACTTGAATCGTTCCTAAAATGCTCTCTTCCACCTACCAAACCAGTGAAGATAAATAGACACATATGGCCATATTATGTGTTACCAAGAATGGAGGAAAAATCTCTCATATCTAGCTACTGGGTGTGCACGTTAAACAATGCACTGGAAGTCAATTTAGTGGCAGCTAGCAAAATTGACTATGGGTACATCCTTTTGCCCAGTAATTCTACTTTTTGGCACCTTCCCTAGAGACTCCGACCTCTTCCTGTATTGGCTAGCTTTCCGTTACTGTAAGGAAATGCCTGACATAATGCACTTATAAAGAGAAGAGGTTTATTTTGGTTCAGAGGCCTGAAGTTTCAGGCTAAGACTGGGGGCCAGCAAGACAGGTGGTGGTGGGCCCATGAATGGTGGAGCAGACCCACATAGGAGCCAGAAAGCAGAGAGAGGAGAAGGTGGCCCACTCACATTCCTTCTCCGGGGCACACTCCCCAGTGACCCAGCGGCCTCTCCTTCCTGCTCTGCAGACCAGTGTTCCACCTCCTTCCTGCTCTGCAGACCAAGCCATGATGCATGGGCTTTTGGGGGACACTCACCAACCAAACCCCAGCAGTTCCCGGGAAGCCCTGTGCAAGGTTGTTCCCAGCAACACTTTGTTTTGAAACAGGATCTCACTATGTAGTCCAGGCTGGCCTCGAAATCCCAGTGATTCTCCTGCCTCAGCCTCCCAAGTACTGGGATTATAGGCATGCACTACCACACCCAGCAACACTTTACTATAGAAAGAATCTGAAACAACCTGTGTGCCCAACAAGAGGGGATGAACAGCAAGAGCAGCTGTGTGATGGGATAGAGCCCACAGCCACCCATAGGAAAAGCAAGATGCTGGGTATTTCAAAGAATGGCCTCAGCCTGGCAAAATTTTAAAAGAACCCACGAAATCATGTTTTTCTACTGGTGCTTGTCATTAAGAATCAAAATTGGAAATGTACTAAGGTAGTTGCCTCTGAGAAAGGAGGGGAAGGGATAGAAGAGGGAGGCTAAATGGGATTGATGTCATAGTAGTAGTTTTTGGTCTGTTTTAGGAAAAAATGAAAAACATTGTTGCAGGAAAATTGAGTCAACAGTAGCCAGGAGCTCAGGAGAAGAAAGAAAATTTTATTTAATGCAGTTGGTCCCCAGAGAAATAATCTCTGAAGTCTGAGGCACTGATTACCAAAAGTTTGTCTTTTTTATAGAGTGGCAAGCAAGAGTTACAAAAGCTAAGCATAGCTGAAGGCCATGTTACAATGGGTATCTTGTAGTGAGCATAGCTGTGTGCAGCAAAATCATTTTTAGCACATTCACAGAAGTTTTAATTTGATAACAAATCATATGATTTAGCTGAGTTCAGTGGCAGAAAACAGAACTGCTGCAGCTATATTGGACAAAATGGCTGCAGTGAGGTCAGGATTTCTGTTTTAACATAAAAAACAGCAACTCTTAGAAGCCTATGAGAAGGTGCTAACGACTGCCCTTAGTGGGCGTAAGAAGGGGGGGGTCTATTATGTTATACTTTGTACTTGTCAGTTAAATTTGTTCCTTATGGAAAAGAATTTTTTATGAAATTTTTCCTTATGAATGAAAATCTTATGAAAATATTTTTCTTACAAAGTTGTAATTTTTTCTTATGAAATTTTCTCCTATGAAGACACTTTATGAAATTTTTTTAGTAAAAATTTTTCTTTTGAAACACTTTGTTGATTTTTTTTTTCTTTTGTGCTTGGGTTGAAATTTTCTTTTACTCCAGGGCCCATGCACTCCTCCAGTCCTGGAGCACAAATACCCAGGGACAGGCAAGGGGCAGAAAACGGAAAGGTTTGGAAGCTGACACAGAGCCTAGGGAGGGACACCCACAGGCAGTGGCATGAAAGTCACCTTGGCAAGCATCTGGGGGCAGTCGATGACAGATGTGGCCCCACCTGGGGCTTTGTCCATGGGCCACTAAAGCCTGGAAACAACGCAGGTGTCTCCTCTTGGTGACAGTGATGCGAGTTATTTGCTTGGAAAACCACAGGGTCCCTGTCCTGATTACAGTGACTTTCAGATCGACAGGCTCCAAATCAAAGTGACTTCTTGCCTGAGTCACGGCAGCCCAGGGGGGTGGCAGGGGGTTGTGTGTCTCATCCCGTGCATCCAATCCATCACCCTGAGAGTCTGCAGACAGCTGGGCCTCAGTGACCACCAAGAGCTGCCCTGGTGCCAGCAGCCCTGACCTGTGCAGCCACCCCGCCTGCTGCCCAGAATTCAGACCTCCCCCAGGGCCAGCCCAGCTGGGCAGGGCTCAGTGGGCGTGCTAAGGGCTCCCAGTGTGGACGGAAGGGCAACTGTCCCGAGGAGCTGCTGTCCTGACCGCCTGCATGAACAGAGAGGACCAGCAGGCCTGGGCAGGGGACCCAGGCCAGCTAAGGTGCCACACCTCACACAGGCTCTTCAGACCCCGGAGCCCCTGGAGCAGATCTGGTGAGGTGACACCGCCAGGCCTGTCACCAGCCCTTCTAAAGTTTAATATGCATGTGGCCAGCAGCTCTGCCCCTGGGATAACCAGGGGAAACTGCCTCAGGCTCCCCTCTGTAAGGGCCAGCTGTTAGCATGGCCTCTGGACCCAGCCACCTCTGGCTGTTTCTTGTCCCCTGTGCCTGTGGCTCTTCTGGGTGCCCCCTCCTGTCCACGAGCCTCTTGCCATTCTGACCCCCTGCACAGACTCGCTACTGACCCCCACTGTACCCCAAAGCCACACATGGCCAACATCGCTTGGCAGCGCCTTGGTGTCTGCTCCCTTTCAGGCCAGCTCTGGTTGCCACAGTAACAGATGCAGAGTCCAGTACCCGGCTCTAAGCATGCAGCATCCCTCCCCGGGCCACTGTGGCCACGTGCAGACCGGCAGGGCCATGCGACCCTGGCTCTGAGTGGCCTTACACTGGCCGCAGGCTGTGTGCGCGGTGCTCAGCCGAGCTCTTGCCTTCTTTGTTTTGACAGCACCCCAGGGCCCAGGTTCCCGAGTGACACTGTCCAGGCCTGGGCGTCAGAGACATGGATTCCAGCCCCACCCCCACCCCCACCGAGCCCAAGACCCAGCCTCCTGAGCACACCACTCCCCCCTCCCGCCTGGGTTCTGCTCTGAAAATAGAACCTGGCCCACGGCACCAGCACGCTGCAAACTTGGACCGAGCACCCACATGACGTGGAGGCTGTGGCCCTGTCCCTGTGGGCATCCCTGCCTGAACCCTGCCCAGGCCTGACCCCTGCTCATCTCCATGCAGGGGTTTTCTGTCACTAAGCCCTGTGTCTTATCCCTGTCACAGTGGCCCAAGCCTGCCCTGCCCAGGGCAGTTCCTTCTGTTGCCCGTGTCCACCAGGCCGCACCAGCACTCGGGAGCCTCAGGCCTGTGGGGACAAGGCTTCGGAGAAGCATGGAGCTGTGCTTGGGAACACAGCTTGGACCATGCACCAGGACCACAGGCACTGCAGTGTCTGGGAAGAGAGAAACCATGCTCGGGAGGGTCGGGTTGCAGCGAGTCTCGTGCGTCCCTAACGAGCACGCGTGTGTGCGCACGTGCACATGCACATAGGAGGCCGTGGCTGTGGCCATGTGTTCGGCTGGTCCATGTGTGGTGAAAGTGCATGTATGTGTTTACACACGTGTGCACATGAGTGAGCATGTGCGTGAGAATCCTGAAAGCCAGCTGGCCCTGCTCTGTCTGCACTGAGGGTCCTCTGGGAAGGAAAATCTGTCTGGCAGGAGAGGAGGCAGGTGACAGGTGACACAGGGGCCCTGAGGTCACTTGGCTGCAGCATGCACTGTGCACAGTCCCAAGAGCGCCTGGGATCTGCATGGCTACCCCTGCAGTTCCCACCGAGG